>OY728131.1:824162246-826662246 GCA_963277665.1 Viscum album
GTAATTGAGAGGTATCATGAATTAGTTGGATAATTTTCAAAAAAATTAGTGCAATAGAAGAAACCTAAAATTAAGAATGGATATTATAGCAGCATTAGTGATGATTCGTGTGTGAGTTTAGAAAATTATATGTTGGTGAAAAATTTATTTATGAAGTGAAGGAATATAATTGGAGGAGAGATTCTGGGGTGTCATCGGAGAGAATTATTAGAAAAATATCTGATGAACACATTAGAAAATCTATAATTTGAAGTGGTAAGAGAAGACATACATCACATATAAGATTTTAATAATCATAGATGAATCCTGTCTTTTGTCTCTTGTTTTCTTATTATCAATCATAGAATTATCATATAAATTTGTCACTTAAATGATATTTGGATAAAATGATAAAGGGGAAATAATATTATTAAATTGTTCATCTTTTACTTATTTGTTTTTTTAATTTGTATTTATTTTCTTCAAAATAAAGGGAAAACTTCATCTTGTCAAAACCAAATTAAATATTTTCTCTAAACTAATGAATTTAAAGGTTGAAAGATAAGATAAAAATTCTGAATCATCCCAGAACTAAACTTTTTTGGGGATAATATTGTTTTTATATGCAGTAGAATAGTGGAATTTGATGGGCACCAATAAAATTTTTCACCTCATAGGGAAAGATCAAATAAAAAACAATGTTTAATAGTGAATACCATGGGATGGATCCCATGAAACAACAACGCATGTCATAGTGTAGCGTCATCGATTCCCTTCCTTATTCTCATGTCACCAAATTAAGTAATATTTCATGGTTTAGTTCTTAAGATATTTCCTATCTCGACCCCATTCATCGATTTTTTCAGTGTGACTACCACTATTATTGCTTGGCCACCTACAAATCTGCAGTGGAACTAAAATTCACCCAACAAAATTCATGACATGGTTGGACTTCCCACAGTGTGGTCTTATATATGTTACTCAATATTACTCATAAGAGTCCATGGTGGAACAAATCAACCATCCATGTCAGGAGGATGCTGTTATTTTGATATCACAATGGATATGCCCTTCATAAATCAATGATTACCATTACGTATTGGGATTATTATTTTTTGAAAATTAATTGCCTCTTATGTATGGTTGCTGGTTGAATTTTCTTTCAAGTCCAAATCATTAAAATATTGGTATTTTATCCACCATGGATAATTACTTAACTCATACATATCACCACAAAATTGTAGGTTTTACTTTTACATACCAGCCTAATTAAATTAAAATATGTGAATTTAGGTGTTTTTAAATTGTTTATTGTTTGAACATGCAAGATATAATTCAAGTGATTACCAAAAAACTACGTAGATGGGTTATTACTCAATCATAAAACATTAATAATAAGATTAATTATTTTGAGATAAAGTATCATAGTATTCATGGATTTATTTAGAATAATGATTCTATAGAAATAATTTCATTCCTAAGAAAGTTGACTTGATATTAAACTATTAAATAGTGAAAAAATTGGAATTTGAGATTGAGGATTTATTATATTAATTATGTATATAAAAACACTTCATTATTTTATCAAAAATACATTGTTAGACGGAAGAATAACCATATTTCAAGGATAAATGTTGATTATGGTATGTGGATTGATACAAATGAAGGCATTAAGAATTTAATAACCTATTTTTATCAAATAATATTTTCCTCTCAACATATTTTTATATATAAATTTATAAATTACTAATTTATTACAATATTAAGAAATTATATAAAGAATTATTAACTATTGATACTCTCATAACATTCATTATAGAGGTTACTAAAATGAGTTCAGTTAATGATTTTAGAATAAAAAGTCTTTGTAATGACATTTATAATGTCTTTTTGAAGATTTTAGAAAATAGACTCTGGAAACTCATACCATTAATTAGTTTAGTACCATAGTTCTTTTCTTATTTTGACTTGAGACATGATATACATAAAAGGATTTTAAAAACAATATAGTTTCTTATAGTGATGAGTGTTATAGGTAAAACCATATCACCCCTACATTGTTGGCATTTATCACATTCCTTCAAAGGGAGTAGACGAAACATCAAGGAAAGTGATAAATGTCGACAATGCAGTGTATCCATTTTGACAAAGAAAGTAAATGGAAATCATGGTAATTGACGATGTGACCGTTATGACTCAAATTTAATCTTTTTATGTAATTAATTAATTTTTTCATCATTATATCTACTATTTATAATTTAATTTCTTTTTAATTATTATCTAATAATTATTTAGATTTTTATACTCATGATATCCATACATTATCATTGATATCTCCATTTTCTACACTTATTGAGCATATATGATCACCCTTTCTTCTATTTAATATCCTTAGGTTATTAATAATTGTTTGAAATTATATTCCTAATAAGTTTTCTAGTAAATAATAGCTTAACGAGAGACTCTTAAGAACTAGTTCTTTATTTTTTCATGTTTCCAAAAGCACTAGACCTAAACTATTAAGGCATGAATCATTATGTTATGTAAGGAATATTAATTTACTAATATTATATATATATATGTATGAAATTTTTGGGTCAATATTATTGGTATCAAAGAAACTGGCCTACCCAAAACCGAGCAAAAAGAACAGGTGGCCAGTATCACTCAATGTGTCTCGTTTTATTTAAAAATGACATTAGTTTTAGTAAAATGAACAAGTGACATACAAAAAATTGAGAAATTCATTTAGATTGTTTTGATACTTTAGGAAAACGATCCATAAGTCAATTTTTGATGTGTATGAATCAACTACACGTCATTCCGATATATGATTTATCCAGTATGACTTTATGTGCGTATTTTTATATTAAATTGATATTAAATTCTACAAAAAGAAAAAGTGACCTATTGAAACCTGAGTAAACACGTTAGTATTGTTTTTATATTTTAGTAAATTGATCTATGATTATTTTGTGACATGTAGGAATCAATCGTTGCTCAATCTGATGCATGGTGTGATCGTTATGACTAAAATTAATTGTTATCAGTTTAAAATTGACATTTTAGTTCAAAACATGTCACTCACTGAATCTAAGGCCTTCATTTTTTACACAGATCACTTGAGTTTTACTACTTATTATTGCTCAATTTTTCCCATAATAGGGATAAAATTGGAAAAAATGTGCAAAATATTTTTATAGGTCACTAAATCCATTAAAGGCCATGATATTTAGACTCCCAATGTTTGATGAAGGATGGGTCTCATCTAACCATTTAGGAAATGATTTTATCTATTGCTATACTGGATCATTATTCCCCTATATAGCCTATATACAAGTGATAAGGGCTTAGATATAGTCAAATAACTCTATTTTTATGGCCATCTAAGGAGAATATTGATTATTAACTGTAGTTAATGCATGATATGACCTACTTACATGTGTCTATTGTTGTAACCTAGTATGTGTGGGACTGGGAATATTTTCTTGAAGTGATGTCATCTAGGGTCACATGGGTGGGAAATATTGGTAATCTGTAGTTTTTTAGATCATGGTAAACTAGTGTTCTGGGTTTGAAATTGATTAGATGACCAGATCCTACTCAAATCAGTGGAATGAGTGTTTCTAGATTTGGATCTCTTATTATAGGAGATATATTGGTTCACACCATGATATTATATTCTATAATAATATTAAACCTAATCATTCTAGTATCTATTCATATCAATTCATATATCTCAACCTCATATTTCACCAATATCCCCTAAATAGAAGGTGAATTTACCTTTTTAGGAGAATCTTGAGAGGAAACTACCGCTTTAACCTTATCCCTTACTGACACGAGATGTGGGAGTGGCATTTGAGTGGTTGGGGTGATATTTTTTGAGTTTGTATCTAATTATGATTATGGAAACCCTCCTCATTTAATTCCCTAGTGTAAGTTCTAGGTTAGACTTTCACTATAACATCTTATTTCTCTTGATAGATATCATCGACTATTGTACTAGTATTGATGACATTAACTAAATCATACCAGAGAGATGGAATCATATAATCATCCAGATCTAAACTATATATGGTTTCACCACCCCCTATATATTTTTCATGAAATGGTCTAAATTCGATTCCATCTCTCCCCTTCAAAAGTCATTTGGTATTGTGACCCCTTTAGAGATTGATTTTTCTTCTATTCCACTAACTGTGGAGTGTCCCATGTGGTGCTACCTGTAAGGAGTTATCGATGAATCTTTTTGATCAAGTACCTAATGGTATAAATATTTCATGGATTGGAAAAAAACATATGAGATAATTCCTATGAGGCATCTCCCAGCCTAGTTAAGACTAACATTCTTTTTGTAGAAGGTGGTAGTGGTATAAATGACCCCATCCTTGTGGGTAAGGGTTGATTTTTCCCTGATTCCATGAAATACTAGATTCTATGGGATCTTGATGATTCCACGGATGGTGGTTATGATAAATATGATTAACCCCCCATCCTCATGTTTTGAGATTATTCCTATATTTTCATTGTCACAATAGATATGTAGGCATCTCAAATTTATCAAAATTTTACATGAGTATGAGAAGGGTGAAGTTTACATTGTCATGTTTTTTCTTGAAAGGTGTGATCACTAGCTGGGGCCCCTCATTTTCAAATCTATGAAGCATTTAAAGTTTCTTGTAATCTTGATTTATTAATATTATGACAATTTTTTTCATAAAGTGTGTCATCCCTGATCTTTAAAAGTGACATTTCTTTTCTAAAATTATCAGTCAATAGATGCACCTCTAAGACCCATGGCCTAGTTTAAGGAAATAACATTGTAGGTTTTCTTTCACTAAAGAAATCTTCTAACTCTGGGGTGAGTTGAAATGAAAAACTCCATATTCACCCTATACTCAAATGTTCATGTCATAAAAATAACACAAAATTATCTATTGTATCTTCATACTATCAAGGAAAATAACATGTAGATTCTTATACTTCTTTCCATGCATTAGGACTCATGGTGATGAAAAGGCAGGTAACACAATCTAGTCGTAATTCTCTCCTACCATATTAATATGATCTATGTATGCCTCATGTGACATATGTTTCACCCTAAGGTGGAAGTATACTTCCCACAAGTTAAGGTGAAAATAATATACATATTCTGCTCTTTTCTCTTAATGAATATCTTATTTGGAGGCCGAAATATAATTGGAATATTTTCCTTGGAATACTATATATTTATATACATGATATTTTCCTTATTCTTTGAGGTATATTTTTCTACTTGATCATACAACAAATTTCATTTTTCTGAAGATGAATAAATATGATCTCTGTGAAGGAGAGATGATAGATTTTGTCCTAAATCATCTCTTGATCATGATTTAAGACTATTAGTTGATAATAGGGAAAAATTTATAGTCAAACTAGATTTTTCAATTACATATCTATAAAAAGGATCTTTGATAAGGGGAGTATATCCTTGTGTGGGATTTAAAACATAGTGGGGATTATTTCCATAGAGGATATCAGGGGAGGAGTCTCTATGATCCATATTTATATTTTCACATAATTGAACATCATGGTGGATATTATCTTCTCCTTTTGATCTAGACTCAAATTTTATTTGAGCTATTATTGAAAATATTTTTATCATCTCGAGGGAACATTCATCGATCATGGTAGGAATATCAACGTGTTCATAATATACATATGGTGGTCAATGATTGTTTATTTTAAATGTTGATCGTCGTCTGTGGTTGGTGGGAACCCTTATGTGTTGTAATCCTATTAGATGGTCCCGGATTCATAATCATAAAATTAAAATGACCCTCTCTAATATTTTCATTAGTATGTTCCTACTGTTATTTTTCTACCAAAATATACAAGAAAGTTCATGAATTATTGGCAGGAAATGAGCCTTCTTGAAAGATACTATCAGAATGTTTCGATGAACCCCAATGGGAATGGGAATATTCCCCAAACCAAAACCTTCATTCATTTCCATAATATAGTGATGATCCTTTGGAATGGGATAGGAAATATTCTCCCCTCATGTATTGTCTTTGAGCTGTGATGATTTGCTCTATAATTGGAAGGAGTAATATTATGGGTCTAACTCAATGTTGGCCACTAGATTATGACCATGGTTTCTTATTATTTGTGTAGCTTGAATGTTTTGGGAATTTTTTGGGATATGGGAAGTGATATAATCTTGAACTTGGTTTTCCTTTGAAATATTATTCTCACTCTTAGATAGATTTTTGTAAGGTATATGCTCATGTCTTGAGGTAACTATAAAATTATATTAAAAAACCCTAGATGGAAAGGGAATATGCACCTGATCCTACACCTCATCCTTCACGAAAATTTGTTGATTAACCTTCTAAATGGGAGGAAGGCTATGATAATTCTCTAGTGTAGTTATCTTACTATTTGGACGAACAACTATAGTTTTGGGAGTAAGAATATGTGCCTTCCGCTTTGTGATTGTAAAAATATGTAGATGGATCTTCTATGTGGCTACAAAAATATATTGATAACTATAAAGAGCATGAGTAGTAATTAAGTCTACTCCTCTAGTGCTTACAAAATAATATGGAAGATATCTTTTATTAAAGAAAGATTTTGTGCACACTAAATTCCTCCCTCTACTAATAGATTATGATAATGAGATTGATATGAAGTAGTAAGTATATATTTTTTCCCATGAGTTTCTACCACTTATAGGTGATATAATTTAATGGGAATAAGAATATAAGCTATCTCCTAGAGTGATACCATGATATAGGGCTGGAATTTATCTATGGGAAGCAGAGTATAACCCCTCTCCCTGTTAAAAGTTTGTATATGTCAGATGGGTTGCTAAAATGGAACATGAGTATAGAACCATACATATGATTCTATATCCAACTGCCCATTGTGATAATTTCAAGATTATCTATTATGTGTACATAGGTAGGAGATCCAATGGACAATTCTAGTTGTTTGATTCTAAATATTAGAGGTTTGGTGTTCCGTCGTAGTATGCTTGTGAGGGTATACCTCCTTCACAAATCTTGAGGAGAGATATTGATGATGGGTTCCTCCATATACCATATATACATGAGTTATAAACTATCACATACTGTGGAAATAATCCCAAAACTATTGAGGGTGAAAAGGGGTACCACCTATCCAATCACTAGTCACCTTTGATGAGGTGGGTTACTATATTTTAGGATTAAAAGACCCTCTTGAGAGGCCTCTAAGGTCGAGGGAATACTATTTAGATATTACACCCTAACCATGATATTAATGACATATCACTGTAGATATTTAGTAGGTGGAAATTCTCCTCAGTAAATGGTTCCATGCCTTTTGTGATATCCAAGGTGTAAGAACAAGCATTTTATGATGAAACCACTACTTTGGATTAAAGAAATCTCTAAAATAAATCCCTTGTTCATCAAAAAACAACCAAATAAAAGAATACCCATTAATAAAACATCATAGATAAATATAATATTAATTAAATTAGTCATCCATCTTAATGATTATATGTTTTGTATTAGGTTCACCATTTCTTGTTTCTGACTCAGATTCACATTGTTATGCAAAGCCAATGATGGTGATGTTTTTTTAAAACTAACCATATTCATAATTGTAAGTTTCATATTGGGTTCACCATTTTTTTTCTGACATATATTCACCCTGAAAGGTGCAACCAATAGTGGTGATATTTTTTTTACAATGGCCACCTTTATTATTTTATGTTTCACATTGGTTTCCCCATTTTGTTCAAAATGTGAGATCACATCGAATGTTGATTCTGATAGTTATGATTCTATTTTGACACTGAATGAATTCATGATTATATGTTTCACACTGGGTTCACCATTATATATTTTCGATGTGGTTTTGCATTTTCAGTCCTTCTAAAATAATGAATAACTTATTTCTAAAGGCTGGTGGTCACTTCGACTTCAGTAACATCTTAGAAAATGTGTTCATCATGTTTATTGAAGTTCAGGATCATCTTTATATTTGGGGGAATTATCTTGTACTCTTGGATAATCTTATATATTTAATATGTTTCTATGATACATACCGTATAATGCAAGTAACACTACTAGTTACCCTCATGAATGATAGTTTATTAATTATAAAATGATATATTATTTCAAAGATGCATTATTGCAGAACTCTGGAATTTATTTTCATCTATGGATATAGTCGGCATTTGGTATTAGGATGGGGCCCACTAAATGGGTTTCCTATATATCCCTATGATGGTAATCAGATTCCATACAGTTTAGTTCCACTTAGTGGGATACATCATATCTTTTGTGGTTATATGACAAGGATTTATCCATGAAATTTAACATCATGTAGTAAGGATGATTAGGCTAGAAGTTCCAATCAACAACTAATGTGAGTCTTATGCATATACCGACTCTTCTGGTTGAATCTAATAGGAATATGTTCCAATGAGTATGGGGTTCCATGGGTAATATGTTCTGGTGGAGGAAATTTTATAATATTCCTAAAGGGAATATGCTTTTTTAAATGGTGGTGTTGTTGCATAGGGTACATAGCTTGATGTAGATAATTCTTAGAGAATATCACCCTATACAAAGGAAAATAAGAATTGGGAGAAATATATCCCTTCAACTAGGGAACAATATAATGTCAGGGGTATGGACTAACAACAATAAATATAGTTTTACTAAGATTATTTCCCTTTGGGGTATTTAACACAATGAATATTTGGGGGACATTGGGTTTGAACCTTCAAGGGGGTTCCTACATATCTTATTGAAAATAATAACTAGATCCCACATAGTTCGATTTTCATAATGTTTAACTTCATGAGACTAAGACATATTCCACATAGTTTAGCATCATACTTCTTGGACATAAGAGGTGGTAAATTGGAATTAAAACATCTAATTGAAACCTCTAATCCCACATGAGTCACACTAAATGCGAGAAACAAGAGGTCATTTCATTGTGGTTATATAGATCGAGGAATTAATGATTCCATGATTGGTATGACCTCAGAGAGGATAAAAATATGGATCACATAGAGAAAATTTAACTCATTACAGGTTATGGTCCTTGACATCAAATATTTTAATATTAATGATATATGGGGACATTTGGTGATAATATCTTGAATTCATTAAAGTTCTCATGGGGAATATGATTATGTGGAGAGATATGATATAAAAATGTTTTAGATATTGATCTAGATACTTTAAAAGGAATATTATGTATCCTACATATAATAGGAATCAAAGTCCATATAGTTCTTATGTTTTATTAAAAATATGGACCTTTAAAGGAATGAATGATATGGTCGGGGATTATACCTAGAAAGGAAACTACATCTGAGTTAGGTTTCGTGAAAATGAAATGATAAACTTAGGTCTCTAAGGTTATGTGAGTCATGGTAAGTGTGAGAAAAAAAGATAAGGGAGGATATGGTGCATTTCATAGGAGCATGGCACTGTATTTTCTTGAAGATTACTCATTGGTGGTGCCTAATGCTCATTTTCTCCTCTTATCTCATTTGTTATTTTTAATTGATGATATCATAAACGAAACCCTTTTGGGTCTCAATATTTGATGAAAGACCTTATACTATCATCTTTATGTCTATTTCTAAGATAGTTTTGGGTATGTTACATGGAGGAAGGAATAGAGTAACAACCAGTAAGAAAGACTAGGGGCTTACTCAAGGATGGATTCACTAATTTGATCCATCCCATTTAATAAAGAATAGATATATCTTGGTTCGATAGATACCTCTCATGTTTCAACCAATAAAGACCATCATTTCCAAGGGAATACAAAATTTTTAGTTCCTTGAGGTTTATACACTTTTTGGATAACATTATGGATCATCTTTTTATCAAGTGAATTAAAAATCAAATGGGTACATACTAATACATAAACCCTAATCATGAAATTCAAGAAAATTTACTGCAGGTTTCAATTTTACCTCATTAGGGATTTGACCCTAGAGAATAAGTACGGTGGGGGACTTATGGATAACCCAAATGAGGGAGATATATATAATTTTATAAGGCCTCCCCAATGAAAAATCATGTATAGAATTAAGGGAGAATCATGTATAAGGCTGTCGTGAAAGGGGAACCATAAGTGGGGATCCACAAAAGGGGCACCATGAAAGGGTGTGATCATGCATCCACAAAAAGGGAATCATCATGTAATCATGTTAATCATCTGCCTATTATCCATGGATGATGCTTGTATCACATAGATCATCTCATGAGGATTGATTCGTGAGGGCATAGGTCATATGATCCTTTTATGTGGGATTTTTCATTCTCCAGAGTTATTATTTTCTTTGGGATCCAGTTTTACCTTTAGAATATAGAGATTCTATATGTTGAATATAAACCCACCACTTTACTCTTTCATCTCTCATTTTCACTCCCATTGTCCTTTAATCTAACTATTCTTATCTCTATTTCTAGAAAATGAAACTAGTTATATATTGGAAAACTCATATGATCATACACATAGCATCCTCCTAGAGTTCCATCATGTAAAAATGGTGACTTGTGTAGCCACATAATATTGAATGTTTATGGAGGGGGCCTAACATTGGGAGAAAATGGAAATAAAATATTGCAAATTCATTAGACTCCCACATAATATGGTTTTATCTTGATGCTACATGATGGGAAATCCTCTGAGATGCAAAATGAATGAAACTTATCTCATGTGGTCTGGTTCCTTTACATGATAGCCATGGATTCAAGCTATGTGAGAGGGAGGGTCTCAAACAATCACATGATAGTTCCATGAAACTTATATTCTCTAATACTCACGATTGATTCTTCTCGTAGATGAATTTAATGATAAATTTGAAAATATATGAGGTAAATTTATTCTAGTATCTAACATGATGAGAGTTACTTTCCAAAAATTTGGGCATCAACAACACCATGTTCTAATGTTTATTCATTCCTCATGTTCAGTCATCTTACCCCTCCATTTACTAGGCTTTTTTCTCAAACTTTTTTTAATATAAGTATTTGGATGATTTCAGACTATCCAAATATAATGGAGAGAAGGGACCTAGATGTGCCACCTAACTACACCACTCATCTATTGAGAATCCACATACTAGTCACATGACACCGAGATGGAGTTACATTATGGCCACCCACCAACTAGGCGACCACCCATCCAGTGAACATCCACATACCAACCATGAAACTACGATATGGAAAGACCTCATGGCTTCCCAAAAACTAAGTGATCATCCATACACAGTGTGTCTGATTCACTTTGTGTTGTATATTCCCACTACACATTCAGTAGGTGCAACGCCCTCATGCATAGATTCATGGTGGGACCACCACATGGTCGCAAATATCCTACTACATGACAGACAATTTAAAAAATAGTTACTTGGGGATTAACTATAAATACCCCATTCCTTCTTCCAAAATAGAGGAAGAGACATAGAGGATTTGTAGAGTAATGATTTCTTTACATGGTAATTCTTGAAATATTTGAGTCTTGTGATTTAATTTCATCTGTGATGCCTTTTCTATGAGGGATTAATTAAAATCCCATTACACACATCTTTCTCCGTAATTCAATCCTTAGATTGGATTTTACCATGAAATAATCCTTTAGGAGGATCCAACAACCCATGGTTTCCCCCGCTTGACTAACACACAAGATCACATTCATTCTGCACCTCCTACATGAAAATCAACCAATTCAAGAGTGTAATAGGAGGTATCTACTTCCTCACAAGGTATGCACACGGAACAAGATAATAATCACATAGACTTCCACTGCTACATAAATGGGTTTTCACAACACCAAACTTTAACAATTCTAAAAAAAGTGTTGATAAAGGGGGTACCTTTATAAGCACTAAAAAAATGCTGATAAAAGGTGATTTTAAAGGTGAAAAAAATAACAAATAAAAGTAACCATTTATCAGTGTTTTCTTAGTGATGATAAAGATACTCTCTTTATTAGCTCTTTTTTTGCGCTATTAAAGGGACCCCCTATATCAACATTTTTTTAACAGCGCTGATAAAGGGGGTCTTTATCAATGCTTTTATACTAGTGCTGATAAAGCATATATTTCAAATATATATATATTTCATTAAAAATAATATATTAATAAATAAATATATTGATATTGATATAAATATAATATATATTTTTTAAATAAGTTTTACATAAGGATAAATAGGCATTTACACATAATATATGAGATATTAAATGAAAATGGATTATAAAATAATTTGAAAATATTTTTAATTAATATTTTTAATTATTATTGAGTAATTGTATTTTAATTATAATTTGATGATAAAAAAATAAAAAAATTAAATAAATATCTAAAATAAGTTGAAAGCATAATTTGAACTTCAAACGACCATAATTTTTGATCCGGGTGTCTGTTTGGGCTCTACCACATATCAAATCGAAGCCTGTGACGATATTTGTGCACTAATGATTACGGGGAACACTCTTTCACATTGTTTTGGAAAAAAATGTCCCAAAAGGCCTATAAATATGAGTTTTTAGTCGGGGTACCCTATTTTTTTAATATTCGATGGAATTTCAACCTTGTTTAAGGGGTGTTTTCCCATTTTCAATGGCGAACAAATTTATTCCTAGGGTTTACAGTCATATTGATATAATGATTTTGAAATTTTATCATTTTTCAGAATGTACTATTATTTTTAATCAAATATATAACAATATATACAAATATTTTATATATTCACACATAAAAATTTAATTTTTATAAACAAATAACTAAACATATTTACATATAAAATATTTTCTCAATATAGAAAACTTCTCTAAATAAAAAATAATATCCATTTTATTTAAAATATAAATGTATGACTATTTACATACATATACAATTAATATATATATATATATATATATTTTGTGTATTGACAAACATATATACATTTATATATAAATTATAATATATGAATATAAATATAAATATATAATATATGAAAATAAATATAAATATGTATAATTATATTTATATATTCACACACATATATAAATATATGTATGTATGTATGTATGTATGTATGTATTTATGTATTTATAAACACACAAACCATATTTTATATATGTATTTAAATATATATATATAGATATATATATGGATTAAAAATGTAAATATATATATATATCATAAAATAAAGAAAAAAACAATAGAGGTTAGTGGAAAAGGTGCAATATTATGAGGGGGAGTTCTCATGTTCAAAACTCACCCGAGGAAGGGGTGTACATGGGCGGGTGAGGTAGTGTATAACGTTGTTGACGGGGGGGTCCTAGAATTGTTAAATGGGTGGGGGATAGAAAATCATTGTTAGGGGGGATTCCGACTCTAATAAAAGTGGGGTAGTTTCACTCTGTTAATTTACAGAAAAAAATCTTTTTAAAAATTTATTTCTTTGACTTTTATCAGCAATTTCTTTAGCCCTAATAAAAGAGATATTTTATCAACTCTTTTTTGGTGCTGATAAAAGAGAACCCCTTTTAATAGAGCTTCAATTATTATCATTTATTTAGAACTGTAAATTCTCTTTTTTCATGCTTTTAAATGCAATATATGTAATAGTATTCCCTCTATCATTCACCTACCAAGAATATTATCCTCCACCATGTGCCTACATATTGTGTGAACTACTTCTTTTATACCCACCTACCACATAGACCAACCTCATCGTCAATAGTTAACCATGTAGGGATCCCTTCTTTGGGTATCCAAACCCTATCTCACACCATCACATATATAAAGGTTGTAAAATCAACTTATTGACTGTGTCCACTATGAAAACCTTGACAAAAATCCAATGCCTCTTCTAAATCCACCTGATATATATGATCAGGCTTTCAGGTATGATAAGGTAACCCTCCTATGATTATGAATTACCTTGATAAAAGAACTCCCTTTTTCATCCTCCCTAAATGATAAGGTCATGAAGGAATTTCCAATAATTCATTCCCTTGATAATGAGGGTCCTCATTAGTAAAAAAACATTGAGACCATCCTTGGGAGATGTAACCTAATCTGGTTTACCCAGATCTAATTATGATTAACATATAAGGTCGGTGGATACTTGAGTCCATTCAATGAGCGAGGAATCCAAAACTGGAATAGAACTTGAATCTACCCTTCGCATCCTATGAATATAAGTGGGCCCTATTTATCTCTCCATTCCTACCAATAGATAAGAAGATAGGAGGATGTGTCTCTTAATAGGTGTAAGACCCAATTCTCTATTCCTTTACCGATGGAACCAAATGGGTTGGGAATATTTGGGAGAACTTTTTGTGTAATAACAATTCAAATCTAATTGTACACTCTCATAAAATATTCATGATCTACAATTAACTTTTTTTCCTCAAACCAAGAATGACTGACTTGGAAATAGAAATGTGAGTTTGTAACAAACTGATCATTTATGAATAAAATTCTATTTCTTTTAATGTCTTATAGAAAACACATGCACTCTTTTTTCTATTATTGGGTCTAAATTACCATTAAGTATCATTACCATTGATAATATAGCCATTGAATAGTGATCACATGTCTATTATAAATATAGGGTTTTAACAAATTCTTTTTACATAGGCAAAAGGAGTGATGGCCTCGACTAGTAGGATTGTTCCCTTTGAAACACATTTATCGGATCTTTCAAGGGAGATAATTTGTTTGGGATTTTCCCTTGATGAAGATCAAGCTGATATCCAACAACATAATGATGAGAAATACCGTTTATGGGAGAAGTTCAACCACATTGAGATCACGACCCAAACCATGTTCACCAAATGGCCCCACGAAAGCCCCACCATCGTACACCATACTCTTAGAGAATATAATGGTGTAATAAAGAGATATGTAACAAGACCCTATCATTATGATTATGTTTATGAATTTTTCATATAATAATTACTATACATTCATTTTATTATTTTCACTTTGTATATGATTTTTAAACAACAAATAGTATTTTTAGTTAATATTCAAATTCAATTAAGAAATCTATTTTAATGAATTAATGGAATTTTTGAATTAAATAATATTTTAATAAAATATTATTACTAAATTTAATTTATTAAATATAAATTATCATGTCATTTTTATGTAGTTAATTGAAATTTTTATTAAGGATTAAATATTGTTTCTCTCGAACCCCGTCAATTTTTAATAAATGATGTTTATTTATTTTAAAAGTGAAAATTAAAATATTTAAAACATTATTTAGATAAAATGTAAATTAATTTTGGAATCAGGATATTGAAATTATCCAATGGTAAATTTTTCATAATTTTCTGAGATGGGCGATTTTTTTGTTAAAAATTATATACTATATAAATAAAATATGTTTTTTATGACATCATAATGACCCTAAAATTATGTAATAAATACTATAATGGGTATTATCGACCCAATATTTGTTTTCCCAATAAAAATAAAAATAATATGATTTTATATTCTTTATATTTGTTTTATAAATCCTTAATGAATTTTCTAATACATATAAAATATTTTATGATTTTAAAATCATTTTATGGAAAATGTGACTCACCTCCACCTAAGAAAGGGAAATATTTTAATATCTTAAGACCTTTTCATTATAAAATAATTTTTCCCACTCCACTTTGGAAAACAACCTGGGAAAAACCATGGGATGGTTTGTGGTTTTGAATATTTAATTATATAGATTCCAAAAACTATGTTTGTGAAATAATGAAGAATTACCCTCTCATTTCCTATATAAACCCACTCAAGATACCACTTCTCTTAACTAAAAATTCATTGATCATGTACCTACTCTGTTATCTTCTCCCTAAAATCCTACTAAAGTTCCCAATATCCCAATAATCCCATCTTCAAACTTTTTAAGTCACACGCTCAAGTAAGGGATCCTCACTTTCCTTCTATTCTCATTTTTATCCAAGTTTATTTATATTGTTACACACATTTATTTTCAATTAAAAATGGTGGGGTGTGTTTTTGAACCTCCCCCACACTTCCCTTATTACGTTTTCATGATGGGATACCTCTTTCTCTCTCATTAATCCCCCCATGTACACCCATTACCTTGCTGAAATTTCATATGAGGTATTCCATTTATAATCATTCTTCAAGATTATCTATTATGTTACGCCTTCTATTTAAAAATTCCTTATGTTGGTAAATGTATTTATATAACCCCATTACAATCCATTTAATTTATATATTATGAGAGACCCATTTCTCTCTCTTAAACCATTTTTATGAATTTTTATGTCATGCCATTAGGTTGCCGAAATTACACCGCGGTTTTCCATTCCAAAATCCTAATATAGTGAATACTCTTCCCACTTATCTATCAATGGTATTAACCTTTATTGACATATATGCATTGATTATATAATTTCATGTATGTGTTACACATTCCTTTATCATGGAATAAATGAATATGTTTAATGAATCCATGTTATATGATCTATGTGGAACACTTAAGCATGAGATTGAAATGTTAATGAAATGTGTGCCCTCATAGTTCTCAAATGCATTGGGTAATGTTTAGTATCGTCATATTCTATCTGCAATGAGGGTTTACTCAAGATAATTGATGTGAAATTAGGGTTTACTCATGCTAATCCTTGCACAATGAGCCTTGGATCATGATAATATCATGTTGTATGTTGTTTCCACTTTTCCATATTATGATAATCATGCTATACAATTCCTTTATGTTCTTGTTTCTATTGTGCTATATTGATATGTCTATTGACTAACATGTATTTTATTCTTCATGTTTAGACTTGTTTAATTCCTTATTTGGCTTTATATCTCACCCCTTTCTTATGTATGTCTTCAGGTTATCCCATGCAATGTTATGTATGAAGGAATGTGTTGGTCATGTAAATGAAGTTCGAAATAAAGATGTGCCATTTAATGTTTTAAGTTGTTATGTAATGTTACTAATTTCCCAAGACACTACCTCAGAGTTTTTTTAACTGTATGTTTTTTTTAATAAATCATGATTAAGTGTGTAATAAAGGGAAGAATTGTTATTGTTGGTATCAGGGGATAAGTTGAGTTATTTTTGGGATTAGGGTTATAAAACTCTAGTGAATGACTTATAGATAAAACTGAGTATATGATAATAATCCCTAATTTTTGGTGAGTATAGAGTAAGTGGTTTTTCAAAAAAAATCAACCCTATCTGGATACAAACAAGTAGAGGTGGCTCTAGTAGATATGTATCTAGGGGTAAAACCCAAAAACACTGCTTTGAGCTAGACTCGATCGAGAACTGGTGCACGACAACGGATGTTGATACACTCTTCGTTTGACACTCCCCGGGGATATTCTTTGGTAAATTCATATGATTAGTATAAACCATTATCAAGGGAACAAAAAAAGACCATATGAATATATGTTAGGAAGTAGATCATGGATAACTTATAATGAATCCAAGAAATTCATAAGTTAATGAAATAATTTTACTTTATAAGTTATCCCTTTAATGTCATTGGATTCCCCTTTCAATGTTTAACTATTTAAGATAATCATCCTAAGTATATTTTCGATATATTAGAACCAGAATCAATTTGTGAAGTATAGGTTTATTGTCCAATGTTCTACACATTCATTTATATCCGGAAATTTTAGTAGAACAATCCATACACCACCATAAATCATTTAAGTAGAGATGGTGGTAAGAATGGAAAATGGGGATATTATTGTATCCCATCAATATTACTCCTCCTCTATCACAATTTGTGGATTAAACTTCCCAAAAAACCTCTTCATAGTCCCTCCGGTTTAATTTGATGCAATTCTAGGCATGGATTGGATTTCCCTATATAGAGCCAATATAAATTGCCCTGAGAGGGAAATCACTCTCCATTTGGTGAATCGACCCCCAATTCTATACAAGTTCAAGGAGGAGGATGAATCTTCTATAGTACCATCATCTCAAGTGTAGATATCACTACCCTATCAGCATGCATATATTTCTTTGATAATTGATTCTAAGGAAAGAACCATCCTCAAATACATGCCTATTGTGAGGGAATTCACTGATGTGTTTCCCGAGGAATTATTTGTTCTTCATCATAAAAGAGATGTTGAATTATCGAATAATCTTATACCTGGGGCATCACCAATATCCAAGAATCTATATATAATGGATGTTCTGGAGATTGAGGAGCTAAAGAAAAAACTACAGGAGAATCTGGATAAAGGGTTTATACACCCAATTGCATCACCATGGGGTGCATCAGTCCTCTTCTTCAAGAATAAGGATGGGTCAATGCACCTTTGAATTTATTATCATGTGCTCAAAAAAATAATGATAAATTACATGTATCTTTTTCCATGAATTGATGACTTTTTTGATCAGCTATATGGAGCACAATACTTCTCTAAGGTGGATATGTTTTCAGGATATTACCAAGTAAGGGTGAAGAAGGAGGATATCCCCAAGACTGCTTTTTGTACATGGTATGGGCACTATGAATTCATATTAATGTCTTTTGGACTCACTAATTCTCTATAAATATTTATGGGCTTTATAAATAGAGTTCTTAGATATTACATAAAAAAATTTGTAGTCTTTATAGACGATATTCTAATATATTCTAAAACTAAGGTGGAGTATGGCGAGCATCAATGCATTGTACTATAGACCTTGCGAAATGATAAGCTCTATGAAAAATATAGCAAGTGTGAGTTATTGTTTAAAGAAATATCATTCTTGGGGCATATCATCACAAGAAATGGTATATCTATGGATCCATCCATGAAAAATGGAATTGATGGATGGTCGAGGACAACATCTATGACAGATATTTGTAGCTTCCTTGGGGTAGCTGGATACTATCCCCAATTTGTGAGAAATTTCACATGATTTTGAAACCCAATTACAAAGATAAATTGGAAAGGAGTCAAGTTTTCTTGGAATGATAAATGAGAAGCGAGATTCAAGGAGTTTAAAGGAGGCTTATCACTGTGATCATGCTCACACTACCCACTAGTGGAGAACTTTTCGTGGTATTCAATGATGCTTCGATGAAGGGTCTAGGATGTGTGTTGATTAAAAATGAAAAAGTCATTTCCTATGCTTCAAGGCAATTAAATGTTCATGAGAAGAACTATCCAACACATGATCTGGAGTTGGCTTCACTGATCTTCACTTCGAAAATTTGGTGACATTACCTCTTTGGGGAAAAGTGTGAAACATATACAGATCAAAAAATCCTTAAGGATATATTCACACAGATATAGTTGAATATGATCCAACAAATATGGTTAGATCTGATCAAAGACTCTGACTACTCAATCCATTAACACCCTGGGAAGGCGAACAAGGTGGAAGATGCTCTAACTAGAAAAGGCCTATTGATTTTATCATTGATGAGAAATAAATAATATCCAACATTCTTAGATTTGATTAATATGGACATGAGAATCATAAAGAAGGGAACATCATCAATCCTTTCACATATGATTTCTCAACCATCTCTTTTTTAAAGGATAGATGATTCTCAAAAAGATGCTGTCAGAATTCAGAAGAAATTGGAAAATATCAGAAAATGAAAATCCACACAGTTCAATGTTAATGAAGAAGGAATTATGAGATTTGGGTCAAGACTATGTGTTCCATCAAATCCAGTGTTAAAAAAATAACTTTTGGATGATGCACATAGTTTGAATTTTCCCTATTAACCTAGGAAACACAAAGATGTATCAAGATATCTGAGAGAATTATTGGTGGGATAACATTAAGAAAAAGATCACTGAGTATACATAAAAGTGTATGGTATGTTATCAAGTTACGTTTGAGATTCATAAGTCTAAGTGGATGATGCAACCATTACTCATACTAACATGGAAATGGGAGAACATCACTATGGAATTTGTCTCCGAAATTCTAAACAAATGTAATGGAAACAAATCTATATGGGTTATTGTGGATTGTCATACAAGGACTATATACTTCATTGAAATTTGGGAGGATTTCTCATTGGATCAACTAGCACAGATATACATCAGAGAAGTGATAAGGATTCTTGGAGTACCACTATCGATTGTATCTGATAGAGATCCAAGATTGACCTCTAAGTTTTGGAAGAGTCTCCAACAAGATCTGAATATTAAGCTGATCTTTAGTACAACTTATCATCCTCAAACTGATGTCCAATCTGAACAGACTATCCAGACCCTTGAGGACATGTTGAGAGCTTTCTCAATTGACTTCAAAGGCAGATGGGAACAACATATTTCTTTGGTGGAGTTCTCTTACAATAATAGTTTCTACTCATGAATCTAAATGGCTCCTTACGAATCCCTTTACGGTAAGTGGTACAGAAGGATGTCGTGTTGGGATGATGTTGGGGAGCGAAAACTTATAGGTTTATAAATGGTTGAAGAAATGGTAGATTAGGTTAAGCAAATCCATCAGCTTATCAAAGCTACTCAGAGTAAACAAAATAACTATGCTGATAATCATCGACGAGAACTAGAGTTTGATGTTGGAGATATGGTTTTCCATCACGTATCTCTATGGAATAGAGTGAAGAGATTTAGGAAGAAGGTAAATCATATTCCAATGTACATCGACCCTTTAGAGATCCTTGATCATATCAGATCAGTGGCCTATTGACTATCAATCCCACTAAACCTGCCTCAAGTACTTGATCTATTCCATGTGTCACACTTGAGGAAGTACATACCTGACCCATCACATGTGCTAAATCCGTAGGGGGAACCATTGGAAGATGACCTCTCCTATAAAGAGAATATGGTGAAGATATTAGATCATATAGGAAATGTTCTATGAAATTGGACGATGCCCCTTGTCAAATTGTTGTATATAAACAACATGTTTGAAGAAGAAAAATGGGAACCAAAGGAAGTGATGAGTCAGAGTTACCCCCTTCTATTTTAGTGTGTAAAAATGAAATTTCGAGGGTCAAATTTCCTAATGGGGGAATGTTGTAATAACCTGATCATTTATGAATAAAATTTCTTTTCTTTTGACATCTTATTGAAAACACATGAAATATTTTTATTATTGGGTTTAAGTGACTATTATGTATCATTATTGTTGATAATATAGCCTTTGAAGAATGATCACATCACAAGTATATATATCAGATTTTATGAAATCCTTTTGACATAAACAAAAGGAGTGATGGCCTCAACTAGTAGGATTGATCCCTTTAAAGACCATTTATCGAATCATTAGAGGGAAATAACATTTTTGGTCTTTTCCCTAGGCAAATAACAAGACGATATTTTTAGAACACCGTTTTTGCTATAAATGTCTTTGGAAAATTCTAAATATTATTCCAGAGTAGGGCATTCAGACGGCGTGTGATTCCGAGCCCTAGTGTGGCCGGAATTTAATTTTAAGTGTGTTCACACTAGACATGCCAAAAAAAAATAACTCCAAAAAGGTCACTTGTATGGGAAAACTGAGGGCACTGTTGAGTTCGGAACGTGCTGTTTACCCTAAGAGGGGTATAACATTCGCTGGTCCGGCCCTTCTGTGAAAAACACCACCCGGGGCATTTTCGTAATTTTCCGGCCCCAGTCGTGTACATTTTAACAGCTGAAAGGAGGCTCGAATTAAAATTTTGACACCGCCTTTGCGTTCAGAATGTAGGTGTTAACCTAGGGGTGGCATAACCCCAACCCCACCGAAAGATCGGGTACGGGGTCTACGGGCGGGGGGTTTAAGTGTTTTTCTATTTAAACACATCCACCCCCTTCCTCTTCCCCTTCATTATTCTCCAGTGTATTCCACTCAAAAATATTCTCCACTCTCCTCCACCTCTCCGGCAAGGCATGACGGCTCTGGAGGACCATTGGTGAAGCGTCGGGCTACGCCCATCGAGGTAGGCTTGCGTTTAATCGTTTTAATTCACGCAACCCTCTTTAAATGCATATTATTGCATCGAATTGTTGTCTTTTCATCGAGAGAAGCCCATATTTGTGTAGATTCTGATTTTATATTTTTGAAAATACTTTAGAATTGAAATTTTGAGTCATGGGGCGCCCGGGGCGGCCCCGTGAAGTTTCCCGGCCATTTTCCTCTTCTTCTGGCGGTTCTAGGGTGCTCCAGCGGGCGACGGCGGCAGCACGGGACACACCAGGAGGCAGAGGCAGTGCGGTTCTAAGAGGGTAGCGAGGCAGCGGACCCAGGCGGCATGGAAGGGGCTCCAGGCGGCAACTCCAGTTGGCGGGCGAGCTTGTCGAGGCGCGACGGGGAGGGGTCACGGCGCGCGACCCCGTGCGGGGAGAGACCTGCCGAAGGGGGGTCTCCGCGCGAGACCACGACTGGCCACGGGGGCCGGTCGGCGCTGTGTGGACCTGAGGTCCATGGTCAGGTTGCGCGACTGAGCCACGGGCCGGCGCTGCGAGCCAGGCCGGGCAGACCGGCCGGCCCAGGCCGGTCCAGCCCAAGGGTTTCGTCCCCTCGGAATCCAGACACCCGTAACTTTCACTATGGGTGTTCGATTTGCATGTCATCGGCGGCAGTGAAATCCTAGGATCGAGACGATTCTTTTGAGATGGTTTCATGGGTTTTTAATTCTCTATACTGGGGCCTTAGTTGTGAGACACTCTCATTATGTGGATTGGCGTTATTCTGGGGGTTCTTGTTTTGGGCAGTGTGGACACATCTGGAGTCCATTTTGAGCACCGCTAGTTGAGTTGGGACCCTGGAGCCGAGGCAGAGTTTTCCAAGGTGGTTTTGGGCATTGAAACCAGAGTTTATGCATGGGCCCCAAATCTTGTCTTTTAAGCTCCGAGCAGCTTTTAGCTACTTTTTCATTGGACGTCCGTTCGGGGCGTACGAGCAGTCAATTCTGGTTATTTTTTTGAGGGAATTGCAATGACACAATCTGATCTCTTTAATTCACCATGGTGGAGCAAGCCCCATGGGGGTCATTTTGGTCATTAGTGGTGATATATATCCTCTTCACCGGGTGTCCATTTCGGACAAGTGAATAGTCAATCCTAGGTTCTTCTTCGAGAGGATTACAATGGTGCAATCCATTGGCTGTGCTTCGGGACGGTGATGAGGGTCCCACATAACACCGCTTCTATGTGGTATGATGAAATGAATCATTTTATATGGACATCCATTCCACGTGTGTAAGTAGTCAATTTGAAATGTTTTGATAAGGGGATCGTATTGGTGAGATGCACCAGAATATTCTCAGGACCGAGGCTCGGGACTATAGGACGCCATTCGGGCATAAAGCGGTGTTGGAAAACTTTTGCGTCAGATATCTATTTGAGGCGAGTGGATAGTCTATCTCGCATGTTTTTTTTCAAGCATTACAACGGTACGATCTGTTTGGACGTGTAGAGCCTCTTTTGAGATCTCATGAAATGTGGAGGCTTGAAAGGTGTACGGGTGAAGGTTCTTTTCATGATGTTTGCAGAGAACCATTGGCATGTGATTATGAGCACTCATTTGAAAGTGTAGTAAATGTTTGAAGAGGTGTGGTTTTCCGTGATAGGGTGGTGGTGGAAGAAAGTTGTAGAACTTACATTTTTTACCTTTTTGCATTGACTTAAGACATAGTGTGCATGACAGCCTTTGGGCTAGAAATCTGGTATACTCTGGGAGTATATGGGTTTTCCTAGAGGTACATGTTTTAGTTTGTACCTGAGAATGTTTGTGTATGTGGATTGGAGTTGAGATAGGGTCATATTTTGTGTGATCCCCATGTGCATACCGTGTTATACTTTACGTACCTTTGACCTCTCATGATGTAGAGGGCCCTTCTGTTAACAATGGTTTAGACTAATAGTGTTGAGTGGTTTCCCCTAGTTCTGTTCTCGACGGTTTGATCGACAGAGTTTTTTGGGTTCCCATGTTCCTTCAACCGTGTGGGATTTCAGTATTACATAAATTTGTGTTCCCTTGTAGGGTTATTGTGGATTCGTTATGACCAATACTTTATGCAGGCACCAATCCTCAACCAAGGAGGTTGTTTCCAGTAGGGTGTAGATCCTAGTGAGCCCTAGGAGCAGACTCCCTAGCCGAGAATCTAGATAATATCTTCCTTCCGGGATCTACCGTGACGTGTTTCCCTATGCATAGTTCCAGTTATCGGCATGACCCACACTAGACGGGCACTGACACTCTGCAAGGTGAGTTGTTATGGAGTCGGGTTGTTGCGCGATACCCACTTCGTGTTCCGCTGGCTAGTGTTGTACCATCCGGTAGGGATGGCCAGAGAAGTTCCGGGTTTACCCTCCAGTATGGCTGCGAAGTGGGTTTCCCATCGACGTCTTAGGGTTTACCCTCTATTATGGCTGGGTAGTGGGTTTCCCATAGACTTCTTAGGGTTTACCTTATAGAGGGGCTGTGGAGTGGGTTACCCGACAACCTCTTAGGGTTTAACCTCTAGCGGGGCTGGGCAGTGGGTTACCCGACAACCTCTTAGGGTTTACCCCCCAGCGGGGCTGTGCAGTGGGTTACCCGGTGACCTATTAGGGTTTACCCTCTAGCTAGGCTGGGTAGTGGGTTACCCGATGACCTCTTAGGGTTTTCCCTCCAGTTGGGTAGGGCAGTGGGTTACTCGAAGACCTCTTAGTGTTTACCCTCCAGCTGGGCTGGGTAGTGGGTTACTAGACGACATCTTAGGTTTTACCCTCCAGTTGGGTTGGGTAGTGGGTTACCCAATGACCTCTTAGAGTTTACCCTCCAGCAGGTCAAGGCAGTGGGTTACCCGACGACTTCTCTCAGACTCAGTCATTTCTAAAAACTAGTCTGTGGCTTTTCTCTATGACTATCGGAGAAGGACCCTTGGTTGTACGGGTCAGTGATGT
Source organism: Viscum album (assembly GCA_963277665.1). Classification (NCBI taxonomy): domain Eukaryota; kingdom Viridiplantae; phylum Streptophyta; class Magnoliopsida; order Santalales; family Viscaceae; genus Viscum; species Viscum album. The sequence goes on from OY728131.1 coordinate 824,187,091, forward strand.
GACAGCTTTGACTTTGATAAGACCTCTCGACTTTGTGATAGTTATGAGGTGTGGTTTGACTTTCCCCAGAACACTTAAGAAGAAGGGGTGCTTTCCCTATCGAGACGCGTCCTTGTAGTGTGACATAAAACCGTGCGGGCGAGTCAGTACCGCCCAAAGTGGATAGTGTCATGGTGCGGTGATTTGATCCCCTTGACTTGCAGTTCGGGTAAGACGTGCGGGATACTGGGCATCGATGGTGGTTACTTCTGGGACTATTGGCGACTCACTTTCTTGTGTAGAGCTATGAGATGGATATCTCCTTAATATCTTGTATGAGTTTCTTGTTTGACCATATGGATATGTATATACTTTGTTCTAGTACCCCCCCCCCATTGGGTTTTCGTTACTCTCCTTCCATAAGAGGCGAAGACGCATGGGTATGCCACGTACCTTCCATGTCTAGCTTCTCATGGTTGGACAAGTCTACTCTCCTGCTATAGGTAGTGATGGCTCGACGAGAAGTTCATCTTCTCGCCATTTCTACCTCCTTGTGTTAGGATTAGTCTACTTCCTTCCTCTTGTTGGGTCGAGCTTTACTCTTTACTGCACTCCCTGTTGTACTCCTTTACTACTCCCTGTTCGATCAACTGCTCACCCTTCGGTACCTTCTTTGTTGCTCCCTCGAGCTTTCGGGGTATCCTACTAAGTATTTTTATACTCACCCCTGGTGGGGCCTTTCCCGCACGTTGTGTGCCCTTGGAGAAGAAGGACATGATTCTTGTGACTATATAAGAGATTAGGAGTTCGAGAGCTTGGACCGCGTGCAGTGGTCGTAGTCGGGTTCCTGGTGTGGGACTCTCCCATCTGTTTTACTTTTCTTTACCTATTGTCGGGTTGTAGAATTTTTCTGGTTGGGCGCGTGTATTGCCCTTTTCTTTTTAGTTTACCTACCTCACTCACTTTTTACTATTTAGAGGTCTATGCACCTTGTTGGTTTGTCTAAATTGGTTGGTACTTTACTGTTCCTTTTACTCTGCACTTCTTCATTTGAGTGGGCTGTGAATGTGTGTACAGGTACTTAGGCAAAGGCCCCCCCGAGTTATTTATCCTTCGGTGCTTATCACCAGCCCCTGGCCTATGGAGGTAGGATTGGGGTAGTAGCGGCTCGAGCCTGGGAAGGTTCGGGTTGTGACAGAGATCCAACAACTTAAATATGATCGAAAACGCTTACGAGAGAAGTTCAAGCTCATCGAGATCATAGCCCAAACCTTGTTCACCGAATGGCCCAAGATAGCCCCACCATCGCACACTATACTCCTAGGGCATATACTAGTGTAATAAAGAGATATGTAACAAGACTCTAGCATTATGATTATTTATATTATTTTTATATATAATAATGAATATAGATTCATTTTGTTATTGTTACTTTGTAAATGATTTCTAAATCACAAATAGTATTTTTAGTTAATATACAAATTCACTAAAGATATCTTTTTTGAAGAATTAATGGATTTTTGAAGTACATAATATTTTAATAAAATATTATTACTAAATATCTTTTATTAAATATAAATGATCGTAAAATTTTTATGAAATCAATTGTAATTAATATTAAGATTTGAATATTGTTTCTGTCAAAATCCGTCTATTTTCAATAAAGGACAGTTTTTATTTTAAAAAGGGAAATTCAAATATTTAGAAAATTATTTAGATAAAATTAATATTATTCTTGGAATCAGGACGTTAAAATTATCCAATGATTAATTTTTTACAATTTTCTGAGATAGTCAAATTTTTGCGTAAAAAATATATACCATATAAATAAAATGTGTTTTATGATATCATAATGACCCCAAAATTATGTAATAAATACTATAATGGGTATAATAAGCCCAATATATGTTTTAAAATTAATATAAGGTGATTTTATATTTGTTTTATTTATTTTATAAAGATTTACTGAATCCTCCAAGACATATATAATATTTTAATATTTTAAAATCATTTCCTTGAATGTTTGACTCACCTCCACATAATCAAGGGAAATATTTTAATATATTCATACCTTTTCCTTATAGAATAATTTTTTCCTCTCTTATTTGGGAAGAAAAACGGGAAAAACCATGATAATGTTTTTTGTTTTTTAATATTTAATTATATTGATTCCAAAACCTATGTTTGTGAAATATTAAAGAATTCTCCACATTTCCTATATAAACCCACCAATTCTCCCACTTCACTTTACTAAAAATACATGGACCACATCCATACTCCGTACACACCTCCCTAGAATCCTCTCAATTTTCCCCAAGCTCTCATGAATCCATTCCTCAAGCTTTTGAAGTCACATGATAAAGTAAGGGGATCCTCACTTTCCTTTCTCATTTTTATCCATGTTTCTTTATATTGTTACACCCTTTTATTTTCAATTCAAAATGATGGGGTATGTTTTTTAATCTCCCCAATACATCCCTTATTATGTTTGTAAGACATGATACCTCTTTCCCTCTCATTAATCCATCTCATGTAAACCTATTACCATGCCAAAATTTTATAAGAGTTATTCAATTTCTCCAATTTCTTCATGTTTTTTTATTATTTTACACCTTCTATTTCCAAATTCCTTGTGTTGGGACATGTATTTATTTGAACCCTTACTTTAAATTTCATTTATATATGATTATAGACCCCTTTCTCTCTCATAAACCATTTTTATGAATTTTTATGTCACGCTGTTAGTGTGCCGAAATAGCACGGTAGTTTTCCATTCCAAAATCACCGTGTAGTGAACACAATGCCCATTTATCTATAAAGGGTATTCACCATTATTAACATATGCTTATTGATTATAGACTTTAATATATGTATTATATATTTCTTTATCATGGAATAAATGATGACGTTGAATGAATTCATGTTATATAATATATGTGGAACACTTAAGCATGAAATTGAAATGTTTATGAAGGGTGCTCCCAGATTACGCTCCAATGCATTGGGTAATGTTTAGTATAGCGATACACCATGTGCAATGAGAGTTTACTCATGTTAATTAATGTGAAGTGAGTATTTACTCATGCTAATTCATGTGCAATGAGTCTGGGCTCATGCTGATATCATGTTTTATGTTGTTTCCACATTTCCATGTTATAATAATCATGATATATCATGCATTTATGTTCATGTTTCTATTGTTCTCCATTTATATGCCTATTTCCTATCATGTATCCTATCATTTAGTTTTATCCTTGTTTACTCCCTTATTGGGCTTTATAGTTCACCCATTTATTATATATGTCCTCAGGTTTTCTCATGCAGTGTTAATTATGAAGGAAAGAGTTGGTCCTGTCAAAGAAGATTTAAATAAAAATATTGTATTTCACGTTTTAAGTTATTATTTAGTGTGTCTAATATCCCAAGACACTAGACCATTTGAACCTCAGAGTTGTCTTAAGTGCAATTTTATGTAATAAATCATGTACAAGTGTGAAATAAAGAGTAGGGTTGTTATATGTTGATCGTGATAATAACAAAATCAAAATGCATCCAATTTGGCCCCCTACTACATGTAATCCCTAACACTCTTTGCCTTCACCTAAGCTAAGTATTGTGCTAGAAATATTAGAGAATAAAAAAATGCATAAGACCCACTCAATCCTCTATTATCAATCATTTAATGACATAGTCATCCTAGAAGCATGATGTTAGACTTCTTGGTCAATGTCCTTGTCACATGATGGAAAAAAACATGATAACGTCTTCATTAAATGACATTAAAATACAATGTATGTTCCTGCCACACGACATTACATTTTTACCTTGAATTGCGTGGGCTTTGTTTCCTGTTAACTAGGATACATAGAATTCCTCTTCAACATTCAATACCAATGTCATCCATCTTCCAAATCCTACCTACTGAGGCCATATTCCACATGAATCCATTTAGTCCTTCCTCATCAAGACATATTTCACACAATATACGATGTCCCCTCATTTGACCAAATTCTTGATGAAATTATATCCACTTTCCCTAGAGCTACATTCTCCCTAGGTATTGATATATGATGTGACTTTGATTTGATACAAATTTTCCACATAATTTATTAAATTTAACTATGTTTTAATTGTTAAGGTTGTTTTTATTGATTAATTTACTTTTGTTATTAAATTGGTGTTAATTTAATTAATCATTTTTTTTATTTATAATAAATTTTTATATGTACAATTATAAATTATGTTCAAACATTGATTTTATTATTTAATTTTGATGATTCTTTTAAAAAATTAATTTTAGTGTTTTTGTTTAGTATTATATTCATGTATTTAAATTATTTACCAACTTTTTTTTCAAATTTTATTAATTTAATTAATTAATTGTAGTTTAGAAATTTACTTCTTTTCATTAAATAATTTAGAAATTTGTAATATAAAATTATAATTCAACTATTTAATAATTTTTTTTTTATTTTTTCACTTAATTAAATAATCATTTAATTATATTATGAGTTTTGATTAATATTTTTAATATTTTGTTGATTTAACAAAATAATAATTTAGAATTTATTTCATTTAAATGTTTTGTTTTGTTTTTAATTTATTAACTTTTTAAATTTATTTTATTTTTAATGGTTTTATTTATTTTTAAGTCTATTATTTATTTAATGTTTTTGGAAAGCAACACCTTTTTTTCTAGAAATTGTGAGTAGTGGTCATGTAGTCAATTTCAAAGGAAATACCACATTCATTTGAGGAAGACAGTCATGTTTGGATAAGGGATTTGAGCTCCACTGAATGAGATGCTATGAGCATGACGAAACTGAACTGAGCATCCATTGCCAACAAAGCCTTGTTGAAGATGATCAGAGCCTCCATCCTCAAATTATGGATCTGGCCAAGCTTGATGATGTTAATTTGGTACCACCACCTTTCTAAAGCCTTGTGAAGAAGATGACTCGCCAATAAAAGAAGAAGAAGGCATCAGCTGGTTTGGTTGATGCATCGGGGATTATGTCGATTGAAGAAGATGATTCGATCCACGTTTGTAAATCCCAGGATTGAGTTTGGACGATTCTATTGAAGAAAGTCAAGCACAACATGATGAGTTTCGAAATGACGAGTATGAGGCTCAGCTGTTGTATTCTGTTGAAGTTGTTCATCTGGAATCTTGATGTTCAAACCGAATTCAGATGAGGATGATGAATATAAGGTATTGAGTGATTACCCGGGACAATTTCCACTAGATTAATCTTTGATGATTGAAGAATATTAAGTGAATTAGGTGAACAGGTATGGACGATGATGTAGGACCACAGGACACCCTAAGAGGGGAGGGGTGAATTAGGGTGACAACTTTATCTTTTAAAGTGAAGGATATTGTTCAAAAATTGGTAGGGACTTATTAAAACTGTAAGATGGATATGATCAGAAAGAAAAAATTAACATGCAGAGAGATGACACAACACTTAATATATGGTTAACCACTAAGGGATAAGTCCAAGGACCATACGCCGATAGGTTGTCCATCATACCAAATTCCACTAAACATCACCAGATGTGGATTACAAAGGTTCGGGCACAGTCATTCTGTCCTAGGCTCACAACCTTTACAAAAGTTCAGGGATAGCTCACTGTGTGCCTCAAGTCACTCCCATTGACTCCCCTGGCTCACTCCCTTTGGTGAATTCCCACTCAGTTTATAGACATGAAGGTATCTTCATCATCACTAATGAATATATCCTCTATTTTATGTAGATGCTCTTATGATGTCCAATTTCCACCCGTAGACAAATCTCACTTTGCACCAACGGTATTAGGAAAACTTTCAGCTTTCGGGCATTCCTAGAAATACTAGAGTACATCAACCACACCTAGCGCGTGTCTCCAAGCCCGGTGTGCATGTTTCAAGATGGCGTGCAAGTTCACCTCTCCCACTTGCATAACACTCACTTATTCAACTTCAAATTTGTGTGACTCACATCCTTTTACTCCCAAACCGATTTTGGCGCGCAACTATGAACTATCACACTTCTTCAAATCCTCTCATGCAAGTGTCACCAAACCACCTATGTGAAACCTCCTTCACCAATACCAAACATGGGTGATTCAATCCAATTCATTCCCAAAACACCTTGCAGGCACAGAAAACAACTGTTGCATGACTTCAACTTGTGCGATCCACCACTACTTGCGCGAACACAACACCTGCGCGACGAGAGCTCTGATTTTCTCTAAGTCTGATATTTGTTACGAATGAGGAGTGTTTGGCCTCTATTTACTGGCATTTGGATACCCTGTGCGGCGGTGCACAAGTCTTCCCTCATCGCGCAAGTTTCAACATGCAAGTCTTTGCCGCGTAAGTCACTTGCATGACCAAACATAAATCTTGGGTTCCCTTCTCTGTTTTCCATATTTTCATTTTCTGATTTTGAAGAACATATGGAGCAAAAGTTTATTCGCCTTCAAGACAACGGTGCTCAAGTCTCTTTTCCAAAACCACTTTTCTCCATTTGTTGATTTTCAGAACTAGAAATTTGGCAAACACTAGAAAACTGTTCCACCTTCAATACTGTTATCTTTTTTTCTTGTATGATCACTTTGCAGGAACAAATTATGAACATCCACTGATGATTGACAACAAACACAAAACATACTCAAATTCATGCAAATAGAGACAATGGTTCCAATAGATGATTGATTAGGGTTCAATGTTGTTTTTCTAGATTTGTTTGTCCCTGTACAAGTTTGAAGATGACGAGAATTCATCAATTTTCTACCAATCGGCATTAGGATTTTTTGAGTGATGCTCACCTTGTGTTAGAAGAATTTATTCTAAAGGAATGAGTGCATTATCACTTGTTTAGAACTGTGGATGTCTTGTTTTTAGCATCTTTTCATTTGTGCGGTGCGAACCGAGCAAGATGACCAACCAAGCACTGAATTCATTAATGAAGGATGAAACTGGTCTGGGAGTTGCTATGTTTGGAGAAGCTGAGTGTGTTGGAATACAGATGACCAACATATTCAATTCAGGTGAGTTTTATAACATATAGTCTGGTTATGAGTTTGATGGTAAATTTACATTATTTATGCTACTCAATTTTCGATCGGGAATTGTGAACATGGTTAACTGTCAGTGTTTAAGCATCTCAATTAATTGTTTTTTATGATTAAATACATTGACTATATCTTAACTTAAGAGGTCGATAATTGAGATCTTAGTTGTTGTCCATGGGTTTCCAAACTTAATGAGATACACATTTATAGATCTTGTACTATGTATCAAGGGATTTTATTGAGTGAAATATTTCCTAGCAATGAATAATGAATGAATCGAGAGAATCAATAGGAAGAGCCACTCTTCCATTTCTCACTTCTGTCCAATTTTTATTCACTACTGCTTGTTTAGTACATTTTTCATGTCATTTTGTTTATATAATTAAAATTGTTTCATTTCATGTATTTCAAACCCCCCTTAGAAATATATTACTAAGAATAATTGAAAAAAATTACGTGACAAATAAATTTCATAAATACAGTATTGTTGTGACACAACTCTAAGTGGTGTTGTAATTTGGTATTTAAGAGATTAAATTTTTGAAGTAGGAGGTAAAAATGACACAAAAAAATCTCTCTCCTCCATTAGCGTCAGTGTGTGGGAGGACTCCAAGGAGTTTTTAAAGAAAAAAATAATCTAGAAAACATAAAAAAAACTAACCAAAATCAATAATAATTAATGGAATCTGACCAAACCTTGAAAGACGTAATTATAAATTTTACCTAATGTAATTGGAGTATTTTTAAGACTATAAATGGAAATTATTTCAAAACAATTTTGGAAGAACTTAAAGTATATTTAAATCCATATGTCTTGGATGTTTTAGTAAAGGATCTTCAATAATTTTCACAAATTTTCCCTGAGTTCCATATATGAAAGCTTAATTTTCCAAATTTTAAAGATGAAATACAAGAGGTTGAGGTCAAACTTAATGAACATTCACTTCCTAGAATGAGTGACTTTCCCAAGGCCATGGAAGATGATCCAGGTCTGCCAACTGATTTTCATTAGGGGGATTTGGATAATTTTTACTTTTCATGTTTATATCTCTTTGAATAAATTTGTTTTACTCAATCCCTTTGTCATTGCATTGTAGAAACAACACCCACATCACAGGCCTAAGAAGAGTTGGAATTGTGTTTTGAATAAGGTTATTATTACATAGATGACAAGGTGATGATGAAGCTAGAGATGGAGACAATATTTTTAGAAGAGCGTGTGCGGCTAGAAATAGTGGAACATGTTGTCCATTTTCAAGATAAGAATTATTTTTATTCAATCTACTTAGGATATCCATGAAAGAAGCGTAGGGACATAAATACTTGCCTCCTAGAAATGGAGAAACGGGGGTCCCATTTATTTTTTCATCCCTCACCTCGTAGAAAGGTAGAAGCGGGGTCCCATTTATTTTTCCATCCCAAACTAATAATTTGTACTACAACTCAAGGGGATGAATGCACCATACTATTTTAGAGGGGACATGAACAAATAAGTAAAGTTGACCAGTTGTGAGAAGAATAGGATGTTGCGGTCCTTACCCAAGAATCCAATCCACCGATGGATTGGGGGCGAGCAACATGCTATCCAGTTGTGAAAAATACAAAATAAAACACCACTTGAGGGGTTTTACCCAAGATTTTTCATCCTTATACTTCATTTTCATTTACTTCCCATTCTAGGTATTTAATTTCAATAATCCTTTTAAATTTTCTTATTTTTTAGTATGAAATAAATATGACAACATGTTTTTTCGAAAAATAATACCATTGATCACCATGTAAAATCCACTTGTGTCCGCTCTTCATTATTTGGAGCAGCCACATTATAATCAATAAATAACCAGAGAAGTAGCAATAAAAACAATATTGGACTAACACCGTTAATTCATAAAATATGGCTACTTTTTAAATAAGATTATTTTTTTATATGATGTAATGTTACTCTGATTTCATTTCCATGATCTTTCATGTTAACCATAGGTTCTTTGTCAAAGTGAAGAAGGGGTGTATTTGAGTCTATGAAAAGTAAAATAATGCTTCTAATTCTGTGAAGTTATCATTTTCAATTCTACCTATTTTCATTCTTATAAATTCTATTTCGTGGTGCTGTTGATCTATAGTTTAATTGTTTAAAAAATATTTAAATGGATGATATTTTCATGATGAATTTACTAATATAATATTGATTTTTTTTATTGTGCTAAATATTATCTATTTTGTTGAATTTTTTTAAATCTAATCGTTGATCATGTACTAGAATACAATTTTTTATCTTGAAGTAATTTGTTTAAGTGGTGATTATTAGTATACTTTTTTCATGGTGTGAGTTTATAATTATATTTATTGAGTGGAAAAAATTCATTGAGCTTTCATGTCTCCATTTTAACATGATTCTTATCTATTGAATTTATATATATGATTTGAACTTTAAATTGAATTTACATGTTTTCTCAACATTGGATTCAACATTGAGGAAAATGATGTGAATTACTGTGGGGGAAAGAGACTTTATCTATGCAAAATTTTGCAACAATGTGAAACCATCAAATTCTTCAAAAAAAATAAAATATGGTTGTTTTTATAGTCTCAAAGAATAATTTTTACTGTTTTTAAATGTTTCTAATGCTTGAATGTGTTTTAGCCACATTGAAGAGGTTAAATCTCTATTACCCCTTGAATTTAGTTGGGTAATTCATTTTTTATTGTCCTATTGTGATTTTGTTGAAATTGGTATTTTTTTTGCAAATTTAATACAATTATCATTGCCCTTAAATTTTTGAATTTATATTTAAACGTATAAAGCATGAATTCAAATGAATTGTGAAATGAAAATCCTAATCATTGTTGAACTTTTTATTTTATTATTCAAGTTGATGGTTGTTTTATTTATACATACTTTTAAGTTAATAAGATTTTCATCCAAATAGTGTCTAATTTATTTGGTTTCTAATTATGTGGATCAGTTCTGCTGAAGGTAAAGAGAAGTTTTCGATATTCAGTTGAATGAAAAATGATGATAGTTTAATCTTTTTTCAAATTCTTATAGTCAATCATATTTGTAAAATATAAATCAGTTTTTCACTAGAAAATATATAGTTTCATGAGGGTAAATACATTCATTTATTGATTAAAATCCAAGAGGGAAAATCATTTTTGAAAACCAATTTTTTGTGACCATTCGGTATTTTAAATTTTAGATTCATTTCATTTCACTGAATTTGACTTATTATTTATGTAAGGACAATTAATACGTTAGTGTGGAAAAATTTGATATGAATTTGATTTGATACAACTTTTTCACATAATTTATTTAATTTAAACATGTTTTAATTGTTAATGTAATGTTTTTATTTGGTTAATTTATGTTTGTTGTAATTTTGTTTATTCAATTAATTTATATTTTAATATTATTTATAATATTTGTTTATATGTTTAATTATAAATTTTTATCACTCTTTGATTTTTTTTATTTAATTATGATGATTATTTTAAAATATTAATTTTGTTTTTTTTAGTTTTGTATTCATGTATTCAAATTGTTTCCCCATTTTGTAGTTAACATTATTATTTTAATTAGTTAATTGGAGATTAGCAATTAATTTATTTTCATATATCATATTAAAATTTGTAATATAAAATTATAATTCAACACATTAATAACTTTTTATCATTTCCTTATTTATTTAAATAAATAATAAATTAATTATTTTTTATGTGGTTCCATATTTTTAATTTTATACCGATTTAACAAAATAATAACTTATAATTAATTTAATTTAAATGTTTTGTTTTGTTTTTAATTAATTAACATTTGAATTTTATTCTATTTTTTGATGGTTTTGATGATTATTTAATTCATTTAATTTTTAATTTTTTTTTAATGCAACAACTTTTTGTTCTCAAAATTCAGAGTAGTGGTCAGATATCCAATTTCAAAGGCAGCTGGTTATCACCAAATTAACCTCACCATTTGAGGAAGACATCCAAGTTTGGATATGAAATATGGAGCCACACTCCATTTCTATCCAAGCTTTCAATTTGTGGAGTCATCATTGAGGTTTCCATCAAAACTTGATGAAGTAGATCTGGATGTCCCATAGAAAATCTAAATGCACTCATAAAGCTTTGTGAGGAAGCTTTGAATCTGAACCATTATTCAATCGACACCAAGCCACCATTGTGAACCTAATAATCTGCCATCGTTCATGGAGTGAGATCATGATTTGAATGCTACCATCAATGGTAAAGGAGACGACTCTATATCCACTGAACTATTGGGGCACAGAGCCCGGTGCCATAGTTAAAGTCGTCGCAGAAACACACAAGAGCAGATTCGCCTGAAGAAATTTTACACATCACCCAGAGGATTTTTAACAACACCCGAAGGCCTTTTACAACACACCTGAAGGATTTTTCTCTTGAAACACGACACCAATAAATGTACCATTTTTGACGTATCCCCAATAATCGCAACCGGGACACACCGCTTGAATGCCAATATATATGATGAAGGATATGACTCTAGATCCACTGATCGATATGCGATCAGAAGGAAGAAACAAAATCGAGTCTCCACCATCGACGAAACCATGTTGAAGATGGTTGGAGCTGCTAGCATCGAGATCTGGATCTATCCAAGCATGATGATGATAGTATGGCACTAAAACCATTCTGAATCCCTATAAATAATATTACTTCTTTTGGTATGATTGATGAATCAGAGCCCAGATCGCTTGAGGAAGACGATTCAATTCATGCATGGGAGTCCCGCATTAGAGTTTGGATGAGTGGTTTTGACACTTTCAGTTGGGGCGCGCTACGCCCATGTGTAGTGTGTGTCGATGACGCTAACAACTGAATTGTACCCCATATTCCCTCTTTCCAGATACGGGTGACATTCAACACTTTTTCGGTGATGTTTACTCCTTGCTCGAAACATGATGATGGGATGCTGGGTTCCTCCTTCTGTGGATTCCTCCTTGGAATTAGTCACGTAGTATGGTTCTACCTTAGAGATTAAGACATTGTCCATGGAACTCTTCCTAGTTCCATATCTTTGTGGACGCTGGTTAATTAAGTTGTTTTTTTCAGGACATTCCAAAGGGTCAAATCAGGGTAGCAACCTTCGTTCAAAAGATTAGTCGCGTTGGGCATCGCTGGCATGTCTAGATACTGGAACATTGGTACACCCAAATAATTCCTTATTATAGGGATTCTTGAGGGTGCATAATCTCTAAGAATCCCACATAAATTGTGGGGTATCCTATGACAGATACATGTCTCCAAGGTTTTCCTCATCTTCTCTTTTTTAACACGGGGTATGACGCAATTTTAACGACTAACAGAGATGGATCTAACTGACTAGAAAAATGATGAGAGTGGATCATATAAATACATCCATAGGAGGAATCTACTGGAGGTTTAACATATGGACGGATCAGGATTCCCAATAAGGACGGACTCGGGATGACGTGTCTCAAAAAGATAAGGTTTCGCATCATGAATGATGATCTAGACATCACAATGAACGGATTACAGAAGTACACCCCAAAAAGGGTGATGCTAAGGTTTACCATTAGTTGGGATTGAGCCTCAAGGAGGCTTCCTATGTACCCTATTTAGAAGATAGGGATCAAAACCCATCTAGATCAAAGGGGTGATTTGGGGCTTACAAATGGTTAACTGCCCGTCGCAAGAGGGGCACTCTTGGTTGGATGAATATTGATTGTGCATGTCTTATGCATTATTTTCCGCCTATATGGATGGTCTAAATCCATTGAGATGTGGTGGATCGAGTAAAATCAGGATGGATATGGAGGAAATGTTGAAGGATGAGGATGAATGATATGGAACTGAAGTAAAGATGATCATGCTGGTATTGAGCCTTAGGGAGTCATCCTACTTATCCCAGTGGGTGAGAATCAAATTCCCCATAGTTTTGGATGGGGTGATGAGACACCCAGGGTGGTGGCTCGTGAGAAATAGAGTGAATGGATATCGACCCGAAGGAAATAGAACCTTCGGGTTGGGGTATGATCTTCCCGAAACACAAAGGCTCAAAGGAATGACCCGAATGAGAAATGAGTGACGGGCTTGAAACTTGGGGAGGCTTTCTACATACCTTGTTTGAAAGAAAGGGTTCAAATTACATGTAGATTAGGTTAGGGGCATATAATTGGGGTGTACATAAAGGACAATGACCTGGAGACACGCTAGGGGCTTATGCGTGGTTAACGACCCTTCACAAGATGATCACTCTTGGTTGGAGGAGTATGGTGAAGTGTTGGGCTTATGCATGGTTAGATGCCCATGTGGATCAGAACACCCATGGGAGGCAGATCTAGGTGATGTGTCCCAAAAAAGAGAGGATATCACATCCGGAGGGTATATCCCTATAAGGGGGAACCAGAGTTTACCATTGGTTTGGTTTGAACATAGAAGAGGCTTCTTACGTACCCAAAAAGGGATCAAAACCCATATCGTTTGGAGGATATAGTTTAACGTCATGCAGGAAAAGTGAACCAACATGAAATAATCATGACAAAGTGATTGTGGGGAATAAAGGGCTTGAACCTTTAAGAGGCTTCCTACGTAACCTGTTTAGAAGGCATAGATCAAATTCCAAATAGTTCGGTGGAGAGGGGCACGGGGCTTACACAAGGTTAGTGACCCATATTCATGTTGGGTATTACACACGGTTAGCGGCCCCAATAGGATGTCATGGTCTTCATCACTCTAAACACATGTAATTCATGCTTGGTGTGGGAAGCAAGAGGTAAAAACAGACCAGGAGATCGTGTCATGAAAGGTGCATCCCCGAGGGGTGGTGTGGGGCTTACACATGGCCACCGTCCCGGGGAGATGGAGATTGGGACTTACTCTAGGAGAGAAGCCCATGAAAGTGGCTCATGGCTTATGTACAGATTTCCCTAGGTGCACATTGAGAGAGAGAGAGAGAGCGGGAGGGCACTAGTGACAATCCCCTTTCTGGTCCTCTCGGGCATTCCACAGATGCGATGATAATAATTTAATGTCATGTGTTGTGGATGTGGATGCTTGGAAGTTTAACATCATACTACTAGGATGATGAGGACTCACTCCTCATCCCATGGGCATCTATAACATGTACCAACCCACACTTGGGGAAGGGATGGAACAACAAATACTCGATGGGAGTGAGGTGATGGAGTGGTTGATAGAGGGGTCCATGTTAGCATAGCATTGTGAAAAAAGTAATATTTGTTATTATACCTATGAGAATAGGAATAAAGTAGGGAAACACAACATTAAACACCACTCAAGGGACCATAAAATCATTTCTCACAAGCTTGGAGGGCCCTGTGGGAAAGGGGATCGCGATGCCAGGGGGCTCAACTAGAGGAGCTTCATGAAGCGAAAGAGCTTCATGAAGGAAGTGTGCTTTCCGAAGGAAAGGTTCATCATGATGGAAGGATTCTTCATGAAGGAAAGGTGCTTCATGGAGAAAAGACTTTGGTTGAACAAGGAATCTCCTCAACAAAGAGCTCATTATTTGGATATTTCTCCTTGAAGGATTAATGCTTTGTGGAGCCTGAAGAAACCCAAAGGGGATCCCTCATTCGCAAAGGACAAAGGCCTTCATGAAGAGAATCCCTATAAGTACAAGCCATGAAGAACGTATAAAATCATGGTTCTCAATGCTGAAGTACCTTGGGTGATCCATATTTCTCTTGGGTTTGCAATTATTGGGAGCATCTCCAAATGGGAGGTTGGAAGAAGAAATGTTTCGGTAGAAATGGTCATGGGGGATGCTATTTATAGGAAAAAGTGGATGATGGTTCTCATCATGATGAAATAATAGGGCACCGTAAAGAATATGTGACATCCCGCAGAAGAAAAGCATCTGTCATAATCCTTCGGACTCGTGAAGGAACTGTCAAAGCGATGATCGCGTGGCATGCCGTGAAGAATAAAGATGTCGTGAAGGGGCTGGGATCCATCACACTTGGTTAGACTCACGAAGCCACCGTCAAAGCAGTGATTTCTGGGCATGCCGCAATGAATAAGGAAGCTACAAAGGGGTCGGGCTCTGTCACACTCATTCATACTTACAAAGGCACTATTAGCCTTCCTCACGGTCAAAGAGGCAAGGATCTATAAGAGGAGCTTCATCAAAAAAACTCTTTTTAGGATTTTGATGAATTCTGAGTCCATTCGGGTTCGTATTAGCTTCAAACCGATCATGAAATTGTTCTTGCCTTCAATTGCATGCTTTTTAGCATAAAAATTTCCCCCTTATAATGGGAGCGGAGGCAATAGAGGGTCAGATTCTGAGGGTATGTCGTAGAAAAAAAGACATCCCATCAGATCGCGAAGGTGGCTCGTGAAGCATGTGTTTGGGGCGCACAGTGAAGCCTCGGTATATGAAGGTCACCGTGAAGCTTGAGTGAAGGAATCCTTGAATCTCGTGGATGCCTCACCTATAAATAGGGAAAGATAGTACCAGGGTCCATACTAAATCTCCACGAACGATTGCGCCAACACTCTCTTTTCATGAAGCAATCTGCTTCGCAAAAGTGACTTCGTGAATCGGGTTCTATAGTACTTTGCTCTGTGAATTCTTTCCAGTGAACCGATGCATCACGATCCTATGCACCTTCAAGACACACGCCAAGAAAAAGGTTACTCTGTGTGATTCTACTTCATGAATGACATCGACGAACGATCTTCACGACCGATGTAACACCCCGACCCCAGTTACCAAAATACAGTGCATTATTTTAATACATTGGCATGATTATAAAGAATCATGTCCTGAACTACCGATCAGTTTAGCAGTCTTGGAAAATAGATTATATACATGAACGTTACATTACAACTTCTAACATAAAGTACAACATAAATAATCATTTGAGGAATCCATTATTCCCCTAACTTAACCCTGCATATCAATCATAATACACTTCTTGGCACTCTGGAAAAATAAAACATAAGAGTGGGTGAGCTCAGATGCTCAATAAGGGTAAATAATTCATCGTATGCTAAAAACTTTTAAGGAACTATTTATAAAAAAATCAGCCTTTTAAACAATAAACATGAACATAATATGGATAAAATAAATCAAACATTACCATATAAAAATGTACATGGATATTCTATTATTCAAATAATCACATGTAATAAATAATTTCATAAGGATGGAATGCATAATGTCAGACATAATAACTATTACGTCAAGGCCTTATGCCAAGTCAATTCACAAATATTCTGTCAAAAACTTGTGCCAAGACACTAGTTTGTATCATAAGACCTACAGATGCATCGAGGGGATATAGAGGGACCCACCCGTCACTTACATAGTCCAATGAATTCCCCATATGAAAAAAGTCGAAACATAACTTAAACATTCGTATAAAAACTACCATATAAAATGTAAATAATTTAATAAAAAACCATGAATGGTATAAAAATAGTGCATCCATAGTCAGACATATCATAACTCATTAAATAGAAGACGGAATTTTGTATTATAATAAATCAACATCAATCAAGAATAATATCCAATAAAGGATGTTGACATAGATGTAATTAATCAGTAAAAGCCTTTGAGGGAAATATCATTTTTTCATGAAATCCTTTAAAAGTCACACAGTTTATAAATGATATCATTTAAAATATATTTTTAAATCAAAGTGTCCCCTATCACTTTGAAACTCTTTAAATTAAATAACAATTTAAAATAATCATGTACATATAAATAAATCCTTAAAATCAATTTGAAAACATGGATATTAATTAAAGTGATTTAGAAAAATAAATCATTAATACATTTTAAATGAAGATATTTTTAAAGAGTACCTTCCATAAAACTTAAATGATTTATTTTGAAAACATTTTTATGAAACATTTTCATGGATGATAAATATGTTCTGGAAATACTTACACATAACCAATCTCAAATAATAATGAGATTGAGGAATTAACCATTACCTTGCACTTTCCTTTAGTCAATGGTACATTTAACCTCCTATATAATGACCATAATATGTTATTAAATTATAAAATATTCTTATTAATATTTATGATATCATATATGATTCATTAATGACTTTCTACTACCCATTTAATAATAATTTACATGTTAAAGTAAGATTTTAGGTGATAATCGCTTTCTTTATCATACGTGTTTTAACTTGTTATTCTTGATCGTATCACTTAGATCATGATTTAAATACATAAAGAATATAAAACATGATTTATATATCATATATATTTAAAATATAATTATGTATAATTGATAGATATATGAAATGCAAACACCGTTCATGGAGACGGTAGTCTGTACGTACGCATGGACGTTGTTTCCGTTTTCTTATCGTATAGTATGGAAGTAACCGTCATATATTTATCTAAATAAATATTTATTATCCAAGTCCCATTATTATTTCTTGTATCTCATACATAATCAATATATATATTTTTATAAAAAATGAATGGTGGTCATTGAGGAATGAAATCTCATCGCGTCGTGGAGACGGCAGGCCGTGCATACACATGAATGACAATATCAATCTATTTATGATGAAATTGTATGTAATTGGATTGTATATTGTATATAAAAAATAATTAAAATGTTATATTTACTATTTATTTCAATTAAACTCATTATTATACCCATCCAAATAATGAAGTGTTGAATAACCAACTATACAAGGACGTGGAGACAGTAAGCCATATGTATGCACGTATGGTGACTTTGTCATTCATAGGATGGATGAATAATTAAATTGGTTGTAAAATATTTATAATAACATAACAGTATGTATAAGGTATTGGATTTAATATTTTAGTATGGAAAAAACAAATAAATAGTAAGTATAAGAAGAAAAGAACTTTGAAAGAAGCGATAATATAATTACATCTTCTTCGGATGCTTCCTTTTGATTTGAACAAAAGGGCTCCTTACGTTGGATTTATAATCAAAGTAAGGACTCTAGGATAAATTTATGGTATTCGGGAGGAGATTTGAATAGGGTTTTTCTGAGACAAATGGCTTTGGTGGTGTGATTTTAAGATAATTGGGAGTACACTTTTATAAGAGATGTGAGGGGCACTTTAAAAAAATCATTAAATATTAATTTATTATAAACTTATTTTCGGTTTATAATATCTCTAAATAGATTTATTTCGAGGATAATGTGGGTATGGGTCTAAATACTCTCAACCAATAGGTTTTATACATGTTTAGGTCACCATATTAACCATATCTTTTAGATTTAACTCTTAGTTAAATAGTTTAACTTTTACCATGTCTTCTTGTATTTTTATACTACATGGTTAATATAATTACTATAAGATGACAAGAGAACCACAAGTGGTTCACTAATAAATATATATAATTATATAATTCCTTTATCCAAATATTATATTATATGAAATATTATATCATTTAATAAAATAATATTTGTTTTAAAAAATCATTTATGTCAATTTTGACACTATTTAATATTTGGATTTTTTGAAAGTCATAAAAACATGATTACTTAGAAAAAGATATATTTTATCAACACTAACATGTCATATTATCCTAGAAAATTCGTCGATGACATAAAAACTTTGAAATTATATTTATTTTAATATTTATAATATTATTTATTTGATTCTTTTATTAATAAGGAAAATACTTCATTATTATTGAGACATAAATAATTTTATTTATGTCTAAAAATTATAAAATAAAATGATTTAGGAAATATTTTTAGCTTTATAATGACTATTTATATTAAAATAGATCAATTATATGACCACATATAATTTTTTTTAGTGTAAGATACATTTTTATGTTATATTTTTCTATACTTTAAATTAATTTTTATGAAATGTAATTTTCATATCCAAGTGGCTCCATGGGGTCCCAAGATCAACCCAAGGAATCCCATGGTCAGAATTATCTCATCCAATAAATTAGGACATGTGTTAGGGTATTTATATATTATTATAATATTATTTTATTACCCCTATTTACCAGATTTACCCTTTAATCGTGGTAAATAAAATAATTACTAAAATTACTATTCATAATGTCCAAAAATAAAAGGTACCTATTTACACAATTTATAAACTCTGATTCCAAATATAGAATCTATTTTTCCAAATTCAAAACACAGAATTTGAAGTAATTAATTTAGAATCTATTCCCATTGTCAAAACCAAAAAGCGGGGTTTTAAGAAGTAAAAACAATCAAAAGATTGACATGTGTTTATGTCCAATTTAAATGTGAAATTACATCCAATGAACTAAATTATATTAAATGATAAAAATATAATTTAATTATACATTAAAACCACTCAAATGTATAATTTAACACTATAAATATTTTTGATTAAAAAAGTTGATTCCAATTAAAATTTAGTATTTTTTACTACTCATCAAAATATTAATGTTATCATGAAATCACCAAAAATCTATCCAAACTAAATTTTTGTGTCCCAATTATAAAGAAGAATTTAATTTCATGAAATTGAATATATAAAAGTTTCAAATATTGGATTTAAAAAGGGTTCTCCATTAAAAGGCTGAAAAAACTGCATTTTTTTAAAAATACTTATTTTATTTGAAAAATTGAATTTTTCTTTATATTATGTCTAAGAAACACAAAATATGAATTTTAAAATTATATGAGATATATAAAAATTAACATTCTATTATTACTATTCATAACCGCTTTTTAAAACGACTAGTGTGATAGGTCATGGTGCGCTTGAACTCTGTGTTGCATACATCGTCCGCTATTGAATTATTTAAAAATAAAGTGTGTTGTGGATGATTGGGGTGTTACAACTAAGGTTCAAAAATTGAATCATAAGAATTCCTACATCCAAGACTAATGGATGCTCAAGAGGCTTCTTGGGAGGCTCTTGCTGATGGTGCCCAGAGGGAAGCAATGGTGATCAATATCTGAACATAGGAGTATGTTCAGAGCCACTCCGATCATGAATCGTTGACGAAACTTCTTTGAGATGCTCAGAATTACTATATGTTATGCAAGATATTGCCACTGTATGACTTTTTCTTGTGGGATAATGTCTTTATTCCAGAGGCCTGTAGATATGAGCCGACATATTGGTTCAGGGGCATGCCAAGACAACATGAGTGGTGCAGCACTGTGGACTATCATATTGGGATGAACCACAATCATGTCGCGAACACTACCTCTATAATCACCTCAACAACATTGAAGAAAAGGTGTTAGAGAAGAATACATCCCCACATCAGTACAAAACAATCATCAAGGTAGGGCTTGAATACCTGAAGAAGGGGTGGGTAAAAAGCTGGGATCTGCACCAGGGCGACAACATCATAGATGAGTGGGTTTGGGCCTACTAGGTGTGAGCATCCTACGTCGGGTTTGAGACCTTGCTAAGGTGAGTAGGAATGTACGAAGATGCATGGGCTTCCTAATTCCATGTCTCCCAGCAAAAAGAAATCATACAGGATCTATGGAGCCAGTGGTCACTGAATACCAACTCATTCCTCCTGGATCACAGGGAGATTGGCTTCAGCCTTTGAGACCTTCCTAAGATCTCAACTATCCCGATTTTGGGGGGAATGTATGACTAGTTTCCCCCTACCGAGAATTCTTGGGAGGATGCAAAACAAATGCCGCCTTTAGCAAAGGCATTTTTGAACCTAGTTTCGAGAATAAACAATGATAAACAAAAAGCCAAGGATGTCCACTTCGAGCATTGGTTCAGTTAATTTATGAATTTACGACCGGAGAAGCCTACTGAGGGATATGCGGATCCCCTGAAACAACCAGTGAGGCCCCACACCTTTCTAAGGGTAGCTCAGTGTTGTAGGGATGGTTGTTTTTGGCAGATCCTAGAGGATATCAATCGGAAACTGCGGGGCTTCAGCATCAAGGATGAGTAGTATCCAATAGTTAGGCTTGTCGGATTAATCTCAGTGTTGATTTGTGTATGGATGCTTCTGGTGAGGGAAAGTCATATTGAAGCACGACTGAGCACATTCATCCTGGAGACAATGCTGGCCTCTGAGAAATGTATCAACATGTGTATCCTGGTGCTAGCGATGTAGTATCACTTACTTCAACACGTCTATCAGGGGAAGAGTCCATTCCACATGTTTGGGCCTTCCACTTCCTATACAGCTGGGTCACTACATACATGGGTGGGTACTCTCCACCTAGGATACACTTTCGACCAAAAATCATGAATATTGCGGGGAGATTCCCACTCAAGATAGGTCTAGTGGCCATGATGAGTAAGATAGGATGAGAATACCAATTCATCTTTCACCCATTCCCTCTACCAACATGATCATTCACTAACAACATCCCAAATACCATAGATAAGGGATCATATCTATTTTCCTTCCATGGTATGGTTCTAGTGACACGGGTGGACTATGAATCGATATGGAAACCATTAACTCCCCACCGATTCACGATACTGTTCAGATTCATGTATAGGGTGACTCCAAAGGTGTATCTGGGGGTGTATCATGAGGACAACCTATGTGTGATGAGATAGTTTGGCTGATGTTCGCAGGAGAAGACTAGAATATGTGGGATTAGTTGCCACCACACACTACTGTATTTATGTTAATTCATGAATATGCACAGAGATGGGAAGCTACCTATCCAGGTGAGATGGTAAAGAAACCAAAAATATAGAGCAATAAAACAGTGGTCCCCAAACCACAAATTCAATGTCGAGTGGTAACTAGGGGATTTCGTGAGGGTGGAGCTGTTGCTTACCATGGAGATGAGGCGGCATAAGTAAGGACAAAAAACCACAAACCAGCACTGACTGAAGGTGAAGGAATGGATGCAGATATGCCAGACCTAGTGGCTCCAATCATGAAGTCACGGGAGAGAGGGAAACCATCCAGTGGGTTCCATAAGGTCCCTCCTCAGGCTCATGGGAAGCACTTGCTCTGGGCGGTGATTCCTTCTAATGTTGTCTATCTAGAGGATTGGAAAGATTGGGACACATGCTGACAAATCCTCAACATTTATGAATTGTGGGAGAACTGGAACATTCATGGAATGGATTTGGGTGAAATTGGATTCTCAAAAGGTGGATTTAACGTATCCTTGGTCATAGGGAGAATTTTTGTGACATTTTTAGAGGAACTGGTGCACTCTCGAGGCACCACGTGATCCATGAAAAATCAAGTGAGGGTGCTGTTGAACATGACTTCCCCCCGCCCCAATATTATCAACAAATCAGTTGGTGGAGCACTTCTGCTTGTTTGATAACTCAAAAGGATCCTAGGGGGAAAAGGTCAGTGAGGAAAACCTTCAGAAGGATGCCAAGTAAATAACTTCCAGAGGAGGATCTCTAGAAGAAAGTGAAATCATGGACATAGAGGAAGCTTCTCTGGGTGGATTTTTTGCTTCTGTTGAAGTAATCTATGACTCATCCCCATGTTTAATTATCTTCCATACTAAAATCGGGCTTCTCAACTGAAATCTACCTATACATGAGGATCTTGTGTAGGGTGCCTCTACCAAAAGTAAGTAAGGTGGGGTGATAGGTGTGGAGGACCTAGGATCAAGCCCCGCATCCAAAGATGTAATAGTTTCAAAGGTAAAGAACACTGGGGAGGAAAGGGTGGTCTCCTTGGAATCCTCAGAACCCACATTCATATATGGGGGGCCACGTCCTAGTATCCACGAAATGAAAGGACAAAGGTGAGAGCACGCCCACTGTAAGTTCCCTACCTCTCAGAACCAAACCTGTCATTTTATCAATAAAAATAACTCGATGGACCCTTTTCTAAATAGTAATCAGAGTGGTGGGCATCCTATTGGGACAGATAGTCGGAGGACCTAAGGCCCTTTTCTTGAGAGGGATATTGTCCCATATGGAACCAAGTATCCAAACTAGCCAAGCTATGGCCTCTTATGAGTGATCAATTGAGATCACGAATGACGCCACTAGAGGGGTGAAACCTAGAATCGATCGGGCCCACATTATTGAAATAGAATAAAGTGATAAAGAACTACCTGACAACATGGTGCCCAAATGTTCAGATACGATTCCCAAAAAAGATCCTACTAATGAGCTCTTGGATTCATTCCTCGGGTATGAATTGGTTGATCTTGTGGAGGTAGAAAAATCTGATTCCGATGTTGTTGATGATAGCCAGAATACTTGACACCGATCATGGAAAATAATCAAAAAAAATTCAGAAGGGTTCCAAAAGGTGAGTGGATAGGTCAGATTGGATCACTCCACATTTGGATGCGCGATTTATGCATTGGGGAGGTAGATGTGTGACACTTGTACATGATGATCTGAGACTACGTCGCTGAGAAGATGCGGGTGAGCAGTCAACACTTGGATGCTCTTTGGTGCCGGAAAAAATTCTATGAACATTCAGAATCTTCAAGAGGTCGAGCAAGTGATCCAATGCCTTGGTGAGCAGATGAGTGGGTGTTTCAAATTCGTTGAGAAGCAGATCCGGCTTGTTGAATAACCGAAATCCCAACTGGCAGAATCCCAAGAGAAGCTAGGATAGGCGATCCATCAGGTGGAAAAACGTCGAGCTGAGTGGGATCGAATGAAAATTAAGGCTAATGAGCTTCAGCCTATGGATTTTTAATGGGAGAGGGAGCTTAGGATATGGCAAGAAGCTGTAGAAGCTACACACCAGCTGGTGGAAAAATTGAAGCATTCTATTAAAGGAGAAGATCTGTAAGGGTCTTGTTTTGGCCAAACTGAAACATACTTTTATTGCCTACATCATTATCATTAAAAATACATTCATGGATACATTTATATTCTTAAATAAATTACTGCATCTCTATCATATTTTTTAAACAACTAGTGACCAATATATAAGATCTAGTGGGTCATGTCGGGTGTGAGAAACAAGGGATGGCCACATAATGTTTCACTTTGTATGAGAGTGTTAGTCAACCATCTGATACTCGAGTTCTTCCATTATTAACTGACTAACCAGAGTATCCAGGCTAAGGGAGGATGTGACTGGGGAAAAGGGTTCTTGGAACTACCAACTTACCTTTCACTATGTGTTCTAGTACACAATCATGATAACTCTAGGGGAGTTGGAATCAATATGAACAAAAGGGAATGAGAAATGTGAATCATGATACCCAGAATTCAGAGCATAATGATAAAGGCATTCCAATATAATATAACAGGTTACCATGTTCGAAATGTAATATTCATACTATTTGGCTGAAATGGGAACAAACAAATGAGAAACAACCGCTGACCAAATTCAAAAACATTGCTCCAAACTTGAAATGTCATCTGATGTCCTCTGGAACATTGCCCCAAAATGGTAGGTAAGCCAAATGGCCATGAACCATTCCGTTAGGGGGTTACTTCAGACATCAAAGAGGATGAAGATCTATGTAAGGGGCACAAGAAACATGGGGTGATGGGGTGGAATGTTTATAAGGATTCCAACACTCAATAAACTATGCCACCATGATGAGATCACATTGGTGTGGGTGTATCAGCTTGGACAAATCAAACCTATCTTCCATGGGAGCATCATATCATATGCTGAGTGATAACTTAATATGCGGAAAATGTTGTGAATGATCGATATTGTGGGAGAGGACCACTCAGAATGAGGGCATGGGATGCCTTGTAGTTTGACGTAATGTATATGAGAATGATGAACATGTAGTTTAACGTCATACAGTGAGTAAGATACATGGTACAGTTTATCATAGTGTGGACATGATGTATTTTTATATTTTATTTCTAATTTATTTTATTTATTTAATCTATTTTATTTCGTATTTATTTTATTTATTTATTTATTATTTTATTTATTTCGTATTTATTAATTTAGTTATTTATTTATTTATTTATTTTGTTTATTTTTTAAATTTCATATTTATTTTATTTATTTCGTATTTTATTTATTTAGTATTACTTTATTTACTTTATTTATCCATGCATGCACATCCCATTCACATGCACAAGCCCATGCACATGGCCATGCAATTTAAAGAAATACTTTGTTTGTTAAGATTTGAACCCATAACCTCTTGCATATTTTCCGAAGACTTTACCACTCCATCAAGCTCACCATGTGGTTAATAAACCGAATTTAATATACTTATATATATTAATTGAATAAACAAATAATACATAACTAATAAATATAATAAATAATTATAAATAATTATAAACACATAATAATAAATAATAAATAATAAATAATAATAAATAATAATAAACAAATAATAAATAATAATAAATAATAAATAATAAATAATAAACAATAAATAATAATAAATAATAATTAATAATTAATAATTAATAATAAATAATAATAATAAATAATAATAAATAATAAATAATAAATAATAAATAATAAATACTAAATAATAATAAATATTAAATAATAATAAACAATAAAGAATAATAAACAAATAAGAAATAATAATAAAAAAATAAAAAATAATAAATAATAAATAATAAATAATAAATAAAAAATAAAAAATAAAAAATAATAAAAAATAAAAAATAATTAATAATTAATAATTAATAATTAATAATTAATAATTAATAATTAATAATTAATAATTAATAATTAATAATTAATAATTAATAATTAATAATTAATAATTAATAATTAATAAATAATAAATAATAAACTATAAATAATAAATAATAAATAATAAATAATAAATAATAAATAATAAATAATATAACAAATAACAAATAATAAATAATAAATAATAAATAATAAAATAAATAATAAAAAATAATATATAATATATAATATATAATAATAAATAATAAATAATAATAAATAATAATAAATAAAATTTAATAATAATAAATAATAATAAATAATAATAAATAAGAATAAATAATAATAAATAATAATAAATAATAATAAATAATAATAAATAATAATAAAAAACAATAAATAATAATAAATAATAATAAATAATAAAAAATAAAAAATATTGAATAAAAATTTGTAAATATTAAATAACACATAAGAAATAAAATATTATTATTAATAAATAATAAATAATAAAAAATAAAAAATAAATAATAAATAATAAATAATAAATAATAAATAATAAATAACAAATAATAGATAATATTTAATAGATAATAGATAATAAATAAATAATAATAAATAAATAATAGTAAAGAATAATGAATAAAGAATAAATAATAAAAATAAATAATAATAAATAATAAACAATAAATAATAATAAATAAATAATAAATATAAATAATAAATAATAAATTATAAATTATAAATTATAAATAATAAATTAGAAATAATAAATAAGAAAAAAAATAAAAAAAATTAAAAAAATAAGAATATATAATATATAATATATAATATATAATAAACAATAAACAATAAATAATAAATAATAAATAATAAATAATAATACACAAGAATAAATAATAATAAATAATAATAATTAATAAATAATAATAAATAATAATAAATAATAATAAATAAGAATAAATAATAATAAATAATAATAAATAATAATAAATAATAATAAATAATAATAAAAAATAATAAAAAATAAAAAATAATAATAAATTATAAATACGAAATAAAAAAATATTTAATAACAAATATTAAATAATAAATAACACATAATAAATAAAATATTATTATTAATAAATAATAAATAATAAATAATAAATAATAAATAATAAATAATGAATTATAAATAATAAATAATAACTTATAACTTATAACTAATAAATAATAAATAATAAATAATAAAGAATAAAGAATAAATAATAAAGAATAAAGAATAAATAATAAATAATAATAAATAATAAATAATAAAAATAACTAATAATAAATAATAAACAATAAATAATAAAATTAGATAATAAATAATAATAAATAAATAATAAATTTAAAAAATAAATAAATAATAATAAAAAATAAAAAATAAAAAATAAAAAATAAATAATAAATAAATATAAATATTAAATATTAAATAAATATAAATAATAAATAATAAATAACCAATCACAAATATTATTATTAATAATAATATTTTATTATTAATAATAAATAATTAATAATACATAATAAATAATAAATAATAAATAATAATAAAGAATAAATAATAGTAATAAATAATAATAAATAATAACTAATAAATAATATTAAATATTATATAATAATAAACAATAAACAAATAATAAATAATAATAAATATAAATAATTATTAATAAATAATAAATAATAAATAATAAATAATAAATAAATATAAATAATAAATAATAAATAATA
The DNA here is from genome assembly GCA_963277665.1 of Viscum album. NCBI lineage: Eukaryota > Viridiplantae > Streptophyta > Magnoliopsida > Santalales > Viscaceae > Viscum > Viscum album. The sequence continues at coordinate 824,214,413 of OY728131.1, forward strand.
AATAACCAGTAAAAAATATTAATAATAATAATATTATTTAATTATTCAGAATAATAAATAATAAATAATAAATAATAAATAATAAATAATAAATAAATATAAATAATAAATAATAAATAACTAGTAACAAATAATAGATAATAAATAAATTACAGTATGTTATAAATAATAAATAATAAATAATAAATAATAAATAATAAATAATAAATAATAAATGAAACACATGAATAAGTATGAAAAGACTTGATAAGGAATGAAAAATCTTGAAAACGCATGAAAATGGAAAGAGAAGCATGAAGAATGAGACATTAGAAAGAATGAGAACGCATGAAAACTCATAACAACTATGGAAAACCCCTGAAGAATTAAACATAATAATCATAATAACCGACAAAAAACCATTGATAAAGATAACAAGTCATGGAAACCCAAATAAAAAGTAACAAATGGAGCAACCGTTAAAACTTGTCAAAACGGTCATCAAGTGACAAAAACATTGGACTCACATTAACGGATATAACTTATGATATGAGAGTCAGTTCCAGATCCGCGACCAGTCAAATCAAAGATCCTAAAAGGATCTTCGAGCTGATTGGTGAAAGAGACCAAATGGACAGACGGATCGGATGTTACGACTGTTTAAAAAAACGCTGACGGGTAACGAGTGCTAGAAATGAGGCATCGAAAAACACAACAAACCTGATACCCACTAAAAAGTCCATAACATATGATCAAGGAGTCCATGTGGGCACCGCGACCAGTCAAACCGAAGCTTAGGAAACGACCTATGATCTGGCAGGTGGAGGAGTCCAAACTGACACGCGGATCGAATGTTAGGCTCGTTTGAAAACAAGTTCTTTGGGATATTGGTGACGGAAACTGGGTTTCATATGCATTTTGAGGGGTTTTTGGGGTCGAAAAACATGACATAAGCTTGTTTGTGTCTAGTTGGTGCGTATCTCTTTTCGCTGGCTTCGATTTGATATGTGGTGGAGCCCAAACAAACACCCAGAGCGTAAGTTATGTCTGTTTGAAGTTGGAGAACATTTTTCAACATTCTTAAAACTATCATATCTTCCGCACCTTATACCGTCTCATAGTTTAGATTATACGTTCCTCTATATCTCTTCATGAGATTTGATTTGACTATTCGTGGCGCTCTAACAGACGCCCGGATCAAAAGTTATCATCGTTTTAGTGATTTTGGGGATTCTCGTGTTTTTTTAATTTTTTCCTTTCATTTCGTGGCGGTTTTACCCAAACCGCCGCTATTTTGCTGCGGTTTTTAAAAAACTGCTGCTAATACTCAACAAAATTAAAAAAAAATAGATAAAAAATTAAGGCATTTCGCGACGTTTTTTTGCGGCGGTTTAAAAACCCCCGCGAAATGGTGGCCCGAAACACATTTAGCGGCGGTTTTAAAAATCGCTAGTAAATGGCCATTTTCCTGTAGTGGTTGCACATAGTTTAAGGCCTTAATTCATGGACTTTGGAAAACAATTTAAAGTCATGTTTCATGAACTATGATGTATATTCCAAAAAAAAATCATGTCATAGAGGAGATGACCCCGATGTGAATGAGCCAAAGGAGGCTTGCGCACCATACAAATACCATGGAATAGACGAAAAGAAGGCATATGTGATTTGGTGAGTGACAAAACCCGACATGAATAAAGGCAAATGAGACCCAATTCCACAGCACATAACCCTATGATGATCCTAGTTTAAGGTCATAGAGTTCAGAATGAGAGAGAAAAAACAAAGGGATGATGAGCCCATGGTTGGGACTGATGCAACATGTTCGGGAATTTATACATATCATGTGAGGGATAGAATCAAGCCACATGAAGTTCTTTTGGATTCTATACAATTTAATGTCATAGGGTAAATCTGACACATGGACTAGTGCTCCTAAGTGGGGGGGGGTACATGGTGAGGTTTTTGGAAACTAGACGTGAATGAGGACAACAAAGGCTCAACCACACTATGTACTCATGGGAGAAATCTTGGCTGATAGGTTGGAAGACAAAGGACCTTGCGTTTAGACCCCAGATTAAGGCTCTAGGCATTCCTATATATCCCATAACAATGAGAATAATTTCATACTATGTTATTAAATGTCAGGTAGTTTAACATCATTCGGTAAGGATGAAGGCGTTATGCAATTTTATTGTCATGCAATAAGGACACTAGGGATCTTAGTTTATGGTCATAGAACTCAGATCATCCCAGAGAAAAAATGTGTAGTGTGGCTCCACAACAAAACCCATCGTGAATGAAGATTAAAGAGATCCACACCAACCAATCATTCTTGGGGAAAATAAATACAGTTTAAATACATGATGCTTATACTTGAATGATTAGTTTAAGGTCATGTGGGATGTAACCTCTTAGTTTAAGGTCATGGATTTTGGACCATGGGGAAGTATGATTTTTTCATGTGGGTAGAAACCTTCCCAAGACCACTTAGTCCCACATGAACCATGTTTGGTGTAGGGAACAAGGGTTAGAAAAGATTTTTACGACCCACTGAAATGCATAATAGGGGAACGGGAGTGTGGAGTCAACGATGACCCCACGATGCTATTCATCCCACTCAATGCGCAAAGGAGTACAGAGGGATAACACCGAGGGTGTTGAAGTTCTTCCTTGACATAAGGATGTGAGAAGGTATGCGAATCACAATGTGCAATATTTGGGACATAATGTGAGTGGTATAACGATGGAGGAGAACAACTGTCTATATTTGAAAAATAACATCCATATCATGTAACCTAGGATGGGAATAAACAAATTAGGGTTGGACGCTAACAATATTCGAAGGGAAAGACTTGTCTTAAAATTCCATTCGAAATCCTCTTGGACATTGGCCGAGGATTGTAGGTGAGCTAAGAGGATGTGAATTCATATCGCAAGGGGATCCCTTCAGAAGTGAAGGATGATGAATCCCCAAATAAAGGGACACATGATAAAATCAGATAAAACAAGGAAATGTCCATTTAGAATCCCACACTCTAGATCCTATTCCTCACCACATCTGAGCACATTAATGAGGCATATAAGATAGAGTTATCCAAACCCCTTATCAAGGGAAAAATCCTTGAGAGGTATATTAGACTTGGAAATGAAATGGGCCAATTCAAAATGACAAGGAAAAGGGACATAAGAGTGTTAATAATCTAGGGGTTTGACCCAAAGTCAAAATTTATGGTCATTCATATATATCCTATATGAATGGGAATCATACCATATGTAGTTCTTGAATGTTGTGTAGTTTAAAATCATGTGGTAAGGATGAATGATATCTTATTTTAAGGTCATAGAGCTCGGACCGAGAATCCCCATGTGGCTCAAAAACATCGGTACCCACCCTACCAAATCTCCTAAGCCCAGGTGATACATGCTTGGTGTAGGAAACAAGAAATGATACATGGGTTTTCCCAAAATGTGGGAGTACACATCGAAGGTGACACCAAGGATAGAATCCCACCATGATACAAAAATGGGAAATGGAGAGTAAAATGAGACCCTCAATGTCATGGTAAAAGGGTGACTGGTATGTGAAGGCTGACTGTTGAGCATATTCAATACACGGGGACCATAACTAACTAGGAAAGCATGATGCATACAATCTTGGGATCAACTGTTGACCATGTTCGAAACATGAGACTCACTGCTCACTTCCAAAGATCCATTAGGCCAATGGCCCAGGATGGGAGGTGAGCCAAAGTGGCATGAGACCATCACCGTTAGGGGGGGTCCACCTAGATTTGATGGACGATGGAAAACCCAAGATGATAAGGACTCAAAGTGTGGACTGATCATATCAGTAGAGAGTGAGAATTATACCATGATGTGCATATAGTTTTTGGTCATATTTCATGGACTATGGAAAATAGTTTAAAGTTGTGAAGCTTGAACTACTAAAAACAATTTGTCTTAGGGTATATAAAACATGTAGGAAGAAAAAACCAATGTGGATAAATCCAAATAATATTCATGTGTTGCATACACATCTAAGACGAATAGAGGATAGAGGGCCATGAAAAAAAGGGGGTTTGAGGAACCTGTGGATGGTCTCAAGGAAAAATATTCTAGGAATCACTATGTTTCTCATAATGATAGGAATCAAAACGCATGTAGTTCTTGAAGAACAGTGTGGTTAGAGACCAACACTGGTGGGGGAAATCCTCTCTGGTGGTAAGGAATCTGAAACAACATGTAATTATCAGGGGAATCCTGAACCTGTTTAGGGTATGGTTGCAGTTTCACATCATGAATTGAGGAAGAATCAAGGGTAAATATTGTTGAGGTTGGACCCACGATCGATGATTCGAGTGTCACTATGTATCCTAGAGGGATGGGAATCAAGCCAGACGTAGTTCTTGAAGGGAAATTGTTTCATGCAGGTCAGACCCATGGACAAAGAGAATATAAATTACTTATTTATTTATATACCTTTTGTTTTGTTTTTTTAGAGATCGACCCATGATAAAAAGTCATGGTGTTGCTATGATAATCAAGACATATGTAGGTATTGAAAAATTTCATGGTGGATGAATAGTGAAAAAGGTAATGCCCTCTCAAGTGAGAACACCACAATGTTATGTTGTTTTTATTCATGCTTCAAGGATGATGTTGTTGTAGTTTAGGGTCATATTACAGGACCTATCCATTCATTTTAACATCATACGTTAAGGACACAATAGTTTAACATCACGGGGATGCGGCGACATAGAGGGAAAATCCCAACCTGAACTACATTCCTACTCGATGAACACATATTCACAGAGGGTCAACACTAGGTGCGTTGGAGATCCACAAGAACATGTAATGGTAGAAAAATTTGAATCATAACGTCTGATATTTGGGACGTAATGGGGGGGGGTGGCAATGTAACTCTGGTGAATAACTACTGATCGTATTTGAAGCACAACATCCATATCATGTAGCATGGAATGGGAAAAAATAAGTGAGGTTTGGCCGCCGACCATATTCAAAATGCGGGACATGACTCAAAATGTCGTTCGAAATCATCTTGGACATTGGCCTAGGATGGTAGACAAACCATCAGGCAAGGCATCAATACCGATAGGTGGTCTCTTTAGATGTGAAAAATTATAAAGACTGAAATAAGGGGATTGTGAAGTGTGAATGTGATGTTGGGGGAATATCCCTATAGAATTAAACATCCCAGATCTCGTACCATCGCACATTCAAACATGCCAGTGTGGAACATCCATAGCTGGGATCAGACCCATCCTCAAGGATCAGGTTCCTGAGGGGAATTGTGAATAGTTTAAATTTCATGTCACTTAGACCTGAATCTCTTAGTTTAGGTTCATAGAGTGTGGACCATAGGTTCCTAGTTTAATGACACACATTTGGGACATACCCACGTGGTTTATCATCTTGCGGTGAGGACAAGGATATTACACAGTTTATCACCGGGCGACTGGGACATGTGCATCCTAATGGGGAAATACATTGTATGGTAAATATCCTGATGTGAATGAGGAACAAGGAGGTCTCAACCACACCACACATTCTAAAAGTTGATCCCAGGCTAAAAGGGGCCAAAAAGGGTGAATTGGTAATTCTATGACTGGACCTGGGGATAAGATGTCTAGGTGTCACTACATATCCTGCAAGGGTAGGCATAAATACACACATAAGTCTTAGATTCTATGCAGTTTAACGTCATGCAGTAAGGAAAAATGAGAGTTTAACTTCATGTGGGATGGGGAAATTTAATGTCATGCATGACAAAGGTGGAACTTTCCTTTTAAGGTTATGCAGAAAGGACCATAATGCTATGCAATTTAATGTCTCATAGGAATGTCATAGAAGATTAATGTCATGTGGTACGGGAGAGATCATAGATTTAAGGTCATATAACTTGGACCATAAAGGAAGTTTGAATGGTTGTCGATCCTGGGGTTGGATTTGAAGACAAAATGTTCGGGTGTTCCTATGTGTCCTATAAGGGCGAGAAATAAGCCGCACACAATTCTTGAATGTAGTGTAGTTTAACCTCATGTGTTAACGATGAAGCAAGGGATGAATTATCTTAAGGGGTGTTCACGGTGTATCCATTGTAAAACTGATTTGAATAAGGACCCAAGAGGTCCCAACCACACCATGTAAGATCCCTGAAGAGAACTAGGGAGAAGGGGGGCTGAATAAATGAAAAGATTTGTAGAACCTGGGGTTGTACTCGAAGGAAAATTTTTTGGGCGTCCCTACGTATCCTACAAGGGAAGGAATAAATAATATTATGCAGTTTAACATCTTGCAGTAAGGGAAAAAACAATTTAATGCCTTGTGGGATGGGGAGTTTAATGTCACGATGGACAAAGATGATGGATTGTTTTACAGCCTCTATCTCGGACATGATTAAGCAGTTTAACATCATGAAGGATGAAGGAGCTGGGTAGTTTTACGTCTTGTAGCTCGAACGAGGTTGAGTAGTTTAACATCATAGATGATGAAGGAGATCTTAGTTTAAGGCTGTAGATGTCAGACCATAAAGGACCGTGTTTACAATTTGTAGTTTATCTCCATACAGGATGAAAAATCAATCTCGTGAATTATTTCTTAACGAACTTGAAATTGGTGGGAGTAGTAATCCGATCACCATCCATGATGATCAAAGATTATAAACCATTGGGTAAAATATGTGAACGATGTTGGGTCCATCCCATTTGGGCTATAACATTGGTGGTTTTATACCAGGTATCATTGATGTCCTAAGATCCAATACCGTGTCACCCTGAAGGAAGGAGAAGAGATGAAATTTCTTATTGAAATCCCCGACTATCTTGTTCTAGTGCCTCTCCAGATTGTAAAAGGCCTAGTTCCAATTCTCATTGAGGTCTTCCAGTTCATCCAAATAGACTTCTGCTACCCTATCTAACATTTTTGGATCTTAGATGGTTGTACGAAGTGATGGAAACCGAATCTCGATGGGCATGAATACTTCTGTTTTCTACACTAGGGAATATGGGGTCACCAGGGTGGAATTTCAAGTTGTTGTCTTATAATCCCAGAGAGTGTTGGGCAGCTTGTCTGACCAAATTTTATTATTCTAACCAACCATATTCTGTAAAATATTGGATATGGTTTTGTTGGATGCCTCAATCTATCCATTCACATCTGCATGATAAATACTAGTGTGGTTGGACCACATATTGTACTTGGAATACAATTTATCTAGCTCAGCTGCTCTAAAGTTGGTGCTATTATTGGTGACGAAAATGTGAGGGACTCTGAATCGATGGATGATGTTGGATCTAACAAACTCAATAATAGAATGGGACTATACCTCCATAAGTGGAATCACATCTAACAACATGGAGAAGAAATTTATGGAGGTTAGAATGAACCTATATCGATGATAAGTTTTTGGTGGATATGGTCCCATGACCTCGAGTCCCCACACTGCAAAGGGCCAGGAATACTTGGTAGTATGGCGGGGCTCTGGTGGTTTATGAACAATGTTGTCATGGTTTTGAAATGTGTAGAACCTCTTGGAAAACTCGATACTGTTGTGAACCATGGTTGGACAGAATTATCCCAACCTTCAGATCTGGTGGGATAGTTTTTACCCTACCTGATGAGATCCATTGGAACTAACATGAACTTCCAACATAACCTGGGGAACATCATCTCCCTGAATGAAACAGAGGAGAACTCCATCAAACCCACATTTGTAGAGGATCTTTTTTTGGTCATGACCACTTTGGAGGGTGAACTACAATGCACACCGATGGAATCTCTCACGTTCAGCTCTGTCTTTCGGTATATTTCCATGCTTGAGGTACTTAATAAAAGGAGTTGTCCAATAAGAGGTCTCTTCTATAGCAGTGTGAGGACTTGGAGGTCCTCATGTGGATGCATCGATGGTAAGGTGGCTTACCTACTAGTTCTCATCATCATCCATGGAGGCGGGTGTGATGACCCTTCGATGTGCCACATGAATAAACAAGTCTCCCTAGTCAGGATCTACTAGGGATGTGGATAGACTAGACATGGTATCGGCTTGACCATTCTATAACCTAGTGACGTGACTGTCCTCTGGTAGATAAGGGAACTGATCCATCAGCAAGAGAGTGTGCTCTAACAGGGGCATGAGTTATAGCTTTTTGATGACGTAATCACCATTGATCAACTTGATGGCTAGTTTAGAGTCCCCTTTCACATGTAGGTGGGGAACATAAATCTCGAGGTCTAGCTTGAGACCGGTGATCAGATCTCAATACTCCGCCTTGTTGTTGATGCAACCTTCTAACAAAACGAATGAATAGGGAAAGACCCCCTGAGTACGCATGATGAAGATGATGCCTAGGCTTACTCTATTTAATCTAGTGTCATTGAGCCTTCATCCTGTGGGGATCTGCAAGGCACCATCAAAGTGAATCTTCCAACACGATAGATCTTGATCCATTGAAGGGATAACCTCATCTAGAAAATTGAGATGTAGAGACCGATCTGTGGGGGATGGATAGGCAGCTAGAAAATCAACTAGTGCCTAACCCTTGAAAAACTTCCACAGAACAAACCTGATGTTGAAATTCTAAAGGATATCTTCCCACTGATCTAGATGGACGGTTACCATAGGGTAGTTCATAATATACTTCAGTAGCTCCACACAAGACACCAGATGTATCCCGTGATGCTGCAAATAATGTCGCAACTTCTGTACTGTGAAAACTAGCATGAGGCATCTCTTCTTGATAGAGGAATATCTATTCTTAGTATCGAGGATCATGTGGTTGAGATAGTACAAATTGTTATTTATCCCTTCATTGTTCTTCTAGGAGAGAAGGGCACTGAGGGATCACCCTAGTGCAGTCACATAGAAGACCGATGACTTGCTAGAGTTGGGTGGAATCAAAAACGAAGGCTATAGAAGAAACTGCTTGATCTCCTCAAATGAGGTATGGAATTATTCATCCCATTGGTAGAGGACACCTTACTTCATGATTCTGGAAAAGGGGTTACACATTCTTGCCAGATTTGCAATGAATCAAAATATATAAGCTAAGTGGCCTTGAAAACCTCGAAGCGACTGAAGGTTGCTCGGATAAGGAATCTAACTGATGGCTTTGATCTTATTTAGATCGATATCAATTCTTCTATATCTAATGAAAAAGAGGAAGAAATTTCAATAGGTAACCTCAAAGGTACACCTCAAAGGGTTCATCTTCAGATGGCGGGAGCAGAGGAAGCTGAACACTTTCTCAAGATCTTTGAGATGGTCCTCACACATGTTGGATTTGACCACCAAATTTTCCACATAGTATTCTACTAATGTCCTGAGGATCATTTTTAATTTGAGGTTCATAGAATGCTAATAGGTAGCTCTTGTATTATTAAAACTAAAAGGCATTACCAGATAGTATAAGGTTCACCATAGTTCCCAAAAGGTAGTGGATTATTCTCCCAAAAGGGCCATCTGGATTTGATTATACCCAAAATATCCATCTATGAAGAAGAGAGACTGAAACCTAGAAATGGAATAAATCAATAGCTCTGTCACAGGAAGGGGAAAATAATCCTTTGGAAAATGATGGTTGAGATCCCAAAAGTTGATGCTAGCTCTGATAAGTCTGTTCTTCTTCCTGATGGTGATGATGTTGGCCAACCATCTAGGGGTACTGTACATCCTTGATGAAGTTGTATTTTATGATCTTGTCAACATCGACCTCAACCATGGCACTGTGAGAAGGGTGCATCTTCCTGGGAGGAAATTTTAACTCTCAATGGATTATCGAGAGACTAAGGCGGTGGATGATGACCTAAATATCTAGTCTTGGCATCACTTCATAACTACAAGCAAATACATCATGATGCTTCTTTATAAAATCCACATACCAGTACTTTTCATTAGTAAGCATAGCTATGCTGATCAGTGTCAGCCTCATGTTTGCCTCAGTACCGAGGTTCACATATACCAACTCATCAACAATGGAGGTGAATCGATATTCAAATGTGAGAAGAGTTTCTTCCAAATCCTCCTCACCATATGGGGAAAGAGGATCATTGGAAGAAATAAATTATTATGAGTTAGCTGACCTTGAAGAAATACTGGTACTATCCTGAGCGGTAGTGAAATTTTCATCATGAGATTCCAAATTGACTGAAACCATGACAACAAATATTGTCGACCCAATTCCACCAAGCTTTTAACGGAGGGTCCTATGCTTGATAATATCAAAGAATTGGTGGCCCTTCGGTCTATTAAGACTCAACCTGGCTGAGTAGAATATAAAATTATTATGTAAAATTGTATCCATAAGAAAAACATCCCAATACCTTACAGAGGTAAGCGGCTCTGAAATCACTCAAGCCTGATTTGTGTATAAGTAAAATGTCATCTTATGGAATTTCATGTACATGGTAACATGCTTCTCATTTTTCTTGGAAACAAAAAATTAGTGTCCCAAGTTCGGGGTTGTAGCCTCCAATTGGTGAACCGGGATTGTGAAAGTATCATTCAAGTCACCCCATAGGTCACTCGAAGGAGTAGTGTGATCAATCTCATTGGTTTGAACACACTTTTCCATGCACTTGTAATAGTTGGAATCTACGTAGCAGTCTTCACAAGAGGAAAAGGGAGTTGCATCACCCTAGAGTACACCCACTCTACCATTAATGGAGTACTTGAGGAATTTGTGATAGTAATAGGTAACAACTACATGTAGCTGGAGCTAGGGTCTACCCATCAATGCATTGTAGGCGGTGTCTTGCGAGATGACCATGAAATTGATACTAGATATCAGGATGTCAAACCGGGTCTTCAGGTGGATCTTTCCGCATTTCCTTTTATTTTTCTTGTCATAACCTTGAATTTTCAGTTCAAAGGAACTCAGATTGCTTCAGACAGACCTATATTGCAAAGAATCCGGATTGGGATAAGATTGATCCTAGAACCTATGTTGACAAGATATCAGTGGACTTCTATGCCATTGAATTGGACAACAGTGTACAACAGAAGAATGTGCCCCTATATAAGAGAACCTTCATCTTATCTTAGGAATGAAATGATGGATTGAAATTCTTTCCTCTCAAATTCCTTAGTATGGAAGGGATCTATGGCTGCTACCTCTATTTTTAATTGGAGGGTGATTTTTAGAGCCTCTATGAGAGAATCACACATATCTATGAATAGATGGAGAGCTTCAAGGACTTAGAGATTTGTAGGAATATTGGCGAGGTGCTTAAGCACATCATACGTCTAGGATAGGAGGACATTTTTGCTGGTAGGGGGTTTCTCTACAACAGATGATATGACATGCATTGCTGGTGAGCTGAAGGATTTTGGATGGTTTTGGGGATATCTCGTAGCTCACTAGCTGAATCGTGTGAGATGACTACTGGATGATTTGTCGGATGACTGAGTTCTGTCCACAACTGATCTTGGATGATCATAGCATGGTTTAGGTGGCTCTGCCTGATCAAGTAACACAAACGATGGTGGGAGAAAACCAAACAAAATTGGATAAGAGGGTGATTCATGTTGAGATCTGCATTGAGCCTGCTATCTATTCATAGTGGTGTGCACAACCTGGCTAAAAACACTAGCTTGAGCATTATAATGGTTCATATAGCCACAACTATGTCGACGATGGCACCGACTGGGGATATTTTGAGGAACATTCTGATGCTCCTCATCACTAAGAACCATGTAAGGGTCCACCAGTTCGACGGTATTTACTGAGGCATACTCCTGATCATCAATTGAGTAATCCTCCATCATTAGGCGGATCCTAGGGGCGACTCCCATCTCTGGAAGCCTGAAGTCACCTAGAGTGTGAGATGAATTTAGAACCAGCAAGGGGATTTTCTTTCCCTTGTGCTGACGACACGTGATATTATAAGAAGAAAAAGGTTGAGATATAGATGTAGAAGTAGCAGCTGTAGAAATCACATAAACATTATAATTCTCATGATGATTCAAATGGGAACAAATGATACCGTTGGTGTGAGAAACTGCACTGCAGGCCACCCAATTGTCATACTTTTGAGACCCATGACTGAAGACATATTTCCATTCACCCTCGTTGTCACCGTCAGGATCTATAGAGACACACACCACCTGTGTTGGGGAAGTATCCAACCTGAATACAATGTTGTCTAACTGTTCCTACATCCAGTCCTTGAACACATAGCTTTTTCTGATAGTATGTCCAAGGAATTGGTGATAAGGGAAGTAGTTGAGGAGATCAGTGAGATTGGCCTCTTGGGGCCTTCTGCAGTCTGGAAACTTCAGGATCCCTTGGTCCAAGTCACTCCAGAAATAACTGAGGACTTTAGCCTCATCAAATGAGTATATTTGGTTCCTCCTATCTAGTAAGGGGGCTCTGGATCATGAACCTGATGAGGTGCTGGAGCCTAGTGAGGAGGTGGAACCTAATTATCTCACCTAGGTGAAAGTGGTGCTTATTGCGGTGGTTCCTGCTGATTCTAAGGTAGGTGATGCTGAGGCTGTGGTTGGGGCTAAGGTTTTGGCCCTAAGTGATACTTTAGATCGGCTCTTCCAATAAAAAATCTAGCAGCATGGAGGCCTATACCTATGCAACAATAGCAGTCCCATGTTTAGCAGATCGTCTTACAAGAGCTATGGGAGGTAAATGATGTTCCTTTTTTGCCTGCTGCAAGGCATCCTCTAAGAGTTCAGCATTATTAGATAATTCCTTAAATCCACCTGGGAAATCATGGGTGATGAGGGAGTGAACCAATCTATTCTTCACATTTCCCACACACATCTCCAACAACTATTGTTGAGTCAGCGACATATTGATTGAATATGTTAGGACCTTCCACCTCAAAAAAAAGTCAGTGATTCACTCATCTAGTCTTTTTTACACTCGAAGAGGTCGTCAAAAATATTCTTGTGAGTGGTGGAGATGAACTAATAAAGAAAATTACATGTGAAGATCCTCCCAGCCAGCTATATACCCAATGGGTAACTGGTTGTACTAGACGAACGGAGGCCCTTCCAGTGTTTGAACGAAACATCGAATCATGGTAGCATCCTGTTGTGTAAGAGTTCCTATAATGGGTCTACATATGGATATAAAGTGGGCCCGATGCTGCAGGGGTTCACCCATCCCATTGAAAGGGGAAAATGTAGGATTTCTAAAATTTAGGGGTGTTGGAATATCACCAAACCATGCTGGATACGACTTTCCATTAGGTGGGATTTATACATATTGAATTTCGAGAGCCTTGAGGTAATCAATGAGAGAATCCATAAAATCAACCATATGGGGATTCCTTCTTGATGATGATTCATAACTACTAGTGCATTGGCATGCTCATAAATGTGATAGGCAGGCCCAATGACTCATGGAGCTACTGGTGGAGCCACTAGAGGAATAACCTGAAGAGTGACCTGAGGTGTTGGAGGAACGACTTGTAGAAATTGGTCTCAAAGAAGATTCTCATGTAGCTCGAATGGGTTTGGCGATCCATACCATGGTTGTTTTCCTTAGGCTCTTGCCTCAAACCTATCAGGATGTGCAGGATTGTCTGGATCAACAAGAGATGATTTGCTGTGAATAACATATGGTTTCCACGACTACCCTGGTGGAGGTTGGATAAGGTCACTGTAGTCAAGATGTCACTCTACCAGGTGATCAGAGAGGATCTCATCAATGATATTCTTGTTTTTTGTGAGCAGTTGGTGCAACAAGGCCTTTTTGGGAACATCTTCTGTCTTCTTTTTTGAGCCAGAAGGGTCAGAGGCCTTAATGGTCCAGTGTGTCATTTTCCCTTGCTGGGGTCCCATACGAGAGGCAATGAATCGACAGGTTCATCAAGGACAAGAAAGTGTCTTTTCTAGAGAGTGACAATGTCAGGGGATCTAGAAGATTTTAGGCTATTCTCAAGGGTAGGTCCTCTTCAACAAGCCCTATCTTAGTGTCCTCCTTAAGAGGATTGATGTCATCTATGTTCCCAGCGACTAGAACTTGTGACATATCCTCAATATCAAATGATAGTTCATGTTGGTGTAGGACAATAATTACGTGGAGAGGGACATATTGTTCCCAACCATGGATCTGATCATGTGGGGATGCTTCAACAATAATTATGTGGATCACAGTGAACCAATAAACACATCATTGCTGGAGGGTCCAATGATAACTGGGCGTTGCAGGGTGCTGAGTGATGGGGAGTGCAACAAGGTCACCCATATGACATTGCTAAATTATATCATCATAATGCTCCTAGATCATTGGATAAACCAACTGAAAAAGAAAGAGGTGAAAATGTATCTCCTAGAGAGTTTGGAGGAAACACATGACCTCATCATGGGAAAGGGACATCAGGATGTTTAAGTATGGATTCACAATCAGCCAGAACATCTCAGGGAATTGGTCTACCACAAGAATGTCCCACAAGATTCTCTTCTCACAAGAAGGATCAAGCATCTGGTTTCCCCATTCCTTGACTAGGGGAAGTTGATGGATCGACAGTGAAACTGATGTAGACCGTTGTAGAAATGGACTGGTTGGTGGAGAGAACAGTGCACGGGCTGAAAGGCTGCTACTCACAAGTCCATCTTAGAGTGAAAATACAGACTGCATCATTACATCCTAATAAGATAGAGGATTAGCCAATATGTCCTATAAGAAGGAAGCGATCATTGGTAGTGGGACATGCTGGATCCCATCAGCTACTAATACCCATAACAACTCTCCATGATCTCGTGTCGAGGTAGATAATGATCCATGTGACGACAGAGAGGACTGTATAGAGATACACTGGAATGGATCCAAATACTCATCCTTTTGTATGTACCTGCTAAGGTGTTTTATGATCTTGGGCATTTCACTTTCTAGAAGGATGAAACTCGCACACCGGGTTCATACCCTAGACCCTGATGGAGAGTACTGAGGTGAAGGTTCCATCAACGAGTCATATTCTGCTTCAGAATCTAAAAAATGAGTTGTATTGAAAACGATATCGAATTTCTAGATTTCTTCCCTCAACGAAGATTTTTTTCTCTCCTACCTCGAGATATTTCTTTAGGGTGAGGTATGTCTTTGAAAAAGGGGAAACCTCCCTGCAAGTTGAAGATATAGTGGGGAGGAACTCTGCTGGAGTTGGATGGGATATGTGGAGGACCTTCATACCTGTTTTCATTGAAGGGAGGAGGAAATCCGTTTTGGTGATCTAGGGTGCAAGGAGCACCTGGTCATATGTCAAACAAGCCATGGGGAGGACCTCCATGTGGAGAATCTTGGGCATGGGGATGACCTTTGTACCTATTTCCTCTAGGCACGTGGGGAGGACCTCTACGGTTGGGAGTTCTGAAGCTGGGAGGAGCTCCATTGGAGTTGGTGAGAACATGGGGAGGACCTCCATGTTGGATGTCAACAATATGGGAAGGGCCCCTCCTTGGATTGTTCATGGCATGATGAGGACATCCGTACTAGATCTCAACATTATAGGTCATCCTGTGAAGACTACTGATCATTATGGTGACTGGAAGAGTCAACTCAACCTTCTCATGGGGTGGAATGGGGTATAAATCCCAATTAGGTGATAGTGAATCCCTGATCTATAGCAGTAGGGGTATGATATAATGCATTAGTGGTGTAATGGGCCACTAAATATGTAGAAGATAATTCCCCTTGATAGGTTTACTCTAGAACTTGTGCCCAAAATTTGGGTAGGGTCTGCCAAGGTGGGGACGATGGTGTAGTGGTATAAAACACCAATTCCTAGGCCTATGAAACTAGATGGAGGCATTGAAACGGCCTGGTGGGATCCCTTCTTGGTGGCTCCTGGGTGATGGTTGTAGCCGGGATGACTTTGTCGTCCCTCACCTCATTGGTTTAGGGTAGAGAATCATGGGAGCATTCTGGGGAGAGGCTCCTAAAACAGGTTAATGTTAGAGTGTGGAGCAGTGACTCCCTATGTGGCCCTTGGGGGTGGTGGTGATGGTGAGGCACAAACGCCTCTAAATCCTGGTGGGACATATCTCTCATTGGGATGAACCCCTTCTGTTCATACCATCATATAAGACGGTTTATCACCCTTCTCTAGATAAATTCTAAGGGTGAGTGGGATGTGGTCACTCAGTATCCATGGTTATGGATGACGTTGTGGTGGAGGTGTTGCCACACGGGATTGTCTCATTGGCATTGCCCCTACCCCTACATCTGCCAGCAGGAGGCAACTGGTTTCCTATATCTTGGGTCCTGTAAATAATGAGGTTTCAGCTATCAGTATGGATATTAGGAAATCAGTGCCCAGTGACCTAGAATTGTTTAGTCTTCCATGGATAGATAGAGAGATCCATGTTGATGATTTCACAGACCAGAATGCCCAGTGGTTAACCATCGCAAATTTTTGTGGGTTTCACGCCAGCCCCACTATTTACATTGCAAGACCTAATGCCAGATAGATTGATTCGGTGACACGCTTATCTGCTGATATATCAAATGCTACTAATCTATATGGTTGTTGGATAAAAATGTCATGTTGTTTTCACCATTTTTTGTTTCTGATGCTTTCAACTGGGGTGCACCATCTACACGTGCGGTGTGTGTCGATGACACTGACGAAAGCATTGTACCCTACATTTTAGCTTTCCAAAGGCAGGAAGTATTCATCACTTCATCAGTGATATTTTCTCCTTGGTCAAAATGGGATCATGGGATGTTTGTTCCTCCTTCCATGGATTCCTCCTCATAATTTGTTGCCCTGTCCAGGCCTCCCTCAAATATTAAGATGTTGTTCGTGAAACTCTTCCATGTTCCATCTCTTTGTGGATTCTAGTTAATTATGTTGCTTCTGTTAGGGTATTCCAAAGGCTCAAGTCAGGGAAACATACTTCGGTCAAGAGTGTAGTCATTTTGGGAATCGTTGGCATGTTTTGATGCTAGAAAATTGGTACACCTAAATTATCGCTTATTAGAGGGATTCTCATGGGCGTGGAATCTTGAGGCATCCCACATCAATTGTGGGTTATCCTATACCAGAGGCATGTCTATGAGATTTTAATCAGCTTCCCATGTTTAACACGAGGTATGACGTGAGTTTAATGTCTAGTGAAGATAGATCATACTGATTGTAACACTGATGAGAGTGGATCAAATAGATACATCCCCAAGAGGGATCTCCTGGAGGTTTACCGGATGGATAGATCAGGATGCCCAATATGAATGTACTTGGGATGTCATGTCCCGAAAAGGGAAGGTTTCACACCAGAAAGGTTGATCTGGATGTCACAAATGACAAATCAGAGAAGCACACCCCAAAAAGGGGGACACCATGTTTTACCATTGGTTGGCATTAAACCTCGGGGAGGTTTCCTATGTACCCTATTTAGAGGATAGGGATCAAACCCCACGTAGTTCAAAGGGTTGATTTGGGGATTACACATGGTTAGCTACCCATCGCAAGAGGTGCACTCTTGGATGGATGAATATGGATTGTGAAAGGATTATGCATGATTATCTTCACATATGGATATAATTATTTTATTGAGTTATGAAAGCATGGGTAAAATCAGGATGGATATGGGGGAAATGTCAATGTATGAGGATGAATGAGATGGAACCGATGTGAAGATTACAGTGTTGGGATTGAACCTTATGGAGGCTTCCAACATTTCCCAGTGGCTAGGAATAAATTTCTATATAGTTCAAGATGGGGTGATGAGGCACCCAAGGGGAATCTCGTGAGAAATAGAGCACATGGATAAGGACCTTAAGGAAATATAACCTCTAAGTTGGGGCATGATCTTCCCAAAACACAATGTCTCAAAGGAAAGACCAGGATAAGACATGGGTGATGGGATTGAACCTCGAGAAGGATTCCTACATACCTTATTTGAAATATAGGGATCAAAGTCCACGTAGTCTAGTATGGGGGTATAAAATCAGTGCATTCAAAAAGGACAACGACCTAGAGATGCTCCAAGGGCTTCTGTATGGTTAGAGGCACTTCACAAGAGGATCACTCTTGGATGGAGGAGCATGGTGAAGTGTGGGGATTATGCATGGTTAGTTGCCCGTGTGGATCAGAACATGTCAGAGAGGGAGATCCCCATGATGTGTCCTAAAAAAGGAAGGATGTCACATAGTGAGGGTGCATCCCAAGAAGGGGGCCCCCACAGTTTTCTACTGGTTTGGATTAAACCTCGAAGAGGCTTTTTATGTACTCAAAAAGGGATCAAACCCCACATATTTTGGAGGATATAGATTAACGTCATACAGGATGAGTGAACCGACATGAAATAGTCAGTACAAAGGTATTGTTGGGAATGAGTGTCTTTAACCTTGAATAGGCTTCCTATGTACCCTGTTTAGAATACAGGGATCAAAGTCCACATAGTTCAGTGGAGAGGGGAATGTGGCTTATGTATGGTGAGCGGCCTATAATCATGTTGGGGATTAATCATAGTTAGAGTCCCAAAGATGATTCCATGGTCACCATCACTATAAGCCCACGTGAGTTATTCTCGATGTGAGAAACAATAGGTAATAGTAAATCAAATGATCGTATCATGAATGGTGTGGCCACAATGGGTAGTGTGGGGATTACACTTGGCTAGTGGACCAGGTAGATATATATTAGGAATTACTTCATGAGGGAATACTAAGAAAGTTGTCCATTGATTATGAGGAGACATCCCAAAGAACACATGGAGAAAAATACTAAAGGGAGTGAGAGAGTGGGAGGGAACTAGTTCTAATCCCCTTTACAGTCCTCTATGACTTTCCACGCATGCGAATATCATAATTAAACATCATGTGTTGGGGATGTGGATGCATGTAATTTTAACGTCCTGCATCATGGATGATGTGGAATCACTCCTCATCCCTTGGACATACATAAAATTTACCAACCCATAATTGGGGAAGTGAAGGCACAAGAAATGCCCGATGAGTGTGAGGTGGACGATTGGTCAATAGAGGGGTCCATGTTAGTGTAGATATATGAATAGGAAATATCTAATATCATACCTATGTGAAGAAGAATTAGGTATAGAAACACAACATGAAACACCACTCAAAGGGACCATAAAATGACTTTTCACAAGCCTGGAGGGCCATGCAGAAAAGGGGTTTCCAATGCCAGGGGGCTTGACTGGAGGAGCTCCGTGAAGGGTAGGAGCTTCTTAAAGAAATGATGCTTTCTGAATGAAAGGTGCTTCGTGAAGGGAGGATTCTTCTTGAAGGAAAGGTTCTTCATGAAGAAAATACTTTGGAAGATCAGGTGTTATCCTTAGTAAAGAGATCATTATCTAGAGACTGTTATATGAAGGAATAATGCTTTACAAAGCCATGAGAAACCCGAAGGGGCTCCCTCCTTCATGAAGGAAAAAGGACTTCATGAAGGGAATCCCTATAAGTAGGGTGTATGAAAAATGTATCCAAGAATGGTTCACGATTATCAAGTACCTTGGGAGATCCATATTTCTCTCAGGTTTGTAATTCCTGGGATATTCATGAAATGGTAGGTTGGAAAGGTAAATAGTTCGGGTAGAAATGGTCATGGGGGGGGGGGGTGAGGCTTCTATTTATAAGAAACAGTGGTTCACCGTGCTCATAGGGCTCACTACGAAGAAAAAACTAGTCACTGCAAAGTAGATGTGATCCCGTGAAGAAGAAAATATGTTGGACTTTATTGAACTCTCAAAGGCACTATCAAATAGGAAATAATGGGGAATGATGTGAAGAATAAGGACACTGTGAATTGTAAAGGCTCAATTATACTTAGTCAGACTCATGAAGACACCATCAAAGAGGTGATCACGAGTCATTCCATGAAGAATAAGGACACCGCGAAGGGGTCGGGTTCTATCGCACTTGGTCATACTTGAAAATGCACAGTCAACCTTCTTCACATTCATGGAAGCAAGGATATCCATGTAGGAGCTATGAGAAATAGAATACATTGAGGATTTTGATGAATAAAGAGGCCATTTGGGTCCGAATTAGCACCAAACCAGTGGTGACTTTGTTCATGCCTTCTATAACATGATTTTTGGTGCCAACAACAAGTCTGTCCAAGAAAGGTGAGCACATGTTGAAGCGTTCCAAAGCAGACAAAGGTGAGGCTCATCTATTGCAATTTTCTGATTTCTCTCATATGTATTTGTAAATTTCAAACCAAATTATGATGAGGATGATTAATCCTTGGGATTCTATATTTACCAAATACTGATCCCACTAGATTAAACTTCGATGATTGAAGAACCTTAAATTAATTAGGTGATTAGAAAGTCATTGTTTTTTAAGATTTGATATTCCATATGTAGGTTATAAGAAAAAAAAATTCACTGATTTTATCCCATTAGTAGTAGGATTTTTGGAGCGAAACACACCTTGTGTTTGACAAATTTCCTCTAAAGAACTATGTTCATAATCTTGGTTAGAATAGTGGATGGGTCATTTTTTTAGGTGTTAGATTATGTTGTGTGAACTAAAAAAGATGATCGTAACAACCCGGAATTCTTAGATAACAATGAAACTGATATGGGAGTTAGTGTGTTTAAAGAATATGGATGTGTTGAAATATACAACAAGAAGGAATGAATGTGGACTAGTAGGTGTCATGTAGGTGTCTCAACAAACGAAGATGAAATCCAACCCAATATACAAAATGTTGTGATATTTTCCAGATGAAAAAAACAATAATAATAATAGAAAAGGTATAATTTGGCTGCAGGGAATATTCATAAGATTAGAGACAGATAGAAGTACCCAGAGAAAGATATTTTATGTTAATGGAGGTGTCATAAGCCAACCTGGGTTAACCTTGAACTGGTAACACAAGATGGATCCCAATAAGGATCAACACGTGTTCCCAATCCTCTCAGGATGACAACTAGTGTTTCACATCAAAAATAAACCATGTGGGAATTATTTAGCCCAATATAAACTAATATAAAAGAATCAAAACAGATTACATAGAATAATCCAATAATAACTGAACTTCAATAAATACACAAACAAATCCAGATACAACTACAGTAGAACACAAAAATAGTCTATACCAAAACTAAAACTGAACCAAACCAGAACTGACACAATCTCCATGTTGCCTCTTAGTCACCACCATCCATAAAACCATATCACTTTATAGGAAAACCTGAATAGAAATGAACTTACGAAACAACATGGGTATACCAACACCAAGTGAGACAAGTAGAGTGTGAGCATAAAACAACTCAGAAGGTAAGCACCACAGAATCCACACATGTCATTTACTAAAATATTCTAGAAAATCTAGTTTGAAATACAAATAATAAAAATATTGTTTTTATCTTTATAACAATCAATACCACTTTCCAGAAATTCTACTTTGAAAACAAAACATGATTTTCCATTTTAAAACAATTTCTCATTTTTAAATTCTGAATCAAGTCCAAAAACCAAGTAATATTACAAACCAAATAATGCATAAAAGAAAGGACAATCTAAACCAAAAATAAACAAGAAGGGATTTCCAAAAAATAACAGAAAGAATGGAACAATACAAGTGTAACTAGACAACTACTAGAATAACAAGTAATAAAAGGGAGGTAAAATAAAACATGAATATACACATATGTAATCATGATAATTTACTAAACATACTGAAAATAAATACTGGGGCACATTAAATTCAAACCCACCTAGAAGCATATGGTGGAACTCCATAGTCAATAACCAACCTGGATGCTCTAAACTATCCTCACTAGTAGAAAATACCACATGACCTATCAACTATCCAGGGGGTTCCAATATATCTAATCAAGACTAGAATGTAACTGTTACTCGACCCTTTAGATGACGTCCAAGAATCCAATTATAATAGTATTAATGAGAATGAGGAGGTCATCGCATGTTTGGCATGAACCGAAATTGTCACCATCCATGCCTTTCCCATTCACGACAAAAACATTACAATGGCCCTCTCAATGGAAGGATAACTATATGGATTCCCATCATACATATAACCGTCCCAATGTTCCAATAGGGCCTACACATCACATGATTTTTAAAACAAAATTAAAAAACAACACACGATAGTAAATGATCCATAACATTTACACACACAAAACCACTTCTAATGAGGACACATTTCTTCTCAAACCATTTCCAAAAATAATATGAAAAAACCATTTAGGCTTAGAAGATTTCAAATGGATATTTTATGTCACTTAGTTAGCATACTACATCTTAAGGTTCCAAACATGACATGAATTGGAAAATACATTAAAAACCATATTTGAGTTTATTTAGAAACCAAAAAATCATCTAAATAACATTGGTAGTTTTAAAAGAAACCATTTTGAAGATGGATTGGGGTAGAGGAATAAGTGGAAGAAGAGTATTTTTAAGATAATTTTGAAAACTAGGTTCAAGATGGATGTATTATTTTATAAAATGTCATTGTCATATGTGGGCCTATCCATATGGGAACCCCATGCACATATGGACATGCCCACATCCAACCACATATAAACATATTTGTATGTCATAGAAATAATAAAAGTTTATATTCAAGAATCACAAGGATAACTAAAACTAATTACAAGGACCCACACATAAGCACAAAACCATAAAAAGGCACCAAACCCACACACATCCTCAATTTCACATGCCACCCAATTACAAATACTCAATAATGGTCAATCACAATCCCAAGGTACTCAAATTTACTTTAAAATACCAATTGAAATTTTAACAAACACCTTTCATGAATATATATATATATAGACATAACTATAGAAATTCATTACAAAACCATTTTCAACATTTTTTTGACATGAAAACACCACAGAAAATCATACAAACACAACACAATCATGAATAACTCATTTTAGATTGGTCGACACATGAGTAAACCTCCCCTTCTTAATCACCCGACCAATAGGAGTTGCCTCAAAGGAGAAAGTAGGCCCAGAATCAACCCTCAAAACATCTAAAAACCTCCGCCCCGAGTCAACGAACACTGAAGGAGCAGCTTCAGGTATCCCAAAATATTTCATCGTGATGGAAAGCATCTACTTATGACCTATGCATTCTGAAAAAAAGCCCGAAAGGTGGTCTGAATTCGCAATTTCATTCGGAACAACCACCAGAGATTCCCCTGGATCCCCAGGTTTTGGGTTTTTTCTCACCTCTCATGTTGCTACCATATTCCTTCACATCGTCTCTCTAATTTTTGTGTCCTGATACCAAAGGTTGAGAGCGTCTGGAAGTTCAATGATCTGACTAAAAGAATTGCGGAGGTGTGGGGTTTTGAGGATTGTACCATGACTGTAATGGGAAAGGGATACTACAATGTGGTTTTCCCTTCGGATGAGTGCAAAAGAAAGGATTGGAGCAAGGGTACCATCCCAATGAAGTGTGGTTTTTTGAACATTCAAGAGTGGGATCGCAATTTTGATCCCATGACTGTCTGGAAGACGCATGCCCAAATAAGGGTGCTGATCTGTAGGCTGAATTGCTTCTATTGGAACCTAAGGATCCTCTGGGACATCACCTCTACTATTGGTAATCCTATTCAACTGGATCGACATAGAATTAACCCGAGGTTTGGGGTCTTTTCTCGGGTATTGGTAGAAGTGGTTATGTCAGCCACTCTTGTGGAGGATGTTTTTATGACAATGCAGGATGATAGCATGAAGATGGACATTGCCTATGAACAGAAGCCTAAATTCTTCTTGGGAAGTTTTATTTTGGTCATTTAATGGTTGAATGCAAAATAAATAAGGAATGCAGTGTGTGTAAATTTAATGGGTACGATGATGCCACATGCAGGAGAAGGAAAGGCAAGGAGAAAGATCCTCTTGACCCCCAAGATGAGGGCGTGGTCAATCCAAGGGTAATGGTGTGGATTGTATCAACTGTGCGCTTGGATCAGAGCATGAAGGAAGGGGCTGTTTCTGGAAATTCTATTGAGTCTCATGAAGGGTAGGAACCTGGATTGATCTAGGATATAGGGGTGGTGGAATGGCATGCGATGGTTGATGGGGCGCCTAGTGATGATTTCCCTAGTGAGATTATTGCAAAGGATACCCCTGTAATGCAAGGCACACATCAATTAGTGGAGGGTGTGGTGATTTCTAATGTGTAAGGGCCGACGATGGAAGCTAGGGTGTCCAGTGTTGCGGCTGCTATACAAGATGTTTCTATGGTGCATGGAACACCTCAGTTTGATGAGTTTGTCTCGCCTACTTTAGTTAGTGACGGTGGTGGGCATGACGAGGCCTTTGCTATCTCCGATCAGGGGGGAATTTCATTCAGACTTTGCCCTCCAAAGGTTCCATGAAGAAACCACAAGTTTGTAGTGATCCTTCTCACCTGAATGATCATAATAAATTCACACCCTTAAATGGAATATTATGGTCTGATGATGTTGATGAGCCTTAACCATTTGATCCATTTGTTTCTATTTCTACTAGTGCAACAGATTCTACTGTGGTGAGTCCACCTGTGCAACCTATCAAAGGGGATGAAATTAATCATATGCCTCAGTAAGTTGAGGACTTTGTACATGTTGTGGCCAAAACATAAGGGCCATCTGAACCTTCCAGAACAGAGGCTGCGACCTCTGTCTAGGTGACTCAATGCTTTGGAGACACTGGGGATGTTGCCGCTGTTGTAGTGCAGGGTGCTTGGGATATGATCAGCAATCCTGGAGCTGCTTCTAACCTATAGGGTCTAGGGAAGAATGGTAAGGGGAGGAAAGGAAAGGCAGAACGCCTCTGGTGTCACAGGGTGGCCCCCCGACAAGGGGTAAGACCCATCCTCAATGAAGGTTTTCTTCTGAAACTGTCTAGGGATGGGGAACTCCCAAATGGCCAGAGCCCTTCAACATTATATTATGGCCCATAAGCCTATGCTGGTTGGAATTGTTGAACCTGAGTCACTCTTTGACAATTGGAACGGTTTTAAAAGGGATTAAATGGGGTACAAGTTTGTGGAACATGACATGCATGACATTGGTATGGATCATTTGTGGGTATTTCAACATGAGTCAATTTTTATTACATCCTATTTGGAGAAGTCTCTGAGTATTCATCTATCATACAATATTGATGATTATGCTTTTTCAGTGTCCTTTTTTATGCTTCCAATTCTTATATCAGGAGAAGGGATTTATGGGAGGAGCTTAATGTAGCCTCTGGGCGAATGGATCATCCATGGATTTCTATGGGAACATTAACACAATTTTGAGGCCTGTGGAAAAAACTGGTGGGAATTTCAATAGGGTTGCTGCTTCTAATTTTTCCATTTGCATTGATCAGTGTAATTTTGTTGAGGCCCCAATTTCTGGGGATGAATTTACATGGGGTAGATACACCAGGAATGGGAGGCAAGCTAGCTTGATTGATAGATGTTTTGTTCAGATGAGTGATCATAATTCATTTAATGGGATCTATGGTTATAGACTCCCTAAACATCACTCAGATCATAAGTCGATTGTGGTGGACATTAGCACATAGTTTACAATATTAGGTCCCCTGCCTTTTCAGTTTAATAATGGGTGGATCATAGAACCTGGATACAAGGAAAGGGTGTTAGAAGCGTCGAGGACTTAACCGCTTGGAAGTCCACTGCAAAGGTTTTCTCAGAAATTAAAATTTCTCAAGGCTAGTACTAAGTAATGGAGCAAAAATTCTTTTTCTAAAATTGACTCGGATATCAAGGCTGCTGAGGAAGGGCTCTCATCTTTCTAGAACTCTGATCAGCATCAGGATAGCCCTTCTAGAGATCAAATTCTGGCTCATCAAAACTGGATGATATTTTGACAATCAATGAGAATATTATTAAAAATCAATTGAATGTTTGATGGTTAAGGTATGTAGATAGAAACTCTATGTTTTTCAATAGGCCGCATCGGGATAAAACAGAACAGATGAGGTATAATGTAATTAGCATTAATTGTCATTTATTCACATATGAAAATGACATTTCATTGGAATTTGTGGAGAACTTCAAGGGATTGTATTCTGACAATGGAAATGTTAATACACATAGAATGGTGGAAAATATTGAATCATGCATTGGGGATTATGACAACCATCTTCTTGTCACACCCCCTCTCAAGGAGGAAATTAGAACAGTTCTTTTGTCATTAAATGTTGACAGTACCCCTGGTTCAGATGGGTTCACTAACAAATTCTTTGTGTCTTTCTAGGATGTTGTGAAAGATGATCTTACCCTGGCCATCAAGGACTTATTCACTCATGATTACTTTCCATATGGGATGATCTCCTTATTTATTGCTTTATTACCTAAGAAAGCTAATGCTCTTGACATAAAGGATTTTAGGCCAGTGGCTTTGGGAAATACTGTCCCTAAGCTGGTTATTAAGATCCTTATGAAGAGGCTGGGTCGGATGGTTGGTGATATGATTAATACTAATCTATTTGGTTTTGTTCCTGGAAGAAATATTGAGGAGTTCCTTTTCAATGCCTCATAAAGTGTCAATCTCATGAGAAAGAAGGCGAAAGCAGGAAACATTTCTTTGAAAATTGGTATTTTCAAGGCCTTTGGCACACTTAAATGGAGTTTTCTTTTAGAGGTCCTTAAAAGATATGGTTTCACAAATGATTTTATCAAATTTATTAGCACCATTCTCTACTCATCAAGGTTGTCCATTTTGATTAATGGTACACCTAAGGGTTTCTTTCCATGTACCAGAGGTGTGTGATAAGGGGACTCACTTTCTGGTCTTTTGTTTGCTATTGCTGAGGACTATCTTACCAGATGTATTAATGATCTTGCACACATGGGTATGTATAAGTGAATTCGGGCCGGTATGAATGAATTTTCTCTATCTCATGTTTTGTATGCTGATGACATTATGCTGTTTGGATAAGCCTCTAGGAAAACTGTATCCTCTTTTAAGGCCATTTTCAACATTATGAGGAAGTGGCTAGACATGTGATTAGTTGGGAGAAATACTTCACTGTTTTTGGCAATGGTGTCACGACTGGTAATCAAAATAGGATAGCTTGATCTCGTGGGGTTAAAAAAAGATATTTTCCCTTTCAATACCTTGGTGTTCCCTTATTTTGGGGAAAGGTGAAGAGACAATATTTTAAGGGATTTTCCCTGGTATTCTCAATCAACTTGCAAGCTGGAAGGGGAAGGAGATGTCTATGGCTGGGAGGATATGTCTTGTTAACTTAGTGATAACATCTAAATGTGTGTACTACTTCTCCCATTATCGGTGGCCCAGGGGACTCATTAAGGAGCTACAAAGTCTGGTCATAAACTTTTTCTGGACAGTGTCAATTCATGAGCGCAAGCTCATTACTGTTTCAGGGAAGGAGTGCATCATGCCTATTGAACTTGGGGGTCTTGGGATCAAGGACCTCAGGAAATTTAATGATGGAATCATTGGGAAGTTCACCTGGGGTCTCATCTTCAAAGATAATTCTGGTGATTTTTTATTTAACTTTTTCAAAGGCAGGTTAATGAATGGTTATAAATATTACCTTGCTTCATCTGTTTGGGCTGTTCTCAAATGCTCCTTCATGCAAATTATCACTGACACAATGTGGTTGGTTTGTTGTGACTCTAACCTCAATTGTTGGAACAAAAATTGGATTGATCCGCCATTTCATGACATTATTGATATTCCCTCTATTGTTGGGCATCTCTCCATTTCTGAATTTGTTTCTAATAAGCATCTTTTTGACAGCATGATACTTCCTCAGGTGGAGCCGGAATTTCAAGACTACGCTTTCATGGATTGTGACACATTGATATGGAAGCATAATAGAAATGGCCAGTTTACCAGTAGGGATCACTATCAGTTGGCTTGTGGGGGCTCTTGTAGTTCACCTGCATGGATCAAGAAATACAGGTCCTCTTTCATTCAGAACTCTCACTTTTTTATTATATGAAGAATTTGGAAGAACCGTATTCTGACTCATGATCAACTTAAGAGGTCTAGTTTTATGTTTTCATCTGCATGTTACTTATGTATGTTCACTGAATAAGATGTCCAGTACTTTTTTGTGGAGTTTTCATATTCCAGGAAGTTGTGGGATTACATTGGTGATCCGTTTGGGCTCCAGGGGCACTGGCTACTGGTGCCGGAGCAGCTGGAAATGCTGGCCGTTTGCTGCTACAGTGAGTAGGTGCAGAATTTCCTCCTGGTGGCTATGGAGGCGGAGATTGCATCCATATGGGATGCTCGGAATGACACAGCTTTTGAAGACAGAAAGGTGTACTTTTGGGCTGGCATGATGGCTATCCATCAGGAGGTTTTTGCTGCCTCGAAGGTCCAATCTGGTGCGATGTCTAACACTGTTTCAGACTTGCAGATTATGTGTTTACTTGGGGTTTCAAGGGAGCCTCAGAAGCAAAAAATGACCAGGTATATTCGCAAGATTCATCCGATCATCCCATGGATCAATGTTAATGTGGATAGAGCTTCTTTCGGTGCACCAGACCCATCAGGGTGTAGTGGTGTTTTTCGTACGTACCGTGGAATTGTGAAAGGATGTTTCAATCAATTCACTGTAATTGGTGTTGCTTTTGAAGCTGAGTTATGGTAGATTGTTCATGCTATCAGGTATGTTGTTTTATATAATTGGAACATGATATGGATTGAATCCGATTCTCAACTTGTGGTTCAAGCCCTACAAACAAGAATGCAGAATGTGCCTTGGTGGATACTTCCAAAGTGGGTTGAATGTCTCAATCAGGTTAGTCACATAAACTTGATAGTATCGCATGCTTTTCGAGAGGTCAATTTGGTGGCCGATGCTCTGTCCAAGAATGCAATCATGGCGATGGATAGGGTATGGTCATTCACGACCCCTAATTACTTCTCTTCACTGGTGGAGGTGGATATGCGTAGTGTTTTAAACTCTAAATCTTGTAATACTCTTTTTGTTGTCTGACTCTCTTTTTCATTTGCTTAATAATTTTTTTGGGACTCGCATTTACTGGATCCTAGAAATTCATTGTATAAAATTAATTAGAAACACTCAAACATCAAATGGAATGTTCTAGAAAAAATAGATGGAAACACCTACCTCAATAGTGTCTGAATGCGACAAAACTCCGGGATAATGAAGAAAAAGGTCCAAGTGACAAACCGCACACCCTATCATTAATCAAATCAACCCACATAATCCAACCCTCACACTAGGATTTTTTCAAGAAGGAACCAAGCCAAGAAGAACCAAGAGCCATGGGACGGAGAAGGGAAGAGGAGGACAAATACCAAAAAAAAGTGAAACATTCCAAGAAAGCCTGAGAAAGAAACAATGGTGGAAAGAGAGCTAAGAGGGAATGGTTTGGGAGCCCGCTTAATGTGATTAGGTTGAGTGGGGGAGGATAAACCTGATTAGGGATTAAAATGAGGGAGGTGAAAACTTGTAAATCCACGTTTTCATGATTCTAGGTTATTAACATAGTTTCTCCACACAGTTTAACAAACCGTGCACCAACCATGCGAACCCTAATAGAAGGAAGGGCTACCTACATGGGTTGGTGCATGGTTTTGGAAAATTATTCAACAACTATGTAAATCACCTCTGTAAAAATTGTAGAGGCTCCCACACACTTTCCATGCAGTTTCTCCTGACTGTGTGTAAGTTGTGTCCCTTACCTCAGACACCACCAATAGGCCTCACAGTTACTCCTTTGCATCGTATTTTTTGGGACAGACCATGCAAGTCAAGACGTACAAGACCAAAATGAACTAAAAATACCCACTTCCTTAACCAACAACACAATTTCTCCCCAAACTATGAAAAAAAATGTATAGGGCCAAAAAACCATCTAGAACCTTCAAAACTCAAAAATTTTTATTGATAACTCAACCCAAACCTCAAGAAAAATATCCAACATCAATAAATAAATAAAAAATAAAAGAAAACAATGGTCAGGGTGTGAAAATTCTACTGATCACAAAAACATTATTCCCCTAGAAAATCACCAACCCAAAAGTAAAACAAACCCAGAGTTTGAGATTGGATGAGGGAAAATGAAATCCTGATATCTGATGAGACCTTTCAACTCCAAAAGTCACACCCAACCGACACTAGTGAAAACCCAATCCATGGTGGGTCTCTCCACCTTCTAAAATTATACAAGAACAGACTAAACTAAAACTCCTATAATGATGAGCAACCCAATAAGATAAACTCAAACCAAACACTGAACTAACCTACTCTTTATCACTTTCACATGA
The DNA here is from genome assembly GCA_963277665.1 of Viscum album. NCBI lineage: Eukaryota > Viridiplantae > Streptophyta > Magnoliopsida > Santalales > Viscaceae > Viscum > Viscum album. Next base: position 824,244,593 of record OY728131.1, read on the forward strand.
CAAGAAATTCTCCAAAATAGGAATACTGCAAAAAAAAACTCATCCACAATGGAAGAACCATTTAAATATTCACATCTAAAGAGTACCACTGTTGAAATTTTCAAAGAATACAAATCTATCAAAATACTTAATACAAGAATGATTTTCAAAAACAAGGGAAACCACAACAACAAAGAGAACATAGACCACTCTCACCCCAAAATTGGGGGAAAATACGAACCAACAACCCTATACCTAGAAATTAATGACTACGTGAAAAGATTTACTCTAGGGCCTATGGCTGGAGCCCTGGTGCCTTGAAGCATACTCTATCATGCAGTCTAGACCTGATAGCCTCTGTATGAGACTTACTCTTTAGGAAATGCTGATTTCAAAACGTCTCCAAGTGATCCAAATGGACACATCATTGATGCACCTTCGGAGGATTATGATAAGATGGATTTGAATGCCCAAACCAACCACACATGAAGTGCATGAGTGAATGGAATGAATAATGATACGTGGGAAGTAACAATGGAGACACTTTAGGAATAGGTTCCTCTGACACACACTTCTCTCAATATGGGGATCCCTCATGAGTGCCAAGAGAAACTATATTTTAAACTATTACAAACTGCACTCTTCGAACAAACTCGGCTAGAAAGGCTTCATCCACTAGCTTACAAATAGAACCTCAACAGATGGGTGAAATTTCCATTTAATATTTGGATGAAGAACAAGTATAAAGAGAAGAACCTTTAGCTGATCATTTGATGTTATCTCCAAATAACAATAAACAAACTCCTTAAAGTAATCAACATAGGATTTCACTATCTGTTGACCATGTTGAATACCCAAGAGCTCCACCACTATCATCTGCTACACCTCCTCAGGTATGAACCATAAGATTAATGTGGTCTTAAAGACATCCCAATACATCCCAACATGCAACAATGATGGGATGATCACCATCCATTGATCCCAACTCGGTCCCTCAAATGAACCTAGAACATCTTACACCCTTATGGATTTGGGAGTTCAAAAAGACCTGAAAACACCATCAACTTCCTAAAGCCTTTCCACAACATTTAATGGACCTAGATTACCATGGAAAACATGTAACAACTAAGAATAAATCGACTCTTCTATCCCACTAAGATCTTGGGTAGGGTCATCAAATAGAAGAGAATCAATGTAAACCCTTGGGATCTTTCTGGGTAACATATTATATAAAACGTAAAGACACAAAATCGAATTAACATCAATCTAGATCTCAAAATTCAACTAAAAAGGACCTTACATATTGAACTCCAAGCACATGAATAAAAACACCGCCAAAAAACCAAGAACCACATTAAAACCCCACTATTTCCATTCAATTTCAAATCCATTTCATTTCAAGGACACTTTCTTGAGATTCCAAAGCACATTTTCCAATCCCACTAAAACACCAAATCCCACATTTTTAAAAATAAAACAATATCCAAGATTCATTATTACATTATTTAAACCATTTCCTAAAAACCATTTTTCATTAAAAACCTACTCACACAGATGAAAATCAAACCAAATCATAACTGCATGCTCTTGGTCATTGAGAAAGAATGAAAAAATTAAATTTATAACCTACTTACTACTTAGGATAGTGGAAAGATAGGGTTGAACCATAGGAAGGTCTGACGTTTTTCTTAGAGATCTACTAAAAAAAGCAAAAACACACAAACAAAAACAAATTGCAGTAGATGGTGGTGATGATGCAAAGTGAGTGAAATTACATGTGTGAGGAAGTGAGAGTGAAAGGACGATTGAAAAGATAAATACAAACAATAAGAAAATTTTTGGTTAAAACAACCAATAGATGAGAATGGGGAAATCCACTTGCTGATTTCGATGCTGCTTACACTTGTTCATGCAATGATATTTAAGAATGTGGATCACACTTAAGGTAACTGGTTAGATTTTTCTCCTAGCCAGCCTGTGATTGGATAATCCTTACATTCTTTCAACTATAAAGGTCGTTCCATTGCTTGATAATAAATGTCAGCAATCACTGGGCTAAAATTTTCAGTTGAGGTCAGCGAGTCTCTCTCATTTGAGGAAGATTAACATGTCAATGAGATCCTACGATTGGAAACAGTTTTCATTAATATTCATAAAATATCGATATTCACCTAATCTTATTGTTTAAAAAGTAAAATTTTACAAATAAATGTGAGAGAGAGAAACTATCCAGAAGAGGATGTAGTGCATGAACCAAACTAAGCAGATTTAACCAGCTAGTTTATCCCCCCGAAGGAGTTTACCCAGACATAATGGTTTTCTTCAATGCAACAATAGAATAAAAATCAATGATGTTCATGTTGAAAGGATTTTCAGAAAAATAGATCACATGGAAAATAAAATGTTCATCTCCCTACTTAATCTCCTGAAAACTTGAATTCTTGTTGCTTGATGGTGGATGAGATTCTGAAGTGCGCTTGATGTATCGCCCTGGGAATCGAGATGTGGAATGGTGAATGTTGACATTCACTCTGATCTGTGCTCTTTGTGTCCTGATGGAAGGCTTTGGATGGATGAAGGAAGTCCTTATTGAGTCCCTCTTAGTGTGGATATTGTAGCCTCTCTAATGTTGTATGATCCTACTCTTCCACTCCCCCAGTCTGGATGGATGAGTGAATGTTCCATGGCCTATCCTCTAGTGAATGAATGACCATTTGCCCGTGATAAATATTAATGAAAAAGTAATCGAACTCTATAGAATTTTTTCCGACGTGTTCCTAGACCTCCATGTGGTCATTTTAAAATTCTACTTCTTCTGCACTGGTCACTGGAGTAGTTGATCCTAAATGAATGAATGGGTCGCCTGCACCAAGCCACAACCTACCCTAAAACAAAAAATGTAACAAATAAATAAACGGAATGATGAAAAACACCTGTAAAACAAAAATACTCAAAGACAAAACAATTAAATAGATTAACACATTAATAAAACTAAAATATATTAATAAATTAATCAGTTAAATTAACTAATTGAATTAGAAACCAAATAAAAATAAAAAAAAGTTCAAAATCAAGAATAAAATAAATTATGCATTATTGAAAAGAAATAATTTATTTGGATTAAAAATTATAAACAAATAAAATTAAAATATTTATATTCACTTGCTAAAATTAATAAACTTATTAATTAACCAATTAATTAATTAAATAATTAAGTAAATAAGTTAATTAAACATAAAAATAAATTGAATCAAATTAAAATTTTACAACTAATTTTACTATTTAAAGACTAAAAACTAAAGTGATTTGTTTATTTACAAATTAAACATAAGGAATTAAATAATTGAATTAATGAAACGATCAACTAACTATTTTGAAAATTAAAAGAATGAAATATTGTAAAAATAAATGACTAAAAAATAAAAGTAAAATTCGCAAATAATGATTAAATTTTAAAGTCATTTAAAATGATAAGAATGCAGATTAACAAACACGATTTACACTATAATTAATTATTTCACACCGCAAGGTACAATAGAAAAAAATCGTCAATTATTTAATCAAAAACAACATTTTGGTATTAAAAATCAAATAAAAAAACATAAAAGGGTGTGGCAGGGAATGTGAATACAATTTCACATCAAACTCCCCCACACATAAAATTTTGTTTGTCTTCAAAAAATGCAGCCCTTTGACTTTAAAACGGAATAATGATTTGTGAGTTTCTGTTCAAAAAGTTCATGTTTAACTTTAAAACATAGAGGAACAGGACCACATAGTGGGCCAGGAATTCAAAAAGTCGTAAAAAATGATGACCCAAATACCTTCAAAATATATCGTGAAATCAACAGCCTTACTCACTCATACACTGTCAAGTATGTCATGCATCCTATATGCACTCAATAACTATCCTACTTCAACTTCCAATTAATGTTATGATTCAGGGGGTAATGATAGGTCAGAACAAGTGGAACTAAAAACATAACTAAAGGTACCTTCCATTCTCACCTTCTCCTTGGTTCCAAAAATTAAATTCCATTAATTTAATCACTTTATTGATTCAACTCAAATTAATTTTAACCAAGTAAATTTCTCCTTTCTTAATATGGGTTCAAAATTCCCCTCACCTTAATGAGTTAATTTTTTACAAGGGATCTTTATTTTAATTTTTCCCAGTCATATTCAATGTGAAGAGCATTGTGCATAGAACTTATTAAAATTAAAATATGCTTTATTTATTCACAAAAACACTACCAATGAACCTTGTCTCAGACACTCACTGTGGGATCCCATTTTCCGATTTTACTCTACTTGCAAAAGACTTATCTAATATTCATTTTAGTTAACTTCCTAAAGTGGTTGAATATTATATTTTAAAAATGTATGATTCCACTAGGTTTAAGTGAAAGAATATAGTTTCCTAAATTCATGATCCTCATTCCAAAATACCTATCCCACCACACTCCCATCCCTAGTTCCTAAACAGAAAGGTTCAATAAACAATGAATAATTCTACTCAGCAATCATTCAAGCTAAAAAATTTCTCACTAAGTGCCACTCTGAACATCCAGTAATCAGTTCTCCACTAATAAGGAGATAATTGAAGTACCAATGAACCTCCAATGACCCCTATGTGATAAAATAATTTGAAAATTTTATTGGATTTTGAACAGTTGTTGAAAAAATTTGACCATTTTTTAAACAAACTATTGGTTCAAGAACGGGGAATTTGAAGTGACACTATAAAATAACTCTTCACCCCCTCACATAAAACAAAACATTGTCTCCAATGTTGAATCTCATGGTGGAAGACAATATAGTTCAAGATAGAGTGGAAGTTAAACAGTTAATAAAATGTTGATGGGTAGCAAGAAGGTTCAAAAAGAAAGCTTGCCACATCACAAAGAAAAGAAAAGATGCAAAAACATATATACAAAGAGTGCTAGAAGGAATTTTTTCATTTGTTTTAATTTTTTTTCTCACAGAAACAATACATTTATTCATTTAATAAGAAGAAAAATGTTATGTGATGAAATACCCAACAATTTCTGAATCAAGGTGAGTTATAGGGTGATAGATTGTTCCATGATTCAGTTCAAATAAAATGTTCAACTCACTAGATTAATGCAGCTAACACCCTATGTAGTATTTCAATTTTTAGCATTACAATTGAAAACAAGGGGTCTCTCCCACACATTAGATAATGCAGAATATTGGTAAAAACTGAGCAGAAAAATAAAAATCGAAAAAAGAATATCAATACTTCCCTAAACCATTGGAGCTTTAACAAGGATTTCCATAGAAGAATCTTCTTCAGTGGCATTGAGTGGTTAATCCTCTTAATTAACCTGCATGTTCAATGAGGTAAAATAATAATGTATAATCATAATCTCAATAAAATTTAACCAAGGGGTGAGTAGAAATAAATGTTATCTATATGTTGTAGTGGGTAACTTCCTTGGGTTTTCCTTTTTTTGAGTTTCTGGCAGCCACAACTCTATCAAGTAGAAGCAAGTAATATGACATTGTTATGTAGTCAAGAATAATAAATGGAGAACCAGAAACATGGGTGAACTTTATTAAATAACAAAAATAAAAAGAAAACATGTCAGAAACTATGGGTTAGTTCTCATGAAACACTGAGTTTATAGTCCTTAGTTAGACATGATACAACTCATTCTTCCAACAAAGATATGGTAGACAAGCCCATTGGATACCATTCAAAGAAATGTATTATTCCTCTGACCATTGACCATGAAATGTTTTTTCCACCCCAACTAGCTCCACAACTCCATTTACCAACACTCTAACAAAGGTGAAGGGTCCTGACCACTTGGTCTTCAATTTTCTAGAAAACAGCTTCAATCTAGAGTTTAACATCAAGAATACCTCAACAAATTTAAACTGCCTATTCTGAATGATTGATGCATGAAAATATTTTGTTCTCTCTTTGTATATTTCAGCATTCTCATTAGACTCTCTTCTAATATCCTCCAACTCACTCAGCTCTAACAATATCCTCTCACCAGCAGACTGGAAATCAATTTTAAGAGCCTTTACTACCCAATAATATTTTTTTGTAACTCAATAGGATGAGGAAAATAATTTCCATAGAGCATCATATATGGTAACATCCCTATAGGAGTCTTATAAGAAGTTCTATAGACCCAAAGGGCCTCATCTAACATCACTGACCAGTCCTTCCTAGAGCTAGAAATTGTTTCTCTAAAATATTTTTGAGATATCTACTGGAAACTTCTACCTGCCCACTGGATTGGGGGTGGTAAGAGGTGCATGTCCTATGGGAGCACTCATACTTCTCCATAAATCTATTAAAATTATAATTATTTAAGTGAGTCCCATTGTTATTGATGAAGACTCTAGGAACACCAAACCTGGAAAAAAAAATTCATGATGAATATCACAACACTAGCAGCTGAATTGTCGGAAAGAGCTACTACCTTAACCAACATAGACACGTAGTCCAAAGAAACTAAAATAAACTCATTCCCATAAGAGGATGTGAATGGTCCCATGAATTACAAGCTCCATAAATAAAAAAATTCAACATCTACAATTCATTTTTGAGGTAGCTCCTGCTTCTTCCACTATTTCCCAACATTTGGCATTTCTCATAGCCAATAACCAAACTCCAAGAATCCTTGAACAATGTTGGATATTAGAAACCATCCTATAAAACCTTCTGAGTAGTTCGTTATCCTTCATGGTGTCCACCTCAATGTGATTAATGACATCTCTCAAGTATGAGCAACATTTATTCTTCAGCCCCACATCTTCTCAACAAACCATCCGCACACCTCTTAAAGAGTAGAGGGTCATCCCAAATATAGTATTTCATCTCAGATATATACATGTTCTTATGGTAGTGTGAGAGGGATTTGGGAAAGATACCAACTACCAAAAAGTTTTCATAATCTACAAACCAAGAAGACTGCTACACAGAAGTAGCAAAAAATTGTCCATCAGGGAAATAAGTGTTGATCTCTCTCGGTTCCTAACTTTGGTTGTTGGGAAATCTGGAAAAGTATTCTGTAACTACATTTTCAACCCCTTTCTTATCCTTAATCAATAATTGAAACTCCTAAATCTGCAACGTCCATCTCATGAGTATAGGGTTTGAATCCTTTTTAGCTAGAAAGTACTTAATGGGTGAATAATATATGAAAATAATGATCCTTGATCTTATCAAGTACTTTATAAACTATTCCAAAGAAAACATCACAACATCCAACTCTTTATCAGTGGTCGAATAATTCTTCTGTGCATCATCCAACAGCTTTCTATCATATTAAATAACATGCAACATCCTATCCTTCCTCTACCCCAAAGCAACTCCTACTACAAAATCACTTTCATCACAAATCACCTCAAAAGGGAGTTTCTAGTCGGGGGCAGTTATCACAGGTGAAGTAGTCAACTTCTCCGTAAGATGATTAAAGGCCTCTAGACATTTCTCATCAAAGACAAAGGGTACGTCTTTAACCAGCAGGGTGAACATGGGTCTAGTAATTTTAGAAAAGTCCTTAATAAACCACATGTAGAACTCAGCATGACCCAAAAAAATATAATTCATTTGACATTTTTAGGTGGGGGAAAATTTTGTATGATATGAACATTAGAATTATTGACCTTCATCCCCTTCTTAGAAAACTTGTGTCCCCAAACTATGCATTTAGTAACCATTAAATGGAACTTTTCTCAATTTAAGACCAAGATGGTCTATTGGCACCAGCCAGCACATCCTCTAAACTTTCAAAAAACTCTCAAAGTTACTTCCCACCATAGAAAAATCTTCCATGAAAACTTTGATTATCCTTTTAATCATGTTTGAGAAAATTTCCATCATGCACCTATAAAAATTGGCAGGATCACCACACAAGCCAAAGGGCATCCGCTGGTAGGAGAATGTACCAAATAGACAAGTGAAGGTGGTTTTATCTTAATTATCATGAGAAATGGAAATTTGGTTATAACCAGACTAACCATCAAGAAAATAGATAAATTTATTTCCTACAAACCTCTCTGACATTTGTTCCAAAAATGGCATAGAAAAGTGGACATTTCTTGTGGAAATATTTAACCTCCTATAATCAATACAAACTATCCATTTTTTCACTGTCCTTGTTTGGATTTTCTCATTTTTCTCATTAGTGACCATTGTCACTCCATTTTTTTAGGCACAACCTAGACAGAACTTACCTAGGGACTGTTAAAATGGGAAAAATAATTCCAGAACAATGAAACCCAATCACTTTTTCCCTAACCACTTCATTAATTTTAGTATTGAGTCACCTTTGGGATTCAACTCGTAGTTTACAATTAGGTTACATGGGAATTTTATATATGCTTAAGGCTGGGTGTATCCCTTTGATAACAGTAATAGACCATCCTATAACAGACTTATAATTCATCAAAACATTGTGCATATTTCCTTCTTGACTCACATCCATATTAGATGAAATTATCACAGGATGGGTGTAATTGTCTCCTAAAAAGAATGTTTGAGATGGATAAAAAGAGGCTTGAGTTCAAGTATGGGAGGTGACTCGCTTGAGGGAAGACACTTGGGCATGGGTGGCCCAAGGTCTTCTTGTTTCCTTTTGAAAAAGGAAGTGAAATAGGGTTTCTCCTCATTTCTAGAATTTACAGAAACGTTTTTCTCACATTGATTCACATGTCTCGGAGAAATAATGTGTTCTGAAGAAAATTTAAATGGTGTTCTAAGAATTATCCCTCAAACACATCGATAGTCTCTCTTTACTTACTTGAGATGATCCCCATGCATGTGCCAATATGGATCTCAATTTCTTCATTGATATTATATAGATACCTTATAAAATCCTATTCCTCCTCATCAAGATATCTTCTAGAAGCTATGAACTCATCTTTTGGAATGATTGGGTGGGTGGGATCTTTCTTTTTCTTAAACACATTGAATTATTCTCTTTGTTATCCCATGTTGAAAATCAATTTTCCTTTAGATACATCTTTCATAGGTCCAACTGTGGCTTGGAAGGGCCTACCAAGGATGATAGGAACCTCATGGTCACACTCCATATCTAGAATAAGAAAGTCAGTATGCAAGAAGAGTTTTCCTATTCCAACTAACAGATCATCGAACCTACCCACTGGATGAGTAATAGACCTATTAGCAAGTTATAACACAATAATGGTGGGCTGGGGAACTCCTATTCCCAAGTGCTGGAAAAGTGACAGGGGAATTAGATTAATGATAACACCCAAATCAAATAAAAAGATGAACTTACAACCTCTATCCTCAAAAGTGAATGGGATGAGAAATCTTCTAGGATCCTGAAGCTTATGATGTATCGAATTTTTCAACACACCACTACACTCCTCTTTCAGACTATATGTGTAAAATTCTTCCAATGTATTTTTTTGAGTAGATTTTCATGAGTGATTTCAGATATGAAGGAATTTTAATTAGGGATTTGAGGAATGTGATACCAATGTTAATCGTTTTTACCACCTTCAGAAATTTCAGATGTTCAGAATCATGAGTTGGATTTTTAATTCTTTGTGGGAAGGGGATTAGAGGGGGAAAATTCCCCACAAATGGGGGAATCTCAATATCTTCTTGTTCAAGGTTTTTTTCCTTTATTTTCATTGTTTTTCAAGATATTTTCCTTATTTTTTAAATCTAGAATAGAAGACCCAAAGGGGTTCCAATGCTGCTGTCCAGTTTTCGAAAATCAGGTTTTTCCAGTTTTCAGTTTTCAGCTTCATGATGTTTTTCATTTTCAACACTCTAGAATTATTTACTAGGCTCTTGGTGAGTTTGAAGACCAGTTCTAGTGGTCACTTCCATATCATTCTACCTAGTATTAGCTTTAGTGGTGCTTGGAATCCTACCCTTATCTCTACTGCCAACATCCCCAGCCAACTGTCCCATTTGAATTTCCAGTTTCTTCATTCTAGCATCCATTTGAATTTTTTCAAAGTCACTTTTGGTAATTTTATTATCAAATATTCCTATAAAAAGATGGAACATATCTTTCACCTCATATTTTTAATTGGAATATTTAGCTTTAGGTTTGGTTTGGGGTTGGAATTGCATCCTAGGTGGCTGCAGGAGTCCTGGTGGGGTATCAGGTCGATGGAGTGCCTGCTCTCTCCATGATAGATTTGAATGACTTCTATACCCATGATTTTAGGTATTTAAAAATGGGTCTTCCCATGGATGCATCATAGGACCATAGACAGCAAATCTTTCACTCTCATGTGATTGGGTTTCCATTCAATGTTCAGACAACATGTTTGTGAATGATTATTCATGCAACAGTGGTGGAACTGCACCCAAAGGGTGTGATGTGGGTTCTCATTAAAGAACCTAGAATCTTGGGTTTCATCTTGAGGGAAAGGGGCAGTTTCCTTCCTCATAAAGGTTCTCCACCTAGAACACTTATTCTGGGAGTTTTGGGACAAGGTATTAAATTTTTTTTTAGATAATCATCAGTCCTATCGCTAAAATCCCCTATAGCAGAATGATCCACCAAGGTTTGGTGGTAAGGGATAAGACTATTGTTGAATGTATCCATCAAGAATTGGGGGGTTACATTGGATGTTTTGAAACTACCTAATTAATCCTCTAAACTTGTCCCAGGCTTCATGAAATAGGACACCCTTTCCCTGAAGGAATCTAGTGATCTTGTGTCTAATATCAGATGTCAACCTCCTAGGATTGAAATTCATGGTAAAAGTATTATAGACTTGATCCCATGTGACAAATATATCCTCTTATAACTGTTGAAACAAATACATAGCATTTCCTTTGAGGAATAAAGGGAACACTCATAGTTTATGCTCTTCCTCAGTGAGACCTCTAAGTGGCAGCTGCTGGACACTACAATAGAAAGCCCTAATAAAGTCAATATAGTCTTCACTATGAATTCCATTGAAATACAGAATCTGATTAAGCATGGATTGATTGATTTCATAATTCATGGACCTAGAAGAGAGCCTAATTCATTAAGGGCTACTAGACACTAAAGGTAGAAATAAATCTATCAAAATATCCCTCTCAGCTATCTCATTTCCAGCTGGGTTCATGTTCTCAGGGGATGGATTGTTCAGATACTGATTTTCAAACTCTCTTTTTTCTTCCATTTTCACTTACTTTTTGTTCCTTTTAATTTTGTTCAAGGGATTTTAAATTTCAAGGTTAAAAGGTTCTAGATTTTCACATTTAAACATACTGAACATTCAAGAAGTGGTTCACAAGTTTTTCTTAGGATTTTTTTAGTTTAGTTTCATTTTTTTATGTGATTTTGTTTTTTATTTTTTTAGATTGCATGTGGTAGCCTCGACAATGGTGCCAAAATTTTCACACTCTCGGTCATTGGGCACGAATTCCAATCTTAAATTTATAACCTACTTACTACTAAGGACAGTGGAAAGATAGAGTCAAACCACAGGGAGGTCTGAAGATTGAGATTAGTGATCTGCTAAAAACAAAACAAAACAAAAACACATAAAAACAAAACTCCAAAAGATTGTGGTGATGAAGAAGAGTGAGTGAAATTATGTGTGTGAGGATGTGAGAGTTAAAGGGTGAGTGCAAAAAGAAATAAAAACAATATGAAGAATTGTGGTGAAATCAACCAATAGATGAACAAGGGGAAATCCACTGGCCAGTTTTGATGCTACTAAAACTTGTTCATGCACTAGGATTTAAGAATGTGGATCTGAATTAAGGTAATTGGTCAGATTTGTCTCATGGACATCCAATGAAAGGATAATCCTTACAATCTTTCAAGATTCAAGGACATTCCATGACTTGATAATAAATTTTAGTAATCACTGGGCTTCAATTTTCAGTTGAGTTCAATGAGTCTCTCTCATTTCAGCAAGATTCATTTTTTAATGTGATCCTTAGATTAAAAACATTTTTCATTAAGATTCAAAAAATATAGGTCTTCACCTAATCTTGTTGTTTTGAAAGTAAAAATGTATATATAAAAGTGATAGAGAGATAGACTATCCAGAAGAGGATGTAGTGCATGAATGAAACCAAGAAGATCTAACTAGATAGCTTATGCCCCTCGAAGGAGTTTAGCCAAACATAATGGATGAATTCAATGAAACAATAAATTAAAATCAATGAAGATCATGTTGAAATTAGTTGTTGAAAAATAGATAACACAGAAAATAAAATGATTGTATCCCTGTTTAATTTCCTGAAAACTACAATTCTTTTTTCTTTATGGTGGATGAGATGCTGAAGTACGCTCAAAGTCCCACCATGGGAATAGAGATGTGGAATGGTAAATGATGATCTTATCTCGGATCTGTTCTCTCTACATCTCAATGAAAGGTTCTGGATGGATGATGGAAGTCTCTGTCGAGTCCCACCCTGTGCGGATCTGCTAGCCTCTGTGGTGTTGTATGTTTCTGCACTTTCACTCCCCCAGTATGGATGGATGAGTGAATTTCTCGTGTCCTGCCCTCTGGTGAATGAATGAACTAGTGCCCGTGATGAATGCTGATGACCTAGTAATCAATGACTCAAGAATCTCTCCTGAAGTGTTCTCCGACCTCCACATGGAGCTTTCACAGTTCTACTTATTCCATGCTGGTCCATGGAGCAGTTGATCCTAACTAAATGAATGTGTCGCATGCGCTGAGCCACAACCCTCCTCCTAAAATAGAAAAAAATAACAAATAAATAAATGAATTGAATAAGTAAATAAAAAAAAGTATTTAAAAATATAAATAGTGAATATAATTGTAAATAAAAATTTAAACAATAATATACAAAAAAAATTAAAATATTATAATAAATATTAGTATCTATTTTAGAAAAACATATATTATTATTACTAAAAGAATTGAAATAATATGTATAATAATAATAAATATAATTAACCTTTTCTATAAATTCAACTATTTTTTTAAAAAATAGTATACACATATATACTATAAGATTACTAGAAGAGCATATTTTTTACAAATATATAAATGAATATTATAGCTATTATAATAAATATATTATATAACAATATATTTATGTATTTAATAGATTAAAAATAATGTATATAATACAATATGTAAATAGGTAAATTTAAAATTATTATTATATATATTATATATGTATATGTATATTTAGAAATATTATTTTATATATTATAAAAGTTCTGTATTTTATATACATTATATTATATCATATAACTATTATATGTTATATATATTATATATAAAATATAAAAAAGAGAAAAAGAGGCACGAGGGATGCTCGGGTCGCGATAAGAGAGGGAAGAGGGAGAACGGGGGGGGGGGGGCTCAGGGAGAGGTGGAGAAGAAGAGGGCAACGCGGGGGTAAGTGCACGACGGTCGGCTGGTGGTGGGATGAGTAGGAAGGTGCAACGTAGGGGGAAGGCTACGATGTGAGGGAGGTAGGACACTTCATATCTGATTTTAGGAATTTGATTTTTTGATCTGCAATTTTGAGTTTCAACTGTGGTTCTACCCTTGTTGCGTTTAATTTTGTGTTGATTTTCTATGCTGGTGAATTTGTGCTGTTGTGGGTTTTGATTTGTGATTGCAGTGTCGATGATTTTGCTGCGTATTGCATATCGTTGTTGTGTGCGGTGGATATGGAATAATAGGAGGTGCTGTGGAATGATATAAAACACCTGCAAAAAAAATAAAAATCAAATAAAAAAATTAAAGAGATTAAAACATTAATAAATATAAAATATATTAATAAATTAATCATTTAAATTAACCAACAGAATTAGAAACTAAATAAAAAAAATAATGTTAAAAAACTAGAATACAATTAATTATACATTATTCAAAGGAATGAATTTATTTGGAGTAAAAATTATAATCAAATAATATTTAAATATTTAAAGTCACTTGCTTAAATTAATTAACGTATTAATTAGCCAATTAATTAATTAAATAATTAAGTAAATAAAATAATTAAACATAAAAATTAATTGAATCAAATTAAATTATAAAAATTAATTTAATTATTTAAAGACTAAAAACTAAAGTGATTTATTTATTTACAAATTAAACATAAGTAATTAACTAATTAAATTAATGAATTTATAAACTGATTGATTTAAAATACAAAGAATGAAAAAAAATAAAAGAATAAAAAATAAAAGTAAAATTCACAAAAAAAAAATTAATTTTAGAGTTATTTATAATGACAAGACTGCAGATTAAAACATATTATTTAAACTAGAATTAATTATTTTACATAGAAAGGAAGAAAATAAAAATAATCATCAATTATTTAATAAAAAACATAATTTTGGTATTAATAACCCAATAAAAGAAGGGTGTGGTAAGGAATGTGATAACACTTCAACATCAATAAACCACACTAAAACACATGAAATAATGAACTAGAGACCACACATAAATTGACCACATAGTTTAGCATACCATTCCCTATGAAAACACCAACCACTATAAGTATCATGAACCATGCACTTAGGATCCACATGGGTCTCTACTATATACAGGCTCACCATGTCGCACCTATTCACTTCTATTTTCATTCCCCAAATAACAAACCCAATAAGAATAAACCCAAAACCAAGATAAAAGACTCAAATCCAGGACTACCCGTGGTAACTCAATGCTCAGGACGAGTAAGAGTTCTTGAAACTCTTCTCATACCTAATTCTTGGGTACTGAAAGTCCTACACCAAACTACGTGACTCCCCAAATAACAAAGGTCTACTTAGATACCATTTTGTCACAAATCAACTCAGGTTGACCCAGAACAGGTCACCCGAGCCTGCCCACGACAAGTCCTGAGAGGCGTTCCCGATCCTCCCAAGCTGGAAACTAGTGCTGGGAATCAAAGTTAAATTATATGGGAATTATTTATCCCAAAATAAAATGATATAAAGATGAAATATAGTGTACGATGTATAATCCAATAATAACTGAACATCAGTAAATATATAAAAATATCCAGATATAACTTTAGAATAGTGAAAACAAACTAAAACAAAATGAAAACAAAACCAAACTAAAACTGACATGATCTCTATGTGACTTCTTGGACCCAACTATCCATAAATCCATTTTCTCTATAGGAAAACATGAATAGAACTAAACATCCAAAAAACGAGTAGTTCTGCCATCATTGAGTGACACAAGTAAGGTGTGATCACAAAACTACTTAGTAGTTAAGCACCAAATAACACATACACATTTTTTACATAAATAGTCTATAAATTATAATTTGAAATAAAAATAATAAAAATATGGGTTTTGTCTTTAAAATAATCAATAAAGCTCCCTAGAAATTATAATTTGAAAACAAAACACGCTTTTCCATTTTAAAGCAATGTCTCATTTTTAAAACCATCTGATCTCCAAAAACCAAGTATGATCGTGAACCAAATAATTCATAAAAGAAAGGAAAATATAAAATAAAAACATGCAATAGGGAATATCCAACAAAACCATAAATAATGGAACAATACATGTTTATGTAGACAACTACTAGTAGAACAAGTAATAAAAATTTGACTAATTGAAAAAGCAATATAAATAAATTTAAAAAAGGGAATTTACTAAAAATTACTATAATAAATCCTTGGACATACTCAGTTTGGGCCCACCTACTAGAATATGGTGAATCACCATAGTTAATAACCAACCTGGCTTCTCAAAACTAGCCTCACTTGTGGAAAACCCACATAGTCTATCATCTACCCCAGGGGTTCCAATCCATCAAATTGGGGCCATAAAGTAAACATAACTCGACCCTATAGATGATGTCTTGGAATCCCATGACATTTGTATAAAAGAGAATTAGGAGGTCATCACATGCCTAGAATAACCCACAATTTCCACTATGCATGGCATACCCATTCTTGATACTAACTATGCAAAGGCTCTATCAACGGAAGGAAACCCATAGGGGTGCTGATCATAAATAGAACCGTACCAAATTTATAACTGGTCATATACATCAAATGAGTTTTAAAACAAATATCCAAAAAAAACATAAGATACCAACCGGGACTTAACAGTTACATACACAAAACTATCTCCAATGAGGACACATTTATTCTCAAAACCATTTCAAAAACTATGATTAATACACTATTTATTATTGGATGATTCAATATGGGATTCTTATGTAATTTAGTTACCAAACAACATCTCAAGGTGAAAAACCATCCATTATTTGGAAAACACATTTCAGAACGACATTTGAGTTAATTTAGAATCTAGGAATCCATATAGAGATGTTGGGAGTTTTTAAGGAAACCATTTAGAAGATGGAATTGATGAGATGAATAAATTTAAGATGATTATTTTGATGATAATTTTGAAAACCATGTTCAAGAAGGACATTTTATTTTATATAATGTAAATATCATGTGTGTGCCTATCCATATGTGCCCCCCATGCACATATGAACATGCGTACATCGAAAAAAATAGAAACATACATAGAACACCATATAAATACTCAAATTTCCAAGTTAAGAACCACAAAGAGAAATAAAACATATTACAAGGACCCACACAAAATAACCAAACCATAAAAATGAAGTAAACCCATGAACAAATTGAAATTGACATGACACCAAATTACCAAAACTCAGAAAAATTCAATAACAATCCCAAGGTACTCAAATTAACTTTTAAAATACCAATTGGCATTTTAAAAAACACATTTCATTCATATAATTATAGGCATAACTATATAAATCCATTGAAAACCCATTTTCTTCAATTTTATGACATGAAAACACCCCCAAAAAATAATACAAATAGAACACAATCAATAATTACTCTTTTTAAAAATAATTACAAATACTCAAGAATCAAATGGAATGTATCAGAATTGATATAGATGGAATCACCTACCTCAATGGTGCGAGAATGAAAAAAACTCTAGGATAAGGAAGAACAAGGTACAAGAGTAAAACCAAACACCCTATAATCATATAAATCAACCCAAATTAGCCAAACCTAAACCTTGGGTTTGGCCAAGAGGTATCCAATCCAGGAAGAACTAATATTTATCAGAGTAAGAGGATATGTGGAGGAAAAATTACCAAAAAACCAATGAAAAATTACATAGAAACTGTGAGGGAGAAAAAAAGGTGGAATGAGAGCCATGAGTGGGGGTTTTCGGAGCCCCTTCACATGCCTAGGTTAAGTGAGGAGGAGAAAACTGATACGGGGTTAAAATTAGGGAAAGAAAAACTTTAAAATCAAGGTCTTTAAGATTCTGGGTAAGTCACATGGTTTGGCCACATAGTTTTCCAAACCATGTGCCAACTGTGATCATCCTACTGGAAGGAATGTGCCCCCACATGGGCTGTACATAAGGTTCCGGAACTGTGCACCAACGGTGCAAATTGCCTCTGTCAAAATTGAAAAGTCTCTTGCACACTTTTCACATGGATTCTCCTAACCGTGAGAATTCATGTGCCTTGCCTCAGAAACCACCAATAGGCCACATGGTTACACCTTCTCCTCACATGGTTTGGGACAAACCTTGTTAAGGCCATGAAAGTCAAACCATTCAAGAAAAAAATGAACTAAAAACGCCCTCTTCCAAAACTAGAAACAATGTTTCTCCTAAACCATGCACACAAACCTTACACAAGGCCAAAAACCACCTGAACCCTTAAAAACTCAAAAATTATCATAAAAATCTCCACCTAAGCCTCAATTAAAAGATACTACATCAAAATATGAATAAAAAATTAAATAAAACTGGGTTTGGGGTGTGACAGGAAGTATAGAGATATATATGTGAACTAGGTTATTTTCTAGTGAGCTTAATGAGGATCCATCTCCAATAATAAATATTAAGATTTGAAGATTTTTTCACCCCTCAAATAGGATTGGATAATATTTTAGTCGTTGTACCTTATGGTTTCAACTGGTTATTTCTTTCTAATTTAATTACTTTTCTTTTAATCTATAGAATTTATTTGTAATTGAAACCATTTAATTCTCAATTTATATGTAATTATTTATTCTTTATTTAAATTTGTTTTCTTTTCTCTTCTGTTCTTTGATCGACATATACCTATTAAGTGTGTGTTGTGCATCGATTGTAGACTTCTAATTTAGCCGGGTTATGATTTTTTTGTTGAATATTGTTGTTTAATATTATCAATTTCAGTTAGTGAATTGTGAGAACATCGAGAGTTTGATTCAGTCATGGTTTTTGGAAATTTGGCGATTTTTTAAAACGTTGAACAACTATTAACAAAAGGATGTTGATTATTGATATCTCAGTTTTTAGCCTTGACTTTTCAATCTTAATGAGATACACATTTAAAGATATAGAAATATATATTCAGGGAGTTTATTGAGTTAAATATTTCAAAGTAATGAAGAATTAATGAATGAGGATACTCACTTTGAATAGACACTATTCCATTCTAACTTTTCTCTTCTTTTTATTCATTGTTTCTTATTTAGTCCTTTATTAATGTATTTTAGTTTATATAAATAAAATTGTTGTATTTATTATCTAAAAACCCCCTAATAAATGTATTAGAAGTAATAATAGTAATAAAATACAAGATAAATAAACACTTTAAATGCAGTCTCATTGGGAGGAAACCCTGAGTATTATTATATAGTAGTATTTAGTAGATTAAAAGTATTATTTAGGAGGTGAAAAAAACACATGAAAAAACTCACTTGTTAATATACATTTCTCATCTAGGACACATTATCAATTAAACTATAATAATCATCATTGGTCTATATTTCTTATTAGACTATATACTATTCAGTGGGAAATTCCCCCGCTACCCATATTACTCCTTAATTGTCCTTATACTCTTTCAGGTTAACTAGAATGGATCCCAAATTCATTAGTCACAAACCAAATTTTTTTTTTCAACCTTTCACCTAGTATTCCTGACCGTATAATTTTAAACTACACAGATCAACATTTCTTATATAAAATTATAATGTATGACATGTCTTGTTAAGTGGCATCGAACAATGTGGGTTTTGGTTCCTTTCCAAATGATATAAAATAATCCATTCTTATGGTTCTAATCCCAAATGTAACAATCCTAACTCCGGTACCTTATATATGGTGGCTATTTTATTATAATGGTACAAATATAGTGGATCTAATAGTATAATAGCCTTAGAAAAACTAGATACATAACATAGTTTTTCATTATATTGAAAAATAAAAATACATCTTCTAAAAAATAGAATCATCATTATTCTCCAAATAACCCTTATCTAATATGTAATAATCTTCATGGTTTTCATGGGAAAAGTTAGACAATATAAAGGGGTGAGATCAGACACTCAGTATAGAGTAGAGTATAATGGAAGAAATTATAAATAAGATATTATATAATTAGTAAATAAACTTAGTTATGAAATATCAAAGTAACTAATAATATAAATAAATCCATGTTCAAAATGAAAAAAATAAATATTTGGATAACATTAAATAATCCAATAGCTTTTTAATGCATAATACTAACCATCATAAACATACCTTCAAGTCCTTATGCCAATGTATCTTATATAAAGGGTGAGGATACTCTTACTACCCTATCACAATTATCTGTGATCCATACTAATGAACTCATGGATATATAATTCCAAACCCCACATTTTAAATAAAATTCCAAAGTATTCTATCACATATAAAAAATATTAAATGTCTTCTTGTTCATGGAAATAATAACACAGATACTTTTAATAATTTTACAATGAGGAATATTGTATAATATTTACACTTATAGATAAAATAATTATATGGTATGAAATTATTTTACCTCAATCCAAGAGTCAATAATGATATCTAAATTTTACAAGGAATTATACCAATTATATGATAGAGAAATCATTTATAATTTTTCATATTTAGCATATTGATCATCCAAACATATCCCCTATGAGTGTAAAACTATGTATGTAGAAAGTCCCATTGTTGTACACAAGGTGTTGATGAAGTCAATAACAATGAAATATTTTAAGGGTTATTACCCAAAACTACAACTTTTCTAGGACCACACCCACTTTTAGTAATTATATAGCTATCTATTTTAATGGAAAACCACACTCACATTACATCACCAAAATTTGAGAATGTTTTTATGGTTACGAGATCATTTAATCATTATAAAGACTTAGAAGAAGGCTATAATGCGAGGGAGTATTAATATAACATTTTGAGTAATTAAAATGAATGATCATAAAATTTAATTAAATGAATTTATTTATATGAAAAGGAAACTAAAAATATAATTTAAAAAAATAGTTTCAATAAAAAATTAAAGGATAAGAATTAGAAAACCCCAATCCATATTGAGATTCTTATCTTAGAGATGAATCCATAGACTAACCAAACTCTTATCGATTGAAGGTAGATAAGTGGAAGAGACTCATCAGGAGGTATAATATGAGATAAATATTAATTGGGAGTTGGATAATTTGAAGTGTGGGTGGGAATTTAAACGTGAGGATGGGTGGAATTAAGGGATTAAATAATGATTAATTTTCCATTAAGGCTAACTAATTTTGGGTGAAATTAATTCCAAAATTTTGGTTGAAAATTAATGTTTTCGGGCCTAGTTAAGGTCATCTAATTCATAAATCAACCATTTAATTTAATTTTATTTATTAAATACATTTTTATCAAGAATATTGATTAATAAAATTGAAAATTGAATGGGAAATCCAATTTTACCAATTTAGTTGCACTTTGTTATTTTTCTTCTAACCTTTTATTTCATTTGTATTTTAATCTATATGTGGATTAAAAAATAATATATATAAATTTTTATTTTAGAAAATTAATGTTGGGTCCATATTTTTAGGGGTGATAATTTTCCAGGAATTCAATGCTGATGTGGATTCAACAAGATGGGTCCCACCACATTAATTCGGTCATAATATTTTCCCCATTCTTAGAATGGCCAAATATTTTGTTATATGTTAGATGTCTTTATATGGATCATTTAAACCAACTGGAGGAACTCTAATTCTAAATTAATCATTGTCAAAACCAGGTGTGATTTTAATGCATCTAGATTCAATGAATCTTCTAGTTTGAAAATATTTTCATGAATTATTCAACCATTTTTCTTATAAAATTTTTTAAGAGGATGAAATTTTTATGGTGGACATGAAATACATGGGAGAAATTCTACAAAAGACTAAATTCTAATATTCTAACATTAATTTATCCCAAAACATGTGGAAATCTATTACATTGAATTTTGATAGTTTATCATGATATAATTATTTTCTATAATTATTCTTCTATTACATATTAAATACATGCCTAAATAAGATGAAATTGTGAGGGAGACAAGAAAAGGTGTGGTAGAAAATATATCCTAAAGAAAACATATCTAGATACAACCATTTAATTGTCTAAAATGACTACGATTTCAGAGTATAGAATTGATGTAAATGTTTTATTAATGGTTATGAATTAATTTTATTATTTTAATACTCATAGGTTTCTAATAAATTAATTAGTATCTAATAAAAAATATACCAGATAAAATAAAACTTTTAATACAAACTATATTGTTTTAAGTGTAAAAATTATATTCTTTCATGAATGGAAATAATAAATATATTTTAAAGACATGGGTTGTTACATTATCCCCACCATATGAAATTTCTTTTTCAAAATTTTGTTCCATACCAAAACGTTAAAATAAATGAGGGTACTTATGCGTCATTAATGCTTCGAAATCAGAGTTATCTTACAGTAAAGGCATCCCAAAAGCTTAGAGAGAGAATTTGTAGTGAATGTGTGGGTTTCCGTTGGTTGATAATCATCCTAAGTACCAGGGCCTCCCAACCCTGGTGGTTAGATTGAAGAAACAAGTTTTCATCACAATTGTGGATAGGGTGGATAACCTGATTTGTCTGTGGTCTAGTAGAAATACATCTAAGGAGGGAAATGTAGATCTCGTGAAGTCAGTGGCCCATGAAATCCCTTTTTATGGTATGTCATTGTTTAAATTCCTAGATACTCTCATTGATCAACACCACTCCCAATCGGCCAATTTTTGGCCGGGCTCCCATGTGGGAAAACATAATTCCCATTGAATGTCTTGGGAGAAGTTGTGTGTTTCAAAATTCTGTGGCATCCACGACTTCTGAAATCTTAAATGGTTTAACGAGTCTCTTTTGGCGAAGCAATGATGGTGCCTTATTTCCCACCCAAATGCCCATTTCTGAATAGTGATGCGAGCTATGTACTTCCCTCATTCTAACTTCTTGCATGCCCAGCTGGGGCCACGACTGATTTTTATGTGGAGGAGCATTTGGGGAGCAAAATATCTCCTTGATTTGGGCTGTGTGTGGAGAATTGCTGATGCGCATAATATTAACATTTGGAATGATCCCTAGCTGGAAGAGGGTTCCAATCACAAGGTTTCCTCACCGGTTGTTCCTGGATTCGAAGATGCAAGGGTACGTGACCTAATCGATGACCCCCTTGAGGAGTGGGATCGGGAGAAGCATTGTTCCTAGCTTAACGAGGTGGATCTTCAGCTAATCCTGGGTATCCCTCTCACAACAGGAATGGTTATTGTGCAGATTTGATGGACTAGGGAACCTCATGGGAGATATTCTGTTTGATCAGGTTACAAAATGAGGGTTTAAGGTTTTGCCCCAGTCTTTACTGATAATCGGTGGAAGTGCCTCTGGTCCCTCACCACTTCCACTGAGGTGAAATAATTTTGGTTACAGGTCTGTGATGGGGTTCTTCCAACCCATGAATTGCTGGTGCAGTGACATTTGGCGGAGGAAAACACTTGTCCTTTGTGCCTCTATGATGTGGAATCCCCTCTGCATGCAATTCCTTCCAGTAATGGGGTGGAAGGGGTGTGGAAGGTTTGGAGGCCGGATTTTGGTACTTTCTTTGATCCTTCAATTGGGTTAGTACCAAACCATACTAAATGGGTGTCATCTCTGTAACCAAGAGTGGTAGGGCTGATATGCACAATTTCTTGGTTGGTTTGGACTCGATGGAGTAATGAATTTTCTAGATGAAGGTGACCCCTGATCACCTATTGGTGGATCAAGCTTTGGATTGGACGAATGGTTTGAAGAAAAGCGATGTATGGTATTCTTTGAGCCAAACTCAACGAGCGGCTCATTTTTTGGTCTCCCCCCTGAGGGTTTCTTCACGATTAATATTGGTTCTGTCGTCTCTGCCAATTCAAGGGTCGGTATTGGGCTCATTGCTCATAACAGTTTGGGCCAGATTGTGGAATCCCAGTGTAGGGTAATGCCTAACTCATGGAGCCCTGTGGTGGCAGACGCCTCAGCCATCCTCCAGGGGCATCTTTTTCCCCGTTCAAATTTTTGGCCTATGATTCTGGTGGAATCTGACTGCCCCGAAGTGGTGAATGCTCTCTCAACAAAAGATGAGGATTCCCATCCTTATGGCCTCATCGTGAGGAAGATCTGGTCTCTGACCGATGGATTCATTGCATGAAAATTTTATTTCATCAAAAGAGATGGTAATTCAATGGCCCATCGTTGGCTTGTTTTGGGAAACATTAGGGTGATCATTATTGGGTGAACATGTTCCCTGGTTGGAATTCTAATCCTGGCATAATTGATCAGTAATTTATCTACTACTTAAAAAAACATTATAGTGGAATGGATTTTGATAGTCTCCTCAATATAATACAAATCAAGTTCGAGATCTATCCCACACATGGGGAGTACATGAGTTGGGTGTGGAATGCATTTTCTTGTCATTTAGACATGGAAGACTCCATGAGCGTTATATAGGGTGGGTGTAAAGAACAAATGATAAGATACAACTCCATTTTACTATAGTATCTCAAATGGACTAATGTACATTGTACCTAACTTTACCTTATTCTAAAACCTTATAACCCCTTTCCACAGTGATACTTAAACGAATAAATGATCACCTACGTGGAACTACATTTCCTTCCCTCAGTTATCACCCTATATAATATATCTGCTCTGAGATGTTTTGATATGATTCTGTATTTATCTGACCTTCTAATTTGTCTCCTCAACATGTTTTATACCAACTAGCTTCCTCACTCCAAACCCATCCGAGCAGTTTGCAGTATGAAATATTGTCCTATACAAGGCCTCATATGGTTGCATCTGTACACTTGAATGGAAAAAAATACTATATGAAAATTCCACCAAAGGTAAGTATTGGTCATACATTCTATAGAAGTCACGTTAACATGAATTCTATATATCCTCTATGTTTTTATAGTATTTTCAGAGTTATCATCAGTTTGGGGAAGATATGTGAGGGTAAACAGTATCTCAGTGTTCAATTCCTTTGGAATAAACTTCCAAAATTTGGATGTGAAGCGAGGGTCATGATCATAAACAATTGATAAATGGTGTACCAAGAAGTCTTATAACTTCATTGATATATTTCTGATCAATACATTTAATGAGTAGAACCACCCTTATCGATAGAAAATGTGTAGATTTGGTAGGGAAATCAATAATGAACCATATTTTATCTTTTATGTTTTAGGTATCCACATGAAAATTCCATTGTGATATTATCCCACTTACACATAGGTATAGGCATAGGTTACATGGCACCCTTGGGATGTAGCCTCTTAGACTTAACCTATTATAACACAAATAATCAAGACAAATAATCCAAAATTTTTTCAGTCCATGTTATCCCACATGAAGTACTCTTTTAGATCCACATACAACTTGGTACTACTAGGGTCTATATTGAATCTTCCTCTATGAGAACCATCTAGTAACTGCAAAATTAGCTCAGTCATTCATGGAACATATAATATTCTTCCAAATTTCAACACACCATCATCAAATGTGAACCCCACTAAATTCCCATATTCTATGACTTTTATTTTCTTTTAAATATCCATTCATCTTGATGAGACTTATTTATCTTCTATAGTAAGGATGTTTAGGTAATTACTTAGAAAGGGAATGATGTTCCCCATTCACTACTTATTTATATATCCAATTTTACCAATTTTTAGATATAGAGTCATTCTCTTGCCCCATCATGGACAAGACCCAATGGTAATTTATACTCACTATGTCTGCCACATATTTTTACTTACCATGGTTGTAGTGTATTGTACAATCATAGTATTTAAGATATTCCAACCATCACCACTACCTCATGTTAATATCATTTTATGTGAATATATACTTCAATATTCTGTGATTGTTATAATTGTAAAATCTTTCACCATAGATATAGGGACTCTGTATCATTAAATTAATGATCAAAATATAAAGATAATGTTCACAAGTTATATTGTTATTCTCTTGGGTTTTCAGTTTTTATTATTCTTAAGAAACAACTCTATAATTAAACATGAGGACACACCTTAGAATTTTTTTCGATGCATCACTATATATAACAAAACTTTCTTTTCTATATGTAAAAGTAAATACATGTGAATTGATTTAATTTTTCTTTAGTTCCCAAACCATTACTCACATTACTTAGACCATATTAATTGGACCCCTTTATGTGTCAAATTGGATAACAAATTATCTAATCGGGATATTTTTAACAAATTGCAGATACTATCCATCTAAACTAAGGAAAATACATATCTTGATTATATTAGTTGGTGTTTTACATTCACTAACAACATTATTATTTGTGGTTTAAACAAATATTCCATATTTGGAGATAATATGACCAAGAAAATACACTTTTTGAAGCATGAATGCAAACATAATAAATTTCATATAATGTTACTTCTCCCTTAAGAAATCAAGGGTGATTTGTATGTGATAATCATGATAATCATAGAATATTTTGTATATAAATATATCATTTTATAATACCATAACAAATTTATCAATATGATTCTTGAATATTATGTTCATTAGATCCATAAACACTGATAATTTATTAGTTATTCCCAAATTCATTACCGTGAACTCATAATGTCCATAACTGGTGTGAAAAAAAAATATTTGGTGTATCATCCATGTTCACTATCAATTGATTTTAACCACAATGTAGATCAAAATTTGAGAATTATTGGGACCCTTGAATTTGATCAAATAGACCATCAATGTGAGGTAAGTGATACTTATTCTTAATAGTGATGGAATTGATTCCCCTATAGTCAACACATAATCTCATAGAACCATCCTTCTTTATAAGAAATATAGGTTCTCCATATATTAAAAAACTATGGTTTACCAACCCATTTTCACTTAATTCTTGTGTTTGTTTATTAATCTACACTAACATCCAAATATCCATCCCATAGGTAGTCATATATGATGTTTTTGATCAGGGATAATATCAATAGTGAATTCAAATTCAGATTCTAAAGTGTATCCCACTATATCCTTTTGATATAAATCAATATACTCCTTAAAAATAGATATATAATCTATTACAAGAACATAAATTTAAATTATTGAATCATCATGGAGGATTTGATTAAGATGTTCCCTAGGAGGAGGTTCTATATAAGACTTGGGAAATGAAGTAACTCCTCTAAATGAAAGTGATTATATATATATAACCTTTTTTTTATTACATTCATTCATGATTTAATTACAAAACATTTAAATTAAAACAAACCAAAATACCGACATGTATAGTGTATTTGGGAATTAGGTACATTTCATTTAAACTTTAAATATGAAAAACAACATCTTTATTGAAAACTTCTTTAACATTCTTGGGATTAAAACTACATGAGATATCCCGAGGAAAATACATAAGAAATGGGTGATCTATAAATCCTAGTAAGGGAGTAAACATGTAATAACATGAAGATAATAATACATATTAGGCAAGGAATATCAATGAGGAATAATGGAATATCAATCATAAATCATGATATAGCATGATATTCCTAAAATGGAAATGTGGAAACAACTTAAAACACTGCATCATAAGTCAAAGATAAACAACGAAGACATCATAGTGGTCAAATTACGATAAATTAATCCGGTAAAACCCTGTCCCAACCCGACTTATCATGATAATAAACATTAACCAATGCATTGGGGCACAATATAATTCTGGGTGCACCCTTCACTTTTATTTCATTCTCATGCTTAAGTGTGCCACATAGATCATAAAACATGGAATAATTCATCAATAAAATTTATTCCACAATATAGGAGTGTCAAATAAATACATGTAAGTCCTGAATAAAATGTTATATGTTTATAAAAGTTAACAACCTTGATAGGCAATGGGTATGGTATTCATTAGACAATTGTTTTGGATTTGAAATTCGCAGTGCAATTTCGGCATCCTGACGACGTGACATAAAAATTAATAAAAAGGTTTGATGAGAGAGAAAAGGGTATTTAATAATTTATAAATTAAATTTATAGTAATATATTTTTATAAATACATGTTCCAATATAATTAATTTGGAAATATAATTCATACCTTGATAAATAAACTTGAAGAAAGAGGAGGAATGGAATAACTCTTAATAAATTTCGGCATTCTAACAGGTGTACATGGGATGAATTAATGAGAGATAAAGGGGTATATCATCATTAAAACATAATAAGGGTATTATGGAGGATGTTTGAAAACATAACACATCATTTTTAATTTAAATTAAAATGGTGTAATAGTATAAGAAAACTTGGATAAAATGCGAAAGGAATGAACTCTTACATGAGTGTGTGACTAAAAATACTTGAAGAGGGGGTTCATGAGAGCTTGGTGTGACTTGGGAGGATTTTAGAGAGGGGAGGAAATATTGAGGATGTGATACAAGGATTTTTAGTTAAGATACGTGAGATTTTGTGTGTGTTTATATAGAAAATGATAGAAGAATTTTTTTAATATTTCACAAACATAGGTTTTGGAATATATATAATTAAATATTCAAAACCACAAACCTTACCATGGGACTTCCTAGGGTTTTCATAAAATAGGAGATATTTTCATTATTTTATTAGGAAAAGGTCCAAATATATTAAAATATTATACTTGCTTATGTGGAGGTGAGTTGCATTACTCAATAAATAAATTTAAAATCATAAAATATATTATACATTTCGGAGGATTCATAATAGCATTATAAAAATAACAAAATTATATTAAAATCACATTATTTTAATGGTAAAATATATATCGGGATGATAATTCTCATTATAGTATTTATTAAATAATTTATTGTTCATTATGATGTCATAAAACACACATTATATTTATACTGTATTTAATTTTCTCCCGAAAATTTGATTGTCTCAAAAAAATATGAAAAATTCATGGGTGGATAATTTCAATATTCTGATTCCAAAAATAATATTGATTTTATCTAAATGATTTACTAAATATAATATTTGACACTTATTGTAAAATATTGGATTTTTTTGACAATAATAGTTTTTGAACCCTTATAAAAATTACATCTCACTTCATCAAAATAACATGACCATTATAATTAATAATCTTTACTTAATATTTTATTAAAATATAATTATTTTAAAAAACCATTAATTCATCCAAATGAAACCCTTAATTTCATTTTAAAATTACCCAAAATTAAAATTTATGTTTAATTGAAACAAAACCACAATTATTTAAAATAAACAATTAAAATGAAAATATATATATTCTTACATAATATATTCACATTATTAAGGTCATGATACATATCAATTTATTAGACCAATGTATTCCCTAATTTTAAGGTGTGTGATTGTGAGATTATAATGGGGTCATTCGACGAACATGGTTTGGGATGTGATCTCGATGAGCTTGAACTTTTCTCATAGAATGTTTTTCTCATACTTAATTTTCGAGATCTCATCATGGGATTGGTCAAGGGAAATACTAAAGATTCTATATCCCTTAGAAGTTATGATAAATGGAATTCATAGGGAACAGTTATACTTTTTGAAGCCATCACTTCCTTTTTCTGGGTCAATTGGATTTGTTAAAGCCCTATATTTACACAGTCTTGTGATCGCCGATCAAAAAATATATTAACAATGGTCAACATTCATAACAGAATTTTAAATCAAAAAACATAAAACCAAGGAATTGAATGTGTTTTTTTAAAACATTTTATAAAAGAATACATTTTAATTAAATCAAATTGTAAATTTCACTTAAAATAGTTCGGGTCATTATATTATCCCCCCTTAAAAAATTTCACCCATAAAATTTTCAATTACCACATTAAAATAGATGAGGGTGACTCTATTTCATCACATCCACTTGTTCCCACATTGCTTCTTCAAAATTATGGTTTCTCTACAACACTTTGACCTGATACAATGTTTTATTTTGTATAAATTTTTCTCTATAATATAAGATCTTCACTGAATTCTCCTAATAAGATAGGTCATTCTCTAATGGTACCACCTATGGATCAAGTACATGTGAAGGATCTGGTATGTACTTTCTTATGAGGGATACAAGAAATATATCATGAACTTGAGATAGGTTAGGTGGGAGTGCTAGTAGGTAGGCCACCGCTCTGAGGCGATCAAGGATCTCAAAGGGATTTATGTATCTTGGACTACGTTTTCCCTTATTCCCAAATGTCACCACTATCTTATATGGAGATATGTTGAGTAAAACCATGTATCCAACATAAAACTCTATGTCTCATCGATGATTTTAAGTATAGATTTTCTGTATATTCTGTGCAGTTTTGATATGCTGCTGAATGATATTAATCGTCTCTACTATTTCCTTGACAATTTTAGGACCTAGCAGTTTTAGTTCCCAAAAATCATCCCAGCATGTAGGTGTTCTACACCTCTTTACATAAAGGGATTCACAGGGAGAAATTTGTATTATTGAGTGGAAACTGTAGTTGTAAGAGAACTCAACTAGAGAAATATGTTGATCCCATCCTCCTTTGAAGTCCATTAAATAATATTTCAACATGTACTCAAGTGTTTGGATACTTTGATCAGATTGGCCATCATTTTGAGGGTGATAAGTCATGTTGAAGTTCACCTCATTATTAATAGCATGTTGGAGACTCTTCTATTATATAGAGTTAAATCTTGGATCTCAATCAGATACAATCAATAGTGGTACACCATGAAACTGCACCACTTTTATGATATATATTAGTGAAAATTTATCCTATGACAAATCCTCTTGAATCACAATGAAGTGTGTAGTCTTTGTAAGATGGTCCACCATAACCTATATAGAATTATTTCCCCCATATTTCATAGGATGTTCAGTGAAAAACAACATGGCGATGATTTCACATTTCCATGTAAGTATGGGTAACAGTTCCATCATACCATTTTATTTTATCCTTTTTTCCTTCACTTGGTACTATATAAGACATATTTATTTATATTATATGATATCCTTATTCATATTTTCCTGCCAATAGTGTTATTGGATATATCGATACATCATTTTTCTTATAGGATGGATAGAGAAGGTCGAGCTATGTGCATCATCCAGCATCTCTTTCCTTAACTCAGGATTTTATGGTACACATAGTCTTGAACCAAATCATATAACTCCTTCATTAACATAGAACTCTGAAAATTTCCCTTTTTTGTAGTTTCTACATTCTTCTGAATTCCCCCATATTCTCTTTGAGAATACTTTATCTTCTCTATAAGATATGGTTGATCAAACATTTGTGAAAGGATTGATGATGTTACTTCCTTTATGATTTCCTTGTGCATCAAATTCAAGTCTAAGACGATCATATCCTTCTCAATTGTCATCAATGAATGAGTTTCATGATTCTTTTCAACTTAGAGCTTCTGACACTTTATTCGCATTACCCAGATGGTAGTGGATTGAGCAGTCATAGTATTTGATTAGATCTCACCATCTTCATTGGCACACATTCGTCTCTTTCTATGTGAATATAAACTTGAGGCTTTTGAGATCCATATATATTTCATACTTCCCCCCAAAGCAGTAATGTATCTAAATTTTCAAAGGGAAGATCACCAAATCCAAATCCAGATCACGTGTTGGGTTGTTTTTGTCATAGAAATTCAACTTCCTGGATGCACAAGCAATGAAATTGTCATTTTTGTCAACACACATCTGAGGACCTTCTTTGAAGAATCACGGAATACCATAAAAAGATCTCTACTTGTGGGTATTATGAGCACAATCGTAGCGATAAAACTCCTTTTCAACTACTTGAATCTCTCTTCACATTCATCATTCACAGAAAACATGACTCCCTTTTGAGTTATCTTGGTTAGAGGGTTCTAAAATTGTGAGAAATTCCTAACAAATCGACGATAATACCCAGCTAATACAAGAAAACTACATATATTTATCATAGTTGTGTGCCTCATCCATCCTTCAATTTTATCATTCTTTGAATAGTCTATTGATAACCCATTGCTTGTGATGAAATGCACCAAGAAAGATAATTCCTTCAACTAGAACTCACATTTGA
This sequence comes from Viscum album, assembly GCA_963277665.1. Lineage (NCBI taxonomy): Eukaryota > Viridiplantae > Streptophyta > Magnoliopsida > Santalales > Viscaceae > Viscum > Viscum album. The sequence continues at coordinate 824,275,974 of OY728131.1, forward strand.
TGTACATGAAATAAATCTTTGCTTTTACAAGGGTCTTTAACACAGTACATAAATTCTCCTCATTCTCCTTCTTACTTTTGGAGTATATTAGAATATCATTAATAATGACTACCACAAATTTGTCGAGGTAAATCTAAATACTCCATTTATCTAGTCCATGAATATTTATGGAGAATTATTGAGATATAAAGGCATTACTATGAATTCATAGTCCATGTACCTTGTACAAAAAGAAGTATTGGGGATATCCGCATCCTTTACCCTAACTTGGGAATATACCAACCACAGATCCACCATGGAAAAGTATTGTACACCACGTAGCTGATTAAACAAGTCATAAATCTATGGTAGAGGATACTTGTTCTTTATCATAATCTTGTTGAGCTCACGATAATCAATGCAAAGCCGCAGTTACCCACCCATATTTTTAATTAAGAGAACCATTGTACACCAATGTAAAGTAGTTGGGAATATGAAACCTTTATCCATATACTCTTATAATTATTTATTCAGCTCCTCAAGTTCAATAACAAGTATTATATATGGATTCTTGGATAGCGGTAATTCCCATGTAAATGTTCGATTGAAAATCCATCCCCTCTACTGGGAGGAAGACTAGACAATTCCTAAGGAAACACATATGTGTATTCCCTCACAACGACCATGTCTTCAAGGATTATTCTCTCCTTTGACTCAATCATCTTAGCTAGATATGCAATCTCATAATATCCATGATTGAGATGAAGGTTCTAAAGAAAATTCGTCCACCTCCTTTCATTTGTACATAATTGGTGGACGATTCACAATATGGAGAGTGATTTTTTTCTCGCAACGATTTATGTGGGCTCTATATAGGGAAAGCCAATCCATGCTTAGAATTGCATAAAATTCCACCAAAGGTAGTATGAAAAGGATCACTGGGAAGTTTATCCCACAAATTTCTAAAAGAGAGTAGTTATATACATGGGATGAAATAATTTCCCCATTTTTCATTTTCACCAATAACTCCACTTTCAAGAATTATGCTTGTGATTGAATAGTTCTACTCAACTTTCTTGATATGAAGGAATGTGCAGAACTAGAATAGAAAAGTGTGTTCACTATTCTTGAATGAATAACTAGCGTATGAGTCACCACTTCATTGTTGGGATTTAATTCGGAAATTTTGATGTAGAAATATCTCCCTTTCTAACTAGGAGTTTATTGGTTACCCACAAAACCCTTTATTAGTGAATTGGATTGAGAAATGCCTTAATTCCTTGAATTTTTAGCAATGAATAACAGACTGTGGGTTTACCAGAGTATTATTTTCCCCCATCCCATTAGTTGGTTTTTCTTGCCCATAATCACTATCTAGGTTCCCTTCCTTCTCGCACCTAAATAATTTCATTATCCTCTTAAAGAAATTTCAAGGGTGATTCTTTCTGCACCCTTGGAAAGTGGGATGTTCAAATTTCTTTTCACTGTTAGATCTATATATTAGACCACCATAATTTTAATCCACCTTCCATTTATTATCCTCATGATACCCTTGATTTTTTAAAATTTTTATTTCAACATTGAGGGAACATTTTACAAATTCATCAAATCTATCAAAGTCATGAATCACTAGGGATTTTTGTAGGCTAGGTTTTAGCACACTAATAAAGCGGTCAAACATGCATTTGGGGGTAATGAAAAATCTAGAGGTTTATCATAAAAGCATCATGATGTTTTCCTCATACACCCTGATAGATTCATAGTATTTTTTCTTAAGGAAAAGAAAATCCATTTCCATCTTAAGTCATAAGGTTCAAGGAAAATATTTGTCGAAAAATATTTTCTGAAAAACCATCCATCCTATCAACATGATCTCTTCATTAGGCTTTGTATTTTTGATAAATTCCCACCATTAATCAGCTTCACCTTCCATTTGATAAGAATCCATAATAACATTCTCTTGTTCGAAGAATTTAATTATGGAGAAAATATTCTCAATGGATTTTATCCATTGTTTGATGATTGAGGGATCCAATGATCCGTTGAATGTATGAGGCCTTTGTCTCATGAATATATTTATTGAAATTTTTTATTTCTTAAGGGGGGTCGGACGTTCCTCTTGATCCATGTTTATATTAATAACATGAGTTAACTGAGAGTGTATCACGATAAAGTTTTCAATTCCCGCTCCCATTGGATTTGGAATCTCATTATCTCAATCATTACATTGATATCCACGTCGGTTGTTAGTGTGATTCCTCATATTACCAACCATTGGATAGAATAAAAGTAAAATTAGGGGTAAATATTTTAAACTATTAAACATGTAAAGGGGAATCTAATGAAATTAAAGGGTTAACATATAAATAATATTTATTTCCTTGACTTATGAATTTCAAGGCTTCAATATAAGTTATCCATGTTCTATTTCGTAAAATATATTCTTATGGGATTTTTTTATTCCCTTAATAATGGTTCATACTAATCTTATGAATTTAAAAAAGAATGTACCTTGAGAGTGTCAAAACAGAATTGTAGTAAGGCATGTTTTCATGCTCCAGTTCTCGTTCGAGTCTAGCTTAAAGCGGTGTTTTTGGGTTTTACCCCTAAATACATCTTTTCCATACCCATATCCACTTTTTTGTATCTAGATATGGATTTATTTTCTTTATAAAACACTTACTCTATACTCAAAAAAATTTAGGTACGTTTTTCTTATACTTACTATTATCCCATGGCCTTCACTAGAGTTTTCTAATCCCAATCCAAATAATAACTAAACTTTCCTCTAATAACAATTATAACAACCCTGTTTATTATTACATTCATACATGATTTAATTATCTAACATTACACTTAATACAACCCAAAAGATCATGAGTTCTAATGTATTTTGGAATTGGCTACATTTAATTACACCTTTAAACATGAAAAACAACATCTTTATTGAAAACTTCTTTAACATGCTCGAGCTTAAAACTGCATTGAATATCCTAGTGAAAATACATAAAAAAGGAAGGAGTAATAAATCCCACTAAGTGAGTAACCATGTAATAACATGAATATAATAATACATGTTAGTAAAGGAATATAAATAAGGCATAAAAGATCATGAATCATAAATCATGATATAGCATGATATTCATAACATGGAAATGTGGCCACAACTTAAAACACTGCATCATAAGTCATGGCCAAACTTCCAAGAAATCATTGTGGAACAGGTCCTATAAAATAATCTGGTAATCTTATATCTAAACATGATTTATCATGATACTAAACATTATTAATTAATTGGAGTGCTATATAATTCTGGGCACACCCATCACTTTCATTTCATTCTCATGATTAAGTATGCCACATAGATCATAAAATTTGGATTCATTCATCATAATAATTTATTCCATGATAATGGAGAGTGGAATAAATATATGTAATTTCTAAACAAAAAGGGATATTTTCATAAAATTGAACACCCTTGATAGGTAATGGATATGGTATTCACTACATAATTGTTTTGGAATGGAAAATTGGAGTGCAATTTCAACAGCCTAACGACATGACAGAAAAATTAATAAATAGATTTTATGAGAGAGAAAAAGGTATATAATAATATATAAATTAAATGGAATGTAATAAGTTTATATAAATACATGTCCAAAAATAATTTATTTGGAAATATAAGGTGTAACATAATAAATAAACTTGAAGAAAAAGGAGGAATGGAATAACTCTTAAAAAATTTAGGCATGGTAACAAGTGGACATGGGAGGTATTAATGAGAGAGAAAGGGGTATATCCTCATTCAAACCTAATAATGGAAGTATGGGGGAGGTTTAATAATATACCCCATAATTTTTAATTGAAAATAAAAGTGTGTAATAATATAACGAAACTTGGATTAAAATGAGAAAAGAAGAAACCCTTACGAGAGTGTGTGACTTCAAAAGCATGAAGAGGGTATTATTGAGAGCATAGGGAACCGTTGGAGGATTATAGAGAGGGGAGGACATAGTAAAGACAAGCTCAAAGTATTTTTAGTGAAGAGAAGTGAGATATTGGGTGAGTTTATATTGGAAATGAGAGGGGAATTCTTTAATATTTCACAAGCATAGGTTTTGAAATCTATATAATTAAATATTCAAAACCACAAACCTTACCACGTTTTTTACCATGGGTTTGGAAAAATAAAAGATATTTTAATTATTCTATCTTACTAAATTGGCCTAATATATTAAAATATTATCCTTTAGTATGTGGAGGTGAGTCACATTATTCTGGAAATTAAATTAAAATCATAAAATATATTATACATTTTGAAGGATTCATAATAGCATTATAAAAATAATAAAATTATATTAATATAAAATTATTTTAATTGGAAAACATATATTGGTCTAATAATACCCATTATAGTATTTATTACATCATTTTTGGGTCATTATGATATCATAAAAAAACATTATATTTATACAGTATTTAATTGTTTCCCGAAAATTTTTCTCTCTTAGAAAAATATAAAAAATTCACCATTAGATATTTTCAATATTTTGATTCCAAAAATAATATTAATTTCATCTAAATAATTATATAAATATAATATTCAACATTTATAGTAAATTTATGGGTTCTTTGATAATAACAGTTTTTGAACCCTTATAAAAAGTACATTTCACTTCATAAAAATCACACGACCATATATAAATAATAAGACTTAATATTTTATTAAAATACTATTTATTTCAAAAATCCATTAATTCGTCAAAACAAACACCTTAAATGAATTTGAATATTACTCAAAAATACATTTTTTGTTGATCTGAATCAAAACAAAAATCATTTAAAAGAAACAATTAAATTAAAATAAATTATATGATTATATAATATATTCACATTATTAATCTCTTGATACATATCCCTCTATTTCACCATTTTACACCCTAAGAGTAAGGTGTGTGACATTAAAATTATCATGGGGTCATTCGATGACCATGGTTTGGGATGTGATCTCGATAAACTTGAACTTCTCTCGTAAACAATTTCTCTCATGCTTACGTCGAGGGATCTCATCATGGTCTTGGTGAAGGGAAAATCTTATACACACTTCTCCCTCAGAAGATCTAATAAATTGACTTTATAAGGAATGATTATTCTTTTTTAGGTTGTCACATCATTTTTCTGAGTCAATTGGATTTGTTAAAGCCCTATATTTATACTAATCTTGTGATCACTGCTAAACTAATATATTAACAATGGTCAAAATTACAAATGGTATTTTAAATCCAAATACATAAAATCAAGGAAGATAATGTGTTTTAAAATATCTACTTTCGAAAATAATACATTTAATTAAATCAAAAGGGAAATTTAACTTATAACAGTCCGGATCTTTACAATATACCATCCTCAAATGTTGTAATCTTATTTTCTCATTAATAAAATGTTTTATTATACTTATAAATCCAATAAATCCCTAGGATTATTTCATATTATACAATAGTTATTATAATTAAATTTTAAAATAGTGTAAATTCATTCATCGAAATTGATATTTCTTAACATATCTTCCAATCAATAAGATTTCAACTGAGTATTCTGATTGATAACTATGTTATTTTGTTTCAAAAAAAATATTTAATTCTCTTAGAAACCATGGAAGATATAAAAGTGTGAAAATATCCATAATAATATAGATATTTTGATAATTTTGATGGTATGTCCTATGTAACTTCCACGACATCATTAGAAACTTCCAATTCTGTATTATTAATTTAATAAGAATGACCTTTCTCCCTTGACCAATTTTGGGGTAGATTACCTTAACTCTTGGGGTGTTGATTTGAATAATTTCCAATATCCTTATAATTATATAATTGGACATTAGTGGCTTCCATAATAACCTTGAATTTATGAGCTTGGTGGAAATTATTTTCACACTTTTAGTAGACTCCCATCCCATATATGAATGATCTTGGGTTCTTCTTCCCACAATAATTTGATGTTGGAAATTCCATCCTTCTTTTGTTATCTTTTTTCAAATTTATATCTATATAATTATTAACCACCAAATCCATTCCCTTGATCCCTTAAAAAATTAGAGACTTTGAGAAATATTTTTTGGTATTTACATTTCTATTCACAATATCCTTATATGTGTAAAATATTTGAGATACTTGTGCTCATCCTAGGGTTGGTTTTAACCCATCGAATAATCGATAAATTTTTCTCTCTATGTTGCACAAAAAATCAGATACATTTCATGAAAACATTCTAATGTTAGATTCATTATGATCAATAACTTCCTTATCCATTTTCCTTAAGTTTAGGAATTCAATTTTTTTGTTGACCCATTACTCACGTGAGAAGTACTTCTCAAGGAATATCTCTTTAATAGTATACTAGGTCATGTTGATTCTTTCTTATTTCTTCTTGGTGTTTTGAATTCATGACATATTATGGTAATTATCTACCGTTAGGTGATATACTACCATGAAAACATTCTCCTTCTCATCAATTCCCAAGGAAATGAATACTTCCAGAAGGGTGTTTATCCATTGTTCCGCTACTAATGGAATTATTGTCCCACTAAAGGATGTAGGTTGTTTCTACCAGAATATATACAAAATTAATAATCCATGTTGTGTAGAAATAGGTTGTTTTATAGGAGAATGGTTATTATTCATAACCTGGATTAAACGAGTTAATATATTCATAATCTACTCCAATCCAATATGAGGATCATTGACTTTCCATAGAGTAAAATACCTACATTGATTTTGATTATTGACATAATTTTTCATCCCATAAGCACAATTTATAAAAAATTTATATACTCATTTGGTGCCTAAAAACACTATGATTTTTATTTCTAAAAATATTACTTAAATATCCTAATGGTTTCTCCCATTATTCTCATTTTCTAACTATGATATTCTAAATCTAGTTCATAATGATTATATTAAACTATTCTATGATACCAATTATAACAACCCGAACTATAATACCCTAGAGATGATGGCTATTTTTTTAAATAGTACAAATATATATGATCCAATAGTTTAATAGACATAGAAAAAATAGATAAAAAATAGTGTTTTTCATTTCATTTAAAAATAAGAATACATCATCTAAATGCATGAAAACATTATTATTATCCATGCAGTCGTTTAATCATATATATTAATCTTCATGGTTTCTTGGGTAAATTAGTAGAATATAAATGGGTGACATTAGATGATCAGTAAGGTGTAGTTTACAATTAAGAAATTATAGATAATACATTATGGAGTGAATAAATAAATATATTTGTGCCATATCAAAGGAATTGAAAGTATAAATAAATACATAGACAAAATAATAATAAATAAATTCCTAGATAATAATAATTGATCAAATATATATAAGAATTCATAATTATATAAATCTTAAACATATCTTCAAGGCCTTATGAAAAGACATCTTACATAAAGGGTAAGGACACTCCCATTATCATATCATAATTTTTTCACGATAACTAGCAGTGCAGTAATGGGATATATAGTTATGGGTTCCACCCATCACAAAATAGTCAAATGAATTATATCACATATCATAAATATTACATGGTTTTATGTTGATGTAATTAATATCATAGATACTTATCCTAATTTCACAATGAGGCATACCATACAAGATTTTCCCATATAGAAGAACAAATTATGTTGTACAAAATTATTTTCCCCCAATCCAAGAATAAATAATGATATATTAATTTTACAATGTAGTAGACCAATTCAATGATAGATAAATCCCTTATAATGGGTTGAATGTAGCTCTTAGATCATCAATGTACATACCCCAGGAGTGTCAAACTAGGTATATAACAAGACCTGTTTTCATGCATCAGGTGACGATCAAGTCAAATCCTAATGTTCCATGTTAAATTTCATTTCTACTAAGTACAACTTCCCTAGATCCACACCAATATTTAGTATCCAGACGACGATTTATTTTCTTGGGAAACCACACACACATTACATCGTGATTTTTTTGTATGGTTTTATAGTTATGGGATTGTTTGAGCATTATAATTATAACACCCCAAAATGATAAAGGGTTAAATTACTAAATGATATGACTCACATTAACAAGGTGCACCTTCCTTTTCGGGAGCCTGTCTGATTAGAACTCCACAGTTAAGCGTGTTTTTCCTCGAGTAGTGATCACGATGGGTGACCTTCTGGGATGTTTCCCAAGGTGTGTGTGAGTGGGGAAAAAGCACACTGGAAAGGACATGTGTTGGCCTGTGGGGATAATCATTAGTCAGATGACCCATTCGGGCATGTGGGTAGACCCTGGGTTGGGCCCCAACATGTTTGCGGGGGCAACTGGTGGTACCTGGTAGGTAGGACCTGATGGACTTGTTAAGGCGGAGTGTCTGTGCTTTCACCGGGACCCAGTTGTTACATTTGATATTAGAGGTGGTACCCATCCTTAAGTGTGGTGCACTTCCTGGGTTGAGATGTAGGAACCCAAAACGCGGACGTTGTGCTCTAATTGGGGGGGGGGGTGATTGTAACACTCCAAAATGATAAAGGTTTAAATGAATAAATGATATGACTCATGTCAACAAGGTGGACCTTCCTTTTTGAGAGTCTGTATGATTAGAATTCCAAAGTTAAGCATGCTTGGCCTGGAGTAGTGATCAGGATGGGTGACCATCTAGGTAGTTTCCTAGGGAGTGTGTGAGTGGGGAAAAATCACACTGGAAAGGACATGAGTTTGCATGTGGGGAAAATCATTAGTTAGATGACCCTTTTAGGCATGTGGGTGGACCATGGGGTGGTCCCAAACGTGTCTGCTGGGGCAACTGGTGGTACCTGGTAGGTTAGGAACCGACAACCTTGTTAAGGCGGGGTGTCTGTTCATTAACCGGGACCCAGTTGTTACATTTGGTATCAGAGGTGGTACCCAGCCTTAAGTGCGGTGCACTACCTGGGTTGAGATGTAGGGCCCCACAATGGGGACGTTGTGCTTTAAGGGGAGGGGGGAGGTGGGGGTTATTGTTACACCCAAGAATGATAAAGGGTTAAATGAATAAAAGATTTGACTCATGTAAATAAGGTGAACCTTCCTTTTCAAAAGCCTATCTGATTAGAACTCCATAGTTAAGCATGATTGGCCTGAAGTAGTGATCAATATGTGACCTTCTAGGACGTTTCCTAGGGTGTGTGTGAGTGGGGACAAAGCACACTGGAAAGGACATGTGTTGGCCTCTGGGGACAATCATTAGTCAGATGACCTGTTAGGGCATGTGAGTGGACCCTATGGGGGACCCCATGTGTCTGTTGGAGTAACTGGTGGTACCTGGTAGGCCAGGACCTGATGACATTGTTATGGCAGGGTGTCTGTGCTTCCACCAGGACCCAGTTGTTACATTTGGTATCAGAGGTGGTACCCAGCCTTAAGTGTGGTGCAATGCCTGGGTTGAGATGTAGGGCCCCACAATGGGGACATTGTGCTCTAAAGGGTGGGGGGTGATTGTAACACCCTAAAATGATAAAGGGTTAAATGACTAAATGATATGACTAATGTCAATAAGGTGAACCTTCCTTTTCGGGAGCCTGTCTTATTAGAACTCCACAGTTAAGCATGCTTTTCCTGAAGTAGTGATCAGGATGGGAAACCTTCTGGGATGTTTCCCAGGTTGTGTGTGAGTGGGGAAAAAGAACATTAAAAAGGACATGTGTTGGCCTACGTGGACAATCATTAGTCGGATGACCTGTTCGGGCATGTGGGTAGAACCTCGGGTGGGCCCCCACGTGTCTATGGGGGCAACTGGTGGTACCTGGTAGTCCAGGACCCGACGACCTTGTTAAGGCTGGGTGTTTGTGCTTTCATCAGGACCCAGTTTTTACAATAACGGTGTAAAAAAGGCTACAATGAGATGGAGTATGTAATCTCTCATTTGTAATAATTAAAATGTATAGTAATAAAATGGAATTAAAAGTATTTTTATATATAAAAATTAATATTAAAAGTCTATATAACAAAGGAATTTCAATTTCAAATTAAAGTAGTGAATTGGGGAAACCCTTAACTCTCTTCATCTTCATAGATTAGAGAGGAACCTTCGAACCAATAGAAATCTTCATTGTTGAATAAAGATAAATATAATAGATTATCTAGGAGGTATATAATGATACAAATTATAATTGGCTATGGACTAATGAGAATAGGGGTGGGTATTTAAACATGAGGAGGGGTGGTGTTAAGGGTTTAAATTGTGACTATTTTCCAATTAAATTCAACCAATTTTGGGGGGTATTAATTCAAATGTTATTTGTTGATAATTAATGTTTTCAATTATGGTTAATTACATTAAGTAAATTAATCAAACATTTAATTTTATTTTATTTAATAAATTTTTTTTACCTTTAATAATGATTAATAAATGTGAAAATTACAAGGGAATTTTAGTTTTTCACATTCAATTTCACTTTATTATTTTTCTTATAAAATTGTATTTATATTTTATTTTTAATTTTGTGTAGATTATTCAAAAATTATTCTTAAAAGACAATATAACAAAGGAATTTAAATTTCAAATTAAATTAGGGAATTGGGGAAACCCTTAACTCTTTTCATCTTCATAGCATAAAGACAAACTTTCGAACCAATACAACTCTTCATTATTGAATAAAGATAAATAGAAGAGATTATCTGGGAGTTATATAATGATACAACTTATAATTGGATATGGGATAATGGGAAGAGGGGTGGATATTTATATATGAGGAGTGGTGGTGTTAAGGGTTTAAATTGTAACTAGTTTTCTATTAAATCCAACCAATATTGGGTGGTATTAATTCCAATGTTATTGGTTCATAATTAATGATCTCAAGTATGGTCGACATCATTAATTAAATTAATCAATAATTTAATTTTATGTTATTTTATAAAAACATTTGATCTAGAATAATGATTAATAAATTTGAAAATTACATGGGAATTTTAGTCTTTCCCTTTCAATATAAATTTAGTATTTTCTTAAAAAATTATATTTAAATATTATTTTCAATTTTGTGTGGATTATTAAAAAATATATATATACATTTTTCATTTATATAATTAAATATAGATCCAAATTTTATGGGGAAATATGTGTCTATGAATTCAACACTAATGTGGATCCAACTGTATGGATATCACCATAGTAATTAGGTCATAACATTTCCCCCGAACTAGGATCAAAATATAATTTTAAAATATGTCATATTTATTTATTTGGATCATTTAATCAAACTAGAGGAACACTTGTTTTTTAAATTATCATATTCAAAAGTGCATGTTAAGTCAATGAACACTAATGAAAAAACGACCTATACCCACGGTTCAAAACCGTGGGTATAACCCCCAAAACCGTGGGTATTGGCTATACACACGGTTTTGGGAACCATGGGCTGCAAAGGTGTCGGTATAGGTCCCCAGCCTATACCCAGGGTTTTCCAAAACCATTGTTATAGGTGTCCTACCACCGTGTCAACAAAACGTACCCAATTTCCACGGTGTCAAAGGCTTTTACCCATAGTTTCAAAACCGTGGGTATAGATCCTAAAATAATGCAGGCGGCGGGTTTCGATCTCGTAACCTCTTCGATGGAAACACCCTGTCTAACCACTACCCTAACATCACCTGTGTGTATATATATTTATATTTAGTTAAATATAGTTTTATAAACCATGTGTATAGAGGAATGAATAGTGGGTATTGGACTGTCGCCAAAAAAAGTTCCTTCCCGCGAAAAAAAATTTCCCACGCACACAAGGGAAACCTATACCCACTGTTTTTCATAACCATGGGTATACGTTTTTTAGCCCAGACATATCCCCATGGTTATGGGGAAACCCGTGGGGATAGGTACCCCTATACCAATGGTTGTGAAAAACCATGGGTATATGTTACTTTTCAGGACCAATCCCTACTATTTTGGAAAACCGTGGGGATAGACCCCCCCTATACCAACGGTTTTTAAAAATAGTGGGTATAGGTCTTGAAAATTTACCGATGCCCATAGTTTTCAAAAACTGTGGGTATGGGGGATATCCCCATGGTTTAGGGGAAAACCGTGGGGATATGTCCATTTTCCTATAGTGGCATCTTGATTCAATGAATCTGCCAAGAAGAAAATATTTTCATCAACGATTCAACCATAACTCGTTTAAATCATAGTGTTAGAGGATGAATGTTTGATGGTGGATGAGAAATAAATAGGGGAGAATGTCCAAAAAATAAAAATTAAAACATTCTTCCATTAAGGTGTCAAAAAATTCAATGAAATTTGGTACATTGAATCTGGATAGTATGAATAGACAGAATTATTTTATATAATTATTTGTACATAAATTCTTCAATACCTAGAAAAATAAGATAAATTTTTTAGGATAAAAGGGAATAAATTTAATAAAAACTTCCATGTAGACATATTTTCAATATGAATTCTTTTAATTGACCAAAAATGTGTACTATTTCATAGGATATAATTGAATAAATTCTTTTATTAATGGTTATGAATTAATTTTATTAATGTAATAATCTTAGTTTCCTAATAATTTACTTAATATCTGATAAATAAAATACCAAAAAAAATATAAACATTAAATACAAATAATATTGTTTTAAGATTAAAAGTTACATTATTTCTTGAATGAAAAACATTAACATATATTGTAAATACTTGGGTTGTTACACTATCACCTTTAACTCTTATCACTTTGTATGATAGAGATAAATTCCCAAGAACCCCTATATGTGTCATTAAAACTATAAATTTCCTATATTTTTTGACAAATTATTTTCAAATAAAATTAATCTTTTAAATATTTTTCATTATATGAAACAGTAATTTTAGATTTCATTACATGCAACACTGAATTTAAACAAAACAGAATGTACTGTTGAATTATTATTATTTTATATAATATTTATCACATATCTATTGAAATTATAGCATGAATATGATTAATTTAAAAACAAAAATATGATTTAAACATGTATAAAAATGAATCATTTTTTGATTAATTAATTAGAAAGGAAAATAAATACTATTTAAAAATAAATGATATATTTTCTTAGAAATATTTTTATGAAAAAAACGAATTTTACCAAAATAAATTAAACAATACAAATTTTTTAATGATTTTAATAAAATATATATATTATATATCTATTTAAATATTTTACATTCATCTTTTGTGTAACATCACATTACCAATCTATCAGGTATTTCCTTGACATCATCATGGTTCTCCTTTTTCCCATTGTTTATAGAAGACCAAGAAGAAATTAGGATGATACCTATAATGGTGAAGTAAGAGATTTGTTTGAATCTTAGATTTAACTAACTTTTTTATACATGATGAAGGAGGATTTCACACCATGAAACTAGGTTACATGACATGTAAGTGTTTCTGATTACAAGTTGTGAAAGGATTCACATTGTGAAGGGTTAAACATCATGAAGAGGAGTTAAACATCATGAATGTTTTAAATAACGTATTTTAAATCTGAGGTGAAGGATTTCTCAGGGTACATAAATAATGTGGATTTAACGTTGGGTAAAAGAATTACATGTCATGTAATTCCCCGACCATGGATGTTTTAGTGCGCCACTTGGTTTTTTGGTGACCATTTAATCATCTGTTTTATTGTGAACTCAAACTAAAACTCTTCTCTAGTGATTTTTGGATACTACATTCCTTCCAAATCGATCCAGGCTGTGTTCCATATTTGTTTCAGTTGCGGTGTGCCACTCTAAGAAGTTATATTTCCTTTTCTTTTCTATCCTTGATCACAGTAGCACCCTTGGATTGTATTATAAGATCTACTAGTCTAAGGTTGTGTTTCATCTTGTCTTCTTCTAGGATCCATTGTGAAATCTCATTCCAGAGGCCATTACATTATTGGTTGTGGTGCGACAAGCATTCACTGTTGAAGTATGTGATATTTTCTCTCCTCCTCCAAACCTCTTTCTCAATTGAATAAATCCTATGATGTGTGGATTAGATTCCCAGTCCTTCATTGATCCCATTGAGTTATTATTGTCTGTGGACCTCGTTGCGAGTGTGTGAGACCTGATATTTGATGTAGGTGGTTTCATATAAAGATTTTGTTGATGAAATTTATTTTTATTTCTTTATAAAATAATTTATATGATTAATTGGTATGATGGATTTTTCTGTGTAGAAAATTTTTTAAAAATATTTTTTCCCTTGATTGTTGATAAATAGAAAGAAAGGGGTATTTTAAAATCATTTAAATATATTTTTGAAATGGGTTTGAAATGATTTTTGAAACATTTAGATGTTTGTGAAAATGAACACATGGGTTACCTTAGGCACTAGGTAGAAGGTTTAGCTTGAGGCCATCATCTATTATGGGGGTTCAATTTCTGTGGTGTTCCTCTTCTCATAGAGTGTAGATTATTATCTCTATGAATGTATGTGATATTGGGTGTTCAGTTTATGGGGTGTCTCTCTAGTCCTAGTGTGTATATCATTAGATTCAAGTACGTTATAGAACTATTACATATATTTTTTCTACGAGTAGTCCACTGCATGTCCTTTCGCATTAATCGATATTCTGAGGCTTGTGTTGCTACGTTTGTTTTTGTATTACTTGGATTTGGAATATTTTAGCCTTGGTATGAATGTTATTTCTTGGGATATATGATAAAAAAATGTTATTTGAAATTGATATACCTACTTTTATTTTAGAACTATAATCAAAAGGGAAATTTTTACTATGTTTTATATAAAACTGGTTTATTGCTAATCATTCCATGTTTTATTTAAACTAATATTACATTAATTGTTATATAGAGAATTATTATGGAAAACCTGGGTGGAATCCTATTGATACTATTATCTCACACCCTATACACCTCTTCAATGGTGTGTAGACCATTTCATGTCTTCCATTTCAGGGGAAGGAAATGCACCATATTGAGGAGGTAATTATTTGGGTTAGCTAGGTTGGGTAGCTTGTGGTGAGATGGTGGGAGTTCATCCTCTCCATCATTTTGAGTTTCTGTTGGGTTCTAATCCTTTGTAGTTGGACTTATCTATTAGATTTTTGGATACATTTGAATTTATTTTGTTTATGCTATTTTTTTACAGTAATGGAATATATTCATTAGTCTTCTACTGATTTATTTTTGTTCAGGTATATATATGCCTCGTATTTTGTTCTGGTATGGAGAAACCATTCCCTCTTACCTGTTTTTTTATGCATGGGTTCTTGTCTCTAGCCCGTGGGGATCGAGAACGCCCATTGGGTATGTGATGGAATGGGTTGGGTTCCAGGTTTGAGGGCAACTCGGGTCGATTCGATTCAATTTGGTATCACAGGTAGGTTGCCGGTACTCAAGAGTCCTTATCTTGGGACATCTGTTAGACTGGAGATAGGATTGTAGGAACTTGAGAGGTATGTTGCGATGAGTGCTTGGAAAAATATTTTCATGAGGATAGTAAATATTCCATGGGATGTTGGGATACATGTCTATAGTTTTGGGTTTTGATTTAAATTTTAGTTTCTGTTTATGGGTTTCTTGGTTGGAACTGAGATTTTTTCTGTGGTCTGATAATTCTTATGTCTTTGTATGTAGTAGTATGCCACTTAGATGTCTTCCATGAGTTACTTTGGAATTTTTATATGATTCCCCATAAGGTAATATGCCTATAGATCATAATATCATTTATATTGTCATACGAGAAGTCCGTTATTTTGACTAAGTTGTGACACAAGTCAATAATGTAGTTGCTGAGGTACAAACAGAATCTGGAGGAGAGAGAGATCAATCATTAGAATTATTGCACGATAAGACACTTTCCTTTAAAGGAATGATAGAACTTCCAGAGGTAGAGAACTAGCCAGATCATATTGATCAAATCTTCATCTTCCTTGAGATACATGAGAATATTAAGGTGAAGTGTGCAACATTCAAGCTCGAGTGCTCTGGAACGCGATGGTGGGATTCTATGGTACAAGAAGATAGACACAAGGACTTGAATCAAAAGTGTTTCAAAACTCTGATCTTCTAGATGTTTTGTCTAGAGTTTCTTATGCTGGTGAAGTCTATGGAGTTGTTGTCTTTGTAATATGGAGATCGCTTTTTGTTGGCATACACGAACTGGTTTGCTAAGCAAGTCATTTTTTCTCCAAACGTATTGAATAATGACCACTTAGAAGAATAGAAGTACCTACTGGGTTTGTGATCTAATAACTGATTGTAAGTGTTTATATTGAAATTATCTACATATATAGGGATGGTAGACATATCCATGATGGCAGAGATGGATACAGATGGTAAGGTTTGTTTTACCAACCCTTATCTTCTATCTAGTATAAATTTTAGTGGGATGCATGGGAAGAAAAAAAGTGGTAGGATCATCACAGAAGATGTGGTGGTGGGTCTCAGCCTTGAGCCTCCTCTACACCATGTCCTACAACTAGCAGTATGACTCTAACTTTCTATTAGTGTGGAAAATCCAGACACACCAAATGTTTTTCTCCTATGCCCTCAAAGATTTAAAACACTATGGATGTATTAGTCATTTATAGTGTTTCTCTTAGGATATGACTATGCCTAGTTATGGCCAGGGTTCGTTGGATCTAAAGGATACTACAGTGTAGTCAGAAGCAATATGGACTATAGTGCTCTAGCCACAGGCCTCAGGAGTGATTCCCTTTCACACAGTAGATAAGTTTCCAATGGAAGTCGATTCCAGTATAGAAATAGTGAGAGGTACTAGCCTTATTTCATCTTTTGTAGCGATTTATTTATTTGATACTAGTGCCTCTAACTCTTATATATATACATGTTTTATTTATATGATTAAACATCCAATAGAACCTATAAACTTTTTAATGGAGTTAGCGACACCTCTTGGAAAGAGGAGAGAGTTGGGGTTTGGGTGTACTTATTTTTTGTTAAAGATTGCTGATATAGAGTTTCTCTAGGATTTTTCCATTATAGATACGGATATGTTTGATGTCATAATTAGTATGGATTGTCTTGTCTCTCATTGATCTGAGGTTTATTGTTACTATCATTGTGTTTCATTTCTCGATGCTGATGGGAGATCTTCCATGTTTCAGGGGGATTGGGACCCGAGGTCAGGTCATAAAGGGTCATCCCACCCAGAGCTCAGGATTTTGTTGTCTACTATTGCATTTTTGCTTGATGAAATTTATTATGTTATTGATCTCACTATTTTTTTGGGACATTTATGATGTTTTCCCTAATGAATTATACAGGCTTCCTCAAGAGGGAAGGGTGGAGTTTAAGATTAACCTGGTGCTAGACATGAAACCGTTATCAATTCCTTCTTATCATATGAATCATGTAAAGATGAAAGAGATCAAGATTCAGCTAGATGAACTGTTGTAAAAATGTTTCATTCATCCATTTTTTTTCCTTGGGTATCCCCTGTGCTCTTTTCCAAGAAGTTATATGGTTCACTTAAATTGTGCATGGACTATCAGAAGTTTAACCGGGTAAATATTAAGAACAAATATCATTTTCCTCACATGGATAATTTTTTTGATTAGTTAATGGGGAAAAGTGGTTCTCATAGATTGATCATAAGTTGGGTTATCATCAGCTCAGAGTTCAGGATTCTGATATACTAAGGAAAACTTTTAGGATTAGGTATAGAAACTATTAATATCTTGTGATGCCTTTTGGTCTGACTAAAACTCCTATAGTTTTTTTTATTTGATTAATTGGATATTATTTAAATATCTCGACACTTTTATGGTAGTGTTCATGGATTATATTTTTGTTTATTTGAAATTTGAGCTTTTGCATTAGCGCCATCAGAGTTTGGTTCTAGAAATTCAATGAAGTCAATGTTTTTGTGGAATGATTTCAAAATATATATTTTTTTTCAAGAAGTGAAGTTTTTAGGGAATAATATTTCTAGACATGGCTTATTAGTTGATCCATAAATGGTTAAGGATGTTCCATCATGGAAAGAACCATAAAATGTCTTTGAAATTCAAAGCTTCTCTAGTCTTGCTCGATACTACTGAAGGTTTGTTAATGACTTATCTATGATGGAAACCCCTTAAACTATTCTTACAATGAAATTAGTGTAAATCACATGGGATGCAAAGTTCTAGTCTTCTTTCAATGATATTAAATGACTTTAGACATCAGATCCTATTTTGATCTTACCTAGGCCCTATAAAGGATACATGGTGTTTTGTGAAGCTTCTAGTGATGGTTTGGGATGTGTTCTTACGAAGGATGACAATAAAGTAGCTTGCAAATCTCATCATCTTCATCCAAATATGAATAATTTCCCCACTCATGATTAATAGATTATTGTAGTTATGATTTCACTTAAATGTTGGTAGCCCTGTCTTTTTTGGGAATGATTCATGTCTACTCTAATCACAAGAGTTGGAGTTATATCTTTTCTTAAAATGTCTTCAATCCCTATAGATAGATGATATGTATAATACCTTTCAATGTTTGACATCGATATCATCGACACCCTAGGGAAGGGAAACATCATTTTAGATTCTCTTAGTGGGAATGTACCATCAAAGACTATTCTAAAACCAAAAGAGGGGTGGAAACTTATGCAGATTTTCACTCAATTGCACCAAGATTCTCAGGAGGATGATTAAGGTATGGTTTTAACTAGTGTTCATTTATCATTATATCTCATGGAATCTATTTTTTAGAGTCATCAGAAGGATGATGATATTAGTAGATTTCGAGAAATCCTTTATGGCGGGGAGACCATTTTTGGTTGGTCTCTTTTTATAGATGGTATGATATACTATGGGGATCGGGTTATCATCCCAACATCTGTGATGAGTTTAGTCTTATTTAGTGGTCATATCTCTTCATGTTATATTCAACTTGGAGATACAAAGATGTATTATGACACGAGACAACAATTCTGGTGGTCAGGTATATAGTGTGACATTATAGATTATGTGTCCTGTAGTTACAGCTGCCAATGGATAAAGGCAGAGCACTTAAAACCCTATGGTTTTCTTTAGCCTCTTCCAGTGATGATCTGGAAATGGGATGAGGTATCCGTATAATTTTTTGTTAGACTAAAATGGTCTCCTAGAGGGAATAATTCTATTTGGGTGGTTTTTGATTGGTTAACGAAGTATTATCATTTCATTCCCATCAAGGATACCACTAAGGTTGAAGATATGAGCAGTCTTTATGTGTAAGAGATTGTGAGGTTATATGGGATTCCTTCTTAAATTGTATTATATTTGGATCCTAGGTTTTCCTTTAGGTTATATAGAAGTATTCAAGAGGCAATGGGAACAATGGTCAAGATCATCACAACTTACCATCCACAGACAAATGGTCATATAGAGTGAGTAATTTAGATCATGGGAGATATGCTTTGTACCTGTGTTCTCGACATGAGTGGATCATGGGATAGAAATCAGGGACTGTTTGAGTTTGGTTAAAACAACAGTTACAAGTCATAAATAAGAATAGATCTCTTTTAGGTGTTGTATGGTCACCCATTCAGATCACCTCTTTGTTTGGATGAGGTTAGTGAAGTAGCTTTAGTTGGACAAAGTTTGGTTCAAGAGACATCCAAGAAGATTTTGGATGTACATCGATGTCAGGTTATAGCCCATAGTCGAATGAAATCATATAAAGATTTTATATGTTATCCTCTAGTGTTTTCTATTGGTGACTAGGTTTTCTTGAAAGTTTATCCCCGTTTGGGTCACCATTGACTTGTAAAATAGGGAAAGTTAGATCTGAGATATGTTAGACCATTTGAGATCACTGAGTGGATATAAAGGTTGCCTATTGCTTAGTATTTCTAGTATATTATATTGTTATCTATGATGTTTTTTATATATCTCAACTCAAGAAGTGTCACAATGATCATGTTCATGTTTTTAGTTAGGATGAAATTGAGTTAGAGAGAGATGTTTCTATTCTATAGAAACCGGTTGATATCGTTGAATCTCAAGTGAAATCCTTATTGGGGAAGTTGATTCCATTGATAAAAATTCTATGGAAACATGAAACATATTCTCAGGAGACTTGGGAACGTGAGTCATTGATGAGGGAGTAGTGGCCTCATCTTTTTCCCAGGATTACTTCTTCCATGTTACTTCCCAAGGATGGAATGTCGTTATGGTGGGGATTTTGTAACATCCTATTACGGATTTATCTTGTATGTCCTTGAACTCATCATGGTGTTTTTTTCTTGTTATTTGTAAATGATTGTGAAGGAATTGGGAGTATTATTATAATGGTGACGTGAGAGATTTTTTGGACTATTAGCTTTAACAGATTTTGTTTATAGGATGTAAGAGGATTGCATGCCATCTAAGTGTTTCTGAATACAATTCATGAAAGGTTTTACACTTTTAATGGTTACACATCATCAAGAGGAGTTATACATCATGAATTATTTAAAAAAGGGATTTTAAATATTAGGTGACATATTTATTAGCGTACTAAAACAACATGGATTTCATTGTTTGTAAAGGAATTACAGATCATGTAATTCCCTGAGCAAGGATGTTTTAGGGTACCTATCAGGTTTTTGGTCCGTGTTCGAGCATTTGTTTTCCTTTTCTCTCAAACCAAAACTAATCTTCGGTGATTTTTGGAGACACTATTCATTATGTATTGATAAACTTGGAATTCCTTCATAATTTTGGTTGTGATGTGTCTCTCTAGGTATGTTATATTTACACTTATTTAATATCCTTGATTGTGGTAGAACCCATGGTTTGGGTTATCAGATCTGCTGGTTGGTGTTTCATCTTGTCTTATTCAAAGATCCATTGTGTGATCTCATTCTGGAGGTTGTTCCTTTGTTGGTCATGGTGTGACAGGTGTTCTTTGTTGAGGTATGTGACATTTCCTCTCCTCCACCAACCCTCTTTCTCAATTGAATCAATCCTAAGATGTGTGGACTGGATTCAAGGGCCTTTTTTTAGTTAGTTCTGCTTTTATTGTTTGTGCATCCCATTTTGAGAGTGTGTGATCCATGTTTTGAGGTAGGTGGTTATGTCTCTATAATATGTTGATGAACCTTATTTTTACATCTTTTTAAACAGTTTTATACAAGGAATTGGCTTGACTGATTTACCTGTGTTGAAAAATGTTTTTTAAAAAAAATTGTTTTTCCTTGACTGTTGATAAATGGATAGAAAAAGAGGATTTTTCAAATCATTTAAATGGATTTCTGAAATGGTTTTGAAATAATTTTTTAAACGTTGAGATTTTTGTGAAAATGAGTATAACAGTTACCTTGGTTACTTGGTGGAATGTTTTTATTGAGGCCATCATCCATTATGGGGGTTAATTTTTGGGTATGTTTCTCTTATTATAGAGTGTAGATTAATGTCTCCAGGAATGTATGTGATATTGGGATTTCAGTTTCTGGGGTGTCTCTATGGTCTTGGATTATAGATCATTGGATTCAGGTACTGTAGTTCACTGTTTCATAGATTTTGCGTACGAGTAGTCTGCTTCCTGACTTGTTCTATTCCTTTGTATTATGAATCATGTGATGCTATTTTTTATTATGTAATTCTTGTATTTGGACTGGTTTAGCCTTGATATGCATCTTGATGCTTGTGATAGATGATATGGAAAATTGTTCTTCAAAATTGATATACTAATTTTTGTTTTAGAATTGTGATCAAAAGGGAAATGTTTACCATGTTTTTTATAAAACTGCTTTACTGCTTATCATTACATGTTTTATTTAAATTGACAGGAAGCATGGATGATTTTCGCCTATCGTCTGTTCAAGGTTCTAGTGCTCTTCTATTGTGTATAGCAACACTCGGGTTGAATCCTCAGCAATGAAACCTTTTAATAGTCAATTGTTTTTAGTTGATTGTATTTTGATTGGGGAGTTTGTTTTCAGATCATAATTGAAATGATTGATTGATTAATATTGATTTAAAAATTTGATAAATATTGGGGTGAGTTCATAATTAGGTCGCCAATCTTGTTATATCCTTGAGCCTTGCTTTATATTGCATTAAATTTACATCGATGTCACAAGTTGACATTGACTGGAATTCCCAAGTGTTAAGGCTTTAATACAAGACTTAACATAACATATGGTTATAATCATAATAATAACTTGTTTGTGGTAGTGTATTTATGGTTCCAA
Organism: Viscum album; assembly: GCA_963277665.1. Classification (NCBI taxonomy): domain Eukaryota; kingdom Viridiplantae; phylum Streptophyta; class Magnoliopsida; order Santalales; family Viscaceae; genus Viscum; species Viscum album. Next base: position 824,298,134 of record OY728131.1, read on the forward strand.
TAATCCCTGGAAACCAGTCGTTAAACAAAACAAGTCATTAATCCATGACATTTTAAGTCCAACATAAACAATGTTAATTCAAAGAATACTTTTCAAGCAAAAGCTCTCAATCAATTAACATACCTAAATTATATCTCACATCAATAAGAGATTTATTCATCAATTGAAATTATTAGTAATATGGTTTATTATGTTTATTATGATGAATTATAAATAGAATAAAAATAATGGGATAAGAAAAGATTTGTGCATCGAACACACACACACACACGAATAGTGATGAGAATTAAAAACGAACATTATATTGAATGAGAAAGAAAAAGAAAGGAAGGGGTTCCAACATGATTTCAAATATTTTAAGATAATAAATATTTAATAATAAATGGTGTATGATTAAAATAGAATATTATTAATAAACATTTATTAAAAGATAATTACAAAAACAACACTTATGTGATTACAAATGAAGGAAAACGCAAAAGTAAAAGAAATCAAAGAGAGGAGGAAGGGTATCTCAAGTGAAAACATGATTTTGGAATGTCCTCCCAGGATTTAGGTAGAGCCTTGGTTGTGCCAACTGATCCTCTTCTATTCTGAATTTCCATCGTCTTACAAGGAAAGGACTGAAATTTATTTATAGCCCAATGTTGTGGGCTGTTTGCATTCCAAAAATGCCCTTCCACTTGGCTTGAATGTTAGACCATTAACACAGCATAATTGTGGAATATAGTCTACTTACAAGTGGTAGATATACATGTATACTATATATTCTGATAATTTTGAGGCCATTTGAAATTAGGTTCCAAAGGTATGGTGGTTTTATTAAAAAATGTTAATCTGTCCATTTCAATCAAGAATTTTTCAAGGATAAAATGTAAATGGGTTTTTGAATAGGAATATTCCCTCTAATATAAAAGATTTCTTCAAAAAAATTGGCCTTATATATCTCATATTTTACAATGAAAAATTGCAGCTCGAATGGATTTCTGTATCAGGATAAATGTCAAATTTAGTGTGCTGATATCAATTCTGGGATAGAATTGTGGGCTGGACATCAAAGCTTCATTTGGGCACCTTTTTGGAATTGGGCCAGACATTTGTAAAAATTTATCCGTATATTGTTCTTAGAATGTTCGAGGAGAATAAATTAATTTGGACTTCTGTATTTTTTCTAGTAATTAATTCTTCATGGATGATCCAGTTTATTCACAGAATTTTTGGGCCATCTTGTGAGGACAGTATGACCTTTAAAATGGTAGAATTTGCCCAAGATCCCTTCTAATGAACAATTGGATATTGAATGAGGAATCCAAAAAACAGGAACCATGAAATTTGGATAAATAGGGTTATAGTTATAATTAAATAGTAAATTTACTCAATTGGACTACTTCAAATAATGCTCAAAACTTATATTTAATATTAAAACATGAGCATCTCACACTAATTATGTGCTTTTACTTGAACTTTAGTAAAGGGGGTATAAAAAACTTATGAAAATATTAATAACATTAACTCCCTCACACCTTGTCTTGTTCAGGTCCTCATGTGAAACAAATATAAAAACATAACAAAATCATTCTCACTCTCCAAAAAATATCAAAATTGGGTTTTCTCCAATTGGGGGAGGTTTAGATCATTTAACTCTTCCATATTGAATTCCACCACAAATTTTTACAGAAATAGTATTAAAAAAATTCATTTTTCATGCTCAAATTTAGAAATGGAAAATGTGGGTACTCGAATATTACCCTTCTCAAGATGATAAAAAATTATTCTTGGAGGTTAACTCATTAACCAACCGAAAGTGAAAATCATCGAGTTTGAAAAAGATCTTAGATTCCATTCTATATCCTAAAGTGCACAACAATAAATATTTCTTTTGAAGGGGTTTTTCTATGGATATGGGATAGTAGAAATTACGTATTCAAAATTGTAGAACGAGGGGTAAAACACCAACATGGATAAGGAAATGCATAATATTTTTGAAATAAAACATGGAATGAAATGAAAACACATATTTACAAGTGTATAGTTGTGTGAATCAAGACACAAATGTGGTAGAAAATTTGAAGGGATTGAGAAGCTAGAATATTTACAAAATAAAATACTTATCTCAATGAAATAATAGTATATAATGCAACTGTTCTTTTTTTCTTGTCATTTTTTTCGAAAGTTGAACTTGAATCATATGTCAAACTAATCTCCCAACCGACATTTTATCTTCTCATGACACAAATTGTAATATTTGTAATAAGATCAAAGGATGATAAAGAGTGATTTTTGACCCACCCAAGACACCACCCATTTTTTTGTTTTGTTTTTGTTTTTTTCATCATTTTTTGGAAAACTTTTCAACAAAATTTGAACGAGATAAAAATATATACATTCCCAAACCCCACTGAATGACATCCTTTTCCCCGCACTTAAATATAGACTTACCCTAAAGCATATGATAGCATGGTGAAATCAAAAAAGTGTAACCAAAATGAAATCCATTCCCCCCCACAGTTAAATTTCAAATAATTATGCAATGAAAATCCATGTAGATATTGGGTGGGATAAGGTAATGGGTTTTTAATGTTGCCATTAAAGAAAAAGTTTTCATATGAATAAATGGGATTTTAAAAGGATGATTAATGTACGAGTAACGGGAGGCTATTTGGATATTGTGATTCTCATGAGGTTCATAAAAAGACTCTATCATATTAATGTACACTAAGTAGGAAATTCAACTCGAAGTTCCACAAACAAAAGAATCCCAAATAGGGGTAAAAACACACACATTTTGAAAATATGGTAATATGTATCCATGGCATGAAATGTGATTTTGTTCCTCATAGTTGTGGAAAATAATTTTCCAAATAAAAAATTGAGCATACAAAAGTTTTTGGTATTGAAACAATATTCTTTATCCAAATATATGATGAAAACAAAAAAAATTCACAAAAAACCATGTATTTTGACACCGCAAAATGGTTAGATAAAATTTCAAAATTTTAAGGTGAGTAATTATGAATCTTTATTTTCCATATTTTTTAGGTGATTTTTATTATTGTTTTTTAGTTTTTTTGGTTTTTGTTTTAGTTTTTTCATAAAGACAGACCCACACAAAAGATAAAGAGTAAATAAAAACTATGATGAGGAAAGTGGTAAAAAATGAAAGAGAGGGGAAGAAGAAGAAAAAAGGGGGGGAGAGTATTGGATAGAGAGAGTTAAAGGGAAAGATGTTCCCCCTGTTTTTAATTTGGTTGGTCATCTTCCCCATCTGGTGGTGGGTCGGTGGATGTTTTGGATCTGAGGGAAGTTGAGGTGGTTCCGTAGATGTGTTTACTATCACGGTGATTCTTTAAATTATTTCCATTAACCATGAATTTCCTTTTGGAATATGGGACTTGGACTTGAACTGCACCAAATGAGTAAACTTGTTAAAAAATAAATAGAACTTCCCATAGATAATTAAGCTTACCTAGGTGAATCCAAAATCGATATTTAAAGAGAAATACAATTTTCACCATTATGGAATAACATTCTCAAGATGTTATTTTCATGGAATGACTTTTCCATTTCTTTGTATAGATTAGAATTCTCATTGGAATCAAGTCAAAGATCCTCTAGATTAGCCAATTGAAACCATCTATCTTCACCAGATTTTTGTCAAATAAAATTATAGGTTTTTACCACCCAAAAATGATTATGTTGGATTTAAACTGGTAAATGAAATGATTTACCAAAAAGTATCCTAAAAGTAGATATCCCAATGGGTGTTTTATAGGTAGATCGACAAGCCTAAAGTGTTTCACCAAGTCTTTCATGCCAATCTTTTCTGGTGGGTTTTACTATTCTCTCAAAAATTATTTTTAGTTATGTATTAGAAAGATCAGAAATACCATTTGTTTGGGGTTGACGTGTAGTTTATGTTTTATGTATAACCACATTATTTTTCAATAGAGATTCCATGGTTCTATTACAAAAATGGTTTCCTAAGTCACTTATCAAGGCATTTGGTGTGCCAAATACAAGGAAGATTAGTGTCTTTAAAAATTCACTAATAGTATGTGAATCATCATTTCTAGTGGGTTTGAACTTGACCTGCATTGAAACATAATAATCTGCATGAAGAATATATGAGAATCCATTAGAATAGGTGAATGGTACCATGAAATCGATGTCCCAAACATCAAAGATATCACATAATATTAATGGATTTTTGGGAATTTCATTTTTTTGGAAATTGTGCCAAAGTATTGGCAAGAGAGACATGATTGAAAAAAATCATGTGAGTCCTTGAAGAATTATGGAAAGAAGAATCCAAAGTCTAGGAGCTTTTGGGAGGTTCTTTTTCGGTCCAAAGTGTCCACCTCTGGTAAGTGAGTAACATAATTCTAAGATGGAGGAATGCTTATCTTCATCAAAAAATCTCATAATTACCACTTCAACTCCAATTTTCCAATGATTATTATCTTCCCAAAAATAGAATTTTGAATCACTTTTCAGATTTATTTTTTGTCATTTTGAAAAAAAATTAGGAAAATTACCAGCAACCAAGTAGTTTATAATTGGGGCATACCATGGTAACTTTGGAGTGAGAGATAAAAGTTATTAGTGAGGAATTCAGGATCAATGATTTATGAATGGGTAGAATTATAAATTATACTTAGGTGATCAGCCATATGGTTTTCTATTCGTGGTCTATATTTTAATTCAAGTTCAAACTCTTAGAGAATTAGGATCCATCTCATTATCCTCAGGATGGAATCACTTTTCTAGAGTAAAAACTTTATAGCAGAATGGTCTATGAAGATGATGATTTTGGATCCTAAGAGATAGGGAAATAATTTATTTAAGGCAAAAACCATTGCTAAAAGTCTCTTTTCAATCACAGTGTTATGAGATTGAGTTTCATCTAATGTTTTTGATTCATAAAGAGAAATGAGGATTTTTTTTCTTCTATGACCAAGAACAACCCCAAAAGATCTCTCAAAAGCATCACACATCTATTCAAAGGGTAAAGACCAATGTTGGTGTTAGATTATCAGGAAGAAGTAAGACATACTTTGAGTTCAACAAAGGATCTCTCGAAAACCACATATATATGCAATGTGACATCATTTTTGAGAAATTGATTAAGTGGAGGGAAATCCTACTGAAGTTATGGATGAATCACCAATAGAAACTGGCATGACCGAGGCATGATTAGATGTCTCGAACAAAAGGGGTTCAAGAATTGATTGGATCACTTCAATTTCAGTAGGATCGACTTAAATACCCTCTTTTGAAAGTAAATTACCTAAAATAATCCCATTTGCATCCATGAAGTGGTATTTTTCAGAATTTAACACAAGGTTAAACATGAAACACTTTTAAAGGACTCTTGATAATGAATTCAAGAAAGATTCAAACGACTCACCATAAATGGTAAATTCCCCCATGAAGTATTCTATGTATTGCTCAATGAATTCGTAAAATATACTCACCATATCCCTTTGTAATGTCTCAGGGGAATCACAAATCCCATAAGGCATTCTCCTATATGCATATATTCCAAAGGGCCATGTGAAAGTAGTCTTTTCTAGGTCCTGAGGTGCAATTGGGGCACACGAGCCTTAGCCCGGTTGGCAAGGTCTCTGATGGTGCATCCAAGAGACCAGGGATCAAATCCAGGCGGAGGCAGAATTTATGGGCTACTATAGCAGTACTGTAGTAGTACTGTAGTGGGAGCTGTAATAGTACTGTAGGAGTACTGTAGCGGGAACTGTAGCAGTACTGTAGCGGGCACTGTAGCAGCCGGAGATATGCCCATGTTTGGGCCTTCGAGCCTCAGATTTGGTCACAGAGTCCTTCATTGGCCTTAGGGAACCCAGGCCTTTGGGTCAGTTGGGCCTTCGAGCCATCCTAATGGCCTTCGGGCCACCTGTAGATACAAACTAGACCAAACTACAAGGAACAAGCTCTACAAGGAGGACGAGCAAAGGAGCTTTCACCATAGCAGAAGCTACACGGATTGCAAGAATGAGAGGGTGTGGCACCTGCCATCGGGACAAGCCTGTTTATGCATGGGAATGCCTAGACGAACAGCCATGCAGAGGTGAAGAGATGATATCATGATGAAGATGCTGGGGAGGAGCAGTTCCAAGTTGTTAGTCTGGGTTGCATGTAATGTTTGTGCCTAAGGGCAATGGTTCCTCTATGGCCTACGGGCATGTAATCATTTACTTATGGGAATTGTAGGGTTACACCTCATCCCTTGAAAGGTGGATTATCAAAAATCAATAAAAAAATGAAGGCCTTCGGGCCACTGGAGGAGGTGCAATTGGGATTTGGATGTTTCCTGTGTATCCATCAAGAAATCAATAATGTTACTTTCTAGCTTATAGTTCTAGCATTTGATCAAGGAATGGATGCAGGTAGGGATATTTTCTTGTTTCAACATTCATTTTTCGATAATAAATGCACACATGCCATTTTCTCTTCATTTTAGTTGTGACTACCTATCCATGTTCAATTGTAAAAATAGTTATCCGATCCATCTTAGGTAAAACATGAATTGGAATAAACCACTCATTATCAGAAATTTTGTAGACAATACCAGCTTGAATAAGTTTAATGATCTCTTCCCTAACTACCTCAAGTATGAGTGGATTTAGTGTTCATTATAGCTAACTAATTGGTTTGGATGATTCCTCAAGATGGATCTGATCAATGCAAATAGCAGGGTTGATTCCTAGTATGTCATCTTGGGTCCAACTGAATGAATTTTTTGTTTTCCTCTAACACTTGAACAAGTTTGGAATCTTTTGTTTCAGTAAGTTTTATAGAGATAATGACATGATAAGAGTGATCATGGAAAAGGAATTCATATTTTAGGTGTTTAAGAAGATGTTTCAGATCAATATCATCTTTCATTTTTAGTTTAGACATCCTAGGAATGGAGGAAGGTATTTTAGTGGATTCTGATTCATTTTCCTTAATAATATCCTAGATGGATCAATAACGATCAAAGTTGTTGTGAGATTAAAGAGAGTTTTCAAGTTCCACTACATTAATGGAGTATATGAATGACATGTCCACATAACATTCACCATTGATATCTTGGTTAATCATGGTGCAGATTTCACAAGATCCTATATCATTACAATATTATAAACATGTTGGAATGGGGTTCAATTGACTCTCAAAAGTGTCCCTAGAGGCACAGATTGAGAATTCAGAGTGATCCTCAGATGTGTATCACATGGATATGAAAATGTTGGACTTAACCAACTGGTCACCAAATTCCATGGATAAGATGCTTGAATAGATATCAATATTGGTTCTCAAAATCATTAGGAATGGTCTACCTAGAATTAAGGGAGATCAAGAAGTGGTCTTCTCACCTTCCATGTCAAGGACATAGAAATCATCTAGGAAGATATGATCATTAACCTAGATGAGGATATACTCAACTATTCCCTTAGTATTGGCTATGATTCGATTGGCTAACTGAATTACCACACCTGTTGGGTGGAAGGGACCTAGACCAAGGTTGGAGAATATGAATTTAGGCATGACATTTTTTTATTCCCCTATGTCTATGAGTGCATCATCAAAGCTTGAAACTCCTATAGTGCATGGAACTGTAAAGGTCCCATGATATTTTCATTTAATGGGTATAGAATCTTGGGTCAAGACATTTTCAAAGGTCCTATGTATCCTCTTATGAATGCAGAATTCCTTAAGAAACATAGCATTCATAGGGATTTTTTATGGAATCTAAGAGGGTAATGTTTACTTCAACATGTATAAACATGTCGAGCCTTTCATGATTAGGTTCAATGTACTTACATGGAATTGAAATAGCTTGAGGAAAAGGAATTGGATTCATACGTGGAATGGAAGGAGGTGAGGTAATGGATTCAGAATCCATTTCAATTTTTTATCGTTTCATTTTCTAAGACAACATTCAAATGGGAGTTGGAGGTCTCATCATGAGGCATAGAAATTTTCATTCCCGATCTAAGTGAAATTGCACTTAGATAACCCATGCGATTGGGTAATGGTTTAGTTGGAAGTTGGAAATAATTCTATTATTGTTGTTGGATCAGGTGGGATGCAAGTTGAACAATTTGGATTTCAATATTATTAAGGCCGGAACAGGTGAAGGAGAAATGATCTTCCACTGAACTTTCCCATGGTTTCATGGAAGAAGAGGATTATCCCAGATTGGTATTAACATGATTTTGCATCTTGGGAAAGCAATTGTATTGTTTTGGGAATTGAAAAAGCTCACAAGGATAGTGGAATATCAGAGGAGGAAGACCAGGATTGATCCTTTGAGGTTGAGGAACAAAAGTGTAAGGTTGTGGGAAGTTACCAACACTTTGGAACTATTGGAATTGTTTTATCATTTGAGGAGGGAATTGAGGGGGATTTGAAATGTGATTGCCATACCTCAAGCCTTGGTTAAAGGAAGAAGATAAGGGCTAAGAGTGGGGTTGGTTGAAGTTTCTAATTAATAGAAATGATTGTTGAGGATTGATGTTCCTCTGAGAATATGTTGCATTGAGCTCGAATGGTTTAGATTAATTAGTGGGATCCTCTTGAAGTTGTGGACAAATTTTAGTTGGATGATTTGGGGAGCTACCGATTCAACAATTTTTGATAGGTCCCGGGAATAGTCATTGTGGAGAAGATGAGGTTGGGAATTTGGAAGCCACCGTTAGTTGTCACACAAGACCTATAAGTTCAATCATCCACTCGGTCATCTTGTTTGGTTCTATGGATTGATTCTCTTGAACTTTTTTGACTTAATAATGTTATCATGTATGGAATTTTTGTGTGTTTTTATCCATGTTTCTTATGAAATGTCTTGCAACTAAGAGAGTTTTATTAACAAGAGCACCACTACTTGCGGCATTAATAAGAGTTATCTCCATAGCCAATAACCCCTCATATAACTATTGGATCAAAAGTTGGTTAAGTATTTTGTGGTGTGAGCAGGATTCCACAATCCTTTTGAACCTCACCCAATACTCATGGAGTGATTCATTGGAGAATTGATAGATACCACTAATTTCCTTTCTGATGGAAGTAGTACGAGAAGGAAGAAAGAATTTCTCAATGAAAATTCACTTCGTGTCAATACATGTGTTTATGGAATGAGGAGGAAGGTATTATATCCATGATTTAGAAGAGTTAGGTAAGGAAAAAAGGGAACTCTAAAAGTTTGATTTGTTCCTCAAAAAACCCATGATGCTTCATTGTAGACCACACAACTTGGAACTCTTTATGGTGGAGATGTGGATCCTCACCGGATAGCCTATTGAAATGAGTTAGAAGATGAATCAAACCCAATTTGTGTTCGAAGTCAGCCTCTATGTTTTTATATTTAATACCCAGGGGTTTGTAATTCATATCAGGGGAAGAAATTTCTATAAGGGCTTTTCCCTTGGATTAGCCATTTGTAATTCAATTGGTTAGAAAAGATTTTGATTATCCCTAATGGTCTTCCTATGTTGGCATAGTGTTCCATTAATTTCAGGGTCAAACAAATATGAGGGACAGTTTGGGAGGCTATAAGGAATTCAGATAAATTTTGGAAGAAATGGGAAGACCGATTTTTCTTTGTATTTTTCTGTTTATGATTTTTATGAGAAGGCTGGCTTTTCTTTGTGTATTTTTCATTTTTTAAATGTTTTTCGTTTTTTAATAACAACCATAAATGAATGAATACTTAATTTAAGCATCCCTTATAAATGATCAATTTGGAAGCATGAACTATTTTAACTTATTGACCATTCAAGGTTCTGGTGCTCTGCTAATGTGTATAGCATCACTCGGGTTGAATCCTCAGAGATGCTACTTTTTAATAGTCAATTTTTTTTAGTTTATTTTTTTTTTGATTTTGGGGTTTGTGTGAAGAGAATAATTGAAATTATTTATTGATTAATATTGATTTAACAATTTTATATGTATTTTGTTGTGTTCTTCATTAGGTAGTTAATCTTCTGATATCCATGGTCCTTGCTTTATATTGCATTAAATTAACACCCATGTCACAAGTTGACGATGATTGGAATTCCCAAGTGTTAAGGATTTAATCCAATATTTAACATAACATAGGGTTAAAATCATAATCATATCTTATTTACGTTAGTGTATTTATGTTTCCAATAATACATAGAAACTACACATTAAACAAAACATGTCATTAATCAATGACATGTTACGTCCAACATACACAAAGTTAATTCAAAGAATATTTATCAAGAAAATGTTCTCAATAAGTTAACATACCAAAACTATATCTAACCTCAATGAGAGATTTAATAATACATTTAAATGATTATTTATCTAGTTTTCTATGTTTATGATGATGAATTATCAATAGAACAAAAAGAACAGGATAAGAAAAGTGTTCTGTGTCGAACACACACACATGAACAATGATGAGAATTAAAAACAAACTTTAGATATAATGAGAATGTGAAATAAGGTAAGGGGTTTCAACTTGATTTAAAATATTTTAATAGAATTAATATTGGAGAAAATATTGGTTATTTTTAAAAGATAATATTAAATATAAACATTCATAAAAACAGAATTGTAAAAACAACACTTACGAGATTACAAATGAAGAAAAGCACAAAAGTAAATGAAATCAAAGAGAGGAGGAAGGGCCTCTCAAGTAAAAACATGAGTTTGGAATGTCCACTTAGGCTTTTGGAAGATCCTTGGTCATGCCAATTGATTCTCCCCTATTCTTAATTTCCAACATCTTGCACGAAGAGGAGTGGGATGTATTTATATCCCAATGTTGTGGGCTGTTTGAATTTCAAAAGTTCATCTCCACTTGTCTCGAATATTAGGCCATCTAGAAAGAATAATCTTGAAATGTATTATTCTTACAAGTTTTAGATATAAATTATTAATATCTACTATGAAAATATGACCTCCATTTGACTTAAGGATCCAATGTTATGACAATTTTATTAAACAATGTTAATCTGTCCATTTCAGTCCAGACTTTTTCAAGGCCAAAATGTGAATGTGTTTTTGAATAGGATGATGTCCCCAAATCCAAATTATTTCTTCAAAAACCTTGGCCAACTATATATTATATTTTATAGTTAAAAATACCATCTTTAATGGATGTCTCTATTAGCATAAATATCAAATTTAGTGTGTTGATATTAATTCCTGGACAGAATTGTGGGTTAGAATACAAAGCTTTATTTGGGCCTCTTGTTTTTAGATTTGGATCTTGATATTTTATAAAATAATACTTTAATTTTTTCCCAAAAATTGTAGGGGAATAAATGAATTTGTAATTCTATATTGGGCCTAGTAATTCAATCTTCGTAGATGTTCCAGTTTCTTCACAGATTCATTGGGCATTCTTGTGAGGACCATATGTCCCTTCAAATGGCAGAATTGTCCCAAGATCTTTTATAATGAAATATTTGGTATTGAATGAGGAAGCCTAAAAAATAAGAACTATCTAATTTTTATATGTAGGGTGAGAGTTATAATTGTAAAATTAAAATTTCACAATTGGACTACTTCAAATAATCTCAAAAATTATATTTAATATTAAAACATGAGTATCTAACATCAATTATGAACTTTTACATGAAATTTACTAAAGGTAGTATACAAAAGGTTATGAAAATATTAATTACATAAACACCCCCACAACTAGTCTTGTGTATGTCCTCATGTGCAACAAATATAAAAACATAACAAAATCATTCTCACTCACCAAAAAATATAAAAATTGTGTTTTCCCCCATCAGAGAAGGTTTAGATCATTCCACTATTGCATATTCAATTCCACCACAAATTGTTAAAAAAAAATTGTTCAAAAAAAATTCTTTTTTCATGATCAAATTTAGAAATGGAAAATGTCGGCACTCTAAAATTACTGCTCTCATGATGATAAATTTTTATTTCTAAAGGTTCACTCATTCACTAACCCAATGAAAAAATCATAGATTTTGAAAAATATCTCATCTTCAATTACCTATCATAAAGTGAAAAATAATTAAGATGTCTTTTGAAGTGGTTTTTCTATGGCAATCGGACAGTAGGAATTCAGTATTCAAAATCATAGAAAGAGGGATAAAATAACAACATGGAAAAAGAAATGCACTCTATTTTTGAAATAAATCATGGAAATAATTGGAAACACATATTTACAAGGGAAAAATTGTTTAAATAAAGACAAAAAATGTGGAATAGAATTTTAATTGAATGATAATATGGATTATTTAAAGAACACAAAACTTATCCCAATGAAATAAGAATATATAAAAGAAGTGACCATTTTGACTTTCATTTTTTTTTTGATTTTTTTCAGATGTTGAACCTTAAAAAGATCACACACTCATATCACAACCCATTTTTGATCTCCTCAAGAAACTAATTTTAATAGTTATAATAAGACTAGAGGTTTAGAAAGAGTGATTTTGACCCGCCCAAGACAGAACACAATTTTTTTATTTTTTTCATCATTTTTTGAACACATTTCAATAAATTTTCAACAAGATAAAAATATATACATTACCAAACCCCACAAAATGTAAAAATATCCCTCACACTAAAATGGACTCTTTCCCTCAAGAATATGATAATAAGGTTAAATCAACAAAGGGCAACCAAAATGAAATCAATTCCCCCCACACATAAATTTCAAAAAATTATGCAATGAAAATACTAGTAGATATTGGGTGGGATAAGTTATTGGGATTGTAATATGGATATCAGAGAAATGGTTTTCATAGGCTCGAAGGGAATTTCAAATGTAAGATTGATGTAAGGGTAAAGGGAGGCTATTTGGCTTTTGTGATGGTCATGAGGTTTAGAAAATGCCTCTATCATAATAATGTACACTAATGTAGGAAATTTTACTCGAAGATCCACAAACTCCAGACTCACAAATCGGGGTAAAAAACACACATTTTGAAAAAATTTCCATAGGTGTCCTTAGCATGAAATCTAATGTTTTTCGTCATTGTTGGGGAACATCATTCTCTAAATAAAAAATTGATCACTCAAAATTTGTTTGTGTTGAAACATTATTTTTTATCAAAATCTATGATGAAAAAACAATTTTTTTAGATGAAACCATTTATTTTAACTCTCCAAAATAGTTTAAAAAATTTCAATAGTTTAAGGTGAGTAATTATGAAACTTTAGTTTCCACATTTTTAGGTGATTTGTATTACTGTTTTTCAGGTTTTTAGTTTTTTGTATTAGTTTTTTCATAAATACACACACACATTAAAAAGAAAAAGTAAATAATAACTATTATGAGGAAGGTGGTATAAAATGAAAGAGAGGGGAAGAAGAATAAATATGGAGATAGAGGAAGAGGTATAAATTTAAAGGGAAGGAGGTGCCCCTATGTTTGGATTTAGTGGGTTGTCATCCCAATCCGGTGGTGGGTTGGTGGAAGTTGTAGATCTGATGGAAGTCGATGTGTTTCATCGGATCTATGTACTCTCATGGTGATTCTTTAACCAATGTCGATTAACCATGAATTTATTTTTGGAAGATGGGTCTTGGACTTGCACTGCACGAAATCGGTAAACATGAGAAATAATAAAAGGACCTTCCCATCAATAATTAAGCTTAAATGGGTGAAGATGAAGTGGATATTTGAAGAGAAATAACTTTTCACCTTCATGGAATACCTTTCTCAGTATTTTTTTTTCATGGAGAACCTCATCCTTCCCTTTGTACAGACTAAAATTCTCATAGTAATCAACTCGATGCTCATCCTGCTCATCCAATTGAAAATATATCTCTTCACCTGATTTTTCGCAACAAAAAATATAGGTTTTCATAGAGTAATAATTCTTATGATGGATTTCAACTAGTAAATGTTATGATTTACCAAAATATATCCTAAAATGAGACATCCCAATGGTTGTTTTATAGGCAGTTCGATAAGCCCAAAGTGATTCACCAAGTGTTTCAAGCCAGTCTTGTATGGTGGTTTTTAAAATTCTCTCATGTACTCTTTTCACTTCTGTATTAGAAAATTCATACATTCCATTTTTTGGGGGTGATATGTAGATGAAGTTTAATGAACAAACCCATTATTTTTCAAAATATATTCCATGGTTCTATTATTAAAATGGGTTCCAAAGTCACTTATCAAGGCACATGGTGTGCCAAATCGGTGGAAGATGTGTGTATTTAAGAACTCAATAATAGTATGTGAGTCATCCTTTTTAGTGGGTTTGGCCTCGAACCACCTAGAAACATAATAAACCAGAAGAAGAATATAATAGAATCCTTTGAAAGGGGGAATGTTCCCATGAAATTGATGCCCCAAACATCGAAGATCTCACAGAAAATTAAAGGCTTTTGGGGAATTTCATTTCATTTGGAAATTTTTCCGAAAATTGGGAAAGTGGGAAATGATTGAAAAAACTCATGTGAGTCCTTAAAGAGTGAAGGCTAGAAGAATATAGAGTCTATGACATTTTTAGAGGTACTTTGTGGTCCTAAGTTGCCACCTATGGGATGTGTGTGACAAAATTATAAGATTGAGGAATGTTCATCTTCATCGACACATATACTAATTACCATGTCCTCCCCAGTTTTCCAATGTTTATTATCTTCCAAAAATGGAATTGTGAATCACTTTTTACCTTCATTTTTTGTTGTTTTGAAAATATTTTAGGAAAAATACCATCAACCAAGTAGTTTACAATTGGGGTATACCATGGTAACTTTGGAGTGAAAGATGAAAGGTGTTTAGTTGGGAATTCATGATCAATGATTTCTGAATGAGAAGAATTAGATATTATAATCAGGTGATCAGCCATAGGGTTTTATTTTCCTTCTCTGTATTTTATTTCTATGTTAAACTCTTAGAGAATTAAGATCCATCTTATTAGCCTCAGTTTGGAATCACTATTATTGAGTAAATAATTTATAGTAGAATGTTCTGTGAAGATGATGATTTTGGAACCTAAGATATTGGTGTTGGATTATTAGAGAATATGTAAGAGAAATTTTGATTTCAACTAATCATCTATTGAAAACCTTATTGAAATGGAAAGTGACATCATTTTGGAGCAACCGAGTGAGTGGAGGGTAATCCAACTGAAGTTATGAACGGATTGCTGATAGAAACTTGCATGACCATGGAATGAACAGATGTCTTGAACAGAAGTGGGTTTATGAAGTGATTGGATCACTTCAATTTAGGTAATATTGACCTCAATACCCTCTTTCGAAAATATGTTCCCTATAACAATCCCATTAGTAACCGTGAAGTGACTTTTTTAAATATTTAACACATGGTTACACATGACACAATTTTGAAAGACTAGAGAGAGTGAATTCAAGAAAGATTCAAATGAATCACCATAAATGGTAATGTCATCTATGAAGAAATCCATGTAGTGTTCAATGAATTCAAAAGATATTCTCATCATACACATTTGGAATGTTTCAGAATAATTAAAAAGTATAAAAGACTTTCTATTATATACATATCATTCAAAGGGGCATGTGAAAGTAGTATTTTTTTGGTCCTAAGGTGAGATTGGGATTTGTATGTAGCTAGTGTATCCATCAAGAAATAAATTATATGACTTTCTAGCAAATCATTCTAGCATTTGATCAAGGAATGGAAGAGGGTAATGATATTTTCATGTTTCAACATTCAATTTTTCGTAATCAATGCACACACACAATTTGTTTTTCAGTCGAGTTGTGACTACCTCTCCATGTTCATTTGAGAAAAAAGTTATCCCACCCTTCTTAGGTACAACATTACTTGGACTAACCCATTCACTATTGAAAATTGGGTAGATAATACCCCCTTGAAAAATCTTGGTGATCTCTTCCCTAAACACCTCAAGTATGAGTGTATTGAGTCTTCTTTTTGGTTGTCTAATTGGTGTGGATGATTTATCAAGATGGATGTGATGTATGCAAAGAGCAGGGTTGATTTTTGGTCTATCATCTAGGGTCCAACCTAAGGCCGTTTTGTTTTCCTCCAACAATTGAACAGGTTTTGTCGCCTTAGTTTTATTAAGTGATGTATATGTAATGAAATTATAAGAGTGATCATGGAAAAGGAATTCATCTTTCAGGTGTTCAAGAAGAGGTTTTAGATCAGCCTCATCTTTCATTTTTGGGTTAGACAACCCAGGAATGGAATAAGGGATTTCAGTTTCTTCTGATTCAATTTACTTAATACTTTACAAGGCGGAGCAGTATAGGTCATAGTTGATGTGGTATTCAAGAGAGTTTTCATGTTCTTTTAGATTAATAGATTTTATGAATAACAGGTCCACATCAACATCACCATTTATAAATTGGTTAATAATTGTGCAGATTTCACAAGATCTTATTTCATTAGAACATGATTAACATGATGGAATGGGGTTCAATTGACTCTTAGAAGTGTCCTCAGAATCATGGATTGAGAATGCAGAGTGATCCTCAGATGGGTATTGCATGGCTTGGTAAATGTTGACCTTGACCAGTTGGTCACCAAATACCATGGATAAGATGCCTAAATGGACATCAATCCTGGTACTCACTATCATTAGAAATAGTATTCCTAGAATTAAGGGAGAATGAGAATAGGTCTTCTCACCTTCCATGTCAAGGAAATAGAAATCAGTTGTGAAGATAAGATCATTAACCCGAACAAGGACATCCTCAATTATTCCCTCTGGACTGGCTGTGTAATGATTGGATAATAGAATGGAAACACCCATTGGGTGAAAGGGATCATGAACAAGGTTGTATAATATGGATTCAGGAATGAAATTTGTTGAGGCACCTAAGTATATGAGTGCATCATCGAAGCTTGAACATCTTATTTGTCATGGAACTGTAAAGGTCCTAGAATATTTGACGTTAATGTGTATGGACTCTTGGATTGAAAATTTTTAAAAGGTCCTAAGTTCCCTCTTATGGGTACACAATTCCTTAAGAAACATAGCATACATAGGGATTTTTTTAATATAATCTAATAGGGGAATGTGGACTTAAACACATCCAAACATGTCAACCATTTCAAGATCGAGTTCAAAGGACTTCCTTGCATTCAAAATAGCTTTAGGAAAAGGAATTTGATTCCTAATTGGAATGGAATGAGGTGAGGTATTGGATTCAAATTCATTTTCAAATTTCTTTTTCTTTTCATTTTCTAGGTCAACATTCAAACAAATGTTGGAGGACTCATCATGAGGCATATCAATTTTCTTCCCCGATCTAAGTGCAATTTCAATTTAATTACCCTTGGGGTTAGGTAATGGTTGAGTTGGAAGTTGGAAAAAAATTTATTTTTGTTTCTGGCATAGGTGGGATGCATGTTGACCAATTTGGGTTACAATATATTTAGGGATAGAACGAGTGAAGGAGGCAATATCATCCAATGAACTTTCCCATGGTTTCTTGGAAGAAGGGGGTTATCCTGGATTTGGATTACCTTGATTTTTGTTCTTGGGTAAGTGATTGAATTGGTTTTGGAATTGAGAAGGCTCACTATGATAGTGGAATCTTGGAGGAGGAAGATGAGGATTAATCCTTTGATGTGAAGGATCCAAAGGGTAAGGTTTTTGGAAGTTACCAAAATGTTTACCATATTAAAATTGGTTTGGATTTTGAGGAGGGAATGGAGGAGGATGAGAAATGGGATAACCATACCTCAGTCGTTGGTTGAAGGTAGAAGTGGAGGGATCGGAGTGGGGTTGGTTGATGTTTCTAATGAACTGACTTGATTATTGAGGATTGGTGTTCCTCTGAGCATATGCTAATTTGATATCCATTGGCTGAGATGAATCAAAGGAATCCTCTTAAAATTGTGTACATGTGTTAATTGGATGAGATGGAGAGCTAATGATTCCACGATTATTGATAAATCCAAGGAATAGAGATTGTGGAGAAGATGAGGTTGGGGCTTTGGAAGCCACCACTAGTTGTCTCACAAGACATAAAAGTTCTCTCATCCACTCGGTCAACTTTTTGAGCTCGAAATATCGATTCTCGTAGACTTTTCTGACTTGAGCATGTATCGAGTATGGAATTGTTGTGTGGTTTCATCCATGTTACTTATGAGATATCTTGAAGCTACAAGAGTTTTATCAACAAGAGAACCGCCACTTGAAACATCAATGAGAGTTCTCTCCATATCCAATAACACCTCATATAAGTATTCGATCAATAGTTGGTCAAGGATATTGTGGTGTGGGAAGGTTTTCAAAAGATTTTTGAACCTCTCCCAATACTTATGAAGTGATTCATTGGGGAATTGATGGATTCTACTAATTTACTTTCATATGGAATTTGTACAAGAAGTAGGAAAGAATTTCTCTATGAAAAGTTTCTTCAGGTCATTGCATGAGTTTATGGAACCATGAAAGATGTATTAGAGCAATGATTTGGTAGAGTAATCTATGGAAAAAGGGAATTCTCAATCTTTTATTTGTTCCTTAAAAACCCCTTGAGGGTTCATGGTAGAGCACACCCCTTGGAACTCTTTATGGTATAGATGTGGATCCTCACCGACTAGCCCATGGAAATGAGGTAGAAGATGAATCAAACCCGATTTGAGTTCAAAGTTTGCCTCTATGATTGGATATTGAATACTAAGGGGTTGCTAATTTATATAAAGGGGAAAAAGTTCATTTAAGGTTTGTTCTATAGGATTATCCATATCTAATTCAATTGGTTGGACAAGGTTTTTATTATCCCTAATGGTCCACCTAATTTGGAAAATTGTTCACTCAATTTTAGGATCAAAAAAATATAAGGGATTTTTTGGGAGGCTACGGGGAATTCAAAGAGAATTGGAAGAAAGTGGAAGATATGTTTTTCTTTTTTTTCTTTCCATTTATGATTTTTATGAGAATGGGGGTTTTTCATTGGGTTTTTTCAATTTTTTTTTTAATTTTGTTTTTTTTTGTTTTTTAAAATAACCCGAAACAACCAACTACTTAATTGAAACATCCCTGGAAATGGTTCCATTTGAAAGCATGTAAGATTGTCACCATTTGACCATTCAAGGTTCTGATGCTCTGCAAATGTATATAGCAGTACATGGGTCGAATCCTCTAAGATGATACTTTTTAAAATTCAATGGTTTTTAGTTGATTATATTTTGATTGGGGGGTTTTCTGCAGAGCATAACTGAAATGATTGATTTATTAAGATTTATTTAACAAATTTGATAAATATTTGGGTGATTTCATTATTAGGTAGTTAATTTTGTTATATCCTTGAGCCTTGATTTATATTGCTTTAAATTAACACCCAAGTCCCAAGTTGATGTTGATTGGAATTCCAGAAGTGTTAAGGCTTCAATAGAAGACATAACTTAACATAGGGTGCTAATATTAATCATATGTTATTTATGGTAGTGTATTTATAGTTCCAATAATCCATGGAAACCACTCATTAAACAAAAAAATCATTAATCCAAGCTATGTTAAGCCCAACATACACAATGTTAATTAAATGAATATTCATCGAGTAGAAGATCTCAATCACTTTACATACCCAAATCTTAACTCCCCTTAATAAGATATTTATTCATCCATTTAAATTAAAAGTAATATGGTTTGTTATGTTCATTAGGATGAATTATAAATTTAACAAAAATAACAGAATAAAAAAATAGTTGTCCGTCGAACACACACACATGAACGATGATGAAAATTAAAAATAAACTATATATTGAATGAGAAAACGAAAGAAGGGAATGGGTTTCAACTTGATATCAAATATTTTAAGATAATTAATATTTAATAATAGATGGAGGATGATTAAAAGAGAATATTAATAAGAAACATGCATTAAAATTGTATTACAAAAACAACACATATATGATTACAAATGAAGAAAAACACAAAATTAAATGAAATAAATGAGAGGAGGAAGAGTCTCTCAAGAGAAAAATTGAGTTGGGAATGTCCTAATATGATTTTTTAATAGCCTTGGTCATGAAAATTGATCCTCATATATTTTGTATTTACATCCTCTTTTAGGGAGTAAATGGGGATGTATTTATAGCCCAATGTTGTGGGCTATTTGAATTCCAAAACTGCCCCTCCACTTGAATCGAATATCGGACCATCCATACAGCATAATATTGAAATATTGTCTTCTTAAAAGTTGTATATATAAATATTTACTATCTACTATGAATGTTCTATATCCATTAGACTTTAAGGAGACAATGTTATATCGTTTTTATTAAACAATGTTAATCTGTCCATTTCAATGCGTATTTTTTCAAGGCCAAAATGTGAATTGGTTTTTGGATAGGAATATGCCCTAAAATTTGAAATATTTATTCAATAAAGTCATACGCCTATATCTCCTCATTCACATTGAAAAATATCATCTATAATGGATGTATCTATCAAGAGAAATATCAAATTTATTGTGCTGATATAAATTCCCACACAGAATTGTAGGCTGGACTTGAAATCTTAATTTGGGCCCCTTTTTTTGGATTTTGGCCTTGAAATGTTCATAAATGACTCTTTGGATTGTTTCACGAATGTTGGATGAGAATAAATAAATTTAAACTTATGGATTGATCCCGGTAATTCATTCATCATGGATGGTCTAGTTTCATCACAGATTCATTGGGCCTTCATATGAGGACCATATGACCATTAAAATAGAAGAATTGGCCCAAGATCCCTTCTAATGAACTTTTGGATATTGAATTAGGATGACTAAAAAAACAATTCCATTTGGATAAGTATGGTGAGAGGTATAATTAAAATAGTAAACTGAATCAATTGGACTACTTCAAAAAATGCTCCAAAATTATATTTAATATTAAAACATGAGTATCTCACACCAACTATGTTGTTTTACATCTAATTTACTAAATAAATTATATAAAAATTTATTAAAATATTAATAACATCATTGAGAATATATGAATTGTTATACAGAGACTTGTTATAGAACACCTAGGTGGGATCCTATTGAGATAATTATCTCACATTCTACCCATATATTTGTTGGTGTGTAGACCTTTATATGTATTCCATTTCAGGGAAACGAAAGGTGGTACAGTAATGCAGTGCAGTTTTGGGTCAACTAGTCTGGGTAGTTGGTTGGGAGATGGTGGGAGTTCTTCCATGCCATTATTTCGGGTAGTTGTTTTGTTCTTGTCCTTTGCAGTTGAACATGTATCTTAATGTTTTGGATAATTTTAAAATTGTTTTGTTTCAGCTATATTTTTATAGTTATGTCATATATTCATCATTCTTCCTCTATTTCTATTTTATTCATGTATATATATGATTGTGTTTTGTTCTGGTCTGGAGAAATCATTAAATATTGTTTGTTGTTCGATGATCGGGTGATTTTATCCAGCCTATAGGGATCAGAAATTCCCCTAGGGTATGTGAAAGAATAGGTCAAGTTCCTGGTTTGACTTTAACCCAGTTCAATTCGTTAAATTATGTTTTTTCTACACAAAAGATAATAATAAACCTAATTTCATGCCTAAAACTATATTTTTATAAAAAGTAGTTTTGTTTCCTTTTGTTCACTTATTTTAAAAATAAATTTTGACACTTTTTGAAAATATAGGTAGAAAATAAAGTTAATTTTTGAAATAATAATGTCATATTTATCATAAGTTGAATTTTTTATAATTTTCTAAGAAGAAATTTTTTTCAATTAATAGTGGAAAATACTGATTTTTATTAAACAATATAATTTATTTTTTAGATTTTAAAAACTTATAAATTTTTATAATATGGTTTGAAAAGAAAAATTAGTTCAATAACATATCGATT
Organism: Viscum album; assembly: GCA_963277665.1. Lineage (NCBI taxonomy): Eukaryota > Viridiplantae > Streptophyta > Magnoliopsida > Santalales > Viscaceae > Viscum > Viscum album. The sequence goes on from OY728131.1 coordinate 824,319,910, forward strand.
GGTTAAACACATAATATTGGAATCGTTTTCATATTCAATTTGAATCTAATTTTTATAATCTTTTGAACATTTTCTCTTTGAAAACATGCTTTCTCATTGCGTTTGTGGGATTAACATTAAATTAAAATTTTCCACTCATGGGAATGGAATTTTAAAAAATTAATTTTATATTTAGAATAATAATTATTTATATTATCTCATAAGTTCAACTTAATTTTTTACCAAATGAATAGTGAAATAAATGAAAATTATTTACTAGGGTTAAGGAAAAAATGGGTTTACTGGGGGTTAAACTATAATGATAAAGGATAAAATAAATATAAATCTTTTTAAAATACTATTATATGGACATATTTCAATATTATCCATTCAAAGTTATAATATATGGTCATTTGGATGTTTGTTTCTTGGTAAAGACTTATTTTAGAATCGTTCGGGAAATTCCCAAGTAGTTTCCAAGTGGGTTCCTTTCCCCCACTTATAAATGGCCACCACCACCCTTCAATTCATCATACCTATAAAACTATCTAGTTTATCCAACCCATACCTAAATAACACACCAATATCCTTTTCCATTTTCTGAAGATTCTTCTCCTCCCAAAATACCAACACTAGGGTCCTTAATAAGAGATCTGAAGGAGGTGCTTCTAAGAGAAGGTAATTCTCTTCACTGAGCTTATTATTTTCAATTAAAAATTTCATCCATAAATTATTTCATCAAACCTAAAATATAAAAAAACCAGTAAATATTATTTACTTATATTTTTTAATGTTAATTTAATAACCTATATCCATCTCCACTTCTATCTAAAGGAAAAGGAAACTATCGATTGTGTGTACGACAGACTACCAACTCACAAACCAATGTAGTTTGTTTCCTATCACCACATTTCAAGGATTTATATAATTATGGATTTAAAATATTTATATGATATTTTTGACATTACTATAATTATGTTATTATGATATCTATATATACTATATCAGTTTCCATTTTTTGGGGGATACAATAATGTTGCTTGTGTGTACATCAGACCACCACCTCACAAAGGGATGTGATATATTTTCTCATAATATTTACATGGATGGTATGAAAAATTAATTTAATTAATATAAATTATATATTAGAAATCATTATTATTATTTAATAGTACTATGTTATTTATATTTTTTCCAATCTATCGAGTAAATGGAAACAATGTTCATGCATAAGTACGACCTACCATTTCCATGAATATTGTATTTCATTTTTTATATGTAGATTTTATAGAATAATATAAATAAATATATAATTAATATGTATGAAAATTATATCATCTTTAAAATTCTTGATATTATTGAACAATGATTAAATAATATGACCCAAAAAAAACAAAAAATCAAAACATATATGAAAAAAAGCCGTTATTTCCTGAAACGTGACTTTAAGATGAAATTGGTAATAAAAGGGTAACAAAAGGTAATAAAAAAATCATATATTATATGATATATATAAGTATGGTTCATTAGTATATTTTAAATAAACTTATATTTACTATAGAGTGTGATTGAATATGTAAAAAGGAATTTGAGACATAAGATAAGATATTTCTATCTCACTTTTATTTTTGGTGAGACACAAGAAAAATTCACCGTGTGTTTATTTTATGTGATGTATATCATGACCATTTATATATTTTATGATTATTATCTTCAATATTATGCGGGATTACATATCCATTTGAGGATCTTTATTTCTGGGGGTTTATGGTTCGAAAGTTACCAAAGTGGTAACAGATTTATGTCTCAATTTTCATTCATCGAGACATATGTTATAGAATGCCCCATATTATTTTATTATGTGTATATAATATCCATTTTAAATGTTATATTATGAATCTAATTATTTTAATGATATTATACATTTTCTTTAATTTTATTATTTTATGGGGACTGTGAATCCATGTTACTGAATTGGGGAGATTTTTATGTTACAATCTCGTTGTTTATCATGATTGTTTATAATTATGATTCTAATGATTAAATATGATGAAATATCCGTAACTAAACTCATTACTTTTCATATCATATAGTTATTTCATGAGTATAAATTTTTCCCTTAATTTTCCTCTCTTTATATTCTCAAGAGTTCAAAATAATATTTAAAAAAAATATATGTATTTCTGTCTTCGATCGAAAACGATTTTTCTTATAAAATCACATTTTCTAAAAATGTATTATTTTTTAAAATTATTAAAATGATTTATTAAATTACTTTAAAAAAATTCAATGGAATATTCATGTCATTTTCCAAATAATGTCGATTTTCATTTTTTATCAAAAATGTTAATGAAATCATTATTTTAATGTACATGGCTTGAATAAAATAATATGTCATCCCAACTATTATTATCTTTGAAGATTACTTTATAAGTGTTCAATTTTATTTTAAAATAAAAAAAAATTATTTTTATTTGTTTTTTTCATAAAAGAAAGTATATTATCTTCAATGAATGTTTTAAATGATCTTTCAAAATGATTTTCCATCTAAGATGACATCCATCAATGTTACATATTCTTTACCAAAGATATGATATAAGGATATGATTCTAATTATTTCTCATAATGGTTAATTTTTATGATGGAAATATTTTAAGGAATCATGTTTCTATTTCATAGGTTATACTATGAGGAAATGTTTATGAAACCCTCGTCTTTTAATGGGTTATGCTATGATAGAATGATGAAATGATTACGAAACCTATATCTTTTTCCTAGATTATGATATGATGAAATATTTATAAAATCCATTTTATTTAAATTGTTATTATACGATGATTTTTTTATCTTGTGGAATGCATACATATGATTTCCATTATGTAATGGGTTGGATTTGTCTCTTCCTCAAATTCATTGGGTAAATATTTATATCTCATGATATTTATGGGATATGAATGGGGAAAGAACCCAATTCAACAAGATATTTCTTCCACAATGATGGTATTGGGAGTGAAACGTTACTACTATGATTGTTTGGATAGTTAACCCATTCTACTATGATATCCTTAGTAGTGATCCTTTAATACAATGGAAATTTTTTTCTAGGCTTATGTGTGTGTGACAATTATATGTCTTCTGTTAATGTTATCTCATGAAATCGCAATCTTTGATTTCTTTATCATTCATCTCTTATGAACTGCGAATATTTATTCAATGACTCAATATTATGACCTTTATATGTAGGGTATGGTTTTAAAATGTTATGATAATGTTATCATACCCTTATAATCATGTTATACATACGTATCTCCCATTTTTATAATTATTGTGAATCTGAGCACATTGTTTCTATGTTTCCATTCCCCAGGTTATAAAGATAGGATTTAAATAGGGTATTTATAAGAAGAGTGTGACATGGGAAGATATTTAGGGTAGATTTTTAAGATCATTCAATAAATAAAATTATTTTGTGTCTAGTTTTTAAAGTCACTAAACAATTGCAATACATAGGCATGTTTTTGTGTGATGTCATGACTATTCATCTAAAATGATGTAATATCTATGTTTGAGAATCATGGGTTGTTACAACTGATATTAGAGGGATTTTTTATTTATCCTTTGGAAACATGGATGTGAAAACTTAAGAGATATCCCTATGGACATTTCTAAGGATAAATCAAAGTTTAATTCAAATTTTATTAAAATTCCCTAGAATTTTGGTAAAGGATAGAGTGAGTGGGTTATATGAAATTACATCCATTTCTAGATACTAAAAGTGGTTCTGGATTTGAAACATAGGTTCCTAGGGTTAATAACCTCAAACTTGTGCATTTAGCTGGACTTAATTATCACCTTGTTCACAAAAATGGGCATTTTACACACTTGGTTTGAAACTCCCATGGGATATAATTTATAAATTTTCAAACTCTATATAAACCATCATGAAGGGTTAAAATAGATGATGATTATGAATGAACTAGAATAAAACTATAGTGTCATAGATTAAAAAGATGGTGTCATGATTTATACATCCTATATGTTATTTTCATGAAACATGGTTTCCTTATATGAATATATTTACTCACCCACATATTTTTGTTTTTTGTCAGTGTCGGGAATCAGAGGGAATTGGATGAACATTGAATTTGACATAAAAATATTTGATGATAATTTAAATGGATTTATGACTACATTAATGGATATTATGATTATTCTTAATCAGTTAACATGATATATGGTTAACAATGTCCACCTTAACCGACTCTTGGACTCACTAAAGAAGATTAGTATATAGTTTTTGAGATTTTAGGTGGTGGATACCTTGTTGGAATGCTGATTCAGTTTTCTATATGTTGCTGATATGGTAATAATAACTCTAGGAAATTTATTAAAGGAATAAAAAGATGCTTTTTATGTGGAGAAGAAGGATAGAGAGTAAAAAATCTCCAAAGAAAAAATAAAAAGTATAGTTAATGGAATGGATGAGAATATTGGTCTCTCTATGGTCTTATCAATTTATTAATTTTTTATATATGGAAAGTATAGACATTTTGTGTATGAATTTAGTAGGGGATATGATCGTGAAGAGAATCAACAAGGTTGTATGAGTAATGGTTATACTACTAATTATGAATAGAACATGACCTAAATATAAAATTCACGAGTTTTTCTAATGGTATTTTAATGTAAAAAATAAGAAACATGAATAAATTGAGATTGATGAATGTTTATACATGATTATTATTTCATATTATAGGAAACAGGTATTAAGGAACATGATTATAAATCCTAGTTAATAGTTTAAGAATGAAGTGGAATGATTGGAGTGTTATGTATTGGAATTTTATAATTATGCTTTTTGAATAATGAAATATGTAAGGGTTGTTTAGTATATGTCTTTCATTAAGGATGTTCATGAAGATGTTAAATGTTACTGGTGACCAAGAAATGTGATTTAATATAAAAGTGAAATTTTATGGAAATCATGTGATTAATGGAAGATAACTTTTAATATGTTCCTAATTTTGGGATAATTACATTGGGATAATGATATTATGGACATGAATACTGTAAATTTCTTAGTATTGATGACCTTGGAACTAATTAATGATTTATGGGAATAGTGGTTTATGTTCCCATTGATGAAGTTTACAATATTATTGTACTTATTGAAAATATTCAATAATTTGTGGTTTTATTCAAGGAATGAGGAAGTATGCATGTTTTCATTAATGTTTTATGGTATTTACAATTAAAACCATGTTTCAAGAAAATATATAACTAAAGTATTTTCAAATTTGGTATGTGACAATCAAGAGATAATTTATGATATTTTATGGATTAATGTTATATTGACCTCAGTCATAAATTTTGAATTTTTGAAGAGTGGTAAGGTTACCCATATATTGAATGGTTTAAGTTGAACTTTGGATGAGGATTTAGTAAGTAATGTATTACTTCACTATATGATGATTTACCAATATTTGATAATTAATGATAACATTTTTTTATAACTAGAGAAAGAAGGTGTAATGCCTTGGATCTAGGTGTTGTCCAAAGGTGCCCCAAACCCGATTGTCTATATGGTCTCCAGCACATTTCCCAAAATTTTAGAGGCTTCCAACTAGTATCGAGGGCCTATGGTGTGATAGTGGGGAAACTATTCCCTCATTGGCAGATTAACACAATAGAAAAACATGTAATAACAGTGGAAGTAGTAATACCACAAAAGTAAACAATGGAAGGCTGAAAGTAAATCCAACAGAAGCCAATATATATATATATATATATATATATATATATATATCGTGCAATATTTATCTAATAAAATATCCAAATAATTAAAAATACTGGAAATAATATACATAAACAATTGTATAGAAAAACAACTATACTCCAACAGCATCGCAAGCCTCATCTTGGTCCCATGCTCTCTAGCTCCAACAAAATTCAAGTACCTAATGAAGAGGGGCACATTCCCTTATTTGTAACTTCAATCATATAATCTATGTGGGTCCAAACATGACCCAAATAGGATGTGAGATGAATCCTAGTAGGAAACCACCAAAAGATATGTTCCTAAATGTCAGTGAATATATATAGATCATAATATGCCTGAATGAAGCAATAATCTAAGAAGTACTCAAAAATAAACAGTCCCAGAGTTTTCAATTATATTCATTTACATTTATTATTCATCCTTTTAATCAAATAATATTGGGATATAGACGAAGATCTATATCCCCATATATAATAGTAACAAAATAGACATCTAAGGAGACCATCTAATCAAACAAGTAAAACTGAGTCCAAGATTGGGATTTGGCTTAGTAGACTCATCACAATCATTCTACCATTCATAAACAACCCTCTAGTAAGGCTCTCACACATAACCCCTTTGGTCCCACATAGTTGTAAATAAATTATAAACGACCTCCTAGGTAGCTCTCACGGTCAATACTCTTGGGTCAACATAGAATAAGGTAAATATAAATGATCTCTTGGATAGATCTCATGTTCAATACCCCTACGTCTACATCTACACAAAGGATCTCATGGTCTTGTGTAAATAAGTTGGAAGTCCCCTCAGTATTCCTGGTCCAAGTCTATGATATTCCATTGAAAAACAATGTGTATATCATATCAAAGCATCTCATGTAATCTATGACTACTACATGACTAAACATTCAAAAAAAAATTCACATGCATTTTATATAATCATCCAACTTGACACTAATCAACAAGGCATGGAAAACAATGTATCTAACCTTACACGTAAGTAACAACCCCTTTTCAATAAAACGACCATAATAGGTATTATACAGGGTTAAATTCAAAATCCAGCGATACACAAAACCTGGGTATGCGAAACCTTTAGCATATATAATCCAAATATGAACAACGAAAGGCACACACCACCTACCTCAATGTTGTAAGATTGATATACGTGATCATCGTCCCTTTAAATGGCCTAGATCAGTGTAGATATACCAAAAGTTGAAGAACACTCATCCTTGAATAAATCTCGAGAGCTGAAGAATCAAGAAGAAAGGATATATGGGTTTTGATAACTCACCAGTGGGATTCTAATGCACCTGATGATATCTCAATTAGAGCTCAGAAAGAGAATTAGGAGGGTGTCAGATTTTTTTGTTTTTTTATCGCTCCAGTATGAAACACAGGAAAAAGTATTCATTTCGGGACATGAGATGCGACCGACTACAATATATATATTAAAAAGAAAACTACATTGTGTTTTCATTAAATGTACATGATGTGTAGTATCCTTAACTGGAACCCAGCTTAAGCGGTCTACCATATCACCATACAGCCATGTACTCATCCATTACACAGTCAGTTGTGGTTTTTTGTAGCATTTTAGTAACACGAAGTGTACTTAGATGTACATGGCATGTACTTAGAAAAACACAATTTCCTCCTTTATCCTAAAAACATCCAAAATTCAAGATCCATACTTGAAACAAATATCCAATCTCTTACAAACATCCTCCCTTAAAGTAATTTTTCCCCGAATTTCCCTTCCAAGGGTGGTGAAGAAGAATCTGCGAACAAATTTGGCCATTGTGAGTGTATGTTGGCCCCCCTCTCCCAAGTCTCATCTTACACTCACATGTGCATTCATATCACCTGTACAAAAGGAATGGACCAGCCACGAGGAACCTTCGTTCTATGATCTACAATCTAAATAGGGTTTTCCTCAAAGAATGCATCTATCTCAGAATCAACCTCCTCAAGTTGAAAAACATGAGATGGGATTTAAAAGTAACATCATAGCTGAGAAACATGAAAAACATCATGCATAGCCTGGTATCTTTGAGGTAACTACAACCGATAAGAAATTAGACCAAATCTCCCCAAAACCTTAAATGGACCGAACTATCTTGGTGAAAACATCCCCTGCCTCCTTAAAACCTTGTGTCCCAACCTCAGTGTGACACGTAAGAAAACCCAATCTATGACCCAAAACTCCATATGTATTCTTCAACAATTAGCATATGATTTCTACTGAGACTGTGCAGTATCCATCCTCTTTAGAATCAACTCCACCTACTCACTGGTCTCCTGGACCAAACGAGGTCCCATCATAGCTGCCTCTCCTACCTACAGCCAATATAGCAGTGATTGGCATGACCTACCATACAAAGCCTCATAAGGTTCCATCTGAATATTTTCCTGAAAACTGTTATTGTATAAAAACACCACCAAGGTTATGTGTCTCTCCCAAGAGCCCTAGAAATTCAGGATGTATGCTGGAAGCATGTCATCCAAAACTTGAATTATATGCACATATTGGCCATCTGTCAAGGGAAGTTAAGATGTAATCAGAAGTACCTCTGTACCCAAAGCCCTATTTAGTCCCTTACAGACATGAAAAGTAAACTGGGTGTCCCTTTCTGAAATGATACAGTGCAGAACCCCATGAAAATTTAAAATCTATCTAATGTACAACCGTAAATTCTCATCAACACTGAATATTTCCATGATCGAAGTAAATGTGAAACCTTTGTGAGTGTGTCAACAATAACCCATACAACATCATTTACTATAGAATACCTAGGTAAACCAACTGCATAATCTATCGTGATATCATTCCTCTTACACTTGACAATGGGTAACTACTATAAAATCCACGGTGGACACTGATTCTCCACATTCACCTGCTGAAAGGTGGAGCATCTCATCACAAATCCAAATATATCCCTCTTCATGCCTGGATGCCAATAGTGACGATATAGATATTGATACATCTTGGTGACACCAAGATGAACTACCCATACTGAGTAATGGAAATCTCGCACAATTCCTCACGTATGACTGATGGCACCCACACACATCCATGAAAATGGAAAACCTCATCCTCATATTTGGTCCACCCAAGAGTAGGGGCCTCGTCTGACACACTCTCCCACAGGAATAGGCATTTAGAATTTGAAAGATGCCTCATTTTCACTCGATCCAATAGAGTACTAGTAGAAACTATAATAGAAAGGAACTACTTACACTATTTGTTTTAAACCTCCAAATGCATCTCAAAGAACATATCCAAAAGCTGCCTCTCATTGCTGGCCTCCAGAACTACCTGTATCTAAGTCCTTCTGCTCAATGCATCAACCACTGTGTTGTATTTCCCAGACATGTGGGAATGCTCAAAGTAATAATGTTGAAGGTACTCAACCCACCTTCTCTATTTCAAATTCAAATTACGCTAAGTAACGATATACTTGAGTCTTTTGTTGTTAGTGTATAAAAAAATGCTCTCCCAACATATCATGTCTCCAACAGCACAACGCATAACTACATCCAACTTGAGATCATGTGCCTGGTAATTTTTCTCATGTGGACCCAACTGTCGAGACCTAGACACAATGACTCCTTCTCTTTACATAATCACTACTCCTAGCCTGATACATGATGCATTGCAGTAAATGGTTTAATTCTTTCCTGGATCCCAAAAAATTAGTATCGGTGCTGAATTCAACCCCCTTCAAGTCTCTTTAAAGACTGAATCAAAGGAATATGTCCAAAGGTACATCACACCCTTCTTAGTCTGGCCCTTCAGTGGTGTTGTTAAGCATGAAGAGTCCTGTATAAAGTGTTTGTAGAAACCATACAGCCATAGAAAACTTTGTACCTTAAAAAAGTTCATCAGATTCTCCAAGGAAACTACTGCTCTCAATTTCTATGGGTCTACTGATACTCTTGTCTCTGAGATGACATGACCCACGAAGTAAATCTGATCCATCCAAAAGTGGAATTTTGAGAGCATAGAATATAACTGATGATCTCTCAGTGTACTCTATATGATCCAAATATAGAAGTCATGGTCGTGTCATGTTTGAGAGTACACGAATATATCATCTGTGAATACTACCACAAACTAATACAAGTATATATGGAACACTCAGTTCCTGAGTGCCACGAAAAATGCCGGTGCATTCATGAAACCAAACTATTGGATTTGGTGGCCTAGAACCAACTAATTTGTATGCTATTCATTATTAAATTCATTATCACATCTTGATTGTTCTTTTGTGTGAAAAATAATGTGATAATGTACTAAGGATATCTATTGCATTAAAGGGTCATAGCGGATAACAGCTATGATGAGAAGTGTCATAACACTGTTCATGAATATATGGTCTATTTTCGGATGATGTTATTTGAGAGACATAAATAATACAGGCCATTAGGGGTGAGGACTCATAAAACATTGAGGCACCTTCTCTTGGTGTGCACCCTTGATAATATCCAGGAGGATATTCGGAGAACGAGACCCTCCAATAGGAAATCCACATTTCATAGTGTCATTGGATGTTCTTATCTGCGAATGTGCGTATTGGTCCTTATACGTTAAGATTATTATTAATGGGTATTACAACTTGTGAACTTAGATGTATTGATTAAAACTGTGATGACACACTGTTCGCAAAAAGGTAGGATACATTGGGTGCATCACGAGTAATACTTCATTAATAGATAATGTGAGAAAGGATTTGTTCCTTCTATTCCAGAATAGAAGTAGATATCTCAGGCCCTTTGACGAAACTGATATAGCCTAAATAAATCAATGGCCATGGTAAGGTATGGGCGAGTTCAATTCCGGAAAGTCAAAGAAATAATAATCGAGCACATTGGTTGATGGAACTAGCATGCAACCTGCTTGATTCGAGATATTTTTGACAAAGGGATTATATTACACAGTAAGCATTCATATGAGGTCGCATGTCAATGCAGCTTCAACCTATTTATCTTGGTTTCCTTTACCTGTTTCTAGATAGTAATCTTGGAATTTAGGAAAGCATGCCTAATACCAATGATAAAGAGGCCTAGAGGGTCACACACTAAGTGTGTCCATGTATCTCAATTATATATTAATTTAACAAGTTAAATAATGATTATTCCTAACTGTGGTTTCATAATTATCTAAGGATGCATGATCACATTTATTTCGACACTAGTTATTCGAGATAATATATTGTGGGTGAAATAATATATATATATTAGTGAGTAATTATGTTACATTTATTTAACAAATAAATAGCCATTAATCATGGTATAATAAATGTGGTGGACAAAATAATGAAAAATGGAAAATAAAAGTACATTTCATGTATATTGAATATATACACCTTGTAGTTTTCATGGAAAACAAGTACACACTATATAGTTTTTCCACTTTGGATTTTTAGGAAATAGTATAATTTTATTAAATAATATTTATTATAATCAGCATGGGTGCATGTCATGGAATTAATCATTCAACATGGGGGTTTTCAATTAGTGTTAATGAAATAAATAAAATGTGTAACGCTTTTATTTATTATCATAACTCTATAACCTCAAACCCGGTTACAAATATCCACAAAACCCCAACAATTTTCCCCAATCATTGTGCACAAAAATTATGGAGAGTTCTCTCATGGCTAAAAGAAATCCTTCCTCCAAGAATGATCTCAAGACCGAGAGAGATCCACCACCACCAGATCAAGGCGATCGAAGGTGGAAATCACAAGTGAAGGTTATTTCATGCTATCACCTAGAGATCCCTTCAGTGACGTCCATGGATTTGTGTAGCACGTGTGGATCACTACTAGAGGAATCTGACACTTGGATTCTATGACACAACAATGGATCACATCAGATCATGACTAGAGACATCAACAATGAATGAATTCCATAAACATAATTATTTTCAATTAATTAAATTAATTATAACCAACATATTATGATCCTATCTCTATGGTTTTGGGACACCCTCTTTTGTTTTTCGTTCTTCACTCTATTATGAAGATCTGGCATTTTACACCGTGAAAAATCTCATATGGATCATTGTAAATGCTAAAATTGAAGTTGGGAACACCCATTAATGCACTTCCGATGCACCAGGAACCTACAAGTGGTATCAGATGGGTCATATTAATGATTATAATTATTTAGTTTTTTATTGGTGATTTACGCATTTAATAATTTAGTTGTATCAATTCAAGTTAATCGTTCTTTAAAATTTGAATCTCGAGATCTGTTCCTCCCCTCTCGTTTCTTGTTCACCATACAGAAACAAATTTTTCTTTGAGTTTTGATTAAAATAAAATAGAGGGACTCATTCAGAGGTGACAAACATTCCTGGATATACAAAACAAGAATACACGGAGTGTATTCGGAAGTATATGTCATGTAGTCTAGGTTCAATGCATCGGACTGGTCTGCCAAATCGGTCAGTGTATTAGATCCTATCTAAGTCATTTATGATATTGTGTGTTGACCAGGAATAGGTGGCACATGGTTTCCAGATTACACGTCGTGTTGTCCACTAAACACGGCGTGTAGTCCCTTTGGGCTTGGATTGGACCGTGTACCTTATACACAACTTTCCTGACTGGAAACCATGTAACATGGATACTACATGACGTGTGCCCAACTGAACACACTGTGTACTCTAAAAATTTCTGAAGTACATCAACACTCCATGTCCTCAGGAGTGTACATCGGATGGATGGTGAAGAAAATTACACGCCATGTAGTCTGAACTACACACTGTGTACTCACCCAAATTATGCATATTTATTAAAATTTATTATTATATTATACAAACCCTTGATAGGTGTACTATGGTGCAGGAGTAATGCTGAAGCACAACACGTGATAGGATATTTATATATGTGTGTTTAATTTAACATCTATATAATGATTTGGAATTCACCGAGTTGCCTACATATTACAAGTTAGATAAAAGGATATTTTTAATATATTTAAATTTATAATGGATGAGAATCTCAAGTAAATTAATAAAATGGTTTAAGATAAAAGGATTGATTAATTAAAAATAATTAACTGATTCAAGAGTGATTTATCTCAAACAAGAATGATTGAAAAATTGAATTCTAGTGTTATTTATGCATACATATCATTGCATGTATGGATGATCATGATCTAGACCAATACCTTTGCATGTGAATGGTTTCTTTTAATTAATTTCTTTAAAAAAAAATTTGGCCTACGAGCCTTCTCCTTATTAATATGTAGGGCCTTTGTGCCTAAGGATTCTTTTATGTAAAACCTACTTTTCACCCTTCACCTTCTTGTTAGATTAATGCATATGTAATTCATGGAGCTCCCATGCAAGTGGAGGTGGCTCAAGTCAGGAGCCAAGGTGAAACCAATCCAAGGAGATACAATGGTTGACAAGTGGAAAGCTGTAAACACGAACCTGAAAGGTTCACGTTGTTTCTCCCTTAGGTCTTGGGTAAGATTATCAACTGCTAGATAAACTAACCAATAGAAAAAGCTCATGATCATACACTTTATTTTATTTCTATCAGTTGCATGGTTTATTTTTTATAGGTGTGTTTTCATGATCACACAATTAATGAATTAAACAAGAATGCAAGATAGAACTAAAATAATAGTGACTTAGGCGTAAATATTATCTTAAACACTGTTAATAACTTAAAGTATATCCCACTTAATATTAACAAGAACATATTCAAAGATAATAAAATAGAAATTTATGTATAAAAATAAAATCCTTCAAATAAATATTATGTCAGTATAGCCGTCAATAATCTTGGTTACAATCGAACCATAGTTCAAGGTTCTTGACCAGCCCTACTTGGGGTGATTTCAATTATCAAAGAATTATAATTCATGGTTTTGGGTTGACTTTACATGGTTTCCTTCAAGGGTTGACTTCCACAGTAGGACTTGGTGTGACCAAGAGGCAAAGATTGAGGAAATCCAATATAAAAGGATTTCAGGATTGGGGAGTCCACTCAGCGGATTGAGGAGCTGTGTGTTAATGCAGTTCGCATTTGGAATGCCTACCTAAAACCCTTCAAGTTGTTTGAACAACCGTAGTTTGGGTAATTCTAGAGGAAATATGGGACCTTTCCACTAGAATATTCAGGCAATAGAATATTTCGGTGTTAATGGTGAGGGCTATTGGATTTTGAAAAAATGGTGGGAGACTACTAAATATTAATTTATTCATTTGTCTCAGTTTTTATAATAAAGTAATAATCCTTTGCTCATTTTAGTTTGTAGAAACAACAAGAAAAATGAATTCAAACATATAACTGAATACCATACTTGGGAAGGAAAAAATTCTCACTAGCACTAATTTCCATGAGTGGCCTAGGCGTTTACGTGTCATCCTTCGCCATGAGAGAAAATTGTATGTGATGGACGAGCCTATTCCAGTTGCACTTGGAAATGAGGCCAGTGATGAGGAACTATCTCGTTATATAAAACATATGGATGATGCCAAAAATGTCCAATGTTTCATGCTATCAGCCATGTCTAATGAGATCTTGGAGAAACATGAAAACATGGATGGGTATAGCATGATGTCTCACCTTAAGGATCTCTACCAAGAGAAGGCGAGACAAGAGAGATATGAGATCTCCAATTCATTGTTTAAAACTAATCATAGAGAGTCTGTGCCAGCTGGGCCTCATGTAGTCAAGCTTATTGGCTACATCCAACCCCTAAACATCATAGGGATTAAATTCTCAGATGAGTTGCATACAGATCTCATCATATCATAACCGCCCAAGACCATCTCAAGATTTATTGTCAACTACAAAATGAGAAATAATGAGAAGAGTCTATCAGAACTTCAGACCTTGATTTTCTAGGTAGATAAGGACATGGGGCGTGAAAAACCCATAGTACTTATGGTGAATATGAAAAGGAAGGACAAGGAAAAGGGTCCAAAGATTTATAAACGGTCTGATGCCCCCAAGCACCGTCCATCCAAGAAGGGAATGTTTGAGTGGCAGGGCAAGGAATGGGATGCGGTTTGTTTATCATGTGCAAAGCAAGGCCACTAGAAGAGGAACTGCACCCAGAAGCATGGGGATGCTAAATTTGCTTTCGCTAACAAGTGTAATCATTCTATTTCTACATATTGGGTATTAGATACAACCTGGGGAGCCCAAATATGAATTAAAATGCAGGAACCATGTAGATTTAGAATGATTTCCAGAGGAGAGGTGGATCTTCGAGTTTCCAATGGTGCAAGGCTGGTTACGTTGGCTATTGGCGATTACCACCTGTCATTGCCGATTGTGATGATTTTGGTTTTACAAAACTGTTATTATGTGCCTAGTGTTACCAACAACATAATTTCTATGTATTGTTTAGATATGGATGGATTTATTTTCATGTTTGAAAATAAGGTTTGTATTTTTTATAAGAACAATGTATGTTATGGTATGACACATTTAAATAATAGTCTGTATGTATTAAATTACAAAAACCATGTGTTGTAAATAGATAACGAAAAAAACTCATAAGACTCATACATCACCCATTTATGGAATCACTATCTCAGTTATGTAAATGAGAATCGCTTGACAAAGCTCTGCCAAGATGTCTATTTAGCCTCCACTGAGCTAAAACCAATTGATAGATGTGATGCTTTTTTACAAGGTAAAATGATCAAGACACCTTTTGGTGGACAGTGTGAAAGGGCCAAAGAGATTCTAGGATTGGTACACATGGATGTGTGTGGACCATTTCTAGTAGAACCTAGAGGTGGATATTCATACCCCATTACTTTTACTGATGATTTGAGTAGATATAGCTATATCTACTTAATTTGGTATATGTTAGAGTCCTTTTATAAATTTAAAGAATTCAAGAATGAAGTAGAGAATCATCTTGGTAAGATGATTAAGAATCCTTGATCGGATCAAGGTGGAAAATATCTGAACCAAGAGTTCATCGATCTTCTACGGGAGTCTGGGATTCTATCACAGCTCAATCCTCCTTATACACCATAGTGGAATGGTTTTAGTGAAAGTAGGAACCACACCTTTTTGGACATGGTAAGGTCGATAATGAGTCATGTAAATATTCCATTATCATTTTGGGGATATTCATTATGAACTGCAACATACACATTAAACTGAGTACCAACTAAGGTGGAAAATGAAATTACATCTGAGTTATAGAAAGGAAGGAATCCCATTTTGTCGCACACACATGTATGGCGATGCGAGACATTTGTTAAGGCCTTCTCAGGAAACAAACTAGCACCCCGTGGCACGAGGTGTATCTTTATAGGATATCCCAAGGAAATGAAAGGATATTACCTATATAACCCTTCAGAAAAGAAAGTGACTGTCGCCAGACAAGACATTTTTCTTGAGAGGGAGCACATCCTCAAGAGGGATAGTGGGAGCAAGCTTGACTTTGATAAAGTTGAATCTCATGATACACAAGAGTTGGTACAGGAACAAGTTCCACAGGTCCCCATGGAAGAAGTTCCAGAAACACATGTATTGCGTGGGAGCTCAAGAGAAGTAAGGGAACCAGAGAGATTTGGTTTCCTAGTCACCAAGGATGGTGAATCATTATTGTTGGAAAATGATGAACCCCAATCCTAAAAGGAAGCAGTAGAAATCTCAAGAGCTGCAAGATGTCTAGAAGCTATGAATTCTAAGATGGATTCCATGTATCAGAACAATGTCTGGGTTCTGGTCGATGATCTAGTTGATGTAAAGCCTATCAGATGAAAATCGTTATTCATGAGAATACTGGAAATGGAAGGTCAAGTAAGAACCTATAACTCAATGCTAGTGGATAAAGGATTTAGATAACATCAAGGAATTGACTATGTTGAAACCTTATCTCTTGATTCCATGTTTAAATCCATAATAATCATACATTCCATTGCAGCTTATCGTGAATACAAGATTTTGAAAATGGATGTCAAAACAGAATTCCTTAATGGGAAGCTTCAGAAAGATGTCTATATGACACAACCAGAAGGGTTTGTGACAACAGGTGAAGCCAAGCGGATTTTCATGTTGCAAAAATCCAATTATGGATTAAAACTAGCATCCAGTTCATGGAACATTCTATTTGATGAAGCCAAAAAATAATTTGGGCTCATTAAGAACAAATGTGAGCCATGTGTTTATAAGTGTTTTAATGGGAATGTGATTGTTATCCTATTAGTATATGTTGACGACATATTGCTTATTGGAAATGATGTACCAGTCTTACAGTCAATTAAGGACTTGTTGAACAAGTGTTTCTCCATGAAGGACTTGGGTGAAGCATCCTACATTCTAGGGATCAAGATCATTAGTGATAGATCCAAGAGTCTCCTTGGACTAAGTCAGGGTACCTACATTGACCAGATACTAATGAGATATTGTATGGAACAATCCAAGAGGGGATTGGTTCCACTATCACATGGACTACATCTTTCTAAGAAAATGTGTCCTCAGACACAACAAGAGAAAGATTGAATAATTAATATCCCATACTCTTCGTCTATAGGATCCATCATGTATTACATGTTCTGTAACAGGCTTGATGTTTCCTATGCACTGAGCATGGTAGCAAGATATCAAGCAGATCCAAGAGAAAAACATTGGACTGTTGTTAAGACTATATTTAAGTATTTGAGAAGAACTAAGGATATGTTCCTGGTGTATGGAGGAGATGAAGAGCTTGTCATCAGAGGGTATGCTGATGCTAGTTTTTAGACAGATAATAATGATCGAAAGACGCAATCTGGATATATTTTCTGTCTCAATGGAGGAGTTGTGTTGTGTAAGAGTTCTAAGTAGCCAGTTGTCGCCAATTCTATAGCGGAGTCTGAATATATAGTGGCTCGTGATACAGCCATGGAAGCCATCTAGATTCGGAATAGTGCCCAAGAGCTTGATGTGTTTCCTAACAGTAAAGACCTTATCATGTTGTATTGTGATAATACTGCAGTAGTGGCTATTTCAAAAGAACCAAGGTCACATCAATGGAAAAAAACATACTCCGGATGTATCACCTATTGAGGGACTTCTATCAAATGAATGAAGTTACAGTGAGAAGACTGTCCACAGAAGAGAACGTGGCATACCCCATGACTAAAGGCCTTTCTCAGCTGAAGAATGAATATCATGTGAGAGCTAGTGGGTTAAAGGTTGTTAGTAGTTAGCTCTAGTTCAAGTGGGAGTCCGTTGGAGTTGGTAGCCTTGAACCAACTACTTTTTACTTTATTCATTAATAAATTCCTTATCACATCATGATTGTTCCTCTGCATGACAATGCATGTGATAATGTCCTAAGGACAGCTGTTTCATTAAAGGGTCATAGCAGATCCCTACTATGATGGGAATCCAGAAGTTCCATTACACTATTCTTGAATATATGTTCTATGGCTAGATGATGTTATTTGAGTGACACAAATAATACATGCCATTAGGGGTGATGACTCATAAAATATCGAGGCAACTTCTCATGGTGTGCGCCCTTGGTAATATCCTGGAGGATATTATGGGAACAAGAACCGCCAGAAGGAAATCCACATTTCATAGTGTCATTGGATGTTCCTATCTGCATACATTTGTATTGGTCCTTAGAAGTTATGATTATGATTAATGGGTTTTAAAACTCACGCACTTATATGTATTGATGAAAACTATGACGACACACTATTCGCAGCGAGGTAGGATACATTGGGTGTGTCATGAGTAATAATGCATTAATAGATAATGCGAGAAAGGATTTGTCCCTTCTGTTCCATAATATAAGTAGATATCTCATGCCCTTTAATGGAATTAATATATCCTAAATAAATCCATTTCCATGATAAGGTATGGGAGAGTTCAATTTCAGAAAGTCAAAGAAAGAATAATCGAGCACATGGGTTGATGACACTAGCATGAGACCCGCTTGATTCGAGATATCATGAAAAGGGATTGTATTACATGGTAAGCCTTCGTATGAGGTGACACGTCAATGTGGTGTCAACCCCTTTCTCTTGGGTGCCTTAACCTGTTGCTAGACAACAATCTTAGACTTTAGGCAAGCCCGCCTAATGCTAATGAGAATAAGGCCTAGAGGGCCACACACTAAGTGTGTCCATGTATCTTAGTTAAATAATAATTTAACAAGTTAAATTAAGATTATTCCCCACTGTGGTTTAATAATTATTTAAGGATGCTTGATCGCATTTATTTTTACATTAGTTATTCGAGAGAATATTTTGTGGGTGAAATAATATATATTTATTAGCAAGTAATGAAGTTACATTTATTTAAAAAATAAATAGACATTACTCAAGGTTTAATAAATATGGTGGAGGAAATAAAGAAAAAAGAATAATAAAAGTACATGCTGTGTATATTGAATATACATTCCATATAGTTTTCATGGAAGAAGAGTACACGCCGTGTTGTTTTTTCAGTAGGTATTTTGAGGAAATGAGATCATTTTATTAAATGATATTTATTATAATCAGCGTGGGCGCATGTCAAGGAATTAATCATTTGACATGGAGATTTTCAATGAGATTTAATGAAACAAATAAAATGTGTAACACGTTTATTTATTGTCTTAAATATATAATCTCAATCCCCATTATAAATATCCTCACGACCCCGTCAATTTTTCCTAATTGTTGTGCACAACAATTTTGGAGTGTTTTCTCAAGGACGAAAGAATTCCTTCCTCCAAGAAGCTCTCAAGACTGAGAGTGATCCACCACCCCCGGATCAAAGTGATTGAAGGACATCCAATTGAAGGTTCTTCTGTGCTAGCACCCAGAGATCCCTTCTGCTATGTCTAGAGATACGTAGAGCACATGTGGATCACCGCTAGAGGAATCATACATGTGGATTCTACGACGCAATGATGGATAACATCAGATCAAGACCAGATAAATCAACTATGAAATAATAACATCAAGGTAATTATTTTCAATTAATTAAATTAATTATAACCAACATATGATGATCCTATCTCTAGGGTTCCCAGACTCTCTCTTTTGCTTTTCATTCTTCATTCTATTCCAAAGATCCAACATTTTACATCATGATGGATCTCAGATTGATCATTGTTAAAACCAAAATTAATGTTGGGAAAACCCACAAATTCACTTCCGCAGCACCCGGAACCTGCACAAAATACATAACCAAAAACTCGTATAGACCATACCATCATCGAAAGGATGCAAGATGTATATATGATGGTGTAACTTGCAACTGATGATAACCAGATATCATGTCAATCTTCGAGAACACTCGAGATCCTTGAAGCTAAGAGATCATTAATCCTTGTCATGAGATTCTTATTATTAATCGGAAAGTGGTTTAGCGTCTAATAATCCATATAAATTTTGAGGGTACCATCAACCTTCTTTCTCCAAAAGGATCGGAAAACCCCAAGGAGAATAACTGGTTCAGATGAAACCTTTTTCCTGCAACTCCTCTAACTGCTTCTTGAGCTTCTGTAACTCTAGAGTAGCTATAATATATAGAGGAATGGACACAAGTTCCACTCCTGGAACAAGATCAGTAGAGAATTCAACCTCTCGATCTAGAGGTAAACCTAAAATGTTGGTTGGAAAGACACTTTTGAAATAATACACCACTAGAGGAAAGTCCATATGTGAAGTCTCCTGGTCATCCTGATATAAACTAGAAAACTAGGGCGTGATTCCTCCTAACCCATGATGATCAGGACCATCACTGCTCTCATGGAAGTCCCATTCTCTCTTTTGTAGAAAAGATCCACCCTTTGGTGATATGAAACTCACCCTGAGGAGATAGTAGTCAATAAAGGCCTAAAAAAGGACCAAACAGTCCATTCCGAGAATGAAATCAAAGTCAGTCATCTCTAATACATAGAGGTCCCATAATAAGTGACACCCACAAACCTCATGAGGTCACTCATTGCACTGACATACACTAGCCATCCTAATCCCCAACAGAGTGTCTAGCGTGATAACCTCATCAGAAGTAAAGATATAGAATCTAAGGATCTCCACAATGAAAAGATATATAAAACTATAAGAAGTCCCTATATAAAAAATAATAGAAGGAAAACTGAGGAAACTAGAATCGTACCTATAACCGTAGAGGTTCCGGGATGTTTTTCCTACGGGGTTTGTTCCATCACAAAAGTCTAACCTATAACACGGCCCTATAAACCTACCTAGATACCCTAAGTTGATCCACTCTATAGTCCTAAAAATCCTATCATCTTTATACCATGACCACAACCACATCCTCAGCCTAAATGGCCTGGAGTACTCAAGTTCCTTGAATGATGAGAAATCAGTGGTCCTTCTCCTGAATGTGGAGATATAACATATCACTTATCACTAGCTACTGTTAAGAATAATTTGAAAAAACACTAAATTTGATCCATCTTGCTTCAAGATTGGCACTCAATTGGATCTCTCAGTAACTGTAGATTTGTGTTCCCACTCCTTCAGCACTGGTAGCACCTAACCTGGCTACCTGAAGAAACATCGCTGCTACTAGAAATACCACTGCATGTAAAATCCCTATGATGCTTCATGCTCTCGGTCAAAGGAGTATCATACCCAGATGTTGAATCACCTAATATCACAGCTCCAAACTCCCTCATATTGCGCTAGATAATTAGCACCTGGTTTACTATAGCAGTCATTGAATGCAATCTTAAAACATTAACCTATGATAGGATGTCGTACCCGAGACCATCCTCAAAACACCTAGCTAGTGATAACTTGTCACCTCCCAAAACAGGTGTGAAGCACTAAAGATATGTAAAGAGAGAAGATTTATTCATCAATGAAAGAGAACCCTTCTCCAAATGCATGAACTTTCAGTCTTGGTCGGCCCTCAATGTATCAAGGTAGAAATAATCAATGAAGGTTCTATGTAACTCTTCCCAATTCATATCCCAACGATATCCCACCTGTGAGATAACATCCCACCATCTATTGGTAGAATCAATTAGCATGTAAGTCATGAGCTTCACCCTCCTCTTAATAGGTGTCTCTAGATGCTTGAAGATAGAGAAAATGTCCTCCAACCATGAATCTGCAGCCTGTGGTCCTCCATCCCCCAAAAAAGTTAGAGGATGTTTCTACTAGAACACCCGCATCAGCTCTGCCAAAATCGATGAAGGATGGGGTTCTCCCTGAAATTCTACATCATTCTCAAAAATCTTTCATAAAACTGTGCATCAACAAATCTATCTGGTATAACAGCTAGTTCCAAGATAGGCATGATGGGAGGATCTACTGATAGTCTCTGATCTACCATTTCCTGTGTTTGATCATCTCCCTGTATCTAGCAGACAACAGATGGATGTCTTGGTGGAAATATTCTACAAGGTCAAGAACACACCTTAGTTCAAGATTATCTACGACTTCAACTTATATGTGAAAGAATAGAAGAAGATAATGAAAGCATTCATGTATTACAAAATAGGGTTATAGGACATGTATAACTACTACACAGTGTGTTTGTACAAGATTTTAACATAGGTGTGTTCCTCTTCCAACCAAGTCATGTAACACATCATATATATGACATGTTAATTAGGAGACACGATATGTACTTGAATATCCCCTCCAGCCTAGGTACTT
Source organism: Viscum album (assembly GCA_963277665.1). Taxonomy (NCBI): domain Eukaryota; kingdom Viridiplantae; phylum Streptophyta; class Magnoliopsida; order Santalales; family Viscaceae; genus Viscum; species Viscum album. The sequence goes on from OY728131.1 coordinate 824,342,282, forward strand.
CAACATGACTAGAACTACACAATCCTTCTTGTGTAATAATACAGGGCATGTTCACCCTAGACACAGTGTGTACCACGTAAGTTCCTTACACATATTTTTTTAGTCACATGGATGAATACACAGTCTATTACTACACTGCGTGTATAATCTAGACACAGCGTGCACAAACCAAGTTTCATCTACCCATTTCGTTAGTCACGCGGTCAGATACATGGTCTTTGACAGCACGACGTGTACTCCCAATACACTGTGTGTTTTACCATATGTTTATCAACCCCATGTCGCTGCTCCCATAGTTAGTCACACGATCAACAACCACATGGAGTGTAAATGCGGTACACAAAATGTACTTAAGAAAAGTTATTTCTTTCAGAATAGAATAACACATGGCATGTGTTCATAACATCACATGCTGTGTTGTTTGGGTTTCCGAAAAGTAAGCCTCTAAAACTTCTCCAGAACCACCAAGACCTGTAAAATTTTGGCCAGGGCATTCCAAATTCTGATCTGTGAGATCTGATACTCCCTTTGAATCAATGTTTGGAATCCTTATTCATATAATGCCTTAATAAAATTCAATTAATGTTCAAACATGATCCACAAAATTCTGATCCAAGAGGCACCATAACACCTCAGGGACCAAATATTGGAATCCATATAAATGAAGCTTTATATATACTAATACCCTATCAAAATAGTAGGTATTTATATCAGGGAATCTATCAAAACTGCATGCATATCTAGAAAAATATCGATGAAAACAACATTCAATTAGTAATTCACCCTAAATGGCATGACCAGAATGCATGAAATGTGATCTATAGCAAGTGCCTATATGATTCATGGAATGTCATACCCATATCTCCTTCATTTTCAACAGAAATAGAACCAAAATGATATCAATCCTAATAACACAAAACGAGTGAATCACCTAATGGTGAAATCAAATCAACTGTTACAATTGAAAAACAAGAAAAATAAAATATTCGAGGTAATTAGACATTTCCCTATACATAGGTTAGCAACTCCCAAGCACAACTTATTAAATACTACATATTCATTCCTATACAAGTCTATTGGCTCCAAATAGTAAGCCAAATCAAGAATTAAAGTCCCTCTGATACCACTTTGTAACATCCCAGATCTTGGTTCCACCTGAAGTTGCCTCGAAACCAGTTGTCCACATGGCCTCAAGCACATTTCCCCGAATTCCAGAGGCTTCCAAATATTAATAAGGGCCTAGGGTGTGATAATGGAGGAACTATTCCCTCATTTATAGAGTAACATAATGGATAAAATATTAATAATAATTGAAGTAGTAATACCCTGAAACAAAAAAAGTAGAAAACTGAAATTAAATCCAATAGAAGACAAAATATATATATGATGCATGGAATATATATCTTAGAAAACATCCACACAAGTCATTGTGATATAAATAAAATATTGAAACCAAAGTACAGAGAAACAAGTAAACTCCAACAACATCTCAAGCCTCGGCTTGGTCTCATGCTCTCCAGCTCCAACAGCAATCATGTAACTAATGAAGAAGGGTTCTTTACATTATGTATAACTGAAATCATATAACATTATTTGGTTAAAAACATGACCGAAACATTGTGTGAGACGAATCGAAGTAGGAAACCTCCAAAAGATCTATGCATAAATATCAGTGAATATATATAGTAGGTAATATGAAATAATGAATCAATAAATAATGACGTACTAAAAAGTAAACAATCACATAGAATTCAATTACATTAATTTACATTTATTATTATTCCTTTGAATCAAATAATATCTAGATCAAGCCTAAGCTCTATACCCCCATGTGTAATAGTAAAAAAAATAAATTTATAAGAAGACCATCTAAACAATCAAGTAAAACTGAGTCCAAGCCTACGCTTTGGAATGAAAAAATTGTCATGATCATTCTACCATTCAAAAACAACTCTCGGGGAATGATCTCACGGTCTAACACCTTTGGCCACACATAGGAGTAAATAAATTATAAACAACCTCCTAGGTAGCTCTTATTGTAAATACCCCTCTGTCAACATATAATATAGTAAATATAAATGAACTCTTGGGTAGCTCTCATGGTCAATACCCTTGGGTCAACATCTACACGAAGGCTCTCACGGTCCTATGTAAATAATTTGGAAGTACCCTTAGTCATCATGGTCCAAGGTTCTCACATTCCATTGAAGAAATGCACATATCATATCAAAGTATATAATGCAATCTATGTCTACTACATGGAAAAACATTCACAAAGCATATCAGATGCATTTCGTACAATCAATCTACTCCATCATAATCAACAAAGGCATGGAAAAAAAGGCATCTAACTTTAAAAATATGTTACAACCCCTTTCAATTAGACAAACCATAGTAGAAATTAAACATGGTCAAATTCCAAATCAAGTGATACCCCAAACGTGGGTATGCGACACTTTTAGCATATATAATCCCATGAAAAAAATAAAGACACAAACCACCTACATTGATACCATACTATTTAATACTTGAATGGAAACCATTGAATCAGCCTAGATTGGCGTAGATCTACAAAAAATGTGAAGAACTCTCAACCTTAAATAACACAAGAGAGAGGAGGAATCTGGAAGAAGGGATCAAGGGGTTTTGAGAACTCACTAGTGGGATTCCAAAAAACCAAATGTTGTCTCAATCAGATCTTAGATGGAGAATCAGGAGGGGTTTAGAGTATGTTGTCTTTTCCGTCACTCCTGTATAAAACATGGAAAGAAGAATTCATTTTTGGACAGGAGGCACAACCCCTATCTAATATAACAGTTAAAGAGAATACTGCACAGTGTGTTCATTAAATGTACATTCCGTGTAGTGGCCTTTACTGGCCCTAGTCTTATGCAGTCTTCCAGGTCACCACCTGACCATGTAGTTGGCCATTACACAGTCAGTATGTGGTTTTACATGGAGTTCTAGGTACAAAATTTGTACTTAGAAGTAAACGATGTGTACTTATAAAAACCACATTTCACCCTTTCTCTTAAAAAATAACCCAAAATCAAAATCCATACCTAAATGAAGATTCAGGTTCTTACAGAAGGAATGAATTAACATTCTATTATGGATCCTGTGATCTATTAGTTCTCTAGGCATAAAAATATTCATCTTCATTTAATATATTAAGATATGAAGTGGAAATTGATAAATAAAAAACCAAAGGGTGAAATTGTGATTATGATACAAAGGAAAGATAATCCCCATGTTTATCTATCCCTTTGATTTTTTTTTCATATCGGGATATTATTTTATAGATTGAAACTTCCACCAAACCTTACATAGGTTCAAGAAGTGTTCCATGTGTATCTACTATGTAATTACATACTTGATCCATCAAATGTACTGACCACATCGGTCATATCACTAGATCTTGATATTTCCTGTGAGGAAAAAACTATAGAGATTATGGATAGAATATATAAATATATATGAAACAATACCACTTACCAGTCAATGTTTTATTGAAAAAACCACTATCTTGATGAAGTTACGTAATAACCTTAGGATGTAATGAGGCAGCATTATCCTCAGTTGTTGATACCCAAGTGAGAAATTTCATGGGAGAAATTCATTTTAAGGGGGGAATAATATAACATCGTGATATTTTATGAAATATTTTTTTAAAAAAATTTTAATCTTTTCAATATTTTTCATTATACAAAACACCATGATTATCTTGCATTACACACAACTCTGAGTTTAAACGAAGCATAACATACTACTGAAATATTATTATTTAATATTATAGTTATAACATAATTGTTTGAATGGGGGGTATGAATAGGATTAACTAAATTATTAAATTCTTATTTTCACATGAATATAAAATGAATTTCTTAGTGACCAATTAATTATAAATTAAAATATAAACATTTTAAAAATAATGGAAATCTTTTTTTGAAAAAATATTTTTATGCACAAAAATGTGTTTTACCTCAAAAAATTAAACAAAATAATTTCCATAAGTGATATTAATTAAATTTATATACTATATATTATGTAAAATTTCTAAAATTCATCTTATTTATTTTCTAAATAATAGATAATAATAAATCAAATTTTATGCTTAAAAACTATATTTTTCTTGAAAGCAATTTTGTCACCGTTTGCGAAATTATTTTAAAACTGATGTTTGTCACTTTTAGAAAATTTATTTGAAAAAATAAATTTAATTTTATAAATAATTATTTTATAATTATCTTAAGGTTAATTTTTGAGAATTTTCAGAGAAAATAAACTTTTTGAAGAATAATAAAAATATTGGGTTTTATATAAATCGTCATTTCCATTAAAGATTTTAAACAAATAAAATTTATAAAATATTGTTTTAAAAGAAAAATTTGTTAAATTATATATATATATATATTTATATATTAATCAAATTAAATAATATTTAATAACATTTTATTGAATTTTTATATAAAAACATTTTAAACTTTTGAGCATTTTCTCTTTGAAAACCAACTTTCTCATTTCATACATGGGATTAATTTTAAATTAATATTTTCCAATTATGTGAATTGAATTATAAAAAATGGATTACAGATTTGGAATCAAAAAAATTTATAAAATATAATTAGATCAACATAATTTTTTACCATAATAAATAGTAAAATCAGTAAAACTTATTTAATGCGGTTACGGTAAAAATGGGTTTATCGGTGGGTCCATCTAAGAGAATAAAGGTTAAGATGAAAATAATACTTTTGAAATTCCTATTGGATGAAAAACATTCAATTTTATCATTTCAAATTTATAAAATATATCTATTTGGAATAAATTTTCTTTGGAATGACTTTATTATTTTGGATTCTTTTGAAAAAGTTTCAAGTAGTTTCCATGATAGTTCATTTCCCCCACTTGTAAAAGGACACCAACACCCTTAAATTTATAACACCTATGAAGACATATAGTTCATAAAAACAATGAAACCATATATCTCCCCAACATCCTTGTCTATGTTCTAGAGCTACTCCTCCCAAAATACCAACACTAGGGTCCTTAATAAGTGATCCAAAGGATGTGCTTCTAAGAGAAGGTAATAGTGTTCAATCATATCCTTAAATGTATTTCATATTTTCCACCTTATGTTTTTTTGGGTCCACTTTGTGTATGTAGATTTTATGTGTTTTCAATATATGTCAACGGATTTAAATGATTATCAACATGAAGAAATGAATTATCTATTGTGAAATAGAGATAGAAAATTTATATGATTGATGCACTGATCCTAAGTTCCAAATACATGTATCAGGTGTGATATATTGTCTAAAACAATGAAGGATGGTTTGAGTGTTATTTTTAAGGAGTAAAATAATAGAGTGTTATTTTGAAGGAGTAAAAGAAAAAGGGAGGAAGAGGGTGTGGAAGAGGTTTGGAATTCTAAGGTGGCCATGCAAGAGTTTTGAGATAAAAAGAGGCCATGCATTTCAATGCATAATTAGTTTTCTATTAATTATTTTTATAATACATACTTAAAAAAAGGGTCAACCCACAAGCCATCCAGCTAGCCTAATCCTAAGACACATGTGGGACCACAGGGGTCAACCGTGGCCGAGGGATGCCAGCCAAGCCTACCTGCAAGAGGCAAGTCATGGCCGTGTATAGGCCCCACATGAGCACATGGGGAAAAGGCTGTGCATAGTTTTGGGCCAAATCCCATAGAGGGTGGGTGAAAAGTGTGGCCGTAAAGAACATGGTACAAGGTGGTACTATGGGGGAGGAAGATAATTATCAACATGTGAAAGAGTGCCTTGATACTTAAGTTGCGACATTCCCACATTGTGGTTTTGATGTGGGACAAATGTTTTTGTTGTCCGAACTAATCTCAGTCATCTATTTGATCTCACGCATGATCTGGTCCACATGACTCATCCCACATCATGAGATCTAATCTCTATTTTCCATGCCTGATCTGAGTTGATCCCACAACCGTATAGCGACCACGTCATCATCCTCATCCTCTGAACTCTCAAAGGGCTCAAGATTTAATAGCTCACATCAGAGAAGACCAAACCACTGAGATATGACTTCTATCCAATATTAAAGAGCAACTCCATCGCATTGTGATCAACTAGAAAATGAGATATAATTCTTGAAATTTCATTTCCATGCATGAAGTGAAATTTAGAAGTTCATGTTCGGCAAATGAAAACGAAGGTGTGAGGTTGTGTACTGCATGGATGAAGCTCGGGCATGATGAGATGAATGTGATTATTATTACATGAACGTGATTTTATCCTAATAAATGATGTATTTGAAAAGGAAACATGTATCAAGTCTCGATGCATCTCAAATGCATATTTGAAGAACCTTAAAATGCCAAAGATTTCATGCATTCAAAGGATGATCTTTATAGCGGATCTCTAATGATTTCAACACAGAAAATAAGATACCCTCATCTATAAAAGGAGAACCACTGAGCTGAGAGAATGTGGTTGTTCCCAAGCATTTGAGATTTCATGTTTCAGAAAAAAAGAGCTTTTATCTATGAATTCACTTTATGGGGAGCAACCAAGGAGACCAGTGATCCATCTGCTCTACATAGAAGAAACCCCACAAGTGCTTTCCACTCTCAAAAAACATCATAAAGAAGTTCTGTGATTAAGCACGAACTAGTTCCTGAAACCAAACGACTGGTTTCAAAACCCTCACCATGATTTGTAAAAGTTACACCATCATAGTCTAGTGATTGATATCTACACTCACTATGCTTAGTGAATAAGATAGAGGCTTGCACCCCATGCATGAGGAACACCCATGCGTCAAACAGTGAACCTATTGGGTTCAAAAATAGGAGAACTCCATCAACTGTGCACAACATACCCTATTCATTGTAGGGGTTTATTTTTTAAGGTGAATAAGGATCGTTGTGTAAATAATTGCAGTGCTTACATGTATGCATGTATAAGAACTGTTTGAAGAATCCTGAGGCCTTTCATGGTGATGTAAATAAGAATACATGCGAGAGAAGGTTTTGTGCATACACATACACTCATGTGTGAAGAAGGCAGTGTGTGTGAACAATTGAAGTTTTATGGAATGAAGAATAAGAAATTGACTAAAGGGTTTCACCCATTTAGGTTTGAAGAAACACACATATAAACCTAAAGAAATACCCTAACTATGTTCAAGTGAATGAAGATAATGGGAAGAAACAAAGCTCTGTGTGTGTGCATAAAGAACTATACCCATTATGGTTTTCACACAATAAAATGAAGAGGAAATTGCATGAATTCATGAATTTTCATGCACACATGAATTAAATTAAATTCAGAATCAAAATAATGTTTTCATGTGTGTAATGAAAAATAATAAGTGTTGAAGAAAGGGTTAACCTAAATGCCACATGCTTGATCACATGCATCCACAAAAGAAAGAAATAATTGATTCTGAAGATTCCATGTAAGTGGATCTTCATTTCATGAAAAATACCATAGGATTTTGTGATTCTGGACATGAAGAGAAGAAGGAGATTTAGTGCACTTAGTTATTACACTAAAGGATAAGATTAAATATAAAGGATCATCAATTCGGGACTCCGATCCAATAAATTTCTCATTTTGGACAAAAGACAAAGACTTACTTGCTTATCTATTGACGAGAACTTCACATATATAAACTATGTGGGACTTCACCCAAGGTAGTAAGCCAGGGGAGTCAATGAGAGTTACCTAAGGGAAGTAGTGAGATATCCCAAAACCTTTAAGCAGTGAGCCTTAGACAAAGTGACTATGACCGAACCATTGTAATCCTATGTTAATGAGGAATAGTGGAATTAGGTATGACCAAAAATTTTTTTGTGTATGCTCCTTGGATATATCCCTTAGTGGTGAACCATGTAAAATGTGTTTTACTAACCTTCTTTATGTGAATTTTTTAATTATTGCACATATACATCATATTGGTTTAAAAAATTTCCAACCAATGTGGGAATAATATCTAGTAAAGAAGAGAAAATTTGACACACTAATTCATCCCCCTCTCAGGGTGGTCTAGGGTCCTTAAATTGGTATCATAGAAAACGTTTTCTGTATGTTGGATACTCTTCAGTAATTTAAAATAAAGGGCAGTCTTGATGAACGTTTTTTTATTTCAGATCAGAAGTATATATCCAATAAGGCCCTGAAAAATAAGGAAAAGAAAGAGAAGAAGTAGTTGAATAAGTCCCTCATATCAAATAATAGATCTCTATAACAGGAAAGTAAGACACATTTATTTCACTCTCATGTGATCAGAATAAATTATGAACCTATGTACGTTACATTCCTGAAGAAATAGTTGTTACTATTTGTTGAATATTTTAATGCATACAGGTTGAGATCACTCGATTAGAAAGAGAAGTTGACAATACGGAAAAGGGGATAGGAAGAAATATTTCAAAAAATTTAAATCTCTCCAGATTGACTGAAGCCTTTGAAATGAAATAAGGAATCAATAAGACTATGGAATAAAATATCCATGCACTTTAAGATGAACAGAATAAGGACACCGAAGACAAGGGTTTTTTTTTAAGAAACTTCCATGAAATTCAAGGAACATGACTCTTTTATACAAAAAAAAGTTATGTTTCATGAATATGAAGTTAAAATAATGAATAAATCTTGTGAATAGAATATGACTATGATTGAATATTAGAAATTCATCTTCAATATGAAATTTCTAGCATGGGAAGATCAATTGACCAATCTTGAGAAGACACATATTGATACTTCATATAAGAACGAAAAAATAGTTTTTGGTACTCAATTCTCACTAGGGTATTATAATATTGGAAGACCACAAAAATTTGATAAAAATATCATTAATTCATTCAATGATCTATCACATGCATCTGAGAAAGTAAGGGTACCATCCATACCATCTTGTAGTAATATTTCTAAAGTTGTTTCCACAAAAAGTGCATGCTAGAGGATAAATTCTAAATAAATAGGGATGAGGAAAGGTGATGAGATCCCTTCAACCATGGATATGGTGGATTGGATAAATAATATGGAAGGTGGTTACATCTATAAAGCAGAAAAAATTAAGAAGTCAAGATTTTTAGTCCATTGTTGGTGCTGCAACAGGTTTGGGAACTATGCATAAGATTGTCAGTACAATCCTCAAAATGAAAAATCCAAAAGAAATCCCACCTCAATGGGGTGAAAGTCATGGAAGAAGAAGAAAAATCCACAGGTCTAGATACATCAATATACAATAGACAAATTTTTAATACTTGACAAAATATGTGATGTATGTAATGGGAGTGGTCGCAGGGTTGGTGTATTCTCATCTCAAAATGCATAAAAAGATGATAAGAAGAGAAGACCACATAATATGGCTAAGAATGAAAAAAATTCCATCGGAAGAATTTAAAAGAAATTTTGAAAAGAATGTTCTCCCAAGAATACTTCAAGAAGGAAATATGAGAAGTCCATGGATTAAAAATCCAAGAATGTGAAGGGTAGTGAATCCAAAAGAGCTTATAAGAATGATGACACCCAGAAGAAGCTATGTAGAAGATAGAATCTTGATCCCTCAGTTCCTAATGACTTATTGGTTATCTGGCCAAAATATTTGGAATGAATGAGGAAAATGGAACAGGCACAAGCTAAGGCTAGTATAAAAAGTAAAAAGGAGATTCCACATGAAAAAAATCAAGTTTTGCATGTGAGGTGAAACATTGTTTGTCATATTGTTAGAAATAACATTGCCCTTATTCTAGCCTAAGAATAATTTATCAAGAAGGTTAAAGTTTCCCCAGGTGATTCTAGTTCATTGAAGGCTCTTTAAGAAATAATGTTTCACACAAATACATGGAATAATGATTGTGATCCAAACAACCACAGTCAAGATTGAAGATTAGGTATGAAAGAGTGAAGAATGGAGTAACTTGGTTGGGAAAATCATCTCAACCTAGCTGTTCACATTGAAAAAGAAAGGAGGATTCACCTTATTACCTTAAATCATTTTGTATTGTATACATTCTTATAATACATGGAATTGAAGGTGAAGCATGCTCTCCATGCGAGGACATGAGAAGTGTTCCCTTGAGGGAAATACACATAAAGATGATTCTAGAGTTATTATTTCAATTAGTATCAACTTCAGTTGGTATCAAGTTTAAATAATTTGATGATTGTTTGATGATCATGCCATTGTAAAAGGTCTATCATTTCTCAATCTTTCATCATTGGTTACTAAAAATAAAAACCATTTTACAAAGGGGGAGTAACTAAATCAATTAGTAACATAAGAATATTGGAAGAATCATAAGCCCACTTATCCTATTTATTACACTTGAATATTTTGATCCATTTATTAAAGTGAGTGGAGAATGTTAAGGATGATTATTATTAAACTGATTTCATATCATTAGAATAGAATTAAAGTAAAAATACTCATGTAGACAAGTATATAGGTTCTTATCTCATGAGGAATCATGATCAATGGATAATGGAAACATTGTTTTGTAGATCAAATCCTTTTATTTTATACAATAACGATTTCTTAAGTATACGTAGAGAGAAATGATTGATGGCACATTGCTTAATTATGGACTAAAACCCTCTCAAACATAAACTCAATATTTCATTCCAATATGGGGGAGATAAAGTGAAATGAAATTTGAAAATAGAAATGGATAGAGAAGATAAAAGATTATCATTTTGATATTGACAGACTCATTTAAATGAACATTAAATTATAGAACACAAACCCAAAGGGGGAGATTTTTGGGACCAACTTGTGTATAAATATTTTATTAGTTTTCAATGGGTGTCAATGGATTTCAATAATGCTCAACATGAAGAGAAAAATTCTCCCAAGTGAAATGACGAATAAAAATTCAGATGATTGATACACGGATCCTAAGTTTCATATACATGAATCAGGAGTGATACATTTCCTACAATAATTAAGGATGGTTGGAGTGTTTGTCGTAAGGAGTAAAAGAAAATAGTGTTATTTGGAAGGAATAAAATAAAAGGATAATAATAGGGTGTGGAAGAGTCTTGGAAATCTAAGGTGTCCATGCATGAGTTTTGAGATAGAAAGAGGCCACGGATTTCAATGAATAATTAGTCTTCTAATAAGTATTTTTATAATACTTACTTAAATAAAAGTGCCATCCCACAATACAGCTAGCCAGCCTCAACCCAAGCCACTTAAAAGACCATATGGGTCATCCTCATCTTGGGGAAGACAGCCAGCCCAGCCCACAAGAGGTAGGGCAGGGCTGTGTATAGGCCCTGTAGGAGCGTACGGGGAAAATCCCATGCAATGTTTTGGGCCAAATCCCCGAGAGGGTGGGCATAATGTGTGGTCACAAAGAACATAGTATGAGGTGGTACCATGGGTGGAGGAAGAGAATTCTAGAGAGATGATAGAGTTCCTTGATACTTAAGCTGCAAAATCCCCACATGATGGTTTGGATGTGGGACAAATGTTTTTAATGACCGAACTAATCTCGGTTGTCCATCTGATCCCACGCAAGATCATGGCCACACGCCACATCCCACATTCTAAAATATAATCACTATCGTCCATGACTGATCTGAGTCAATCCCATGAATGTAGAGGGACCACATCTTTATCCTCAACCACCGAACACTTGAAGGAATCCCGATGCCATAGCTCGCTGTAGAGAAGACTGAACAACCGAGATATTGCTTCCAGCCACTGTTAAAGAGAATCTCCACCACATTGTGATAATATGTAAAATGAGATATCATGCATGCAATTTCATTTTCATGCATGAAACAAAAAAGAGAAGTCTGAGTTCAGTTGAAGAAATAAAAGTTGTGAGGCCTTGTACTGTATGTATGAATCTCATGTAGGATGAGCTGCATGTGATCGTTATCACAGGCACATGATTATCTCCATGTAAATGAGGAATTCAAAACGGAAATACACTGGAAGTATCGATGTATCTCAAACATAGATTTGAATAATCTTAAAATTCCTATGATTTCTAGCAATAAAATGTTGATCTTCACGGAACATCTCTCAGGATTTGAACACGTAAAAGAAGAGACCATTGTCTATAAAAGGACAACCACTGACATGAGAGAATGTGCCTCCTCCCAAGATTTCAAGAGCTCCTATTTTAAAAAACATATAATCTCTTAGTGCATTAAATTTATTAAGAGATACCAAGGAGACCCAAAATACTTCTTCTCTACAAAGAAGAGATCCCACAAGTGTTTTGGAAAGTGATTCCCACTCTAAAACCACTTCTCAAAGAAGTTCAGTACTTAAAAACAAATAGGTTCCCACAAACACATGATTGGTTTCCAAACCCTCATCATGATTTTCAATGGCCACACCATCGTAATACATTGACTGAGTTCTACTCTCACTATTATTAGAAAATAATACAGAGACATGCACCCCATGTATGAGGAACACCCATGAATTGAACAGTAAACCTCTCAGGTTCAAATAGAGGAGAACTCCCTCTAGGGTGCACAATATAACCTATTGTTTGAAGGGGTTTATTTTATGAGGTGAAGAAGGATATTGGTTGAAATATAGGAAATTCTTACAGGTATTCAGGTATATGTATTTTTTAAAGAATCTCGAGGTTGTTCATGGTGATGTAAAGAAGTGGAATTTCGAGATAAGGTTTTGTGCGTACATATACACATATATGTGAAGAAGGTAGTGTGTGTGTGAACAACTGAAGTAGAAGAAATGAAGAATAAGAAATTGACCAAAGGGTTGAACCTATTCTGGTTTGAAGAAAAAAATATATAAACCTAAATAAACACCCTAACTAAGTGATGGAGAAAGAATAGATAGGGAATAAAGGATGTTGTGTGTGTGTGCTTAAAGAACTATACCCATTAAGGTTCACACATAAGAAAGTGAAGAGGAATGTGTATCCATTCATGCATTCACATGCACACCTGAAGTCAATTAAATAAATAATCAAAGTAGTGTGTGAAAAATATGTATAGAAGAAGAAGAAGTGTAGATGAAAGGGTCGACCAAAATTCCACATGCATGATCAAATGCATACATGAATAGAACGAAATAATCGATTCTAAAGATTCTAAGTAAGTTGGTCTTCATTTCTTGAACAATCACATGGGATTTTGTGATTTTGGACATGAAAATAAGAAGGATATTTAGTTCATTCCATTGTTCCACGAAAGGAGAATATTTAATACAAAGGATCATCAATTAAGGACTCCGATGCAAGTCATATCTCATGCTAAATAAGAGATAAAGACTTCCATTCTTATCTGTAGAAGAGAACTTCACTTATATAAACTGAGTGGGACTTAACCCAAGGTATTGAGCGATGGAAATTAAAAAGGAGTGACTGAAGGTAAGTAATGCACTATCCCTGATACTTAAAGTAATTATATTGGGATAGAGTGTTTGGGCCTGAACCATTGTAATCCATAGTTAGTGAATAATAGTGGAATTAGGTACGACTGAAAACCTAATGGAATATGCTCCTTGGACATAGCCCTTAGTGGTGAACCAAGGAAAAAGTGTTGTTATAACAATATTCATGTGAATCTTATAATTATTTCACATATCTATTATACTGGTTTAAATAAGTTCATACCAACATGGGAACACGATCTAGTAAAGAAGAGAAAAAGTGGACACCTAGATTCACCCCCTCTCAGGGTGGTCTAGTGTCCTTAAAAAATATGTATTAAAAATTAAAATATAATAACACAAGTATAAAATAAATACTAATATGTTATTATACTAATTTAATTAATTGATTCCATATCTAATTCTATAAAATGGAAAACCAAACCGTCAATCGTGTGTATGACAGACCACTCCTCATGAACCGATGTAGTTTATTTTCCATCACCACATTTAAAGGATGAATATAGTATTCTATTCTAAATATTTATATGATATTTGTGACATTAATATAATTATTTAATTGTGATATCATATATACATTTTTTACATTCCATTTTGTGGGGTATATGATAACATCGCTCATGTGTGTGGTGAATTACTGCATCGCGAAGCGATGCAATTCGTTTTTTTACTATTTACATGGAAGGAAGTGAGGATAAATTTAATGAATATACATTATAAATCTGAAATAATATTTATTCTATAGTGGTAATATATTATTTACCATTTTTTCAATCTGTCGAGAAAATGGATAAAAATTTTACACGCACGTTCAACCTACAGTCTCCATGAATGCTGTATTTCAATTTCTATCTATTGAATTTATGGATTTATGTAAATACATATATAATTAATATGTATTATATTTATATAATAATTAACATTATTTATATTTTTTAAACATTATCAATGTAATAGTACCAAACAAATAACAAATCGAAACATATAATAAAAACTAAGAAGTTGTTGCATGAAATGTAATATTAAGAAGAAATTGTTAATAAAAAAGAAATAAAAGATAATATGAAAATAATATACGGTAATATATATATATATATATGGTCATGTATTAGATTTATAATAAACTTATATTTATTATACAGGACATTTTAATGTGTATGAAGGATGTCGAGACTTAAGGTAAGGTATTTCCATATCACATTTATTTTCGATGAGATAAAATCCATATTCACCACAAGTTTATTTTAATTGGTGTATATAATTCCCATGAATTTATTTTATCATGATTATATATAAAATTATTGGAACTTAAAAATCCATTTTATTATCACTATTTTATGTGGTTTATGGTTCCCAAGATACTTAATTTTTAAGGGATTTTAGTCTCGATTTTCTTTCTTTGAGACATATGTTATGGTATGCACCGATCTTCTTTTATAAGGTGTATATAATTAACATTTACATGTTATATCATTGATCTAATTCTTTTCATGATATTATATGTTTCATTTAATTTTATTCATTCATGGGGATTGTGAATCAAAATTACCAATGTGGTCAGAGATTTTTGTTACAAACTCATCTTTTACCAGGATTGATTATGGTTATGCTTCTAATGACGACATATTATGAAATATCTCAAAAGAAACTCATTTAGTTTATTATCCTTTAGTTATTTCATGTGGATACATTTTTTCCCTTTATTTTAATCTCTTTATGCACTCAAGTGTTAAAAATTAATATTTTAAGAAAAATCATCTTTATTTCTCTGTTTAGCCGACAACCTTTTTTTCAATAAAACCCTTTTTCTTATAAAAATTAAAAATTTTGACATTATTCGAATGATTTATTAAATACTTTTTTATAAAAATTTTCTAAAGGAATTTTCATGTCATTTTCCATACAATTTCTGTTTATATTTTTAACAAAAATGTTAAAGGAATCTTTGAATTAACATGTATGATCTGGATAAAATTTACCAAAAAAATGAATATTATTTTATTCAAATAATAATTTATAAGTTTTCAAGTTTATTTTCAATGAATTGTATTTTTAAAATGATTTTTATTTTAAAAAGTTTTTTTCTTCTAATCGAAAAGGATATTTTTTTAAAGAAATATTTTAAAGAAACTTTTAAACTCATTTTCCATCTAAGATAACGTCTATTGATGTTAAATATGAATTACTAGAGAAATGATACCAGGATACCATTCTTATTATTTATATGAATGTTCTAAATTTATTATGGCATGATGTTTATGAAACCTATTTCTCTTATATGGGTTATACAAAAAGGTAATGTTTATGAAACTTACTTATTTTAATGTGTAATTCTACGACCGAATGATGAAATGATTATAAAAACCATATCTCTTTAAGATAGGTTATGATATGATGATGTTTTTAAGAAACAAATTTTATTTCATGGTTTGTAATATGATTAATGTTTTATGTTCTCTTGGAACACAAATGTATGATTTTTTTTATGTGATGGATGGGTCCTATATCTCCCTATAATGTACTAGGTAAAGATTGATATCTAATGAGATAGAAAGAACTATAATGAGGAGTGAACATAGATAATTAATGGACCTTGTCTACTATGATGGTCTTGGAGTAAACCTTCCCTACTATGATGGTTTTGTGAGTGAACCCATTCCACTATGATAGCCTTGGCAGTGAGACATGACTACTATGAAAATTATTTTCTCTGTTTATGTGCATTCCAAAATTCTATGTCTTATTCCAATGTTATTCTCTCTGGGCATCATGTTCTTTGATTTCTTCACGATTCATATATTATGAACTACCAATATTTATTCTATGACTCAAGATTATGATATTTGACATGTAGTGTATGGTTTTGAAATGTTATTCTCATGTTATCATACACTTATTCTCTGATTGTGCTTACATATCTCCATTTTTAGCTTTATTGGGCATCTGATATCACCATTTCTTTTATTTCCTTTCCTTAGGTTATGAATAAAGGTTTTACTAAGGGTACGTATAAAAAGATTACTATGTGGGAAGATCTTTTTGGGACATTTTGAATATATTTCAGGAATGCAAATATTATGTGTCTAGTCTCCCAAGGCACTAAACCATTATGATCCTCAAGCACGTGTTTATGTATTGTAATGACTATTAATCTAAAAATATATAATATCGACTTATGAGAAGAATAAGTTGTTACAAAACCATTATACCGTAAATTTAAGCAATAATGATTAGAAAATAACAAACATGGCGAACCATTTATACTTATATATGTTCATATTGATACATGATATCAACCTACAACTGGAAAAAAGATAACCAATACCATAATGGTATTTGTGTAGGATTCCAAAATATGACTTAAATCTATAAGAGAGTACATGAGTTGTCCAAAATTACTTCAATAGGTTTTATGAGAAATAAATCACACCTTCTTTACCAACATGTATTCTATTGACTTAATGGTAAAATTTTAGTGACTGTATTACTTTAGAAAGAAGGTATACCCCAACACAAATCAAATGCCCCCAAGTATGAATTGTATGTCAAAGATTAAAATAGGAAAAAATAGTATGCTTGATGTAATTATAGTAACTATGAATATGAATGGTTGAATATTATTTTTTACTTATAATTTTGTGTTTATAGGTTTTATAGTTTGTGTTTATTGATATTTTAGACCCTCCATAAATACCTTTAATCTAAACATGTGTCATTACATTAAAAATAAACATATACCTCAGCTGCAACAAAATTAGGGGCCCCGTTGAGAATAAAGTTAATGTCACTAATACATTATATCCAACAACTGGTGATAAATTCATTGTTGAGGGAGTATCTCCTCAATTCTACAATCCTAAATATAGATTAGGTGTGTTATTACCTCCTTAACATAAATCTTCACAAACTACCCAAAAAACCGTTAACTATAAATGAGAAAGTGGCCCCCATTGCCACCTCAAACAATTTCAGAATCCAATCTCTAGAATAAAAAAATAGGTTATTACTTTATCTTCTGGATTTTTATTAGGAGGTAAACTAGAGTTTCAAATTAGAATAAGAGTCACCTATGAGGTCTCCTATCAAGATCCGCTTCCTATACATCTATGTGACATCAGTCCCTCAACAACCCATTGAGGATACCACACAATATATCCATTCTTTAGTCACTAAAACAAAAAAATACATTATATCTCACTAAGTATGAAGATAATACAACCACACGGTAGGGGATTATAAACTTTTTTTCACTAAATATGTTTTTTAGAACACTATAGTGGAAACTAGTAGGCATGCCTATATCCTAGTTCACACCAAAAATGTCTGGAGGCATACATTAGTGGAATTCGGGGATGTTATTTTTTAGATCCATGTTTTTTTCATGATACAAGGATTATTTTAATTCTTGTTTTATTAATTGGTTTTTTCCTAGTATGAATTAATAATGTGGTTTTTGAGGTTTTGAGGGTGTGTGAGGATTTTTTAGAGGCCATAGCTTTGAGTTTGGGAGGAAATAGGTGGCCCACATAGTTAGGTTAAACTATGCCACCCAGTACACAATATTTTTTAAACCATGTAGAGTGATTTAGTGAAAAACAGAGGGCCGCATGACCATTAAAATTATATAGAACATATTATAGAGTAATTTTTAACATTTTGGGCACTGTTAGTCTAACAATGCTCCTAGATTGTGTGAGGGGTTCACGTGGATAGTTCAAGTCACATGGGAAGCATCAATAAGGATTATCAAAAATTGAAGGAAATGCTTGAGGCTATTTAAGGCTTGATAACAACCTTCATCCCACTTATAAGGTAATCCCTTCCTCATCAATCATGTGAACGAAAAAATATTCTCCTCTAAAATTAGTGAGGAAATGTATGATATAGTCAATAAATATCTATAATAATCTAAATTTATTAAGGTTTATCGGTGGGTAAATATTGAGAATTTATTTTATTTTATTGGGATCAGTATTTATAATAGGATGAATCACCATAAACCCCATGAATTTTTCTAATTTTACACTGAAGTTTCATTTTATGTCGTTCATTTTAAAATTATGATGTCAGTGATTTTCAAACTCAATTTCATGGTGTCTAAGATAAACATATCACATATGGTACCTGAACACCATATAATTAATATCACATACCATGATTTTCAAAATAGTGTCTTGAATACATGTTATATGAACATTGTTATGTGGTTTCATCATTCTTCAAACTAATGAGAATTATATGAAGTTGTAAACCCCTTTAGGAGCTCCAAATGTAGGGGCCTCTTTATCTTTATGTCTCATATGGATCTGATTTTTTATAGAGTATCCATCCCTGATGGAATGTTCCTGGAAGCTAGTGGTCACATCAATCAATAGTTTTCTGATCATGATGGGGAAATAATCTTTGGGAAAATACATGATGGGAAATATAATTTCAATTTAGAATCAAATTTTTTATTTATTTTTCATCACCAGGAAAATATTATCCATCTACTATGGGTATTGGACTTCCATAATGAAATTATCCTTTATGATCTTATCAAATTCAGCTCATCCACTATAAATGATGGTTTGGTGCATTCTTCTTATGACCTTATTATAACCATGATGATCTTTTTGAAGTCCCAAATAATTGGTGTGTTGGAAAAAAGGTTTTTATTTGATAGAAATAGAGTATGGTTTGTATTTATTTTCAATCCACTTTGGCTTGATCAAGGGGTTTTCAAGTCAAGTGAACTTACATGTAATGTCCCAGAAATTCCATGAAATTTTTTATTAAAATTTTATGTGATTATTTCCTGACCAAGTGAAAATACAACACATGATTCAGAGGCTTGGGGAGCCCAGAATAAATGTTTGAACTTTTTTTATGATTCTTTAAAATAGTGCACATGCGTGGTTTTGGAAAAATCTAAATGGGTTCCCGGAATAAAAATATGAGGGCACCGTTGCGTCTATAATGATGACATTACCTAATATGGGACCTATCCTTGACTGGTGAAGATTGAGGGAAAAAGTTATTTTTTTAGACTTTTAATGAAAACTGTAATAAAAATTTCTTAAGGAAAAAAATAATCTTTTAGTTTATTTTATTATAATTTAAAATTTCATTGGAACGTAATGTAATTTCACCTAAAAAATAATGAAAACACTGTTTCATTAATAATAAAATGTAATGATGCTACGACTTAGAATAATAGAAATGCTCAGACACATTTTCTCCATTTAATGGGTTGAATGAATACAGAATCATCGGCACAATCCATTATTGCTCTAAAACCAAGAACATTTGGCATTGAAATGTGTTGATTGATGGATCTAACATGAGTAAAAGTACATTTATCCTTATATTCTTCCACCCTTTGAAGGATCACCAATAACAACGGATGGACATAGATCATGGAACAACAAACGACGACGTGCGACCCCATTCTATACTGACGAATGATCTAATCCCAAAAAGGGTTGGTTATTTCAAAATTTGTTTTCCCCCATTCTTGATTTATAAATGAATAATGTGGATTAACCCATGAACCGGTTGACCCGTGACTCGATCGTTCTTGTGGGAGGTTTTGACTGAATGATAATTTTGTGGGAAATGAGTTTTTAATTTTGTTTTCATTATCTTGATCCTTCTAATGGATCAGATCGAGGACAGAGCAAAAAACAGCCAAGGTTCAATCCTTCGGATTATTTTTGTGCTTTTATCCCTCAAATTATTCATGTTCTTCATAGGATGATGATTGATCGATCATTGTGAAACTATTTCATAGCACAATGACCCAATATCATAGATCCAGGACAGACACGACACAATGGATGTGCGACATTGACGATGATGATTTGATCAAGTTAGTGCGTGTGATATCTCATGAAAACAGCTTCACATAAAAAAGGGATTGTGGCATGGTTTTGAATACCTGGAGATAAAGAGTTCAACCCGAAGACTTCAGAACATCCTCTAGATCAAACAACAGACCAATGGAGCATGTTCGGTGGCCGATGAAAGGGACTACCGGTGCGCTGAGGCGGCGACAGAAGATGCGTCTATACAGATGACTATATAGAGGAATCCATGACATCAAGATGCAGTGATGTCTGTTGGTCCCACAGCCAATTGAGCCAGCCATGTGGTGCGTAGTGAACGCGTTAGACCGCCATAACAAGGGGGGTTGAAACAACCCATATCAAAGTGGGCCAAGTTGGATCAGAGGGGCCGACAAATTTGGCCAAGTCGGTGTAGTGGGTCGGGTAAGTCCTAGGATGGGTCAGCCCCAGGTTAGGTCGGTAGACCACCATGATAGGTTAGTTCGGGATGATCTGACCAGGTTAGCATAGACCAGGACCGAACCAACCCTGTTTCACTAAACCACCCATATATTTTGAATTGTACGTCCGATTGATGAGCTGTTTGAATCGTTGGGACCCTCACGATGATTCAGTCCTTGTTAAAACCTCTAATTGAATTTTTGTGGAAGTTGGGATATTAATGATGGATTAAAGAGATGATTATATAAGAATTAAGCATGCTGCAAACAAGAATCCTATGGTTGGTTGTGACGAGAAGGAAGTAATGAGCGGACCTTAGTGGATTAGTAGACAAGTGAATCTCTGTGGCCCAACAGATGAGTGGACCTGAGTGGTCCATCATATGAGGGGGCCTTAGTGGACCATTAGATGAGAGGGCCTTAGTGTAAAAACACATGATCTCGCCTTAGTGTACCAATAGACGAGCAGACCTTAGTTGCCCAAAAAATGAGAAGACCCGAGTCGCGCAACAGGTGAGAAAACCTCAGTGGCCCAATAGATGACCAGACCTCAGTGGCCTAGAAGATGAGGGTACCTTACTATCCCGACATATGGGAAACCCCGAGTTACCTAGCAGATGAGCGGACTTTAGTGGTCAAGTAGACATGAGGTCCTAAGTGGCCTATCAGATTAGCGAACCTCAGTGGCCCAGCAGATGAGGGGACCTCAGTGACTCTACAGACGAATGAACCTTAGTTTCCTAGAAGGCCATGGTGACTCATCAGGGATGAGTCCCTCAATAGTACAAGGTGTTCAGAATTATGATTTATAGTATTGATTTCTACACTTTAGGTAATACCTATGTGACCTATATCTAGTGACTCTCTCTCTCGGTTGTACTTCTTAGAGGCTACACTTCATATACCACTTTGGTTGTATACTTGGTTCATACATTCCTTAAGGGTATTACCTATGAGTATTGGGGTCCTTATTGAGTATTGTGTTACTCACCCCTGCCCAGCCTCTGCTCACACGTGTTGTGTCTTGTGAAGATGATAGAAACATGGATAGATTCCTTGGTGGCCTGGAACCAGGCAGTGCCAAATGTGATCTGATAGATGAGGAATATTTCTATGACTTTAGGTTCCACCCCCTTCACCTACCCTTTAGGTAGGGTTCACAGACGAACTTCAGGAACATGTACTTGTCTTTTTTTGGGCTTGTATTCGGCCCCCTTTACTTCCAGGTTTTTAATTTAACTCTTAGTGGTTGTCCTAGTGGAATTCTTGTTTAATTTTTATTATTATGGGTTTGGATGTCTGTATGTATGTGCGTATAGGTACTCAGAAAAATGCCTCTCACTTACGTGATAATTCCCTCGATGCTTGCCTCCAGCCCCTGGCCATTGGTAGGCAGGCTCGAGGCAGTCACAACATGGGCCCCAGGGGATGGGTTGTGACATTATAGTACATGCTGAAGCAGGTGTTTAAGGTGGCACCATTTCCTAGTGTTTTCCAAATTTTTGGGCCTCAAAATCAAAAGTTTGTTTTTTGGAAATGGATGGTTTTATACAAAGGCATTACACAAAAATAGAGTAATGATAATTTTTCGTGGATAATGAATTATGATACGTGGAATGGTGAACCGAAAACCATGTAGTAGGAATGGTTTGTAGAATGAAAAATGGTATACATACCATATATAAGGAATGGTTCACAGAGTGTAGGAGGTTCACAGGGATGCATGTTGTCCATGGAAGGAAAATGGTTCATGGGATGACATGTTGTTCGTGAAAATGAGAAAGAGTTTTGAGAAGCCATAAATGGAGTAATTTGTGGAAACAAGGTGGTGATTTGAGCCTCTTCATAGGGAGAATGGTGGTACATGGTCTACATAGGGGATATGGTTTTCTTGAAGATGTACGATATGTTGTAAAGGTGGTGTCGTATTGAAGATTTGGTAAATATCAGTTTAGCATATTATGCGGATCTATTTACCTGTATACGGAGAGAAAATCCATTCCTTGATGTGTGTTTCTAATATTAAAAATCCAAGATGATATCCGAAAAATATAGAATTAGTTCATGGGAATACATCTCCATAATGAATTTAATTAAAAATATGTAAGGAATTTAGTGATGTCCAGAATAGTTCACAGAAGATAGTATGCAGAGGAAGAAGGCTAGTGTGTGGAAGACAATTCGCAGATGAGGAGTTTGGTCTACAATGAATTAGTATGAAAATGTTTTTTTCAAAGGTAGTACATGGTTATAGTTTTCAGGGGAAGTACGCAGAGGAATCCTCATAGTATGTGGAGTAGGGAAGTACATGGAGCAAGGAAGTATGTAGTGGATGTAGAGTAGTATGTGGTGATGTAGGAGCAGTTCAAGGAGGAATCACTCGCGGTATGTGGAGCAGTACAATTCACAGATGAAAGAGGTCAGTACATGGAGGAACAATTCAGAAATCAATAGTACACAGGAAAGTAGTTTAAATATGTTTGAAAAAATAGGAATTCAATAGAGCATCTATCTACAGGTGATGATTCATTATTTAATGCCAAACCATTTTAGTGAAATTCAAGTAGATAAACTATGTTTATATTCTTCCCAACGTAGTGATCAAGGGGGAGTCAATAGATGTGATCTTAGTGACACAATGTGCTATCCCTAAAACTATGTAAAGGTATTGTTCCTAGCACTGAGTGACTATGAAAAACATATATAATTCACAACTAGTGAACATTAGTGGACTTTAGTATGGCTGAAAAACTGTTGGTGTATGATCTTTGTACGTAGCCCTTAGTGGTGAACCATGTAAAATTACAATGTCTTCTCTTTGCATGTGATTTTTTTGTGTTTTCTCATCAGATTGGTTTAACAAGTTCCTCCCAAAGTGGGAATAAGATCCATCAGTTTTAAAGAAAAACATGACACCCCAATTCACCCCTCCTCACTCAGGGTGTTCTGGAGTCCATCATGGTGGGTATCACAAAGACCAACTCAAGCGTCTCAGTATAATTCAAGGATAAAAAATTTGTGTGTTTCTTTAGAATGCTGATATATTTCTCATGTTCTTTAAGATTCATGGAGGTTGATGTTATTCATTTATTCATTACATTTTACTAACTCCATTTAATGATTTTATATGAAAAGTGCATAATTTGTGTGTAAAATTTATATTTTAATATTAAATATAATTTTGAGCACTATTTGAATAAATCCATATTTGAGTCAGTTTAATGTATTATCTATAACTATTACAATAATGATTAAAATTTTTTGGTTTTTGTTTTTTAGGATTAATATTTCAATTTAGAACATTTCATTAGAAGGGATCATGAACCAATTCTTCCATTTAAAGGTTCATATGTACCACACAATAAGGCCCAATGAATTTGTGAACAAACATGACCAGCCTTGAAGATTGATTTACTGGGCTCAATCCAGAAACCCAAAACGGTTTATTCTCCACCATAATTCGTGGGACACTATTTTTCATCTTGGATAAAAATTTCAAAGCCCAAAGTCTTCAAAAAGTGGCCCAAATGATTCTATGAATTCCAGCCCACCATTCTGGACGGGAATTAAAATCATCACACAAATGTAGACTTTTCTACTTATCTAGAAATCCATTTGAGCTGAAAATTTGCAGTGTGAAAGAAGGGATATATGTGGCCAAAATTGTTGAAGAAACTATCCTGATTTTATGGCATCTTACTATTCAAAAATCCATTCTCATTTCATCAATTGAAAAGTTATGGATAGAAATGGACAGTTTAGATTTGTTTAATGAAATTGCCATAACTTTGGCTAAAAAAGTCCAATGACCGACAGAGTTTGAGGGCAGACAGAAGATATACATATCTACATTTATGAAGCAGACACCAGCTCGTGATGCAGCTGTCTAAATTGGTAAATATGTGGGTCAAGTGGAGGGACCGATTTGGAATGCAAACAATCCAATCTTTGGGCTATAAATACATCCCCCTCCTCTCCTTCCAATGGGTTGGAACTTCCGCACTAAAAGAGGAGGTTTGACATTACTATATCTTTGACAAGTTTCTGGGAGGATATGCTTTGATCTTGTTTCAATAAGTGAGACCTCTCCACCACTTCTCTTTCATGTTTGTTTATGTTTTCTTTCCATTGTAATTGTGTAACTTTGTTTTCATTTCAATCAAATTATAGTGCTTTTTTCTTCTTCAATACCTCTTATTCTTGTCCACCTTCTGTAGTATAATATTAATGGTCTTAAAATAGTTTAAATTCAGTTCAATCCCCTTCCCTTCCTTTTCTTCCTCATTCAATCAAAATTCCATTTTTGATTCTCAAAATCTTTCGTGTCTGTGTTCGGCACACTACTCTTTTCTTGTCCCTTTTATTTCTAATCTTTTTAAATCATCACCATAAACATTAAAACCAGATTATAAACAATACTAATTTCTGATTAAATCTCTATTTAGGGTGAGTTTTAATTTAGGTATGTTAAGCGATTGAGAGCTTTCGCTCGATGAGTATTCGTTGAATTAACATTGTGTATGTTGGACATAACATGTCATGGATTAATGACTTGTTTTGTTTAACGTGTTATTTCCATGGATTATTGGAACCATAAATACACTACCATAAACAAGATATGATCAAAAATAGAACCCTAAGTTAATTTATGTATTGGATTAAAGCCATAACACTTGGGAATTCAAATCAACGTCAACTTCTGACATGTGTGTTAATTTAAATGCAATATAAAGAAAAGCTCAAGGACATCACAAGCTCGACTAACCTAATGAAAAACTCACCCCAATCATTATCATTTGGTTAAATAAATTATAATCAATTAGTCATTTCAATTAAGTTCTGCAAACAAACCCCCAATCAGAATACAATCAACTAAAAACAAATGACTATTTCAAAGTATCATCACCGAGGATTCGACCCGAGTGCGGATATACACATTAGCAGAGCACCAGAACCTTGATCAATCAATAGTGGACAATTGGCCGTGCGTTTCAAATGGAGACTTTTCCGGGGATAGTGCTTTAAGTAGTTGGTAGATTTTAGTTTTTGTAAAAAAACAACAAAAAATCAAAATTTAACAAAAAAATCTGAAAAAAAACACCAAGTAAAACTCGCCTTCCTCATCATTTTAAATCTCTCTAAATGCCCCGTAGCCTCCCAAACAATCCCTCAGATTTGTTTGACCCGAAAATTGATAGTACACTTCGTCGACTTAGGAGGACCATTAGGGATAACCAAATCACCCAAGAATCAATCATTTCCCTTCCAATTGAATTCGATATGGCCAGTCCTAGGGAACAAACATTGAAAGAACTTGTTGCCTCTGATATGAATTACCAACCC
Source organism: Viscum album (assembly GCA_963277665.1). Taxonomy (NCBI): domain Eukaryota; kingdom Viridiplantae; phylum Streptophyta; class Magnoliopsida; order Santalales; family Viscaceae; genus Viscum; species Viscum album. Next base: position 824,368,278 of record OY728131.1, read on the forward strand.
CTTGGTATTAAATATCCAAACATAGAGGCTGACTTCGAACTCAAATCGGATTTGATTCATTTTCTACCTCATTTCCATGGGCTAGCCGGTGAGGATCCGCATCTACATCTCAATGAGTTTCAGGTTGTGCGCTCTACCATGAAGCCTCAAGGGGTTTCTGAAGAACAAATCAAACTCCGAGCATTCCCTTTATTCCTAGCTGACTCTGCCACTTCATGGCTCTACTACCTCCCTCCTGGTTCCATAACTACATGGAATGACATGAAGTGTCTCTTTCTAGAGAAATTATTTCCTGCTTCTCGTACCGCTTCCATCCAAAAGGAAATAAGTGGTATCCATCAATTCCCAAATGAATCACTCTATGAGTACTGGGAGAGGTTCAAAATGCTTGTGGAAACCTGCCCAAACCACCAAATCCCTGACCAACTCTTGATCCAATACTTCTATGAGGGGTTATTGGATATGGAAAGAACCATCATTGAAGCCGCAATTGGCGGTGCTCTTGTTGACAAAACTCCAACAGCTGCAAGAGATCTCATAAGTATCATGGCTGCAAACAAAAAACAATTCCATAATCGAGCACATGCTCAAGTAAAACAAGCCCAAGATAATCAATCCATAGAGCATAATAATATGAATGAGTGGATGAGTGAACTTACAGGTCTTGTGCGTCAACTAGCGGTGGCTACCAAAGCCCCAACCTCATCTTCTCTACAGTCACTATTCCCTGGAACTATCAAGAGTTGTGGAATCTGTATCTCCCTAGCTCATCCAACAGACACATGTCCACAACTTCAAGAGGATCAATCCGATTCATCTAGACCAATGGAGCTCAATGCAGCATACGCTCAGTAGAACCCCAACCCTCAACAATTAGGTCAGTTTGTTAGAAACATAAACCAACCTCACTCTGAGCCTTTCTCTTCTACCTTTAACCCAAGCTTGAGGTATGGTAATACCATCTATCATCCCCCTAAATTCCCTCCTCAAAATCCAAACCAATTCCAATATGGTCAAGGTGGTGGTAAAATCCATCAACCTTATCCTTTTGTTCCTCAACATCAAAGGAACAATCCTCCTCCTGGATTCCACTATCCGAATGAGCCTCCCCAATTCCCAACCCAATAAAATTGCTTTCCCAAGAACCAAAATCAAGGTAATCCCAATCCGGGGAAAGCCTCTTCTTCCAAGGAACCATGGGAATGTGCAGTGGAAGATCATGCCTCCTTCACCTGTTCTAGCCTTAAAAACATTGAAACTCAAATAGGTCAACATGCATCCCACCTGAGCCAACAACAATAATAAAATTCTTCCCAACTCCCAGCTCAACCATTAACCAACCCCAAGGGTAATGTAAGTGCAATTTAACTTAGATCGGGAAATCAAATTGTTGTGCCTCAAGGTAAATCCTCACACCCTCCTTTGAATGTTGACCTATAAAATGAAAAGAAAAAGAAACTTGAAAAAGAACCTGAATCCATTCCCTCACCTCCTTCCATTCCACATAGGAATCCAATTCCTTTTCCACAAGCTGTTACTAAACCAAGGAAGTCCTTTGAACCTGATCATGAAATGCTCGACAAGTTTAGATGTGTTGAAGTCCACATTACCCTCTTAGATGCCATAAAACAAATTCCTATGTATGCCATGTTTCTCAAGGAGTTGTGTACCTATAAGAGGAAACTTAGGACCTTCAAAAATGTTTCCACCCAGCAGTATATTCCCATAAAGTGAAAAGATCCAGGGACCTTTACGGTTCCATGCCAAATTGGAAGTTCCAACTTTGATGATTCACTCATAGACCTAGGAGCTTCAATTAATGTCAGGCCCAAATCCATATTATCCAACCTTGGTCTAGGTCCCTTGCACCCAATGGGTGTTGACATTCAGTTAGCCAATTGAAGCACAACTAGTCCAGATGGAATAATTGAGGACGTCCTTGTCCGAGTCAATGATCTTATCTTCCCTTCTGATTTCTATGTCCTTGTCATGGAAGGTGAGACGAACTCTTCTCGATCTCCCCTAATTCTCGGAATACCATTCTTCATGACTGCGAGAACCAAGATTGATGTCCATTCTGGCATTATATACATAGAATTCGATGACCAACTGGTCAAATTCAACATTTTCCAAGCCATGCGATACCCATCTGAGGATCACTCCGCATTCTCAATCCATGCTTCCGAGGACACTTATAAGAGATAATTGAACCCCATTATATCATGTTCATCCTGTTATGAGAATATAGGATGTTGTGAAACTTGCACTAGGATTAACCAAGTCATAAATGGTGAAGTTTATATGGACCTTTCTTTCATAGACTCCATCAATCTAGAGGAACTTGAAAACTCTCTTGAATTACATATCAATTCTGATCTCTACTGCTCCACCTTGGACAATATTAAGGAAAATGAATCTGAAGCATTTGAAGTCCCATCTTTTATTCTTGAGTTGTCTATCCCAAAAGTGAAAGATGAGACTGATTTGAAACCTCTTCCTGCACAGCTGAAATATGCATTCCTCTTCCATGATCACTCATATGCTGTAATTTTCTCTGCCATACGTACTGAAACCGAGGAGTCCAAACTTGTTCAAGATTTAGAGGAAAACAAAAAAGCCTTAGGTTGGATCCTAGACGACATACCAGGAATCAACCCTGCTTTTTTCATGCATCACATCTATCTGGAGGAGACATCCAACCCATTTAGACAACCCCAAATAAGACTCTGCCCACTCATACCTGTGGTAGTTAGGGAAGATATCACCAAGATTCTTCAAGCTTGTATTATCTACCCAATTTCTGATAGTTAATGGGTTAGTCCAATTAAAGTTATACCTAAGAAGGGTGGGATAACTATTGTCACAAATGAACATAGAGAGGTAGTCACAACTCAAGTGAAGAACAAATGGCGTGTGTGCATTGACTATAGGAAATTGAATGTTGAAACCCGAAAAGATCACTACCCTCTTCCATTCCAGGATCAAATGCTAGAAATATTGGATGGAATGTCACACTATTGCATTCTTGATGGATACACCGGCTACTTCCAAATCCCAATCTCACCTCAATACCATGAAAAGACTACTTTAACATGCCCCTTTGGAACATATGCATATAGAAGAATGCCTTTTGGCCTTTGTAATGCTCCTACAACATTTCAGAGGTGTATGATGAGTATCTTTTCAGAATTCATAGAACACTGAATTGAAGTCTTCATGGATGACTTTACCATTTATGGCGAGTCATTTGAGTCATTCTTTCATTCACTTTCTCTAGTCCTTCAAAAGTGTGTCAAGTTTAACCTTTTGTTAAATTTTAAAAAATGTCACTTCATGGTTGTTAATGGGATTGTTCTAGGGCACATAGTTTCAAAATATGGGTTTGAAGTTGATCCTGCCAAAATTTTAGTGATCTAATCACTTCCTCAACCCACTTTTGTTTGAGACATCCGATCATTCCTCAATCATGCGGGTTTCTATCGCCGATTCATCCATAACATTAGTAAAATTTCTCTCCCACTCACTCGTTTGCTCCAAAATGATGTCTCTTTCTATTTTGATGAGGTTTGCAAGAGAGCCTTCGTTGAACTCAAAACTTCTCTTACATTTTCCCCGATAATTCAACCCCCAAATTGGTCCTTACCTTTTGAATTGATGTGTGATGATTCTGATAGAGCTGTTCGGGCTGTTCTTGGTCAATGAAGAGAAAAAATTCCTCATGTCATCTATTATGCCTCAAAAACATTGGATGAAACTCAATCTCATTACACTGTGACTGAGAAGGAACATTTAGCTGTGGTTTATGCCTTATAGAAATTTCGGCCCTATCTCTTAGGTGCCAAAATCATCATCTTCATAGACCATTCTTCTATTAAGTTCTTACCAAAGAAAAGTGATTCCAAACCAAGGCCAATAAGATGGATTCTAATTCTCCAAGCGTTTGACCTTGAAATCAAAGATAGACCTGGAAAAGAATACCCTCTGGCTGATCACTTGAGTAGAATTCTTAATTATCGTCATTCTGAAATCATTGATCCTGAATTTCCAATTGAGCACATTTCATCTCTCACTCCAAAACTACCATGGTATGCCCCAATAGTAAATTACTTGGTTTCTGGTGTTTTTCCAGAAAGGTTTTCAAAAGAACAAAAAATGATGTTGAAATGTAATTCAAAATACTATTTTTTGGAAGAAAATAAACTATGGAAAACTAGGACAGACATGGTAATTAGGATATGTGTTGATGAAGATGAATATTCTTCCATCTTAGAATTCTGTCACTCACTACCTGGTTGTGGCCACTTTGGACCATAAAGGACCTACCGAAAGGTCCTAGACTCTAGATTCTTCTATCCTTCCCCATTCAAGGACTCACATGAGTTCATTAAATCATGTCCCACATGCCAAAAGTTTTTCATAATCTCCAAAAGAAATGAAATGCCCCAAAATCCCATAATCTTTTGTGAAATCTTTGATGTTTGGGGTATTGATTTCATGGGACCATTTCCCCCTTCCAATGGATTCTCATACATTTTCCTTACGGTCGATTATGTTTCTAGGTGGGTTGAGGCCAAACCCACTAGGAAGGATGATGCTCATACTGTTAGTGAGTTCCTAAAGACCCACATCTTTCAATGATTTGGCACACCCCATTCCTTGATTAGTGACTTCGGAAACCTTTTTTGTAATACAACCATGGAATCTATTATGAAAAAGAATGGGGTTGTATATAAAACATCAACTGCATATCACCCCCAAAAAAATGGAATGGCTGAACTTTCTAATAGAGAAGTGAAAAGAGTGCTTGAGAGAATTGTAAAAACCACCAGAAAAGACTGTCCTGAAAGACTTGTTGAAGCACTTTGGGCTTATCGAACTTCCTATAAAACACCCATTGGGATGTATCCCTTTAGGATATTTTTTGGTAAAGTGTGTCACTTACCAGTTGAAATCCAATATAAGTCTTTTTGGGCTGTGAAAACCTGTAATTTTGATTGTGAAAAATCTAGTGAAGAAAGATTGTTGCAATTGGCTGAACTGGAGGAGCTTCGACTTGAATCCTATGAGAATTACAATCTGTACAAAGAGAAGGCTAAGGTACTCCATGACAAACACATCCTGAGAAAGGTATTTCATGAAGGTGAAAAGGTAATTCTCTTCAATTCTCGATTCCGACTTCACCCAGGTAAGCTTAATTCTCGTTGGGATGGTCCTTTTGTTATTACTAATGTTTACCCATTTGGTGCAGTGCAAGTCCAAGAACCCTCTTCCAAAAGGACATTCACGGTTAACGGACATCGGTTAAGGCATCAACATGAGTGGTCTCACAATCCTAGAACCACGTCCACTTCCATCGAATCCCCATCCACTTCAATAGAACCACCACTGGATGGATACCCAGCAAATCCAAACCAGGGCACCTCTTTCGCTTTAACTCTCTCTCTATCTTCCTCTCTCTCTATTTCTTCTTCTTCCTCTCTCTTTCATTTTTTTTCCACTTTCTTCATCGAACCCTTTTTTTATCGTTCTCTTTTGGTGACTATGTATTTAAAAAAACACTAAAAATTTAGTAAAATACAAAAGGTAAAAAAAAAGAGAGTCATAATTACTCAACATTATATTTTAAAATTTTGTCAAACCTTTTTGGGGAATCTAAACACATGTTTTCGTCTCAAATTTTTTTCAATTTCATCATGACTTTGGAAAAAGAATATTGTGTCAGGAAAAATAAATGTTGAATGACCAATATTTTATTTGGAAAATGATTTACCCCTACCGCGAGGAACATCATAAGCATTCATTCCAAGGTCACCTATGACCATCTTTTCAAAATGTGTGTTTTTCACCCCCATTTGTGAGTCTTAAGTTTGCGGACCTTCGAGATGAATTTCCTACTTTGGTGTGGATTAATATGATAGAGGAATTTTTTTAACCTCATGAGAATCACAATGGTCAAATAGCCTCCCATTACCCTACATTAATCCTCCTTTTGAAATACCCTTCAAGCCTATGTAAACCTTTTCTTTGATAGCCACATTACAAACCCAATACCTTGTCTCACCCAACATCTACATCGATTTACATTGCATAATTTTTGAAATTTATGTGTGGGGAAGATGGATTTCATTTTGGGTATCCTTTTCATGATTTTAAACGTGTTGTCACATGCATGAGTGCAAGTATCCATTTTAGTGTGGGGGATTGGTCATAATTTAGTGAGTTTTGTTTTAATGGACTCATCTTGACGTCCTTTTCTACAAATATTATTAAAAAGTGTTCAAAAAAATTCAAAAACAAAAATTCAAAAACAAAAAAAATGCAAAGAATGGGTTGTGTCTTGGTTAGGTCAAAAATCAGTCTTCCTCTACCTTTGATCTTGTTGTAACTATTACAATTAGTGTCGTGAGGAGATCAAACATGGGTTGGGTGATTAGTGTGAGATCTATTTCAAGTTCAACTTTCGAAAAAATACAAAAAAAAATGAAAAGAAAAAGGAACACTTATGTTATTGGGAGAAGCATTGTGTTTTGAAAATATTCCATCTTCTCATCCCCTTCAAATTTTCTTCCACTTTTGTATCATCCTTCATTTTTCCCTTTGTAAAAATGTGTTTCCATTTTCTTCCATGTTTCAGTTTCAAAAAAATTGTGCGTTGTTTTATCCATGTTAGTGTTTTAGCCCCTCTTTCCACCCTTTTGGACATTATAATCTTACCGTCCCATAGCCACAGAAAAACCCCTAAATAGTCCTCTTGATTCTTGTGCACTTTAGAATGGAGAATGGAAGCTGAGATCTCTTTCAAACTCTAATATTTTCACTTTTGGTTGGTGAATGAGTGAAGCTCCATAAATTAATTTTATCATCTTGAGTGGTGTAAGTTTTGAGTGCCCCCATTTTCTATTTATAATTTTAATCATGAAAAATGAATTGTTTTTGGAACATTATTTCTGTAAAAATTTGTGTTGGAATTCAATATGGATGAGTGAAATGGTCTGAACCTCCCCTGATTGGTAAAAATAATATTTTAATATTTGTTGGTGAGTGAAAACGATTTTGTCGTGTTTTTTATATTTGTTGCACATGAGGACATGCACAATCCTAAGTGTGGGGGAGTTTATGTTATTCATTTATTCATTACATTTTACTAACCCCCTTTACTGATTTTATATGAAAAGTGCATAATTTGTGTTTAGTAATCATATTTTAATATTAAATATAATTTTGAGCACTATTTGAATATATCCAGATTTGAGTCAGTTTAATGTATTATCAATAACTATTACTATAATGATCCAAATTTTATGGTTTTTGTGTTGTAGTGTTCCTATTTCAATTTAGAACATTTCATTAGAAGGGATCATGAACCTATTCTGCCATTTGAAGGTTCATATGTACCACACAATAAGGCCCAATGAATTTGTGAACAAACTGGACCAGCCTTGAAGATTGATTTAATTGGCTCAATCCAAAAGTCCAAAATGGTTTATTCTCCACCATAATTTGAGGGACACTGTTTCATGTTGGATAAAAATTTCAAAGCCCAAAGTCTTCAACAAATGGCCCAAATGATTCTATGATGTCCAGCCCACCATTGTGGCAGGGAATTAAAATCAGCACACAAATGTGGACTTTTCTACTTATCTAAAAATCCATTTGAGCTTATAATTTTCAGTGTGAAAGAGGAGATATATGCAGCCAACATTGTTGAAGAAACTATCCGGATTTGATGGCATCTTACTATTCAAATAGCCATTCACATTTTATCCATTGAAAAGTCATGGATAGAAATGGATAGTTTAGATTTGTTTAATGAAATAGCCTTAACTTTGGATAAAAAAGTCCAATGAACTAAAGATTTTCAGGGTGGACAGAAGACATCCATATCTACATTTATGAAGAAGACACCAGGTCGTGATTCAGCTGTCTAGATTCGTAAATATGCGGGTCAAGTGGAGGGACAGGTTTGGAATGCAAACAGTCCACTCATTGGGCTATAAATACATCCCCATCCTCTCCTTCCAAGGGGTTGGCACTTCATCACTTAAGGACGAGGTTTGGCATTACTAGATCCTTGACAAGGTTCTGGGAGGATATGCTTTGATCTTGTTTCAACAAGATATCCTTCTCCTCCACTTCTCTTTCATGTTTGTTTATGTTTGCTTTCCATTGTAATTGTGTAACTTTGTTTTCATTTCAATCAAATTTTAGTGCTTGTTTATTCTTTAATACCTTTTATTCTTATCCACCTTCTGTATTATAATATTAATTGTCTTGAAATAGTTTAAATTCAGATTAATCCCCTTCCATTTTTTTTCTTCCTCATTCAATCAAAATTCCATTTTTGATTCTCAAAATCATTCATGTGTGTGTTCGGCACACTACTCTTTTCTTGTCCCTTTCTTTTTCTAATATTGTTAAATCATCACCATAAAAATTAATCCCAGATTATAAAAAATCCTAATGTATGATTAACTCTCTCATTGGGGTGAGTTTTAATTTACTTATGTTAAGTGATTGAGAGCTTTCGCTCGATGAGTATTCGTTGAATTAACATTGTGTATGTTGGACTGTGCATGTCATGGATTAACGACTTGTTTTGTTTAATGTGTGGTTTCCATGGATTATTGGTACCATAAATACACTACCATAAACAAGATATGATCAATATTAGAACCCTATGTTATGTTAAGGAGGGGATTAAACCATTAACACTTGGGAATTCAAATCAATGTCAACTTGTGACATGGGTGTTAATTTAAATGGAATATAAAGAAAAGCTCAAGGAAATACCAAGCTCGACTAAACTAATGATAAACTCACCCCAATCATTATCATTTTCATAAATCAATCATAATAAATTAGTCATTTCAATTAATCTCTGCAAACAAACCCACAATCAGAATACAATCAACTAAAAACAAACAACTATTTCAAAGTATCATCGGTGAGGATTCGACCCGAGTGCTGCTATACACATTAGAAGAGCACCAGAACCTTGACCGATCAATAGGAGAAAATCTTCCATGCGTTTCAGAGGTACTAACCATAGTAGGTCATGGGAATTAATCTCTACCATGGTTTACCTATTCAATCTCGTATTATATGGTAGATACACCTTCCTCAAATGGTGGAGGGGAATCACCAATATTCTATTATTCTTTTTTCCCCTCTCTCTATTGAGATCTGAAATATGGTGAAGGCATAAAAACATTGGGTACATTCTCACTACCAAGGTAAAATGAGTAAATGGCCATTGAGGGTACAATAAAGGCATCAAACATTGAAACATGGTTGAAGGTATCCTATTATAATCCTTAAAATGGTGTTAATGTGTAAATATTGGGGATTTTATCATCAATAAAGATGAGGTATAGGTTAGATTATAGAGATCTAATACATGACATGGGGGCATTAATATTGGAAAACTATCATTTATGGGGATACATTCTATAGTTATCCCGCAAACTTTTATAGATGGCTGGGAAGTGTCCCCCTCAACTACCTAGATGATTGATATAATGAAAACCATAGTATTAATACGCTGGTCATCTTGGTATTGTTCATCCTAATATATTTTTAGGATCAGAATCAATGTCTCAAGTTTGTGGATGGGAAACAAGTAATCATATCCCAACATAATCCATGGATTGGGATGGGTGGCCTTCATTTCATTTATGGATGCACCCTAGTCAGTATCTCTAATTTCTAGATGCATTCCCTCCCTTTTCAATAAACTAGTTCAATATACCGAGCCTCACAAGAATTGAATCAGTATATATCACTATGTAACACTCTAAATGTACCATTGACTACATATTTAATGAATTGGTGATATGGTTTGGGAACAAAAAAAATGCATGTGAAGCAATTAAATTCATAGAATAAATTAAATTTAGTATATTGTTCGATGACCAAGGATTTAGAATTTGAGACATGGTATCCAAAATGAACATTCTATTAGATCATTCTAAGAGTTTTTTTACAATTATCAAACCCATGTATTTTCAATTTCTAAGGGGATAAATACTTCTATTTGATACCCAATATTCAAAGGGTTTAGAATGGAATAAGATTAATTTGGGATCTATTTTCTAAAAGAAATCAAGGGAAAATTATGTCATTAACATTTATATCCATATAGAAGGGTCTAATATACCCATATATAACATTATCTTTATCCTATTCCATAATTGAGATGGTTTTGTGACATTCGTCATGATCAGTATCTGTTTAGTACACCTATGTTACAGAATCATACACTTTGATTTCCTATTTATTGGAAAGGACCTTGAACAATGATTCTCAAATGACTTTTTATAGGTGAAGTGCATCTAAAATCATGATCTTTAAAATGAATGCAACCAATTATTTCAAAATAGATCATTTTTAATCCAAGATATTTTGTTTCTTGATGGGGAGTTTCTCCTTAATTTAATTCATATATGTTGATGCATATCATGATAACTATTTCTATCCAACACTCCAAGTTCATCTATTCAAGGGTTGGATTATGCCAGCCTATTTATATGTCAATGATGATGACTGTCCAAAGGTGAATATATCCATTGGTCTTCTAATATGACAGGATATAACTGATATCTATATGATTTAGGAGTTAATTGATGTTTCTATTAAGCTCATTGGATTTTATTCCTTTGTATATCATTTGGATATATTGTCTCTAAAGAAACCCATCCCACATGATATATTATATCATGGACTATTCTCCCATGGACCCACCAACCTTTTTGGATATGCTCATTTATCGACCTCCTCGATTATTCATTGCAAATTAAGGAATATATTCATATTCAATTTATTCATTAAAAAAGTCATTAGTCAAATAAATGTAATTGAATAAATCAAATAGTCATTCTTCATCCAATGAGGGTTCCATTTGGTGGGGTGGTTCCCATTCTCCATGATTCTATCTGTCACACCCATTTTCTTTATTTTCATGTCATGGTTTTGGTTCGGTTCATTGAAAATCACGATCCTTTTCTTGGGTGTCGTGGTTGATTAATTTTGAGATTTTTACTACCATATATTTCTAATCACCCTAATTTTGGTTATCTATTTCTTGTTTAAGATATTATTATAGAGAGGGTGGTTAGTTCATGATTTGGGCCAAGCGTGAGCCCATTTCATGTTTTAAAAACCAATTTTTTTTCTTTTACAACTCCTTTATTTTCAACATTTTTCACCCATTTCACTTCATACATTTCCGACACTAACATATTCAAACCACCATATTCTTTTTGGAAACCTTATGAATGCATAATCATGGTGAATTTGGGTAACATATTTAGGTATTAGGCCAACCCAGGTCCCATTTCTAGTTTTAAAATAAATTAAATGTTTCATTTATATATTTTTTCATTTTTAATATATTTGATATATTTCACCTCCAATTCTAATTCAAAGTACCTATACTCACCCCCATAATATAGTTTACCTCTTTGGAGCTCATTGGAATCAAATATTAGGGTGAAAGTTCTCAGGTTACCACAAATCATCCAGAATTGAGAAGGTAAATTTTTGCATGCATAACTGATTCAATTCGAGCTCTTTTTCCCACAAATTTTCTTCCCTTGTTTTTACAAACCATAGGAGACTCTCCAAGATGTTTCAATCCATTCCATTTTCTCTATGGGTAAAGATATAATGGAAGACGAAGAGTTTTCTTGTTGAAAAGGTGAGATTCCTTCTCCTTTCTCCTCCCTCTTCTTCATCCTTTCATTATTTGTTGATTTTATAATCTCCACTAGTCATTATAGAACTAGGTTTCTTCTATACTATGAAAATTGATGGGGTTTTTGTTCATTTTGGTATGGTCATCATAGGTTTAGGATTTATAAACCTTCATATGGTGATATTGGGTTTGTGTTTCCATTACGCCAAGGATTTGAGGTAGGATATCCCATGCACATTCCTTTATCATTTATGATTCAACATTTAATTATTGTTTTAATCTTATATATATGTTTATTACTATCTTTTAGCATTTGGATAATTTTATTGGGGTGCAAAATTATTGTTTAATACTTGTTTTATGAGAGGTTGTGTTGTTTTGTAAAAAAGTGCACACCTTGTCTTTTTTTAAATTTTATACTATATTTCACAACTATTTTGTGAGGTTTAGAACCTATTTTATGGTATTTTGCATATTTTATAGTATCTTTTTGAAAATATGGCTTGCAATTTCTGTTTTATTCATTGTAAAGTTCATAAAATAATTTTTTTAAAAGGTCATGTCATGTGTTTGGTAAATTCCTCAGTTAGATTTTATGTGTTATGTTTGATATAAAATTTATTTTTTGGGATTAATAAATGAATTAGAAGAATGAAAAATTTTATTTTCAGTCCCTTCCATGGATTTCCAATTTGGATTTGTTTTTACAAATAAAAAGGTTTTTTACAACATGTTTTGGAACATGTTTTCAGAAAATGGCATGTTTCACATCTTTATGAAAATGGTTGTGTTTTGAATATGTTACCTGAGTGTTTTAAGGGATTTATGAAAGATGTTTTCATATTTAAATGGTGTGAAAATTATAGTTTTGAAAAAGGCATAAAGGCCCATTTGGCATTTGTTTTTTTTGTAAAAATGGTTTCCATGTGTATTACATGTTCTATCTTTTGGGGAAATTTTATAGTACATGGAAATGATTTATAAATTGGTTTTGGGGCTTCAAAATCTAGGTTGTTATGTTATTGATGGGTTTTTGGACTTAAAAGAGCATTTTTGAATGGATTTTATGTTCAAGGCCTCGTTATAGTCCTTGAAATTGTGATACGAACCTTTTCAGTGGTCTATTGATTCGTGAGAGAAATGTAAAGCATGCATGAGGGATGTTAGTGTGTTTATGGTTTGGTAATGGAAGTTTGATGGGTAAAGTGTATTTTATAAAAATTTTATCTTTATTGAGCACTAAAGGGAATCTCGTGTATCTAGGTGGGCGGATGTGGACTAGTATGCTAGTGATCCCTTGTGGTTTGACCCCTGTTTCACGTAGCAAGTTTGATGATGTCAACACCCACTAAACTATGATTATGATAATGTTGTGGGACCACTAGGTTATGGGTTTTCTCCCTACTGGTGGCTTCTGTTCATGAGAATGAATATTTATTATGGTTATTTTCACCGAGATATGATATAGCTGGGGCTCACAACTAACTAGTGCCTTGGGGTGTTCCCAGGACTTGTGCTCTTTAGTTATTTTGTACTCACAGTTGGCATACATTGTGTTTGGTTGGAAAATTCAGCAGTGTGTGTGATTTATTTAAAAGTTTAAATTCTTTAAATAATCCCTCCAGAAAACTATTTTCATTTTGAAGTTTCGCTTCTTTGAAAATTAATACTGGCATTCTTTTTTATAACACATGCATGTTTTTGTCTGGTAATTTATTATATATAGCATGGGAACTCATTTGAAAAACATACCATTATATCATGTATGTAATATGTGAAATGGATGTTTCTTTTATTTTAAAGGATTTTCATTGGGAATAGAATACTTGGCTAACCTTCTGAGTTTTAATACTCACGCCTATAGTCTTCTTCTATTTTTATCCCCCGTGTCGGTTTCAGCTTGACTTCAATCGTCTTGGGAAATGTGTGATCATTTTGTTGGAGGATGACCAGAGGGGTCACATAAAGTTATTTGGTTATCGAGTTTGGTCAGTTGGGTTTTACTTTCAGTTTCTTGTACAAATAATGTGTAGATAAAGTTTTATATAAATGTATTTTTGGTTGTCCATTTATTTCTTTTATTTGTTTGATTGTTTATATATGTGTGAAATCATTACCTTGGGTAATCTATTGATTCTTGTGGTGCTTGTTGTCATCCTGAGATGATCGAGAATGCCTCCCAATACTTGTCACAGGATGGCCTGGGTGACCATTTCAAGGTAGACTCGGGCTGGTTCGTGACAAAATGGTATCATAGGAGGTCGGATCTTAGTAGAACACTCCTTTTAGAGTGCCCTTATTATTTGGGGGATGTCAAGGTAGATGGAGTGGGATTGTTTGGACATTTGGGGTAAGAGTGGGAAGAGCATCGATAACTCTTTATCATTCTAATCTTCTGGTTTCCATGGGAATTATGGTTTTATAAGTGTCTTTTGTTCTTGTTGATTTTTTGGTATTGGGATATGGCAAGGGGAGTCAGACTAAGGGCCTTCATGAGCTCACAGGGCCTGGAAAGCCATGTAGAGGTGGGTAATGGTCCTAATATGTCTCTCCCTGTTGTTGTTGTGTTTGGCATATGGCCGCCAATGATATGGTCAAGTCACCCACCGACACTAGTTCCCTTTTGTGGGTTTCTTGGACATTTATTGAATTCTGAATTTTTGTTTTGAAAATCCTTGTGTGAGAATTATAGAAATGGGTTTTAAAGGAAGGATTGGATTTGGAAAACTGGAAAAGTGGTTTTCAAAAATTAAATATAAGAATGGTTTTTGGAAGGTTGTGTTTTTTTAAAACAAAATTTTGGAAGGAAGTGGAAATGATTTAACGAGATTGGATTTTATCTAATATAAACTTGTGGTTTGTTGAAATATAATGTTCTGAAAGTGTGCATCATTTTAAATTAATTCTGAAACATTGTATTAAATGTGGTGTTTTGGGCTATTGAAATGTTTGTGAATATGATTAATTGGTTTTTGGATGTTTGGTTTTTAGTGGATGGTGTTCTCAAGAAAGGGGTTGTGGCATTTGTGGTTGTCGGATTATGAAAAGAGATCTTCCTGATTTTTTTTAAAATGGGAATGGGATATTTGGAATAGAAGTGTTGTTTTTGGAAGTTCTATTAAATGAAATGGATTGTTTTTTAATCAAATAGTTCTTGATGAAGCGTGGATTGTATTGTAAAATCTGAAAATGGTTTTTGATTTGGTGTTAATGTGCCTTTGGAAGGTACACGATTATTTTTCTAATTATGATATTTTGTTTTTTCATTCGGTGTTTTAATGTATTCTCACATTCAAGGTTTTGTGAATATATGGATAAATGGATAGTATGGCATGGTATTTGAGTGCCCGGGGTGGCACGTAAATGTTCATGTGAGAGAGACTTGATGAAACACCATTAGTGAATGTGAAAATCCACCAAGTTACTTTATATTCTTTTCAAAAGTGTTTTATATCTGAAACATTGTGGTGTTTTTAACTTATTGTTATGTGGATGGTTTATCATTTTTCTTAGAAGTGTTTTCTATTCAGTATGCTTCATTATGATCTAGAAGTAATACTCTTTTTGCATCCTGAGATGGGATCTTGTTGGTGGATCAGTTTTGGTGTAATGTTAAGTGGGTTTCTAAAGATGTGTTGGATGTTGTGGTGTTTCCATGGATGGTTCTCAATTTCTATGATTTCCAGTTGATCAACCTACGTATTTGTTTCAAATGTTAAATCGACCACATAGAATGATACATTATCCTATTTTTTGAAATAAATAGATGTTTGGGCTCTATTTAAAGTGCCTTCCATTTATAGTGATTCTCTCAGTTGTTGTAGTTGTGGTCGGTGATGTTTAGTGGGTGTTTCATTTGTGCTTTCTTTATTCTCATCCCCATTCGATGTGATAGAAAATAGTGTTGGTATCATTATGTTCTTGTTTGGGTAAAAATGTGTTTTTGAGGAAGAGAGTTTCATGGTGTCTCTTGATCTATTGTTTCTTAATGGGAGTGTTATGTGATACTATGTGGAACTAAGGGATGGAGTACAATTTGGGTATTATCAAAGCCTGGCTATAAGGAAAGTGATGCATCATCCATCAGAGCTCCAACCATAGGTTTTTTTTGTGAAGTGGGTGAGTAGTTTGGAGTTCTAGGATTGAGGGTAGTATTGTTAAGTTCATTACTGTAACATTTCTTTTAGGTAGTTACTTTGTTTCTTTTGAGGTTTAAATGGACCAATGATTGGGTCCCCTTCCCTCCCTCCCCTCACTAATAGATGGGGGTTTGGATCCGTGTAGAGAGTGTTGGCCCAGTTCTTGCCCCCTCCATTCAAGAGTTGGTGGCATAAATGTTCACGTTGTAACCCTATTAACTTGGGTTTTTAGGTGGTTTTGGGAGTGGGTTGGTGGTCCTATGTAGGTGAGGCCCAATTCTAGTTCATTTTAAATTCTTTTTTTTTCATTTATAGTTGGTCTCTAATGGTGGGGAGACCCAATGCAGGTCTTAAAGATCCTTCCATTATGATTTTTGAATGGTAGTTGTGATTTAATAGTGGGGATACCATTAAAACCTCCACCCCAAGTCATTGGAGTTTTTTAGTGAACTATGGATTGTGTGATCATTGGTTTATTTGTTAGAAGGCCCATCAACCTAGTTCTTGGCTTGGTTGTGGGGGTGGTGGCTTGATCTTTCTGATGATTTTCTAGAAGTGGTTTTGAGTTGTTATTTTGTTTGGGAAAGAGTTTTAATTTAAATTGATGGTTAATGTTATTTCATTTGCTTTAGATACAGTATAATTTGGATAAATAATCCTTTGGATTTGTTCTATCAGTTGAAAAACGTTATGGCTTTCCGGGGGAGGAATGCTTTAATGGTGGGGAGAACTGTCACACCCGTTTTTTTCTTTTCATGTCATGGTTTTGATCCAGTTCATTGAAAATACTGATTCTTTTATTAGGTGATTATTTATTTTAATTTGGAATTTTTAACAACCATATATGTCTAATCACCAAAATTTGGGTTCCCCATTGCTTGTTTAGGAGTTTTTTGTAGAGAGGGTGGTTACTTCATGATTTGGGCCAATCGTGAGCCCATTTCAAGTTTTAAAACCCAAATTTTTTTCTACTATAAATCCATTGTTTTTCAACATTTTTCACCCATTTCAATTCATTAATTTTCTACAATGACATATTCAAACCACCATATCCTTTTTTGACCCCATAGGAATTCATAATAATGGTGAATTTGGGTTACTTATTTATGTATTGAGCCAGCCTATGGGCCCATTTTGAGTGTTAAAAAATAATTTCTTTCATTTATATATTTTTCATTTTATAATATTTTTTGGATATTACACCTCCCAATAGAATAATAAATACCTATACTCACCCCCATTATCTATTTTACCTCTTTGTATCTGATTGGAATCGAATATTAGGGCAACCATTCTCAGGATACCGCAAATCTTCCAGAATTGAGAAGGTAAATTGATGCATAAATAAATAAATCCATTAGTGCTATTTTTCCCACAAATCCTCATTCCATGGTTCTTCCAACCCTTAGGAGACTCTCCAAGAATTTTTAAGCCATTCACTTTTCTCTATGGCCGTAGATATAATACAAGCTGAAGAGGTTTCTAGTTGAAAAGGTGAGATTCCGTCCCCGTTCTCCTCCCTCTTCTTCCTCCTATCATTATTTCTTGGTTTTATAATCTCTACTAGTCATTATAGACCTATGGTTGTGATATCCTATTAATATTTATGGTGTTTTTTTGGGTCTGGTAATCGTATGTTTAGTGTTTATAAACCCTCAGACGGTGATATTGGGTGTGCGTTTCCATTACGCCAAGGATTTGAGGTAGGATATCACCTGCACATGACTTTATCATTTATGTTGCATCATTTTATAATTTTTTTCATCTGATATATATGTTTATTATTATCTTTCAACCATTATATAATTTTATTTGTGTGCAAAATTATTGTTTAATCCTTGATTTATGAAAGGTAGTGTTGTTTTGTCATAAAAGTACACACCAAGTGTTTTTTAAATGTTCCACTATATTTCGAAACTCTTTTTTGAGGTTTAGAACCTATTTTATGGTATTTTGAATATGTTATAGTATCTAATATAAAATATTTAATGCAATTGGTGTTTTATTCATTGTCAAGAACTTAAAAAAAATTGGTTTGTTTAAAAGGTCATGTCATGTGTTCGGTAAATTGCCCAGTTGGAATTTATGTGTTATGTTTGATTTATAAATTATTATTATTTATTTATAAATGATTTATAATAATGAAATTTTTTATTTTTGGTCCCTTCTATGGCTTTCCAATTTTTATTTGTTTTTAAAAACAAAAGGTTTTTTCACAACATGTTTTGTCCCGAGTTGCTGGAAAATGGACAGTTTCACATCTTTATAAAAATGGTTGTGTTTTGAATATGTTACCTGAGTGGTATAAGGGATTTATGAAAGTAGTTTGACGATTTAAATGGTGTTTTTATAGCTGATTAATAAACTTTAAATGAATACCTTTTTCAAATGTTATTTTTGAGAAAGGCTTAATGGCCCCATTGGGAATTGTTTTTTTTTTAAAAACCGGTTTCCATATGTATTTCATGTTCTATATTTTGGGGAAATGTTATGGTCCATGAAAATGATTTACTAATTAGTTTTTGGGGTAGGAAAATTTGGGTTGATATGTTATTTATGGGTTTGTGGCTTTAAAACATCATTTTTGGATGAATTTTAGGTGCAAGGACTCGTTATACTCCTTGAAATATTGTTACAAATATTTTTAGTGGTTTATTGATACATGAAAGAAATGTGAAGAATGCATGTGGAATTATTGTGTGTATATTTTTTGGTAATGAAATTTTGATGTGTATAGTTTATTTGATAATATTTGTAACTTTATTGGGAACTAAAGAAAATCCCAGGTATCTAGGTGGGCAGATGTGTACTAGTATGCTAGAGATCCCATGGGGTTTGGCCCCTGTTTCACGTAGAATGTTTGACGATGAAAACACTTACTAAATATGATTATGATGATGTTGGGGGACCACCAGGTTATGGGTATTCTCCTTACTAGTGGATCGTGTGACCGAGAAAAGATATTTATTTTGGTTACTTTCACTGAGATGCATGGTATCTGGGGCCGACAACTAACCAGTTCCTTGGGGTGTTCCTGTGACTTATGATCATTAGCAATTTTTTACTCATCATCAGAATAAGAAATGTTTGGTTGGTAAATTCATAAGTGTGTGTAATTTATTTAGATTTTTATATTCTTTAAAGCATCCCTCATGAAAACTATTTTCATTTTTAAGATTCACTACATTGAAAATTATTACTAACATTCTTGTTTATAAAAAATACATCTTTTGTCTGGTAATTTTTTATATAGCATGGGACATCATTTGGAAAACATACCTTTATATATTGTACATAAAACATGAAATTGATGTTTTTTATTATAAAACATGTGTATTGGGAATATAATATTTGGATAACCTATTGAGTTTTAATACTCATTCTTATATTCTTCTTCTGTTTTTATCCCTGGTGTGGGTTTCAACTTCAGTTCAATCACCCTGGGAGACCTGTGATCATTGTGTTGGAGGGTGGCCAGTGGGGTCACATAGATTTACTGGGTTATCTAATTTGTTCACTAGAGTTGTACTTTCAGATTCTTTTACAAATAATATTCAATTCAATTTTTATATATATGTATTTTGGGATATCCATTTCATTCCGATATTTGTTTTATTGTTTATATATGGGTGAAATATTTCCCTTATGTACTCTATTTATTCCATTAGTTCTTGTCTTCATCCCGGGTGGATCAGGAATTCATCTTGGGACTTGTCGTGGGCTGGCCTGGGCCACCGGTTCAGGGTCGACTTGGGCTAGTTCGTGACACTAACACTATATATCCTACTGATTTTAAATAGTGTTAGGAT
Organism: Viscum album; assembly: GCA_963277665.1. Classification (NCBI taxonomy): domain Eukaryota; kingdom Viridiplantae; phylum Streptophyta; class Magnoliopsida; order Santalales; family Viscaceae; genus Viscum; species Viscum album. The sequence goes on from OY728131.1 coordinate 824,387,918, forward strand.
CGTCAAGGCTCTTCTTATAACTACCCATAATTTACATACGTTGTGAGTACTTCAAAAATTGAATCACACTTATTACAACATATAAAAAAACCAAGAAAGGACCGTATAGGTATAGAGTCTTTAGAAACTGGGAAACAAAAACAACTGGTTCATAAAGCATCGACTTTTCCTCCCACTTATTTCATCATATCTAGAGTAACTTTTTGGTATATCCTACTTAATAACCTTCTTCCTGAACTGGGGAAATAAAACATACAAAAGGGTGAGCTCAAATTCTCAGTAAGGGTAAACAAAAGAAATATCAATCACATCATATACTTAAGAACATAACTTTTGGAAATCTTAACCTGCAAAAGAGATCATAATTTCATCACATGGGATAAATCATAGTAGTGAAATGTAATCCCAATAATCATAACTGAAAACATGAAACTTTCTATCATACATATGTAATCATAGAGAATCATTTCTTATTAGTCAAGACTCATTGCCAAGACTATCTTTGTGGACAAAGTCCATTTCTGAACCGAGTTCACTCCTCGTTTCAGTCCTGTTTCACTGAACTGGTTTAACCTTCCGTTCCATCCATGTCTATCTCATGAGACAAAAAATCATTACCCAATGTATTGGAGGGAGATGTAGGTCCCACCCATCTCATAATGATATCATTCTTATGTGTGCCACAAAATCATAAACCATACATCATAGCATAACCCATATAATAAAAATGGGAATCTTAAACATCGTGACATCATAAAACGATTCATATAATATAAATAAATTCATAAAAATAATTCCATCACAACATAATAAAATCATTGTAATAATAGGGATAAAAACAGAACCCTTTATTATCTTAGATGCAAAATAATTTTGATAAAACACTTGAACTCCATTCTTGAGGAAAATATCTTTTCTACTTCAAAAACATTTTTACTTTCTTAACATGTCATTCAATTTTAAAATAAATGAATTTGATTAAAAATAAACTTGAAACTTTGTAAAGGATGCTTCTTGGAAATAATGTTTTAAAAATCCATTCATGCCGTATAAGTTAAAAAAACATTCTTCTCGTACTTTTGTCGGAAAAGTCAAAAATTACCTCGTACAACAAACGACAAAAGATTCCTTTCATATCTTTTACTAAAAACTCACCAAAGGGGAAAATAAGTTTTAAACAATTGTAGGTGGATGGAAATAATATTACATATTGAGGGTAAATGGATGTGGATGATAAAATACACCCTAGTAAATACCAAAGTATAAGCAATCTCGGATAAAAATGAGATTGTGATATTTCCCTTGCCTTAGGTCTGATTTGCTTCGTAAGTGTCCGAACCTCCTGTATAATGATTTAAATAATGTTATTGACTTATTCTAGAATCAAAGTTATTGTTATGATATCATATATGGTCTTATTCTTAGCTTCTTATTAGTAATATTTCATTACTAATTGTTATTCGGGTGTTTATTACTTTTTGTTCTTATGCGTGTTTTGTCGAATAAATTCTTATTCTTCTCTTTAGGTTATAGATACCTCATTTCCAGAATGGAATTAGTTTAATATATATCATATTCATTCATTCAATTCATTTATATAATCATTATGCAATGAAGATCATGTAGACCGAGTCGCATCACATGATGGAGACGGTATTCCGTACGTACGCACGAGTGATGATATCGTTCCTATGATCGTGGAATTGTATTGGGGTTTATGTATACTATTTCAGAATCAATATCACTTTATAATAGTCATATAGAGTCATTATTTACACCATTATACCCTTCCAAGTAAGGTGGTGGTGGAAAATAGTTTACACCACTGCGTGGAGACGGTATTCTGTACGTACGCACGCGCAATGATTTCTTTTTCCGTAGGATGGATAGATAGTGAAATAGGGTTGTTTCATACTTATAATGAAATATCAGTATATGAGTGATAATGATGTTATTACTTCATAATGAAACAACTAAATAAGAAGAAGTGGAAGATGAAATAAAGATGGAAGAATCGGTAACGTACATTACCTCTTCTTTGAAGTGCTTCTTTGAGACCTCCTTTTAGGGCACTAAAATAGGTCTTTGAAGAAGACCAGAACCTCTAGGATGTTTTTAGGGAAGTGGAAATGAGAAATTGGTAGGGGTTTCCCGATCTTGAAGGCTCAATGTGGTGTGAGGAAGAGGGGGAGGAGGTGCCCTTTTATAAGGGAGGAGAGGGGTACCTTTGGAATAACTAATACTATTATTTTATTAAAAAGTCAAATTCGGTTTTAAATAGCTCCAAATTGATTTATTTCGAAGCTAAGGTGGGGATATGTCGAAATCCTCCCATCAAATATAATTTATACAAGTTTAGGTTCATATTTTAATCTTATCATTTAGATTTAACATTTAGTTAAATAATTTTTCTTTTACCATGTCTTCTTGTGTTCTTATACTATAAGGTTAATAAACATACTATAAGCAGTCAATTGAACCCCAAGTTGTTTATTATAAATATATATAACATTATCTATGTCATTTGGCCTATCCTTAGAATTTTTGGAATAAAATAACAATTCTAAATATAATATTTGTTTTAAAAACTATTTTTTGTCAATTTTGACACTATTTAGTAAATGATTTTTGTGAAAATAATAACAGAATGATTAGTTCGAAAAAAGTTAATTAAATCAATACTAACATGTCATATTAACCTATAAAATTATTGTAATTCATAAAAAGTCTCAAATTACATTTATTTGGGTATTTATAACATCAATTATGTAAATATTTCATTAATAAGATAATTACTGCATCATATTTGTGTCATAAATAAATTAAATTATATAAAATCTAAAAATTAAAAATAAAATATAATTATGTAAGAAATATGTTTAGATTTCTAATGAATATTTATAGTCGATTTTATCTTATGTATAACCCTTTATGAAAAATTATTTCTTTATTAAACATTGATTTTAACTATTTTAACCCTTCTTTAAATAAATTAATAATAAATGTCTTAATCTAATCCAAGTGGGCCTAAATGGTCATATTTTATTCATAAGGTTGTTTTCGGGCGAATTACATTTGTCCAATAGAATTAGGACATGTGTTAGGGTAATAATAATATCATTGTTACCATTAATTACCCTATTTACTTTTAACTGTGGTAAAAAAAAGTAAAAAGTTACTATTCACACAAAATTATTTTCATCTAATTGAACAACATTTTACGTACTGACATCAACCGTGTCTCTCAGATTTTCAAAATTCCACTCACAGAAGAGGTAAAATTAATTTTTATGAAAAATTCAGTTTTTTACCTACCACTTAGTGGTTTCACTATTAATCAAAAATTGAAAGTTTTCAGAAAAATACCAAAATTTCACCCTCGCCTAATTTCGATATTCAGAATCCAAAAATGAAGTCCATTTGGAAAAATAAAATTTATAAAATTTCAAAAAGTGTTTATTACTATTCATAACGGCTAGTTTTAATAATATTTTAATAACATATCATTGTTTAGTGAAACTCGGTATTGCGTATGACGCAAGCTATCGAGGAAGGCCGCAGTTGCGTGTAAAGCAAGCCAAGATAATGTTTTGTGTAGTGAAATATTCCTTTGATGATTTATATAACATAAAAACAAAATATGTCACATAAAAGTCTCGGGTGTTACATTCTACCCCCCTTAAAATGAATTTCGCCCTCGAAATTCGTCACTTTGTAACAAACAGATGAGGATACCTCTCCCTCATCATATCCTCAAGCTCCCATGTAGCTTCTTCTAATTGGTGGTTTCTCCATAAAACATTCACCAATCGAGTGGTCTTGTTTCATAGGACATTTTCGCTACGATCCAGAATCTCTATAGGCTGTTCTTCATAAGAAAGATCTTGCTCCAGTGGTACAACTTCTGAGCTAAGTACATGTGAAGGATCAGGTATGTACCTTCTCAGGAGAGATACATGGAACTCATCGTGAACTTGAGATAGATTCGGTGGAAGTTCCAATCGGTAAGCTACCTTCCCAACATGATCCAGTATTTCGAAAGGACCGTTATATCTAGGGCTCAACTTCCCCTTCTTTCCAAATCTCATGACCCTCTTCCAGGGAGATATTCGTAAGAACACTTTATCCCCCACTTCAAACTATAGGTATTTTATTCGGTTGTCGGCATAACATTTCTTTCGACTCTGAGCTTCTCTTATGTGTTATTGAATATATCTGACCTTTTCTGCCATTTCATCAATGAGATCAGGCCCTAATAACTTTCTTTCCCCAACTTCATCCCAGCAAGTTGGAGTCCTGCATTTCTTTACATAGAGAGCTTCATAAGGATCCATCTGAATACTGGAGTGAAAGCTATTATTATAAGAAAATTCCACCAAAGATAGGTGTTTATCCCAACCACATTTCAAATCCATAGAGCATGCCCTCAACATATCTTCTCGTGTTTGAATTGTTCTCTCAGACTGACCGTCTATTTGAGGACGATAAGCAGTGCTGAAAATCAACTCTGTATACAGAGTATGCTGAAGACTTTGCTAGAACTTTGAGGTAAACCTCAGATCACGATCAGATATAATAGAAAGTGATACTCCAGGCAATCTTACCACTTCCTTCATATATATCCTGGAAAGCTGATCTAGAGAGAAATCCTCTCTAATAGAGATGAAGTGTGCAGACTTTGTAAGACGATCAAATATGACCCAGATAGCATTATTTCCTTTTAATGTTTTAGGATGCCCTGTGACAAAGTCCATAGTGATGTTTTCCCATTTCCATTCGGGTATGGGTAATGGTTGTAACATCCCCCTTAGACTTCTGTCTCTCAGCTTTAACTTGCTGACAAACCAAGCATCGAGAGACATATTCAGCGACATCTCTTTTCATGCAATCCCACCAGAAGTACTCTTTCGGGTCTCTATACATCTTTGTGCTTCAAGGATGAATAGAGAATGAAGAACTATGAGCCTCATCCAGTAGATCCTTCATTAATTCCGGGATGGGAGGAACACAAATCATATTCCTGAACTTTATTATCCCATCACAATCGAGGTTGAATTCTGGAACATTTCTCACCTTCTTTTGTAACTCGACATCTTCTTTCTGTGCCTCTTTAATCTTCACATGTATAGATGGTGATCTTTCATTTGAGAAAGATAAGATTTTTCCCCTTCCATTGTAATTCCAAGATCCATCCTTTGTAAATCCATAAATATTGGATCTTTTGTGATCCTCATCATGGATAAACTGGCATGGTCTTGTCGACTTAATGCATCTGCCACCTTGTTTTCTTTCCCAGGGTGGTAATGGATTGAGCAGTCATAATCCTTAATCAGCTCCAAATATATTCTTTGGCGCATATTCAACTCCTTTTGTGTGAAAATATACTTTAAACTTTTATGATCAGTATAAATATCACACCTTTCACCATAAAGATAATGCCTCCAAATCTTTAATGCAAATATTACCACAGCTAAATCCAAATCATGAGTTGCATAATTTTGCTCATGGATTTTCAACTGTCGTGTGGTATAAGCTATCACCATATCATTTTGCATAAGAACACACCCCAATCCCTTCTTGGATGCCACACTGTAGATCACAAAGCTATCTCCACTACAAGGTAGTTTGAGCACAGGTGCACTAGAAAACCTTCTTTTAAACTCCTTGAAATTCTCTTCACATTCATCCGTCCAGACAAACTTAACTCCTTTCCGAGTCAACTTGGTGAGTGGATTAGATAATCGTGAAAAATCATTCACAAAACGCTGATAATATCCAGCCAAACCAAGAAATCATCGGATCTCAGTTACTGTTGTTGGTCTCGACCATCTTTTTATAGCCTCTGTTTTTTCTAGATCCATAGATATCCGCTCTTTTGAGATTATGTGACCCAAAAAATGCAACTTTTTGAGGCCAAAATTCACACTTGGTAAATTTGGAATAAATCTTCTCATTTCTTAGGGTCTTCAATATAATTCTCAAGTGATCTTCATGTTCTTCCTCGCTCTTTGAATATACCAGAATATCATCTATAAATACTATCACAAACTGATCAAGATAGTCTCTAAGGACTCTATTCATTAGATCTATGAAGATAGCAGGGGCATTAGTAAGACCAAACGGCATCACTATAAATTCATAGTGTCCATACCTTGTACGGAAAGCCGTCTTTTGTATATCCTTCCTTTTGACCCTTAATTGATGATACCCTGAATGAAGATAGATCTTGGAAAAGTATTGAGCTCCTCGTAGTTGGTCAAATAAGTCATCAATGCGTGGGAGAGGATATTTGTTCATGATAGTGATCTTGTTAAGTTGAAGATAATCAATGCAGAGTCTCATTGATCCATCATTATTCTTAACAAACAGAATTGGTTCTCCCCAAGGTGACGCACTAGGGCGTATGAACCCCTTATCAAGATTCTCATGGAGTTGCTTCTTCAATTCCTTCAACTCAATTGGGGCCATTCTATAAGGTTACTTTGAAATAGGCAAATCACCCGGTACGAGTTCTATTGAAAACTCAACATCACGATTCGGTGGAAGACCCGGTAATTCCTCCAGAAAGACATCGTCAAACTCCCGTAAAATGGGAATATTCTTAATCGTGAGTTTCTCACCAACCATTTGAGATAAATAACCTTCATTTAGTGGAATCAAGACCCATAAGATGGAAAGAATTTCCACTGGAAGGTTTTGTTCATCCTTGTATTGATAGACGATCATAGATTGATCTAGAATATGAAATGTGACTTCCCTTCTTTGGTAATTAATATGAGCTCCATATAACGAAAGCCAATCCATGCCAAGAATCACATCAAATTCCACTATAGGAAGGATCAAAAGATTTGTAGGAATCAATTTCCCCCAAACTTCGATCGGAGAAGAATTATAAACTTTTGATGCGACTGTTGTGCCATTAGGGGTTGTCACAGCTAACTCAACATCTAATTGTTGAGGTAATATGATGATATCCTTAGAAAATTCTTCAGAAATAAAGGAGTGGGTGGATCCAGAATAAAATAAAACATTTGCTACTTTAGAGTGGATGGTAAGTGTACCTTTCACCACATCGTTATCGTACTCCACATCGCTGATAGAAATTGCATGTGACTTTCCTTTACCTTTATCCTTAAGAGTTTGTTGATGTCGACCATCTTCATCAACCCTTGGATTTGGGTATTGATTGGCATAATGACCCATCTCCTTGCACTTGAAACATTGAAGTGTAGTAGGTTCATTCTGTGTATCCCTTCCGTTGTTTGCATCATTAGTCATCTTCTTCCCATTATTGCGGCATTCAAATTACCGATGACCTTCCCTTCCACATTTGAAACATTTACTTGTCCCTTTAAGACAACTCTTTCAATGTTTCTTTCCACACATTGAGCATAAGAGAAAGCTCATCTTATTTTCAGTGTTCTCTTTAGATTTTCCATTGAAATCCATTTTCCTCTTCTTATCATACCCATATGACTGATGGGTTCTTCCAATCTCCATCTCAACTTTGAGAGCACATCGAACAATTTCCTCATAGATATTAAAGTCCCTTATGGATAACGCCCTTAGAAGACTTGATTTTAAGCCACTAATGAATCGATCGATCTTACTCTCAGGTTGGATAATAATACCAGAAGCGTACCTTGCAAGTCTTGTAAAATTTGCATCATAGGTACCAACAGATTCATCATCCTTTTGCTTCAGTTCAAGAAACTCTTTCTCCATCTTTGTTCGGAGAATACGAGGGAAGTACTTATTTAAAAATAAGTTCTTGAACTCGTCCCATTCCATGGACTCAGTTTGATCCATTTTCCTTGTATTCTTAATAAGATTCCACCATTGATCAGCATCACCTTCCAAATGATACACTACTAAGATGACTTTATCATGCTCAGAACATTGAAGAACTGAAAATATCTTTTCATTAGTACTAATCCATTGTTTAGCAACTAATTGATCAGTAGACCCGATGAATGAAGGTGGACACTGTCTCATTAAGTATTCAACAAAATGTTGCTCCTTCCTTTGCTCGTTTGGAAGTCTTGCATGATTCATAGCTTGAGAAAGTTGTGTGAGCATGGCTATAATATTTTTCATTCTAGCTCCCATAACGTTTGGTTGCTCCAGCGGACAATCATTGCATTGCCCGTCACATTCCGTATTAACATGGTTCCTTCGGGTTCCAGCCATTGACTAAAACCAAGAAGAATAGTGTGAGCAACACTAATTATAATAGGAAAACCACATAATCAAGAATAAAATTTCACACTTAAGGTATTATCCCAGGTTATTCATGGCCATTTCTAAAACACTATATTTGTGTTCTATGCTTAGAAATATCCTTAGGGTTCTTACTAAGGCATTCACATCCTAGTTTACAAAGGTTGACTATACCATTCCTTTGATACCAACTATAACGACCCATACTTTACATACATTTTTAGTACTTCAAAAATTGAAGCACACTTATTACAACATATAAAAAAACCAGGATAAGACCGTATAGGTATAGAGTCTTTAGAAACTGGGAAATATAAACAACTGGTTCATAAAGCATCAACTTTGCCTCCCACTTATTTCATAATATCTAGAGTCCCTTTTTGGTATATCCTAGTTAATAACCTTCTTCCTGACCTGGGGAAATAAAACATACAAAAGGGAGACCTCAAATTCTCAGTAAGGGTAAACAAAAGAAATATCAATCACATCATATACTTAAGAACATAACTTTTGGAAATCTTAACCTGCAAAAGAGATCGTAATTTCATAACATGGGATAAATCATAGTAGTGAAATGTTATCCCAATAATCATAACGTAAAACATGAAACTTTGTGGCATACACACATAATCATAAAGAATCATTTCCTATTATTCAAGACTCATTTCCATGACTATCTTGATGGACAAAGTCCATTTCTGAACCGAGTTCACTCCACGTTTAAGTCCTGTTTCACTGAACCGGTTTAACCTGCCGTTCCAGCCATGTCTATCTCATGAGATAAAAATTCTTTACCCAATTAATTTTAGGGAGATATAGGTCCCACCCATCTCATAATTATACCATTCCTATGTGTGCCACAAAATCATAAACCATACATCATAGCATAACCCATGTAATAAAAATGGGAATCTTAAACATCATGACATCATAAAACAATTCATATAATATAAAGGAATTCCTAAAAATAATTCCATCACAACATAATCAAATCAATGTAATAATAGGGATAAAAACAGAACCCTTTATTATCTTAGATGGAAAATAATTTTGATAAAACACTTGAACTCCATTCTTGAGGAAAATATCCTTTCTACTTCAAAAAACATTTTTCCTTTCTTAACATGTCATACAATTTTAAAATAAAAGAAGTTGATTGAAAATAAACTTGAAAACTTGTAAAGAAAGCTTCTTGGAAATAATGTTTTAAAAATCCATTCATTTCGTATAAGTTAAAAAAAATCTTCTCTTACTTTTGTCAGAAAAGTCAAAAAGTAACCCGTACGAAAAACGAAAAAAGATTCCTTTCATATATTTTACTAAAAACTCACCAAAGGGTAAAATAGGTTTTAAACAATTTTAGGTGTATGGAAATAATATTAAATATTTAGGGAACATGGATTTGTATGATAAAATACACCCTAGTAAATACCAAAGTATAAGAAATCTCCGATAAAAATGAGATTGTGATATTTCCCTTACCATAGGTCCGATTTGCTTCGTAAGTGTCCGAACCTCCTGTATAATGATTTAAATAATGTTATTGACTTATTAAAGAATCATACCTATTGTTATGATATCATATATGGTCATATTCTTATCTTCTTATTAGTAATATTTCATTACTACTTGTTATTCGGGTGTTTATTACTTTTTGTTCTTATGTATGTTTTGTCGAATAAATTCTTATTCTTATCTTTAGGTTATAGATACCTCATTTCCAGAATGGTATTAGTGTAATATATATCATATTCATTAATTCAACTCATTTATATAATCATTATGCAATGAAGATCATGTAGAACGAGTCGCATCACATCGTGGAGACGGTATTCCGTACGTACGCATGAGTGATGATATCGTTCCTATGATTGTGGAATTGTATTGGAGTGTATGTATACTATTTCAGAATCAATATCACTTTATAATAGTCATATATAGTCATTATTTATACCATTATACCCATCCAAGTAATGTGGTGGTGGAAAATAGATTACACCACGGCGTGGAGATGGTCTTCTGTACGTACGCACGCGCGGTGATTTCTTTTTCCGTAGGATGGATAGACGGTGAAATAGGGTTGTCTCATATATATAATAACATATCAGTATATGAGTGATACTGATGTTATTAATTCATAATAAAACAACTAAATAAGAATAAGTGGAAGAAGAAATAAAGATGAAAGAATCGGTAATGGACATTACCGCTTCTTTGAAGTGCTTCTTTGAGACCTCCTTTTAAGGCACTAAAATTGGTCTTTGAAGAAGACCAGAACCTCTAGGATGTTTCTAGGGAAGTGTAGGGCAGAAATTGGCATGGTTTGGCCGAGCTTCATGGCTCCATGTGGTGTGAGGAAGAGGGGGAGGAGGTTCCCTTTTATAAGGGAGGAGAGGGGTACCTTTGGAATAACTAAAACTATTATTTTATTATAAAGTCAAATTCGGGTTTAAATAGCTCCAAATTGATTTATTTAGAATCTAAGGTGGGGATGGGTCTAAATCCTCTCATCCAATAGAATTTAGACAAGTCTAGGTTCCTATTTTAACCTTATCATTTAGATTTAACATTAAGTTAAATAATTTTACTTTTACCGTTTCTTCTTGTGTTCTTATACTATAATGTTAATAAACTTACTATAAGAAGCCAAACGAACCCCAAGTTGTTAATTATTAATATATATAACCTTATCTAAGTCATTTGGCCGAAACGTAGATTTCTATGAATAAAATAACAATTACTAATATAATATGTTTTTTAAAAACTATTTTATGTAAATTTTGACACTATTTAGTAATTGATTTTTGTGAAACTCATAACAGAATGATTAGATCTCAAAAAGTTACTTAAATCAATACTAACATGTAATATTAACCTATAAAATTATTGGAATTCATTAAAAGTCTCAAATTACATTTATTTGGGTATTTATAACATCAATTATGTAAATATTTCATTAATAAGATAATTACTGTATCATATTTGTGTCGTAAATAAATTAAATTATATAACTTCTAAAAATTACAAATAAAATATCATTATATAGGAAATTTTTTTATATTTATAATTAATATTTATAGTCGATTTTATCTTATGTATAACCCTATATTAAAAATTATTTTCTTATTAACCTTTGATTTTAACTATTTTAACCCTTCTTTAAATAAATTAATAATAAATGTCTTAATCTAATCCAATTGGGCCTAAATGTTCATATTTTATTCATAAGGTTGTTTTGGGTCGAATTAAACTTGTCAAATAGAATTAGGACATGTGTTAGGGTAATAATAATATCATTTTTACCCTTAATTACCCTATTACTTCTAACCGTGGTAAAAAAAGTAAAAATTTACTATTCAAAAAAATTATTTTCATCTCATTGAACCACATTTTACTTACTAACATCAACCGTGTCTCTCGGAGTTTTGAAATTCCACTCACAAAAGTGGTAAAATTAAGTTTTATGAAAAATTCAGTTTTTTAACTACCACTTAGTGGTTTCACTATTCATCAAAATTTGATAGTTTTCAGAAAAATACCAAAATTTCACCCTAGGCTAATTTCGATATTCCGAATCCAAAAATGAAGTCCATTTTGAAAAATAAAATTTAGAAAATTTCAAAAAGTGGTTATTACTATTCATAATGGCTAGTTTTAATAATTTTTTAATACCATATCATTGTTTAGTGAAAATCGATATTGCATACGACGCAAGCTATCAAGGAAGGCTGCGGTTGCGTGTAAAGCAAGCCTAGCTAGTGTTGTGTGTAGTGAAAGATTCCTTTGATGATTTATATAACATAAAAACAAAATATTTCACAGAAATTTCTTGGGTGTTACACTTCTTCTTTCTCCTTGGAATTATTCCCCATTTGTTGAATTTATTTTCTACCAACTAAATATTGTTCCAAACTAGAGAGTTTAGTTTATAGTAAGAGAATTTCAGTTGTAATTTCTAGATTAAACTTCATCTTGATCATGGACTGCACTTGATCAGTAGTTCTCTAGACCACCCAATCATAGAACTATGATATATATTTTCCTAATACTTAATTGTATGCTTCAACCTCCTCTAGTTGAATCATAGAGTCAAAAGACGCTTTTTTATTGGGGTTTTCATAGTTTAACTTCTCTTGAGTCAACCATCTTTAGGAGTATTTCATTGATGATAAAGTGTTCTTGATTGTTATACCCTAACATTTGGTGGCAAGGAGAATAATATAGGGAATTATTATGATAAAACTCCTTCAGTTTCTTAATTTCATGTAATTTTAGTATATTTATTTCTTGGTATATGAAGAAATATAATTGGACCTTGTCCTTCTTGAAGGAATTATTATGATTCCTTCTACCATTAAAACAATGATAGAAATGATCCCTTCTACATTCTTATCAAGGATGTTGTGGTTGTTGTGGTAACTGAAGGATAGGCGTTGCGGGACATTGGGAAGGCATTGGAATTTGGGTTGGTACAGATGTTTCTTTGAGTGTGATATAAATGGATTTTACCAAACCCAATTTTATTATATGTTTGGACAACATGGTCCAGATGATGGCCCTACTATCAAGGAGACTATATTCCAACCATTGAGTTGTCATGGCCAATTTTTTGAATGCATTAGGAAATTGTCATAGGATGAGTGGTGTTTGTAAATCATTATGGAATTTCTATATGAATAATCGTACTAAATATTCTTAAAGGATCTAAATATCTAGAGAGTATGCAATCCATTTCCACTTGAAAATAAAAAATGAGTCCCTTTAATTTTCACATTATTTGAAATTCAAGTGTTCTCTGCCCATTATATTCGTTAATTTGGAAATAAACTGAAATAGTAAATTTTGATGCAGATCATCGAAATTTTGCAGTTTACTAGGAAGGGAGATTAATATAACAAAACAATTGTGTCCCTCCATTATTTTTACAGAACAATTTAGTTTTTCTACTTCTTGTTGATCAATTATTCTCATCATGGGGCTACACTGGGACAAAAAAATGTTTCAAATGTTTTTCTTGATCCCGTGAGCCATTAAATGACATTATAGGTAGACTTTTAATTTTTGGTGGAGGATGATACTCATCCAACTATTCAAGGAAATAATTTTCTTGGGTTATACTGGATCTTGATTCCCCTATATAGCCTCGATCCAAGTGATGAGGGCTTGGATAGAGTCAAATAACTATAGTTGTTTTTTCAATTGAGGGGAATATAGATTATTCACTACAGTTGATTCGTGATATGATCTACATGCATGTGTTTTTTATTGTAACCTAGTTTTTGTTGGACTAGGAATATTTCCACGAAGCAATGCCACCTAATGTCACATAGGTGGGAAATATTGGTAATCTGTTGTTGTTGGTTCACGGTAAACTGGAGGTGTATGTTTGATATTTACTAGGTAACTAAATCCCCCCTCAATTAGTGGAATATTTATTTCTAGCTATGGAACTGTTATTAGAGGAGATATATTGGTTCCCTCCATGAAATTATATTTCATAAAAATATTACTCCTAATCATATATGAATTCAGTGATATCAATACATCTATATCAGCCTCATATTTCACCAATATATCCTCAATGGAAAATGAATTAACCTTTTAGGAGGATCTTGAGAGGAAACTACCTATTATCACTTATCCCTTACTGATGTAGGATGTTGGAGTTTTATTTGAGTTGTTGGGGTGACAGGTTTTGATTTTTTCTCTCTTTTTATTATACACACCATCCTCATCAGGTATCCTGGTGCAAGTTCCATGTTAGACTTTCAACACAACATCTTATTCATCTCAATCAATATCATCAACTATTATACTAGTATTGATAATATTAAATGAAGCATACTGAAGTCCAGGAATCATATCATCATCAAAATCTAATATATATAGAGTTTCACTATCCCATATATATTTTTGCTGAGATATTCTAAATTCTATTCCATCTCTCTCCTTCTTCAAAGGACATTTGGGATTACGTCCCCTTCAGGGTTTGATATTTATTCTAATCCAATCACCATGGAGTGTCCTTTGTAGTGCAACCTTCAACAAGCTATCAAAAAATCTTGTTGAGAACATCCCTAATGGCATGGATATGTCATGAATTTGTAAAAACATCTAGGATACTTCCTATGAGGCCACCCCTAGCCTAGTAAAGATTGGTTTTTTTCAGAAAAGTTATTAGTTGTATAAATGACCCCATATCTATGAGAAAGGGTTTAATTCACCCGAATTCCATGTAATACTGTATTTATTGGGTGTTAATGATTCCATTGGTGTTGTTGGTGATAAATATTATGAAAATCCTTCCATCCCTATGGGTTGATACTATTCCTTGCTTATCACTGATGTAGCAGCTATGGAGGAATATCAAATTTATCAAAATTTTACATGAGTATGAGTTAGGTGAAGTTTTCATTGTGATATTATTTCTTGAAAGTGTCATCCAAAGTTATCAACCCTACTTTTCCCATATATGAATCATTTTAAACGTTCTCAGAATCATAATATAGTAATCTTATGACCATTTTTTATTGGGAGGTGTGACTTTCCTGAGCTTTAGAAGTGTAATTTCATTACTGAAATGACAGGTCGAAAGATGAACCTCGAAGCCCTATGACATAGGATGAGCAAATAACATTGTACATTTCCTTCCCCTAAGGTAAAGTCTTTCTCAAGGGTGGATTAAAATGAAACTCTACATATTCACCCCATTCTCGAATGTTTATGTCATAAAAAGCACCCAAAATTAACTATTGATGTATCCTAATACCATCAAGAGAAAAACCTCTAGATTCTTAATATTCTTTTAATAAATTATGTCTATGGTTCCAAAATGATAGGTAACTCAATATGGTGGTAATTATATCCTACCATCGTAATATTATCCATGTATCCCTTGTGGGATATTTGTTTCACCTTGTGGTGGAAGTATGTTTTCCACAAGTTAAGGTACACATAATATACAAATTCTACTATTTTCACCTTAGAAATATCATATTGGGAGGTATTTGTAGGAAAAAACATAATTATAATATTTCTATTGGCATGTTATCTCTATATATCCACAATATCTTCCTTGTTCTAAGAGGTCTATTTTTCTACCCAATCAGACAAAAAAATCATTTTTCTAAAGATGATGACACATGATCTGTGTGAAACAGAGATGATAGAGGTTGTATTAGACCATCCCTTGATCCTGATGAAAGTCTATTTGATGATAATAGGAAAATATATATCATTGAGCCCGATTTTCCAAGTACCTATCTATTCAAAGGAACTTCACAAAGGGGTTTATGTCCTTGTGTGGGCTGAAAAACATAGTGGGGTAGGATTTCCACAGTGGATTTCTGGGAAGGATTCCCAGTGATCCATATCTATATTTACACATACTAAAAAATCATGGTGGATATCACCTTCTTCTTCTACGGTTTAATTCGAGGGTCTTTAGGTTGTTATTGAAAATATTTTTATCATATCAAGGACACTAGCATTGATGATGGTATGAATATCAATATGTACCAGATATAAATATGATGGTTGATGTTTTTTGTTTTAAATGTGGCTCATCGTATGTGGTAAGTGGGAACCCTTATGTGTTGTAACCCTCTTAGAAGATTTCATAATCTTAATCAGAATATGAAAATGAACCTATATAATATTTTCAAAGGTATGTTCCCATTGTTAGTTTACTACCAAAATAATTTAGGAAGTTCATTAATTATTAGTGGGGGAATGCACCTACCCATAAGTGAGTGTCTGGATATATTGATGAACCACATTGGGAATTGGAATATTCCCCCATACCTAACCTTCATTCATTACTACAATATATTGACAATCCTCCATAGTGGGAGAGGAAATATTCTCCACTCATGTATTGTCTCTCAGGGGTGCTGATGTGCTCCATCATCGGTAGGAGTAGGATTTTGGGTTTGACTCATGTTGGCCACTGAAATATTCCAATGGTTACTTCCTATTTGTCTAGATAGAATATATTGGGTATTTTTTGGATATATGAAGTGATATAATCATGAACTTTTCTTTCATTTGAAACAATCTTCTCACACTTCGATATATTTTTGGCAGGGATACGTTCCTATCTTGGGGTAACTATCAGATTATATTGAAAAACCAAAGTTTGAAAGGGAATATGCACATGATCCTACACTTCATACTTTACCAAAATATGTCTATGACCCTACTTAATGGGAGGATGTATATGACCTTTATCTAGATTATCTATTTCATTATTTGGATGAACTACTATAGTGAAGGGAGTATGAATATATGCCTTCCACTTTGTAATTTTCAAAAATATGTCAACGGTTTTCCAATGTGGATAGAAAAATATATTTATTGTTATAGAGATTCCAAGTAGGAATATAATTATACTCCAATGATGGAAGATATATTTGATTAAAGAAAGATTGAGTTCACACTTATTTTCTCATTCTACAACCAGAGTATGCTAATGAGATTGATTTGATGTAATAATTATGTATGCTTCCCCTCGATTTGATACCATTTATTGGAAATATATTTCAACGAGAATCTGAAATGAGTTGGCTCTTGGGTTGAAACCATGATACAAGGGTGAACTTTATCTATGGGAAGCAGTGTATAATCCCCCATTAAAAGTTTGATATTTTTACTCGAATACTCAAAGGGAACATGAGTATATAACCATCTTTATGGTGCTATATCACACTAACCATTGTGGGAATTTTTAGATTATCTATCATGTGTACCCAGGGTAGAGGTCCAATGGATAATTCCATATATAGAATTCTAGATAGTAGATGTTTGGTGTCTACCTGAAGTGTGCTTGAAAGGGGAGACTAACTTCCTAAATCTTGAGGAGTGATGTTTTCAAGGGGTTCCTCCATCTCCAACATAAACATGAGTTATAAATTATCACGTACTACGTAAATACTTCCAAAAACATTGATGGTGGCAAGCGGTTCCACCAGTAAAATTACTAGCCACCTTTAACGAGGTGGGTTACTAGATTTCAGGATGTAGAGACTCTCATGAGTAGCCTCTAGGGTTGAGGGGATACTGTTTCCATGGTACACCCAAACCAAGATGTTAATTTTATATTACATTAGATATTGAGTGGTTTAAAATTCTCCTCATAGTATAGTTCCATGAATTTTTTTATATTTGAGGAGTAAGAACAAGAATTTGATGATGAAACCATTACTTTGGATTGAAGAAATCTCTTAAAGATTTCCATCATGAATCAACAGACATCCCAAGATAAGAATACCCATAAATAATATATCATAGATAAATATTATATTAATTAAATTATTCATCCATCTTAATGATTATATGTTTCACATTAGCTTCACAATTTATTTCTAACATGAATATAAATTGTAATGTGATGTTGACAATGGTGATGTTTTTATTGAAATTGATGATCTTCATAATTGTAGGTTTCATGTTGGGTTCTCCATTTTTTCTAACATAGAGTCACACTGAAAGGTGAATCCAGTAGTTTTTATTATTATTGCGACAATGTCCACCTTCATGATTTTAAGCTTCACATAGGGTTCCCTATTTTTTTTACAATGTGAATTTTCATTGAAATTTTATGTCGATAGTGGTGATGTTATTTTGACACAGATAGAATTCAAGATTATAAGTTTTACATCAGGTTCATCATTTTCTATTTTTGATGGGAGTTTACATTTTTTTGTTTCTAATATAATGAAGGCCTTCTTTCTAAAGGTTGGTGGTCACTTGGACTTCACTAACAACATCATAGAAAATGTGTTAGTCAAGTGGATGGGGGTTCTGGATCATCTCACCATTTTGGTGGAATTATCTCTTATTATAGTCCTCTCTTATATATTTAATACATGAAAATGATACTTACCCAGTCCTCTTCCATCCAGAAGTCTAGAAGTGAGGGAAAGAAGAATGGAATGGAGGCTAAAACAGACAAGGTGGATTTTCTGTGCAGGTCGAAGCCTCTCAAAGAATCCCCGAGGATCGAGTTGAAAAATCATTTTGAAGGTCTGGAAGTACAAGACCAAATATTGATGAATGAGTAAGATGATTCTGGTGATGAATGTCATAGCCAACTCTCAGTGGACAGCATGAACCGTTTCCAAGGAAAAGGTCCCCATAGCCCAAGATTAAAGAAGGGGAAAAAAGGAAAGAGTGACTTAGGGAAATTCATTATGACTATGGGGAAAAACCCAAGGGATGTAAAGACTAATCTTACTTTCCTAAATTTATGGAAACCAGGTCATCCTAGAAAGGTGGATGCAAGGAAAGAAAAGGCCTGCAAGACGGGGAAAGGGGTGATCCAAGAAGATAACCAATAGTGATGGAAAAATAGATAGAGGACTGTCTATGGCTCATGTTCTACTCCAAGGATGAAATAACAGAGGATGTTCTTCATACCAATGCCTCAAATGAGGATATTTTAAGAATCATTGAAATAAGTTTTCAATTAGAGGCCTCTGAAGAGCAATAATCTTGGATAGACAAGCAAGATCGTATCATCGCCCGAGTCTTTAATCAAGGGAAAATTAAGTTATAGGAATTCATTCAGAGAATGTAAAGAATGGTTACTCACCTTGAAGAACTTATCCGGGAGGATCCAGAAATCCAGGTTAGTACTCTATACTTAGAATTATATAGATTTTCTGACTCAAATAATTTTTGTCTGGTGTTTAATAATTTTGTTAGCTCTTTTAGCATGTATTGGTTCTTGTTTAGTGGACAATGGTTTCCCACTTTCCCTTAAAGTATCTTTATAATAAAAATTTATATTAAGGGGTTATATGTTATATACACATTAATCTTAGTAACACTAGTAGTTACCTCATGAATGAAAATTTATTAATTATAAAATGATGTATTATTGAAAAGCTTTATTATTGAAGGAATATGAAATTTATTTTCATATAGGGAGAAATTTGGTACTTATTATTAGGATCATAAACATTTAATGAGTTTCTTACATATCCCTATAATTGGAATCAGATCCCATGTAGTTCAGTTCAACTTAACAAGACACAATATTTTATTGTGTCTATATGACAAGGAATGAAACCTGTCATTTACCATAATTTTGTAAGGATGAATAGGATAGAGGTTTCAATCAAAAACTAATGTGGGACTTATGCATATATAGACTATTTTGGTTAACACTAATGGGAATATGGTCTAATGAAGATGGTATTCCATGGGTAATATATCCTCATGGAGGAAATTTAATGTCATTCATGAAGGGAATATGATCCTCCAAGTGGGGGGGTATTTTCTTCATAGGGGACATAGCTCAGTGTAGGGACTACTAAGGTAACATCTCCTTGTAGAGAGGAAAACAAGACTTGTGGGAAATATAGCACTTCATGTGGGGAATAGATAGTATTAGGGGTATGGACCAATAATGAAATATAGTTATACTACTATTATTTCCCATAGGGGTATTTAACAAAATGGATATTTTGGGGACAATGGGTTTGTACCTTCAAGAGAAGTCCTACATATCTTGTTGAAAAAAAACTAGATCCCAGATTGTTCAATTTTCATGTTGTTTAACAGCATGAAACTAGGACAAATGACACCCATTTAACATCATACTACCGGGACCTAAGAGATAATAAATTGGACTTTAAACATTTAACTGTAACCTCTAAGCCCACACGAGTCACAATCAATGCAAAAAACAAGACATCATATATCCCTAATTATATATATCAAGTAATGAAGGATTCCATGATTGGTATGGCCTTACAGAGGATATAAATATAGATAACTTATAGAAAATTGTTCTCATGATAGTTAATTTTTCCTTACATCAAATATTATAATATAAATGATATATAGGGACATTTTGGGATAATATCATGAATTCATTACAGTCCTCACATGGAATATTCATATTTGAAGAGATATGATAGAGAAATGTATTGAATATGGAGATTAATACTCAAAATTTAATCTTATGTATCTAACTTATTATATGAATTAGAGTCCACATAATTCTTCTTTTTTATTGTGAATATTTCCCTTTTAATGAAATAATGATATGATCAGGGCTTAAACCTAGAAAGGAGGACCAATATGAGTGATTAATTGTGAAATTTAAATGATAAGATCAGATATATTAAGTTATTTCCTTCATGTTATGTGTGAGAAACATAAGATAAGTGAGGATAAGTTGTATTTCGTAGGGGTCATGGCACTGTATTTTTATGGGGATTAATCAACGGGGGTTCCTAAAGATCATTTTCTCCACTTATCCTATTGATGATTTTCCATTTATGAAATAATCAACAAAAATATTTTGGGTCTCAATATCTGAATGGAGACCTTATCCTCCCATCTTCCTATATGCTTCTACGAAATCCTAGTGTATTATACATGGAATAATGAAGAGAATGACATCTAGTAATAAATACTAGGGTCTTACTCCAGGAGGGATTCACTAATTTGATCCATCACATTGAAGGAAGACTAGATATATCCTCAGATAACAGATACTAATCTAGTTTCATCCCTATAGAGACCACAATTTCCAATGGAAAAAAATTGTGAGTTCCTTGAGTGTTTTAAAAATTTTGGTTAACCTCAAGGATCATCATACTATCAATTGAATTCAAAATTAAAAAGGATCATAATAATATGCACACCACAATCATGCAAGACATGTGACTTTAGTAGAGGGTTCAATTTTACCTTATCCAGGCTTTGACCATGGAGAATGAGTGTGATGGGGGACTTATGTATATCCAAAATGGGGGAGGGGTATATCATTTTATAAGTCTACCAAAATTAGGAATCATGTATAGTTTAATGGGATGAGATGTATAAGGTAGCCACAAATGGCGCACTATGAGTGGGGCACTACAATATTGGCATGATGAAGGGTGTGATCACGCATCCACAAAATGTGAATCATCATGAAATCATGTGTTGCATATGAATATTATTTGTGGATGATTATTATATAACATATATCACCTCATAAGGATTTATTTATGCAAGAATAGGTCACATGGTTGTTTTATATATTAATGTTCATTCATAAGAGTTATTATTTGTTTTGGGCTCTAGTTTTACCTTTAGAATCCAGAGAATCTAGATGTGGAATCTCATATCACCACTTCCTCTTAAATATAACATTTCTCTCCCAATATCCATAAATATATCTATGAATATCTTCCTTTAGAAATTGGAATCTAGGTACATATCACCAAACTATCTGATCAGATATGCAACAACCTCTTAGAGTTCCATCAGGTAAAAATGATAACTTGTACAACCACATAATCTTGATAGTCCATGGAAGAGGCTTGAAATTGAGAAAAAATAAAAATAAGAGCTTTTATTTTCATTAGACTCCCACATAATTTAGTGTCATACTGATTCTACATGATTTGAAAACCTCCCAGATTAAATATGAATGAATATGATCTCATGGAGTCATGTTGCTTCACATGATATCCATGGATTCAAGCTATTTGAGAGGGAGGGTGTCATGCGGTCGTGTGATAGTTTCGTGAAACCAAAATAAAATAATATTAATGAATTGTTATTATAGATGATGACTTTGATGATATCATAAAAAATTTATGATGTAACTTTATTTCAATATCTTACTTGATGGGAGTTACTTTTTAAAATGTAAGAATCAACAACTCCCATGTTGTCATGTTTATTCATGCCTCATGTTTTTTCATCTTATTCCTCTCCTCAGTAAGAAATTTCTCACCTTTTTTAATATAACTCTTTGGATTATTTGAAATGCTAAAAATAAAAAGGATAGAAGAGACCTAGATGTTTCACATACCTATAGCACTCATATAGTGAGCATCTATATACTAGACGCATGACAGTGAGATGAGGTTACATCACAACTACCTACCATCTAGGTGACCACCCATCCAACGCATATTCACATACCAACCATGCGACTTCAAGATGAAGATAACTCATGGCTTCCCAACAACCAAGTGACTAACCATCGATTGTCCGCCCACTACTCTCAATATTTTACATTCCCAGTACACACTCAATAGGTGCATCACCCTCATGCATAAAACCAAGGTGGGTCCTCCACACTGTCACATATATCCTACCTCATGACAGTCCATTTGAAAAAATAGATACTTGGGGATTACATATAAATAAACCATTCCTTCTTCTAAAAAGAAGGAAGATACATAGATGAGAAGTAGTTCAATGAATTATTTTCATGTTAATTTTTGAAATCTATGAGCCATTTGATGAAATTTAATCTACGATGCCTTTTTTATGAGGGATTAATCAAAATCCAAGTGCAAACATCTTTCTCCTTCATTCAATCCATATGGAGGAGGTTACTGTTAATGAATCCTCTAGGAGGTTCCAACCACCCAAGGTTTGCCCCATTTGACTACCACATCATATCACAGTCACTACGCTCCTCTTATATATAGATTAACCCATTCACCATTATACTAGGAGGGATCTCCTTAAATACAAGGTATTCAAATGGAACAAGATAACAACCTCGTAGAATTCCCTCTATCATACACCTAGCAAGTGAATTATACTCCACCATGTGACTACATACCGTGTGATCTACCTCTTATATAACAACCTACCTCACATACCGACCTCTCCGTCATGAGTTAACCAAGCAGGCATGCCTTCATTGGGAATCCAAACCCTCTCTCACACTAAAACTTATATAAATATTGTGAAATAAACTTATAGACATTATTTTCTAGGAAACCCAAAAAACAAAATCCAATACCTCCTCTAAATCCACTTGATGTATAGGATTAGGATATTGGGAATTCTAAAGTACAACTCCTTTGATTAAGAATTAACTTGATAAAAGCACTCTTCTATTTATCTTACCCCAAATAGCAAGGTCCTAAAATAATTTATATTCATTCATTACCTCAATAACGATGGTCCTCATCATTAGAAAATCAATAAAACCATCCCCAGGTGATGTAACCTAATCTGGAATTCCCCAATCTGACTCTAATTAGCCTTGATGATCATTGGATACCCAAGTCCATTTAATGAGGGAGAGGTTGTCAGCTAGTGGTGAGGGTCAAGTAAGTCACGTGAAAAGACTATACCCTCCTTACTAGAGTAATCAACAATAGATAACAATGAAATTATAGAAATAATATATAATTAAAAATTAACATTCATAACAAACCATTTTCCAAATAGGGTACAAGTCCATAAAAATAGTAAAATATGTAATTCCATGCCAAGAAATTCTAATGTGAAAAAAATTGTAATGAAAATAGTGGAACCCAAAAATAGGTCCTCACTCCAAGTTTGGTTCATAAATCATGCATTTCCCAATCCCAACTCAACTCCCGTGCATGGGGCCCATTCCCTTGTACTAACACGCAATCATGAGATCTGCTCGGGTACCCAACAACGGCCCGATTTGGGAGTGAGTAAAACTCAGTAGGATACTACCAATGGTGAATAAAAATTATCCAGTCTAAATAGATAATTCAGGAATGTACAAATAAAATGATAGGAAAACAAGGAAAATTCAGATGCCATTAGTAAACAATCTTTACATTACCCATTTCAGACATTTTTAGAATTTCTATTATTTATTCCATATTCATTACTAAATATAATTTCACCACATGTTACATGGGCTATGCATATACATCATCTAAACAAGGGTATAATGAAATCAATCACTATACATTAGGGAATAAGTCAAGTCCCAAATTCACTATGGATAATCATCTAACAATAACCACATTATCCTCACCTCAAAGCCTCAGTCAAGGTGGAACGAAACCATTAAGGGAATAGAGATATCTCCCCTTCCATAACCCATGAATTGTTGGGTGGAGTTTGGACCCTCAGTCCAACTTGACATGGGGGTATAGAACCTTAGTCAATACCCCACACTACCAAGTCATGTACTCGAGCTATATATATATCCACCAACCACATACTATATTAAAACCATTAAAAAATAAAAACACATATAAAACACAATCCATAACTAAAAACAAGGAAATTAATATTAGGAAATAACCCATTAATACATTTCCATTTACATTTCATATCCATTTGTCCCAATTCTCATTCTCATGACATAACCCATTAAGTATATTCCACAATTTTCATACATTATCCAATATTCATCCATTAAAATACATTATCCCATATAGACCATTTATCATTTTACATTACACTTTTTATATCATATAACACAAGTACTTTATTACATTAAACCCATTAGGTATACCACATAATTCTATTGTATTAACCCATTCAACATATTTGTCAATTCCTTTATGTAAACCCATTTACATGTTCTTCAATTCACAATACATTTTCAATTTATCATGTTTATAATTTCATATACAATAAAAATTTTAGGAATTTAAACATGATTCATAACCCATTAAAAACCATCTCGATTAACTCATTTAACTCATTTATCATTCATATGCCATAGACTATCAACCCATTACACTATTTACATTTCAAAGTTCATATAACCCATTGGTATTCAACCCAACGACCCTTTATGCCATTACATACCCTAGTAATAACTATTATTATTAAATTTGAACTCAAATAACTATATTTACACATTTGTCATGGTATCTACATTATCACACATCAAATATCCACTTAGCCTTAACAACTTCTACGATTGGGAATGTCGGCGCAACCCATGGGTGTCCCTCAATCATTCAAATCATCCTCAATGAATCCCACAGGGATTGCGAGGGGCCTAAATCATTATTTATGAAATCATTTTACTGAATCTTACTCAATGTGATAAATTCACAATAATAGGGAATAAATATCTCAAAACACATGCCCAAATCTATGAAAAAAATACGGGTTATAACTTTTAGACCACCTACCTCAAATATGATGATGAATACACCCATATTCATAGGTTATATTCAGATCAAAACACCCCTTGAATCCCCAACCTATATTCCATTGGGTAAATAGGGATTTATGGATTCAAAAGGTGATGTGAGAAACTACAAACCCTAGTCTATAAATGAGAAGCAATAGGATAATTAGACTTACCCAGGGGTTTGATCTACAACCAATGATTCTCCAAACGATTAATAATCAAAGTAGAACCACCTTTGTGAAGCTTAGGTCGATTTGGTATGTCCTTAGGGTTGAGAGGGGGATAAATAAGGGAGAAATCAGGTGGGGATTTATATATACCATAATTGAAAAAAATTAAATTTTACAACTTTTACTGGGGAACATGGTTTGTCTGCATGGTTTTCAAAACCATGTGCAAACCATGAGTAGGCTACGGTCTAAGAGAGAAAGGTCGCACAATTACCAGGGGAGCTACACTTTGTTTTACTAACCATGCACCAACTATGTCTAATTCCATTATCCAACGTTTCATAGTTTTCCTTGGAAGGTCACATGGTTTACTAAACCATGCATTGAACATGCGCCTTGCACAGGTTGACCTGATTTTCCTTATTTTCATGTCCCAAACCCATGAAACACCCCCCGAGTATCCTCTTAATCTTGGTAAACACTTTATTAATCATAAAAAATAGATTAAAACCAAAATATAAATTATTTAATAACTTTAGAAAGCCTTGGATCTTACAACCTCCCTATCTTATAACTGCTCATCCTCGAGCCACATTCCCAAAAATCACTGAGCTTCCATAGCAATGAGATCATGCCACTAGGTCCACCAATATATTCCCATTTCCCACGTTTCTCATTGAAAATTACAATTCTACCACATAATTAAAACCAATGGAACAATATTTCCCCATGATACTTTCTCACCAAAACCCACAAGATGAACCAAATACTCCTCAAAGGATGCACCAACATAAATCATATATGAACCAGCAGATCTTTATATGGAAAATATAGGAAATATTTCGTAATTCTCATCACTCTAAAACATATAACACAACATCATATCAACATGTAGAAACCAATAGGCACCCCATAGGTCAAATACTTTTCTCAAATCATGACCCCAATCACTTGGAATCATTTTAGTCTATTTTCAAAACTCTAATGGGGACCAAAACCTGATATCACTGAAAGGAAAATACACTGTCTTTTGAACCACATTTCTTGACTTACATAAACCTACCACTCATGTCTAGACACTCATACTCTATAACCGTACATCCAAATACAACCAAACTCATAAGGCACTCAACCAATTAAACACGTGACAACACTTAGTATCAGGGCCAACTCACCTGAACGATGATCACTTGAGTCACTCCAACCCGAAAATCCAATCACATCATCATCCAAACGCTTTTCTGTTATGGATCTCTCCACTATATTCCAATATTTTTCACCCCCACTATCGATGAAAGACCACCATAATATCAAATCGACATTCACATCATACCTGACCAGTTTCCAACCCACTACGCCCAACCATCCTTATGGACTTCCCCCTGCACTGGCCTCTAGCCTTACTATTGAAACAACAAGGTTATACATTCCTACTATATCCATTGGAGGAATAAGATCAACTTGAACTCACTCAAGAATGAATTCATTTCTGAATAGAACTTTCTACTACAACATCAAACCAGAGGCGGGTCACTCTCACTACACCCATTCATGATTTCGATATCAGGTTGGACCACCCCTGACTGGCTTGTACCAGAACACCCATCATCTACTGATGGAACACTATTCCATTTTCACAATCCCAAGGTGATTTATGACTTGAATCCAATCATTATCATCCAACACACCCACTGAGGTTGTACCAGGATTTCTTGTGTAATTCTGTCATCACAGTATCACTACCATTTACACCATTATTGGACTCCACCACCCCAATCAACATTCATAACACAAGCACCCCTACCATTCATACACTTACATAATAATTATAGGTTCAAACTCAACCCCACTCCAATATTTTAAATTTACTTCTCTTCCCAAAACATCCACATTAGTTGATTTTCCACTCTCTACATTCATCCCTTGCTCCAAAAATTAGTAGAGCTTTCCCCATTTGGCTCATCCTAGAACTCTTAGCTTCACTATTGGCATGACACTACATCACATGGATAAGGTTCCTAAAAACATCAAGACATTTAAATACCACCCAAACACAATTACTATATTCTAATTTCAATTTTAATTGGTGATATAGATCCCAGCCCCTCTTTGCACAAACTATTGTTACATCTCACCATGCCCTTTGAGGACTAGAAACAGGAATCTCAAATTTCATTCTGAACCACATTGAGCCCAAAGCCAATGCTTGGATCAATCAATCACCATATAAAATCCAACCTGGACTCTCTAAGAGAACCCACCTGCACATCAAAGGTTCCTTATTGGAATCCCATTGTGACTGAATCTACTCATTATACGTCTCTCTACATCCAGGACTGACATATCACTCTCCACCTTAGGAGTGTCATTACCATTTCTCTCCATCAGGGATTCCAACCACCATAACATATGATCGATCACAAGATGAACAAAAAACCTAGACATGGTTATCTAGATTTTCCTAGAACAATAAAATGAACATCACCCAGCGCTTGTTCCCAGCTTCTATGAATGACACACACATACATTGTCACCACCCGATCGATCCTAAGGACATCTCCCAAAATCCTTCGATGGAGTACATCCTACCACCCAGCTCTACATATACCACCCCCATGAGTGTATATTCCATGATTTACCTCATATAACAAAAACACCATAAAGTTTCAAGGAATAAAGATAGATATTCTAAACATACATGGGACAATGTCAAGATGTTGGACATGATCATCACTAGCTGAGGTTAACTAATAAGTTTTCAAAGAACATCACCACCAACTTATCCATTACTGATGTAACCTCCCACTATTGGACACACAGACCATATAAGCATATTAGGATTCCTTAATGCACAAATCTCATCAGAACCTAACCACCCCCACTCAGGCATGATTTCTAAACAATACTCTCCATCACTCCACGACCATCCTTCAAGCAGTCATGAGAAAATGTTTACTATGTCACTACTTCTATTCAAACCCCAATCTATTTCGGCAATCCTCTAACATTTAACCACTGAAAAAATGACCCACCACACCAATCAAACGAACGATCTCCAACATAGCCACAATCCCCAAATTTGTTTCATATATTAAGACATATGCTTATCCCAATCCAAATCAATCCTTACCAATGCATTCCCACATATGAAAATCATTAGATCCATCAAGGTTTAACACATTACTATGAACATCCCTCCACTGACATTAGATCCCATAAGCCCACTATCACGTGAGAATATCCCAATATCTGCTTACTCCACAAAACACACCTATTGGTCCACCATCCTAATCGCCCCCAAGAAATTATCAACA
This sequence comes from Viscum album, assembly GCA_963277665.1. Classification (NCBI taxonomy): domain Eukaryota; kingdom Viridiplantae; phylum Streptophyta; class Magnoliopsida; order Santalales; family Viscaceae; genus Viscum; species Viscum album. The sequence continues at coordinate 824,416,507 of OY728131.1, forward strand.
TCGTGCCCAAAAAACAAACCATTCATACAAACAATCATAGCTATGTGACCACCCTCAACTCAGGTTTCACCTTACAAAAAGAATCTAACCGCACTTTATCCACCCTTGGTTTCCGCAAAACATTCAATGTGTAAGCACAAATAATATAGCATCCTGAAACCATCAACCTTCTAACTTAGACCTCTAGGACAAACCTGAGGTAACACTCTTTGTGTCCCACTAACAAGATCCAAAATATCCACTTCTGTGACACACACACAAAATCACTAGGAACACCATCTTACCAATCTCATATGTCACATTTAAGGATAAATGATACTAACCACTAAAGTGGATTTATGAAAATTAAAATCCATTGGTCCTCTTTCCAAACCATACACATCAATCCATGAACAAATCAGTGTTCTTGAACAACACTCTCACCCTCGTTCTGCTACCCTAAACTCCTAGTGTATCAAGAGACCGTTTACTCTTGGTTCCACACCAAAAGTAACCATACACATACATCAACACTAGGATTCATACTACCTCTCTAGTGTCCAAAGCACAACTCGCAAGGTCCTAACTCACAAGGTCACCAAAATCCAATTTCTATCCTTAAGGTACAACATGCACTCTATTTGGTCTTGAACCATTATGGTTTCCACACTCGCATTGCAAAAAAAACACCTCACAAACCAACGGCCAACGCCCCACCAAGGGTTCCCTAAGCACAGATAATATGCCACATCAATGCCAATAAAGACTCAAAAATCAAATACAAGGTCTCAAACTAGGTAACTCTCACTTCTTTAAATAACCACAAAGGTTCAAACAAATAACACAAGTAATACCCACTACCCGGTTCTCCCAAAGTTTCCCCATTACACATCCCTTTATAATTATCTTCACCATTTTTATCTAAAACATTCATATTTTAAACTCACCATTTCATAACATGTTACAATAATAATTTTAACTCATTAACACCTTTAATTTGGAAAATTTTATTCCCCATTTTACTGTCACTAAACAAATCCTTTTTTTATAAACACCATTCAATATTTATAATTTATCACAGCCCAAAATTTTTCCCCGGTCATAATATTTATTTATACACACTATTCATTAATTATTCATTTATATTATTTTAATTAACCTCATTGAATAAACATTATTAGAAACCATTTTTTCTAATTTTTCCTGGGAAATAATATAAATTCTACTCTCTATGACTCACACACCCATCCCATGTGTGCCTATCATGATGCTTTCCACCTATTTATTTAGGTGTCTAAAATGATTTATGAATGCACATACTCATATAATTATGACCATGAGAAAAATATAATAAAATAGTCACATCACACAATATGTGTGTCAGCAAATGGAGAAATATCATTCAACTATATCAACAGACATTAAGAACAAAAATTTCCACCCTAGGTGACTTGGGGTTTTCCCTCATACATGGGTTAGCTACTCCCAAGAACGAGCTCATTACCATGTCCTAACACATCCTAACATCCTGTATAAACCATAAATATCAATACCATAGAAAACTCCTGCTCTAATAACACTTTGTTTCACCCCTAACCTAGGAGCCACTAAACTAGTTCCATGAGCTGAGTCATCATATGACCACAATCATGCATCCCTATACACTAGAGGTTTATAACTATAAGAGAGGGTCAAGTAAGTAACATAGAGAAACTATACCCTATTTACTAGAGTATTTCATAGAAGATAACAATAAAATAGTAAACAAAAATATAATAGAAAATGAACATGCATAACAAACCATTTCCAAAACATGGTAAAAGTACACATCCAAATAGAAAAATCTAGAATGTCATTATAAGTAGTTCCAAAGTTAAAAAAAATCAATGTAAAGAAAAAATTGGAACCCCAAAACTGGTTCGGACTCCAAGTACAGATCCTAATTCATGCATGTCCCAAGTCCAACTCAACTCCTTTTCATGGGTCCCTTTCCCTTGTCCTAACCTTCAACAATGAGATCCTCTCAGGTAACCAATTATATCCCCACCAATGTCTAAGTAAAAATGAGTAGGATACTAGAAATGGGGTCTATAAAATATCAAGTCTAAACATATAGTGTATGAAAGTACTGATTAAATGATAGGAAAACAAGGATAACTCAGATTCCATTAGTAAACAATCTTTACATTACACCTTTAAAACATCTTTACCATTTCCATAATTTATTCTATATTCATTACTCAATCCATTTTCAATACATGTTCCATGGGTTAGGCATATAGATCATCTAAACATGGGAATAATGCATTCAATCATTATTCATAAATGAATAGGTCAAGCCCCTATCTCACTAGGGACAATCCCATCAAAAAAATCACATTATCCTCCCCTTGAATCCTCATTTTGGGTAAAATAAAACCCATTATTTAAATTCAATATGTCTCACAATATTCATCCATTACCATAAATTATCCCACATATCCCATTTATCATTTCAAAAGTACAATTCCTATATCATATAGCACAACCAATTTATAAAATTAAACCCTATAGTTTTACCCCATGATTCCTATGTATTATCCCATTTAACATATTTATCTATTCCATTATGTAAAATAGTTTACATGTTCTTGAATTCACAAGGCATTTTTAATTTAACATGTTCATAATTTCATATATACTAATCCTTTTAGTCATTTAAACATAATTCATAATCCATTAAACACCATCTAGATTAACTTATTCAATTAATTTATCATTCGTACACATTAGACCATCAACACATTACCCTCTTTCCATATAATAGTTCATATAACCCATCAGTATTCTACCAAATGAACCATTATGCAATTAATAACCGTATGAACAACTATTAGTATTACATTTCAACTCAAACAACCATAGTAACATGTTATTCATGGTATCTACATTATCACACATTAACTCAACACTTATTCTTAACTACATCTATGTTCAGGAATTCCAGTGCACTCTATGGGTGGTCCTAAATCATTCTGATAATCCTCAACTCATACCACTGGGATAATGAGGGGACTAAACAATTATTTAGGAAACCATTTACCAAATTGTACTCAAGGTCAAAAATTCACAATAATAGCGAAGCAATATCTCAACAAACATGCACAAATCTATTACAAAACTATGGGATATAACTTTTAAACCACCTACCTCAAATGTGATGATGAACACACCCTTAATAAAATCCTTATATTTGGATCCAATCACCCCTTAAACCCCCAAAATAGATTTCATCAGAAAAGAGGGTTTTATGTCATTGGAAGTATATGGGAGAAACTAAAAGCCATAATCTAGAAGAGATATGTAATAAGATAATTTGACTTATCTAGGGATTCGATCTGCAACAAACGGTGCTCCAAATAGACACAAATAGAATGAGAAGTACCCTTAGTATTATTAAGTTGATTTTTTTATTCCTTAGGGTTGAAATGGGGGCATTAGGGATAAATTCTACGGGGATCTAAATATACTGTAATGGAAAAACTGTAAAATTTCTAACTTTTACTAGGGTGCACAGTTTGCTAAACTATGTACATACCATGCACATGATATTGTCTAAGGGGAAAATTTCAAAAGTTTACCTAGGAAGATCTCTATAGTTTGACTAAATATGCACAAAATTTGTGTAATTCTATTTTCCATGGGTTCATGGTTTTACTAGGAAGGCCATATGGTTTACGTAACCATGTTCTGATCATGTGCTTTGCATAGGATGGCCATGTTTTCCTTGTTTTCATGTGTAAAACGCCTAAAACACCCTCGAGGGACCCTTAACTCATGGGAAATATCTCATTAATAAAAAACATGAGATTATAACAAAAATTTGAACAAGGACATACCTTCATGTAGATAGGGATCTTAAAATTGGAATATACCCTTCTCTTCCGTTGAATAGAAGTCAGTGTCCTTTCTCTCTGTCCCTTATGACAAATAGACATGAACATAGAAGGATGTGAATTTTAATAGGTATAAACCCCAATTATACATTACTTTACACGAGGAACCAAATGGGTTGGGAATCTTTGGGAGACCATAGTGTGTAAAATCAATTGAAATAAAATTTTACACTCTCATAAAAGATGGATAATCTTCTATTAAATATTGTTTCTCAAACTAATCACGACTAATGATAAAATACACATATGGGTTGATTATGCAAATAACATAATCATAATTCCAAAAATTTGGCCCCCCTACTTTGTGTAATACCCATGTCCCTATACCTTCACCAAAGATACATACTATGCTATAAATCGTAGAGAAGTAACATATGCATAATACCCACTCAATCCTATGTTGTCGAACCTTTAATGACATAGAAATTCTTGAATCATGATGTTTAAATTCATGGACAATGTCTCAGTCAAATGATGAAAAACAACATGATAATATCCTTATTAAATGACATTGAAATACAAGGTATGGTCCTAACACATGACATTATACTTTTAACCTTGAATTATGTGGCCTTTGATTCCTATTAACTAGGATACATAGGATTCATCTTCAATGTTAAATCCCAAGGCCATCAATCTTCCAAATCCATCCCCATGATTCCATATTCCAAAGGAATCCAACAAAATCCTTCCCCATTGGATCATATTTCACATAATATCTAACATCCTCTCATTGGATCACATTCTTGATAAAATTATCTCCACTTTCCCTAGAGCTATATTCCCACTAGGAATTGATATATGATGTGGCTTTGATTTGATACAATTACTCAACATAATTTCTTTAATTGGTCCATGTTTTAATTATTAATGTAATGTTTTTTTGACTAAGTTACTTTCATTTTTAAATTGGCGTTAATTTAATTAAGAATGTAATATTATGCATAATAAATGTTTATATGTTTAATTATAAATTTTATTAAAAATTTGATCTTATTATATAATTTTTATAACTATTTTAAAATAATAATTTAATATTTTTTTATCATTGTATTCATGTATTTAATTTGATTCTCTTTTTTCAATTTTATCATTTTAATTAATTAATAGTAGTTTAGAAAATAATTTTTTTTTGTCAAATAATTTTCAAAATTGTAATATAAAAATATAATTCAATTATTTAGTAAATTTTTATCATTTATTTATTCAGTAAATTAAATAATTGGAGAAATATTTTATGATTTATTATTATTATTTATTATATTTTATTGATTTTAAAAAATAATAGGTTAGAATTTATTTCATTTAAATGCTTTGTTTTTTTAATTAATTAAACTATGAAATATATTTTATTTTTTAATTGTTTTATTGATTTTTAATTAAATTAATTTATAATGTTTTAGGAAGGCAACAACCTTTTTCTTTGAAGTTCGGAGTGGTGCTCATGTATTCAAATTCAAAGGCAATATCATAGCCATTTCCTAGGGCAGCCACATAATTGTTTTTTTTTTCAACAACCACATAGCCAATTTGCAGAGGCATTCACATATCCATTTTCAACATTATTTACACATAAATAAATTCCCTGGTAGTGGGAAGAAATTATTTATTTTGAGACGCAGTAAATTATCAAAATAATGACCTAACTATTTAAAGAAGACAATTGAGTTTGGATAATGGATTTGAGCTCCACTGACTAATATGCTATGAGCATGATGAAAATAAACTATGATTCTATTATCAATGAGGCCTTGTTGATGATGATCAGAGATGTCATCATCAAATTCTAGATCTGGCCATGATTGATGAAGTTTGTTTTTTACCACCACCTTTTCAAAGCCCCATAAAGAAGATGAATCAGCAATACTTGAAGAAGAAGGCATCATCTAGTTGGTTGATGAAGCAGGGATGAGGTTGATTGAAGAAGATGATTCGATGCATGTATTTAAATCCATTAATGGATTTTGTCCGAGTCTATCGAATAATTTCAAGAACATCCTGATGAGTGCCAAAAGGTGAGAATGAGGCTCACCTATAGATTTCTATTGATGTAGTTCATCTAGAATCATTATGTTCAAATCGAATTTGGATGAGGATGATGAATATAAAGTATTTAATATTTAACAGAGAAAATTCCACTAGATTAATCATCGAAGGTTGAAAAATATTAGTTGAATTGGGTCAACAAGGATAGATAATGATTAATTAGGATTCGTTGTTTTTTTCTATATTTTCTTCCCTAAATAGGTTTGATGATGACAAGAATTCATCGATTTTCTACCCATCAATAGTAGTATTTTTTGAATGATGACCACCATGTGTTCAAAAAATTTCTTCAAACAAATTGAGGTAATCGGTACTTGGTTGGGACTATGGATGTCTCATTTTTAGTAGTTGTTCATTTGTGAATTTTGAACTAAAGAATATGACCAACCGAGCACAATTCATGAATTAAGGATGAAACTAGTTTAGAAGTTGGTGTGTTTGGAGAAGCTGATTATGTTGAAAGATATAAAACGAACTAATAAATTTGAAATAGTCGGGTGGATAAATTCACATTGAGTAGGATAGTTTTAAACTGTACATATGTATGCATTAATTGGTTTCAAGGGAGAAATTAATGCCATGTGGTTGTAACAATAAATGTATTTTAAAGTAAACAAGATTCTACCACCTGTATAAAAAATGATCTGATATTTTATGGATGACATAACAAAAAAATAATAATAGAAGTGATATAATTTGGAAGCATGCAATATTTGGAATACTGGGGAGAGATAGAATCAGACAACAAGAGAAAGATATTTTACTAAAAGGGTGTATGGTGAAAAAGAGTTGAACCATGTTATTTTTTGATGAGTTCAAAGTGGATATACTAATAATTATAGAGATGACGATCGAATGTATTTCACATCACTTATACATGATCTGCTAATATTATAGCGGCTATACCCTATGGTTTTAACTGATGATTTTTTAGAAGCTTATTCATTTTCTTTCAATATATCGTTATTATATAAGATTTAAATTTTTAAATTTTTTATTCATATTTAGTGATTTCTTCCTTATTTCATATTTTTTATTTTTTATTTGATTTTTTGTCTGACATACATACAACCAACATGTGAAATTAATCAAGTGTGGACAGTTAATTCAGTCTTGTTAGGAGTTTGATAGTCTCCTATCATTATTTAATATTATCAATTCTTGATCGAGGATTGAGAGTATAGTGGATGTTTGATTCTTTCATGGTTTTTAAAATTAAATACATTGACAGAATCTAAAAAAAGAAGGTCAATAATTGTGATCTGAGTTGTTTTCCTTGGAATTTCAAAATTAATGAGATACACATTTAGAGATCTAAAATTGTGTATTGAGTGATATATTTCCTAGTAATGATTAGGCAATCAATTATGAGAATCAATCGAAAAAGAAACTCTTCCATTTTTGAATTCTCTCAACTTTTTATTCACTTCTTTTTATTTTAGCATATATTTCATTTATTTTAGTTTTTATAATTAAAATAGATTCATTTATTTTATTTCAAACCCCCCTTATTAACATAATACTATGAATAATTGAAAAACATTAGTGACAAATAAATTTCATAAATGTAGTATTGTTGGGAGACAACTCTAGTTGTTGTTGTAATATGATTTTTTTAAGAATAACTGTTTGAAGTATGAGGTAAAAATAACACATGAAAAACTCACTCATCCTTTCACGTCATTGTAGGGGAGGATTCCAAGAAGTATTGAAATAAAAAAAATAACATCCAAAACATATAGAAAACGATAAAAAGTCAATAAGAATTTATAAAATCTGACCAATCCTTGAAAGAGTTAATTAGAAATTTTCCCGATAGTAATTGGAGTCTTCTCAAGACATTAAATGGAAATTATTTCAAAATAATTTTTTCAGGAACTTAAGGTATATTTAAACTCATATGTCTTGTATGTTTTAATAAATGAACTACAATAATTTTCACAATTTTTCCCTAAGTTAAATATATGAGAGCTCAATTTTACAAATTTCAAAGAGGTAATATTGGAGGATGAGGTTTAAATTAATGAACATTAACATTCTTGAATGATTGGTTGTCACGAACCTTCCTCGGGGCCCATGTCATGACTACCCCAAGCCCGCCTTCCTTAGGCTAGGGGATGTGGACTAGCACCAAAGGCGTAAATCCAAATAAGAGGGAAGGCATTGCCTTTATGATAGTAAACTAACACAACAGAGTACACAACTGAAGTAAGCACAAAGTAATACTGAACACAAAGTATGTGCTGAAAGTTAAATGGGACAGAATACAAACCCAACTGAAAAGTACATTACAACTAAAAGTAATGTAAAGCAGTACCCACAGAGTCGTCCTCCAAGAATCCCACCTGAAGGGTGGGTAAAGATAGTCTCCTCAGTACCATGGGTCCATCCGTCTACTCTTTGTATGTCCCGCCAAGTTGTCCACCTCCGGGTACCGTCCAGATCCTCAATCCTCAACCACAATCAGTGTTTTCCATCATCTGCAACCAACACAATGTAGTGCAGGCATTTCCCATGTAGGGGTGAGTATAACGATACTCAGTATGGACCCCGAGACCCCCGAAGGTCTCCCATAATCCAAGAAGGATAAACCACAAAGGAAATATACAAGCTCAATGTATCAACCAACTCTACATAGGTATATGATCGACATATACCTAAGTCATCAATCTTAGTTTGGGTCTAACTTTCAAGCCCAAGCACAACCCGGTACACAAATGAAAGAACTCAATCACACCGATGGTAATGATTGAAAGTCAAGACTCATCTCACACGGGTATACATTCATTCATAAAGAGATAAAGATGATGAGATGTAATCAATGATTCATCTAAGCTGGCGGACCCACATAGGATACTAGTTTAGCTAAGCTGTCGGACACACGTAGGATACTAGACCAGCCACACTGTCAGACCCACATAAGATACTAGAATAGAAGTCAAACTATCAGACCCATGTAGGATACATGAACAATAGTCATTGCCTTCAAACCAACAATGTATTTTTATTATGGTAGTCGTCATCGCCGAACCCACGGAGGATTCCAGTATGGTAGTCGTTGTAGTCGCAACTAGCTCTAGGGTTCCCACACACAACACGTTCGATTCCGGGAGGGTCTTCTCAACAAGACAAGGGGGTTGATACATTAACTATCACGTAGTCCAGAGTTGATGTATCTTGAAGTTCTGTCTCATCAAAAGGAACCCAATGTGACATACGACGCGTCAATCAGACAGCCGGTCTAAGAGTTATTAGCATTTTTGCTCTGGGGGCCCGGTTGGAAATACACTCATTCCAAACAGATCTATTATCCAAAGTTTTCCAAAACTCAGATAGATTATCGCAAAAGGATAGCCACTTCATGAGGGTCCCAGTTCCATTGACAGCGCATCGATCAGATGCGCAGGATTCAGGATATTCACCCTTAAGTGAAATAGGGCACAACCCATTAAGCCCAGTGGGCTGGCTGGTTGGGTCAACCCAGTTTTGGCGGGTCTGACCCGGTAGGAGGGGTCAGACCAGCCTAATGAAACGTGTGGCCCGACCCCAAGGGTCATGACCCGGCCTGGCGGGGCGTGGCCCGGCCGCGGCTCGGCCCGAGGGGGCCGAGCGGTCCGAGGTGGTGGGCGTGGCCCTCCAGCTTCCCGAACCGGCTGTGCCAAGCTGCGCTGCCCTCCCTAACTGGCAGGCTGAAGCCGAAATTAATTCTCATCACAAGCAGCCCGCATGGGTGGGCCGCGGTTCGTCTAGGGCGGCGCCCTCCTTGAACCACGGCTCTCCTCCGCCCAATCGGCCAACATGCCGACTGGTTCTTCCACTGATGCGGCACACAGAATGCAGACCACGGTCTTTTGCAGCATGACGCCGTGGGGCGTCGCGGTTCCCCCCTTCAGCCCGACCTACTATGTCCGACCAGTTCTTCCTCGGTTGAGCGGCCCACAATTGTGGTCCGCGTTTCTTCCACACGCAGCGGGCGCACGCCCACAGCTTCTCCCGTCATTGCCTCCTCCAACGCGCCTCAATCGAAAACAAGGAGAATAGGAGATTCATCGGGCCATGTGCGTTCAGCCTGCGCCCTCTGCCTTAAACGGAAGAAATTGGCCAAGGATAAATAAGGTTTCACGAAGGAGGAAGAACAATTTTATTAAAATAAAATTGAAGCAATCCACCCTACCTTGGACAAGATTCTTGGTAGCAATGAATTGTGGATGACGGTGTCGATTCTGTTGTCGTCGGAGTGCACCCGAATAAGAAGTTGTGTCTCCACTCTTGTCGCATAGAAAAGAAAAGATGTTGAGTCATCGTTCTTCTTGGAATTGGTGTTCTTCACCGAAGAGAGTCTTTTTCTACGTTGAAGGTGTTCTTCGTCGAAGAGGGTGGTGTTTTTCTTTGAGAGGAGAACACCCTTCTCTATTTCTCTAGAGCTTCCACCCCAAATTCCCAACACTACAAGTGCCACAATACAAAAATAGTAAATCTATTATTTTAATCACAAAAGTAATTCAAAATTCAATCAACTTAATTTAATTAATTGAAGAGTTAGAATTCATTGATTAACAAGTGTTGGAAAACATTAAAGAGGGAGATAGGGAGAGGAATATTTCTCATAATTAAGGGGGGTTTGTCGTAATAAAATAAGGGAAATTAATTGGGGAGTTTGAAGAGAGTTATGGGAGATGAATGGTTGGGGATTGTCTAGGCCCCACCTCTAAAATATCCACACATGGGATGTTAGGTGGGTGTGGTCCCCACCAATAACTTCCCATTAGAGGAAATAACTTCCATAGATATATAAAATTGTTCTAAACAATTTTATTTATCTACTTAATTGAACCACAATTTTTATCATTCAACCCGCACGAAACAAAATTGCTGTAAAGGTCCCCATAAGCAATTACTAGGGCTGCGATTTCATCTGTGTCATCAGATTTCAATTCCGAGCATCGGTTCAAAAGATAGAAAAATCCGGACGTAGGTTTACTGAACGTACCAGAAAAAAACCTCGCAAATTGATTCCGGGCACACCGGGCTTTGGAATCAAGTGCTGTTAGAAGCCACAAACTCATAAAATTCCAAATAATTAAGAAAAAAAATTCCTTAAAAATTTCAATTCATTACATTACTCCCACCTCAGGGATTTACATTCCCGTAAAGCTATAACACACAATTAGAAAACAAATGGAGATACTGAGCTAGCTTATGTGCCTCCCACTCCCAAGTGCTCTCATAGAGGATCTAGTGCTGCCAGCGAATGCACACCAGAGGAATCGACCATCCACGTAGGACCCGCTCATGTCGATCCTCAATCTCCACACATACCTCCAAAAATGTCACCCCTTCATCGATTTAAAACTCCCCATGATTGATGATGTGGGTCGGGTCATGCATGTATCTCCTCAGTTGAGATACGTGAAGGACGTCACGCACCAGGTGCAACTGAGGTGGAAGGGCCAGGCAGTAAGCCATCTCACCTACTCTAATAAGAACATAGAATGGTCCGATGAAATACAGAGATAACTTTCCGCCTTTGGCCAAATCTCCGTAGACCCCATTGAGGTGTAACAAGTAAGAGGGTGTGGTAGCAATCCTCGAACTCTAGTAGTCTCCGCCTCCAATCAGCATAGGACTTCTGTCTGATCTGTGCAGGCTTCATCCACTCGTGGATGATCTGCAACTTGTCTATCGTAGCCTGATCCATCTCTGGTCCTACAAGTGATGACTCTCCATGGTCAGTCTAGCACAGAGTTGATCTACAAGGACGTCCGTACAGTTCCTCGTATGGTGCCATCCCGATGGTGGAGTGGTAGTTATTGTTGTACGCAAACTCCACCATGGGTAGGTGATCCTCCCAGCTGAAACCAATGTCAAGGACACATGCACAGAGCATATCCTCGATTGTCTGTATGGTCCTCTCAGTCTGTTCGTTCGTCTGAGGATGGAAGGCGGTGCTCAGACACAACTGCGTCCCAAAGGCCTCGTGCAACCCCTTCCAAAGCCGGGAAGTAATGTGAGCATCTCGATTGTATACAATAGTCGATTGTAAAACGTGAATCCATACTATCTCCTGAACATAAGGGCGTCCCAATCTCTCTACTGAGCCCTGCTATCTGATCGGTAGGAAGTGGGCCGACTTGGTGAGTCTATCTATGATCACCCAAATAGAGTCGTGTCCCCTGGATGTATGTGGATTCCCCATCACAAAATCCATGGATATCCCATCCCACTTTCACTCTGGGACCTCTAAGGGTTTTACCAAGACTGTTGGTACCTGGTTCATTGCCTTCACTCTCTGACAGGTGAGGCATCGTGAAATAAACTATGATACAAATTTCTTCATGATCGTCCACCAGTGTTGTCGTTTGAGGTCATGGTACATCTTCTCCACTCTTAGATGTACCTCTAGAGGGGAAATATAGAACTCCCTCAGCACCTCCTAATTTTGTTCAACTGGTACCATCGTACGTTCCCGGAAGAGAATGACGTGCTCCCCTCCTTCAGAAATTCCATTAGGCACCTGTCTTGTGGATATCCGAGCACGTCATGTCTCACAGTCAACGTCCCCACACTATGACTCTGTAAATTGCTAAAGGATTGGAGGAGTGATTGTGAGAGACTATAGAAAGGCTTATTCATCTCTATACACAAAGGATATCTACAACACGGAAAGCTGCACCGTCGCCTGTCCAAGTAGCTTAATGCCCGATCTCCTGCTGAGAGAATCAGCCAAAAACGTTCCCCTTCTCAGGGGTATAGAATATCTCAATGTTATAGTCCTGGAAGAACTCGAACCATCTCCATTGTCTCAGGTTCAGGTCCTTCTATGAGAAGATGTACCTGAGACTCTGGGAGTCAGAGTAGACTGTAAAGCGCTCGCCCATCAGATTGTGTTGGCACATCTTCAAGGCGTAGACCATTGCTGCTAACTCCAGGTCATGAGTAGCGTAGTTCTACTTGTGCTATCAAAACTGTCATGAACCATATGCGATCACTACTCGCTCTTGAATTGGGACACACCTGAGTCTGGTCCCTGATGCATCGCAGTAAACTACCTAGCGTACGCCACCCTTTGGTAGCCTCAATATGAGCGCACTAGTCAATCTCTGTCTGAGCTCTTGAAAGCTCTGCTGACATCTATCTGACCACACGAAGGGTTTCCCCTTCTTCGTCAAATCTGAAAGAGATGCTATAAATCTAGAGAAGTCTGTCACAAATCTACGATAGTACCCAGCTAGACCCAGGAAACTTCGCACCTCCGTCACACTCCTGGGTGGATCCCAAGAAAGTACTGCCTCGATCGTCACAAGATCCACTGCATCTCCCGCCACCAAGATGACATGTCCCAAGAAGTGTACCTCTCGAATCCAGAACTAGAACATTGAGAGCGTACCATAAATCTAGTTCTCTCGGAGTGTATCCAGTACAGCCCGCAAGTGGTAGGCATGCACCTCCTCAGTAGTCGAGTAAATCAGTATGTCGTCAAATGAAGACTACGAAAAAACAATAAAGGTAAGGCTAGAATATCCTGTTCATGAGACTCAAGAACACCACTAGAGCATTGGTTACGTCAATGGGAATAACCAAGAACTCGTAGTGGCTATACCGACACATAAAGGACATCTTCTGCACATCCTCGTCTCAAACTCTGAGCTGGTGATAGCCTGACCCGACGTCTATCTTCGAGAACCATCTTGCTCCCTTGTGCTGATCAAAGAGGTCGTCAATCCTGGGGAGTGGGTACTTGTTCTTCACAGTCACGTGATTCAGGCGATGGTAGTCAACACACAGTCGTAAGCTCCAATCCGCCTTCTTGGAAAATAAAATTGAAGAAGTCTAGGGTAAACCACTGGGTCTGATAAATCCCATCCCCTGAAATTCCTCCAGTTGTACCCACTACTCGTGAAGCTCAGAAGGAGACATCCGATATGATGGAGTAGATATCAGTGTTTTCCCGGGGTACAGGTCTATGTAGAAGTATACCTCTCTCCGAGGAGGTAGTCCTAGAATGACGTCAGGAAAAACGTTAGCATACTGATCCACCACAATAGGAAAACTTCGGCTCTTCACGTCAACCGCTCTGAGGTTGAGACTAGCCAACTAATGTGTGATCGGCTGGACACTCCTCTGCGTAAGTCCATCCTACGCTTCTAAGACTCTCTTATCACTAGTGAAGGTGAACCTTCTCCCATCTGTGCAGATACATCGCACTTTGCTCCAAAAGCAGTCGATCTGAGCAAGGACTGTAGACAAGCAGTCCATACCCAAGATGACATCATAAGGCCTCGACGCCGCTACAAGAAGATCCCAGCCGAAGCTCTCCCCTCCTAGAGTAGGCTCACACTGTCGAAACCAGTTTGTAATCATCAAGTCTGCTCCCATAGAAGTCTCTATCCATAAGGATCGAGCCAACGGCTCCATTGGAATCTTCGAGCTCTAAAACAAGGGCAGCGATAATAAAAGAATGGCTCGCACCAATGTCTATCATTACTGCAACAAGGGTGGAATAGACACAGATAGTACCTAGAATCATCTCAGGATAGCCGTGGTCGTACGCCGCCACTACCTGTAGCTGAGCCTGCCTCCGTCCTCTAGCTCCCTATGGTCGGGGTGGACATCATGTTGGTTGTGGTGGTAGAGCCTCAAAACGTCGTCCACCACCAGCTACTTGGCCAGATCCTCTGCCGCATCCGCCTGCTCCCTACATACCACCACGATAAAACCTCTGCCTCTGCCTGGAAGGTATCTCCACTATTTGATTCTCATCTGCACGACGGGTTAGGTAGTCTCGATCCATGTGACCTAGCCCACCACATTCATAGCACTGCCTGCTCCTCGTATAGCTAGCTATGTTCCGTGTGCCCGACAAAACAGAACCTGGATCTTGAGGTCGCTCTTTTGATGGCATGGTTCTCTTGGACCTATGAGAAATCTATCTACTTCCAGCTTCAGAAGACTCTGCTACGTGTCTCCCAGTGGTAGGTCTCGCTGCTGGTGTTGGCTTAGTGAGGATTCTCTCCACAAGAAGGGCTCGATCCAGTACTCCTGTCTATGTCGGGATGCTGAGGGAGATCATCAAAGCCCTAATCTCGTGCCTCAGTCACTGATCAAAGGTACATGCCCAGAATAATGGGTCTCGTACCATGTCTGTGGAGTAGTGCAAAATGTCGGTAAACCTCACTGAGTACTATGCTACTATCATAATGCCCTGCCGCAGATGAAGTAACTCTTAGATGCACACCGCATAAAGGGTGGATAGAACAAACTCGAAGTAGAAGAGACTCTCGAAGTTTTTCCAAAGTAGAGATGCGTTGTCGTGCAGCTAGAGAATCAAGCCCTACCATCTACCAGCTGCTTCATGAAGTAGACACAAGGAAAGGATCCCCATAAGGTCAGATGGTGTCCCTACCAATCTGAAGACTCTGACGATAGCCTCCATCCAATCTTCAGCTGCCTGAGGGTCTGTCTCTCCGCGGAACCTGGGTGGCCTCTGTCGCTGAAACTCATGCAATGCGCTCAGTTGGCATGCAACCTCTGCTACTGGGGCTGGTATTATTTGTGGCTTAGCGGGTACTTGTACCGCTGGTGCCTCCAATGTGATGTGGCCTTGTACCGAGGCATCGTCGCTCAGTGGGATGCCATCTCGCGCGTAACTCGAAACCCTAGCTGGCTGCCTTCAGGGGGCCATCATGAAAAGTAACAGGTGTGCCACGGTTAATAAAGTATACCTGCCGAGAAGGCACAATGTAATTACAAAGAAAACTTTTCAAACACACTTTCAATCAGTGTTTTCATGCACCGAGTCGGAAATAAGAGGTCAGGGTCCTGGTGTATTGATATGTGGGCCTCCACACTAACACCGGACTCCTTGGACTGAAAACTAAACTCAATACACCTAACAATATTGTCTCACCGAAAGGAAAGATCAGAGTCATGAGTTATGAAGTAGAACTGAATCCTCTGATACCAATTTTTCATGACCCATCCTCAAGACCCATTCTGTGACTACCCCAAGCCCGCCTTCCATAGGCCAGAGGCTAGAGACTAGCACCAATGGCGTAAATCCTGATAAGAGGGAAGGCATTGCCTTTGTGATAGTAATCAAATACAACAGATTATGCAAGCTGAAGTAAGCACAATGTAATACTGAACACAAACTAATTGCCAAAAGGTAAATTGTCCAGAATACAAACCCAACTGAAAAGTACAGTACAACTGAAAGTAATTTAAAGTAGAAACCACTGATTCCTCCTACGGGAATCCCAAATGAAGGGTGGGTACAGATAGTCTCCTAAGTAACTCGGTTCCATCCATCTGCTCCGTGTATGTCCTGCCAAGTGGTCCACCTCCGGGTACCATCCAGCTCCACATGCCTCAACCACAATCAGTGTTGTCCGTCATCTGCAACCAACACAACATAGTGCATACATTACCTGTGCAGGGGTGAGTATAATGATACTCAGTAGGGACCCTGAGACCCCCGAAGGTATCCTAGAATCCATGAAGGATAAACCATAAAGGAACGATACAATCACAAAGTATCAACCAACTCTACTTAGGTATATTACCATACATATTCCTAAATCATCAATCACAGTTCGGCTCCAACTCCCAAGCCCAAGCACAACCCATTCCACACTGGAAAGAAGTCAATCACACCGATGGAAATGTTTGAGAGTCAAGACTGAGCTGACACAGGTATAGATTCTTTTCTTAAAGAGATATAGATAATCAGATGTAATCACTAATTCATCTAAGCTGGCGGACCCACATAGGATACTAGTCCAACTAAGCTGTCGGAGCCACGAATTATACTAGACCATCCACTCTGTCGGGCCCACGTAGGATACTAGAAGAGAAGTTATTCTATCGGACCCACATAGGATACAAGAACTATAGTCATCGTCATCGATTACATGAAGGATTTATAGTACGGTAGTAATCTTTGCCGAACCCATGGAGAATTTCAGTACGGTAGTCATTGCAGGCGCAGCCAGCTCTAGGGTTCCTGCATACAACACTCTTGATTCTAGGAGGGTCTGATCCTCAAGCCAAGGGGGTAGATACATCAAATGTAATATAGTATAGAGTTAATGTATCCCGAAGTTCCGTCTCATCAAAAGAAACCTAATGCGACAGATGGCACATCAATCAGACGCCCAGTCTGAGAGTTATTAGCATTTTTTCTCCAGGGGCCCGGTTGGAAATACGCTCGTTCCAAACCCAACCCTTTTCCAAAGTTATCCTAAACTCACATCGAGTATCAAAAAAAGGACCTCCACGGCATGAGGTTCCCAGTGCTGCAGATGACACGTTGATCAGACACGCGGTCTTCAAGATATTCACCCTTAAGTGAAAAAGGGCCCGACACGTTAAGCCCAGTGGGATGGCGGGTCGGTTCAACTTAGTTTTTGCGGGCGAGACCTGAAAGGAGGGGTCGGACCGGCCTTATGAAACGCATAGCCCGGCCGCGGTTCAGCCCGGCCATGGCTCGGCCCGAGTTGGCCGAGCGGTCCGAGGTGAGGGGCGCGACCCCTCTGGCTGCCTGAACAGGTGACGCCCCACCTAACCGGTCGGCCTTCTTGGAGATAGCATCCCGCATGGGTGGGCTGCAGTTCATCCAGCACAGTGCCCTCTTGGACCCATGGCTCTCCTCTACCCAGTTGGCCGACTGGCCGACCGATTCTTCCGCCGAAGTGGCCTGTGGAATGAGGGCCACAATCTTCCATAGTGCAGCACCGTGGGGTGCCGTGGTTCCTCCCTTCAGCCCGACCGGCTATGGATGGCATGTTCTTCCTAGGTCGAGCGGCCTGCAGTTGCGATCCACGGTTCTTCCACATGCGGCTGGCACACGACTTCCGCTTCTCCCATCATCGCATCCTCCAACGCGCCTCAATAGCAATCAAGGAGTCTACAAAGGGTCATCGGGCCGTGTGCGTTTGGCCCACGCCCTCCGCGTTAAGTGGTAGCAATTGGAAAAGTATAAAAAAGGTTTCACGATGGACTAAAAACAATTTTATTCAAATAAAATTAATTAAATCCACCATCCCTTGGAAAAGATTCACAGTAGCAATGCGTCGTGGATGACGATGTCGATTCTGTCGTCGTCGGAGTGCACCCGAAGAAGAAGTGGCATCTCCTATCTTGCCTTGGAGAAAAGAAAATAAGGCGCACCCTCGTTCGTCGTGGAATTATAATTCTTCGTCGAAGAGAGTGTCGTTCTTCGTCTAAGGCGTTCTTCGTTGAAGAGGGTGGTGTTATTTCTTTAAGAGGAGAAAACCCTTCTCTATTTCTCCAGAGCCTCCATCCCAAATTCCTATCATAACAAGTGCCACCATAAAATAATAGCTTAGCTATTATTTTATTCACACAAGTAATTAAAAATTCAAACAACAAAATTTAATTAATTGAAGAGTTAAAAAACATTGATTAACATGTGTTGGAAAACATTAAAGAGGGAGAGAGGGAGAGGAAGAGTTCTCAAAATAAAGGGGGGGTTGTGGCAATAAAGGAAGGGAAATTAATTGGGGAGTTTGAAGGGATTTATGGGAGATGAGAGGTTGAGGATTATGTGGGACCCACCTCTAAAATATCAATAAATTGGTAGTTAGTTGGGCATGGGCCCCACCAATAACTTCCAATGGGAGGAAATAACTTCCATAGATATATAAAATTGTTCTAAACAATTTTATTTAACATCTTAATGAAACCCCAATTTTTAACATTCAACCCGCACAAAACGAAACTGTGGTAAAGGTCCCCTTAAGCAATTACCGGCGCTGTGAGTTCATAGGTGTCTTTGGATTTCAATTCCGAGCAACGGTTTAGAAGATAAAAAAACCCGCACAAACTTTTACTGAACATACATGAACAAAACATCAGAAATTTATTCCGGGCACAACAAGTCTCGGAAACAAGTGCCGTTAGAAGCCACAGACTAGTAAAATTCCAAAGAATTATGAAAAAAATTTCCTTGAAAATTCCAGGTCTTTACATTGATTTTCCCATGACCATGGAAGATGAATAAGTTCTGCAAACTGAATTTATTTAGGGGAATTTTGACAATTTTGACCTTTCATGTTTTGATCTCTTTGAATCTATTTTTTTACTCAATCCCTTCATCAATACATTATAGAAGAAACACCCACTTAATAGGCCTAAGAAGAGTTGGAAGTGTTTTTTTATGAAGGTGATTATTACATAGAAGACAAGGAGAAGATGAATCTAGACATAGAAATAGTCTTTTTAGAAGAGAATATGTAGCTACAAATAGAGGAACATGTTATCCATTTTCAAGAAAATATTTTTTTTCAATGTATTTAGGATATCCATGAAAGAAGTGGAGGCACTTTAAGACATTACCCCAATGAACGGTGGAAGTGGTGGAACCATTTATTTTTCTAGCCCTAACATATAATTTGTACCATAACACAAGGGGGATGGATACACCATACTATTTTAGAGGGGACCTGAACATAGAATTGAAGTTGACCAGCTATGGGGAGAAGAGGGTGTGGTGGTCCTTACCACCGAATACCCATCCATCGATGGACTGGGGATGGAAAAAAGGCTATCCAATTGTAAAAAATAAAAAATTCAGCACCTCTTTATAGGTTTTACCCAAGAATTATCATTCCTATACTTAAATTTCATTTACTTTTCATTCTATTTTTTAAATTTAAATAAACCATTATAATTTGCTTATTTTTTATAGGAAATAAAGTGACCAACACGGTTTTCCACAAACTATTACCATTGATCACCACGTTGAATCCACTTGGGCCCTCTCATCTTCATTTAGAGAATATAAATTATTATCAACTAGGATCAAGTGAAGCCGCAAGAAATGTATATTGAATAAACACACTTAACTCCAAAATTGTGGTTACTTTTTACTTGAGATGAATTTTTTCTATGAGTTAATGTCAATCTGATTTCATTTCTAGGATATTTCAAGTTAACCTTTAGTTCTTTGTCAATGTGAATAAGTGGTGTATTATACTATAAGAAAACAAAAATAATGCTTCTAATTCCACATAGTTATCAGTTTAGAATTCTACCATCTTTCTTGCTTATAAATCAAATTTGATTTGGTGTTGATCTAAACATTAATTGTCTAGAAAATATTGAAAATGGATGATTTTTCCAACATTAATTTCATTATATAAAAATGTTTTTTATTGAGCTAAATATTTTTTATATTGATGGAATTGTGTTAAGCTAATCATTGAACATGCACTCGAATACAAACTTTTATCATGAACTAATTTGTTGAAGTGGTTACTAGTAGTACACTTTTTTTCATGGTGTGAGTTGATAATTATATTTATTGAGTGGAAGAAAATGCTTTACCTTTCTTTTTACATTTTTTACATGATTCTTATCTGTTGAATTTATATATCTATTTTGAACATTAAATTGAATTTACATGTTTTCTCAACCATGGATTAAATATTGAGGAAAATGATGAGAATTAATGGGGGAGGGGGAGGGAATTTCTCTATGAAACTTTATACCACAATGAGAACACATCAAATTCATATAAAAATTCTAATTTTATTGTTTTTTATGTTTTAATGAATCTTTTTTAGTGTTCTTAATTTTTTTGGATTTTTGAATGTTGTGTGGCCTCATTGAGGAGGTTAAATATATATTACCCCTTGAATTTAGTTTGATAAATCATTTTTCATTAATATATTGAAAAGTGGTTGATATTAGTAAAAAAAATTGGAATTGTTAAAAAATTATCCTTTACATTGAATTTTTAAATTTTTATTTAAACATATAAAGTATGCATTCAAATGAATTATAAAATAAAAAACATAAGAAAAGTCAAAAATATTATTTTATTCTTCAAGATGATGGATGAGTTATTTATACATCCTTTTAAATTATTATGATTTCTCATCTAAATAGTGTCTAATTTATTTGGTTTCTAATTATGTGAATCAATTCATTAGAAGTTAAGGGGATGTTTAGATATTCTATTAAATGAAAATTAATGATGATTCAATATGTTTTATTTTTTTTAGAGCCAATCATATTTGTAAAATAGGAATAATTTTTGAAGAATAAAATATTTAATTTAATGAGGGTAAATATATTCATTTCTTGATGAAAATACAAAGGGTAAAATTGTTTTCAAACCAAATTTTTGTTTCCATTCAGTATTTCAAATTGTAGATTCATTTTATTCCATTAAATATGATTCATTGTTTACTTGAGGACACGTAAAAGATTAATGTTATTGAATTTGATGTGACTTTCATTTGATACAAATTTTTATATAATTTCTTTAATTTAACTGTGCTTTAATTATTAAAGTATTGTTTTTATTTGTTAATTTAATTTTGTTAAAAAATTTCTATTGAATTAATTTGGATTCTAATTTTATGTATACTATCTGTTTATATGTTAATTATAAATTTTGATCAATCTTTTATTTTTCATTTCATTTATATCGTTCTTTTAAAATATAAATTTTTGTGTTTTTTTAGTTTTGTTATCATGTATTTAAATTATATCCCCATTTTTTATTTAGTAATATTATTTTAATTAGTTAATTTTTTATTAGTAATTAATTTATTTTCATTATATAATTTTTAAATTTTTAATATAAAATTATAATTCAACTATTTATTAAATCTATACTATTTCATTATATATTTAATTAAATAATCAATTAATTATTTTATTCTTGGGGTTTAATATTTTTAATATTTAAAGGATTCAACAAAATAGTATGTTAGAATTTATTTCATTTAAATGTTTTGTTTTTTTAATTACTCAACATATGAAATTTATTTTATTTTTTGATAGTTTTGACGATTTTTTAATTCATTTAATTTTTTACATGTTTGGAATGCATCAAGTGTTTGTTCTGGAAATTTGGAGTAGTGGTCACATACCCAATTTCAATGGTAGTTAGTTATCACCAAGTTGACCTCTATTGGAATCCCAAATGAAATACAATGCACCCCTATCGGTCAACGTTACTTGGTATAGGGAAACCGTCTCACATATGAGATTGGAGAGTGTTGGACATCATATATATGCACCATCTATCCCCCCTCCCATCACAAGGCCTTTTAATAAGAGGGTAGGTAGTGATCCCCTCTAGTGGGCAGTGACCCTTACAGAAGAACAAACCAATGAGATAGTGAACCAAAGTGAAAAATATTGTGATGTAGGGTCCTTTATCCCCAATTTAAGCCCTAAAATTGGTATCAAAGAGGGTAGGAATACCTCTAAACATAGGACAAGAACTGGGGGAGATATTTTTTTGAATCCCAAATGAATGCAGTGTATCCCTATAGGTCAAGGTTGTTGGGTGCAGGGACCCTATCCCACATCAGAGACTGAATGGAACTAGGCATCATATATAAGCCCCAGCCATCCCCCATCCCATTACAAGTCCTTTTCAAAAGAGGGTTGGTAGTGAACCACCCTGGTTGGCAGTGAGCTCTACTGAATAGCAAACCCATGAGGTAGTGAACCAAAGTAGACAATATAGTGATGTAGGGTTTTAAAGCCCTGATGGAATCCCTAAAACCTCACCATTTGAGGGATACATTCAATATTGGATATTAAATATGGATCCATTATTCATTTATATCTAAAAAATTAAATTTTTGAAGGAGACATGATCAAGGAATCCATTAAAACATGACGAAGTATATCCCGACATCCCAAAGAAAATCTGAATGCACTCACGAAGCTTCATGAGGAAGCATTGAATCTAAACCATCATTCAATTGACAAAAAGAGGCCACGATGAACCTCTTGGTCCCCCAAAATTCTTGGATGGGGATCCCGATTCGAATATTACCATCCCTCGTGAAGGAGACAAATCTAGATCCTCTAACCGAGATACGATGAGAAGGAAGAAACACAACCGAGTTTCCACCATTTATGAAGCCATGTTGAAGTGATCAAAGATGCTACCATCAAGATCTATATCCTTCCAAGCATGATGAAGATAATATTGCACTACCACTATTATGAAGCCCTATGAATAATATGACATCGTCTTGTTTAGTTGATTAATCAGGGCCTAGTTAGCCTAACTAATATGATTCAATCCATGTATGGGAGTCGTGTGGTGAAGTTAGGATGAGTTTATCAAAGATAGGTGATCACAGCATGATGCTTGTAGAGGAATACAAAGTTTAGGCTCGTATGCTACTAGTTATTGGTGTCTCTCACATGCAATTGTGAAGTTCAAAATGAATTCTGATGAGGATGATGAATATATGGGATTCTATCATTATTAAGATTGATCCTACTGGATTAACTTTTTTAGGTTGAAGACTCTTAGATGAATTAGGTGACCAACTAATATTTTAATATGTAAATTTTCTCCATAATTGAAACTGCGTTCGATTTTTCATGATTTCTTCATTCTTTCATTTTGTTTTATTTTTTATTACACTCTTTAATCAAAAAATAATTTATTGAAGTGTTCTATTCATCAATTGTGGAATATTAAGTCTGTATGGTTTGGTATTTTATAGTCCACTATTTTTATTTATGATTCTCAATTACTGATCGTTAATTTTGAGCACAATTGGTGATTGATTCGATCATGGTGTTTTGTGATTTTTGAATACCTTGATCGACTCTTAACCGAAATATGTTGATATTTGAGATCTTAATTGTTGGACTTAAGTTGTCAAACTTAATTAGATACATGTTTAGGGATTTAGAAATCAGTATTGAGGGTGTTTAGTGAGTGAAATATTTCAAAGCAATGTATAATGAATAAATATCGATAATTAATGGGAAGAGACACTATTACATTATTGAATTTTCTGATCTTTTTATTCATTGATGCTTGTTTATTACTTTATTCATGTCTTTTTGTTTATAGAATTAAAATAATTTTATTTCCTGTATAAAAAATAACCCTTAGAAATATAATAGAGAAAATAATAGTAATATTATATGTGAAAAATAAACTCCTTAAAGGTATCCTCATTGGATTTCAACATTGAGTGCTATTATACTGTAGTATTTAGCATATTAAAAGATTGAAGTAGGAGGTAAAAATGACAGTTGAAAAACCTCACTTGTCAAATTACCTTTCTCATATAGGCTAGAATCACAATGTAACTATAATCATTCTCATTGGGCCATATTTCTTATGATACTATATAGTAATAAATGGGACATTACCATGCTACCCATGTTCATCTTAAATGGGTCATATTCTCTTTGAGGTCAACTACAAAGGACCACTAATTCATAGGTCCCACACCAACCATTTCTATCATCATTTCACCTATATTATTTACCATATAATGTTAACCAACATGAATATGTCTTTTTTACATGACATTAAAAGGTATTTCATGTCTTGTTAAGTGGCATCAAACTATATGAGTTTTGATTTCTTTCAAAAGGATACATAATATACCCTTCTTATGGTCTTGATCCAAACTGAAACAATCCTAGCTCTACTACAATGTATACTGTGGCTATTCTATTACAATGGTACCAATATAGAAGACCAATAGTTTAATATCCTTAGGAAAACCAGATACATATAAAATTTATTCGTTATATTTAAAAATAAGAATACATATTCAAAACACATGGAATCATTATTATTTTCATTATAACCATATTATCATATGTAGTAATCTTCATGGTTTACTAGGGAAAATTAAAACAATATAAATGGGTGAGATCAGACACTCAAAATAGAGTAGTGTACAATGGATGTAATTATAAATAAGACATTGTGGAATGAATAAGTAAACCAAGTTATGAAATATCAAAGGAACTGAAAGAATAAATAAATCCATGGAAAATATGAAAAATTAAATATATTTCTGGATATCAAGAAATAATCCAATAGAGATGAGAATTCATAATTCTGGACATCTTAAACATACAATAAAGGCTTTATTCTAAGCCATATTACATAAAGGAAAATGACAATCTCATTACCTTATCATAATTGTCTCATGCGGCCTACTAATGCACTGAGGGGCTATATAATTATGGACCCCACGTGTTAAATTGTTTTCCAATTCATTCCATAACATATAAAAGAGATTACATGTCTTAATGATCAAGGAAAGAATATCATAGATTATATTCACAATTTCACAATAAGGCATATCATATAATATTTTTCTATATAGATGAAATAATTAAATGGTATGAAATTATTTTCCCATAATCCAAGAATCCACAATGATATATGAATTATACAAGGAAGGAGACCAATTCTATTGTAGATAAATAATTTATAATGGTTCGTAAGTATCATCAAGATCATCCAAACATATCCCCGTTGAGTGTTAAACTAGGTATTTTTCAAGACCCATTTTCATGTACAAGGTGACGGTAAATTCAATCTTAATACACCCATTTCTGAGACATTACCCCCAAGTACAAATTTTCCTGAGCCACACCCATTTATAGTATCTATATAAGGATTTATTATCTTGAAAAACCAAACTCACATTATATCATCAAACATTTATGATGGTTCTATGGTTTCAACATAGTTTTAGCACTACAACAGCTTAGACAAAATCTATAGTGAGAGGGACTAAATAATTTCTCACTTAGAGTAATCCAAATAGATTAAAAAAATATGGAATTAAAACGATTTATACATATGAAAAGGAAACAATAAATACAATATAATAATTTAATTTCAATTTAAAATTAAATGAGAGGAATAGGTAAATTTCTACCTCTATTGAGCTTCTTATCTTATAGATGAAGCTTT
Organism: Viscum album; assembly: GCA_963277665.1. Taxonomy (NCBI): domain Eukaryota; kingdom Viridiplantae; phylum Streptophyta; class Magnoliopsida; order Santalales; family Viscaceae; genus Viscum; species Viscum album. The sequence continues at coordinate 824,442,205 of OY728131.1, forward strand.
ATACCAAAAAAACTCTTCACGATTGAAAAGAGAATAATGAAAGAGACTCCTTGGTAGATATATGATGAGATAAATTTTAATTGGGTGTTGGTTAATGGGAATTGTGGGGGTGGGTATTTAAAATAGAGGAGGGGTGGTTCTACAAGTATAAATAATTATTTTTTCCCATTAAGGCCAACCAATTTTGGGTGGAATTAATTCTAATGTTTTGGTTAAAAATTAATGTTTTCAAGGATGGTTATGATCACCTGATGAAATAATATCCATTTTTATTTTATATTATTTCATTAATACATTCTTGATCTGGAAAAATGATTAATAAATTTTAAAATTGAATGGGAATTATATTTTTGTCAATTCAATTTCATTTTAGTGTTTGTCGTCAAATTTTTCAATTTTGTAGTATTTTAATTTGTGTGTGGAATAAAAAATAATATATATATATATATATTATTTATATAATTAATGTTTGATCCACATTTTTATTAGAGATAAGTGTCCATGAAGTCAAAACAGAGGTGGATTTGACTAGATGGGTCCCACCACAATAATCTAACCGTAACATTTTCCCCATTCTTAGATTCACCTGAAATTTTGTAAATTGTTTTATGAATTTATTTGGATCATTTAATCATAATAAAGTAATATTTCGTTTGAAATTAATCATGTTCAAAAGCATTTGGGAAGTTAATGGATCTGTATTTAGGGAATCCTCTAGTCTGGAAATATTGTCATCAATGATTTGACCAAAAATACTACAAAAAAATTTTAAGAGGAAATTTTTATCATGGATGTGAAAGATATGGGAGAAAGTACATAGAATACTAAATTCTAATATTCTACCATTAATGTATCCAAAATACTTGGACATTTATTTATTGAATCTAGATTATCTATCGTGATATAATTATTTTCTATAATGATAATTCTATAACATCTTCAATACATGGAAAAATAATCTGAACTTGTGTGGGAGACACAAAAGGCATAGAAGAAAAAATCTCTCGAAGAAAACTAATCAATATACATCCATTTAATTGTCCAAAATTCACAATATTTCAGAGTAAAAAATTATAGTAAATGATTTATTAATGGATGTGAATTAATTTTATTAATGTAATACTCATCACGTTATAATAAATTAATAAGAATCTAATAAAATAAATACCTAATAAAATATAAACTTGTAATAAAAATAATAAATTTTTATGTATAGAAATTATATTATTTCATAAATGGAAAAAAATAAACTATATTTTAAATACAAGGGTTATTACATTCTCCCCTCCATATAAAATTTCATCCTCAAAATTTAGTTTCATTCTGCAATGTTAAAACAAAATAAGGAACTAAAATGAACTGATGTAAATTAGACCCAACATTCCCCTCTTCTAAAACCTCATAACTCCTTTCCATGGTGATTAATTCAAGAAAACATGATGACATAATTGGAATTCCATGTCCTTATATTGGTTATCAAAATAGATTATATGATTGATTTGAGATTTTTTATATGAATTTGTATTTCTCTAAACTTTTTAATTGTCTCCTCAAATGTTCTGAACCAAATAGATTCCTCTCTCCAACCTCATCTAATCAGGCTGGAGTATGGAATATTTACTCATACAAGGTCTCATATGGTGCCATCTATATGAATGAATGGAAATAATTATTATATAAAAATCCCCAAAAAGGTAATAATTGGTCCCATATTCCTTATAAGTCAAGTTAACACGACTTTTTAATATCTTATATGGTTTGGATAGTCCTTTCAGAGTACTCATCAGTTTGAGGAAGATACGTGGTGGTCAAAAGTAACTCAGTGTTCAATGACTTTGGAAAAATCATCCAAAATTTGGATGTGAAGAATGGTATATGATTGTAAAATATTGATAATGGTGTACCATGATTTCTTATAACATAATTGATATAAATCAGAGAAATATTCTTGAGGGTGTACGTCCTCTATTATTAATAAAAAATATGCATATTTGGTAAGGTAATCAATAATGACCCATATTTTCTTTTTGATGCTTTATGCAGCCCAATGAAAGCCCATTGTGATGTTGTCCCACTTATACATAGGAATAGGGGAGGTTTCATTAAACCATTTGGATGTTTCCTCTCATCATTAATGATATTGGAACACTATGAGTCTACAAAAACAATTAGAAATTTTCCTCTTTTTGTTGTCCCGCCAAAAGTTCAATTTTAGAACCACAAACATCTTGTTACTATTAGGATGTATAGATAAGTTTGATCTATGAGAATCATCGACCAACTATAACTTTAGATCAGGTATTTATTTCAAATATAATATTATTCTAAATTTCAATAGACCATCATCAGTAGTAAACCACAATAATTTACCATCTTCTATGGATAATATTTTCTTCTAAATATTCTATTCCTCTTACTAAGAATTATGTATCTTATCTATTATGAATGGTTAGGTAATTTTCTATAAATATTGGGGTTGAATCCTTATTTTATTATTAAATAAAAGAAATGCTTTTTTTTATTGGTTAGAGGGAGACCGATTACATTTCCCGAAATCCCAGTGGGCATATAGCCCATTACATGGCATGTAGGCCTGAATTTTTTGGCCCAAAGCCCATTCTATGAATAGTACTGCTATAGTACCTTCCTGATATAGTACGGAATAATACTTTCCACTGCTATAATGTCCGCTACTTCTACAGTGCATGCCGTTGAAACAATTCCTCTACTGATACAGTACTACTATAGTACTACTACAGTACCTATGCCCAATGGGTTTTGAACCCCCATTTTTCATATAGGATTGTCGGGTTCTTACCACTAAGCCAAAACCCAACTACCAAATGGTTAGGTAATTACATAGAAATTTAATGATGTTACCCATTTAATATTAATTTATATATATATATTTACCAACTTCTGGAATTTATGATCATTGTATAGCCTCATCATGTATAGGACACCATGATCCTTTATACTCAATGTATCTGCCACATATTTTTCCTTCACAGGGGGTAGTGTATTTGAAAATCATAGTCTTTAAGATATTCCCACCATCAACTATGCCTCATGATAATTTTATTCTATGTAAATAAATACATCAATATCTTGTGATCAATAAAAATGAAAAATAATTCACCATAGAGATAGTGCCACTATGTATTTAAATAAAATACCAAAACAAAAAGATCAAGTTCATTAGTTGAATAGTTCTACTCACAAGTTTTCGATTTTCGTGATGCATGAACAAAAAGTCTATCATTCTACCTAATGACACATCCGAGTCCTTTCTTCTACGCATCATTATATATATAAAACCTTTTTTCGAAATAGTAATATAAATACATATTTATTGATTAACTTTTTCTTCATTTCCCAAACAATTCCTAACATTACTTAGACTATGTGAATTTGACCACTTTACATGCCAATTTGGTTAACATATTTTCTAATAAGACAAATTATTTAACATATCACAAAATGGTACCACCCAAACCAAGGAAAATACATATCTCAATTATATTCATTTGTTTTGTCCATTCACTAATAGATTTTGTCTTATTGGGGTCAACAAATATTCCATCTTTAGAGAAAATATGACCTAGAAAAGTGACTTTTTGAAGATCTAATTAACACTTACTAAATTTCCTATAAACGTAATTCTCCCTTAGGGTATCAAGGGTTATTTTTAAGATATCATCATGCTCATCATTGGAATTCTTTGTTATCAAGATATCATTGACATATTTCACAAAAAAATTTATCAAAATGATCCTTCAATATTTTTTCCTTAGATCAATAAAAACAGATGTTGAATTAGATAATCCAAAATGAATTACAACGAACTCATAATGTTCATAACATGTGTGAAAGGAAATATTTAGTATTTCATCAATCTTGAATATCAATTGTCGTTAAAAAATGATGATAAATATTTGAGAAGTTTGGGATCCTTTAAGATGATTAAATAGATCATAAATGCATGGTAATGGATTCTTATTATAAATAATGATGGAATTGATTCCCCTATATTCCACCCAAAATCTCATGGAACCATCATTATTCACCATAAATATAGCCTCTCCCTATAGTGAAACACTTGGGTGCACAAAAAAAAATTCACTTAATTATTGTAGTTGTTTCTTAAGTTCTACTAACTCTACTAGATCCATCCTATATGGAGGCTCAGATATTTGTTTTACATTAGGGATACAATCAGTAGTTAAATAACCCTCATGGTCATGAGTTTATCCTACTCGATCCACTTGATATAAATCAATATATTATATAAAAATAGACACATCCTCTGTTAAAAAGACATCATTTTAATTTATTGAATCATCATAGAGTATTTCATTAAGATATCCCACAGGAAGAGGTTCTAGATAAGACTCAAAAAATTATGTCCGTCCTATAAATGAAAGGGATTATATACCATACTAAAAGGTTTTAATCTTATTTTCTTTATAATAAATTGTTTCATTATACATTGAAATCCAATTAATCCCATGTATTTTGTGAAATTAAACCATATAAATGATAATTAAATATGTAAATAGTGAACATTCATGCATCAAAATGGGGATTTCTTGAAAACATTTCTTTGCAAAAACATTTCCACAGATTATTCTAATTAGTAACTACCTTATTATGTTTCAAATTAAATATCTAATGTTATTGATAGAATGGAATATATAAAAGCATTTGGTGATCTAGAATCATATAGAGAATTTGATAATTTTTTTGTTATGACAAATGTACCTACCACCACATCATTAGAAACTCAAAATTCCGTATTATTAATCTTATAAGAATGATATTTATTCTTGGGCCTCTTTTGTGGTGGATTCTGATAATGCTTTGGGTGTTGATTTGAATACTTTATCTTATCGTTGTAATTTTTAGAACTTGACATTAATTGTTTCCATTTTATCCTGGAATTAATGAGATTGGTGGAATTTATCTTCATACATTTAGTAAAATATAATCCCCTTAATGCATGTTCCTAGGCGCTTCTTCCCATAGTAATTTCATGTTGGAAATTCCCTCTATCCTTTCTTATATATTTTTTACTTTTCTACATACATTGTTCCATCCCCAAATTTCTAACCCTGATTCAATTTTAAAATAAAAGACTCAGATAATTCCTTTTTAGTCATCATATCCCTATTCACAATCACCTTATATATGGAAAATATTTGGGATAATAGTTATCATCAAAGGTTTGGTTTTAACCCATTTAATAATCAATCAATTTTTTCTCTCCAGGTTGTGTAAATGATCATAAACATGACATGCTATCCTTGTAAAGTTAGATTCATTATGATCCACCACTTCCTTATCATTATGGACTATGTTTAGGATATTCTATTTAATGTCATCCCATTACTCATGCAATAAGTCCTTTTCAATGAATATCTCATTAATAGTCATCACGGTCATGTTGATGATTTCTTCTTCCTTATTGTTATTTTGAATTAAGGACTACCACTGGTCAGTATCTCCCATTAGAGGATATAACACCATGAAAACCTTCTCTTTATCCTCAAATATCAATGCAATGAATTATTTATCTAGAGTCTTTATCAATTGTTCACATACTAATGGGGTTGGGGTCCCACTGAAGGGAAGAGGTTGTTAAAAGATGAAGTGGTCCAACATTAATGATCTATACTATGGAGCAATAGGTTTTACATGTGAGAATGGTTATTAGTCATAACTTGGGTTAACCGAATTAATATAATCATAATATACTCTGATCCAATACTAATCTCATTGAATATCCTTAGAGATAAATCCATACATTTATGTTGATTATTGACATGATTGTTCCTTCCATTAGAAACCATTTATAGAAAATGGTATATACTCAATTAGTGAAAAAAACACTATGATTATAACTTCTATAAATAATTATTTAATATCTTAATGGTTTATCCCTATATTCTTGTTTTCTAACTATCTATTTATAAATATAGTTCTTAAGGATTCTATTAAACTATTTTCTGATACCAAATATAAAAATCCCAACATCAGTACACTAGAGAAGGTGGATATTTTTATAATGGTACAAGTACAAAGGAAAAATAGTTTAATATCATTAAGATATCTAGATTCATAACAAGGTCTTTCATTACATTGAAAAATTAGAATACATCATCTGAAAACATGAAAACCTTATTATTATCCTTCAATCCCTTTTATCATACACAGTACTCTTCTTGGTTTCATTGGGAAAATCAATATAATATTAAAGGAGTGTGTGGATATGTTCAGTAATTTGTACCATATAATGAAGAAATTATAGACAATACACTATATATGGAATAAATAAATATAGTTTTCCCATATCAAACAAACTAAAAGTATGAATAAATCCATGTAAAAATAACAATAAATAAATTACAGGATAATAATAAATGATCAAATATAGATTATAATGAATAATGTTGCACATCATAAACATACAGTAAATGCCTTATTCCAAGATATCTTACATAAAGGGTATGGATTCTGCCATTATCATATCTTATTTCTCTTTTGGGACCTACTAGTGTACTGAGGTGTGGTATGGTTTCATGCCCCACCCATCCCCAAATTATCAAATTCATTCAATCATATGTAAGAGAGATTAAATATCTTAGTGTTGAAGGAATGGGTTTTCTTAATACTTATCCTAATTTTTCAATGAGGCATATCATACAAGATTTTTTCATATAGAGGAATGGATTATGTGGTATGAAATTATTTTCACGTAATCCAAGAATCAATAATGATATAAGAATTTAACAAGGCAGGGGACCAACAAAATGATAGATAAATTCTTTTTACTAGTTTGAATCAAGAAGTTAGATCATCCAAGAATATCCCCCAGGTGTGTCAAACTATGTACATAGCAAGGCCCGTTGTCATGTACCATGTGGCAATCAAGTCATATCCCAATGCGCCATTTTCAGGTTTATTGCCACTTGGTAAAACTCAGTTAGAGACGCAACAACATTTATTATCGAGAAAAAGAATTATTTTCTCAGAAAACCATATACACATTACATCACAAAAATTTTAGGATGGTTTTATAGATATTTGATAGTTTGAGAATTATAATAGATTATAAAAAAATCTATAATGAGAGGGAGTAAGTAATATATTATTTTGGAATAATTCAAATGGATGGTAACAACATGAAATTAAAATTATTAATATATATGAAAATGAATCTTAAAAGAATAAAAAAAATTAATTTCAATTGAATATTAAAGGGGAAAATTGGAAAAAACCCTTCCTCTCTTCATATTCATAGCTTATAGATGAACATTGAAACAAATAAAACTCTTAATTATTGAATAGAGAGGAATGGAAGGGACTCATTAGGAGGTATATGGTGTGATAATTTTGAATTGGGAGTGGTAAAATGGGAAGAGGGGGTGAGTATTTATACATGAAGAGTGTTTTGTTAAGGGTTTAAATAATGAAAATATTTTAAGGCCAAAAAACATTGTGTTGCAATGATTCCAACTTTATTAGTTGACAATATATGTTATCAAGAATCATTAAGCTCATACAATACATGAACATGACATTTATCTTTAGGTAATTTTTTAAATTAATTTTGATAAAGAATGATGATTAATAAATTTCAAATTTTCATATGAATTCTAGTTTTTCCCTTTCAATTTCACTTTAATATTTATATTAAAAAATTGTATTTCGACCATATTTTAATTTTTGTGAGGATTGTAAAATAATATATCTACATTTTTAATTTATGAATTTAAATATGGATTCACATTTTAATGGGTAATAAGTGGCGATGATGTCGATATTATTGTAGATCTAGTCATTCTTGTCCCACCACAGTAATTAGGTTATAACATTTTCTCCCATTCTAGGATCAGCCTATATTTTTGAAATGTGTTATATTTCACTCTTTGGATAATTTAATATAATTGGTGGAACATTTTTTTATGAAAATAATCATGGTCAAAAGCGCAAATGATGTCAATGCATCTAGATTCAATGAATCTGTCATGTTGGAAATATTTTTATCAATGATTTGACCATAAATCCTTTAAAAAATAGTTTAAAAGGATGAAATTTTACTAGTGGATGAGAAATAAATCGTGGATAATTTCATATAAGGAAAAATTCACATATTATTCCATCAAAAGTATAAAATAATCATAAGAATTCGATACATTGAATCTAGATAATATGTCTAAATATAATTATTTTCTCTAATTATTTGACCATAAATTATTTAATACATTAAAAAATAAGCTAGAATACTAATTATTAAATAGAATACATTTATTAAAAACTTTTCTTTAGAAAAATTATCTATATGAATCCTTTTCATTAATAAATAATGTGTAATATTTTAAAGGATATAATTAATGAAATTTTTTTATTAATGGATAAGAATAAATTTTATTAATGTAATACCCTTAGGTTCTTAATAAATTAATTAATATTTAATAAATTAAATTCCAAGAAAATATAAGATTTTAATACAAATAATGTAATTCCCCAAGCTTCCACTGTATGTTTCCCTTTAAATAATTCAATGGCGTGCATTGTACGCAACTTCGAGATTCTAACACACCACAACCAATCAAACTAGCCGTTATGAATAGTAATACCTAGATTTTGAAATTGTATAAATTTTATCTTTCGAAATGAACTTCATTTTTGGATTCGTAATATCGAAATTAACTTATTGTGAAATTTTGGTACTTTTCAGATAACTTTAATATTTTGATGAATAGTGAAAATTACTAAATTTTAATTAAAAACAACTTTTTAATATAAATAATTAATAGTGAAAAATTATTATTTTCAGTGGTTTTAAAGTATATTTTGAATATATTTTTACCATTTAATACAATATTGTTCAATGGATATAATTTCACATTTAAACTAGACATAAACAAATGTCAATCTTTTGATAGTTATTATCTCTTAAAAACACGCTATTTGTTTTGATGACGAGAATTACATTTTAAATTAATTAATGCAACTAATAAGTTTTGAATTTGGTAAAATAGACATAATTTTTGAATTCATAATATCAAATATAACTGAGTCTTAATTTTTGATATTTTTATGGAAACTTTCATTTTCTGATGAATAGTGAAACCACTAAGTGGTAGTTAAAAAACTGAATTTTTAATAAAACTTAATTTTACCGCTTCTGTGAGTGGAATTTCGAAAATTATAGAGACACGGTTAATATCAAGGAGTAAAATTTTTATCAATGAGATGAAAATAATTTTTGGTGAATAGTAACTTTTTTCTTTTATTTACCACGATTAAAAGTAAATAGGGTAATTAAGGGTAAAAATGATATTAATATTACCCTAACACATGTCCTAATTCTATTGGACAAGTGTATCTCGACCAAAAACAACCTTAGGATTAAAATATTATCATTTAGATCCACTTTTATTAGATTAGAACATTTATTATTATTTAATTCAAAGAAGTGTTAAAAGAGTTAAAATCAGTGTTTATTTACTAACACATTTTTAATATAGGGTGATACATAAGATAAATTCGATTTTAAATATTCATTATAAAGATAAAAAGATTTACTACATAATGGTATTTTATTTGTAATTTTTAGACATTTAATAATTTAATTTATTTATGACACAATGGGGATGCAGTAATTACCTAATTAAAGAAATATTAAAATAATTGATATTATAAATATCAAAATAAATGTAATTTGAGACTTTTTATGAATTAAACTAATTTTCATGGTTAATATGACATATTTTTATTGATTATATAAGTTTTTTTGAATCAATAATGCTGTTATGAATTTATCAAAAACAAAATACCCAATATTGTAAAAATTGACAAAAAGGGGTTTTTAATACAAATATTAAATTATTAATTTATATTAAATTCCTAAAAATCTAAGGATAGGCATAGATACTTATATCATGATGGGTGTATCATTAATGGACCACTTCAGGGTATCTTGGATGTATTTAGTATGTTTATTAACCATATAAAATAAAAATACAAAGAGACATTGTAAAAGTGAAACTAATTAACTAAGAGTTAATACTTAAAGATAAGGTTAATATAATGACCCAAACCGGTTTAAATTCTACTGGTTGAGTAGTTTTAGACCCATACCCACCTTAACCTTTAAATAATACACTTTGGAGCCATAAAAAACCGAATATGAATTTATTATAAAATAATATTTTAGCTTTTCCAAAGGTGCCCCTCACCCCTCTTATAAAAGGGCACTCCCCCTTCTCACTAATTCACACATTCAAAGCCTTTTGGCTCAGAAAAAACCTGAACAAATACTCTATCAACTTACCTCACTACATCCTACAGTCCTTAGTTTGATCAGAAAGCCATCCTACGAAGCCCTTTTGATCAAATCAAAAGAATGAACCCGAAGAAGAGGTAATGTTTTCACCACCATCTTTCAAGTTCCTTTCTTCTTCAACATATTCTTTCATTGTTATTTCTATTCTAAAATAATAACTCCAGTATCTTCTATATACTGTGATGTTATTATAATTATGGTAAAACTATATTCAGTATTATATCCATCCTTTGAATGGCATGTCACCATACGTGCGTACGTACGACTTACCGTCTCCACGTCGTGGTGTAATTGTCATTCAATAAATTATTATTTGGATGGGTATAATAATGATGTGTAATTCATGTAAATAATAAATATAACATGATAATTATACTGTCTATATGATATACCATCCAATTATATATTATTTTAACATCAAAAGAATGATATTGTCGCTTGTGCGTACGTACGGACAACCGTCTCCACGAACGCGATGAGATTCACTCTCCATAGTATCCATTAAAGTATAATTCTGATGTGTTGATTAAAAATGATGTTCAAGGACTTGATATAATTCTGGATATGAATAAGATACAACCTATCCATAACAAACACGTCTTATGTAACAAAGAATATAATGGAAAACGAGTAAGTTAACACCCGAAATGATGATAATACTAAGATATTATTAACAAATCAATGTTAAAAGATCATATATGATATCATATTAATTTAAATTACTCTTTTATAATTCAATAAAAATTATTTCACCATTAAAAAGGATGTTAACCTACCATCTACCAAGGAAAAAGTACAATGTAAGGGGTTTTTATCTCACCTTTAATTATGTGAGAATTCCATTGTTCACCACTTATTTATTACATGTGGTGTGTGTACTAACCATGTTTGTATTAATTGTGTAATATACATTAATTCATGTAAATTTACATCATCATTGTATGATCCTTCTTTCATGGGTGTATGTTTTGTATGTTACCAAATCAATAAGGGAATTTGAAATTTCAATTTCCACTCATTTGGCTTTACGCATACTTTATTGATTATTTTACTCCAAGATTATGTGTAAGATAACTATTAATTTAATTATTTCATAAATTACAATCCCCTTTCTATGGATATAATTTTGATACACATAATCACTCCATTGATAAATTATCAGGTCATCGGTATGAACTTGATAAGAGTAATTTTTACTCAATCTCGATTTGTTGAGTTAAACATCCAATTCATTGGTGTAGTTTTTACAAGAATATGTGTGAATGTCCTTTGATTGTTTTACACTGAATATACAATCATATTGATTGTATTTATATTTTTCACTCATAATTAGGTCTTTTATTTAATCTTAACCTAAGGATACGGCCTTTATGAGAGATTTCATCTCAATTTACACTCCATTGAGACTCCTTTATCATTATACAACAAATCACTTTTATATGATGTATATAATGTAATTTGAAATAATATATCATGAATCCCTTTATTCTCATGATATTAAAAAGTTTTTATTTCCTAAATTATTTTTATTCATGTTTCTCTCTTTTGTTTAGGAACTCTAACTAAAATGACATTTTAAAATTTTTTAAAGATTAACTTTTATAAATCTTTCTTATTAATGTCCATGTTTTAAAAATGGTTTTAAGAATTTATTAATATGGACATTAAAGTTTTCAAATCAAAATTCTTTTTAAAGTTTCAAAGTGGTATGGGACACTTTGATTCTAAAATCTATTTTAAATGGATTCTTGAAAAATAGTGTGACTTTTAAATTATTTCAAGAAAAAGGGGGATATTTCACTCTAATTGTTTTGATGATTATTTTCATCAATGTAAATATCCTTCACCATTCTCGATTGAGATTATTATGATACAATATAATCTTCCATATTGTATCGAATGTGTTATGTTTGACAGTGGATGTGCTATTTGTATACCATTCACGGTTTGTGGATAAAGTATTGACATTTCTTACGCTAGTATTTATACGAATTTTTATTTTATGTTTAAAACATCTCATATGAGGAATGGATTGGACTTAGTAAGTGATAGGTGGAGCCCGCTATAGCACCTCGATGCATCATTAGGTCTCATGAGACAAACTATTTTCTTAGCACGAGGCCTTGACAAAATCTTATTTGTAGTCTTGGAATGAGGCCTTGGCTACGTAGTTATGATAGTCTGGCATTACACATTCCGTCATTATGAAAGTGGTTATTAATATTTTCATGTGATTATTCTACTAGTAGAATATCCATGTGAATAAGTAAATGGAATTATTTCATTTTATCCTTGCCATATTATGCTGAAGTTCAAGTTTAAAAGGATTTTGTTTTAGTTATACATTACCTTAAATTTTTATGTTTATTTATGAAAGTTTCCACTATATTGTTATCCTTACTGAGCATCTGATCTCACCCATTTCAATGTTTTATTTTTTCCAGGATGTGAAGAAGTTTTTTATGAATGACCTGCAGGGATAGTATGAGGGGATATGAAGACAATATGTTGTTGTAGTTTTTCACTTATTGATTTAATGTAAACTTTGTGAATATATCTAGTGTTTCCAAGGCTACTAAACAAATATGTCTTTCGAGATGTGATCTTTCTTGTGATCATGCCAATGTTATGTAATAAATCACCAACTCTGAGTATCTAGGGTCAGGGCATTATAGTTGGTATTAGATGAAGTTTAGTATAATCCTTGGATGCTAGATATAGATAAGCTCTAATTATAGCACGTAGACCTAAGATGAACTTTGAGTATTAGTATAGAAGAACTTCCTAGAATTTTGGTATTGTAGAGATTTTGTTAGTTTTCCGAGAAACACATCCATGTTTGGATACGAGCAGGTAGAGGCAGCTCTGGCACAGATGTACCTAGGGGTAAAACCTAAAAACACCGCTTTGATCTAGGCTCGAACGGGAACTGGTGCATGACAACGGGCCTTGCTGCACTCTTGGTTATGACACTCCTTGGGGATATGCTTAGGATAATTTAAATTTTATTTACAAACCGATTTGAAGTATTATATATATAAGATGAGAGTAAATGACCTTGGCTAATCCTAATGTGTTTCAAATTGAGAATATGGTGACATGTTAATATCTAAATGATTTTATGACTACTATTACTCACACAATGCTTTCTGGATTTAGTCAATAGTTGTATTCCTAGGAAGTCATAGTGACTATTAGAATGATGTACAAGTTTGGAACAGTGGTGGTAATGAGCAAAAAAATCGAATGTTGATAGGCTTAAAAGATATCATCTTTATGCCAAATCAATTTTCCAGAAATATGATCAAAAATATATATATTAACCAATTCCTGGACTCAACAAAGAAGAGAATGGTGATGAATTATAAGAGCTGCAGTAGTGGATACCATGGAGAAAGGAATCCTCAATTTCCATCATGTAGGAAATTTTGAAGGAGTCACCCAGGAAAGTGTCTCAATGGGACAAAGAAATGCTTTACGTGCGAGAAAGAAGGACATAAAGTGAAGAATTGCCGAAGAAAAATGAAGAGTACTATGGAAGAAGATAAAAATGGTCCCAAGAATCCATTTATAGTCATTTTCCGTAAATATAGGGGACCTGGCCATTACCCAAGTGAATTCCTTATTCTATAGGATATTTTCTTGCTTAAAGAAGAAGCTATGTGGAATTAAATGGTTGGAGAAATGTTTAAAATGTATTAGTGCTCCTTGCTGATGGGTTTACTTTGGAATAATTGTCTCTTGTATTTTTAACCCTGCTGTTTTCCATGTGAGAATGATATTTGAGGAATAATTATCTTTTCTCTTATGGATATAGTTTTAAATAACAATTTGGTTTTATATGATCATTTGGTTTGAGGAAATTATAAGTTATTATAATTTGGGATGAAAATGCAAGTTATGAGATAAGATTTGTGGTTTAATTATGTTATGGTTATTTTGAGGAATTTATATCATTTTGGTAATGTTATAAAATATAGTTTTTGAAAAAGGACAACACATAGACCGTGTGACAACCTGTCGCGTCGGACAATGCTGTGGGAATCGAACCCACAACCAAAGTTAGATTGGGATTTATCGCCTACCACTGGACTATGTGAAGTCCCTGGTTAGTGTGACTATTATTTTTAGTTAAATGATTTTATTGATAAATAATAATTTGATTTGGGATCTTATGTCTTATCAAATGAATACCCATATTATACGAAAATGATTTTGTGATTAAGTGATAAATGTTATTTTGGAAGTTTTTCGCTTTGTTGTGAACACTATATAAACAAGGAAAATAGAATAGTATGGGATTTTATTTGAAGAGTAATGGTGGATTTTTATCTATGTTGTTATTGTGGATTTTTAGTGATTTGGGTTATTTATGGAAATGATTAATTTAATAACTTTTAAGTATGTGACTTTAAGAGTAATTAATTTCATTTGGAGAAACAATTTATCGTGGAAGACTACATTCTTATAAGTTTTGGGTTTCAATATTAGTTTGGTTTATATTGAAGGATTTTAAGGACAATTGATTATTGAATGGTATTTATTTAACTTTGGGGTATGATGGTTTAATTATAGAAATTAGGATTAGTGTTTTTTTCTAATGGAATATCCATTTTGGGGATCATCAGATATTATTCAAACCATTTTGGTTTTGATTAATCTCTAAAGACAAGGTAAATATATAGTTTATCCTACGTGGATCATGTATTTCTATAGAAGTTTATTCTAGCTCTTCTATTGTGACCAAGTCTTCTTGAATACTCATTGTTAAAAAAAATGAGTTCGTGGTAAAAATTTATTAAAGAATGAAATTGTACTTAAAAAGTAAGTATATCTCTTTATGTTCTTAGTCAATATAATAAATGAATTCCTCTTCCTTATGTAATGTAACTTAATCCAAAAAATGTTGTCCGTTTACTTTTCCTACTGGGATACTAATGACCATTTGTCCCAACACATGTTTTTGATTTTCTTATTGTTAACTTTCTCCTGATCATGTTTTTTATCCGTCTCCATCAGAACATAACACTTATTTTATCGTCCATATCCAGGTTTTCTTACATGGAATCCTAGTATGGGTTATATTGTGTGAACTTTATACCTCTCTTCCTTTCTTTTAAAGTGATAGTTTTATTGACACTTTTTCCGATATGGGACTTTCCATTATATTCCCAATCCCAATTTTTTAAAAAAAAATGTGAGGACTCATTTTATTGAAGGAGGGGAGAATGTAACACCCCAGGCTTCCACGGTACGTTTCCCTTTGAATAATTCAATGACATGCATTGTACGCAACTTCGAGATTCTAACACACTAGAACCAATCAAACTAGCCGTTTTGAATAGTAATACCTTCTTTTTGAAATTTTTTAAATTTTATCTTTTGAAGTGGAATTCATTTTTGGATTCGTAATATCAATATTAGCTTAGGGTGAAATTTTGGTACTTTTCGGATAACCTTCATATTTTAATGAATAGTGAAAATTACTAAATTTTATTTAAAAACAACTTTTTTAATAGAAATAATTAATAGTGATAAATTATTAATTTTATTGGTTTTAAACTATATTTAGAATATATTTTTACCATTTAATACAATTCTGGTCATTGGATGTAATTTCACATTTAAACCAGACATAAACAAGTTTAAATCTTTTGATAGTTATTATCTCTTAAAAACACGATATTTGTTTTGACGACGGAAATTAATTTTTAAATTAATTAATGCCACTTATATGTTTTGAATTTGGTAAAAAGACATCATTTTTGAATTCATAAAATAAAATATATCTTAGGATTAATTATTGGTAATTTTCTGGAAACATTCAGTTTTTGATGAATAGTGAAACCACTATGTGGTAGTTAAAAACTGAATTTTTCATAAAACATAATTTTACAGCATCTGTGAGTGGAATTTCAAAAATACAAGACACACGGTTAATATCAACGAGTAAAATTTGGTTCAATGAGATGAAAATATTTTTTGGTGACTAGTAACTTTTTACTTTTATTTACCACGGTTAAAAGTAAATAGGGTAATTAAGGGTAAAAATGATATTAATATTACACTAACACATGTCCTAATTCTATTGGACAAGTGTATCAAGACCAAAAACAAACTTAGGAGTAAAATATTATCATTTAGTTCCTCTTGTATTAGATTAGGACATTTATTATTATTTAATTCAAAGAAGAGTTAAAATCAAAGTTTATTTACTAAAACATTTTTAATATAGGGATTGACATAAGATAAATTCGATTGTAAATATTCATTAGAAATATAGAAATATTTCCTACGTAATGGTATTTTATTTATAATTTTTATACATTAAATAATTAAATATATTAATGACACAATGGTGATGCAGTAATTACCTAATTAATGAAATATTAACATAATTGATATTATAAATATCAAAATAAATGTAATTTGAGACTTCGTATGGATTCCACTAATTTTATCGGTTAATATTACATATTAGGATTGATTATATAAATTGTTTTATAAGTAATAATGCTGTTATGAATTTATCAATAACAAAATACCCAATAGTGTCAAAATTGACATAAAGGCGTTTTTAAAACAAATATTATATTATTAATTTATATTAAATTCCTAAAAAACTAAGGTTAGTCCAAGAGACTTATATCATGATATTTGTATCATTAATGGACCACTTGAGGGTCTCTTGGATGTATATAGTAAGTTTATTAACCATATAATTTAAAAATACTAAGAGACATTGTAAAAGTGAAACTAATTAACTAAGAGTTAATAATTAATGATAAGGTTAATATAATGACCCAAACCTGTATAAATTATATTTTTTGAGTGGTTTTAGACTCATCCCCACCTTAAAATTTAAATAATTAACTTTTGAGCCACTAGAAACCGAATATTAATTTATTATAAAATAATATTTTTAGCTTTTCCAAAGATTCCCCTCACCCCTCTTATAAAAGGGCACTCCCCCTTCTCACTAAATCACACATTCAAAGCCTCTTGGCTCGGCCAAAACCTGCCCAAATACTCTCTAAACTTCCCTCAATACATCCTAGAGGCATTATTTTGATCATAAAGCCATCCTAAGGAGCCCTTTTGATCAAATCAAAAGGAAGAACCCGAAGAAGATGTAATGTTTTCACCACCCTCTTTCAAGTTCCTTTCTTCTTCAACTTCTTCTTTCTTTTTATTTATATTCTAAAATAATTACTCCACTATCTTCTATATACTATGATGTTATTATAAATATGGTACAACCATATTCAGTAATCTATCCATCCTTTGAATGGCATGTCACCATACGTGTGTATGTAAGGCTTACCGTCTCCACGTCGTGGTGTAATTGTCATTCAATAAATTATTATTTGGATGGGTCTAATAATGATGTGTAATTCATGTAAATAATAAATATAACATTATAATTATACTTTCTATATGATATAACATCCAATTATATATTATTTTAACATCAAAAGAATGATATTGTCGCTCGTGCGTACGTGAGGACTACCGTCTCCACGAACGCGATGAGATTCATTCTCCATAGTATCCATTAAAGAATAATTCTGATTTGATGATTAAAAATAATGTTTAAGGACTTGATATAATTCTGGATATGAATACGATACAACCTATCCATAACAAACATGGCTTATGTAACAAAGAATATAATGGAAAACGAGTAAGTTAACACCCGAAATGACGATAATACTATGATATTATTAACAAATAAATGTTAAAAGATCATATATGATATCATATTAATTTAAATTATTATTGTATAATTCAATAAAAATTATTTCACCATTTAACAGGAGGTTAACCTACCTTCTACCAAGGAAAAAGTACAATGTAAGGGGTTTTTATCCCACCTTTAATTCTGTGAGAATTCCATTGTTCACGACTTATTTATTACATGTGGTGTGTGTACTAACCATGTTTGTATTAATTGTGTAATATATATTAATTCATGTAAATTTACATCATCATTGTATGATCTTTCTTTCATGGGTGTATGTTTTGTATGTTACAAAATCAATAAGGGAATTTGAAATTTCAATTTCCACTCATTCGGCATTACACATACTTCATTGATTATTTTACTCCAAGATTATGTGTAGAATAACTATTAATTTAATTATTTCATAAATTTAAATCCCATTTCTATGGATATAATTTTGATACACATAATCACTCTATTGATAAATTATCAGGTCATCGGTATAAACTTGATAAGAGTAATTTTTACTCAATCTCGATTTGTTGAGTTAAACATCCAATTCATTGGTGTAGTTTTTACAAGAATATGTGTGAATGTCCTTTGATTGTTTTACACTGAATATAAAATCATATTTAGTGTATTTATAATTGTCACTCATAATTATGTCGTTGATTTAATCTTAACCTAAGGATACGGCCTTTATGATAGATTTCATCTCAATTTACATTCCATTGAGACTACTTTATTGTTATACACCAAATCACTTTTATATGGTGTATATAATTAACTTTGAAATAATATATCATGAATCCATTTATTCTCAGGATATTACAATGTTTTTATTTCCTCAATTATTTTTATTCAAGTGTCTCTCTTTTGGTTAGGAACTCTAACTAAAATGACATTTATATTGTTTTAAAGATTGAATATTCTAAATCTTTCTTATTAATGTCCATGTTTTAAAAATGGTTTTAAGGATTTATTTATATGGACAATAAAGTATTCAAATCAAAATTCTTTTTAAATGTTTCAAAGTGGTATGGGACACTTTTATTCTAAAATCTATTTTAAATTGATTCTTGACAAATAGTGTGACTTTTAAATGATTTCAAGAAAAAGGGGGATATTTCACTCTAATTGTTTTGATGATTATTTTCATCTATGTCAATATCCTTAATCATTCTCGATTGAGGTTATTATGATACAATATAATCTTCCATATTGTATCGAATGAGTTATGTTTGACTGTGGATGTGATATTTTTATACCATTCATGGTTTGTGGATAAAGTATTGACATTTCGTATGCTAGTTTTAATACGAAAGATTATGGTATGTTTAAAAAATTTCATATGAGGAATTCATTGGACTTAGTAAGTGACTGGTGGATCCCACTATAGCTCCTTGATGAATCGGTAGGTCTCATGAGACAAACTAGTTTCTTGGAACTAGGCCTTGACAAAATCTTATTTGAAGTCTTGGCACGAGGCCTTGTCTACGTGGTTATGATAGTCTGGCATTATGCATTCTGTCATTAGGAAAGTGGTTATAAATATTTTCATGTGATTATTCGACTAGTAGAATATCCATGTGAATAAGTAAATTGAATTATTTCATTTTATCCTTGACATATTATGCTGAAGTTCAAGTTTAAAAGGCTTTTGTTTTAGTTATACATTACCTTAATTTTTTATGTTTATTTATGAAAGTTTCCACTATATTGTTATCCTTACTGAGCATCTGATCTCACCCTTTTAAATGTTTTATTTTCCCCAGGATGTGAAGAAGTATTTAATGAATGACCTACAGGGATATTATGAGGGGATATGAAGAAAATATGTTGTTGTAGTTTTTCACTTATTGATGTAATGTAATCTTTATGAATATATCTATTGTTTCCAAGGCTACTAAACTAATCAGTAATTCGAGACTTGATCTTTCTTGTGATCATTCCAATGTTATATAATAATACACCGAAATTGGGAATCTAGTGTCGGGTAATTACAAATAATATAGTATTATGTGTAAAATATACAATATTTCTTCAATTAAAAACACTAAAATATAATTCAAAGACCTAGGTTGTTCCACCAACACCATAAACACTTATCACTTCACATGATGGAGATAAATTATAGAGAACCCCCATATGTTCCATTAGACCTGTAACATGGATATATTTTTTTGAAATACAATTTTTAAAATAAATTTAATCTTTTTCATATTTTTCATTATATACAACAATAAGTTTAGCTTCTGTTACATGAAATACTGATTTTGAACAAAATGTAACCTAATATTGAAATATTATTATTTAATATAATAGTTATCACATGTATATTGAAATGATGGGTTTGAATATGATTAATAAAATTAGGAAAACATAGTTAAAAAATGTATAGAAAATTTACTATTTTTGACCAAATTAATTTGAAAAGAAAATAAAAACTATTTAGAAATATTTAATTTCATGAGGGTAAATAAATTCATTACATGATGAAAATCAAAGCCAGAAAATCATTTTGAAACCCATTTTTTGTGGCTATATGTTATTTTAAATTTTAGATTCATTTCATTTCACTGAAATTTACTAATTTATTTCATGAGGACAATTAAAATTTTAGTGTGGGTGAATTTGATGTGACATTAATTTCATACAATTTTGCACATAATTTCTTTAATTTAACTATTTTTTAGTTGTTAATGTTATGTTTTTGTTGGTTAATTTACTTTTTTTGTTAAATTTATGTTAAATTAATTAAGCTTTTAATTTTAGGTATAATATCTATTTATATGTTTAATTATAAATTTTGATAAACCTTTTTTTTAATTAATTTTGACGATCCTTTTAAAATATTAATTTTTGTGTTTTTGATTAGTTTTGTATTCATGTATTTATATTCTTTATCAATTTTTAATTTTGTATTATTATTTTAATTAGTTAATTATAGATTAATAATTACATTATTTTCATTAAATAATTTTTAAATCTGTAATATAAAATTATAATTCAACTCATTAATAATTTTTTATAATTTCTTTTTTTGTTTAATTAAATAATCAATGAATTATTTTTTTCATGTGGTTTAATATTTTAAAATTTTTAACGATTTAACATAATATTAAGTTAGAATTTATTTTATTTAAATATTTTGGTTTCGGTTTAATTAATTGACATATGAAACTTATTTTATTTTATGATGTTTTTGATGTTTTTTTAAATAATTTAATTTTTATTGTTTTTGAAATGAAACAACTTTTTTCTCTTCAAATTCAGAGTATTGGTCACATGCCCAATTTCAAAAAAATATGGTTATCACTAAATTGACCTAACCATTTGAGGAAGACATTTGTGATAGGATCTAAAATATAGATCTTGTAGGGCTTACATATGGGCTGTCAGACCCTACATCACAATATTGTCTCCTTTGGATCACTACCTCACGAGTTTGTTCTTTTACCGGGCTCACTACCCACCTAGGTGTCTCACATCTAACCCTCTTTTAAAAATCCCTTATGATGGGTGGGGGTGGCTGGGTCATATATATGATTCCCAACACCCTCCACTCTTCGATGTGGGATAGGGTCCCTACACCTAGCAAACATAACCCATAGAGTTTGACTGTGTTCATTTGGGATTCCAACAATATCTCCCCTAGTGCTTTCCCTACATTCAAAGGCTTTCATTCCCGACAATTTGATACCAATTGTAGGGCTTACATCAGGGACACAAGAACATACATCACAATATTGTCCTCTTTGGTTCACTGCGTCACAGGTTTGTCATTCAGCAGGGCTCACTGGCCACCAGGGTGGCTCACTGCCCACTATGGTGGCTCACTGTCAAACCTCTTCAGAAAAGGCCTTTTAATGGGAGGGTTATGGCTTGGGATTGTATATAACTCCAATCTCCCTCCAATCTCCAATATGATATAGGGTCCCTACACATAGAAACCTTAACTCATAGGGATTCACTACGTTCAATTGAGATTCCAATAGAGAAACTCTCTATTTCTATCCAAACATTTTATTTGTGAATGATATTTCATTGAGGAAACCATAGAAACTTGATGAAGTTTGTCCCGGTGTCGAACAGAAAATCTGAATGTACTCACAAAGCTTCATGAGAACGATTTCAATCTGAAACATCATTCAATCAATAGAAAGTATCCAGTGTAAACCTGACGAGCCACTGTCATTCACTGATGAGGATATCAATTTGAATGATACCATCAATAATGAAGTATAAGACTCTAGATACACTAGCTGATATGTGACCATAAATTAGAAACTAAACTGAGATGCCACTTTTTATGAATGCATGTTGAAGACGATCGATGCTACTAAAATCAAGATCTAGATCTATCTATACATGATGAATATAATTTTTCACCACGATAATTCCTAAGTCCTATGAATATTATGATGTCTTTTGGTTTGGTTGATGAATTGGGGCCAAGTTTCTTGCAGAATATGATTCAATCAATGAATGAGAGTCCCTCAACGGTGTTTGGATGAGTCTTTCAAAAAAAGATGAGCATTCCTTAAATCATTTAGAAGAAGAAAAATATGACACTCTTATCACAACAACCCCTCCCTAAGCCCTCCACTATTATGGATCCCTTTCTCCAATCCTGTTGTCGCCACCACCACCACTACAGCCATCGCCACCGCAACTCCGAAGCCCCCCCTGATCCTCCAACACTACTTACACCCCCTCCTATACTGATTTCATACCCTCTTCCTCACCCTATTCCCACCGAATTCACTAATGTTCCACAGATCCTACACACATCAAGTAACCTACCACCAACTATCTGTAAAACCAACATCCCATTGATGCCTCCCCCACCTACCCTTCTACCAACACCAACCTCTCCATCTACTAGGCTCTTCCTCCCCATATTGGATCTTGGTTCTGATTCATTATCATCTCCCCAATCATCTGACCTCCAGCTAAGATTCTCCCCCTCCCCCTCTTCATCTCTTCCTTTACTAGCCTTTAGACCCCATAATTTTTTGTCAATACTAAATTTTTTTTCAATGATTTTTTGAATTTCTGATTTGTAACCCAAATTTCATTTCCTATTTGTTACCATGATTATTGCTTTCAGAATTATGAACATGTATTTCTTGTGAATATTAAGAATTTTATATTTATAAATGGAATAACCTCTATTGATTATCCATTCCATATGATTTATTTCATTAATTATTACCTTGTCTTGATTCATCTATTTCAATCCATGATGATTATTTCAGGTGATGAGAATAATCGGATTAGTTTTTATTCAATTTAAGTATTAATTTTTTGGGACACTATCATTTTTTACATCTCTAAAATATCATATTTTCATTTAACCTGTATCATTTATACAATAATATGTTCAACACTTCTATTTCAGGCATTCATTTTTTAAATATTAATTTTTCATTAGGCATTGTGTATTTATTTAAACAATGTTCTTTGTATGGTTTTTTATATGTGGATTATTTTATTTTATAAAATGTATTTATATGAATATTTCAAGTATGTATTATCATTTGTGGTGATGATGATGTTTGAAATTATAATATGATTTAGTGGGTTAGAATTCTTAATAATTAATGATTCTAAAACATAAATTTTAATAAGTTGGTCTTTTCTAGATTTATTGGGAAGGTGAAGTCATTTCTATTTCTCGTGATCCATAGATTATTCATTTATTACAATAATCATCATAAATGTAGTGAATTTTCATGGTTTTATACTACTGTAACCTTGTAATTAGTTTCTTTATATATTTTTTTCTTAAATAATCATATTGTGTCATAGATGGAAATTTGTGCATTATGTCACAGTGAACGATGTGTGTTGTAAGCTGTATCATTTGAAAGGTGCTATTAATCTTCTAAAATAGATGAGTTTGAATAACATATCTCCTTATCTTATTAAATTTTATTCCCTATTGACTATATTATGTATTTATTAGAGAATAGAGGATGTAGGGAGAGACTATCCCAACCGACTCCAGCTCTACATGTGAGATCTGTCACATGGTTCTGGATTTGTAGCACTATTAGGTAATCCCTAATTTCTCTTTTAGGGTTTGGATTTTGGGTACTTCCATCACTCGTATTACATAAAATATTGAACATTATTGGTTATCATTAATCATATTACCTAAAAAATATATATTAATGAAATTTTGGTTCCCAAATCTATTTTATTCTAGTATTATTATTAATTATTATCTTACGCAAACTAAATTATTTGATAGGTATATCATAAATACATAATATTCTATTTGAAAATTCTTATTTCATAGGTAAATAAAAATGTGGCATATTATTTAGATAAAATATAGATCTTTTCTAAACCCCATGTAAATTATAAATAAAATAGTGATTTCCTATATCAAAATTAAACCATGAAACAAAATGAATTCTAAAAATACATTTCATTTCTTTTACTAATAATCTATTTAAACCACATATCTTATATTCTTTTGGTTACTAATTAGTTTTCCCCTTTTATTTTATCCTTTAGTAAATCTATTTAAGTCATTTATATGTTGATCATTCTTAGACTTGAGTGATTTAATATCTTTTTCAAAGTTAATATTTTGTAAATTTTAGTTTTCAGCATTCATTTTCGTTGGCTAACATTTATGTGTATTTTAAAGACTTTTCCATTTATCCTTAATTTAATTCATAGTTAATTTTAAATGGTATATCATTATTCTAATTTCAAATATGAAATTTAAATCCAATAATATTTTATTTATCTAAATAAATTGAAATAAAAAGAAATGGTACATCGATATGTGATTATATAAATTAAAAATTTTCATTCTCTTATGGTTCATCTATATCACCATGATCTGAGTCACTTAAATTATCTTTAATGGAACTCTATGTTATATCATTAATTTATTTCTTGGGAAATAAATCCTTTTCCCATTTCTTCTTAAATTTTAACATCGATAATTTTACATTAAAGTGTTTTTTTATTATATTTATTACAAAAAACATCACTAGAATTTATGTTTTCCTTTTTCTAGTAACCACTTCTATCATATTTTCATTTAAAATTAGAATATCATAGTAATAAAATTTCGAAATTGTATGAAATCCTCATTCATCTATTTTTAATGAAGGTATAAAATTCCTTAAATATTTTTATTATCTAAATAAATAGAAATAAAAGTATAAGGTACCTTGGTATGTGATTGAATAATGTATAGGTTTTTTCTCCTACGGTTTTTCTTTTTCACTATGATGTGAGTCAATAAATATTTCAAACAACACTATAATTTTTCATCATTCATATATTTCTTGAGATATATCAAATTTTTCCATTTTTATTGAAATTAAATTTTTATAATTATACTTTAAATCATTTTTTCTATTACAATTGTAATATAATACTTCACTGGAATTCGTGTTGTCCGTTTTCCAATCACCTATTTCATTATATTTTCTTTTAAAATTTTATTGTATTGGAAATAAAATATCCATATTTTAAAAATCCCTAAATATTATGGCTATGTGAGTTACCTCTTTATTATTATCATCATCTTAACTATCACTGTTTATTTTCTCAGGAATATGTTTCTTGGCCTTTATGCATCATTATACTTCAAACTTATATTAATATTTTACTATTAAATTATATGTTTTTAAAAATCATATACATAAGTATATTTTAGTTTATTTTTATATTAATCCATTAATTTTATTTAAATTAAATCAAAAAATTATATTGTTATTATAAACACTCGTGTGGATATCTCCAGATCAGTAAGGAATAAATGTGAGATTAAATCTGATGTTTTTGTACATTCCATGAATCAAATGTCCATTTTTTGTAATATTAATGATATATATTTTAATTGTTTCTCAAATATCATATAGGATCCATCTCTATTGTTCTATTTCACAAACAATTTATGAAGATAATATCCATTGGATTTGGTGTCCTAGGAATAACTGTGTGTACTTTGATTACATGAATATTCTATGTATTGCATATTTTTGAAACTTCTTGGTACATTATTTTTCTATATCACTCTAATGTAATAGTGTTCTATAGTATACATCTCTTTGATAATATCATAATAGTTCCCCGCTATGATGAAAAACTTGATGTGCTAGGAAGATATTCTCAAATAATGTTCTGCGGTTGGATTCTATTCTAGGATGAGACACATAGTACATATACTATTAGGATTGAGTAATCATAATAAAATGAGGCTTTTTATCATGAATTTTGCACTTATTAATCACTAAGATAGGTTATTATGATAATAGACCCACTGGTAGAAATTCTGTATATTTTTGTGTCATTGAATATTCCAATCTACGAGTGTGTGTGATGGTTCCTAGACTTTAAAATTATTATTAATTCTTGTTAAAAACTCATTCTAAGATATGTTTTGTAAGTAAGTATGATAATAGTTCATAAATAAGTTAGATATGTTGGGTGCGTCATGAGTGACACGACATTAATGAATAATTCAATAAAGGATTTTTCCCGTCCATATTTATGGAATCAAATATCTCGACACTTTGATTGGAATAGTACCATCAAACTAAATTTCATGAGAATGGTGTAATGATGTGTTTATTTTATATATTCAACGAAAGAAATATCGAACATATAGGTTGGTGACACTCATGTGAAACATTCTTGATGAGAAAATGTGATAAATGGATTATATTACACAGTGAGTGTTCGTATGTGGTTGTCGATGTTGTGACATTAAGTTCTTTGTCTTATGTTCCTTGACCCATTTCTAGATATTAATCTTGGAATTTATGAAACACCACCTAATTCCAATAAGAATGAATCCTACAGGGTCACACACTAAGTGTTTTCATTGATCTTGATTAAATTATATTTTATTTTTATTAATGGAATAAATATTATTCTCAAGTCTGAGAAATAATTTTATTCATGTTATATTGATCACATAAATAAAATAAATATTTATTTGTTGGCATGTGAATGAAATATTTATTTTATTTATTGAAAATTGTAATAAATAGTTATTCATTAGATTGTGATTATAATATTAATTTATGAATAAAATATTTATTCAGTTATTTAATAAATGATAGGGGAATTTGAATTGATCAAGACTGAGTCTGGTGAAAAATATTAATTAATAAGAATGTTACATAATATTTTTTATTTCACATGTTGGCGCACATTAAAAAATAATAATAATATAATTATTTATAAATAGAATGGGGTTTATTAAAGGTAATAAGTGTTATTTAATAGAAGGTATGTAATTAAATAATATATTAACATAAAACCTAACTCTATAAATAGATTACTATGTATATTGTGTTGAGTATCCAAAAATTGTGAATAGAGAATTGTTGCACACAACAAATTATCTCTCAAATCCTCATTCTATCTCCCTGTCATGAATAAGATGTATAAGAGATATATATACATGATCAAAGAACTAGTTATAAATTATGAACAAAAAGAAACATTCAAATCACCATGCTAGAAACCAGAGATCGAGTGGTGTTTCTCATAGATCATAGGAGAATTTATGGATCATAGAGAGAGGGATTCTATCCATGGATTCTCACATACCAAAAATGGTAATCTGAAAGGGTGTTTTCATAGGATAATTATTCAACAATTAATAAAGTTCCTAATCCTAGGTATTTATTTCTCTAAATACTAAATAACTTAATTATAAATTTTGTGTGAAAGATACTCTCTGTTGGTTTTAGGAAACGATTGTTAAAAAAAATTATATATCACACACCTACGCAAACTTCCATAGAGCCCAAAACCATCATGTGGTTTCAGAGCGGTCATGTTTAAATTTATAATTATTTATTTTATTATTGATCTATGAACAATTATGGTTAGATTTTCATTTCATGTTATTCATTCTTTAATCTGATTTGAATTAACATGTAATCTTCAAATTAATCATGTTCATTCAATGTTTCATTTTCTTAAAGGATTAAGAAAAAAAGAATAACGACTAGATATTCCATTGGGAAGTTCCAAATCATTGGCCGATAAAACTGGGTTACACAACATCCGGCTAGAGCACAAACCGTATATCCATGAGCATTTTATCTAGATGTGCTAAGAAATTAATAACTTATTGTGATTTTATTTCATACTAGGTGTTGAACGGGCGAACCTGGCACACGAAAATAAGATACAGGGTGTGTATTTGGCATGTACACACAATGTAGTCCAGCTGAGATAACATTCTGAATCCCTGGTGTGTGAATTGGATATATGAAAATTGAGGTACACAGAGTGTAGTGTTGGAAAAAATTAAAATTACATTAAATTTGAAAATTTAAGCCATTAAAACCTTTTTTTATTGATTAGAACATCGATGTGTGTCTAAATATTTAATATAGGTTTTAAATAATTTTAAATGGTAAATTAATTTATTGTAAGTCATATGTTATTACTGGTTCTGCTATTTATTTACCATGAATTCCATTAATGATTGGAATCTCCAAATAATATCATATGATCATTAAGATGAAAGGGAATTAATTAATAAATGCAAGAAAATTTATCTTAAATAATAATAAAAAGAATAAAGAAAGGAATGTTAGTATTTTAATTTTTCATATTTATTACATGTTTGACCATTCTCAATAATTACCAATACCTGTGTATGTGTTGGATATTTTAATTTAATTTAATTTATGAGTTTTTGATTATTTAATATTTAATTGAATGTGTCATCGAGTATGTACCCAAGTGATAGAGGCTCTTTCTTGGTATCCAAAAGACCCATGCTCAAATCTCATAAGGGAATGAATTCCTTAGTTACTGTATATGTACTATAGCAGCACTGTAGAATTTATTGTAGCAGAGGAGGTACTGTAGTAGTGGTGGCACTATAATGGTAGAGGTACTCTAGCAGGAATTATAGTAGTGACAGTACTATATCAGGTACTATAGCAGCCCATGTACTATAGCTGTACTATTCACCAAAGTTCCATTTGGGCCAAAAATGGTCTTTCATGGCTTTTATTCAGGGCACAACCCTTGGGCCTTTAGGCTATGTAATGTGTCACCCTCTACCCAGTCAAAAAAATATGTATTTTCTTTAATAATAAATTGAGGACTTCGGGCCAAATAATATTAAATTAAATGATGGCCTCTAATTCATCCCTTCCTCCATTATTTTATAGGACCTACGTGTCTAAGGATAATTATGTAATCCCATTTAAACAATAATTTGGTTCCCCTTATCTGCGTGTGAGTTATAAATATTTTTAATTAATGGTGCATCCCAAGATGTGTGGTGGTAGTTTAATATGGAAACATAATAATTCAAACACATGTGTACATGTGGAATGTTGGAACTCATGCTAGGACTGAAAATAAAAGTTATTCCCCCTAGGTAAAAGGTTGATTTATTTTCAATTCATTAAATGAATTTTTAGATGAATCTTATAAACATTTAATTTAATTAATTAAATATTTATGTCTATGAAATTTTTTATTTTATCGATGCAAGGCCATGATCACCAAAATAAATGAATTAATGTGGAAAAATAGTAATTAAATAAATTAATTATGAATAAATGGTTTATCCAACATGGTTAATTAATTAAGTAACATCCAAAAAATATTGAAAAGAAATATGAATGATAAAAAAATATAAAAATTTATGCATAATAAATTAAAATCCTTCATTTTAATATTATGTCAATCTAATCATTCTATTACATGGTTGATAATGAAACCATAAAACTAAGTATAGTATATGGATAATGTATGGACACTTAATTTTTTCTAGGGGTTCTCATTGTAGTTTTCGGTTGACATAATCAAAATTGTATTGTGTTTAATAGAAAAAGTCTGTTTAATACAAATTTGGAGGTAAGTGTTGAGGAAATATATGTTTGGATTTCAGGATAGAGGAATCAAATCGATAGATCAAGGGGTTTCAAGTCCATAGTTGGAAAAGCCGCATACCTAATTAATTTATTATGGATATCATTTCCAAATTCTAGAGCAATAAGAAATTTAATGGAGATACTTTCCACAATAATGTTAAAGAAACTAGACATTCTGAGTTCAATTGTGAGGGATAGTTGGACTTGGTAAAATAGTGAGAGATTTACTAAATAAATAAATAAAAATTAATTTATTATATCTCACTTATTTTTTTATCAGGAAAATACTAATATTCTACCCTTTTTAATTGTAAAATAAAATAAAAAGTTCATAATCCACACTATCCCTATTATCAATGTTGGTGAAAGATAACCTCCTAATTTACAGTAACTTCTATGAGTGTTATAGATGAGTTCAGGTTATGCTACACCATGAATGGAAATATTACATGGTAGAATTATAAATGTATCATCCACCTACTAAAGAGGTGAGTGAAGATGATTTCCTTGTCAGTGAAAAAAATTTGTGACATGAAGTTGGCATTCAATGTTTTATGATTTCATCAATGTATAGTGAACTAAACAAGTCTCTAAAAAATATGGATGCACATAAAATTCATGATCACCTCCATGGTCTTTACATAGAGACAACTATATATGAACTATTTTATATTTCCAAGGTTATCTGTAAGAGGAATCTTGGACTGGGTTCCCTAGATGAGCCTCATCAAGTCATGCTCATTGGCTATATTGTGTTCTTAGGTGTTATAGGGTTTAAACTCCATGAAGAATTGGTATCCAACCTCATTATTGCATCACACCCTCAGAATGTCTCTCTTTATTTGGGAATTTAAATATGAAAAAAATTTAGATGTCCCTTCTAGATCTTCTTACTCTTCTACATCATGTAGGTAATGATACAAAGTGTGACAAACCTAATGTCCTTATGATGGAAAAATATAAAGGGAAAATTAAAAGATTTAAGCCCAATTCTTCTTTAAACCCTTCCAAGAATATGAAGTTCAATGGGAAAGAACAAGAATGATATGTTTCTTGCTTCACATGTGGAAATATGGGACAATGGAAGAAAACTTAACCCATCCAAATAAGCTTGGAGACTCTTCAGGTGAGTTTTTCATCGAGTTCAACTTATCTCTTTCTACAAATTCGGTGTTAGATACAAATTGTGGTTCTCAAATATGTATTAAAAAAATAGGAACCACGTAGATTAAAAAATAGTTATCAAATAGAGGTAGATATTAGAGAAACCAACAAATATAAACTTGATTTTGTAGCTATTGAGGACTACCACCTCACATTTCCAACCAAAATGATCTTACTTTTATAGGGTTTTTATTATGTTCCTTCAGTTACCAAAACTGTTATTTATATAACTAGATTTGATACAAATGGATTTATTTCCAATGTTGTCAATAAATATTTCTTTTTTTATAAATATATCATTTGTTATGTTAAGACACATTTAGGTAACAATCTGTATGTGTTGGATTATACAAACCAAATATTGACAATTGATAATGAAGTTACTTCACATAAATCATACCACACCCCACCTTGGCATCATTGTCTTGGTCATGGAAATGAAAACTTCTTGACTAAATTACATTAAGGTGGATATTTATATTCTATTAAACTAAAACCACTTAGTGTATGTCACACATGTTTACAAGGAAAAAGGACCAAATCCCCATTCAGACAGAAAAGTGAATAGGCTAAAGGGATTATTGGATTAGTTCATACTAATGTGTGTGGATCATTTCCTATTGAAGTAAGGGGTGACTACTCATACTTCAAAACTTTTACTAACGATTTTAGTAGATATGTATATGTCTAATTAATGAGGCATACATCATATTATTTTGAAAAAATCATGTAATGAAAGAATGCAGTTGAGAACCAGATTGGTAAGAAGATTAAGAAACATCACTCAGACTATGGTAGAGAATATCTTAATCAAGACATAAATTATTATCTATGGTGGTTTGAGATTTCATCTTAACTCACTTTTCATTGTATGCCATAGTGAAAGTGTGTATTTGAATGGGGAAACCACAACTTGTTAGACATGGTGAGATCAATGATGAGTCATGTGAGTCTTTCATTATCCTTTAAGGGATACACAATTCAAATAGTAGCATACATACTAAACCAGGTTTCAACTAAAAAAACAGATGATATACCATACCAAGTATGGAATAAAAATAATCCCTTTTTTCTTACATACATGTGTGGGGTTGAAAAACATTTTTTAAGGCGTCTTCATGTAATAATATTTCACCCCAATGCACAAAGTGTATCTTTATTGGAAATACCAAAGAAAAAAGAGATACTACCTATAAAATCATTTATAAAAATGGTTGTGGTTGACAGGAATCCCAAATATGATGAGGAGGATCATATCTCTAAATGTGATAGTGAGAATGTGATAGAATTTGATGAAGTACATGCTCAATATACACAAGATTTGGCAAGGAAAAATAGTTCACATATCCCTATGAAATAAGAAATTGTTCGAGGGACCCAATTACTATGTTGGAGTACTAGAGAGGTTAGAGAACAAGAATCATATGGTTTTATTGTCGTTGAGGATGGTGACTCATTATTAGTTGATAATAATGATCTTTTTACCAACAAGGAAGTAGTAAATGGAATAGATTTTTCCATGTGGAAAGAAGTAATGAATTCTGAAGTGAAATCCATGTACCAAAATCATGTATGGACTTTGGTGTACCCTCCAGTAGATGTAATGCTTGTTTTTTTGCAAATGGGCATTCATGAATAAACTGGACATGGAAGGACAAGTCAGTACCTATATGGTGCAAATGATTTCCAAAGGATTTAAACAACATCAAGACCTTGACTAAAGTGAAACCTTTCACCAGTTTCAATACTAAAATCCATCATAATTCTATTTTACAATACATATTTCCATGATTATGAGATTTAATAAATGAATTTCAAAACAATGTTCCTTAATGGGAACCTTAAAGAAGATGTCTTTATCACATAACCCGAAGGGTTTGTGACTCCAAATGATTCCAACAAGGTATTCAAGTTGCAATGACCCATTTATGGATTAATGTATGAATTGAGGTCATGGAACATTAATTTTGATGAGTCTATAATGGAATTTTGTTTAATAAAGAACGAATATGATAAGTGTGTCTATAAATGATTTAGTAGAAGTGTAGTTTTTTTCTTAATAGTATATTTTGATGTCATATTACTCTTTGGAAACGAAATACTAGTCTTACAATCTGTTAATACAAGATTGTATAAATAATTCTCTATGAATGACTTGGGTGAGGAAACATATATTCTTGGGATCGAGATCCATCATGATAGATTCAATAGGTTTCTCAGCCTAAGTCAATGTATATACATTGACAAGATACTAAAGAGATTTAGTATAGAACAATTCAAGATGGGTTTGTTTCTAGCATCACAAGAAATTCATAATTCTAGGAATAGTTTTCCTCATAATCACAAGGAAGGACAAAAATGACAAGTATTCTATATTAATCATAGATTGGGTCTGTCATGTATGATATGCTATGTACTAGGATATATTTCTCTTTCACATTAATTGTGGTAGGAAGATATCAAGCTGATCAAGGTCACCACCATTAGATGGAAGTCAATACTATCCTTATGTATCTGTGTAACACCCCACGCTTTCATAGTATGTTTTCCTTTGAATAATGCAATAGTTTGCATTGTACGTAACTTCGAGATTCTAACACACCGCAGCCAATCAAACTAGCCATTAGGAATAGTAATACCCACTTTTTAAAAATTTTAAAAATTTTATCTTTCAAAATGGACTTCATTTATGTATTTGAAATATAGAAATTATCTTAGGGTGAATTTTTTGTATTTTTCTGAAAAATCTCAATTTTTGATGAATAGTGAAAACACTGAGTTATTGTTTAAAACAAACTATTTATTTAAATAATTATTTAATTTATTAAAATTTATTTTAGGTCAAAAATAGATACATAATAACTATATAAGTTCAATGTAATTCATTGGATTCATTTTATAATGTGTGTAGATATATAAAATTTTATCGAACTTTTTTCCGTCTTTTACCCACCTCCTAGGAGGATTTCCAATTCTGTATAAAACATAATTTTTACACTTCTATGAGTTGAATTTAAAAAATCTCAGAGACATGGTTGATATTACTAAGTAAAATTTGGTTCAATAAGATGAAAATAATTTTGGTGAATAGTAACTTTTAACTTTTATTTAACACAGTTAAAAGTAAATAGGGTAATTAAGGGTAAAAATGATATTAGTATTACCCTAACACATGACCTAATTCTATTGGATAAGTATAATTCGACCAAAAAACACCGTAGGAATAAAATATGAACCTATTTGTTCCACATTGATTAGATTAGTACATTTATTATTATTTTATTTAAAGAAGAGTTAAAAGAGTTAAATTCAATGTTTGATAACTAATCCATTTTTAATATAGGGTTAAACAAAATATAAATTTGACTATAAATATTAATTACAAATCTAAAACTATTTAATACGTAAGGGTATTTTATTTATAATTTTTAGAAATTATATAATGTATTTTTTTTATGACACAATTAATGATGCAGTAATTACCATATTAATGAATGATTAAAATAATTGATATTATAAATACCAAATAAATCTAGTTTTTAAACTTTTAATAATTTAAAACAATTTTATAGGTAAATATGAAATTCTAGGGTTGATTAAATGTATTTTTTATAAGTAATAATGTTGTTAGGACTTTATCAAAAATCAATAATTAAATAATGTCAAAATTGACATAAATGAGTTTTTTTAAAAAATACAATATTATTGCTTGATATAATAATACTAAAAATCTTATGTTCATCCAAAAGTCTTATATAATGATACTTTTATCATTAATGAACCACTTGGGGTTTTCTTGGAAGTTTATAGTATGTTTATTAACCATATAATATAAAAATACAAAGAGACATGGTAAATGTCATACTATTTAACTAATAGTTAAATCTAAAATATAAGGTTAATATAGTGACCCAAATCTATCTAAAACCTATTATTTGAAAGTTTTTAGACCCATAACCATATTATCCTTAAAATAATTCATTTTTGAGCCATTATAAATCGAAAATAATTTTATTATAAAATAATATTTCCATCTTTTCCAAAAGATCCCCTCACCCCTCTTATAAAAGGGCACATCCACTTCTCTCAAATTCACAGCTTAAAATCCATTTGAATCGTTTAAAACTAGACCAAATATCCTCCCAACTGTCCTCCCTTAATCCTAGAGGCCTTCCTTTAGTAATTAATTTAACTTAAGGAGCCCTATTGATCAAATCAAAAGGAATAACCCGAAGAAGAGGTAAATATTTCATCCCCTCTTTTAGGTTTTTTTCTTCTTCCACTTCCTCTTTCTGTGTTTCTTCCATTATAAAATAATAACTCAAGTATCTTATATATAATGTGATGTTATTATAAAAATTGTACAACCATATTCATAATTCTATCCATCCTATAAATGAAAAAAGTTACCATACGTGCGTATATACGGATTACCGTCTCCACGTCGTGGTGTAGTTTGTTATTCAAACAGTTTATCATTTGGATGAGTATAATAATGAGTAAAAAAATTTTAAATAATAAATATAAAATTATAATGATTTTATATTTAGCATATACCATCCAATTATATATGATTTTAATATCAAAATAATTATATTGTCGCTCGTGTGTACCTACGGATTACCGTCTCCACGAACACGATGGGATTTATTCCCCATCGCATCCATTCAAGACTAATTTTCATTTGTTGATTAAAAATAATATTTAAAGACATAATGTAATTATTAATATGAATACGATACATCCTATCCATAACAAACAATAGTAATGTAACAAATCATATAAAATAAAACGAATCAGTTAACACCCGAGATGATGATACTATTGAAATATCATTAACAAGGAAATATTAGGAGATCATATATGATATAATATTTATGTTAATAGTTATTGTATAATTTAATAACAACGATTTAACTATTATAAATGAGTTTAAAATACCCTCAACCAAGGAAATGTAAAAGGTAAAGGTTAATTTCAAATCTCTTTATTATCCGAGCTTGTTTTTATGTAAGTATCTACTGGGATCTCATTATCATGCACATCCATGTTTATTAATAATGTATTCCAATTTTTTTACTATTTACTATACTATGGGTTAAATTCATGTATACCCTTGTTTTACTTTTTATAAAATGGTTTGAAAGGAATAATTCCGTCGTTTTCCAAACAAGTTACCTTATGACCTTTTCAACAAAATTAAGTTAAGAATGTTTCTTAACTTAAATGGTGGGTGCAGCTATTTTCTGTTATTATAACATCGTCAAGAATTCCCTTACGACCTTAGAAAAATATTTTCAAAATAAATTTTTTCTTTAATAATTATATGACTTTTATATGATTTCAAAATAGAATGATATGTTTCTCTAAAAAATGTTTTGATTTCATCTATGTCAACATCCTTTGATGGATTTTATTCTTAATTGAAGTTGATTTATTATGATACAAAACTTCCATATTCTATAGAAGGTTTTGTGATATGTTTCACTGTGGATGTGTTATTTTCACCTCATTCATGGATTATAGAGAAAGTATTGACATTTCGTATTCTTGTTTTAATACGAATGTTTGAACCTTTTAATATGAAGAATGCATTGGACATAGTATGTAATGGCTGGAGCCTGTTATAGATCCTCAATGCATCAATATGTATCATGAGATAAACTAGTGTTTTGGGACAAGGCCTTGAGAAAATCTAATTTTTTGTCTTGGAACAAGGCCTTGACTATGTGGTTATGAAGTCTGGCATTATGCATTCCATCATTATGGAAGTGGCCATTGATATTGCATGTGATTATTCGACCAGAAAAATATCCTTGAGAATAAGTAAATGGAATTATTTGGTTTTATCTTTTCCATATTATTATGAAGTTCATGTTTTTAAGGATTTTGTTCTAGCCTTATATCTCCTTAAATGATTATTTTTATTTATGAATGTTTCTGCAATATTGTTATCCTTACTGAGCATCTGAACTTGCCCTTTTCTATATTTTATTTTTCCCGGGATGTAGAGAAGTATATTATTACTGATTTGCAGGGATAGTATTAGGGATATGAGTGTGGCTTATGGAGACTATATTGTTTTATTTTTCCATTTTATAATGTAATGTAAAACTTATGAATATATCTATTATTTCCAAGGCTACTAAACTAATAGGTCATTCGAGACTTGATCTTTTGTGATCATGACAATGTTATGTAATAATGAACTGAATCTAGGTAATTAGGGTTCGGGTGTTACAATTGGTTTCATAAGAAGTTTAGTGTAAGCCTTAGAAGCTTTCTTTATAAAAACTCTGATTAGAAAACATTATCCTATGATAGATTTTGAGGATTAGTATAGAGGAACTTCCTAGAATTTTGGTATTTTAGAAATTTTGTAAGATTTCTACGAAATACATCCCTTTTTGGATATTAGCAGGTAGAGGCAGCTCTAAAATATATGTACCTAGGGTTAAAACTCGAAAACACCGCTTTGAGCTAGACTCGAACGGGAACTGGTGCACGATAACTGGCCTTGCTGCACTCTTGGTTACGACACTCTTCGAAGATATGCTTAGGATAATTCACATTTTATTTACAAACTTTTATGAAGTGTTTATGAGTATATACTTCTTTAAAGAATACATTTTTATGATTAGGGATTATATCCATAAACTGTTCAATTTATGTTAAATGTTTTACAAGTTTGGAATTATATATTGTGAATCCTAAACTAATATAGTGTATGTAAATGTTTAGAAATGGCTCCTAGTGGAAGGAATGGAAAAAATATAAATGCATGAAATCCATGTAGGGATTTCACTCCTACTCAAGATAATTGTAGTAGAGTTGGTGAAGCAATTGGTGCTGATCAGCTAATCACCATACCGGGACAACACACTAAGTTTACGGATAATAACCATACCCATATGGAGCACCCTGATCTACAAAATTGAGGATCAATGTTAGACCAATTAATGAGTAAAAAACCAACAACATTCAATGGGAGTAAAAATCCATTAGTAGTTGAGCAATGGATAAATTCGTTAGTGAGAATATTGCATGCTTTGGGGAGTAACAAAAGGGAAACTGTTGTCATGAATGTTTATCACATCACGGGAGATGTAGATAAATGGTGGTCATTGATTCAATAAAAAAAGGAAGATGATGAAGTATCAAATATGGTATGGAGGGAGTTTAAAGAGATTTACTTATAAAAATACATTCCTCATGACCATCGAGTGGATATGGAAAGGATGTTTCTGAGTTTGAGGCAAAAGGAGGATGAGAATGTCGCAAGGTTTGAGGATAACATTATAAGGTTAGAAATGAATGCAGAAGATCATATACATAACCCAAAGAGTAAGATTTATTGATTCTTTAATGGGATAAAACCATTTATCCGACGAGCATTAGTCTCACAATCATTATTGTCATAAAAAGATATTGTCTCATGTGCTATCAAGATAGGAAAGGAATTCTCTAAGTCTTAAGACTTTAAAGAACAAAAGGAGAATAATAGATCTTCTGAACACTCTAGAAATGGAAATAAGGTGAATGAGGGAAAAGTTGAATATCCAATTTTTATTAAATGTTGGAAGAAAGACCCTAATACTTGCTTGAATGGAATGAGAGTATGTTACAAGTGTGGTGAAAAAGGCCACCAAGCTCATGATTGTAAGGGGAAGACAGAAGCTGTCAATGTTGAATGATACAATTATAGAGAAAGGGGGTATTATGAAAATTAATGTCTTAAGCGCTAAAGAAACATACCTCAGAAAAGGCCAAGGGATCAAGGCCAAGCATATGCTATCACTACTGTAGAGGTAGATGCTCCAAAAGACATGGTTACATGTAATTTAATGGTTTCCTCAAGTTTAGGAAATGCTTTATTTGATTCTAGATCATTGCATCGTTTCATATCTTCCTAGTTTTATATTAAAATTAGATATTTTCAATTTGACTTAACAAGGGATTTGTCAGTAAAAACACCTAAGGGATGTATCATTGCAAGAATGTTTTGTGAATCAGTTCCCATTAGGGCATATAAATGTTCTTTATATGATGATCTTATCATCATACCTATGATTGAATTAGATATAATCCTTGGTATGGATTGTTTTTCAGACTAGGATGCAGAAATTTATTTTAATAAGGAGTTTAAAATTCTCTATAATTATAAGGATTACCTTATCTTTAGAGTAGAAACATTACCACCTAATTCTTATTTAGATCCACCCCCAGTAGCTCAACTAAATTCAATTATTTGGGAGGAAGAGAATGAATTAACTTTGGGTGAGGAAATGAATTTTCAAATAAAGGACGTACCTATTGTGAAAGAATATGTTGATGTGTTTCCAGAAGATTTACCTCGACGTCCTCCAGAATGAGAAATTGAGTTTCCATTGATTTAATTCCCGCTTCAAGTCCCGTATCGAATACCCCTTATAGAATAGACACTATGGAATTAGTGGAACTAATGAAACAACTAGAGGAATTGAGTAATAAGGGATTTATTCTCTCTAGTGTTTTTCCATGGGGATCCCCTATTTTTTTTGTTATGAAGAAAGATGGAACTATGAGGTTGTGCATTGAATACAAATATATCAATGCTATAACAATAAAAAAGTATCCCCTACCTCACATTGATCATTCATTTGACCACCTTCATGACGCTCAATATTTTTCAAACATTGACCTTTGATCCGGATATCATTAGTTGTGTGTGAAAAAGGAAGACATTCTGAAAACAACATTTTAAACTAGGTATGGGAATTACATGTTTACAGTAATGCTTTATAGATTGAATAATTCACCCTCTTTCATCATGGATATAATGAATAGTGATTTCACGGAATATCTTTAAGAATTTTTAGTGGTATTTATTGATGATATCTTGGTATACTACAAAATCTACATTGATCATGAAAATCACTTGCACATTATTCTAAATACTCTTAGAAGAAATGAATTATATGGGAAAATTAGCAAGTGTGAATTATGGATTCAGGAGATTTACTCCCTTGTCCATATTGTCTCTAAGGATGGAATCTCTATTGGTCTTTCAAATACCAAGGTAATCCAAGAATGGCCAGCACCAATGAGTATAACCGAGGTACGTAGTTTTATTGGTTTAGCGAGTTATTATCAACGTTTCGTCCATAATTTTTCCCGGTTGTCTAAACCATTAACAAAGATCACATGTAAAGGGGTTAAATTTTTTTGGACAAAAGAGTATGAAGAATGTATAAAAGAACTGAATAGAATATTATTCAATGATCCTATCTTGACTCTACCATCGCAGAATGATGGGTTTGTTATTTATAGTGATTCTTCAAAGAAAGGACTTGGTTGTGTCCTTATGAAAAATGATAGAGTTATTACCTATGCATCACAAAAGCTAAAAATTCATGAGAAAAACTATTCTACTCATGATCTTGAGTGTGTAGCTGTAATATTTTCTTTGAAGATATAGAGACATTATCTCTATGGTGAGAAATGTGAGATATATACTGATCACAGGAGTTTGAAGTATGTTTTCTCACAGAAAGAACTCATCATGAGGAAATGGAGATTGCTTGAACTACCCAAGGATTATGATTTCACAATACAATACCACCCGGGGAAGGCAAATAAGGTGGCATATTCTTTGATCATAAAGGATCATGGAGTTTTGAACAAGATGAGAATTAAAAGTGATCCTATTTTCATAGATCTAGTGAAAATGGATATGGGAATAATTATGGAAAGTGAAACATCATTACTTTTTAAAATGGTTACTAAACCATCATTACTAGAAAATATAAAAAGTATTCATGCTGATGATGAGGAGTTTCAAAATAAAATTAAATCTGTGAACGATTGGAGATTCGGTGACTTCATATATGAAGATTGAATTTTGAAATTTGGGAAGATTCTTTTTATTTCAAACATACCTGATCTGAAAAGGTAATTTTTAGATGATGATCATAGCTCTAATTTCTCTATACACCATGGTATCACTATGATGTATAGAGATTTTAGGGTAAATTTTTGGTGGGACAACATGAAGAGGGACATTGCTAATTATGTGTCACAATGTATGGTTTGTCAACAGGTGAAAGCTGAAAAGAAAAATCTTGGGGGAGTCATGAAACCTCTTCCCATACCTGGGTTGAAATGGGATAATATTATGATTGTCATTTTCATGGGGATACCAAAGACCCCAAGAAGGAATGATGTAATATGGGTCATTTTTGATCGTCTTACCAAGTCAGCACATTTTATTTCTATAAGAGAAGATTTACCACTTGAACAGTTAACAATACTATATATTAACGAAGTTGTAAGACTCCATGGTGTACCCCTATCAGTTGTTTCTAATCGTGATCCCCATTTGTCATCAAGATTATAGAAAAGTCTTTAGAAATCCCTAGATACTAAACTTATTTTGAGAACAGCCTACCACCCTCAAACTGATGGAAAATTAGAATAGGCTGTTCAAACCATAAAAGACATGTTGAGATCTTGCTTACTTGACTTTCTAGGTATGTGGGATCAATATCTACCTCTGGTAGAATTTTCCTATAACAATAGCTTCCTTTCAAGTATTCAGATGGCACCATATGAAGCGTTATATGGTAAGAGATTTCGCACACCATCTTGTTGGGATAATGTTGGTGAAAGAAAACTCGTGGGCCTAGAACTTGTTGAGGAAATGATGGAAAAGGTAAAGCTTATCCAAACCCAAATCAAAACATCACAGAGTAGACATAAGAGCTATGCTGATAACTGAAGGAATGATTTGGAATTTCATGTTGGAGATCATGTTTTCTTGAAGGTATCTCCATTGAAGAGAGTTATATGATACAGTAAAAAGGGTAAACTAAGTCCTAGGTACATCAAACCGTTAGAAATTCTAGAATGAATTGAGTCTGTAGCTTACCGGATGGCAATGCCGCCAAGTCTCCCCAAAGTTCATGATGTGTTCAACGTATCACTGTTGAGAAAATACATGCCTCAACCGACACATGTACTCACCTATGAGGAAATTGAATTGGAACCTGATCTGTCTTATTGTGAAGAGCCTGTCAAAATTCTTGATACTAGAGAACAAGTGCTAAGAAACCGGATGACTCGTCTCGTAAACGTTCTATTGAGAAACTATAAGATGGAAGAGGAAACGTGGGAAACTGAGGAACTTTTAATGAAGAACCACCCAAATATTTTTATGCAGTAATATTCTATATATTTTGAGGAAGAAAGTAGTTTAAGGAGAGAAGAATGTAACTCCCCAAGCTTACCCAGTAATTTTCCCTTTGAATAATGCACTAGTTTTCATTGTACACAACTTTGAGATTCTAACACACCGTGACCAATCAATCTCAAAGTTATGAATATTAGTACCCAATTTTATAAATTTTATAAATTTTATCATTAAAAATCGACTTCATTTTTCGATTCGTAATATCAAAATTTTCTTCGGGTGAATTTTTCGTATTTTTTTAAAACATTCAATTTTTGATGAATAGTGAAAAACACTGAGTTATTGTTTAAAACTGACTTTTTATTTAAATTAATATTTATTTTATTTAATTTTTTTATGTCAAAATAGATATATTATACCTATATAAGTTCAATTTAATTCATTGGAGTCATTTTATAATGAGTTTAGATATATAAAATTTTATCAAACTTTTTACCATCTTTTACCCACTTCCTAGAAGCATTTCCAAATATGTATAAAAATTAATTTTACCACTTATGTGAGTTGAATTTGAAAAATATGAGAGGCAATGTTGAAATTATTAAGTAATATGTGGTTCAATAAGATGAAATTAATTTTTGGGGAATAGTAACTTTTTACTTTTATTTTCCACGGTTAAAAATAAATAGGGTAATTAAGGGTAAAAATGATATTATTATTACCCTTAAACATGTCTTAATTCTATTTGATAAGTATAATTCGACCAAACAAACCATAGGAAAAAAATATGAACCTCTTTGGTCTACTTGGATTATATTAAGACATTTATTATTATTGTATTTAAAGAAGAGTTAAAAGAGTTAAATTCAATGTTTAATAACTAAACCATTTTTAATATAGGGTTATACACAATATAAATTTTACAATAAATATTCATTAGAAATATAATAAAGTTTTCCTACATAATGGAATTTTATTTATATATCTTATAAATTAAATAATTAAATTTATTTATGACACAATGATTATGCAGTAATTACCATATTAATGAAAGATTAAAATAATTGATATTATAAATATCAAAATAAATATAATTTGATAATTTTATAGAATTAAACTAATTATATACATTAATATGACATGTTAGGGTTGATTAAATTTATTTATTTTTAAATAATAATTTTTTTAGGACTTTATGAAAAATTAGTTATTAAATAATGTCAAAATTGACATAAATGAGTTTTTAAAATAAATATAATATTATTGGTTGATATAATAATCCTAAAAATCTATGGTTCATCCCAAAGACTTATATAATGATATTTTTATCATTAATTAACCACTTGGGGTTCTATTGGATGTATATATTATGTTTATTAACCATATAATATAAAAATACAAAGAGACGTGGTAAATGTCAAACTATTTAACTAAGAGTTAAATCTAAAAGATAAGGTTAATATATTGACCAAAACCAGTCTAAAACCTATTGGTTGAGATATTTTCGTCA
The DNA here is from genome assembly GCA_963277665.1 of Viscum album. Classification (NCBI taxonomy): domain Eukaryota; kingdom Viridiplantae; phylum Streptophyta; class Magnoliopsida; order Santalales; family Viscaceae; genus Viscum; species Viscum album. The sequence continues at coordinate 824,486,011 of OY728131.1, forward strand.
CATACCCACCTTATCATTTAAATAATTTATTTTTGAGCTATTAAAAACAGAAAATGATTTTATTATAAAATAATATTTTAATCATTTCCAAAGGTGCCCCTCACCCCTCTTATAAAATGGCACTTACCCTTCTCTAAAATTCACACCTTAAAATCCATTTGGCTCAGCCAAAACATGCCCAAATATTCTCCCAACAGTCTTAACTTAATCCTAAAGGCTTTTATTTAGTCCAAAATCCTACATGAAGAGCCCTTTTGATCAAATCTAAAGGAAGAACGCGAAGAAGAGGTAAATATTTCCTCACATCTTTCAAATTATTTTCTTCTTCCACTTCCACTTTCTTTCTTGTTTCCATCATAAAATAATAAATCCAGTATATTCTATATACTATGAAGTTATTATAAAAATGGTACAACAATATTCATTATTATATCCATCCTATAAATGACAAAGTCACCATTCATGCGTACTTATGGATTACCGTCTCCACGCCGTGGTGTAGTTTGTTATTCAAACACTTCATCATTTGGATAGGAATAATAATGAGTATAAGTGATGTAAATAATAAATATAACATGATAATTATTATATATATATGATATAACTTCCAATTATATATTATTTTAATATCAACAGAATGATATTGTCGCTCTTACGTACGTACGGATTACCATTTCCACGAACGCGATGAGATTCATTCCCCATCATATACATTCAAGAATAATTTTCATTTTATGATTAAAAATAATATTTAAATACTTAATATCATTATTAATATGAATAATATACATCCTATCTAGAATAAACATTACTTACATAACAAAGCATATAAAGGAAAATGAATTAGTTAACACCCGAAACAATGATACTACTGAAAAATCATTAACAAAGAAATATTAGAAGATCATATATGATATCATATTTATGTATATAGTTCTTTTATAATTTAATAACAATTATTTAACTATTATACAGGAGGTTAACGTACCCTCGACCAAGGAAAAGTACAAGGTAAGGGTTAATTTTACAATCTCTATATTATCTAAGGTTGTTTTTACGTAAGTATCTATTGGGACCTCTTTATCATCCACATCCATGTTTCTTAAAAGTGTATTCCAAAACATTTTTACAATTTAATAAACCATGGTTTAATGTCATTTATACCCTTGCTTGACTTTTTATATAATGTTTTTAAAGTGATCTTACTATCATCTTCCAAAAAGGGTACCTTATGACCTTTTCGACAAAATTAAGGTAAGAATGCTTTTATAACTTATATGGAGGGTGTGGCTATTTTTTGCCGTTATAGAATCTTCGAAGATTCCCTTATAAAATTATAAGAATATTTTCAAAATAAAGGTTTTCTTTTATAATTATATGACTTTTAATTGATTTCAAAATAGAAAGAGACATTTCTCTAAAAAAATGTTTTGGTTTCATCTAAGTCAAAATCCTTAAATGGATTTTATGCTTAATTGAAGTTGATTTATTATGAAACAAAACATCCATATTGTATTGATGTTTTGTGATATTTTCTACTATGGATGTTCTATTTTTACACCATTCATGGTTTATGGAGAAAGTATTGACATTTCGTATGCTATCAGTAGTGGAAATCCCATTTATACCAACACTTTTTTTCCAACGGGTTTTTTCAAACCATTGGGATAAAAAATCTATACAAATGGTTATGTAAAAAGAATTGTTAAAGAGTAATATATGTTGCGTTTTACAATTGTTTTAGGAAACCATTGGAAAAAACTACCTCAAATACCAACGGTTCATATGAACTTTTGGAATAGAAACACCTAAACTCGGTTTCCATCGGGATTCTTTTTCCATCCGCATTGCCCCTCATGCCCCACTTCTTCAGCCCCATGTCACTGCTCCTCCCCACCCCCTCTCCGCCACTCCCATCCTGATCCCCCTCACTGCCACTCCCATCCCGAACCCCCTAGCCGCCACTCTCATACCCCTCACGCTCCCCTCCTCCCATTTCAAATCCCGCTTTTCGCTCGATGCTCACCACTCTCCGTTCTCCGTTCGACGCTCGCTGCTTGCCGCTCACTGCTCGCCTCTTCCCTCCTCCCATCCGAGCCCTAGAATCCATCGGTCGCCCCTCCCCCATAAACTCTATGCTCCAATGTTTATCCACAAGAAGTGAAAAAAGGTAGCATTTCTTATTTCAGAAGTGTATGTTTCATGGTTATTCATCGATTTCACTGAATTATGGTGAAATAAACCATTTGTGATCAATATTTTGCTATAATTAGGCACAGGTGAACCCAAAATCAATGTTGTATATTCTGTTTTAGGGTTATTCAATGTTTCATATTTAATGTTTGCTATAATTAGGATTAGCAAGGGTTATTCATCAGTTTTTCTATAATTAGGAAGGGTTATTCATCCCTTCATGTTTTTTCACATTGATCTATTGAGGTATTCCATGTTTCAAATTCATCCAAGGGGTTTTGCCCAAAATCAATTTTATGTGTTATTGAATAGGAATTTTCAATTGGGGCTTTGTGCAGCAGAGATTCATGGATGCATTGGATGTGACATATCATAATAACAACACTATATGAAGTATTAATTTTGAAAAATTATTTTCCTCGACAAAAAATATATATATATGAAGTGAATGTTATGTGACATTTCTAGTCTGCCTATGCTTACAAGTCCTCACCACCACACTAACTCAGGTACCATGTTCTATCAGTATCAGAACAACTCTCAAGACTACTTTTTGAAGGAAAAATATCTATGTCACAGAATTTCTAGTCCTCGAAAAATAATTCGACCTGTTTCAAACATCATATACCATTCCACCATTAGGATTGTGCTCCCTTCCCAAGATAGGGGTGGTACTTTCTATTTTTTTTGTATGTGACTATTTTTTGTATCATTCACAACATTTTGGTCCAATAAGATTATCCTTGAATCAACATTACATGGATTCGACTTTACTATCAATGGCTCCTTCTAGTAACATGTCCCATGTATTTTGAATCGAACCATCAAAATGGGCATAACCCTTTCATGTCATAACATCATAATCCTTATCTTGGATATTTCCATTTATGGATTTTTTTATGGGTATTTTCAAATACATTTTTGACATATTTTCCATTATATGTTAAACTATATAATGTAATCCCTATTGAATTTACTAAAACTGTGTGATACCTTAGTCCCCAACTCAGAGGATAATCCCTACATGACATTGTACTCCCACCATACTACCCTCTTGGAAAATATATGGATTAATACGCAATAAAAATGATACATAGTGACGTCTAATCATCATGTCCTGGACCAACACAATTTTCATTCCATCCAAGATCTTAGGGATTGTGACACACTCATGTTGAGCCCCTGCCCAGCCTAATTCTCATATGATGCCCCTTCCCCCGAGTATTAGCTATATTTTTGTGAGAGGTTCACTTGGTTTTTCTTGGGTGATAAGGACATTCTAAATTCACAGAAATAATTATTTCCCATCGTATAATTTCCCATCTTTATGTACATGATCATGATATTTATAGAAATATGCTAGTCTAAACACCATGACCTTAAAAGCTAAGCACTCATACCTGAGGTGTTCTTAATAATCCCTAGTCTACGAAACCAGGCTAAGTTCATTTTCCCCCTATTTATTTATTTTCCATCTATCCCCTTGTTACTTGCTACAAGGCCTTATAAATTACACCCCTACACTCTAGGATATATGATCTTAAGGGTTATCCCCCCACTACAGGAAATTGAGCCTATAGAAACAGTTTGTTCCAAATGGTTTAGAAAACACGTTGGGAAAAAGAACCTATACCAACAGTTCTAATAAACCATTGGTGTAATCTGTTTTATTCTGTGTTTTCCAAACTGTTACAGAAAACCATTGGGAAATAGAACTATTAACTACGATTTTAATTTACCATTGGGAAACATTATACCCAAATTAGGGCTCCCTCCATCACGACATTTCATCCCCACACACTCCTCCCCTCCCAGACCTCGACCTCCTCCCAGCCTCCGCCTTCGCCTCACGGCCTCCGCCTCCGTCTCCGCCTCCCGACCCCCCTCCATATCCTCCAACAACATTACACTTACCCTATCATATCCTTCTCTGATGGCGACACCCCCTCCCCTCTCGACTCCCGACAACGTTCCCCCCTCCCCTCTCGTCTCACTCTCTTGGTGCCATCCCTCTCCCCTCTTGTCTCAATCTCCTCCTCCGACGTCCACCAGCCCCCTCTCCCGTCACACACAATACCACCCATGGCCGAACACCCCGCAAGATATCTCCCTCTGTCGGTTCCCTCTACTCCCGCCTGGGAAATAATATTGTTGGGGACGACCCCTTCCCCCCAATAATTTGAGGTAAATATTTTCCAAATCAATGCGTTGGACTACCCATCTGAGGTAGACCTGACCTCTCCTAAATTCTAATATCTTGGTTTCTATGTTTGTGGATATTTATTTGATGATTTGCTTATGGTTTAGGTTTAATACCAATTTTCCATTTTTTTCATTTGTTTGTACAGTCCGAATAGACAATATTTTTCATCTATTAATTCTTCACAGGTCTACCTCAACCAAGTTATTTTTTTGTTCGTTAAAATGTGAAATTAATGGTTTAGTTTTTCCCATGATGCTTGTAATTGAAATAGTTAGATCATGGATACTGCATGTGATGAGAGTTATAGGATTAGGGGAATCTATTGGACTGTAAATGGCGAAAAATGTCTTTTTATGTTTAGTAGGAATTTGGAAATGTGAAAACATTCTGTTCAAAAATCAACATAATGAGTTCTTAGTGGCCTGTTTTCAAGAGTATATTTGTTATAAAAAATGAAAATTTTATTAGTTTGGTTATATTTTATATATCAGAAATACAAAGGCATGGAAAACGAATCATTTTCACTCATTAAAGGGCATAAGTATGAAATTAAACAGTTTGGTGTGGTGGGAGGGGGGGGGGGATGAAATGCCAATGACATCAACCCAATTGTAGACATAAATGGAAAGGGGTCGGTTGTGACATCTGGTGTTATACAAATTGATAAATTGGTATTTAATGAGGCATGGTACATATCAATATTTTGGTCTAGGTCCCAGTCCAAGTATTTTAAAAAATGTAAAATGTAAACAATAACATAAATTAACAATAATAAATATAGTAAACTTACAATTCATCAAACTAATATAAGATTGAACAAAATTATCAATTGGGATGGTCTAGGATTGAACTAGGATTGGGTTTGTTCTGGAATTTTTGGGCTTTCACTAGTTAGAGTCCTTCCTTAAACCCTACTTGGTCTGGGCCCATTGTAAGAAATATGTCTCATAGACTGTCCAGGTCCACTCCTGGCATCAGGCCATTTTTACACCCTTATTGAGTTTAACAACTAAGTTGTTATTTTATTGTTTATTACATTCAAGAGTATTTTTGGAATCTAAACATTGAATTATTACATTCATGTTACTTTAAATAGAACTTTTACTTAAATAAACATTGCGATGTTACTGTTTTTCCAATCCCCAACACAACAATCACTTTTTCGGCAATTATATTACATTATAACCACTCAACATGCTAGTAAGATGGGGTGTTGAGAGTGTTGGATTTATATATGTATTAATTTTTTTTGAATTCATTATAGACCGAGTTCACAATTAACCGGGGAATGGTGGATGCTAGCAGGAGAGCTATTTAAGACACAAGGGCAATCTATGCCGAATTTCATTTTATGATGCATTAGTTATTATTCACCATAGTGATCAATCTCAAATCATGGTGTGACGTGGGTGGTTTCTAGTAGGGTTATGTGCACAATATTCAACTAAAATAATGTATCATAGCTGCATATTCAATGGCTAAGAATACTAGTATGGTGTTTCCAACAACGTGATATATAACGAACATAATGAAGAATGAAGAGATTATTAAATGGAATTGTTTCCCCCTTTCTTGCAGGAAGATGATTTGACCCATGGGATGGTGTGGTTCTTATATATTGGGCGGTGACATGTATATTCATAGGATACATGTATGTTTTTGTTTAGTTTTTATTTTATTTTCTTTATAGCATTGGCCACTTAGGTATTTTACATCTTTCTACAGATGGAGGATAGTGATGTTATCCTGACTAGTTGAGGTAGATCACTTGTATATTGTAATACCATGAGGTGTGAGTGTGAGGAATCTTTGGAAGATAGGAAAGCCTTGGGGTCTTCAATGATATGGAATTATTTTTCTAAAACTTAGTGTTAGAACATTTCTAGAGATGTTGGAGTCATGAAATAACCCCAATTGTCTCCATGATATAGCATAAATAACCCCATGTGTCTCCAAGTGTCTCCATGCATCATATCATCCTCTCAAGGGTTTGCAACTCACCCAATCCTATCATACCTATCCTATTCTATCCTCTCAGTCACATAGTCTAGACTCATCTCTCGGGGATTATCCCATGCCTCGATGCACATCTCATAATACAACTAGACAAAGAGGATTATTCATCTTATGATTGTCCTAGTCACAAAATCACACCATATAGAACATATCTACATTATATTCTCAATAATCCGGTCAATATCCTCATCAAAATCATGTACTATAACCCAATCCCACTAACCAGGATCCATCCTAATCTAAATCACACCATGCCTCTTGGCATTATAATGCCAATCTGTCCGACAATACCGCATACCCACAATAGCATCTCATCCTTCATCTCTTTCATTGAACTCTTGAATCATTAAATGGAGTAAAACCATTCATAATAAATTTTATATACTCAGAGAGACCATCCCACTCTATGAACCTACCAAGATTCCAATCCATCCTCTTAAGTATTTCCTCGTCAAACGTTAGATGTTAAATTTCCACACCTATCACTACAAGGCCCAATCCTCTTAGGAATATTTTACGTGATCTAAATCCTCATCGTTACTGACATCAATCACATTAAAGCACATAAATGTCAACTGAAACCTACATTCCAAGAATTATTCATGTGGACAGGCCCCATAGAAACAAACTAAGAACAAAAACCATAAATAATAATGCCAAATACATGGACCATTTTTAAATAAATATCTCATGTGTAAACATAAAAACCAAACTAATAAGACCTCATCCCTTGTATCTAACAAAACCAAAAAAAGTTGAAACTCGTGCCAAATTGATTATATACCTTTAATAGGAAGAGTGATTTGTAATTAATAGTATTGTACTATATGATAGTATCATTTTGAAACATTGATATGTTTCCCCTTTTCTTGAAGGTACATGATTTGACCCATGGGGGGCTGTTGTAGTTATATGTTGGGCAGTGACAGTTATAGTCACAGGAGACATGTATGTTTTAGTTTAGTTTTTATTTTATTTTCTTTATCGCATTGGTCACATAGATCATTGACTGCTTTCTATGGAAAGAGGGTAGTAATATTCTTCAAAGGGTGCCAGAAGGATTTTAGATTGATAAAGTCCACCAGCTTTGATCCGAGGTAAGATTCTATGGTTACTACTTGTCTTGCAACTCATGTATTTGGGGGCTGACTTTTTATGACTCCATATTATGTTTTCGGTTGGGTGTTGGATCGTTTTGTGTTGGTTCGAGTGTGTTTTGTTATCCGCTGCAAATCTAGGTAAGGCTTTAATTCCATTGGTTGGTTTCTCACTGATTATGGAGTGTCCTTCATGTGTTTTAAGGTTCTTAATATCCATTGTGCAGTGGGTTGATCCCTGCTCATTGGTTTCGAGTCGCCAAGTCAAGGGTAAATCATCCTTCATGTGTTTCAAGAGTCTATTTTTCATAACATAAGATCGGTTTCTTTAATGTGAAGGACAACTACATAGGATTTTTTGGAATCCTGGCTAGAAGATGCGGCCCCGCGGAAGTCGTCGGACTGGGCCAACACGCCGAAGTATCGCCACGGTCACGTTACAGTGACGCCGCAGTCACGCCGTGGTCACTCTGCGGTCACACTGCGGTCACCCCGCAGTCACCCCGCGGTCACGCCGCGGTCACGCAGCGGTCAGGCCGTGGTCCTGCCGCGGTCACGCCGCGGTCACGCCGCGGTCACGCCGCGGTCACCCCGCGGTCACGCCGCGGTCACGCCGCGGTCACCCCGCGGTCACGCCGCGGTCACGCCACGGTCACGCCGCGGTCATGCCGCGGTCACGTAGTGGTCACGCCCCAAAAATGCAATGATTTGGCCCTGCTCCAGGACGACACCCCGCAGCGGTTCAAAGTCCTGTCAGAATTCTATGTATGATACCTAGATAGAGTTTTAGATACATTAACCATCCATAGTTAATGGGGAGGAAGGCGACAGCCATAATGTTTCCCCACTTCCTCCCACTGCATTCTCTCCTGGCCGGATGATGTTGCCCCACGGATGTCGTTGGACTGGGCCAACACGTTACGGTCGCACCGCGTTCACGTTGTGGTCACGCCGCGGTCACGCCGCGGTCACGCCGTGGTCACGCTGCTGTCATGCTGCGGTCACGCCACGGTCACACCGCGGTCACGCCGCTGTCTCATCGCGGTCACGCCGTGGGCACACCATGGTCATGCCATGGTCACGCCGTGGTCACGTAGTGATTTGGCCCTGCTCCAGGGTGACACCCCGTGGCAGTTCGCAATCCTGTCGAAATTTTATGTATGATACCTAGATAGAGTTTTAGATACATTACCCATATATTGTTAATGGGGAGGGAGGTGACGAATGGAATGTTTCCCCACATCCTCCCGCTCCATTCGCTCCTGGCCAAATGATGCTACCCCGTGGATGTTGGTGGACCAGGCCAACACACCGCGGTCTCGCCGCGATCACGCCGCGGTCACACCGTGGTAATGCCTTGGTTTGGCCCAGCTCGAGGAGGACACCCCGCGACAGTTCAAAGTCCTTTCATAATTCGATGTATGATAACTAGATATATTTTATTGATAAATTACCCATCCTTAGTTAATGGGGAGGGAGGTGATGACCGAAATGTTCCACCGCATCCTCCCACTGCCTTCGCTCCTGGCTGGAAGATGATGTCATACAGATGTCGCTAGACCGGGCCAACACGCCGCGGTTACGCCGCTTTCCTACCGCAGTCACGCCGTAGTCTCGCTGCAATCACGCTGAGGTCTTGCCGCGGTCCGCCGTGGTCACTCCGCGGTCACGCCGTGGTTACTCTATGGTCACACCCTGGTCACATGCGGTGTGAAAGGTATCCTTCTAACTATCTCTCTTTTGTATAAAATGGACATCATTTTAAGTAAAAACAACTGGCATATGGATAACCGACCAAACGTATTTCAATTGTGTTGATACTTTAGAAAAACGATCCATGGGTCATATGTGATGTTTATAAGTCAACTCTTCCTCAATCTAAGGCATGATGTTGCTAACACCGCTCAAAGTGTCTCACCTTTATTTGAAATGGAAAACAATTTAAGTGAAAACAACAACTCACATACGGAAAACTGACCAAACACATTCAGATTATATTGATACTTTATCAAAATGATTCATGAGTCATCTGTGATGGGTAAAAGTCAACCTCTCCTCAATCCAGTTCACGTTGTGGACGTTATAACTCCAAGTGTATGTCTTTTGTTTAAAATGGACATCATTTTATGTGAAAACAACCACTGACATACGGAACCCGAACAAACGCATTCGGATTCTGTTGAAACATTAGGAAAATGATACATGGGTCATATGAGACGTGTATGAGTCAACCCCGTCTCAATCAAAAGTGTTGTGTGGCCGGAACCACTCAATGTGCCTCTCTTTTGTTTAAAATGAACATCATTTTATGTTAAAACAAGAAAATGACATAAGAAAAACTGAACAAATGTATTCAGATTATGTTGAAAATATAGGACAATGATCCATGGGTAATATGTGACGTGTAAGAGTCATCCCCACCTCAATATGAGGCGCGGTGTGGCCAACACCACTCTAAGTCTCTCACTTTTGTTTAAAATGGACAACATTTAAAGTGAAAACAACAACTGAGATATGGAAAACTGACCTAATGCATTAAGATTCTATTGAAACATTATGAAAATGATCCATGGATCATATGTGACGTGTACGAGTCAACCCCACCTCAATCCAAGGTATGGTGTGGCCGGTATCACTCTAATTGTCTCTCTTTTGATTATAATGGACATCATTTTAAGTTAAAACAACTGGCATATGGAAAAATGACCAAATGTATTCATATTCTATTTATAATTTAGCACAATGATCCATGGGTCTTATGTGACGTGTAAGAGTCAAGCCCCCCTCAATCTAAGATGCAGTGTGGCCGACACCACTCAAAGTGTCTTACGATTCTTTGAAATAGAAAACATTTTAATTGAAAATAACAACTAGCATACAGAAAATAGACCAAACGCATTCATATTCTGTTGATACTTTAAAAAAATGCATGAGTCATCTGTGACGTGTACAAGTCAACCTCGTCTGAATCCGGGGCACGGTGTGGCCGATATCACCTCAAGTGTATGCCTTTTGTAAAAAATGGACATCACTTTAGGTAAAAACAACCGGTATATGGAAAACCAAGCAAACGAATTCGGAATTCTTCATGCAACACAATTCATTTTGTATGTGTTATTGATAATTGTTGTCAAATGCGCGCTGAGTCATGCACCTTGGAAAGGGGCATGATGAGAAGAGGCCGAAGGGCCTCACCACCTACAAGGCTATGCGACTTCGCTGAGGCGCTCCAATGGCTCGTGCCTCACCCGCCATTCCTTGAGGTGCTCGGGCGCCATGCACTGTAAAGGCACACCTCACTCTCATCATCTTTGTTGGGAGGCGACAATGCTGGAAGGTAAAGAAGTGGATGATGTCGGCTAAGATTGGGGTTTTGAGTGCGCGAAATATGAATCACTGTAGCATAGATCAGGGTAGGAGGTGGAGAGGTGGGAAAGGCGATGATCAGGGTAGGAGGTGGAAATTATGAGGCACCATGATGGAAATCGGGGCATGCCTAATTTAAATTAAATAGAATATTTAATATACTAATAAAAAACACAGCATACTAATTTATTTTTGCAAGGTAAAACATAGAAGACTATGAAATCATCGTTGTGAAATCACTCACAACAGAACCTCTTAAAAAATATCAGTATATATTTTAATTTGAAATTTTTTTTTTGAATTGAAGTTTTTTAATATTTAAAATATTGTTCAAAACTGTATATAATTAATTATGTGTGCATGCACCTTAGTTGTGCGTCATGTCGCGCCCTGCGACGCGCCCCCATACGGTCTTTGCGCCTTATTAGGCCGCACAACTTTTACAATATTATCTTTCACTAGTTCAGTTCCTCTTGTCTCTCGGTGAACTTCATGGGAATGTCCTACGGTCTCTTAAAGTCTACCCAAGGAATCAGACAATGGGACCCTATCTCGCCATCGATATTCATCAGCGCTCAGGATGTTTTGAGCTGGCTCATCCAGAGGAGTATCAATAATGGAGGCATTCTGCCGTATCTTCATCGATCAAGGGCCCAAAAAATTTCCCACCTTATTTTTGCCAATGATACCATATTATTCCTAAATGGAAAGAGCAGATCAATACAATGTCTGAATAGAGTGCTAGATAAATACTTTCATTGGAGTGGTGAGTCCATCAACATGGGGAAACACGATTTCTTTATCTCCCACAAGTCTTCCATCAATAGAGTGCAAACTGTTAGCAGTCCACTTGGCATCCAAAGGTGCGAGTTTCATATGTTCTATCTAGGCACGCCTGTCTCGTCTGGTAGACTTCAGATTCTGGACTTCAACGTAATCTGCACCAGGGATTCTGATAGGGTGTTTAACTGGAAAAATAAATTCTTATACTTTGGTGGATGCATTTCCCTAGTGAACAACATTCTGGTGGCCTCTCCGATTCATGGTCTGCCCTCTGTCAACGTTCCCAAGGTTATTATTAAATTTATTGATAGGATACTTTCCAATTTCATCTGCGATCCATTATCGGAGAGAAATAAACATTAGGTAGCCTGGGGGAAAATGGTGAGGCGTGTGAATGAAGGTTGCATAGAGGTGTGCAACCTAGCAGATACCCTTTATTACATGAAAAGAAATGTTTGCATGGAGTGTCTTGGAACAATGTACCCTATGGGGGACTACCATGAATGCATACGTGACATGCCTTAGTGCTCCGAGGGAGGGGGATATTTCTTCCCTTCGATCGGTGATATGCCCTAATGTTGAGATCCATCATGCCTTTTTGAGATTGGTGGTGGGGAAGGGAGAGATATCCTTCTGGCATCAAAATTTGTGTGGCACAGTGCTGGGTTTCCCAGGATGCCCAGCTACGAATATTTCTCTCATGGAGGCCAACCACTTTCCTATCTTCCCCAACTCAGTTTTGGACATGGAACAACAACACTGTTTTCAACTCATTGAGCATAATGAAGCAGAGGAAAAGTTTGTGTACATAGCCTCCTCCTTGGGCCTATTATCATCGAAGGATTTCTGCCGCATTGGTAATGGACAGGAGCAGAATGAGGGCTGGGATGAGCCTATATGGGTGAAAAAATCCCCACCACGATCAACTTTTTCACCTGGAGGATTCATAAAAAAGGCCTCCCGACGGATGACAATATGCGTAGGTGTGGTATCCCCCCTGCGTCCAGGTGCGTATGTTATAGTGTTCATAGTGAAGAGAGCACTGACCATCTGTTCTTCGATAGTGACTGGGCACGCGAGGTCTAGAAAATCCTAGGGGACTGTGCGTTCCTCCCTCAGATGGTTCTATCCCTTCCGTTTTTTGATTTGTGGTTCCAAGGTTCTGAGGGAAGAGGTCCGGAGAGGGTGCCATGTGCAATAGTGCTGCATGTGGGGTGCTGGACTATTTGGAAGGATCGGAACAAATCGAATCACGCGGGGTGGGGGTTTCGGCTCATTCCATTACTTTTAGGGAGAAAAAAACTACTACTGGATCTGAACATAGTTTTGAGGACATTGAAGGAATCCCATATGTTTCGTCGGCTCTAAATGGGATCCAATATGGACATTCCACCTAGAAGTAGGGAAGGAAATTGGGTTAAATGGAAGCCTCATTCAGTAGGTTTGAAGCATAATACAGATAGCTCTTACGTCTAAGGGAACCTGCGTGGAGGTGGAGTAGTACGTGACCACAATGGTTCGGTTTACCTCTCTTTCCCATCCAAACTGGGCCATGGGTCTTCTCTGTAGGAGGAGGTGAAGGAAATTATCACCGGGATCATCATTTGCATGGAAAAGGGTCTCACAATCACTGAAATTGAAACAAACTCCATTATTGTGCACAACTCCTTGAAAGGGTACACAGAGTCTCCTTGGTCAATTAAATATGTCATTAGGAGATGTATAAGCCTGATTAATACTGAAGTGAGTATCATTTACACATGGAGAGAAGGGAACAAGGTCGCGGATCACATGGCCATGGTGGACATCAATAACATGGAGGAGGTGTTTCTTCACACAGTTGGGAGTATCCAACCCAAGGGGATTGACTGTATCCAAGGGGATGCACTGGGTCTTCATCACTTCAGACCACCCTAGGTCATCTTGGCTAAGGGGGGAGGGGTCTTCCCCAGGGGCCTCTTCTGTGTTTCTTGTTTTTCCCTTTCCCTTCTTTTTTTTTCATTTGTAATTTTCCCCTCTTTCAATAAAAAATTACATGATGATGATGAGAATTCAATTATGAATTCTATATTGCATAGGGTATTGGGTTCATATACATGATTATAATTGTTGTACATTCCATGGTTATAAGAATATCCTATTTTTATGTACTTTTGTGTGCTATAACAGGTGTTTGTTGCTGTTAAGAGTGTATTCAGGTGTATGTAGTTGATTGTGTAGTGGTTTTGTTTTTATTTATGTAGTTGAGTGTGCAGGTGGTTTTGTTGGTGTTGAGTGTAGCAGGTGGTTTTTTTGGTGTATACAGGTGTTTTTTTTCTATATTCCATGGTTTTGTATTCCATGGTTTTTTTGAGTGTGCAAGAGTGGAGGAGATTCTAGTTGGTTGGTCTTCCAAATTCTGGTATAACACTATAGTAACAGTTTAATAAAACCATTGGTCTAGTGCTAAAACATGAAAATGAGTATTGCCAACTATTTTTTAACCATTGGGAATACTCCTATTTCACAACGCAAGCAGCCAGTATTGCCAATAGTTTTCAAACCATTGGGAATAATCCTATTTCACACAGTATTTCCAACGGTTTTCAAACAGTTGGGAGTAATTTTTTATACCAATGGTTCAAATAACCGTTGCGAAACTATAGGATTACGCTACCTTTCCCAATAGTTGTACTAAAACCATTGGTAATGGGCTATCCCAACGCCTTACTTGCCTACTATTTTCCAAACCGTTGGTATATAGTATACCTATGGTTTGGCAGCCTTTACCAAAGGTTTCAAACTATTGGTAATGCATTAGTTTTCAGTAGTGTATTTTTAATACGAATGTTTATGTTATGTTTGAACCTTTTAATATGAGGAATACATTGGACTTAGTAAGTGATGGGTGGAGCCTGGTAAAGCTCGTCAATACATCGATAGGTCTCATGAGACAAACTAGTGTCTTGGAACAAGGCCTTGACTATGTGGTTATGAAGCATGGAATTATGCATTCCATCATTATGAAAGTGTCTATTGATATCTTATGTGATTATTTGACTAGTAGAATATCAATGTGAATAAGTAAATGGAATTATTTGATTTTATCTTTTCCATATTATTATGAAGTTCATGTTTAAAAGGATTTTGTTGTAGTCTTACTTTGCCTTAAATGATTATACTTGTCTATGAAATTTTCTGCTATATTGTTATCCTTACTGAGCATCTGAGCTCGACCCTTTCTATGATTTATTTTTTCCAAGATGTGAAGAATATTATTATGACTGAACTGCAGGGATAGTCTAAGGGATATGAGTGTGGCCTATGGAGAATATGTTGTTGTAGTTTTTCATTTTATAATGTAATGTAAAATTTATGAATGTATCTAGTATTTCCAAGGCTATTGAATTAATCTTTCTTTCAAGACATGTTCTTTTATGATCATGCCAATGTAATGTAATAATTCACCGACTCTGGGTAACTTGGGTCAGGGTGTTATAATCTGATGTGTACTAAGGATATTTTCTTAGTTTATGGAGTAGATGAGGAACTATTCATCAAAGGATATGCAGATTCTAGTTTCCAAACTGCTAAAAATTACATGAAGTCGCAGATGGGATATATATTTACTTTTAATGGTGGTGTTGTGAGTTGGAAGAGCTCAAAGAAAGATATGGTTGTAGACTCTACAATTGAGTATGAGTATATTTTGGCTTCTAAGGCTTCTAAAGAAGAGGTATAACAGTACAACTTCATCCAAGCGCTTGATGTGGCACCTTAAAATAAAGATTCTATCACACTCTATTGTGATAATACTGCAGCGGTGACTCTTGTAAAAGAGACTAGGTCACATCAGCATATGAAGCACAAACTTCAGAAGTATCACATCTCTATGGATTTTTTTTCAGTGTCTTGATGTTTTAGTGAGAAATATTTCCTTGGAAGACATCATGGAAGAACCCTTGACTAAATCCATGACTCTGTAGAAACATGACTATCATGTGAGGTTTAACAGATTGAAGGTTGTAGGCAGTTGGATTTAGTCCAAATGATATCTTATTGAATTTATTTCCCTAGGAACAACAATTATTTCTTTTATTACATGAATATTCTATGTATTTATTATTGATAAAACATTTTATTATATTACATATTGTTCGTTGTTTTTCATGATTCTAAGGTGATAATGTCCTAAAGTATATGCCCCATTGATAAGGTCATAACAGTTCCCCACTATGATGATAACCATGATGTGATATGACGATATTCTCAAATAATGGTATGTGTTTGGATAATGTTCTATGATAAGACACATAGTATATAGACTGTTAGGTGTGAGTACTCCTAAACAAATGAATCTTCTTCTTATAATGTTTTATCCTGGTAATCTTCATTATGAGAGATTATGAGAACAGAACTGCCAATAAAAATGTCAAAAAATTTGGTGTCATCAAATATTCCTATCTACAGTCATGTGTGATGTTCCTTAGACTTTATGATTATTATTAATTCATGTTACAACTAATTTAAAAAGATGTATTTTGTAAACCATGATGAAAATAGTTATTGGAGAAGCTGGATATGTTGGGTGCATCATGTTTGAAATATCATTAATGAATAAATTTAGGAATGATTTTTACCTTCCATCTTTATGGAAGAATATATCTCAACCCTTTTATTGGTATTGAATAGTCGAATTTAATGGCCATAGTGTAAAAATGTGTTTATTTCAAATAGTCAATGAAATATATATCGAGTATATTGGTTGGTTACATGGATGTGAAACATTATTGATGAGATATTGTGACAATGAGATTATATTAAACTATGAGATTTCTTATGTGGTTGTCGACATTGCGATATTAATTTCCATCTCTTGGGTTCGTTGACCCGTTGCTATATATTAATATTAAAATTTAGGTAGTTCCACTTAATTCCAATGAGAAATAATCATAGAGGGTCACACACTATGTGTTTTCGTTGATCTCGATTAAATTCTATTTGAGTTTAATTAGTAGAATAAATATTATTCCCAAGTATGATGAATAGTTTTATTCAAGTTATATTGATCGTAAAATTTAAATAAATATTTCTTTTCTGACATGTGAATAATAGATTTATTTAATTTATTTAAATATTTTTATAAATTTCATTCTCCAGATTGTGAATAAAATATTTATTTTTGAATAAAATAGTTATTCTATTGGTCAATAAATGATGGAGAAGTTCTAATAGACCAAGACCGAGTCGAGTGATAAATATTAATTAGTAAGACCTTTACATAACATTTGTTATTGCATAGGTTTTAATGCGCCAAAAAATAATAATAACATAATTCTTATTTAATGAAATGTAGTTTATTAAAGGTAATAAATTTTATTTAATGGATTGTATGAAATTAAATAATATTTTAACTTAAATCATAACTCTATAAATAGAATACTATGTCAATTGTGTAGAGTATCCCAAAACTAAGAATAGAGATTTGTTACACACAATGGATTATCTCTAAACTCTTCCTCTCTCCCTATAAAAAATGAGAAGTAAATGATAGATTTATTTAAGGATAAAGAACGAAGGATCAAGAAAGAATAACATTTGATACTCGTCTCACCATGCTAGCACCCGGAGATCAAGTGGAGTTGCTCATA
This sequence comes from Viscum album, assembly GCA_963277665.1. Lineage (NCBI taxonomy): Eukaryota > Viridiplantae > Streptophyta > Magnoliopsida > Santalales > Viscaceae > Viscum > Viscum album. Next base: position 824,503,299 of record OY728131.1, read on the forward strand.
GATCATTGGTGTAGAAGTGGATCACCACTTGAGAGATTCTGTCCTTGGATCCTCAAAATGAAAATAAGGTAATTTGAAAGGGTATTTTGATGACATTAAAACAATGAAACAATCAGCAAACACTATACAATGTCACATCTGGCTTCCCAGTGACTGGAGTTCAATCTTGCTCATAGAATCCAATTTCCCATGTTCTGGATATTTTAATCAACGATGAGTATCTAATTAATCCAGGTATCTCATATTCTAGTCTAGTGGAGGACTGATTAAGTATCCTAATTCATAGTGTTTTAGAAAATATTAGGGAATACTATCCTTTATATCCCACTAATATTCATGTTTTCTTTCCCCTTTAAGGTGATGAGTTTTATTACATGTTCCTCAATCATTTCATGTTTAACTAATATTTTTGTAGTCATTCCATTAAGGAATGAGATAATATCCACACCTAATTTACACATTTCTTTATGATGACTCCTAAGTGACAGATGAATTTCTATCAACTCCTTCTCTATGGCTATCAACTTCATGAATTTTTGGGAGTGTTCTCCAAGAATGACATATTGTTCATCCATTTGATCGATCCATTGTTTATTATTTTAAAATTCAATTCCTCTACAACTCTCATTGTTTATTTTTTTATGATGTTGAATCATCAAGACAAACCAGATAAACATCCAAAATCATTCCCCTTTGATCCACCTCCTCTTTAATGTATGAGCTATATTATTTGTGGCTACATAAAAAATACCTATATTTGAAATCTTATGATTTTTCATTTTCATTAGAATAATAACATATTTATTTTGTCCCAATAATATAGTGTACATCTATTGATACAAAATATTTCTTCAAACCAGGGTATGTATCATATAAAAAAATGTAATCAATTATTTTTTACCATGATTGATGTTTTATTCTTCCTTCCAGTATCTCCTCTTAGATTTTCATTGGATCTAATATCAAGAACCAAAATTATATCATGTTACAACCATTTCATTACTGGTTTGGTTATTATAGTCTTGATGGGATCATATCATGTTGTTTTCATTTGAATGAATATCAAGAATAGAAACTACATGATTTGGTTAGTAAATTTGTATAGTAAATTACTGGTTTTATATTTTTTGTGTTTTGAGTTTTATATTAAAAATGGAATTAAGAATTTTGATTTTTTTAATAATTTTTAGTGATATAGAACCCTCTATTGAATATTTAGCCATGTCGCAAATTTTATCAGATCAGATCCAATAAAATATAGAATAGTCTTAACTACCCACAAATGGTGATCCAGATAAATCCAGGACTAGGAACTGAACCCCAGAAACAAGGATAACCCACATAAAAGGATAACTATAGAAATACCAACTCAAGGTGTTAAGTAGGATACCTTGAATCAGTTAATGAAAAGATCGACATTGTAGAATTTGTTGAAATATACTAGACTATGGAAAGAAGATCCTCATGAAGTTGCTATATAAATATGCTAGTAACTAATATATCTCTCTCTATAGATCCCTTTTTGAGCCTCACTTCTCTAAGAGGTGATTCTTCATCTTTATTTTTCACTTTATTACATATATAAAATTCCACTTTGTGGATTGTTACTTCACTAATTTTCTTATTTTTACTGTTTTTTAAACTATATAATTATTTTTAATAAGTGTTCTGATGCTATGACAAAATATGAAATAATTTTTATTTTATCCTTTACTATCTTCTTAATCTATCAGTGGTAGTTAATTATTTATACTACAAATAAGAAATTAGTCTTCAAAAAATTTTATAAGCATATGACAATTTCATTTCATCTTAGTATTGAAAATATATTTGGTGAATTTTTTACTCATAAAATATCCCAAAATGTATCAAAAAAGAAGAAAATTTTCTCGTCATTGACCATGCTTCTCAAAGGTAATGTCAAATAGAAAAATGAAGTCAAGTTATTCATAGAGATCTATCAAAGATGGAATGATATGGGGAGATGTCTTGTTTGATTGAGAAGATGGTGCCTTTTGAGGTAAAATTATGTCCATTTTTCCCTTTAATGATAACAGAAGTATGGTTACATTGAATAACAAGAAAATTGAACCAGTTATTACACATAGAAATTTAATATTAACTACTATGGTTTGGTTGTACATAAATTTTATTTTCATATTTTGTTCTCACTTTGGAAGGGTTTAATTTCCTAGACCAATATTCATTTCAATTTTGATAAACATTTATTATTTTATCATGGTTTGTTCGATTTTACTATTTTATTTCCATAATTCACCTTAATTTAAATGTTTTAACTATATAAATATGATAGATGGTGTCTACATGGATGTAGTGCTAGTTGAAGGTGCACCAACCATTTTTTGCTGGTTTTTTTCTAGAAGACTTTAACAAATTCATGTGACGATTTCTTATAATTTTGTTCATACTACCATTTTTTATTCATATTACATGTTTATATGTGATAGGTGTCAGTAACCCTCATTGAGGGTATTTTTATTTATGTATGTTTGTTTAATTTTTCTTTATTCATTCGGTGATCTTGAACCCCCATTAATGGATATTTAACCAGCATTTCAAGGTTAATGGAAGCATAGAATTAATAATGTGGTTTTTTATTAAAAATAAATATTCATGTGGACAAAATAGGTGGTTGATAATATTTTTTATTTTAATTTAGTATTAGAGGTCACCTATGGAGGCCGCTATTACCTTTCTATGTGCCTAATAACACAACTAATTTCTAGACTCCTACAGAGACCACTTTTGGTGGTTGTTATTTCCCTTTAGCGATGGGGAAACTGTGGCTGCCAAAAGCATTCATATGGTAGTCACTAAAATTTATTTTATTAGTAGATATTTCATTTTTAAGTGGGAAATATTTATAATATTGGAGACAGAAAAAAGACAATAGGAGAAAGATATTTTACTACAATAAATTGGAGCAATGAAGAGATGAACTAGGAGATTTTTTGGTGAGATCAAAGAGGATCCACCCCTAGTAATATAGATGAATATTAATGGCCTTTCTCACCCCTTATACATGATTGGATAATATTTTAGTGGTTTTACCTTATGATTTCAACTCATCTTTTCTTTCAAAATTTTTTCATTTTTATTTAATCTTTAATTTCGTCTATAATTGCAACTGTTAAATTCACAATTGAAGTTTAATGATTACGAACTTTTTTCATTTCGTTTTATTCTCTTTTAAATTATTTTATCAATATATATTTTATTGAAATGTAATTTTCATCGATAGTGAACTGTGAACTCAGTGATGTTAAGAATATGACCGTCGACTATTTCTGTTTAAGCCTCTTAATTACTGATCATCAACTGTGAGTGTAATGGGAGTTCGATTCGATCACGGTATTTGGTGATTTTTTAATACATTGAGTGAATATTACCAAAATGAGGTTGATAATTGATATCTTAGTTGTTGATCCCAAATTTCTCAAAGAGATACATGTTTAGAGATCAATAACGTTGTATTGAGGGAGTTTATTGAGTTAATCATTTCAAAGCAATGAAGAATGAATGAATCAATATAATCAATTAGAAAAGAAACTATTCTATTACTGAATATTCTCCAATTTTTAATTACTTTTTCTTATTTATTCCTTTAATCATGTATTTTAGCTTAGAGAGTTAAAATAGTTTCACTTACAGGCTTAAAACCCCACATAGAAATATAATAGAATGAATAATAGTAAAACAACATGTGGAAAATAAACACCCTAAATAAAGCATCATTGGGAGACAACCCTAAATGATACTACACTGTAATATTTAGAAGATTAAAGCATTGATGTAGGAGGTAAAAATGACACATGAAGAACCACACTCATCAATATACCTTTCTCATCTAGTCTACAATCTCAATGAAACTATAATCATCTTCATTGGCCCATATTTCTTACGAGACTATATAATATTCAGTTGGCCATTCCCCTGATACCCATGTCCATCTTCAATGGCCCACATTCTCGTCGAGGTCAACTATAAAGGACCACTAATTCATAACTCCCACACCAACCATTTCTATCAATGATTCACTTATATTTATAACTATATAATGTTATACTACACTGATATTTCTTTTTGATATGACATTAAAAGCATTGGCATGTCTTGTTAAGTGGAATTGAACTATTTTGGTTTTGATTCTTTTCAAATAGATATAAAATAATCCATTTTTATGGGTAACGTCTTGGAATCAGATTCCACTAAAATGTTCCCCAAACCTAGTTCACCCCAAGGCCTTAACTGCATATCCCCAAATTAAAAATGATTCCTACTAGCACTGATGTCCTAGGGTGTGTCTGTGGGAAGACTATGTCCTCATCACCAGATTATAGCTTAAAAATATGCAATAACATATTAGTAGTGAAATGATTAAACCTATCAGACAACAGATGAATAATAGAGTAGATACAAATAGACAATACCATAAAGGAATATCATATATGGATGATGATGAAACATGTAACATCTCGACAAAATAGTCAAAACATGTATTCATGGAAAGTTTACAATACATGAAACAAAATACCAACATGACAAAAAATAATCCAGCTAGTATAACAAGCCTCATCTCAGTCCCATGCACCCATGTTCCTAAGATTAAATCAAGAACCTATTGTAGGACACTACTATTATACATACCTGTAATCATATAGTCTGTTCGGGTACCATCAGTGGATCGAAAATGGTGTGCTATAAAATTATCGTTGGTAATCACCCACAGTTCTAGTTCTATATAGTTAATGAATATATAATTATCATAGTGTTCAGACAGTAATTGAATAAGTAAAGGATCTACTAAAAGTAAATAACCCATAGTGGTCTAGGTTCCCAAGGACACCTCTCCTATGATACATACATTGTCCTAATCAGAATGTCTCTGAATAAACATTCATTACTATCTCATTTTATAATAAAGTTCATTTAAATAATAAGTCTTCAGACCAGACATGTATCCCAGCATCCTCTATATAGATAAGTGATTATAAGATTCCAAAAATACCATAAATAATGTATAATTCATTGATCGAATCCAATCTTGTGCTTTAGATTGAAGTACACATCATATAAATCATTTATTTAATTAATTAATCAAGAACATGAGCCCATATTTGGAATTATTTATTTGGAATCTAGGTATCTCTTTAGGTGTATAATAAACCAAACAATTTACAACTCCATACATGGAGATCCTTACCATAACTCAGGCATCACTCTAGGTGTGGTGTAACATCATTTTGGATGGGTGTATCCTGATTCGGTTTGGGTAATGTTTGGGCCGAATGCTTGCAACACCTACAAGGCCCTATAGCAGTGTGGACTGTGGAGTCAAAAGTACTGTAGCTATTTGTAGTTTGTTCCAATGGTCACTGTAGCACTTTTGATTTGGGTGGACACATTTTACTGTAGCGATGTAGACTTTCGATGTGGTTGGTAGAATTGTCGATCATGTTCCTCCTTTTTTATCCCATTTTGGTCTAGGGTTTAGTTAGATAATGAGAACCCTAAAACTCCCTATAAAAATTGTCCTCTTGAATCATAGTGAACTTCTGTCTCTCTGTGGATGTAGGGATTATATTGAAACCAAATTAATATTTGTGTTCTCATTCTCGTTTTCCCTTTTACTCATTATTGTATCATTTCGTTCTATCATTGTGACTCCCGATGTTTCCTCATCACATAAATACTACTCAAGTATTTCCTTGGAGGCCCACTAAGGGAGCCCAAGTATCACCCATGGTGTATATAATCAACTACACCTTTTAGTCTATCCTTGGAAAGCCATATAAAGGGTCCAAGGATCACTCATGCATGTAATAATAAATCTCTTGATTCCTTCCTTGATATTATTTAAAGGATTCTAATTACCACTCAGGCATAAGCAAGTCAATATAAAAATGAGTCCATCCGTGGAATTCATATTAGAAACTATGTGTCACCCAAGGAATATAACAAACATGAAATCAATAAATATCATTTAACTATGCCATCGTCAACACAAAGAACATCTCATTTCAATATGACCTAGCAATGTGGCTCAATAAATTGGATATTATTAGAAGGATTAGCCTATTATGTATCTCACATGGGCATTGTATTGTAAGGGTAATCTCATTTTTATGAAATAAATTGCATGAAAAGAGTCCAGGGACTTGGATTCTATTACCTTTTCTTTACTAGTTTAATTCAAATTTACCATTCAATTAAAATTTACAATTCAAAATAAAATTAAATTCAATAATTAACATCCCTTGGAAAGGGGGTAATGACACACCTCAATGGTAATTCAAGTTCATGCCATAAATGGTGGTCAAATTAAATAACAACACACCCAAGGCGTGCTTATAATTCAAGGGTCATGACCAATTATAAATTTTCCATGGTCTTATTACCTACATATGTCTCGCCTATTCATTTTATATAAGGATTAAAATACACTTCAATAGAATAACTTTGAAAATTGACCATGGGACACAATGACATAAAAATAAAGACATTGTCTTTGTAGGAAAAGCTTGAGACCACCAACCGTATGACTGTAATAGAGTGGTCTTCCATTATAATCTCTTGAATCAACTTAGATCGGAAGAAAAGTGAATAATGGATGATGAACATGAAATTACGGTATATTATATTGCTCCTAAATAGCGCAATCGATATCCAGAAGAATGAGGAATGACACAAAAAGAATTAATATTTTACCAATGAAAATTTAACAAGATGATCGGTGCTTGAAATCAAGTCTTGATGGAATAACTAGAGAAAAATTTATGAATTGTCTTAAAGGAGGAGCTCCGATGGATTTTTCCAACTAGAGATGAAAATAAAAATTAGGGTTCAATTATGATTTAATTAAGGGAAAATCATAAATTCACCCAAAATAATCGGTCGTATGGTTTGTCCACTAGTTATGCAAAGCGTGCGTCAACCATGTGCCCACTACTGTGGGATGGGTCACATTGCATGGTTAGTGACACAATTTGACTAATGATGCACAAACTATGAAATACTCCACTGTTAAAAGTCTATTGTTTTTTGCATAACTGTACACCCCAAATCCCACAGTTTTTCTAACCAAGTGGCATGTGGTAATCCACTATCCAACCTCGCATAGTAATAAGTAACTGTGCAACCTACCCTACACATTTTCTAGTAACAATTTACATAGACTATTTTACCCAAAAAGTTAGGTTCTAGGCTATTTACAAAACCTAGACACCCTTGAAGCCTCCATGACCTCGGAAGGCGTTCACATAAGGCCATAAATAAGCATTTAAACTGATAATTGACCTAAATAAAAATATTACATATGTAAAGAAAAAACCAGGTTCTTAAAAAATTCCCACATTAAATACATTCATCCCTGAATTTCCCATTCTAAGGGTGGTGAGGTATAATCTATGAACTACTCCGGCCACTGTTCCCACACATCAATCTCCCAATCCTATGTATCATCCTATATATGGATGTGTTGTCATAACACCCGTACTATAAGAACTTACTAGCTTTGGATAACCTTCATACTATGATCCCCAATACAAATCCAATTCTACTAAATGGATGAATCTACCTATAACACAACCTCCTCAAGCTGAAAATCATGATATGGGTCTAAATGATATGATTGTAGCTGGGATATGTGGTAGAATTCATGCATGGATCAGTACCTATGTGGTAATTGTAACTGATAGGCTACCAGGATGACTCTCCCCAGAATCTCGAGTGTACTGGCGTAACACATCAAAATATTACCCTATCTCATAATCCTCATATGTCCTAGCCTTGGAATGAAACAGAAAAATACATGATCCCCAACCTTTAAATCTATAGGTCGCATGAAGAGATCATCATTCAATTTCTTTTGAGACTGTAAACTATCCATCTACTTCTGAATCAACTGAATTTGATATGTGGTCTCTTGAAAGAGATGAGGTTCGATCATAGATACCTATAATTCCTCTAACCAACATAGGGTGATCGACATAACCTACCTTACAAAGCCTCATAATGAACTATCATTATAGTATCTTGAAAGTTATTATTGTAGGAAAATTCAACCAGGGGTATGTGCCTCTCCCAAGAGCCCCCAAAATCAAGGACACTAGCTCTCTGCAAGGCCTCAATCACCTTTATCATGCGCTCCGATTTTCCATCAGACATGGGGTGGTATGTTTTCCTCAGAAGCACATGTGTACCTAATTTCATCTATAGACCTTTCTAGAACCATAGAGTAAACCAAGCATCCCTATTTAAAAAAATAGTATACAGGACCCTGTGAATTCATACTATCTCATAGATATTCAACCTTCTAAGATCATCTTCTAAAAAGGTGTTCTTGATAGATAGAAAATGATAAAACTTTATGAGTCAATCAACAACAAATCATATGACACCAATACCTTGAGGTGACCACGGTAAACCTATCACAAAATCCATCGTGAATTCATTCCATTTCTACTTTGGAATGGGAAGCTGCTTTAAATGTTTGGAAAGTCCTCGTTTTCTTCCTTCACATACTCACAGGAGGAAAAATCATGAAAAAACCATCTACATCTCGTTTCTCACCAGACCACCAGTATTAGTGATGTAAATATTGATACATCTTGGTAGAATTGGGGTGCACTTCCCAAATTGAATCATGAAAGTATCAAATTATCTCCCCATTCATTACTTCTGAAACCCATAGGTGACCATGCACTCAAAAACATTCATCCATTCCTATGGTCTAACTAAGAGGAGGGTCATAACCTTCTAACTTTCCTATAAGACTAACCCCACAATCCAATATCTTCCACATTCTTACTCTATCTAGATGGGTAATGGTAACAACTAAGGATGATAGAAAAATATGACCCTAATAATTTTGTACAAACTAGTGCGTCTCAGAGAACAAATCCATAAGCTTCCACTCGCTAATGGCCAACTAAACATCCTGTTTCTGAGTCCTCAAGCTCAGTGCATTTGCCACTTCATTTCCTTACCAGGCTTATTAGAAATCGTGATGTCAAAAGACTTTAGGTACTCCACCCAACATGAGTTCCTTAGATTAATATCATGTTGAGTAAATATATACCTGAGGCTTGTGTGGGCTGTGTACACCAAAAAATGATTTCCAAGTAAGTAATTAATACAACTACTAAATGCATGAAAAATGACAACTAACTTGAGATCATTCATCAAGAAATTCATATAGTGTGACCTCAAATTTGAGACCCATATGCCATGAATCTATCTCCCTACATAAGGACTGCTCTAAGCTTGATATCTGATGCATCACAGTAAATAGTTTAAATACATATTGGATTAGGAAAAAATTTTCTGAGTACATAATTAAATATCTCTTCCATCTCTTGAAGGGATAAATCACATGCATATTACCATAAAAACTTCACACCTTTCTTAGTCAATCATATAAGTGATGATAATAGGCATGAGAATTCCTATATGAAATTCTTGTAATTACCAGGTATCCCTACGAAACTATGTACCACAAATATTTTCTTGGGATGATCCTATGAAACTACATTTCTCGCCATCTTTAGGTCATCATATACTCTAGTATATGAGATAATGTAAGCCATTAATTGAATCCAATCCATCTAGATGTGGAAAATAGTGGGATTGGCCTTTAACAGATTTTACCTCAATGTATTCAATATGATCTCATGATGTTTGGCATGGTCATGTCGAGTGTGAGAAAACACAAAAGTATCATCCATGAATACCATAACAAAAGAATCTAGATAAGTATAAGAAACTTGGTTCATTAATGCCATGACAACATTCATGGCATTTATAAGACTGAATGACAAAACCAAATACTTATATAGATGATATCTACTTTGAAAGGGTGTGTGAGGTATGATTGATAGTCTAATATGCACCTGATGATAACAAAATCTCAAATAAAATTTCATGAATATATGAGCTCCTCTGATAAGATCAAAGAGATCATATATCCGTGGTAGAGGATATCAATTCTGAACTACCAGATAGTTTAATTTACAATAATCCCCACATAACATAAGGGCATCAACACCATTTTTGAAAAAAGGACCGGTGAATCCTATAGTGAAGTAATGTTTCAGATAAACCCAGTTGCCTCTAAATCCTATAGATGCATCCTCAACTTTAAAATCTCTGTATTAGACATCTTTTATGGAGGAATGGATACTAGTGCCTCTCCTAGAACTAGCTCGATAAATAAATCTACCTCTCACACTGGTGGTAATACTAAAAAATCATATGGGAAAATTTACCTGAAACTATCAAGCATTGGAGTAAATATGCATGATGTGTTCCCTAATCGTCCATGTATAAAATCACAATCTGGTATTTCACCCATCCCAACCCATAATGCTCAGGTCTATCCCAGCTCTCCTGGAATTCCCATTCACAATTGTGAATAAACTCTCTGCCATATGGTGATGTGATGTTTACCCTTCAATGATATCATTAAACAAAAGCATGAAAGGGAACCAAACATTCCATCCCAAAAATAATTTCAATACCTTCCAACTCATGTAAAAAGTGGTCCCATATGAAGTGACACTTACCAATATGAATGGGGAACTCCCTGCACTTATTTACATCCTCCATGGGAAACTCGAGCTAAGTATAATGTTTCATAAATCCATCAAAACGCTGAACGCTGAGCCCAATACTATCTACAAATGGAAAAAATATAAATATATGAGAGTCTCCTATATTGATGACACTATATATTAATGTATATTTTACTAGAATAGTACCTTTCATAGTAGAAGGTTCAAGATTCTAATTCTTAGTTGTTGGTTTCACTATGAATATCTTCCTTGATTCAAGGCCCTGTGAATTAGCCCGGTTGCCTTGAGAAAATTCACTCTATTGTAGCTGCAAGTCTAGGGCATCACTACCACAACCACCACCATATCTTGATTGGAAAACAGTAATCTATATCCTTGCCTAATGAGAAGTTACTGACTGAATATTTCACTTGGAGTCAGTGCAGACACTCTCTTATAAGCTTCTAGAGTAATATTTATATAAAATCACTATTGATGGAATATCGTTCCATATGATCGACCCATGACTGGGTCCCACATGCACTATGGTCACATATGTCCCAATCTACCACACTAGTGGAACATCACTTGGTTACTAGTGTATGTTGTATAGACACTAGTATCACAATGTGGAATCTCTAGACAACATTTCCTACAACCAGTCGATGTATCACTATATCTAGATGTCGAGCCACCCTAGATCACACCCCTAGCCTCTCTCAGTTTAAGCACTCTAATAAGAACATGATCCACTAATACATAGACGGTTTTAAGTAAAAATAAATTCACCTACCATCAGATTTCATACCTGATACCATCCTTGAATCTCATGACTATAGATAACTTGTCACCCAACAAAATAGGTATGAAGCACTAGAGCTCTATAAAACTGGCTGAATAACTCATAACTGATAATGCACCCTACTCCAAGTGCATGAACTCTTAGGATATATTGTAACTCAACTTCTCAGGATATAAGTAATCATATAAGGACATATGAAAGTCCATCAAATCCACATCCCGATTATGATCTCTCTGAGTAATAACATCCCACTATATCTACGTGTAATCACCCATTATATACATAGTGAGCTTTACCATCCTCTCAAGAGGAATCTATTGATGATAAAAGATAGAAACCACGATCTATAGCCATGAATCCAAAGCCCGTGGTCCTCCATCCCCCAAAAACATGGGAGGATGTTTCTGCTGGAACTCACAAATCAACTCTTCCATAGTTGGGGTATGTCACAGTGCTTCCAGAATGGTCTGTATGAATTTCATAAAGCCTTCAACGAACTGTTCATCAATACCTATGTATGGTACAATTGTTTTTTCCATAGATATAACTGCCAAAGGATCCATTGGTATCCCATGTCCCACCAACTTTAGAGTGTGGTAGTCTCCAACCTCCTAGAGTACGATTGGAGGTCATCGTGTTGACTTGTATCTACAATTCCAAACACACTCCACATATAAGAACAATATCACGGTTCATAGATAAAATAAAAAATACATAAATAGGATAGGTACAAGCTTTATTATATAATAATTCACCCCTATTCATTATCCTTGAGACAGATATGTGCATTGTGCATGTTATATAAAAAATGAATAGATACTTCCTACTTCCCACTACTAAGGTCTGGCCCGATTCAAGTTCTTTACTATGAATAATTTCAGTTTTTCATTTTATTTTTATATTCAATACAATTTTACCAAAATTAATTTAAAATGTTTTACTAAATGGATAACCAAATTCCCATCCATAAGGTCCCATAATCATGAATCAAAATATGGAATACACCTAATTCACACCATAACACGTTTCGGTCCATGTGACTCATGGTCCATGACTCAACGTGCTATAATTAGATGCTTAGGGTGTCTACTATAGTATAATTAGGAACGAAATTAATAGGTTATGGTAGGAACTCAAAGTACCAACCATGTTATCCAATTCCATGTACAAAATATGTATCACACAATAAGTATATCAATCACAGAACATATAACAATAATATAAAAATAGGAATTAAAACTTATATGGCATGACATAATGCCTGACATGTGATTTCTCATGAGTGGCTAAAATGACACATGAGATGTAATACCCTCACCTCATTGGGTTAAAGCATAATAGAACCCGAAATCATGTCAACAATAACATTAAAATTCATGTGCATCGCCCAACGATGGAATCAAATCAATTATAATTTCCTAAATTCATAAAATAATGATTCTTGTTCGATGAAATTTGGCTTTTCCGGTACTTGGGTTAGCTATTCCAAGACACTACTCATTACCAAATTCCATTTCCATCTTATTCATATCCATTTTTTCAAAATAATATATCATAAATGAAAAAAACCTATGATACCACTTTGTAACATCTCAAACCATGATTCCACTGAAATGTGCCCTAGGTCCGGTTGGCCACATAGCCTCAAGCGCATCTCCCCAAATACTAGAGGCTTCCAACTAATAGCATGGCCGTAGGGTTTTTCGGTGGGGAGATTATTCCATCATCACCAATGTGTTTCATAATCGATATAAAATAACAGATATGTAGTGGAAGCAATAAAAAATGAGAAAAAAGATGAACATTATGAATAGATACTAATAAAAAATATCAGATTGGAATCTCATATATAGATTGTGATGATATAGGTCACGTCTCTACAAAATATCCAAAACAACTATACATGTAAAGTGTAAAATACAAGTAACATAATACCAAAAAGACCAAAAATAATCACGCTACCATCACACGCCTCTACTTTGTCCCATGATCCCCTTCTATTAAGCAGAAATCAATAACCCATAGTGGGGAACTTGCCTGTATCCATACTTGTAATCATATAGTCTATTTAGGTACCATTAGTGACCCAAATAGGGTGTAAGATAAAATTTTGTTGGAAATCATCCAAAGGTGTATTTCCATCTTGTCAGTGAATATAAATTTATTTTAGTGTTCAAAAAATAATTGAATATGTAAAGGAATTACTAAAAGTAAACAACCCATAAAGGTTTTGTGTCCCAATGGACACTCATCCTATGATACCTTCTTTGGCCTAGCCAGAATGCCTCTGAATAAAAATTCAGTCCTATCTCATTATATAATCATGTTCATTCAAATAATACGTCTTATTACTTGACATGTATCCAAACATCCCCAGTACAGATATGTGATCATATTGTGCATAAACTGGACATCGATAAGGTATAAGTCATTTATTGAATCCGAGATTGTGATTTTCCTTGGAAGGTGGGTCATATAAATAATTTCATCAATAAATTAATAAATAACATAATCTAATCTTTGGAATTAATTTTTTGGAATCCAGGTATTTCTCTAGGAATATCATAAACTAAACACCTTACTAGTCTATCCATCATGATCCTCATCGAATCACATGTATCAATATAGTTGTGGTATAACATCACTACCACTCACGCACTTCCGTGATGGTCCACTAAGAGATCCCAAATATCACCCACAACATATATGTTCAACTTCAAATTATATTATTTCCTTTTAAATCCTTATAAGGAGTCCATGTATCAATCTGTCATGTAACAGTAAAGCCCATGATTCCATCCTTTGTATTACCCTAAGGAGTCCATGTGTCACTTGGTTATAAACAAGGTTGTATCCAATTGATTCCGTCTATGAAATCATTTTAGGAACCCATGTGTCACCCATGTAATATAACATATATTCATTCAATCAAAATAATTTAACTATGTGAAGGTCAACACCAAGAACGTATCATTTCAATTTCACCTTAGAAGGTGGCACAAGGAATGTGATAAGACTAGAAGGCTTATCCTTTTATTTATCTACCATGTGTATTTCATTATAAGGGGAATCACATGCTTAATAATTCAATTACATGGAAAGAGTATGGGTCCATGGATTCCATTCCCTTTCTCTTTATCAATTCAATTACAATTTAAAATTCAAAATACAATTCAATTCAACAATGTACATCCCAATTAAAGGGGGTAACAACACAACTCAAAGGTCATTCATGTTCATGCCAACCATGGTGTTCTAATTAATTAACAACACACCCAATGGATGGTTCTGATTAAAGGTTTATGACCGTTAATCAATTGAATATTGTCTTATTAATTACATAGGTCTCGCCTATTCATTTTAATCATTGAATAAAATTCATTTCAAGGATGTCGCTATGAAAATATGGCACAATACATAAAGACATATATATAAACACATAGACATTGAATGAAAAGAATGAGACCACCTATCATAGGTATGAAGTGATGTTTTCATCTAATACCATCTCATGATTCAACTAAAATTTGGAGAAAATTGAAGAATGGATGAAATGCCTGAAATTAGGGAATATTCTATTGCACCTAAATAGCACATCCAATATCCAAAATAATATTTATTGACATAAAAGGAATTATGATATTACCAATGTGGATCCAATGAGATGATCGATGCTTGAATTTGAGTCTAGATGGAAGAACGAGAGAAAAATCTATGAATTTTCTTCAAGGAGGAGCTCCCCAGGGTCTGCTATCCAATAAAGGAGGAGAATATAAATTAGGGATGAAATAAGATTTTATTAATGAAAAAAATCATAAATTCACCCAAATTACTGGGTCACATAGTTGATCCAATATTATTCCAACTATTCACCCACTAATGTAGGAAGGGGAACTTCGCACAATTAGTGCACACAGTTTGACTAACCATGTGAAAACCATAAAAAAATCCACTAAGAAAAGTCTACAGTTTTTTGCATGACTGTGTGCCCCAAATCACACTGTTTGTATGAACATTTGGCCTATAGGACTCCATTATCCAGACTCACACAGTTAGAAGTAACCATGAAACATAACCCCCATAGTTTCAACTAACTGTGCACTAGGACCGTTTCACCTCAAAATTTAGGTTTCGGTCTCTATACGAGCCCCAGACAGCCCCAAATCCAACATGGACGTAAAATTCATTAACATAAGACCATAAATAAGTGTTTAAAATGAGAATTGATGTAAATAAAAATATTTTTTACTTTAAGAAAGAATCGGGTTCTTACCTTATGAGTTTGATCCCAACTATTACAACCCTAACTCTAGTACCTTGGAGAAAATGACTATTTTACCAAAAGGGAATAAATATAGAGGATATAATTGATTAATAGTCTCAGTAAAACGAGATTCATATTATATTTTTTCATTATTTTGAAAAATAAGAATAAGTCTTTTGAAAACATGAAAATATTATTATTTTCCTGATAACCTTTGTATCATACATTGTACTCTTCATGGATTCTTGGGGAAAAGTAAAGAAATATTATTGGGTTAGACGAGATGATCAGTATGAATTCGATTACAATGAAAGAAATTATAAATAATACATTTTTTCATGAATAAATAAATTGAGTTATGCAATATCAAATGAACTGAAATCATAAAAAAATCAATGGACAATAAGTAAAAAAATAAAATTCTAGATAATAATATATAATCTAGTGGAGATGATAATTCATAATTCCAAACATCACAAACAAACTGCTAAGGCCATATTACAAGACATCTTACATAAGTGGTAAGGACACTCACATTACCCTATCATAATTGTCTTATGTGGCCTACCAATGCACTAAGGGGAAATATAATTCTAGAATCCACCTTTTAAATCATAGTAAAAAATCATTAAATCACATATAAAAAGATTAAATGTCTTAATTTTTAAGGAAATAATGTCATATATTCTTTTTTAAAATTTCATAATGTGGGATATTTTATTATATTTCCCCATATTGATGAAATAATTATATGGTATAAAATTATTTTCCTTCAATAAAAAACAGATAATGATATATGAATTTTACAAGGATAACAATGCTTTGATTGAAAAATAATTTATAATGGTTTGTAAGTAGCACGTAGATCATCAAGACATATCCACCTTAAATGTATAACTAGGTATGTAGCAAGGCCCATTGTCATGCACTGGGTCATAATCAAGTAAATCTTAATAAACCCTTCTTAGGGTTATTTACCCTAATTACAACCTTTTTAGAGGTACATCCACGGGTAGTATCTATACAATGATTACTTTTGTTGAAAAACCACATTCACATTACATCACCAAGATTTTAGGATGGTTTTATGGTTATGGGGTAGTTCAAGAATTAAAAAATCTTAGACAAAGGCTATTATGAGAGGGAGTAAGTAATATCTCATTTATATTAATTCAAATGGGTGATAATAAAATGGAATTAAATGTTTTTATTTATATTAAAATGAAACTGAAAAGAAAATATAATAATGAAATTTAAATTTAAAATTAATGGGGAGGATTGGGGAAACCCCTACCTCTCTCAAGCATCTTATCTTAAAGACGAAACTTTAGACCAAAAAAATATTCACAATTTAAGATAGAACAAATGAAGAGACTCTTTGGGAGGTAAATAATGAGAGAAGTTTTTATTTTTTATTGGTGAATGGGAAGTGGGGGTGATTATTTAAACTTTAGGATGGGTGGTGCTAAGGGTTTATATAATGATTACATTTCCATTAAGACATCCAATTTTGGATTAAACTAATTCCAATTAATTTTTATTGGAAAATTAATGTTGTTTAGGCTAGTTAAGGTCATCTATAAAATCAATCACCCATTTTATTTTATTTTATTTCATAAATAAATTTTTATAAAGAATAAATATTAATAAATTTGAAAATTAAATGGGAATTCTATTTTTACCAATTCAGTTTCACATTAGTATTTTTCTTTAAAAATTTTATTTCGATTGTATTTTAATTTCTATGTGGATTCAAAAATAATAAATAAATTTTTTTAGATAAGGAATATTGGATCCATAATCTTATGGGAAATATGTTTACATGAGGTCACAGTTGACATCGATTTGACTATATGGGTCCCACCATAGTAAATTGATCCCAACATTTTCCCTCATTCTTATATTGGCATGAAATATTTTTATATGTTAGATGAATTTATTTGGATAATTTTTTCTAAATGGGGGAATATCTAGTTATAAATTCATTATTTTCAAAAGAAAGTGTGATTTCAATGCATCTAGACTATATGAATCTTCCAGTATATAAATATTTTCATCCATTATTTGACTATAACTCATATAGTTTTTTTTTTTGGGGTTGAAATTTTTATGGTGGATGTGCAAGATACGGGAAAAAGTCCATAGTAGAATTGAAGAACCATTGTGATAAATTATGTTAACAATGATTTTGTATTTGTTAACAACTTAAATTTTTGTGTAAGAATGTTTTTGTTATTCCAGAATTAGACACAATCCATCGTAATGAGTTCTATAAGAATGTTGAAAGTCACTAAATATTCAAACCCAAACATAAAGGGGGAATAAATTTTTAATAAAATTTGTTTTCTAGATTCAAAGGATCGGATTGAGAAACATCATATGAAAAGGTGGTTAGAAAGATGATGTTGTTGATCAAACACACAATTTGACTTAGGTTCATCAGCACGTCGCTCAAGATCCATCAAACATAGAATTTTTTTTAAAGTCAGATGTTTTTGAGTGAAGAAGTCATAATGTAACTAAAGAGATTTTTTCAAGAAATTTAATTAAGGAGTTATAATGTTCTTAAAATTTCTAACCCAACTAGATGTTGCTCTTTTGATCATGATGTTATTATAAATCATGAATCATACTCATGATAAAATCTTTTGAAGAAATGGGGGAATCATAATGACTGAATCATTTCTAGTGATCATGAAAAATTCATCATTGGATTCAAGAAATATAGACCTAGAAGATCATATCTAGAAGTAATAATGTGTGAAGTTGATGATTTTTTAAGAAGTTAAAAGTTTCTAAGTGGATTCATCATTGATTACATTCCATCCTTATGAAAAAATAATAATAATGGGGTTTCCATCGTAATGGGAAAATCCTTCATAATGAGGATTCCATGGTAATGATAATTCCATAATTATGAGAAGTACATCGTAATGGAAATTATGTTGTTATGAGGATTCTATCAGACTAACTATGAGAAGTAAATATAGCTCATTATAATAATCTAAGAAAGGAGGTCGATCATAACGTGTTGAGAAGGAAAGGTAGGTCATAATGAGCTAAGAAAGTAAGGAGTATTGTAATGAAATGATAAAGAAAGAAAAATCATAATAACATGAGGAAGATACATTGTGTTGAATATGGGGATAATACATTATATTGAAGCTATGTAAGTTACATAGGATTGAATAAAGGTCAGAAAATTCTAGAATTTTTATAAAGATTTGAAGAAGTCAAACATGAATTACAATTTTGTATAAATCTAAAAAATAAAGGAGGATTGAAGAAGTCAAAGTTGAAGTTTAGATGTGAGATATTTTTGGGGGTTTTAAAATATGAGGAATAGGGGAATGTTTTAAGGATTTTATCTCTTTTTTATCTTAGTCGCCTATAAATATTTTCTTAGATCATTTGTTCATTGTCAGTTTTCACATAGGCGAGAAAGGTGGAGCACTCAATAATTCAAGTGAACGTGTATTTTTTCCAAATTGATATCTTATAAGAAGAACAAACAGCTTAATTTTTTTTTACTAAATAAGATAATGTGATTGACGAAGATCATAATAATCATTTGAGAAGAGTTTCAGTTTTCCAGAATGAGAATGGAATCATTGTATTGAGTCCATCATATTGAGTCAATCAAACTGAGGAATATCAGATAGAGTGTTTTAGTTGCAATTGGGAAATTCATATTTAGTAAGGGATAAGTGTATTAACCTCAATGGATTTAGAGAATCAGATCGAGCCAAATTGGACAAAGGATACAGATAAGGAATTTCTTGAGCAGATTGAATAAAGTGTTTATTCTTTTGTTTTGGCTCAATTGTTTTGAAAGATAATTTTTAAACTCATTGGAGTCAGTATAATCTTTTTAATAAGGAGATATAATGTGTCTAATAGGAGTTAGCACAAGTCGTATTCACTTATTCAAGATAGTGAATTTTCTTATACCCATTGAAGTGACTATCGATAGCATGTAGGATCTAAATCTAAGTTTAAAACTTATAAATCTTGTGTGCATTACATGATTTCCTATTTTTTTAATGCATGAGTATTTACTAAAAATTTTATAAGAAAATGAATCTTAATAGCTTATAGGGGTTTTGTTTTAAAAATTATTAAAACATATAAAAATTGAACAACCAATTCAACCCCCTTCTTAGTTTTTATTTAATCCTTTGGAACTCCAATTGGAATCAGAGTCTGGTTCCTTTGGTGAATCCATATCATGGATAATATAAATTTTGTCAATGATACATGAATTCCAACATTTTAAGGAAAAATTATTATGGATGAAAAAATATGATGATTTCATATTTCTTATCTATTGTTTAGGAAGTTTTTTATCCTACTATTATTAGTTTTCCACATATTGAGAAATATTCTCCTATGATGTTTGATGATAATGGAAATATAGATGATGATGGAAAGTCAAGAAATTCAATCCATAAACCCTTATAAAAGAATTATTATTCAAAGGTGATGGGTCTCAATAGTTCAAAAATTCCATGGGATAAGATGGAAAGTACTTTTTAAGGGAATTCTAAAGTGAAGGAAGAAAAGTTAAAAATTGGCTATAGTAATTTTGAAGACATCAAAATGGGAAATTGAGAATATATGAATGAATAGTTCACCAGATTCAATGAAATTGTTTTCAACATCAGATGTTTTGGAAATGTCATGGAATATTCCAAAATTTTGTAGAAACTTATGCAAAATTTCATGTAAAATTTCAATTCCAAAATATACTCTTTATAAGATAAAAATGATTTATCTCTTGATGAATTTTACAAATTTCTTATTTCTTATAAAATAAGAAATGTTCTAATTTATGAAATGAAGATGAAAGATGATATATATTTTAAAGCAATGAAAAAGTTTAAAATTCATGATGTTAAAGAGGTTGATCCTTGTGACTCTATAGGTAAATAGGATAATGAGTTGAATAATATAATCATGTCTCTTATATCAAATAACTATTGAAGTGTAAGACAAAATTTTGGAAATAAACTTCTTCTCAAATGTTTTGAGTGTGGTAAAATTCGACACTTTTCTATGAATTTTCCGAAGAAAAAATTTGTATAATATCCTAAATATTATGATGAAAAAACATGATGGGAGAATTAAAACAAAAGATCTAAATAAGAAAAGTCATACAACAAATCCAAAAGGATGATTACTGGGAACAAGAGAATTATGTTGAGTATGAAAGATGAATCAGACTCAACTAAAAACAATAATTCAAATGATTAAAGGTCATAAAAATTCAAAACCTTCTTTGTAAATGTTTACAATTCTGAAGGCAAATCAAATTGTGAAGAATAAAGAGATTAAGAATCTCATAGGGAGTATCAGCTTAAAATAGTAAATCATTCATGTATGGAGAAATAAAATCTCTTAAAAAATAAAAATGATAATTAAATATTTTGATGAATTTATTGAAGGAATAAAATATGTCATCAAGAATGATGATGAATACATTCAAGATATATTATGTTACAAACATAGAATTGATGAATAAGGAAATATGGTTTGCGATCTTAGTAAGAAGATGACAGTTAAGGAAGAAGTTAAAAAGTTTCAATAAAAACTTCTTCAGTACAAAAATATATTGATAAATATGAGTAAGAACTTCAACAAATGATTAGAAGTAAAATATGACACTTCTAAACATTCTTACAAGAATCTAATAAAGAATCAGGTGAAATCCTCACCTTCAAAAAATAAAGTTTCATCTGATCCTTCTAATATTTCAGGTACTGGAAAATGGATTGGGAAATTAGGGGTGGAAAATTGATGTTTGAAACCTAACACATCTACAAATGTTGAATACTCACCCAGGAGAAAAGATGGTCCACGACTACAGTATGTTGAAATAGTAAGATGTTATCAACCTCAACAAGGCTTCTACAAAGAAAGATCTTAATTCAATATAATATCAAGATTAAATGGCTATTGCTGGTGTAATGGAATCTATGACCATATAGAATATAATTTTTGACATAACTTATCTCTTCCTAGAATAAGGTTTGATGAAATAATAATGAAAAACATTACAAATACAAAATATTTTAGAAAAGAAAAATCTCAATATGTTAGAAACCTTCCAACAAAACATTAGTTATAATTTTTGGAAGAGGATGTGGAATATGTGTTGAGGCTAGTCATCATGCCAATAATAATAATGAAACTCCTTCTAGAACAAGTTTATTTTGGTGGAAAATAAGAAGAATTTGGAAAGAATAAATCTAAATAAATAGATTTTTATGTTGAGGAAACTTTAAAAGAATTTAAAAGGAACATACCATGGATACTTGATTGTTTTTGTTATTCACATATTACAAGTGATAAAAAAACAAGAAACATGATGAAATTCATGACGGATGAGCAACAATATTTGGTAATGATAGTTCCATAAAAATAAAGGGAATATAAATGACTGAGATCAAAAAATAAAAGTTAAAATCTCTAGAATTTTAATTTATTAATGAGATTAAACATAACATACATAGTGTAGTTCTACATTGTGATGATAAAAAAGAATTAACATTCACAAAATAATCTAGTGTTATCAAATGTGTGAAAGATATAAAAGTGATTAAAATGGAGAAAGAACCAGTGATAATATTTTCCATATATGAGAATTTAACGACTCCTGTTACTTAAGTGCTGAAGATGAAAATAAATTATTTCACCAAAGGTATGTACATCTTGGAAATAAAACATGAAAAACATTATAAATTTTATGATGTTATAAACTTACCATAACTAAAAAGAAGAGAATAAGATTTTTGTATTACTTGTGAGAAAGATAAAATGACTAATAAATGTCATAAGAGAGTTGAGATTCAATTTACTATACCTCCTGAACTTATTCATTTAGATTTATGTTGGCCATTGAGACATCAATAAACACAAGGATATTTTTTAATTTATCACTTCTATTGGTGATTTAATTGGGATGAAAAATATCATGTTTTTGAAACCAGAGCCATAGGATGTGGAAGTGTTTATGTTTTTTAGAAAATAATTTCATAAAAAAATTAGTGTTTATATAATGATGGTGATAAAAAATAGTGATTCCAAATTCTACAAAAATTATTTTGAATCTCATATGAGAAAAAATGGTATCAAAAATCAATACTGTGTTTCTTATAATCACAAACAAAATTGAGTAGGGGAAAAATAATGAGATCATGGTGGAAATGAGAAGAAGTATATTAGCTGAATAAAAACATTCAATGTTTTACTAGAAAGAAGATGGAAGTACTACTATACATATTCAGAAAAAATGTCTTCTTAGAGATGAATCCAACATGACTTCTTATGAAATGTGTTATAACAAAAATCCTTCATTGAGGTACTTAAATGTTTTTTTAATTCCATGTTTAATTAAAATCATCAATCTGGATTTGGTAAATCTTAATGATAATGATGAGGGAGGAAATTTTATGACTTGTTCTCAAGATGGAAGAAGATACAAATGTTATAACAAATTCTTAAAAATGTTGGTGGAATCATATGTTGTGAATGTAATTAAAAATCCAAATTCCATAACAAAATTTTTTGGGAACGCTAAGGAGGATAAACTAGATATTTCAAATGATAGAGAAATTAAGTCAAAACCTCCTTATCATGATTTAGAAAATTAATGTGATAATGAAAGTTTCATTGGGAAATAATCATGGAAATATCCTACTTTACAAAAAACGTGTTGTGTCCGAAAAAATGATTAGCAATTAGAATACTTCAGTTCATACAAGAAGAATGCTGAGATTAGAAAATCAAACTTCACTTATCTCAAAAGATGAATTTGAATTTTTTTTGGATGCTATTGAACAAAAAATAAAGGGTGGATGCTATGAATGAAGAGTTGGATCAGAATGGGATGAATAAAACATTAGAACTTGTTTCAAGTCCATCAAATAGAAATGTTATCAAAACTAAGTGGGTTTACAGAAAAAAAAATTAACATTGTGATATTTCAAGATAAAAAGATAGTATTGTTTGTAAATTCTTTTTAGAAGTGGAAGTTGTGGATTTTGAAGATACATTTTCTCTATTTTCATGATTAGAAACTATTAGAATGTTTCTTCAAGTTGACACACATCATAATTAAAAATTTTATCAAATGGGTGTAAATTCATATTTTATAATTTTTTAAATTGATGTAAATGTTTACATTGAAAAAACTTGTGGTTTTCTACTTGTTGAGTATAAAAATAAATGTTTTTAAACAAAAAAAAATCTTTGTATGGATTGAAACAAGCTTCAAATTATTAGTATTTAAAATTTAATAATTGTTT
The DNA here is from genome assembly GCA_963277665.1 of Viscum album. Classification (NCBI taxonomy): domain Eukaryota; kingdom Viridiplantae; phylum Streptophyta; class Magnoliopsida; order Santalales; family Viscaceae; genus Viscum; species Viscum album. The sequence goes on from OY728131.1 coordinate 824,527,242, forward strand.
GAGTAAGTTGAATTTTTCTAAATAAAAAATTGATATAAACCTATATTTGAAATATGTTGAATCTGATGTCTAATTGTAATTTTTTATGTGGAGGATATATATTTTTATGGGGATGAAGAAAAAGTTGTTAAAGAGTTTACTAATGAAATTAAGAAGAATTTTGAAATGTATATGTTAGGAGAAATAACTTTATTCCTAAGAATAAATGTAAAAACTTTTTCTTATCTCATGAAAATTATGCCTTGGAATTATTAAAGAAGTTTATGATTAGAGAATCCACGGACTATTATAATTCTAAATACATGATAAAAAAGTTGAGTAATGATGAATCTGAAGAAAGTATGAATCATAATGTCTTTTGAAAGATGATAGGAAGTTCACCTTATCTTAAAACCTCAAGGGTTAATATTTTTTCTATCTTGACATTGTGTATAAGGTATCAAAGTAATCCAAAAATAATCACATATTCTGGTAGTAAAAATAATTCTAATATATATAAAAGGAACAACTTTTCAAGGGTTATTATATAAAATAAATATTAAGATGAAGATCCCTGGGTTTATTGATGTCGATTGGGATGGAGATTATTATGATAAAAAATCATCATGAGGAGGAACATTTTTCTTGGTTGAATGTTGTGTGAGTTGGTGTAGTTGGAAGAAAAGTTCAGTAACATTGATAATTGCTTAATTCAAATATATTGTAACTACTGAGACTTGTACTCAAATGTTGTGTATGAATGTTTAGCTGAATGATTTGAAAGTAAAATCTTCTAAACCATTGAAGATACTTTGTAATTTTCATAGTGAAATTGATCTTTCTAAAAATCATATCCAACATTCAATATCAAAACACATTGATATAAATTTTTACTTTATAAAATAGAATTTTGTTTATAGAGATGTTATGTTGGAATAAATTTCCAAAAAGTATCAAAATGTTGATATTTCTACAAAAACCCTGATGAATGAAAGATATGTGGAATTGACACTATAACTTCATATTCAGCCTCCTCCCATGACTTCATAAGCCTCATATTGAAGTAACCCCATCTTGTTTGGGATTATGATGACTAAGGAGGAGAGAAATTAATAAATTTCCATTGTATGATGATTTTTACTTACCTTTCTTTTATGAATCTGAAGTTGTGGTTATCATACAATGGGGGATAGAAAAAAGTGATTGAAAAAGAAAAGAAATATAAAAATAAAAGTGATATAGGAGAAGATAAAAGTGAGGAAATTTTATCTTCACATGTCTATAAAAGTTTATTTACATCGAGGGATGAAATTCCATAAGAAAGTAATTTATCCATTAGTGTTTTATAATGACATTATTTTGAGAAAGGATATGTTTTAATAAAAGTAAAAAAACTCTAGTCTACAAAATCTGAGTTGTGAAAAATTTATAAGAGTTAAATAAATATTAAAAAGGGTTGTCAAAAAATTCGAAGGGGGAGGTTGAAGAACATTTAGGATAAATTGTTTTAAAAAGTTTCTGTATTTGTTGATAATTAGCCTTTTGTGTATGAATTTTTTTATTAAGGAATCTGACCATTCCCATCGCAATGAGTTCTATAAGAAAGTTGAAAGTCAATAAATGTTCAAACCTAAACAAAAAGGGGGAAAAGGATTTATTTAATAATCTTCTTTTCTAGATGTAGAGGATTAAACCAAGAAACATTATATGAAATGGTGTTCAGAAAGATGAAATTATCAATCGAACACAACATCAGTCTCAAGTCCGTCGGTATGAAGTTCGTGATCCATTGTACTCAACATTTGTTAGAATGTAAGTTGATGTTGAGTGAATAATTCTTAATTTTGCAGAAGTGGCATGTTCAAGAATGTGATGTCATGATTTATAATGTTCTCAAACTTTTAAACCCAATTAGATGATGCTTTACTGATCATGATGTTCTTATAAATCATGGAACATACTCATGAAAAAATCATTTAAGAAATTTAGGAATCAAAATGATTTAATGAATTCCAAGGATCACCACAATGTCTTCATTAGATTCTATAAACCCGAACACAGAAGATTTTATCTAGATATCATAATGTAAGAATATGATGATGTTTGATGAAGTTTAATGTTTATAAGAAGATTCATCATTGAATAATTTCCATCATTATGGAAAACCATCATAATATGATTTCCTTAATAATGGTAAGATCCATCATAATGGGGATTCCATAATAATGAGAATTCCATCATTATGAGAAATCTATCGTAATAGAAATTCCATCATTTTGAGGATTCCATCAGACTTACTATGAGAATGAAATACAATTCATCATAATAAGCAGAGAAAGGAAGTTTATCATAATGAGATGAGAAATAAAGGAATATTTTAATGATCTGTGAAAGAATGACAGAGTCTAACAAGATGAGAAATAAAGACCTATCATAATTCATTAAGAATGAAAGAGAGATCATATTGAGTTGACAAGGAAAGACATATAAGAATAAACTGAAAAACATTTATTGTATTTAAGCTGAGTAAGGTACATCATATTGAAGTTGAGGAATTTAAATCAGATTGAATAAAGTTTTTAATTTTTGAGGGGGTTGATTATGAAGAGGAGACAAAAAGAAGATTCCATAAGTTTTATGAAGAGGTAAAGAGGTAAAACATGAAATTTAATTTAATATAAATCTCAGGGAAATATGATGAGTATCGAATAATTTATTGTTTATTTTTAAATGAGAGAAATTTTTTTATTTTAAAATTATAATGAAGTGAGGAATGTTTTAAAGTTCTTAGCTCTTATTTTTCTTAGTCACCTATAAATAGTTGCTCAGATAATTCTTTCAGTGTAAATTTTCACAACAGTAGAAAAGGTCAAGAGTTGAATAATTCAAGTGAATGTTCTATCTGAATTTATATATCATAAGAATATTATACCCTTAAAGTTTATTTTTACCAGATATGAGAATTGGATAGAGGAAGAACATATTGGGAAGATTTTTAGTTTTGCTGATTGAGAATGGGTTCAACATATTAACTCCTCTGTATTGAGTCAATCAGACTAAGGATGATGATACTGAGTGTTTCAGTAGAGTTTTAGAATTGTATATTGATTAATGGAGAATCATATTCACCTCATCGAATTAATATAATCGAATCTATTCAAATTATACTATGGATCCATGTTAAATATTTGTAGAGAAAATTTAATGAAGGCTTTATTCTTTTGCATTGGATCAATTATTTTGAAAGAAAATTTTTAAACTCACCAGAGTTAGAAGAATATTTCCTATTGGATGTAGAAGGTATATAATGGGAGTTGTCACAAGTTGTATTCACTTATTCATAATAGTTAATTTCTATAGAACCATGCGAGTGACTATAGTAAGGATGTGGGTTCTCACACTAAGGCCGAAAATTGTAAATCTTGGGTGATTTAGTTTATTTATTATTTTTTCATACATGAGTATTTAATAAATTGTTTATAATGAAATAAATCTTAATAAGACACAAGGATTATGTTTCAAAAAGCATTTAATCTTATATAAAGTGAACAACTATTTCAACCCCCCTTCTCATTTAATATTCAATACTTTGAAGCTTTAAGAATAAATTTCAATATTCTAACATTTATGTATCCAAGAACACATGAAAATCTGTAATATTGAATCTGGATAGTTTATTCAAAATGAAATTATTTTTTTTATTATTCTTCAATAAAATCTTAAATACATGTCCAAATGAGCTGAAATTGTGAGGGAGACAAGAAAAGTCGTGAACGAAAAAATCTATTAAAGATAACTAATCCTTATACAACCAATTAATTGTAAAAAATGACTAATCTTTTAGAGTAAATAATTGATGTAAATGTTTTTTAATGGATATGAATTAATTTTAATAATGAAATACTCATAGGTTCCAAATAAATTAAGTAGTATCTAATAATATAAATACCTAAAAAATAAAAATATGTAATATAAATAATTTATTTTTAAGTGTAAAAATTATATTATTTCATGAATGGAAAACAATAAAATATATTTTAAAGACATGGGTTGTTATGTTCTTCCCACCTTATGAAATGTCATCGTCAAAATCTAGTTTCATGCCATCATATTAAAATAAAATAGGGTACTTCAGCATCATTACTTATTCGGGTCCCCTTGTTGCCACATTGAACATTTTATTTCTCCATAACACTCTAATGAGGTTAGATTTCTTATTACTCAATATTATATCTATGGTGGAAAGAATATATTCCAACTCTTTAATATAAGACAAATCAAGTTCAACATATATCCCATATATTGGAAGTACATGTGTTGGGTATGGAATGTATTTCCTTATCATTGAGATATAGAATACTCTATGAATCTTAGATGGGTTGGGTGGAATGGATAAACGAGAAGATATACCTCCATTTTTCTCTATGATCTCAAATGGTCTGATGTAAATTGGACCCACCATTTCCTTCTTCTAAAACTACATAAACCCTTACTATAGTGATACATTCATGAAAATGTGATCCCCTACTAGGAATTCCATGTCCTTATTTCAGTTATCACTACATATTTTCGATTGTCTTTGAGATTTTTTGATGTTATTATGTACTACTCTCACCTTCTTAGCTGGATGATAAAATTTTCTAGAAAAACTACCTACCTCTCTCCAACCTCATCCAAGAAGGTTGGATTATGAAATATTTTCTTATACAATACCTCATATGGTTCCACCTATATAAATGAATGGAAACAACTATTATATAAAAAGTCCACAAGAGGTAACTATTGGTCTTATATTATTTATATGTCAATTTAACATGAAATCATCGTATCCTCTAATGTTTTTATAGTTATTTTAGAGTTCAAATTAGTTTAAGGAAGATATGTGGGGGTCCAAAGTATCTCAGTCTTTAATTACATTGAAAAAATATTCCAAACTTTATATGTGAATAAAGGGTCATTCTCATTAACAAATGATAATGGTGTACTGTGAATTCTTATAACTTCATTAATATATAAATGAGAAAGACGTTCAAGGGGTAGATCCTCCTTTATTGATAGAAAATTTACATATTTTAGAAGACAATCAATAATGAACCATATTTTCTCTTTTTTGTTTTAGGTATCCCCGTGAAAAGTCCATTGTGATATTTTTCCACATACACATAGGTATAGGGATAGGTTACATGAAACACTTTTTATGTATCCTCTAAAACATAAGATGTTGTAACACAAAACATATAGAAAAACAAACAGTAAGTTTTTTCTTCATGTTATCCCCTAAAAGTTTTGTTTTAGATCCATATACATCTTTGTACTATTAGGGTGTATATATATTTTTGATTTATGAGCATATTATGGTAACTCCAACATTATCTAGGGTATTGTTGTAACAAAAAATATTCATCCAAATTTCAACACACCATCATCATATGTGACCCCCCACAATTTCCCATATTCCATGGATTTGATTTTCATATAAATATAATTTTTATACTACTAATACTTATTTATCTTCTACAATAAGTATGTTTTGGTAAATACTTAGCAAAGGAATGATGTACCCCCATCAAATAGTTATTTTCATATCCATCTCTACGAACCTCAAGAATATTGGATCATTTTCTAGCTTCACAATGGATAGGAACCCATGATCTTTTATACTCAAGGAATTTTCCACCTATTTTTCCTTCTTAGGGTGGTACTATATTATGAAATAATAGTCCCTAATATATCCCAACAATCACATTTGCATCATTTTAATCTCATTCTATGTGAATACATACTTCAATATTTTATGATAGGTATAAATGTCAAATATTTCACCATAGGTTTAAGGCCTCTGTATATCTAAAGAAAATACCACAACAAATGTATCAAGTTTATGAGTTTGATAGTTCTCTTCATGGGTTTTCAATTTTCCTAATGCATAAGAAACAAATATATCATTCTATATAAGGATACACCCTAGCCATTTCATCTATGTATTAGTATAAATATATAAAAACCTTCTTTTCAAAATAATAAAGTAAATACAGGTGAATTAATTACCTTTTTATTTATTTCCCAAATCATTCCACACACTCCTTAGACCATGTGAATTTTCCCACATCACGTGTCAATTTGGATAACATATTAACTATTTGGTATTTTTTAAAAAAATCAATGATAATAACCACCTAAAACAAGGATAATTCATATCTCAATTTTATTAGTTGGTTTTTTCCATTCACTAAAATCTGACTTCTTAGTGGGGTCAACAAATATTCCATCTTTGGAGTCAATATGACCATAAAAAGAGATTTTTTGAAGCTTGAATTCAAACTTAATAAAATTTCCTATAAAGGTACTTCTCCCTTAGTTTCTCAAGGGTGATTTGTACGTGATCTACATGATCATCCAAATAATTTGTGTATATCAAGATATAATTGAAGAATACCAATTTTTTTTATCAAGATGGTCCTTGAATATTTTGTTAATTCGATCTATAAAGACAGATGATGCATTAGTTAGTCCAAATGGAATTACCATGATATCATAATGTCTATAACATATAAAAAAGTAGTATTTGGTTTATCATCCATATTGAATCTCATTTTATGTTAACCATAAGAGAGATAAAAATTTGGGATCTATTTGGATCCTTGATGTTGATCAAATATATCATAAATGTAAGGTAAGGGATACTTATTCATATTAGAGATGACATTGATTCCCCTATAGTCAATGCATAAATTCATTGAACCATCCTTATTCACAAGAAACACAGAGTCTCCCTGTAGAGAAACACCAGGGTGTACAAACCAATTTTCACTTAATTATTTTAATCATTTCTTAAGCTCCACAAACTCTACTAGATCCATCATTTAGGGAGTCTTAGATATGTGTATTTTGTTAGGGATACGATCAACAGTGAATTCAAATTAATGATCAGGAATGTATCCAAGTAGTCCCTCTGGATATAAATCAATATATTCCCTAACAATAGACACATACTCTATTCATAGTAAATAATTTTTTTTATTTAATCATCATGTGGGATTTCATTCTTATATCATGTAAGAGGAGGTTCCGGATAAGACTAGATAAATGAAGTATATTCTCTAAATGCAAGGGATTTTATAACATCCTAATAGGTTTTAATATTCTTTTCTTGATAATAAATGGTTTCATTATACCTTGAAATACAACATATCCCAAGTATTATGTCAAATTATACCAGATTTATACTAATTAAATAAATAAATAGTTTACATTCATCCATCAAAATCGGGATTTTAAAAAAAAAATATTCCATGAAGTAAGACTTCCATTGAGTATTTTTATTGATAACTACATTATTATGTTTCTAATGAAATATATAATGTTCATAAAAATCATGGAATATATAAAATAGTGTGAAAAACTATAATAATATAGAAAATATAAAAATTTTTATGTTATTATCAATGTACCTTCCACCACATAATTAGAAACTCCAAATTCTTTATTATTAATTGCATAAGAACAACCATTCTCCCTAGGCCCTTTTTGTGGTATATTCCCTTAACTCTTGGGGTGTTCATTTGAATAATTTCCCATATAATTGTAATTAAATAACTAGACATTAGTGGATTCTATCTTAACCTTTCATTCAAGATCTTTACGGCCTTTATCATCACAAATTTAGAAAAATTCCACCCCTTCATGCATGTTCCTGGGTGCTTCTTCTTATAGTAATTTCTTGTTGGAAATTTTATCCTACCATTTTTATATATTTCTAAATTTATATCTTCCTAGTTATCAACCAAAAAATTCTTACCCTAATTAAATATGAAAATTTTAGACTTGGAGAATTCCTTTTAAGTCTTTATATCCATATTCACAATCTCCATATATGTTGACAATATTTGGGATACTAGTTCTCATCAAAGGTTTGGTTTTATCCCATCAAATAATCTATAAATTATTATCTATTGGTTTTTAACATTATAAGAAACATTTCATACTAACCATGTAATGTTATATTCATTCTGAGCCACAAATCTTATATCATTCTTCCTAAAGTTTAGGAATTTCCTCTTAATATCGGTATGTTACTCACACAGAAAGTACTTCTCAAAGAACATCTCCTTAATAGTCATCTAAGTCATGTATATTATTTCTTCTTTCATCATGGTGTTTCGAATTAATGACCACCTCTATTCAGTATATACCCTTAGAAGATATACCACCACATCATCCTTAACCTTCTTATCAAATTCCATGGAAATGAATTCTTTTTCTAGGGTCTTTATCCATTGTTCACCTACTAATGGATTTGTGGTCCAACTAAAGGGACGAGTTTACTATCACATAAAGCGGTCAACCTTTAATGACCCAAGATGTGGAGAAGTATATTTTTAAATGTGATAATTGTTATTAGTCATAGCTTGGTTTTACCAACATAATCTATTCATAATCTACTCTGATCCCATACCAGTCTCATTGACTTGCCCTAGAGGAAATTCCATACATTGATTTTGATTATTGACATAGTTGTTCCTTCCATTAGGAACATTTTATAGAAAATGGTATATACACAATTATTACATAAAAAACCCTATAATATTCATTTCTATAAACATTTCATGAATATCATAATGGTTTGTACCATGATTCTTTTTTTCTAACTCTGTTCTTATAAATCCAGTTCCTAAAGATTATATTAAACTATCATCTGATCGAAACTATAAAACCAAAACTCCAAGACCCTAGAGGTGGTTTCTATTTTTTAAAATGGTACAAATAAATATTAACTAATAGTTCAATAGCCTTAGGAAAACTAGATACATAAAGGTGTCTTTCATTACATTCAAAAATAATATGAAAATATGAAAATTTCATTAATCTTCTCAAAACCCTTTTATCATACGTAGTACTCTTCTCAGTATCATAGGTAAAATTTATATAATATAAAATGGGTGATATTTGATACTCAGTAAGGTGTATTGTACAATTAAGAAATTATAAATAGGACCTTATGGAATGATATAGATTTTTTCCATATAAAATGAACTAAAAGTATAGATAAATCCATGAACAAAATAACTATAAATACATTCCTAGATAATAATAACCGAACAAATATTGATGAGAATGAATAATTTTGGACATCCTAAACATATATTCAAGGCCTTATGACAAGAAATCCTGTATAAAGGAAAAGGACACTCCCATTATCCTATCTTAATTTTCTCATGATACCTACCAGTGTACTGAGGGGCTGTATTGTTTCATGCCCCACCCATCACCAAATAGTCAAATTCATTCCATTACATATCTGAAATATTATGAACATTAATATTAAAGTATTGCAAATCAGAGATACTTATCCTACTTTCTCAGTGAGGTATATCATACAAGATTTCCCATATAGAAGAAATAATTATGTGGAATGAAATTATTTTCCCCCAATCCAAGAATCAATAATGACATAAGAATTTTAAAAGGTAAGAGACCAATTTAATGATAAATAAATCCCTTTTTCTAGTTTGAATGTATCATGTAGATAATACAAGAATATTCCCTAGGAGTTTCAAACAAGTTATGTAGAAAGGCCTGTTGTCGTGTACGAGGTGATGATCAAGTCAAATCCCAATGCACCAGTTTTGTGTTTATTTCCCCTAGGTAAAATTGTGCTAGAGCCACACAAACATGTTGTATAAGGATAGAGATTTATTTTCTTGGTAAACCTCACACACATTACATCACTGAAATTTTAGGATGGTTTTATAATTATAGGATAGTTCGAGCATTATGAAGGCTTCGACAAAGGCTATAATAAGAGGGAGTAAGTAATCTCTCATTTAGAATAATTAAAATGGATAGTAATAAAGTGTAATTAAAATTAGTTATATATATGAAAATTAAGAAAAAAATACAATATAAAAATGTAATTATAATTGAAAATTAAATGGTGGAATAGGCGAATCCCTTACTACTCTTCATCTTTATAGCTTAAAGATCAACATTCAGGCCTATAAAACTCTTAATTATTAAATAGTGTGGAATAAAAGTTACTCCTTGTACATAATATGATGATATAACTTTAAATTGGGCATGGTAGAATAGGAAAAATGGGAGGTTATTTATATATGAGGATGGGTGGTGTTAAGGGTTTAAATAAGGACTATTTTTCCATTAAGGACATCCAATTTTGGGTGGCATTAATTCCACCATTATTTTTTGAAAATTAATGTTTTCATGTATGGTTAAGTTCATCCCATACATGAATCAACCTATTAATTTTATCTTATTTGTAAATACATTTGGATCAAGAATAATGGTTAATAAATTTGATAATTTTATGAGAAATCTAGATTTTCCCTTATAATTCCACTTTAGTATTTTTATTCTAAAATTGTATTAAGACCATATTTGAATCTGTGTGTGGATTATACACTAATATATCTACATATTTCATTTAGATAATTAAATATGGATCTATATTATAAGGATAAATAAGTGGCTATACAGCCAACACTGATGTGGATATAGATTTATGGGTCCAACCACAGTAATCTGGTTATAACATTTCCCCCCATTCTAGGACCATCCTATAATATTGAAATATGTTATATTTAATTATTTGGATAATTTTATACAACTAGAGTAACTTTTGTTTTCTGAAAATTATCATCATCAAAAGCACATGTATTGGCAGTGAAACTAGATTCAATGAATTTTCCAAGCTGAAAATATTTTCATCAATGATTTGACCATAACACCTAACAATATAGTATAATAAAAATCAAATTATAATGTTGGTTGATAAAAATATAGGGGATAATTTCAAAATAAGTCCAAATTCAAATATTCTTCCATTAAAGGTATCAAAAAAATCTTATAAATTTAGTATATTGAATCTGGACAGTATTTCAAGAAAAATTATTTTCTATAATTTATTCAATACATCAAAAAACTAGATAAAAAACTGAGGATGAAAAGAGGATAAAAGTTTCAGAAACTTTTATGTAGGCATATTATCTATGTGAATTAATTTAATTTTCAAAAAAACATGTAATATTTCGAAGGACAAAATTAAGGCAAATGGTTTATTAATGGCATATAATTAATTTAATTAATGTAATAATCTTATGTTATTAATAAATTAATTAATTTATAATAAAATAAATACCAAAAAAATATAAACTTTAATCATAAATAATAAAGTTTTATGTTTAAAATTTATATTATTTCTTGAATGCAAAGCATTAAAATATTTTTAAAGACCTATATTGTTATGCCAACTACGTCAACTCTTATCCCTTTTCATCATGGAGAAAAATGCAAGATCACCCCCATACGTGTCATTAAACATGTAATACATATATATTTTTTGAAATATTTTTTTAAATTAAATTCAATATTTTAGATATTTTTTATTTTATGAAACATTGATTTTATCTTGTGTTACATTCAACATCAAGTTTAAACAAAACATAAAAAACTATTAAAATATTATTATTTAATATAATAATTATCACCTAGTTGTTGAAATGATGGGTATGAATGTAATTAATAAAATTTTAAAAATACGATTTAAAAATATAAAAAAAAGAATCAATATTTTACCAATTAATTAAAAATGAAAATAAAAACTATTTGAAAATAAAGGAATTCTTTTTCTAAAAAACCAATTTTCTACCAATTAACATGTATTGCCTAAATAAATGAAACATACCATTTTTTGAATGATTTTAATAAAATTTATATATTACATATTCATTAAAATGCTTTAAATTCATATTATGCGTTTTTTATATAAGTGATAAGAACAAATATAATTTTATGCTTAAAATTATATTTTTCTAAAAAGAAATTTTGATTCATTTTACACATATTTTACACTTTAAAATTTTACTGGAAAAGTAAAGTTAATTTTGTAAATAATCGTGTAAAATTTAGCTTTGGCGGAATTGTTTATAATTTTCTTTGAAGACAGTTTTTTATTAATAGATAAAAATACTGGTTTTTAATAAGAATTGTTATATCTTTTAAATACTTTTAAAACATACAAATTTTTTTAATTTGTTTTAAAAGAAAAATTAGTTTTATAATATATAATAATTCAAGTTAGTATATTGGATTGATTTTAATGTTGAATTATGATTTAAAAACCTTTAAAAGATTTAATGTTTTCTCTTTGAAAATCTATATTCTCACCGAGTTTGCGGGATAAATTTTCAATTAAGAATTTCTTCTCATGTGAATGGAATTTGGAAAATGAATTCAATATTTGGAATAAAAATAATTTATATTATCTAATAATATCAATTTAAATTTTTTACTATAGTGAATAATAATACAAATAAAAATAATTTACCACAGTTAAAGTAAAAAATGGGTTTACTGGGGTAAACTAAGAATATAAGCGTTAAAATGACTATAAGAACTTTTAAATTTCAATAAGATGCATAAATTTTAATATTATACTTCCTAATTAAGAATATATTGTCATTTTGAAGCTTATAGATTTGGAATGAATTTAATATTTTAGATTTGTTTGGGAAATTTCCAATTAGTTTCCAAGTTGGTTCCTTTCCCCCACTTATAATATGCCACCACCACCCTTCAATTTAACACACCTATCAAGATATCTAGTTTATCAAACTCCTAAAAATATCCCTCCCCAGAAACCATTTCCATGTTCTAAATATTCTTCTCCCCTAGAAATACCACACTATGGTCTTTAATGAGAGATCCAAAGGAATTGCTTCTAAGCAGATGTTATTGTCATCACCAATATCCATCTTCTTCATTATAATTCATCAAAATTCAATTATGTCTTAACAATTACAGTATAAAAACTAAATTCAATCATAAATGATTAAATGTTATTATATTAATGTAATAACCTATATCCATCTCTACTTCCATCAAATGGAAAATGAAACCCTCGATCAGGTGTACGACAGACTACCACCTTATGAATCGATGTAGTTTGTTTTACGTCACCACCATTAAAGGATATATATAATTAGGGATTTAACATATGTATATGATATTTATGACATTAATAGACTTATATTATTATGATATCACATATACCAAAACACGTTACATTTTATGGGGGATATGATAACATCGCTTTTGTGTATGGCGGACTACTGCCTCACAAAAATGGTTCGATATTATTTACGTTTATTTTTTTAGTCCTTCAAGAAAATGGAAAATGCATTCTTGTGTATATATGACCTACCATTTCCATAAAAGATGACTTTTATTTTATATCTATATATTTTATGGATTTCATTAAATACATATATATGGAATCTGTATGAAATGTATATCATGATTAAAATTTTTCATATTATTAAAACATGATTAGTGTAAGAGGACCAAAAGAACAAAAATTCAAAACATACAAAAAAAAATTAGTTATGGTCCGAAAGGAGACTTTAAAATGAAATTGGTAATAAATGGGTAACAAAAGGTTATAAGAAAATAATATATGGTTTGATATGTATAATTATTGTTATTTAACATATGTAAAATAAAATTATACTTTTTATAAAGTAGGATTGAATGGGTATGAAGGAATTCGATACTTAAGGTAAGGGATTTCAGTACCACTTTTATTTTTCTATGAGACACAAGCCATATTCACAAAATGATTATTTTATGTGGCGTATATACTACCCATAAATTTATTTAAATATTATTATCCTTAATATTATGAGGGATTACATATCCATTTGAGGATCTATCTTTCTTGTGGTTTACAGTTCAAAAGTTACCAAAGCTGTAATGAATTATTTCTTCAATTTTCCTTTATCAAGATATATGTTATGTTATGCACCTATATTATTTTATGATGTGTATATATTATCCCTTTAAATTTTATATCAAGAATATCTTTAATTTAACGATTTGATACATTTCATTTAATTTTATTATTTCCTGGGGATTTTGAATCAATGTCATCAAAGCTGTAAGAGTTTTATGTTACAATCTTCTTATTTATCATGAATGCTGATGATTATGATTATAATGATGAAATGTTATGATATGTCCATAAAGAAACTAATTAATTTTTATATGCCCTTATTTTTTCATTATAATTAATTTTCCCTTAATTTACCTTTCTTTAAATACTCAATAGTTTAAGAGAATATTTTTAAGAAAATTTATCTTTATATATCCATTTAGTAATACCCTTCCTCTTGTAAAAATATGTTTTCTAAATATATTCTTAATTTCTTCAATATTCATAAAATTATTTATTATATATAATTTTAAGAAAAGACTTTAATGAAATCGTCATTTTAATTTCTAAACAATTTCGATTTGGATTTTTACCAAAAATGTGAAAGGAATTGTTGTTTTAACGTGTAATGATTGAATAAAATTACCCACCTTCTTCACTATTATTATCTTTGAAGAATCATTTGTAATATTTCAATGTTATTTTAAATTAAATTATTTTGAAAAAGTTTTATATTTTAATTTTTTTTCAAAGATTAAATTAAATTCTCCTAATTGTATTTAAATAAACCATAAAAATAATTTTCCATCTAAGATGATATCTATTGATGTTTCATATGCCTTATTTGGGATATTATCTAAGTATACCCTTATAATTATTTCATTAAATGATTTATATTTATTATGGAAAAATATTTTTGAAGCATGTATCTCTTCCAAAGGTTCTAATATGAGGTAATGCTTATAAAACTTTCTTATTTTCATGAGTTATGATATGTTGAAATGATTAAATGATTAGGAAACCTATCACTTTTCCACATGTTATGATATAATAAAATTTTATGAAACCCATTTTATTTGATGGGTTATGATATGATAAATGTTTTTTTATCTTGTGGAACACATAAGTGTTATTATCATTATGCGATGATGGAATCTATTTCTCTCTCCAATGTATTGGGTAAATATTTATATCTCATGAGATAAAAATGAATGGAATGGGGATTGAACTCGGTTAAGTAAGGGACATTGTCTGAAATGATGGTATTTGGAGTGAACCTTGAGTACTATGATTGTTTGGGGAGTGAACCCATTTCACTATGATATCCTTTGCAGTAATCCTTGACTACTATTAAAATTATTTTTATGCTCATATGTATGAGAAAATTCTCTGTATTATTCAAATGATATATTCTCATGGCCTAAAGTTCTTTAATTTACTTACGATTCTTGTCTTATGAACTTCCAATCATTATTCCATGACTCAATATTATGATCATTGATATGTAGTGTATGATTTTCAAATGTTATGATCATTTTATCATACCCTTATGCTCATGTTATGGTAACATATTTCCATGTTTACTTTTATTGAGCATTTGAGTTCACCAATTCTCATGTTTCATCTCCACATGATATGAAAAAAGATTTATGTAGGGTGTGTATAAGAATATTACTATGTTGGAAGTTCTATATGAGAGATGTTGATGATATTTCAGGAAATAATTTTGTTTGTGTCTAGTTTGGAAAGACACTAAACCATTAAAATCCTCAAGCTTCTGTTCATGTTATGTAATGACTATTAATATAAAAAGATATAATATCTATGTAGGATAAGAATAGGTTGTCACAGTTGGTATCATATAAAATTTTCAGTTAGCCTTTGTAAACAAGAATGTGAAAACATTAGTGAGATCCTTGAGGCTATGTTTAATGGTAAATGTAAGGATGAGTCAATGTATAAGAAAATGTCCTAGAATTTTGGTTAAACATAGAGTGAGTGTTTTACAAGAAATTATACCACTTTTTATATACTATAAGTGGTTGTGGATCTACCATATTGGTACATAGGGGTAATTACCCAAAAAAGGATGCTTTGAGATGGACTCGATCATTACTTGGTGCATGAAAACAGGCCTTGTTGCACACCTAGTTTGAAACTCTTAGGGGATATTGTAATGGCCCAGACCTCACTGGTCAATTATTTTTTGATAATCTAGGGACTGATGTCTTACATCGAATCAAGGTGGCTAATTTCACCACTTTTCAAAATTTCCCAGTTTTCAAAGTTTCCCAATAGTGGAAAACCTTTGTGTTCACTCGACTGCGGTGACTCACTGGCAGTTGCTCACTAGTGGATGCTCACTAGTGGTCACTCACTAGAGGTTTCTCTCTAGTGGTCTCTCACTATCATTTGGTTGTTAGATGTCTCTCATCTAACGGTTCATCACCGAACAGTGGCTCATCGAACGACAACTCGCCGAATGGTAGCTCACCAAATGGTGACTCGACGAGAAGTTCCTCACCGAATAGGGGATTGCAAAACAATGACTTTCTGAATGGTGACTCATTGAACAATGTCTCCTCTCATAGTGGGTCATGAATAGTGTTCCCATCTTCCTTCAACTTCACCCCTTAAGCATTTTCTTTGATGTAAAATGACTTTAATGACTTATTTTAATGTATTTGAGACTAATTATAGTCCCATAACTCCCGTTTAAATTTTCTTAAGGGTCATGGGGATTTTAATTAGTCAAACTGAGTCATCATGACTAGATCCACAATTAATGGAAAATAAAAAAATATATATCTAAACTACTAATATATTAAGATCTATTGATGGTTTATATAAAATTCCTCCCCTTTGTTCTTCCTTCTTGTTTACCCTATGTGAAAGACACCCAAAACCCTTCTTCCAATAAGAGTTGTGTGGTATTTCTGTAGCTTTATTTTTCAGTTTTCCACCCAGGAGTTTTTCTACTACATGCACACCCCGATTTGGGTGCAACTAGGATGTACCGATCATCTCTTATTCTATGTAGAGATCCCTTCATCTCTCTTAATTTTTTATCATGCAGGGTGAGTACATGGATGTCCTCCATAGGATGAAAGTTTAATCATGATTTATAGTGATAATTAAATTAACTTTATATCAACAAATAGGGGGCTTGGAAAAAGTGATGCAATTTTCTATTTTATTCATTTGGCTGTATTACGATATCTATGGGCTAACTACCCACACAAAATCATGGCCATTGGGGGTCAGTTTTTGTACATGGGATTGTCTATAGAATGAATGATGTTTTTTTCATTTAATCATTAAATATAAAATCTATTAATATTATAAATTCAGTTAATATATAAATTCCAAGGATCATATTATTTCAATGATAACCCCTGAATCAACAAAGATGAATTAAAGAAAATGCGACTTGTTCAATATGAATATATATTTCCTTAGTTTCAGCGGTTATGTTGATGTGTTCATGGTTGTTTGTTGTGGGATGTATTGAGTGGTGTAATGGAATGTCAGGTTGAGAGATTGATTGATTAAGGAATGGATGAGCAGTGTTGATAAGTGGGGCTGCAATCTAGTTGTTCTATGTTTGTGTTGATGGATGTGGTGGTGTGAAGATAGATTTGGAGGGATGACTTTGTTGAAGGATAATGATGGATGGTATCAGTAATTTTCCCAGCGTTTCTCCATGTTTGACTTTGGATGTGTTTGTCATTTTGTACTATACTTGGTACTTTCCCAGATATAAATGCAATGAATTAATAAATTAATTATTAATTAAGAATGGTAATGGTTTATAAATTTGTGGGTAATGTGAAATAGTTCTTGTGGCCTAATATATAGTGTTAAACATTAGAGGTAGGAAAAAAGGACATGGTACGGTATTGGTTGTTTCTTTATGAGAACACATAGGTGGGGAATGAGTGCTTAGTATTATATATATATAACATATATTTTACTTGAGATTTCAATACGTGCCCCACCATAGTTGATAAATATGTTCCAAATACCCCCATCGTCATGGTGTAGGGTGTCTTTCCCAAACATCCTGATGGGAGGATGGACGGATGGACATTCACTCTTCCTTGCTGCTTTTTCATGTGGTGATAGCCCAAGATTCATCTGAAAAGTTGTTGTTTGTGAGGCCCAGGTGTGTGTGGGTGAGATTTTATTTCCCAGGTGTCCTGGGTATGAGATGTGTTGTGCTTTCTCAGGTATCTTTGGGATGATATATCTTGTGAATTCCTAGGAGTCTCTAGGATGAGGTGTGGAATATGGCCTAGGTGTCTATGGGTGATATGTGATGTGGTAAGTGGCCTAGGATTTTGTGTGTGGGATGAGAGAGGTATGTGGCCCATGTGTCTATGGGTGGGATTTGGTTTTCTGGCCCCAGTGTGTGTGGGAGGGTTTTGATGTGGTTTTTTTGGAGGAGGTTGGAATTACATGATGTTTTCCATTAGGGTTTGAGAGTGGATAATTAGTGTAAAGTGTTGTGGGGTACCCCATAATTGATGTTCATTATATTACATTAGTTTACATGAATTATTTTGTGACCATTAATTTGTTTTGTTGGGATAGTTAGTATACCTTCTTCGGTTCTATTTGGTACTACTATTTTCTCACAAGTGCATTAGCATGCCACCTTCACATGTACATTAGAGGCTTCAGTTTCCCTACTGAGTATAATTATATGACCACCCTAAATATATAAACTCTTTTTAGGTTTGCAGGAGAATTACTTGGACTGTACTGGACCCTACTAGATCATATATTGGTCTTTTTTGTGTCGTTTATTAGATTTTCATTTTTTTACATTACTTGGGACACTTCTATTATTTGTATCAGTTATATTTTAAACATTATTGTGGGATGGTTTTGGATTTATTTTTATGTGTTTCTTGGATTTATTATGTGGATGATCCATCATATCATACAATATTATTTAATTAAAAAGGTTAATGGCTCCCATATTGTGAGATTTGTACACCCATGGTGTTAGTCGACAACCCGGGGCCTACTGGATGCGGGACATGGGGTTATTATCTTCCTTTTTTCATTGCTAGTCTTAGATGAAGTATCATGGGGGGGGTTGTGATAGAGTGGTATCATATGGGATGTTTTAGAGATAGGATGGATTCTACAGCTAGGAATAGTGATTATTGCATGAGATGGTATGGAAAGAGATCCAGTTGACCTTGGTGCATGATATAGGCTAGGGATACTGGCTAGTAAACAAGATTTTGGGGCCCCCTATGATCCAGTTCATGGAATCTAATCCTATTGAACAACCAAGTGAGAAAAATATTATTATAGGGTAGAGACCTAGGAAAGGTACATCCAACATAATGGAATGTGTTCTTGTTTGAATTGGGTTGTTTTGGTAAGGTTAAAATGAAAAAACAAATGAAATGAAATGAAAAAGTTAAAATGAATCCTAAACTCTTTATTACTCAAGAGTAAGAAATATTTGTTTACCTTTTGAGTTATTGATCCTGGACATCACCTGCTTGAGGATCAGGTAGTGGAGGTTCGACATGTTTTTTTAGTTGATTACCAAAAGGTTGATCTGGCTGAGGAAGATGGTGAGTGGCAGAAGAAGATGACTGCTTTCCAATGGAAGGATCTGGGAAAGTATGAGGGAAGGAATTCATATGTGGATATAGAGGGACGATTAGAGGATATTGAGATTGCCCTCAGTTTTTTCTAGTCCATAATGGGATACTCAGTCATTTTGTAATTCATTAATATGCGAGGATAGGCACGTCAATGGTGGAAGATATTTCTAGGGGAGGGTAAGGGGGAAGACATGTTGTGGGTTGACTACTAGAAGGGATTATGGGTAGTGTTCCATTTGTCAACTATAAAGGCTTAGAAAAGAAAAGAGCTAATATCCCCTTATCACGGGAGTATGTCAGTATGATAACATGTGATCAAGTTCAAGGATATTATTCACTTTACCCCAAATCCCATTCTAGAGGAGGAGTCTCATGCAAGACAGCTTGAGGAGCCCCTATACACTTTAATACAATATGTCGTTACTCCTTTTACATTTCCAACGAATCTACAGGATCAGAATAAGTTGAATGTGATCGAGCAGATGCACTCATGATGAGGTTTTCCATGAGATGGGAGAAAATAGAGTTCTTTAAGTGGTACTACTGTTAGTGGTTTATCTCAGGTGTTAGGACCTATGTAGTTTCCCTTTCGACCTCCTAATGCCGGTGGTATCCATGCTTTTACTATGGGCTTGGGGCAAACATGTTTATTTTTTGGGGTTCATGGGAATCTTCATAATTAGTTCTCAAGCTTAGAGTCAACCTTAGTAGAAGTTTCTAACGACATAGTTTCATCAGTAGAGATAACAATCTCTTTCCCTACCAAGGGGAGATGGAGTAGGTAGAGGATGACCTCAGGATGCCCCTAATTCTTAGGGACCACGACCCAAGCATGATCATTGGTGTGGTTATAATCAAAGAGGATGAGGAGCTGGGTGTGGTCAGTTTAACACCACAGAGTTATAATTTCATGTAGGGCCATAGATCATCAATGGTACGATCATTATGTTTAGTATGCTTTCTTGTTATTTGTTTTATTCATAAGATTCTCACTCATTTGTTTCCCACAATTTATCCCATTCTTTGGTACTAGATGTATGGAAGATTCATGTTCCCTTGGAGTTGAGTACGCCAGTAGGAGGCTAGTCCCACATGTTTGATGTGTTGTGAGGATGCAGACTTTAGTCATATAAGGATCTTTTCATTCTAAAGATGCAACCATATGATTACATCATCGAGTAGTGTTATTCAATAGGTTTTGTTAATGACTGTTTCTGGAGGAGAGTCAAATTTTCATACATGGATTGCTAGCATGTGGATTTTGTTGGTGATAAAGTTTAACAGGTGGGCAGTCAGCATGTGGAATATCTTCTTTCCTTGTTGGATGAGCTGTGAATGGAATCGGTGGACACTAAGATGGTGGAAGTTCTCAGTTTCATTGGAGAGTTTTTAATGATTTCCCTAAATAGGTTGTGACTCTACCCCCTCGATTTGATTTTTAGTTTGGGATAGAATTACATCCTGATGTTTCTCTGATTTTTATGGATCATTATCAAATGGAACATTCTGAGTTACAAGAGTTGACAATCCAGATAAATGGCCTGATGAATAAAGGCTTTATCTGACCTAGTGTGCCACTATGTGGTGCGATAGTGTTGTTCATAAAGAAGTTAGACGGTGGACTAAGGCTGTGTATAGCCTACTAGATGTTGAATCAGGTGATAATAAAGAACCATTACCCCCTTCTGAGGATAATTGATCTTTCCAACCAGTTGATAGGGGCAAGTCAGTTTTCTATGATCGATATGTGCTTTGGATATCAACATTTGTGGGTGAAGGGGGAAATAATCAAAATACTGCATTCAGATGTTGGTATAGGCACTTTGAGTATGGAGTCATGTCATTTGGTGTTATGAACGCACCAACCATGGTTAAGGGACTTATGAACTCCTTTTTTCATGAGTTTTTGGAGCAGTTCATCATTGTATTCATTGATGATATCTTGATCTATTCAAAGTCATATGGTGAGTATACTAAGCATCTTAGGACTGTCTTGTAGGTCCTTTGATTCCACCAGATCTCTGGGAAGTTGTCTAAGTGCAAGTTCTGGACATGATAGGTGCATTTCCTTGTGAAATGTACTGTCTAGGAAGGGCGTGGAAGTCGTCCAATAAATGTTTGAAGATTTAGATTCTTGGGAAGCACCATGAAATATGGAAGAAGTTCGCAGTTTACATGGTATTACAAGATATTATCTGAGGCTTTTACCCAATTTATATTGATTTATAGCCCTGTTTTTCGCTATAAATAAAAGTGATTAATCCTTTTTTGTGGGGTGGTCAGTGCCAGGTATCATTCGGTTACCTGAAGGACAAGATGGTTAGTTTCCCAGTGATCCAGTTTCCTGAAAAAGGGGTAATGTTTGACGTTTTTTATGATGCTTCCCCTTTGGTTTTGGGATGCATGCTAATGTAGTAGCATAGATTTATCTCTTATGTGTCTAGGAAGTTATGTGCTCATGAGAATAAATTCCACCCATGTTCTGGAGTTCGTAGAACTAGTGTTTTCACTAAAGTGTGGTGGCATTAGCATATTAAAGAATGCTTTGTGGTCATCACGAACCATAAGAGATTGAGGTATATCTTCTCCCAATGAGATATTAATCTATGATAGTGCAGGTGGATATAACAACCCATTCTTTACATACATTTTTATTACTTCAGAATTGAAGCACGCTTATTAAAACATATAACAAAACAAGGTAAGGACCGTATAGGTATAGTGTCTTTAGAAACTGGGAAACATAAACAACTGGTTCATAAAGAATCTACACTGTCTCCAATTTATTTCATAATATCTATAGTCTTTTTTGGAATATCTTACTTAATAACCTTATTCCTGACCTGGGGAAAGAAAACATACAAAAGGGTGAGCTCAAATGCTCAGTAAGGGTAATCAAAAGAAATTTCAATCACATCATATTCATAAGAACATAACATTTTGGAAATCGTACCCTGCAAAAGAGATCATAATTTCATAACATGGTATAAATCATGGTAGTGAAATGTAATAACAATAATAATAACTTAAACATGAATCTTTATGTCATACACACATAATCGTAGTTATTCATTTCTTATTAGTCAAGACTCATTTCCAAGTCTATCTTAGTGGACAAAGTCCATTTTTGAACCGAGTTCATTCCTCATTTCAGTCCTGTTTCACTGAACCGATTTAACCTGCCATTCCAGCCATGTCTTTCTCATGAGATATAAAATATTTACCCAATGAATTGGAGGGAGATATAGGTCCCAACCATCTCATAATGATACCATTCATATGTGTGCCACAAAATCATAAAATCATACATCATTGCATAACCCATGTAATAAAAATGGGATTCTTAAACATCGTGACTTCATAAAAAAATACATATAAGCTAAAGGAATTCATAAAAATAATTCCATCACAACATAATGAAATCAATGTATTAATAGGGATATAAACAGAACCCAATATTATCTTATATTGAAAATAATTTTGATAAAACACTTGAACTCAATTCTTGAGGAAAATATCCTTTCTACTTCAAAAACACTTTTCCTATCTTAACATGTCATACAATCCTAAACAAAAATAAGTTGATTAAAAATAAACATGAAAACTTGTAAAGGATGTTTCTTGGAAATAATTTTTTAAAAATCCATTCATGCCGTATAAGTTATAAAAACATTCTTCTCATACTTTTGTCGGAAAAGTCAAAAAGTACCTCGTATGAAAAATGACAAAAGATTCCTTTTATATCTTTTAATAAAAACTCACCGAAGGGTAAAATTGGATATAAACAATTATAGAAGGATACAAATATTACATATTGAGGAAACATGGATGTGGATGATAAATATTTCCCAGTAAATTATGAAGTATAAACAATCTCGGATAAAAATGAGATTGCAAGATTTTCCCTTACATTAGGTCTGATTTGCTTTGTAAGTGTCTGGACCTCCTATATAATGATTTAAATAATTTCATTGACTTTTTCCAGAATCATAATCATTGTTATGATATCATATATGGTCATATTCTTATCGTATTATTAGTAATATTTCATTTCTACTTGTTATTCGGGTGATTATTACATTTTGTTCTTATGCGTGTTTTGTCGAAGAAATTCTTATTATTCTTTTTAGGTTATAGATACCTCATTTACAGAATGGTATTAGTGTAATATATATCGTATTTATTCACTCAATTCATTTATGTAATCATTATGCAATGAAAATCATGTAGAACGAGTCGCATCACATCATGGAGACGGTATTCCGTACGTACGCACGAGCGATGATATCGGTCCCATGATCGTGGAATTGTATTAAAGTGTATGTATACTATTTCAGAATCAATATCACTTTAAAATAATGATATATTTTCAAACATTACCCCATTATACCCATCCAAGTAAGGCGGTGGTGGAAAATAGATTACACCACGGCGTGGAGATGGTATTTCGTACGTACGCACGTGCGATGATTTAATTTTCCGTAAGATGGATAGATGGTGAAATAAAATTGTTTAATAATTATAATAACATATAAGTATATGAGTGATACTGATGTTATTAATTCATAATGAAACAACTAAAGAAGAACAAGTTGAAGAAGAAATAATGTTGAAAGAATCAGTAACAGACATTACCTCTTCTTTGAAGCGCTTCTTTGAGACCTCCTTTTATGGCACTAAAATTGGTCGTTGCATAATCCCAGTACCTCTAGGATGTTTTTAGAGAATTTTAGAGGAGAAATGGGCAGGGTTTGGTAGATCTTGAAGGCTCAAAGTGGTGTGAGGAAGAGAGGGAGGAGGTGCCCTTTTATAAGGGAGGAGAGGGGCACCTTTGGAAAAACTAAAAATATTATTTTATTATAAATCCATATTTGGTTTTAAATAGCTCCAAATTGAATTATTTTGAATCTAAGGTGGGTATGGGTCGAAATAATCTCATCCAATAGTATTTGGACAAGTTTAGATTACTATTTTAACCTTATCATTTAGATTTAACTTTAAGTTAGATAATTTGACTTTTACCTTGTCTTTTTGTGTTCTTACACTATAAGGTTAATACACATAATATAACAAACCAAACAAACCCCAAGTTGTTTATTAGTAATATATATAACCTTATCTAAGTCATTTGTCCAAACCATAGATTTTTAGGAATAAAATAACAATTAATAATATAATATTTTTTTTAAACTATTTTATGTCAATTTTGACACTATTTAATAATTTATTTTTGATAAAATCATAACATAATTATTAGTTCGAAAAAAGTTAATTAAATCGATAATAAAATGGCATATTAACCTATAAAAGTAGTTTAATTCATAAAAAGTCTCAAATTACATTTATTTGGGTATTTATAACATCAATTATGTCAATATTTCACTAATAAGATAATTACTGCATCATTTTTGTGTCATAAATAAATTAAATTATTTATTGTCTAAAAATTACAAATAAACTACCATTATATATGAAATCATTTTATCTTTCTAATAAATATTTATAGTCGAATATATCTTATGTATAACCCTATATTAAAAATTATTTACTTATTAAACATTTATTTTAACTATTTTAACCCTTCTTCAAATAAATTAATATTAAATGTCCTAATCTAATACAAGTGGGACTAAATGGTCATATTTTATTCCTAAGGTTGTTTTTAGTCGAATTACACTTATCCAATAGAATTAAGACATGTGTTAGGGTAATAATAATATCATTTTTACCCTTAATTACCCTATTTACTTTTAACCGTGGTAAATATAAGTAAAAAAGTTACTATTCACCAAAAATTATTTTCATCTCATTGAACCACATTTTACTTACTGACATCAACCGTGTATCTCAAATTTTTTAAATTCCACTCATAGAACTAGTAAAATTTTGTTTTATGTAAATTTTCAAATTTTCCTAGTAGGTGGGTAAAAGACGGGGAAAAGTTCAATAAACTTTTTATATATCTAAAATTATAATAAAATTACCCCAATGAATTGCATTGAACCTATATAGGTATTATGTATCAATTTTGATCTAAAATAAATTTAAATAAAATAAATAATTATTTAAATAAAAAGTCATGTTTTTAAATAGTAACCCAGTGTTTTCACTATTCATCATAAATTGAGAGTTTCCAGAAAAATATCAAAATTTCACCCTAGTGTAATTTCGATATTCCGAATCCAAAAATGAATTCCATTTTGAAAAATAAAATTTATAAAATTTTACAAAATGGTTATTACTATTCATAATGGCTAGTTTTAATAATATTTTAATAGCATATCGTTTTTTAGTGAAACTCGGTATTGCGTACGACGCAAGCTATCAAGGAAGGTCGCGATTGCGTGTAAAGAAAGCCAATATAGTGTTGTGTGTTGTGAAAGATTCCTTTGATGATTTATATAAAATAAAAACAAAATATTTCTTATAAAAGTCTCGGGTGTTACATTCTACCCCCCTTAAAATGAATTTCACTCTCGAAATTCGTCACTTGTAACAAAAAAAATGAGGATACATCTCCCTCATCATATCCTCATGCATCCATGTAGCTTCATCTAATTGGTGGTTCTCCATAAAACTTTCACCATGCGAGTGGTCTTGTTCTATAGGACTTTTTCACTACGATCGAGAATCTCTATCGGCTGTTTTTCATAAGAAAGATCTTGTTTCATCGGTACAACTTCTGAGCTGAGTACATGTGAAGGATCAGGTATGTACTTTCTCTAGAGAGATACATGGAACACATCGTGAACTTGAGAGAGATTTGGTGTAAGTGCCAATCGGTAAGCTACCTTCCCAACACGATCCAGTATTTTGAAAGGACCGATATACATAGGGCTCAGCGTTCCCTTCTTTCCAAATGTCATTACTCTCTTCCAAGGAGATATTAATAAGAACAATTTATCACCCACTTCAAACTCTAAGTCTTTTCATCGGTTGTCAGCATAAATTTTTTGTCGACTCTGAGCTACTCTTATGTGTTGTTGAATAGATAATACCTATTCTACCATCTCTTCAACATGATCAGGTTCTAATAGCTTTCTTTCCCCAACTTCATCCCAGCAAGTTGGACTCCTGCATTTCTTTCCATAGAGAGATTTATAAGGAGCCATCTGAATACTGTAGTGAAAGCTATTATTATAAAAAAATTCCACCAAAGGTAGGTGTTGAGCCCAACCACCTTTGAAATCCATAGAGAAAGATCTCAACATATCTTCTAGAGTTTGAATTGTCCACTCAGACTAACCGTCTGTCTGAGGATGATAAGCAGTGCTGAAACTCAACTCTGTATCCAGAGTATGATGAAGACTTCTCCAGAACATTGAGGTAAACCTCAAATCCCGATCAGATATAATAGAAAGTGGTACTCCATGCAATATTACCACTTCCTTTACATATATCTGGGCTAGCTGCTCCAGAGAGAAATCCTCTCTAATAGAAATGAAGTGTGCAGACTTTGTAAGACGATCAACTATGACCCAACTAACATTATTGCCATTGGATGTTTTTGGAAGTCTGGTGACAAAGTCCATGGTAATGTTTTCCCATTTCCATTTGGGTATGGGTAATGGTTGAAACACCCCCTTAGACTTCTGTCTCTCTACTTTAACTTGCTGACAAACCAAGCATCAAGAGACATATTCAGCAACATCTCCTTTCATGCCATCCCACCAGAAGTACTATTTCATGTCCCTATACATCTTCGTTCTTCCACGATGAATAGAGAATGAAGAACTATGAGCCTCATCCAACAGCTCCTTATTGAATTCGAGGATCGGAGGAACACAAACCCGATTCCTGAACATTATTATCCCATCACAATCAAGGTTGAATTTAGGAACATTTCTCACCTTCTTTTGTAATTCTATATCTTGTTTTTGTGCCTCTTTAATCTTAGCATGTATATATGGTTGAACATTCATTTGAGAAAGATACAATTTTTTCCCTTTCATTATAATTCCAAGATCCATCCTTTGTAAATCCATAAATATTGGATCTTTTGTGATCCTCATCATGGATAAACTGGCATGGTCTTGTCGACATAATGCATCTGCCACCTTGTTTGCTTTCCCAGGGTGGTAATGAATTGAGCAGTCGTAATCCTTAATCATCTCCAACCATCTTCTTTGGCGCATATTCATCTCCTTTTGTGTGAAAATATACTTTAAACTTTTATGATCAGTATAAAAGTCACACCTTTCTCCTTAAATATAATGCCTCCAAATCGTTAATGAAAAGATTAACGTAGCTAACTCCAAATCAAGAGTTGGGTAATTTTTCTCATGGATTTTCAACTGTCATGAGGCATAAGATATCACCCTATCATTTTGCATAAGAACACACCCCAATCCCTTCTTGGATGCATCACTGTAGATCACAAACCTTTCTCAACTATAAGGCAGTGTGAGCACATGTGCATTGGATAACCTTCTTTTCAACTGCATGAAATTATCTTCACATTCCTCCATCCAAACAAACTTAACTCCTTTCTGAGTCAACTTGTACAGTGGATTAGATAATCGTGAAAAATCATTCTCAAAACTTCGATAATATCCAGACAAACCAAGAAAAATTCGGATCTCGATTACTATTGTTGGTCTCAACCATCTTTCAAATAACATCTGTTTTTGATGGATCCACAAATATACACTCTTTTGAGATTATGTGACCCAAAAATGAATCTTTTTGAAGAAAAAATTCAAACTTGGTAAATTTGGCATAATGCTTTTCCTTTCTCAGGGTCTTCAATATAATTCTCAAGTGATCTTCATGTTATTCCTTGATCATTGAATATACAAGAATATTGTCTATAAAGACTACCACACACTGATCACGATAGTCTCTAAAGACTCTATTCATCAGATCCATGAAGATAGCAGAGGAATTAGTAAGACCAAATGGAATCACTATAAATTAATAGTGTCCATAACTTGTACGTAAATCCGTCTTTGGTATATCCTGCCTTTTGACCCTTAATTGATGATACCCTGAATGAATATCAATATTGTAAAAGTATTGTGCTCAGCATAATTGGTCAAATAAGTCATCAATGCATGGGAGAGGATATTTTTTCTGGATAGTGATCTTGTTACGTTCTCGATAATCAATAAAGAGTCTCATTGATCCATCTTTCTTTTCAACAAACAGAACAGGTGCTCCCCAAAGTGACGCACTAGGGTGTATGAAACCCTTATCAAGATTCTCTTGGAGTTGCTTCTTCAATTCCTGCAACTCAATTAGGGCCACTCTATAGGGTCTCTTTGAAATAGGTAAAGAACCCAGTACGAGTTCTATTGAAAACTCAACTTCAAGATTTGATGGAAGACCCGGAAATTCCTCCGGAAAGACATCATCAAACTCCCATACAATGGGAATATTCTTAATAGTGACTTTATCACCAACCATTAGAGATAAATAAACTTCATTTACTGGAATCAAGACCCATAAGATGGAAGAAATTTTCACTGGAATGTTATGTTCATCCTTGCATTGATAGACGATCAAAGATTGATCTGGAATATGAAATGTGACTTCCCTTCTTTAGAAATTGATATGAGCTCCATATAGAGAAATCCAATCCATGCCAAGAATCAAATCACATTCCACCATTGGAAGGATCACAAGATTTGCAGGAAGCACTTTCCCACAAACTTCAATCGGAGAAGAATTATAAATTTTTTATGCGACTGTTGTGCCATTAGGGGTTGTCACAGCTAACTCAACATCTAATTATTGTGGTAATATGGTGATACTCTTAGAAAATTCATCAGAAATAAAGGAGTGGGTGGATCCTAAATCAAATAAAACATTTTCTACTTTAAAGTGGATGGTAAGTGTACCTTTCACCACTTCGTTATCGTACTCCAGATCACTAATAGAAATTGCGTTTGACTTTACTTTATCTTTAGCCTTAAGAGTTTTTTGACGTCGATCATCATAAAAAACCCTTGGATTATGGAATTGATTGGAATAATGCCCCATTTCCTTGCACTTGTAACATTGAAGTGTAAGAGATCCACTCTGTGTAGCCTTTTCATTGTTCGCATCACTAGGCATCTTCTTCCCATCATTGAGGCATTCAAATGCCTGATGACCTTCCTTTCCACATTTGAAACATTTACTTGTCCCTTTAAGACAAATCCCTCCATGTTTCTTTCCACACTTTGAGTATAAGGTAAAACTCATCTTCTTTTCAGTGTGCTCTTTAGATTTTCCTTTGAATTCCATTTTCCTCTTCTTATCAAACCCATATAACTGATGGGTTACTCCAATCTCCATATCAACTTTGAGATAACATCGAATGATTTCTTCATAGATATTGAAGTCCCTTATGGCTAACGCCCTACGAAGACATGGTTTTAAGCCACTAAATAATCTACCGATCTTACTCTCAGGTTGGATAATAATACCAGAAGAATACCTTGCAAGTCTTGTAAAATTTTCTTCATAGGTACCAACAGATTCATCATCCTTTTTCTTTAGTTCAGTATACTCTTTATCAATCATTGTTTGGAGAATACGAGGGAAGTACTTATTGAAAAATAAGTTCTTAAACTCATCCCATTCCACGGACTCAATTTCATCTCTTGGCGTCGTATTTTTAATAAGATTACACCATTGATCAACATCACCTTCCAAACGATACACTACTAAGATGACTTTATCATGTTCAGAACATTGAAGAACTGAAAATATCTTTTCAGTAGTATTGATCCATTGTTCAGCAACTAATGGATCAGTAGACCCGCTGAATGAAGCTGGACGCTGTCTCGTGAAAGATTCAGTAGAATGTTTCTCCTTACATTGCTCGTTTGGAAGTCCTGCATGATTCATACCTTGAGAAAGTTATGTGATCATGGCTACAAGATTTTTCATTCCAGCTCCCATAACGTTTGGTTGCTCAGGGGGACAATCATTGCATTGCTCGTCGCATTCCGCATTAACACGGTTCCTTCGGGTTCTATCCACTGACTAAAACCAAGAAGAATAGTATGAGCAACACTAATTATAATAGGAAAACCACATAATCAAGAATAAAATTTCACACATAAGGTCTTATCCTAGGTTATTCATGGAAATTTCTAAAACACTATGATTGTGTTCTATGCTTAGACCAATACATAGTATTCTTACTACGTCTTTCACATCCTAGCTTCCAAAGGTTGACTATACCTTTCCTCTGATACCAACTATAACGACCCATACATTACATACATGGTTATTACATCAAAAATGAATAAAACTTATTAAAACCTATAACAAAACTAGGATAGGACCGTATATGTATAGTGTCTTTATAAAATGGGAAACATAAACAACTGGTTCATAAAGCATCTACATTGTCTCCCATTTATTTCATCATATATATAGACCCTTTTGGCATATCTTACTTAATAACTTTCTTCCTGACCTGGGGAAAGAAAACATACAAAAGGGTGAGCTCAAATTCCCAGTAAGGGTAAACAAAAGAAATATCGATAACATCATATTCATAAGAACATAACATTTTAGTTATCTTACACTGTAAAAGAGATCATAATTTCATAACATGGGATAAATCATGGTAGTGAAATGTAATCACAATAATCATAACATAAAACATGAAGCTTTTTGTCATACACACATAATCATAGAGAATAATTTCTTATTAGTCAAGACTCATTTCCAAGACTATCTTAGTGGACAAAGTCCATTTCTGAACCGAGTTCATTCCTCGTTTCAGTCCTGTTTCACTGAACCGGTTTAACCTACCGTTCCAGCTATGTCTATATCATGAGATATAAAATCTTTACCCAATGCGTTGGAGGGAGATATAGGTTCCACCCATCTCATAATGATAACATTCTTATGTGTTCCACAAAATCATAAAATCATACATCATTTCATAAACCATGTAATAAAAATGGGATTCTTAAACTTCATGACTTCATAAAACAATTCATATATGATAAAGGAATTCATAAAAATAATTCCATCACAAAATTATCAAATCAATGTAATAACAGGGAGATAAACAGAACCCTATATTATCTTAGATGGAAAATAATTTTGATAAAACACTTGAACTCCATTCTTGAGGAAAATATCCTTTCTACTTCAAAAACACTTTTCCTTTCTTAATATGTCATACAATTCAAAACTAAAAAATTAGATTAAAAATAAACGTTAAAACATGTAAAGGAAGCTTCTTTGAAATAATGTTTTAAAAATCCATTCATGCCATATAAGTTAAAAAACATTCTTCTCGTACTTTTTTCAGAAAAGTAAAAAAGTACCTCGAATGAAAAACGACAAAAGATTCCTTTCATATCTTTTACAAAAAACTCACCGAAGGGTAAAATTGGATATACACAATTTTAGAAGTTTATAAATATTACATATTGAGGAAACATGGATGTGGATGATAAATATTCCCCAGTAAATTCTGATGTATAAACAATCTCGGATAAAAATGAGATTGCGAGATTTTCCCTTACCATAGGTCTGATTTGCTTCGTAAGTGTCCGAACTCCTGTATAATGATTTAAATAATGTCATTGACTTATTATATAAGCATAATAATTGTTATGATATCATATATGGTCATATTCTTAGCTTATTATTAGTAATATTTCATTGCTACTTGTTATTCGGGTGTTTATTACTTTTTGTTCTTATGCGTGTTTTGTTGAATAAATTCTTATTCTTATTTTTAGGTTATAGATACCTAATTTCCAGAATGGTATTAGTTTAATATATTTCATATTTATTTACTCAATTCATTTATGTAATCATTATGAAATGAAAATCATGTAGAACGAGTCACATCACATCGTGGAGACGGTATTCCGTACGTACGCACGAGCGATGATATCGTTCCCATGATCGTGGAATATGTATTGGAGTGTATGTATACTATTTTAGAATCAATATCAATTTACAATAATCGTATATATTCATTATTTTCACCATTATAACCATCCAAGTAAGGTGGTGGTGGAAAATAGATTTCACCACGGTGTAGAGACGGTATTCCGTATGTACGCACACGCGGTGATTTCATTTTCTGTAGTATGGATAGATGGTGAAATAGGGTTGTTTCATACTTATAATAACATATAAATATATTAGTGATAATGATGTTATTAATTCCTAATTAAAAAACTAATGAAGAAGAATTGGAATAAGAAATAAAGTTGAAAGAATCGGCAACAGACATTACCTCTTCCTTGAAGCGCTTCTTTGAGACATCCTTTTGGGGCACTAACATTGGTCTTTGAAGAAGACCAGGACCTCTAGGATGTTTCTAGGGAAGTGGAGAAGAGATATTGGTAGGGGTTGTCCGAGCAGGAAGGCTCAAAGTGGTGTGAGGAAGAGAGGGAGGAGGTTCCCTTTTATAAGGGAGGAGTGCGGCAACTTTGGAAAAACAAAACATATTATTTTATAATAATGCCATATTCGGGTTTAAATAGCTCCAAATTGATTTATTTCGAAGCTAAGGTGGGGATGGGTCCAAATCCACTCATCCAATAGAATTTGGATAAATTTAGAATACTATTTTAACCTTATCATTTAGATTTAACTTTAAGTTAGATAATTTTACTTTTAACTTGCCTTTTTGTGATCTTACACTATAAGGTTAATAAACTTACTATAACAAGCAAAAAAGAACCCCAAGTTGTTTATTATTGATATATATAACCTTATCTAAGTCATTTGGCCTATCATTATATTTTTAGGAATAAAATAACAATTAATAATATAATATTTGTTTTAAAAACTATTTTATTACAATTTTGGAACTATTTAGTAATTGATTTTTGTGAAAATCATAACAGAATTATTATTTCAAAAAAGTTAATTAAATCAATACTAAAATGTCATATTTACCTAGAAAATTAGTTTAATTTATAAAAAGTCTCAAATTACATTTATTTGTGTATTTATAACATCAATTATGTTTATATTTCATTAATAAGATAATTACTGCGTCATCTTTGTTTCATAAATAAATTAAATTATTTAATGTTTAAAAATTACAAATAAAATACCATTATATAGGAAATATCTTTAGATTTCTAATTAATACTTAAAGTCGAATATATCTTATGTATAACCCTATATTGAAATTTATTTACTTATTAAACTTTGATTTTAACTATTTTAACCCGTCTTTAAATAAATTAATTATAAATGTCCTAGTCTAATCCAAGTGGGCCTAAATAGTCATATTTTATTCCTAAGGTTGTTTTTGGTCGAGTTAGACTTATCCAATAGAATTAGGACATGTGTTAGGGTAATAATAATGTCATTTTTACCCTTAATTACCCTATTTACTTTTAACCGTGGTAAATAAAAGTAAAAAGTTACTATTCACCAAAAATTATTTTCATCTCATTGAACCACATTTTACTTATTGACATAATCCATGTCTCTCGGATTTTTGAAATTCCACTCACAGAAGCGGTAGAATTAATTTTTATGTAAATTTGCAAATTCTCCAAGGAGGTGGGTAAAAGACAGTGAAAAGTTCAATAAAATTTTTATATATCTAAAATTATTATAAAATTATTCCAATGAATTACATTGAACTTATACAGTTATTATGTATCAATTTTGACATAAAATAAATTTAAATAAAATAAATAATTATTTGAATAAAAAGTCGGTTTTTTAAATAGTAACTACTGTTTTCGCTATTAATCAAAAATTGAATGTTTCCATAAAAATACCAAAATTTCACCCTAGGCTAATTTCGATATTCTGAATCCAATATTGAAGTCCATTTTAAAAAATAAAATTTACAAAATTTCAAAAAGTGGTTATTACCATTCATAACGGCTAGTTTTAGTAATATTTTAATAGCATATCATTGTTTAGTGAAACTCGGTAATGCGTACGACGTAAGCTATCAAGGACGGTCACAATTGCGTGTAATGCAATCAAATCTAGTGTTATGGGTAGTGAAAGATTCCTTTGATGATTTATATAACATAAAAACAAAATATTTCTTGTAAAAGTATTGGGTGTTACAGTGGATGGATTTTCTATAAGACTATGACTTATGATTATATGATAATTTTTTGAAAACATAATTAATTTTATAAAGTATTAGAAAAGTAGTTTTATTTTTTTTTAATTTGTATTTTTCCATTAAATAATGATTTTAATTATAATTTAAATTACATAAATTTAGATAATTATTTTCATAAAATTGAGTTCATATTTTAATTATACACACTGAAAAATTGTTTGGATAATTTTTTAGGATTTTTTGTTAAACACTAGAATTTTTTGTGAATATTAAAAATAGCAATTTGTTATATATATAAATTATATGTTAAATACACTATTTATTGATTCATGGAATATTTAGTAACCATGTATTAGAAGTCACATAAAAATTTTACTATTTTTATCACAATAATCAATACTATTTCTTGTCTTGATCAAAATAATAAAATAATGGATAAAATATTGAAAAAACACTCCTCTCATCCACTATAAAAGACCACCCTCACCCTCTCTTCTCTTCACTCCGCTCAAGCCTTGTTACTTGTCCAAATTCTACTCAAATATCTACCAAATCCCCTCTCCCACGTCCAGTATCCTATGTATCTTCCAAATACCAAATCCCCTCCCCTAAAGAGGTTCTTAAGGAAGATATGTTCAAGAGGTAAATTCCTCTTTTCGTTTGTTTTATTTTCATTCAAGTTCAATTATTTTCTTTTTCATTCCTCACCTCCTTCATTCAAATGATATGATAACTCAAGTACCATAAATTTAATGGAATTGTTTTATGATAATGGAATAATTCATCATCATCTGTCTTTTCCCCTCTATTTATACTAGAAATGAAAACACCATCTGAGATATGTTAATTTCTTACATTCAAGGACGATGGGTTTTCAATTTATATTACCCTATTCAATTCTGGTCATGAAACCATTTTTATGGTTGAACTAGACTATAATATATTTATTATTTATAATTTATGTCTTTGTAATTTTTTTACACATGATATTAATTTAGATTTAAAAATTTGTTCAATGGGATAAAAAAACTACCAACTAAACAAAATAGTTATCATTAATGTTTCATATAACGACTCATCTTCACTAGAAATAACCATATCAATTCTATAACAAATAAATATAATTTATGATCACTAATAACATATACCATTAATTGTGGAAAACCATTATCATCTTACATGTTTATCCTTACCTATATATAAGTCAACCAATCATGAAAACCAATGAAATAAACAATGAAATTGACCCTCTTAACACATCAAAAGGTCATTAATGAGATTAATACAGATATAATAAATCAATTAAATAAATAATAGTTTCTATAAATATTAATTAACGCATTTTATTTGGTTATCTAGTACATTAAGATCATGTGATGGACACCATCAGAATTAAGGTAAGGGATTATACCCGAACCTCTATTATTCATTCAGGATGCTCTATATTTCTTTTTACACAAATGAAGTTATATGTTCATTAATGTACATATTATAAATTCCATGTAAATTATACAAACTCATATATCTATGTCCATTCATTATTCTCTTTATGGAATATACATGTTTTCAAATGAGTCTATCCTCAATTATTCTTGATAAGCAAGTCAGTTTTAAAGGAACTTTTCAAATTCTTACCCAATTTCAAGTGCACTATATAATCTATTTTTAATCCACCATTATTTTTATAAAACCAATATTTTTTTAATGCCTTCTTGGTTCTCTTATGTTTTTATATAAAATATTCTTCCCTTTTATGTTTTAAATGGCCTTTGATATTTTCCTTTAACCTCACTAAAATGTTCTAATTCTAAACATTATTAAGCACTATTTTTACATATTATTACTTAATGTGACATCACATTTCATGATATATTCTCATTATACCCTATTATTTTCAATTTATGATCAATTCATTCCATTCATGGACATTTTTATGATACTCCCATTTGTTATGATTTATGAAATGATTATGATACCCAATCATTACAATGGGTAACCCTACTGTTTATATATGATTGATTTTGTATGATTATATTTGTGGAAATCATATTCATGAACATTTTATGATGGTTTCACCCATATATCACTCTAATACATTGGGAAAAGTTGATTCTCATAAGTGGTTATGTGCATCAGTCTTATCTGTTATCCTTGACTCGTGCTACCATGTCAAACAGTCTTTGTGGTTAACCATGAATTGTGCTCCTCAATATGCATCAATTCTCGACTCATTCTAAAGTTATGTTTTATGTATCTACCAAGATACTATGAATCCATGTTTGTATGATCCCATGTTTATATTTTATTACTCCATATTTTCCATGCCTTTTATATCGTTATGTCATTCCATCTAGACCATTTTCAAATGATTTATTCTTATCTTTATTACCTTACTGGGATTTTATCTCATCCCTTTGTTCATTTTATCACCAGGTTATCATATAAATATGTATGATAACAATGTAATATAGGATCTATTTATAGAGATTTAATAAAACTTGTTTTTAGGATGTTTAATTAGGTACCTTGTCTTCCATGACACTAGATATTATGATCACTGTCTGGTAATATGATGTTTAATTATGCTTAAAATCATGTGATGTTATGTGTAAAAGGATAGGGTGTCTATAGTGGTGACACGTGAAGGAGTCGTCCATGAGTTTCATAGCTCACCCTTGGTGGTACATATATAAATTTATTATATGTATCGTGGCTTGTGGTTGTAGTTTTTGTGGCCTGGGATGAAATGGGAAGTGGTCAAGTTTATGGCATGTTGCTTGGTTTTCAGCAGGTGAAATTGGAACACCATGTTCCTAGTGGTTTGTTACAGACCTTGGATGTTACCAAGTGGAAATGGAATTACATCTTGATTGATTTCATCATAGGGTTACCCAGTAAATAGGGAGGTTGTGATTCTATAAGGTTGGTATTGGATCATTTGGTTAAATCAAACCACTTCTTAGTGATCAAGGAGTTGAGTGCAATGGATATCTTGTATAAGAGGTATGTGGACGAGGTGGTACAGTTTCCCAGAGTTCCCAGGTTTATTGTCTCAGATCGGGATGCACAATTTACCTCATTAGACTAGGGATATTTTAGCATTCCTTTAGCACCCAGTTACACATCATCACCTTTTTTCCACCCTCAGACATATGGGTAGGCAAAACGAACTATCCAGACTCAAGAGGATATTTAGAGGGCATGCATCTTGACTTTGGTGGATCTTGGATACACCACTTTCCCTTGTTGTAGTTAACTTATAATATAAGATATTACTCTTCCATTGGCATGGAATCATTTGAGGTTTTTATGGGAGATCTTTTCATTATCTATTGTGCTGGATGGAGGTTGTAGAGATAGTATTTCATGTCCTGAATGCGGTGTAGAGCACTATTGAGAAGGTTCATCTTGTTCGTGAGAGGATGAAGGAAGTGTAGGAATGAAAAAAGTTGTTTTCCGATCTTAGAAAGAGGCCCTTGGATTACAATGTTGGGGACTACATGTTCTTGAAGGTTAACCCTCGACGTAGGAAGTAGAGGTTTGGAAGAGGGAGTAAGCTTAATCTCAGGTTTTTTGGGCCCATTGAGGTTTTGGGGTGATTCAGAAAGGTGGCATTCTAGTTGGAATAACCACCACAATTAGAGGGGATCTATGACATCTTCCTCGTATCCCAGATTCATAGGTATCTTCACAATGACTCCCATGTCTTCAACTGGGGATAGTTGGACATCTAAGAGGACACAAAGTTTTTGGAAAAACATGTGGAGGACCATAATCATTGGGTGAAGATGATACATGGTCAGATAATTCCCTTGGATTGTGTGTTGTAGAGGTAGGGTGGCTAAGAGGAGTCTATCTAGGAGTGGGATATACAGATGTGTTCTCAGTACCCAGAGTTGTTTTGATTTTTTCTTGTTATATTTTTCCTTGTAATGTTATACTTGAACAATGTTTTGTATGTGATGATTTGTTCTACATACCTTGTGATGTGTGTGGTGGAATGTGAGATTAAGTCTCGACATGCGAAAAATGGAGGACCTAATTCTTAATCAAGATGAATTAACTATGATGTGATTAATCCCAAATGGGTGAGTAAGTGATATAACAGAACAAACATTACATACATTGATATTACATAAAAATTTATGAATATTCATTACAAACTATAGTAAATCCACAACATGGCCATATATGTATAATGTCTTTAGAAAATGAGAAACATAAACAAATGGTTCATAAAACATCTACATTATCTCCTTCTTATTTCTTCATAACTAGACTCCTTATTGACATATCTTACTTAATACCTTTCTTAATTACCTAGAGAAAATAAACATATGAAAGGGTGAGCTCAAATTCTTAGTAATGGTAAACAATATCAATCATATCATATTCATAATACATAAGAACACAACATTTCAAAGTCTTATCCTCTATATGAATGATCATGATATCTAATGATGGGATAAAATTTCATAAGTGTAACAACCCAAGAATTTATAAATAAATTTATTATAGAATGAATTTTAAACTGATTCTCTATGAAATATACACTTTGATATTTATAGGATATAGTTATAACTTGGTCGTTAGATATAATTTTATGCTTCTGTGATTTGAATTTCGAAAAACAGACATACACGATTGTGATCGGTAATATATTTAGAGCCTGATAGGATCAAATTAAATTTTTGGTGAATAGTACCTTACCCTTATGAATAGTAACCTACTCTTATTAATAGTAATTCACCCTTACTAATAGTATCCCCAACCATGTATGTAAAAATAAAATTTAGGCACCATATAAAAGAGAGTTAATATCTTCAAAATTAATAATTAAGTGTTTCCATTTTTGGGAGTACTAAATATTTAATTACAACTTTAAATTAATAAATTAATAAAAATAATTTTCATAGAATTTATTCTTAAATAAATATTTGTTCATATGATTTTAGGATTATTTTATGAGACCTTAGTTAATTTTTGAAAGTATTATAAAATCAGATTTAAATTTAAAATCATTATCTTTTCATGTAAAGAATGATTTTATTTAAAAAATAAATTTCACATATATAGAAATTAATTTTGATAAAAACGAGTTCATTTTTTAATTCTACACATTCTAAAATGGTTATGGTGATTTATTGGGATTTTTCTGAAATACTTGATTTTTTGGTGAATTGTGAAATTTGATAATTTACTAAATATGATAAATAAATGAATTTCTGCATCATGCTTAATTCATGGATGATTATAATGGCCATTGGTTTGAAATAACATGAACTTATTACTCTCTTGAGTCACAATAATCAAGACCATCCATTTTCTTGATCCAAAATAATAAATTAATGATTATAATAATGGGAAATAACTCCTCTCCCCCACTATAAAGACACCCATCACTCCCACTTCTCCTCACTACTATAGGCCTTTAAACTCCCCAACATATATCCTAGATACTCTCCCCTATACCCTC
Organism: Viscum album; assembly: GCA_963277665.1. Lineage (NCBI taxonomy): Eukaryota > Viridiplantae > Streptophyta > Magnoliopsida > Santalales > Viscaceae > Viscum > Viscum album. The sequence goes on from OY728131.1 coordinate 824,567,066, forward strand.
GGCATGTCCAAGTGACATATTTCTTTCCAAAATATCAAAACCCCTTCCCATAAGAAGGTTCTCAAGTTGGTGTATTCAAGAGGTAAATCCACATCTTATTTCTTATAATTTCATTTCAAGTTCCTTTAATTTTTAATCCTCTACTCACATACATTCTCCGAATGATATTGATAAATATATTATCATATATATAATATAATTATATCATAACCATGATAAATATTCATACTCTCTTTATCTCTCTTTTATTTTTTAAATTAAATCATCATCTTTGAGGTGCCAATTTATATCCTTCGTGATTGAAAAAATCTCATTCCTTGATTTATTATTTAATGATTGTAATTAAACCATTTTTATGGTCTAAAAAGACTATATAATATTTTCTATAACCTATTTAGTATATAATAACTAGTATACATAGATAATATTAATTCATACAACAAAAATAGTTCGTAATAATCAAAATACCGCCAAAATAGTCTATGTGATTGCCATTAAAATTTCATCTAATGATTCATCATCATACCATATAAAAAAATCATATATATAACAATTAACACCTATATATTTTCATAAATAAAATATAAATTAAATTATTGGGAATTATATCCATTCTTCATGAACTCCCATTCTTATATACAAGTATACACTGTGAAAACCAAGGAAATGAACACTCCAGAATGACAAAATCCAATCTTATAACCGGTCAATAAAGACATAAATGAACTTAATACAATTATGATAAACTTAATAAATGCATATTATGTTCTTAATTATGTTATTAATAAGTCTAATTTCATATTCTTATACCTTATGTTCAAGAGAGGAACATATTCAGACATAAGGTAAGGGTTTTCTACCCGAACATGCATTTTCTTTTGGGTTATTTTTATCTGTATTAAATATAATTAAATTAATATTTATTATTATTTACTCATCATAAATTATGTTTTAATGTTATATATATTTTTACCAACCATAATCATTCTTTATTTTATGCAGAGATACATGTTTTAAAGGATCTTTCAAAAATACATTCCAGAAATACAATCCTATTTCAAGGGAATTTCTCAAATTCTTACCTATTTTCAAGGGCTCTATATTGTATGTTTTTAGAATTTTTTTATAAAATGAATCATTTTATTTTATGAAAACTATATTATTTCTCTTTAGGTTTTATACAAATATTTTTCCAAAATAAAACTTCTTTTCAATGTAAAAGACTATTTATCTCTAGAATTACTCGATGATTGTACAAGAGTATTTCTACTTAATTCAAAACTCTTATTGATTATTATGGTTAAATGGGGTTAATATTTTATGATATCATCCACCGTATTTTATTTTAAAGTTTGTGATTATATTTATAGTTGATGTTGTATCTTGATATCATTCACCGTATTACTCCGAATGGTTAGTGTTTAGGTTTAATTTTTGGGGAATGTTATTTAAATTACATCTGTTAGTTTTGATATGAAGGTCTATGTTATTTATGTGTATACCCATTGAAATAAAGAATGAACTGCACTCAATAAGTGATAAGTGGGGCCCACTATATCCCCTCTATACATCAGTAGGTGTCATGATACAAAATTGATATGGACTTGGCCCAGGCTTTGCCCATTTTCAGATATGGTTTTGGCTGAGGCCTTAATCATTTTCAGATTTCTTATATGAGGCCTTGATGATATATTTCAGAATTTCTGATATTATGCAATTACCTCATTATGAAGCAAGTAATTGATGTCCATGAGTTTATTCAACTAGTAGAATACCCATGACTATGTTTTATTATGGAATTATTTATTCATCCCTTATTCCTACCAAATTATGTCCATGTTCATTTTTAAAGGTATGTGTTTTTAGTTATTCACCATGACTAATGTTTATGTTTATGATATCTTTTACAATATTTCTAACTCTTACTGAGCATCTGATTTCAACCCTTTCTTCTGTTTTATTTTCCAAGGATGTGAAGAAATAAATTATGAGTGACCTATAGGGACAACCTAGGAGTTAAGGATGTTTTAAAAGAAATTTCAATATTGTATTTCATTTCATGTTATAGTTTTGAACTTAAGAATATATCTAGTTTTCCAAAACCACTAAACAAATTTGATTATTTGTGATATTACTTTCTTGAAATTATAGCAATGCACTGATATATGGAACCAGCTCTAGGCGACTAGGGAAGGGTCTTTAGAACTTGTATCAGATGAATTTTAGTAGAAAACATTGAAACTAGATTTAAAAAATGTTGATTAGGGAACAAAACCCTAAGATTGTCTTTAAGGATAAACATAGAAGAACATACTGTAAATTTTTTAAGGAGAAAATTATGTGGATCTTTCTAGAAAATAAATCCCAGTTTGGAAACTACAAGTGGATGTGGTTCTAGAACAACTGTACCTTGGGTTAACAACTCTAAAAAAGAGATTTTTACTTGACCAAGGGTACCCTTGTAAACGATAATGGGCATTACTGCACACCTGGTTTGACATTACTGGGTGATAATATTAGGACAATTCACATTTTCTATACAAACCATTATGAAGGAATTAAATATAAATATTTCCTCAAAGAAACCATGTTTATGATTAGGAGATTAGATATGAATAGGATAATAATTTAAGCTAAGTATTTTTATAATTTGATATTACACATTACAATTCATAACCAAATCTAGTGTATTCTATTATTTACAAATGGCACATAGTAGAAGGAATGGAAACTGCATGAACGTGTGTATCCCATATTGGGATTTCCCTCTTATGCAAGATAAAGATATTGGTACTAGAGCTTCGACTACTGTTGAGAAACTTATAAATATACTAGGAAAACTGACATAGGTTGTGAATAATAACCTTTACTATATGAATCATATTCATCCAATATGTGGATGATCAAGGTTAGATAACTTTATGTGACAAAATACTTCTTCATTCAATGGGACTAAATCCCATTCATAATAAAGTAGTGGATATGTTATTTAGAGATGATATTACTTTAATTGAGATTTAATGAAAGAGAAAACGTTTTTATGAGGTTTTATTGTCTATTTGGAGATGAAAATCGGTGGTGGTAATTAATTGAAAACAAAAAGAATGAGGAATAAATTGAATAAATGGAATGGAGGGATTTTGAATAATTTTATCCAGAAAAATATTTTCCTCATGAACAAAGAGCGTATATGGAGAGGCAATTCTTTTCTCATAGATAGGAGCATGAAAATGTTTCAATGTATTAAGCCAACATTTCAAGGTTATAAAGGCATGATGCAGATTATATACGTAATCCGAGGAGCAAGATTGATCGATTATTTAATAGTTTAAAACCATTCCTATGCAGGGCACTAATCTCCCAAAGTTTCTCAACATATGAAGACATTGTCTCATTTGCTATCAAGACAGTGAAAAAAATCTATTTGTCTTATGAAATTAATAGATAAATAGATATGAAAAGGGTGGTAGAGGATATAATGGATATATGGAATAATAAAAAAGTAAATTTTATAACATGTGATACTTGAGGATGGAAACATCCTGGTGCCTACTTAAAAGAAAAAGGTGCGTGGTATAATTGTAGATAGAAAGGCCATCATGTTGGTGATTTAAAGGAAAATAAATAAGCTAACACTGTTCAATGCTATAATTGTAGAAATATGGGACACTATGATATTGATTTTCTCAATTGTCAAGGAAACAAATCTCAGAAAAGGAAAAGGGAGCAAGGCCAAGCATATGATGTCATAATTTCTGAGGTTGATGTTCTTAATGATGTGTTGGAAGGAACATTAATCATTTACTCAAACCTTGAAATTGATTTATTTGATTATGGATCATCAAATTATTTTATATCTCCATAGTTTTCCAAAACAAAATTTATTTTCTATTTGATTTAATAAAGGATTTTTCAGTCAAAAATCCTAGGGGAATTATCCTTGAAACAAATATGTGTCAATCAATCCACCTTATGACACATAAAAAATCCTTAGTTTCAAACCATATCTTCATACCCATGATAGACCTTGATATAATCCTTAGTATGGGTTGGATTTCAAATTATGATTCAAAATTATATTGCAATAAGAAGGAAGTTACAATTTTTTTTGAATAATGCAGAATCCCTAGTCTTTAGGATAGAAACATAATAATCTAATTTTTATCTAGATCCAGCCCCAGTAGCTCTAATTAATTCAATTCTTAGTGAGTATGAGAACACAATAGTAGTGGTTGAAGAAAGAAATATTCAATTTTATAATGTACTTATTGTGTAAGAATATATTGTTGTTTTCCATAGGATTTACCTAGACACACTCCAAAGCAAGAAGTTGAGTTCTCTATTGATTTAATTAATAGTTCAAGACCTATATCAAAAACTCATTTTAAAATGGCCACTATGGAATTAGTAGAATTTAAGAAACAACTATAGGAATAGAGTGATAAATAATTTATTCGACCTAGTGTTTCTTTATAGGGAGCACTTCTTCTTTTCATTATGAAAAAAGATGGATTTATGAGGCTATGAATTAACTGAAGGGAGATTAATTAATGATATTACAATAAAGAACAAGTATACCCTACCTCACATTGATGATTTATTTGATCAACTTCATGATTCCCACTATTTTTCGAAGATTGGTCGTCGATTTAGATATCATTAGACGCATGTGATGAAGGAAGATATTCTAATGAAATAATTTAAAACCAGGTATGGGCATTATGAGTTTACCTTAATCCATTTTTTGGACTGAATAATGCACCCCCTATTTTGATGGATCTATGAAATAGTGTTTTCATGGAATATCATGACGAATTTTTTATTTTATTTATTTATGATATCTTGATATAATCAAAAATCTACAAAGATGATGAGAATCACTTGTGTATTATTCTGAAGACTCTTAGAAGAGATGAGTTATATAGGGATGATTAGAAAGTTTGAATTCTAGATTCCAAAAACTTCTTTTCTTGGAAATATTGTCTCTTAGGATAGAATATTAGTTGATCCTACAAATAAAATGATAGTACATGAATGACCTGCTACAACGAACATAACTTAGGTATGTAGTTTTATTGCTTTATCATGTTATTATCGGTGTTTTGTTCAAAACATTTCTCGATTATCCAGCTCGTTAACCAAGATTACTCGTAAAGAGTTAAGTTTATATGGAAAAAAAGAATGTGAAGAATGTTTTTAATAATTAAAGGAGAGATTAGTGAATTCTCTGATCCTAACACTACCATCAGGGAATGGTGGATTTGTGATCTATTGTAATTCATGAGAGAAAGGATTTGGTTGTGTAATAATAAAGAATGATAGAGTTATTGCCTATGCATAAAGGCAGTTAAAAATTCATGAATAGAACTATCCAACTCTTGATCTTGATTTAGCATGTATAATATTTGATATGAAGATATGTAGACATTATCTCTACGGTGAATGATGTGAGATATATACTGAACACAAGAGATTTAAATACGTCTTCTCACAAAAATAACTCAACCTAAGGCAAAGGAGATGGATTGAGAAGCTCAAGGATTACAATTGTTCCATACACTACCACCTAGGAAAAAAAATATGGTAGCTGATGCATTGAGTAGGAATGATCATGGAGTTCTAAAAAATGATAATTTAAAAACATCCTATGTACATGGATCTAGAGAGGATGAATATAAGAATCATCAAATAAGGTGAAACATCATTAATTTTTCAATTTTTTCCCAATTATCTTTATTATAAAGAATTAAAATCCATTATCCTGATTATGAGAATCATTAAAATAAAATTTATGATGTGAATGATGGTAAGTTGGAAGAATTCATATATGAAGATGGAATTATGATATTTGGGAGGAGGCTTGGTGTTCCTGTTATACCTGATCTAAAGAGGGAGTTATTAGATGAATACCATAGATTGAATTTCTCTATCCATCTTGGTAGAACTAATATGTATAGATATTTGAAGAATCATTTCTGATGGGATAACATTAAGAGGAAAATTTCTAACTATGGATCAAGTTTTTTAGTCTTTCAATAGGTGAAGGAAGAAAGGCAATATCCTATAGGATTCATACAACCTCTACCAATTCCTACATGTAAATTTGGACGACATCACCATGGATTTTATCACTATATTACACAAATATCAAATAAAGAACGATGCAATGTGGGTAATTATTGACCGTCTTACAAAATCATCACATTTCCTCACTATAAGGAAGGATTTCCCACAAGAGCACCTTGAATGACTCTATCAATGAAGTTGTGAGACTTCATGGGGAATCCCTTTCAATATTATATGATCATGATCCTCTATTCATATAGGACCTTTTCAGGTGGGAGATAACATTTTGTTTTCCTATTATTTTAGGATAATTTTATGAGACCATGGTGAATGTTTAAATATATTATAAAATCAGTTTTAAATTTAAAATATGTATTTTATCAAGTAAATAATTATTTTATTTAAAAATTAAAATTTTCTCACATAGGAAATTATTTTGATAAAAATGAGTTAATTTTTTATTTCTAAACATCCAAAAATGTTTACAATAATATTTTTGGATTTTTCTGAAATACTTAAATATTTAGTGAATAATGAAATTCAATAATATACAAAAAATGCTAAATAAATGAATTTATGCATCATTATTGAGTCATGTATCATATAAATGACCATTGGTTTGAATTCACATGCACTTATTACTATTTTGAGTCACATGAATAAAGGATATCCATATTCTTGAGCCAAAATAATAAAATAACGATTAAAATAATGTGAAGTAACTCATATCCTCTATAAAAGCCACCCATAACTCTATCATATACTCACTCATATAAGACTTTAATCTCCTCAATGTTCCATCCAAATACACTCCCTAAGTGTAAGAACTCGGGTTTTGAGACTGTGAGACTTTAATTTTTTTTCTTGATGTTATTCTAGAGTAGGGCATTCAGACGTCGAGTGATTCTGAGCCCTAGTGTAGCCGGAAATAAATTTTATGTGCATTCACACTAGGCATGCCAAATAAATATATTAAATCCTAAAAGGTTGCTTGGATGGGAAAACTAAAGGCACCATTGAGTCCGTAGTGTGTCGTTTACCCTAGGAGGGGTGTAACATTCGCGGACCGGACCCTTCTGTGGAAAACGCCACCAGCGATGTTTTTGTAATTTAGTGGCCTTGGGAGTGAACTTTATAACATTTGAATGGAGGCTCAGATTAAAATTCTGAGATGCCCATTGCACTCAGAACGTGGATTTTACCCTATGAGCGACATAACTTGGACCCTGTCGAGAGTTCGGGTACGGGCCTACTGGTGGCTGTTTAAAATTAATTAAACGGTAATTATGTTACATACTTACACACATCCACCCCCTTCTTCCACCCCTGGAATTTATCTGGAAGAAGCTCTCCCAAAACAGAACCTCCACCTTCTTCAAGCTACTCTTCCCACCTCTCCGAGGTGGTTGTGGCTCCGGCGGATCATTTGTGAAGCGAAGGGCGAAGCCCTGTGAGGTAGCACCATTTCGTTTTCATTTTAAATTCCAGAAACATCTTTGAACTATATTTATAGCATAAAAATGATGTTTAATTATTGATAGAATGAATTATTTGAGGAATTCAAGATCTGAGCTTTTCAACGATTCATTCGGATCAAAATTTTGAGTCTTGGGGTGTCTGGGGTGACCTCGAGAAAATTTCCGGCCAAAACCCCTATTTTTCTGTGGTTCTAGGGCGGTTCGGCAGCTCTGCACAGCGGTCCGGTGAGTCCCGACGGCAGCGGCACCTCAGGTGGTCCGGGGTGGCGGCGGCGCGATGGATCCTCATGTGGTGGTGCGGTCGGTTTTGGGCAAGCGGCTGTTGGAAAGCGGCAGAGGGAGGCGGCGACGGCGGCACATGCAGGAGGCCAGGGGCGCGGGCAGCTGACCTTGCCGGTCGGAGTGCAACGAGAGACCGGGGTCTCCGTGACCATGAGAGCGGATTGGGATCCATGAAACAGGGGTCCCGTGGAAATGAGCCAGACCGGAATAAGCTGGTCCTGGTGAAGTGGTGCGGCCCGCTTGGTGAACCACAGGCTGCAGTGGACCGGGCGACCGAGCCACGGACCGCAAGACTAAGGGGGTGGACCGGCCGAACCGATCCGCCCCACCCTGTCTTCATCCATTGGCGTTAAAATGCATTTAACTCTCAAACAGAGTATCTGATTTGCATTCTGATTGTGGAAACATGATCCTAGGATAGAGTCAGAGGTTTTGAGATGGTCTCGGGGATTTTTAATTCCCGAGACCGGGGCTCGGTGGCATGATAGGCCCGTTAAGTGTTATTTAGCTCCTCGCAGAGATTCATTTTTCGAATGGTTTGAGCACATTCAGAGTCCTTTTTAGGCACCGTTAGTGGTGTTGTGACCATATCGTTGAGAAAATGTCATCCAACATAGTTTCAACTGATGAAGGCAGAGTTGAGGCATGGGCCCACGGGCCGTCATTCAAGCTGTGTGCATCATTTGCGACATTCTCATCAGACGTCCATTCGGGATGAATGAATAGTCGGAATAGCGTGTTTTTCTGAGTGCATCATGATGGCGCAGTTCCCCAAAATTTTTTGGGACTGAGGTTTGGGCCGCATGAGATGACGTATGGGCATAAATCGATGTTTAAAAATGTTTTTGTCGGGAGTCTATTTCAAGTGAGTAAATTGTCTATATCGTGTGTTTTTCCGTGACTATTGCAATGGTGTAATCTGTTTGGGCTTATTGAGCCTAATTATAGTTCTCATTAAATGTGTAAACATGAAAGGGCATTGGTCGGAGGTTCCTTTGATGCACTCTGAACCAATGCACAATAGTGATGTTAGTGACACTCATTGATGGCACGAGCAATGCAGAGTTATCAGACCAGTTCCTAGTTTAACCTCCAGAGGGGCTGGGCAGTGGGTTACCCACTACTATATCAGGGTTTACCCTCCAGTGGGGCTAGGTAGTGGGTTACCCATTGTCCATAGGGTTTACCCTCCAGCTGGGCTGGGCAGTGGGTTACCCGATGACCACTTAGGGTTTACCCTCTTGTTGGGCTGGACAGTGGGTTACCCGATGACTTCTTTCAGACTCAACCCTTTCTATTAGGATAGTCAATTACATTTCTCCATTATTACTAGATTGGGACCCTTGGTTATATAGTTCAGTGATGATACATCTTTGACGTGCGGGACATTTGGGCATCAGTGATGGATATCCTTAGAAATGTTGGTTACTTTTCCTAGGCTGAGATTGGATATAGAGATCCCCTTAAACACTCGTTCGGGTTTCTGGTTGAGCATATATATATATACATACACCCTACTTTTGTTACCACTCCTTGGGTTCTATTACTCTCCTTCTATGAGGGGCGAAGAAGCCCGAGGTATGCCAAAGACTTTCCATGTCTAGCTCCTCTTGGTTGGATGAGTCTAATCTCCTGCTATAGGTAGTGAAGACTCGACGAGAAGTTTGTCTTCTCACTATTTATAACTCCTTGCATTTGGATGATTCTTAATCCTTTCACCTGTTGGGTTGATCTGCACTCTATTTACTATACTCTTTCACTATTCTTTGTTCTTTCTACTGCTCACCTCTTTAGTGCCTCCTTTGTTGCTCCCTCAAGCTTTCGGGGCATCCTACTGAGTATCATTATACTCACCCCTTCTGGGGCTTTTCCCGCACATGTTGTGTTCTTATAGACGATGGATATTTTGATCGTGACTATGGAGGATCATAGAGTGCACAGAAGCTTGGGCCACATACCGTGGTCGCAATAGAGTTTTCAGGTGTGGGACTCTCCAGTTGTTTACTTTTGATTGCATGTTGTCGGGTTGTGGAAAAATTTCAGGTTGGGTGCGTGTTTTCCCCTATTTCTGTTGACTTATCTTGTCAGTACTTTTCAGCACTTTACTTCATCTATTTAGAAGATTATGCATGACTGTGGTTGGGTTATAGTTGTTTTTCCGTTGGTTTTCTTTTTTACTCTGCACTTTTGCATCGAGTGGTGTGTGTGTGTGTGTGTGTATAGGGAATTAGGTGAATTCCTCCCTGAGATTGTTACGCCTTCGGTTCTTGTCGCCATCCCCAGGCCTATGGAAAGGTCTTGGGGTAGTCGCGACTCATGACTGGTAGGATCAGGTCATGACAATGTGGTATTAGAGGATGGTTCATTCCTTAGTGTGTTGTTCTGATGTCCCTAAAAAGGAAATTGTTCAGATTTAGGGAAATAGTGTCGAAGTGTCTCGAGAGTGGCTCTCAGGACATGGAGTCCAGTGATGGTACGTACGGCTGACATATCCATTCACCAGTACATTTATAACCCGCTTGTCGACTCGGCACACTGGGACATTTGTTGCATGGAACTTTAGAACATGCATCCGATAAAATTGAGTCTTTTATTATCCTTTTTGAGTCATATACCCTTTGTGATTACTGAAATATGTATATATATATATATGTGCTCATCTGATGACGGTAATCCTTGATAATTTTCAGGATGCCCCCACAACAGCAGCCAGCCAGGTTACCCTATCCTGTTCGTGACGATGAACTAGCGAGCGACAAGGCGTCAGATCAGGGACCCTCATGTGATCCCCTTAAACACAAATGGTTCAGAAGTAGTCCCTCCAACTGTATTGCAGTGGTTAGTACCGACATCACACGATGAGGTTGAGCATAGGCTGAGTCTGCTCCGAGACATCCAGCGCCAGCGGCCACAGAAGTTCCATGGGGACCCGAATCCATAGGAAATTGAAGACTGGATAGAGTCTGTGGACCGACATTTCAGGATGATATGGACACCAACGGACTAGATGGTAGACCTATCTACCAGCCTTTTCCTTGGGATGGTTGGGCGTTGGTCGTGGCTGGTTACGCAGACCCACGACGAGTCTTCTCTCACATGGGATAGCTTCCAGCAGCTCTTCTGGGAGGAGTACTCCCCCCCTTGTTTACGCTCCGCTCGGATTCCGGATCTTCTGGAGCAGAAGAATGGGGGATGAACGTGTTGTAGTACTCAGCTCGGTTTACCGATCTGACACACTACTCACAGGATATGATCCGCGATAGTTACATTAGGGCACGAAAGATTGAGCAAGGTCTTCAGAGGGAGATATGTGCTAGTGTATTTCCCATGTGCATCCCTATATACGCTGGGGTGATAGAAAGGGCGCTCGTGATAGAGAGCTTCTTGGATGAGGGACAACAGCTGGTAGGGCCCAGTAGTGGCTGCTTCAGAGCAGAGTCTTCGGTAGCAGGCAGGCGACAGAGAGCAGAGCCTCAGTCGAGAGACCCTTCCGTGAGCAGGCTCATGGGCAGTGTCATACACCGAAGTGGTGCTGTAGAGCACTAGGACAGTCAGAAGAGTGCTGGTTCCATGATTGTGACGAACAGAGTCACCTAGCACGGGACTGCCTGACTAGGCATACAGAGCAGCCATGGCAGCCAGTGAGCACACCGCAGCGGAAGAGGCAGCGCCGTGACCAGGGATCTCCCATGCGGGGACAGGGTGGTCCTCAGGGAGCTGGTGTAGGTAGAGCAGTAGGACCTGGAGGTGGGGGACTGTGTTTCGAGATCCTTCCACCGCCACCACCGGGTGGCCCATGCCAGGCTCAGGGAGCTGGTGGTAGGGGCCACAGGCAGCTCTAGGCTATGGGTGTTTGCGACCCCCAGTATACGAGATAGTCCGAGGTACGCTCTGTTTTTAGTCTACACTTACTTTAGTACTAGTAGAAATAGGCTTCAACCACTCTTTTATATCGTTTCTTTTGGTATGGGAAGTGGAGCTCCCAGTAGAGGCGTTGACACCTGCCATTATCCTTGAGGATCCTACGAGAAGTGCATCGTTAGTGACCTTTTATAGCATTCAATGCAAACTGTCATTTGGATGAGGGAGTTTCAAGTGGGGCCTACATGTCATCTCAATGGAACATTACGACATCAACATAGGCTTGGAATGGATTTCTATGGTTCACACCAAGATCAAATGTCGTCGTAGACAAGTAAGATTCGTGAATTCTGATGGGATGAGGTTCACCATCATTGGTGAGTGAGACCTCGTGGCAGAGCAGAAGGGTGCTCTAAAAAAGAGACCATGGCCTTTTTATCACCAGTTGGAGATCATGGCTCTCGAAGAAGTATACGATACAGCCACCTAAAACCATAACGCCCTAGAGGAATACATGGATGTCTTTTTCGAGGATGTCCCAAGACTACCTCCGATGAGGGAGATGGAGTTCTGCATTGACTTGAAGCTGGAGACTGCCCTGATATCATGTGAGGCTTATTTGATGGCACCCATAGAGATTCGGGAGCTATGATTTTAGTTGGACAACCTTAATGAGAAGGGATTCATCAGGCCTAGTGTGTCCCCCTGAGCATCTCCAGTTTTGTTTGTGAAGAAGGTAGATGGGAGCCTACGGCTTTTTGTGGATTATCGTTGCCTGAATCATGCCACAAAAAAGAACAAGTACCCTTTTCTGAGGATTAACGACCTCTTTGACTAGTTGAGAGGTGAGAATTGGTTCTCCAAGATTGATCTTCGATCTGGCTACCACTAGTTGTGTGTTCGTGAGGCAAATATCCCGAAGTTGGCTTTCTGTTGTTGTTATGGGCATTACGAGTTTCTGGTGATTCCCATTGGCGTGACGAATGCCCCTGCTATCTTCATGTATTTCATGAACAAAATTTTTTCAACCGTACTTGGACCGGTTTGTGGTTGTCTGTTTTGACGACATACTCATCTACTCTGAAACAGAGGAGGAGTACACAGATCATTTGAGGATGGCTCTAGACTTACTTCGGAAGCAGCATCTGTATCGGGTGCTCTTGAAGTGTAAGTTCTGGATTCATGAGGTTCACTTTCTCGGGAATGTCATTTAGAAATAGATTTTAGCCATATATCCTGAAAATATAGAGGCAGTGCATTTCATGGGATCCACCAAAGAATACTTCTGAGGGTGGATCTTCCTTGTTATGGCAGGGTACTATAGGAGGTTCATGTAAGACCTCTCTAGGATTGAGGCCCCATTGACTGCATTGATGCGGAAGAGACGACCGTTCACCTAGACTGATCAGTTCTAGAAGGCCTTCGAGGAGTGGAGGCATAGGCTGACTAGTGCTATAGTGTTGATGCTCCCAGAGGAGGGAGTTGAGTTTGTGGTATACTATGACGCTTTAGTAGCTGGGCTCGGGTGACTGCGGATGCAGCTGTAGGTAGTGATTGCATATGGGTCAAGGAAGTTGAGGCCCCACGAGAAGAATTATGTGACTCGTGATATGGAGCTATCAGTAGTGGTCTCCTACTTTAGGTTATTGAGACACTATGGGTGAGCATTTTGTGTTCTACTCAGACCACCAGAGCTTCAAGTACATCTTTACTCAGAGGGATCTGAATCTGAGGAAGTGGTGCTGGCTGGAGTTTCTGTAGGACTATGATTTCGAGATAGTATACACTCAAGGGAAGGGAAACGTAGTAACTGATGCCCTTAGCAGGAAGTCCCTGGCTCATCTAGGGTGAGAAGCTTTGGAGTAGTTGGCTTCCCTACAACTGACCTTGGTGGAGCAGGAGGGTACAAATTTTCTTTTAGTCGATGATGTTGACTCCTTCTCTCCTTGAACGTGTGAGAGAGTCCCAACTGGGGGATGTCGGCAGTGAGGTACTGCGTGATCAGATATCCATGGGCGATGCACCCGATGGGTATTCTGAAGGAGGGAATCATTAGATCTTGTTCTAGGGGTGATCTTTAGTACTAGTGTAGATGCAGGAGGAGGTGATGCACGAACTCCACACTTCTACCTTGGCTGTACATTCTAGTATGGGGAAGATGCACAGAGACCTTCAGTGACATTTTTGGTGGTCTGGAATGAAGTGGAGCGTAGATGAGTTTGTTTCTCGGTGTCATACCTGTCAGCAGGTGAAGGTAGAGCATCAGGTTCTGGTAGGGTTGTTGTGGCCCCTTGATATCCTGGAGTGGAAGTGGGATGTCATATCTATGGACTTCATCACAGCGCTTCTACGCACAGTTAAGGGACATGATTCCTTTTGGGTGATTTTGTATCATCTCAAGAAGTCGGTGCACTTCATTTCCATAAGGGAGCAGAGCTCGGTGGAGTGTCTAGGGTATTTTTACGTTAGTAATATCATCCGACATCATGAAGTACCCTTAATGATCTTCTACATCCTTGACGCGTGGTTTATGTCGCGATTGTGAGGAGGCCTACTTGAGGAATTTGGGACTCATCTGCAGATAAGTACAACATTTTACCCCCCGACATATGGGCAGACCGAGGGCACTATCTAGGTGTTGGGGTATATTCTCAGGGTGTGCGTGATAGACATTTTTATAAGATGGGAGGATCGCCTTCCCTTGGTAGAGTTTGTGTGTAACAACAATTACCACTCTACTATCTGCATGGAACCTTTTGAGGCCCTCCACAGGAGACCTTGCAGGTCACCGTTGTGCTGGATGGAGGTTGGGGAGACCACCCTCGTGGGCCCAGATTTGGTACGGGCAACAACGAAGAAGGTGCATGCCATTCGTGTGTGGATGAGGAAAACTCAGAGCTGAGAAAGGTCCCATGTAGATCTTCATCGTATGACTTTGGAGTTCGATCAGGGGGACCATGTATTTTTGATATTCTCCCCGTGGTGTGGAACACAGAGGATAGTCTAGGGAAGAAAACTATCCCTGATGTTCACTAGGCATTTTGAGATCGCACATAAGGTTGGTGAGGTTTCCTACATCCTTGATCTACCCCCATAGTTGGAGAGAGTGCATGATGTCTTCCACGTGTCATAGCTGAGGAAATACGTGCACGACCACATGCACATCATCAACTGGGGAGATCTATACATTGAGGATAGAGCCACCTTTGGAGAGCACTTGGTGGATATTGAGGACCGGCAGGAGCAGACTCTATGTGGATAGATCATTCCTTTGGTTCGAGTGTTGTGGCAGGAAAGAAGGGTGCACGAGGGAACCTGAGAACAGGAGAGCCAAATGCGGGCTCAATATCTTGAGTTTTGTTTTCTATTTTTGTTTTTAAAGGATGAAAAAATGATGGGGGAATGATTTAAAAACCAGGGTTTTGAGACTGTGTGCCTTTAAATATTTTTCTTGATGTTATTCCAAAGTAGGACATTCAGACGGCGTCTGATTCCGAGCCCCGGTGTGGCTGAAATTTAATTTTAAGTGAGTTCATACTAGACATTCCAAATAAAAATAATAACTACTAAATGGTTGATAATATGGGAAAACTAAGGGCATCGTTGAGTCCGAAGCATGCCTTATAACATAGGAGGGGTGTAACATTCGCGGGCGGGGCCCTTCTGTGGAAAACACCACTAGGGGCATTTTCGTAATTTAGCGGCCTCAGGCATGAACATTATAACTTCTAAACAGAGGATCATATTAAAATTCTGAGACCACCGTTGTGCTCAGAACGTGGATCTCACACTAAGAGCGGCTTAACCCTGACCCCGTCGAGTGTTTGGGTTCGGGCCTACGAGTGGGTGTTTAAAATTAAATAAATTTTAATTAAGTTCCCTACTTAAACAGATCCACCCCTTCTTCCCCCTTGTAATTTCTCTGGTGGAATATCTCCCAACATAGAACATCCACCTTCTACAAGATCCTCTCCCAACCTCTCCAAGGTGGTTTCGGATCCGGCAGATCCTTTGTAAAGCGACGGGCTACGCCATGCGAGGTAGGATCGTTGCGTTTTCGTTTTAAATTCCCACAACTTTTCTGAAGTCAATTAATAGAATTGAAAAGAAGTTTAATTATCAATAGAAGTCCATATTTTAGTGAGGATCGATCCGAGCTTTCCAACGATTCTTTCGGATATATATTTTGAGTCCCGGGGTGTCGGGGGTGACCCTGGGATGTTTTCTGGCCAAAAACCATGTTTGTCGGTGGTTCTAGGGCGGTCCGGTGGCTCCACGCGGTGGTCCGGAAGGTCACAAAAGTGGCGGATCCTCATCTAACACCCCGATATTTTATGAGAAATATTATTTTTAATTACTTTTATGTCTTGTGTTGTATGAAACACAAAGATTATCTTGTACTATACGCAACACCATATTAGCTTGCAGTATAAGCAACACTATTCTTGGCTCCCGTTACACACAATTTCAAGTTCGTTTTGTGGAAATTATTCTACGCAACATTAATATCGATTTTGTTTAATGTATAAAAGAAATATGTTTTGATTATGTTATACGCAACACCAAAGGGATCTTTCACTACATGCAGCCCTGACTTGGCTTGCATTACATGCATTCACGACCTTCCTCGACAGCGTGTGTAGTACACAATACCGAGTTTCACTAAACAACGATATGTTATTAAAATATTATATAAAATAGCCTTTATGAATAGTAACACCCACTTTATGAAAATTTATAAATTTTATATTTCAAAATGGAATTCATTTTTGGATTCAGAATATCGAAATTTTCCTGGGGTGAATTTTTGGTATATTTCTGAAAACATTCAATTTTTGATGAATAGTTAAAACACTAAGTTACTATTTAAAAACAGAATATTTATTTAAATAATTATTTATTTTACTTAAATTTATTTTATGTAAAAAATGATACATAATACCAATATATGTTCAATGTAATTCATTAGATTCATTTTAAAATAATTTTAAATGTATAAAAATTTTATTGAACTTTTCACCGTATATTACCCACCTCCTAGGAGAATTTGAAAAATAACACAAAACATAATTTTACTGCTTCTGTGAGTGGAATATAAAAAATCCGAGAGACACGGTTAATATGAATTAGTAAAATGAGGTTCAATAAGATAAAAATAATGTTTCGTGAATAGTAACTTTTTAATTTATTTACCACAGTTAAAATTAAATAGGGTAATTAAGGGTAAAAATAATATTATTATTACCCTAACAGATGTCCTAATTTTATTAGATAAGTGTAATTAGGCCAAAAGCAACCTTATGAATAAAAATTTATTCTTTAGGTCTATTTGGATTAGATTAGTACATTTATTATCATTTTATTTAAAAAAGAGTTAAAAGTGTTAAAATCAATGTTTAATATCCAAAACATTTTTAATATAGGGTTATACATAAGATAAATTCAAAAATAAATATTAATTAGAAAGCTAAGAATATTTCCTAAATAATTTATTTTTATTTATAATTTTTAGACATTATATAATTTAATTAAATTATGACACAATGATGATGCAGTAATTACCATATTAATGAAATATTAACATAATTAATGTTATAAATACCCAAATAAATTTAATTTGAGACTTTTTATAAATTCCAATAATTTTTAGGTTAATATGACATGTTATTATTTATTCAATTTACTTTTTTCAAACTAATCATGCTATTTTTATTTTCACAAAAATCAATTACCAAATAGTGTCAAAATTGACATAAATGTTTTTTAAAACAAATATTATATTATTAATTGTTATTCTATTTTTAAAAATCAAAGGATCGGCCAGGTAACTTAGAAAAGGTTATATATAATAATAATGAACCACTTGGTGTTGTTTTGGGTTGTTATAGTTTATTTATTAACCATATTGTGTAAGAAAACAAGAAGACACGGTAAAAGATAAATTATTTAACATAGGGTTAAATCTAAATGATAAGGTTAAAATAGTAACCTAAACATGTCTAAAACCTATTGGTTGAGGGGATTTTGACCCATGCCCACTTTATCTTCTAAATAAGTCACTTTTTAGCCATTATAAACCGAATATGACTTTATTATAAAATAATATTCTAAGTTTTTCCTAATGTGCCCCTCTCCTCCACTATTGGGACTGGTCTCTTTAGAAGACCAACTATAATGCCTTAAGGGGAAGCATAAAAGAGGTATGTCGAAGAATAAGTAATCTATTCTACCAATTCTTTCAAGTTTCTTTCTTCTAAAACTTCTTCTTCTTTAGTGGTTGCATTATAAAGTAATAACATCAGTATCAATAATATACTGATATGTTATTATAAATATTAAACAACCCCATTTCACCTTATATCCATCCTACAAAAAACGAAATCACCGCGCATGCGTACGTACAGAATACCATCTCCACGCCATGGTATAATATGTTTTCCCACCACCACCGAACTTGGATGGATATAATAGTGTAATGAATAACTATATATGGTTATTATAAAATCATAATGATTCTGATATATTATATCATCCACTCCAATTACATTCAATAATTATGGTAACGATATCATCGTTCGTGCGTACGTACAGATTACCGTCTCCACGGCACGATTAGATTCATTCTCTTTGTTAACCTTTCAAGAATTACCATAATGTATACATAATGAATAATAATGAAACATATGACATAATTAAGCAATTGTATTTATGTATATATATATATATGTCATCTAATTACTTCCATTCAAGTCAATAAGGAATGGAAAAGAGTGTTCATGTGTACGTACGACCTACCGTCTCCATGAACGGTGTAATTCATTTCATTCATCACTCTATTTTATATTTATATATACTGAATATATATGATATATATAAATCATGATTTAAATTCTGGATGTATGTAAACCATGATATAAGTAATATTAATATCAAGAACAAAAATTCCAAACACGAATGATAAATAAAACGATTTTACCCAAAACGCTGGTTTAACATGGAATTTACAAAAGAACGGGTAATATAAAGTCATAATTAAACCATATATGATATCATAACAATGAATATGATTCTGTAATAAGTAAATGAAATTATTTAAATCATTATACAGGAGGCTTTGATACGTATGAAGCAAATCAGTCCTAATGTAGGGGATAACTTTTCCAATCTCATTTTTATTTGAGATTGTTTATTCGTAGGTATTTACTGGGGTTATATTTATCATCCATGTCCCTATTTTCTAAAAATGGTTTCATGTATGATTATAGTATATTTTACACATTTTTTACTTTTACTACATGGTATGTGAGTAATCTTTCTTTTGTTTACGTTATGAGGTTCTTTTTTGACATTTTTGGTAAAAGTACGAGATGCATTTTTTGTTTGAACTTATACGACATGAACAGATTTTTACGGTTTCATAATGACTAATTGTCATGAAGAATACTCTATAAGATTTCATGATTATTTTCAAAAAAATCATTTTCTTTTAAAATTGAATGTCATTTTGTGAAAAGAAAATTATTTTGAAAAAAAGGGATAATTTCCTCAAGAATTCATCTCAAGTGTTTTGTCAAAAAAAATTTCCATCTAAGGTGAAATTATTTAGTATGATTATGTTTCACCTAAAATGTATCTATTATTTACATGATTTAATTCTTCCTATTATGAAATTATATCCATTTATTTTATATGGATTATGTTTTGATGGGATGATGTTTATGAAACCCATTTTTTTGTGTTATGATGAATGATTTATGTTTATGTTGTGGCACAAGTAAGAATTATTTCATTATGAGATGGGTGGGAACAATATCTACCTCCAATGAATTGGTTAAAGATTTATATATCATTATATAGACTTTGTTGGAATGATACGTTAATCTGGTTCAGTGATAGAGTACTGGAATGAGGAGTGAACTCGATTCAGAAAGGTACTTTGTCTACTATGATGGTATGGGCAACAATGCCTTGGATATTATGGAAATCATATCATCTGCTTAATGGTTTTCCACAATTAATTTTTTATTCCCATGATATTTTATCATGATTGATGTTACTTTATGATTTATTCCTTACGTACTGCCATGATTTATTTCGCAACTCAAGATTTTGATGTTTAAACTTTATGTTCATGTTTTGAAGTTCAAATGTATATGATTTTTTTATTTTCTCATTTCTTATCCTAACTGAGCATTTGCGATCACCCATAATATGTTTTATTTTCCCTAGGATATAAGGAAAGGTTTTAGGTAAAAAAAAGGTAGATTTTTATGGGAGATGTTGATGATCTTTCACCAAGATTAGAAGATTATGTTCTAAGTTTCGAAAGACACTAAACCATTACGGTCCTTTGGTGTCTGTTTTTGTTATGTATTAAGTATTACTCAAAAGAAATGTATTGTCTATGTATGTAAAGCTTCGGGTATCTATAGTTGTTATTAGAGGAAAGGTTTAGTTAACCTTTGGAAACTATGATTTGAAAACTTTAGTGAGTTCTCTAGAGATATTTCTACGGTATTTCTAGGGATGTCCTTAAGGATAAGTATAAGTATAGGTTATAGTACTAAAATTACGATAACGATACTATAATTAAATATAAGATGTTATATATTGAAAGTAATCCCCCATGATTGTGATTTTTTCCTCTCACAATATTATTTTTGGGTTTTAGAAAATGGATGGAAACATGAAGATTCATAATAATTTAGGATATGATGGACAATGGAATGATATTTTTCATGAGAAACCAAATGAAATGAGATTTGGAAGCCCAGACATCGTTATTATTCCAAATCAGAAATCTCATAATATGATCAATAATCTCAACTTTGGTATGTTTCATGACTCAGCTAATAAGAGAAATATTGAGTTTCAGGATGATTATAGTGGAAAGAAAGTTCAATTTCCATCATGTAAATCATATGGTAAGAGGAATCAGGGTGAATGTTTCAAAGGAACTGGAAGAAGATTTGGGGGTAGAAAAGGACACAAAGCTAGTAATTGTAAAGGAAAAGGTCCAGTTAACACTATGGACAAGGATAATGGTATTTCTAAGACATCAAAAATGGTTAAATGTTTTAAATGTGGACTGTATGGGCATAATGAAAACCAATTCCCTAAGGTAAAGTCTCATGATGATAATCATCATGGTCATATGGGTTGTATTTATGTTGATGATGATGAAGAGACAACAAATGATATGTGAGATGAAATAATTGTTAAAGCTCGGTCAATGGTTTAAGAAGGTAGTTGAATGATTTTATGTTTATCAAGAGTATTATTGTATAGGTAATTTAATGGTACTATGGAATAAAGAAACATCTAAGGATTGTTACAATATTGTTTTTCATAAAGTATTTGAAAGTATATGTTGAATAGTACTGCTATCCATGAAAGGTTATTAAGATATTTTTGGAAAGAAGATGATATGCGCATAATTAATGGATAAAGAGACAATGAAATGTTTGATAGTATTAATGAGCTCATGACTAATATAAGGAAAAAGAGAAATCATGGTTTGAGTATATATAATTTTTGGGATTTTGTTATGTGGAAAGATTTAAATTTTGATTGCATTCATGTTTTCACTAAGGTTCAATGGGTATTCATATTTTTTAAGAGAATACCTGATTAAGTTATTCAATTGTTTGGAATGTGACCAACAAGATATATCATATAATATATGGTGGATAAATGATGTTATTCACATGCTTGTGATGTGAACATTGATGTAATCATTTTCTTTATACTATGAGCTTGGACCAAAGTATTTTGGATAAGACTAAACATTGGAATGAATGAAGTTAGACATAAGATAGTGTTGTCTAAGGCTAGAACATTTTTTGATATCATTGCAGGAATTTTATAATAATGTAGTTTTAGAAAAAGGGAGAACCTGCAGGACGGGCGACAACCTGTTGCGTCAGACAAGGATGTGGGAATTGAACCCACAACCGAAGTGTGACAGGCCATTATCACATACCACTGGCCTACAAGAAATCCGTGGTTATAGAAACTATTTTTATTTTATTAACTGCTATGATAGATGAAGTATAAGTCCATTTTTGGAACCATATACGCTTAATCTCACCATTAGATGGACTTGTAACTTTTGCTAACCTTATGTTTGAGATAGATGGAATGACCTATCATTCTATCGCATGATTTACTAATACTTCAGGGAAGACAAAATTTAACTTCATTTCATTAAAAGATGAAGTGGAAATTGTTCAAGGCACAAACAACAGTAAGATTGTATCAAAATCAAGTAAGTATTTATTTAAATTCAAAAATTATTCATCATTAGGGAAATGATATTGAAAACCAAAAATGTTGTCCTAGTGCCCTCATATCTGATTAATCAGATGGTACCTTAGATCATAAAATATTTATGGCTTTATGATTGTTGATTTTTTTCATAGCCATGTTTTCTACCACTCTTAATCTTAACATGATGATTAGATTTCTCTTCCATATCCATATTTACACCTATATACTCCTATGTGGGAACCCAAGTGATGAGTTACTTTCGGTATCCTTTTTATTTCAAACATTATTTTTTAAGATGATGTTTTAGTATTCATTTTTATGATGTGGGTTTCTATGGAAGAAAATTTCAAGTAGTAAATTATTTATAACCCTGATGAATTTCAAGGGTAAAATTCATTTTAAGGGCGGTAGAATATAACACCCCGAGATTTTATGAGAAATATTATTTTTAATTACTTTGATGTCTTTTGTTGTATGCTACACCAAGATTATCTTGTACTAAATGCAACAACGTATTAGCTTGTAGTATATGAAACACTATTCTTGGCTCATGTTCCACAGAATTTCAAGTTCGTTTTGTGGAAATTATTCTACGCAACATTAATATAGATTTTGTTTAATGTATAAATGAAATAAGTTTTGATTATGTTATATGAAACACCAAAGGGAGATTGCACAACACGCAACCCTGACTTGGCTTTCATTACACGCAATCACAACCTTCCTTGATACCATGTGTAGTACGCAATACCTGGTTTCACTAAACAACGATATGTTATTAAAATATTATATAAACTAGCCGTTAGGAACAGTAACACCCACTTTTTGAAATTTTATAAATTTTATCTTTCAAAATGGTCTTCATTTTTGGATTTGTAATATCGAAATTATCCTAGGGTGAAATTTTGGTATTTTTCTGAATACATTCCATTTTTGATGAATTGTGAAAACAGTAGGTTAATATTTAAAAACCGAATTTTTATTTAAATAATTATTTATTTTATTTAAATTTATTTTAGGTAATAATTGACAAATAATACCTATATAAGTTCAATGTAATTCATTAGAGTAATTTTAAAATAATTTTTTATATATAAAAATTTTATTGAACTTTTCACCATCCTTTACCCACCACCTAGGAGAAATTGAAAATTTACAAAACACTTAATTTTACTGCTTATATGAGAGGAATATCTAAAATCTGAGAGACACGGTTAATATCAAGGAGTAAAATGTGGTTTAATAAGATAAAAATAATTTATGGTGAATAATAACTTTTTACTTTAATTTACCATGGTTAAAAGTAAATAGGGTAATTAAGAGTAAAAATAATAATAATATTACCCTAACATATGTCCTAATTCTATTGGATAAGAGTAATTTGACCAAATACAACCTTAGGAATAAAATATTACTCTTTAGGTCCACTTCGATTAGATTAGTATAGTAATTATTATTTTATTTAAAGAAGAGTTAAAAGAGATAAAATCAATGTTTAGTAATCAAACCATTTTTAATATAGGGTTATACATAAGATAAATTCAACTATGAATATTAATTATAAATCTAAACATATTTTTTATATAATAGTATTTTATTTATAATTTTTAGACATTAAATAATCTAATTTTTTTATGACACAATGATGATGGAGTAATTACCTTATTAATGAAATATTATTATAATTGTTGTTGTAAATTCCAAAATAAATGTAATTTGAGACGTTTTATAAATTCCACTAATTTTTATATTAATATGACATGTTATTATTTATCCAATTAACATTGTTTTAACTAATCATGCTGTTATGATTTTCACAAAAATCAATTACCAAATAGTGTCAAAATTGACATAAAATCGTTTTTAAAACAAATATTATATTATTAATTGTTATTATATTCATAAAAATATAAGGTTAGGACGACTGACTTAGATATGGTTATATATATTAATAATGAACCACTTGGGTTCGTTTGGATTTTTATTTTATGTTTATTAACCATATAGTGTATGAAAACAAGAAGGCACGATAAAAGTTAAATTATTTATCTTAGACTTAAATCTAAATGATAAGGTTAAAATTGTAACCTAAACTTGTCTAAAACCTATTTTTCTAGAGTATTTAGAAATATAACCACTTTATATTCTATATAAGTCACTTTGGAGGCATTATAAACCGAATATTACTTTATTATAAAATAATATTCTAATTTTTTCCTAAATTTCCCCTCTCCTCCCTTATAAAAGGGAACCTCCTCCCTCTTCTCTTTAAACAATTTTGAGGCATCATGCTCGGCCAGAAACTGCCAATTTAACTTATCAACTTCCCTAGAAACATTATAGAGGATCTGGTATCCTCAAAAGACCAGCTATAGTTCCTTAAGAGGAATCTTAAAAGAGGTGCGTCGAAGAAGAGGTAATCTCTTCTATCGATTCTTTCAGGTTTATTTCTTCTTTAACTTATTATTATTTAGTTGTTTCATTATAATATAATAACCTCAGTATCAAAAATATACTTATATGTTATTATAAATATGAAACCATTCCATTTCACCTTCTATCCATCCTACGGAAAACGATATCACTGCGCATACGTACGTATGGAATACCGTCTCCACGCCATGGTGTAATATGTTTTTCCACCACCACCTTACTTGGATGGGTATAATGGTGTAAAGAATAACTCTATATGGTTATAATAAAATCATACTTATTATGATATATTATATCATCCACTCCAATTCCATTCAATAATTATGGGAACGATATCATCGGTCGTGCGTACGTACAGATTAATGTCTCCACGACTCGATGAGATTCATATTCCATGTTAACCATTCAAGAATGATTATAAAGTATATATAATGAATAATAATGAAATATATGACATAATTAAGCTACTGGATTTATGTATATGTATATATAAGTCATATACTTACTTCCATTCAAGTCAAAATGGAAAGGAAAACAACGTTCATGCGTACATACGTCCTACCGTCTCAATGAACGGTGTATTTCATTTCATTAATCTCTCTATTATATATATATATATACTGAATATATATGATATATATAAACCATGATTGAAATTATGGAATTACATAAACCATGATATAAGTAATAATAATATCAAGAAAAAAACTCCAAACACGTACGATAAATAAAACGATTTTACCAAAAACGCTGCTTTAACATAGAATTTACAAAAGAACGGGTAATATAAAGTTATAAGTGAACTATATATCATATAATAACAATGAATATGATTTTTTAATAAGTAAATGACATTATTTAAATAATTATATAGGAGGTTCGGAAACATACGAAACATATCAGACCTAAGGTAAGGGATAACTTTTCCAATCTCGTTTTTATCTGAGATTGTTTATTTGTTAGTATTTATTGAGGTTATATTTATTATCAATGTAGTTTTATTCTAAAAATAGTTTCATGTATGTTTAAAGTCCTTTTTACCCATTTTTGACTTTTACTACCTGGTATGTAAGGAATCGTTCTTTTTTTTACGTTACAATGTACTTTTTTGACTTTTCCGGCAAAAGTACGAGAAGAATGTTTTGTTTTAACTTATACAGAATAAACGGATTTTTACGGTTTCATAATGCATAATTTTCATGAAACTTAATATAGAAGATTTCATGATTATTTTCAAAAAAATATTTTTCTTTTAATTTTCAATGGCATTTTTTGAAAAGAAACTGATTTGAAAAATAAAGGATATTTTCCTCAAGAATTCATCTCAAGTGTTTTGTCAAAACAATTTTCCATCTAAGATGAAATTATTTAGTATGATTATGTTTGATGTATAATGTATCTATTATTTACATGGTTTCATTCATCCTATAATGAAATGATATCCATTTTTTTATATGGATTATGTTTTAATGGGATGATTTTTATGAAACACATTCTATTCTTTGGGTTATAATGAATGATTTATGTTTATGTTGTGTCACAAGTAAGAATGATTTCATTATGAGATGGGTGGGACATATATCTCCCTCCATTGCAGTGGGTAAAGATTTATATCCCATGAGATAGACATGGATGGAATGATAAGTTTATCTAGTTTAGTAATACAGGACTAGAACAAGGTGTTTACTCGATTCAGAAAGGGAATTTGTCCACTATGATGGTCTTGGAAGCAATGCCATGGCTACTATGGAAATAATATCATGTTCTTAATGGTTTTCCATAATTAAATGTTTTATTCCTATGCTATTTTATCATTATTGATGTTCCTTTATGATCTATGCCTTACGTACTACCAAGATTTATTTCGCAACACAAGATTTTGATGTTTAAACATTATGTTCATGTTTTGAAGATAAAATGTATATGGTTTTTTTATTTATTCCATTATTACCCATATTGATCATTTGAGCTCACCCTTTACATGTTTTATTTTCCCCATGATATAATGAATGGTTTTAGGTAAAAAAAGGAAGATGTTTATGGGAGATGTTGAAGATCATTCACCAAAATTAGAAGATTATGTTCCATGTTTCCAAAGACATTAAAACATTACGGTAATTTGGTGTCTATTTTTGTTATGTATTAAGTATTCCAAAAAAGTAATTTAATGTCTATTTACATCAATATATGGGACTTTACACCTCAGGAGGTCCGGGACGGCGGCGACCAGGCGGGTCCTCAGGCAGTGGTGCGACCAGCTACGGGTGAGCGGTTGCGGGTGAGTGGCTGCGGGCGAGTGGCAGTGAGAGGCGACATGACAGGCGCATGCAGGAGGCCAGGGGTTTGGGTTAGCTAGCTTTGCCAGTCGACGTGTAGCGGAATACTGGGGTCTTCGTGACCCCCAGAGCAGACCAGGACCCACGAAACGCGGGTCATGTGGACAAGAGTTAGCCCGGCTTAAGACGGTCCGGGTGAAGCGGTGCGGCTCTCAGATTGAGATAGAGGTTTTGAGAAGGTACCAAGGTTTTTTAATTCCCGATACGGGGGCTAGGTGTCATGACACGCCCATTAATTATTTTTTTGCGGCTCTCTAAGATTCTTTTTTCGAATGGCGCGAGCACATCCTGAGCCCTTTTTAGGCGTTGTCAGTGGAATTATGAGCCTAGCATCGAGACACAGTCATCTAGTGTGGTTGCAATCATTGAAGTTGGATTTGAGGCATGGGACCATGGGACATCATTCAAGTTGTGTATAGCATTTGCGAATTTTTCATCAGATGTCCGTTCGGTATGAATGAATAGTCGACATGGCGTGTTTTTCCGAGAGCATCGTGATGGCGCAGTTTTCCAGACCTTTATTGAGACTGAGGTGTGGGACCTATGAGATGTTGTATGGTCATTAATCAATGTTGAATAACTTTTTCGTCGGGAGTAATTTTCAAGCGATTAAATAGTCTATCTCGCGTGTTTGTTCATGAAAGGGCACACCATAAAATGTGGAAACATTAAAGGGCTATGGTCAGTGGTTCCTTTGACGCACATTAAACCAACGCACAATAGCGAGGTTAGAGACACTCAGTGATGGAATTTTTAGTGCGGCGTTATTAGACTAGTTCCAGGTCTACCCTTCAACGGGGCTGGGCAGTGGGTTACCCCCCTGTGTATCAGAGTTTACCCTCTAGTGGGACTGGGTAGTGGGTTACTCATTGATCTTAGGGTTTACCCTTCAGCTGGGCTGGGCAGTGTATTACCTGAAGACCTCTGATGGTTTACCCTTCAGATGGGTTGGGAGGTGGGTTACCCGAAGACTTCGTTCATACTCATCCCTTTCTATGAGGCTAGTCAATGACTTTTCTCTGTCATTACCAGAGCATGACCCTTGGTTGTACAGTTCCGCGATGATACATCTTTGACATGCGGTACATTTAGGAATCAGTGATGGATATCCATTGAACTATTGGTGACTTTTCCTGGGCTGGGCATGGAGATGGAGATCCCTTTACTCACTCGTTCGGGGTTCTGGTTGATCATATATATATATATATATACATACACCCTACTTTGGTTCCCACTCATCGGGTTCAGTTACTCTTTTTCTAGGATAGGAAAAGATGCATGGGGTATGCCACGTGATTTCTGTGTCTTGATCATCTTATTTGTACAAGTCTACTCTCCTGCTATAGGTAGCGAATACTCGATCAGAGGTTCATCTTCTCATTGTTTCTAAATCATCGTGTTTGGAAGAATCTGCTTCATTTCTCTTGTTGGGTTGAGATGCACTATATTTACTATAAAATTTCACTATTCTTTGTTTTATTTACTGCTCATCTCTTTAGTGCCTCCTTTTTTTTCTCCCGCGAGCTTTTGGGGCATCCTACCGAGTATCTTTATACTCACCCCTGTCGGGTCTTTTCCCACACATGGTGTGCCCTTGCAGACGATGGATAAGTCGATCGTGACTATGGGGTAGCGTAGAGGGAACATGATCCTAGGCCACGTACTAGGTTCATAGTAGAGTTTTTAGGTGTGGGTGTCTAATGTTGTTTACTTTTGTTTACATGTTGTCGGGTTGTGGAACCTTTCGTGTTGGGTGTGTTTTTCCCCTATTTCTGTTCACTTATCTTGTCAGTACTTTTCAGCACTTTACTTTTTCTATTTAGAAGTTGATGCATGACTGTGGTTGGGTTATAGTTTTTTTTCCTTTTGGTTTCTTTCTTTACTCTGCTCTTCTGCCTCGAGTGGGTTGTGTGTGTATGTGTACATGTACTTAGGTGAAGGGCTCTCCAAGATCATTACACCTTCAGCCCTTGTCGCCAGCCCCTGGCCTATAGAGGCGTGCATGGGGTAGCCGCAACTCAAGAATGGTAGGGTCGGGTCATGACACCAAGTCCCTCCCCAAATCTAGTATCCCTTGGTATTTTCTATAGAATAAAACCCCTTCCCTTAATGAGGTTCTCAAGGAGGTGTAATAAAGAGGTAAATCCATATCTACTTTCATTTAATTTCATTTCAAGTTCCTTTCATTAGTAATTTTATACTCACCTCCAATATCAAAATGATCTTGATAACTCTATTATTATCTATATACTAGAATTATATTATAACCATCATCAATATTCTTACTCTCTCTCTTTTATTTTAAAATCAAATTATCATCCGTGAGGTGCTGATTTACAACCTTCGTGGATGAAGAGGTCTTCTTCTTAAATTTCTCCTTAAATACTGGTCATAATACCATTTTTATGGTTAAAATAGACTATAAAATATTTACTATAACATATTTAATATTCATGATCCAGTATATGTACATAATATTAATTCATATGAAAAACCTTGTTTGTAATAATCAAAATACACCAAAATAATCTAAGTGGTTGTCATTAGTATTTCATCCAATGATTCATCCACATAAAATGTAACCAAATGATATATATAACCATTAACACATATTTATGTTAATAAATAATTTAAAAAACCAATTCTAGATAATTATATCCATTCCACATGAACATCTATACTCATATACTAGTATACCGATCGTGAAAACCAAGGAAATGACCACTTCAGAATGACATAATTCAATCTTATAACCAATAAATAAGGACAAAAATGAACTTAAGAAAATTTAATATATTAACTTCATGTCTAGTGTGATATTAATTAATTTATTAATGACTATAATTTTATATTCCAAGACCTTAAGTTCTAGAGGGGAATATATTAGGACATAAGGTCAGGGCTTTCTACACGAACCTCCATTTTATTTCAGGTAACTCTTTGTCTTTATTAATCCCAATAAAATTATTATTTATTCGTATTTAATCATCAAGGATTAATTTTTAGTGTTATATATTGTGTACCAACAATAATAAATCATTATTTTATGGATATATACATGTTTGGAATGGATCATTAACAAATTATTCCTAAAATACAAACCCGATTCAAGGGAATTTCTGGAATTCTTACATATTTTTAAGGAAACTATAATATATGTTTTTATCCACAATTATTTTTATAGAATAACTAATTTTATTATTAGAAAACTATATTACATCAATTCTGGTATTATATAAATATTTTTCCATAATAACTCGTCTTTTCAATGTAAAATAGTATTTATCTCAAAAATTACTCGATGATTTTATAAGAGTATTTTCACCAATTTCAACACCCTTGTTAATTATTATGTCTAAATGGGGTAAATTTTTTATGAAATAATCCACAGTATTTTATTGAATGGTTTATGATTAAATTGAAAGTGGACATACTATCTTGATATCATTCACCATATTACTATGAATTGTTAGTGTTTATGTTTAATGTTTTGGGAAAATATTTACATTTCATATGTTAGAATAAATATGAATGTATATGTTGTTTATGTTTATCACGATTAAAATGAGGAACTAATTGGACTTATTAAGTGATGGGTGGTGCCCTCTCTATCCCCATTAATGATTTACCTCATTATGAAACTATTAATTGATAGTCCATGAGGTTATTCAACTAGTATAATACCAATGAATATGCTCTATTATGGCATTATTTATTCATCCCTTATTCTAGCCATATTATATTAAAGTTAAATTTTAAAGGAATTTGTTTTTATTTATTCACAAATTATAATGTTTATGTTTATGATATCTTTCACTGTATTTATTACCCTTACTGATCATTTGATCTCACCCCTTTCTTATATTTTAATTTCTTAGGATGTAAAGAAGTAAATTATGAGTGACCTACAGGGATAACCTTGTAGTTATGGATTTATTCAAAGGAATTTTCATATTGTATTTCATTTCAATTTTTAATGTTGAACTCATGTTTTTATCTTGTTTTCAAAAACTAGAAATCTAATTCATTCCTTTTGTATATGAATTTCTTGTAATAATTCCAATTTAAGGAAATAATGTAATGACTTTGTGAAACTGCGGTACGTATTTACAAAAAGAATCAATAGACATATTTCCAAAAGTCATAGCACAATACATGATGTTTTTTTTGGAAAAAAACAAGCATAGAAAATAATTTCAAATTAGTCAAGGCTCGTTCCCAAGACCATCATAGCAGAAGAATTCTATAACTGAACTGAGTTCACTCCTCATTTAACCCATGTATTTATGAACTATATTTATTCATTGTTCCAATCATATATATCTCATGAGATTTAAATATTTACCCAAGGAATTAGAGTGATATATAGGTCCCAACCGTCTCAGAATTAAAAAAATCTTATATGTGCCAAAAAACATAAATCATTGCATATGCCAAAGAATAAAATAGGTTTCTTAAACATCATTGCATCATAATCCATATAAGAAAACTGAAATGCATAAATAGAATTCCATGATGAACACAACTCAAATCATAGTGATAATAGGGATAAAAAATTACCCTATTTATGGAATTCCATCTTTAATGGAAAATAATTTTGATAAAACACTTGAAATTAATTCTTGAGGAAAATATAATTTGTTCTTAAAAAATGTTTTCTTTTCTCAAAATGGAAAGTAATTTTAAAAGAAAATAATTTAATTGAAAATAATCTTAAAATATTATAAAGTAATCTTCATGGAAATAAGGTGTTATAAAAGTGTAAGAATTGGTTGATTCTGTATAAATTAAAAAAAACAATGTTCTCGTACATTATCTGGAAAATTCAAAAACTACCTCATAACGAAAATGAATTTTTTCCCTTCATTACATTCAAATAAATTAACCAATGGGTAAATTTTACTTTATTCAATTATAGAATAATTAAAATAATATTACATATTTAGGAAACATGGACGTGGATGATAAATATACCACAATAAATACTTACATATAAATAATCTAAGATAATATTGTGATTGCAGAATTATCCCTTACCAATTTATAATCGGTATAATCATATGATTCATAAAATAATGAAAATTAAATGAATATTTAATTATAATAAAAATCATAATAAGAGTCATAAAAACATTCATGGGGAGTATAACAACTACACAAAATAAATAGGTGGTGTATAAGGAATATTCCCCACATAAATAAAAGCAAGTCCAAATAACCCCATACTAATTTATAATCAGTCAAATTATATGTCTCATAAAATAATGAAAATTAATTTATTATCAAAATATAATAATCGTCATAATAATATTCAAAAAAACATTCATCGGTAGTATAAACACCACAAAAAAGATGGTGTGTAAGGAATATGCCCCATAGAAATAAAAGTGAGACAAAATAATCAATTTCCTTAGGTCCAGTTTATTATGTATGTATCTAAAATTACTGTATAATGATTTAAATAAGATCATTGAATTATTTTGTAATCATATTAATTTTTATGATATCATATATATTATCATCTATTTGTTAATAACATTTCATTGTTACACGTTATTCATATATTAATTGCATTATGTTTTTATGCATGTTCTGTCACATTAAATTCTGGTTGTCTGAATTAGGTCATAGTTATATCATAAAAAAATGATATTATCATAAGATATACCATATTTATCAATTTTTTACATTTATATAGTAATTATTTAATGAAAATCCTGTGGAATAAATCACATTGCATCATGGAGACTATAGGTCGTACGTATGCACGAGTGAATATATCATTCCTATATTTATTGAACTGTATTGATTTAGATGATATATAATATTTAATAATTAATTCACTATTGTAATAATCATATATAGTTATTATTTCCATCATTATACCCATCCAATTAATGTGGTGGTGAAATATATATTACACCACAACCTGCAGATGGTAAGGCGTATGTACGCATGCGTAGTGGTTTTGTTTTCATAAGATAGATAGAATGTGGAATATGGTCTATAAATATTATATTAAAATCTAAATATAAAATTAATAATGTATTTATTACTTTATAATGAAACAACACATGAAGAGTAAGTATAAGAAGAATGAATTTTGAAATAATCGGTAGAGGAGATTACCTCTTCTTGGACGCGGTTCTTCTAAGTCACATCTTAGAGTACAAGAGTAGGTCTTTGAAGAAGACTAGAAAATATATAATGTTACTAGAGACTTTTATAAGTTAAATTTATATGGTATGAATGAGTATAAAGGCTAAAAAAGAAGTTAAGAGGTGATGGAAGAGGTTTTCTTTTAAAATTGAGGTGAGAAGCACTTTTGGAATCTCCATAAATAATAATTTATAATGAAATCAAAACCTACAGAAAAACCTCAAAATGTACCAATTTTGAAGAAGAGAAGAAATATGGTTTCTATATCATCAAAAAATTATTTTTCAAAATTATTTTCGTCAATTTAAACCCTATCTTATTAAATAACACTTAGTTATTCTATTTAATGTTTAACTATGGTAACAAATAATTCAATATATGAAGGGTGAAATATTTACTTATTTGATGTAAAATAGACCATAAAAATATATTTTAGATCATTTTATACCATATCATAATTATTATATATTTTAAAAAAAATTATGATTTTTATGTTATTTAATAAAACAATATTTTGATAAACAATCAATAGTGTGAACTTTGACACTATTCAATTCAGTGATTTTTAAAAATATTAAGATAACAGTTTAATTTCTAAAAAACTATTTTATTATATTCCTAAGAGGTACAAGTCATTTACAAAATTCATTAGAAATTTTAATTATCTCATTTTTTTTATTTTTAATTTTTTAATAACATTCATTTATTATCTCGATTAATAATATAATTAGTAAATAAATTTGGTGTAATTGTTTAATATACTTATTTGTTGAATAAAAAATGAAACAATTATATGATGATGATATATCAACTATATTTCATAGGAATATTTGTAGTCAAATTTATCTACTGAAAAACTAAAATTTAAAAAGTTATAACTAATAAATTATAATGTGATAACTTTAACATCACTTTAAATAAAATAATATAAGGGTCAAAATCCATTCTATAAGGATCCAAATGGTAAATAACTCAACCCTTGGATGATTATGGTTGATTTATACTTTACTGAAAATATTTGGTCATGTTTTTGGGTCTTTTAATGGGTATTATTGTTTAGATAAAAAAATATATTATTGATTTTCACCAATAAAATAATTTTTACATAATTAATAAATATGCTATTAAAGAAATTATTTATTTTCTAGAGATTACAAATAAATTACCATGTTAAAAAAAATTATCATTAAAATGAGTATATATAATCTAATTTATATTTTTATATCCTTATATAAAAATGATTTAGTTATTAAACTTTGAGTGAGGCATATTTATCTTTTCATTGAATAAATCCAATTAAATTTTCTTATATCAAATAAGTGGATTCAAATGGATATGACTTAGACCCAAGGATTATTTAGGTAAAAAACACTCATCCAATGATATTAAAATTAGTTTTAGTGTAATTTGATAATAGTATTCTTACCCTTAATTACCTTGTTTACCTTTTTACTATATTAATAATAATTATTAGAGAAACTATTCATAATTCCCCGAAATAAAATAAATCTATTTAAATAATTTGGACCAACTGATTCAAAATAAGGAATCCATTTTTTAAAATTCAGAACACATATGTTGTAGAAATTAATTTAAAATATTCCATTTTTTTGAAAGATGGAACGAGTTTTAAAAGATAAAACATTACAAAATCTTGAAATGTTTTTACATCTGAATTCAATGTAAAATTAATTTAATGAAATATATTATATTAAAAAAGATATTATATTATATTTATACTTTCAAACCAATATATAGTATAATTTTACCATATAAATTATTTTGATGAAAACAGTTGTTTTCACATAAACTTTAGTATATTTTTACTATTCATCAAAATGTGAAAGTTATCAAAAAAATTTCAGAAATTCATCTAAAGTAAATTTTTATATTCCACGTCAAAAGACCATGTTTATTTTTTCATATAAAACTTATTAGTGTCGAAATATCAATTTAAAATGTGTTCTCTATTTAAAGGATGGAAATTTCCCTTTTAAAAATCATAGGTTTTTATATATCAAATAGGTTTTATTCATATCCTATGACAAAAATATCAATTGGATGAATATCAAAAAAAATATTATGTATATAACACATATATTTCATTAATTTCATTTAATAATTGTAATTTATATAAGAAATATACAAATATAAAACTGATTTATAATGTTTATTCATTTTCCTAGGTTAGTTATATTAATTCCAAATAACCTAGCAGAACGGTTTTAAAAGTAATTTAACAGGAAGGACATCTTGCAGCTCATTTAAACATACAATTAAATGCAACGAAATATGTTGAAAAATTATTTAGTGAAAATATTTAATTAAAACATTCGTGCCTTACAATTGTTGCACAGAGCATGATAGTATCTTGGCAAGGAGGATGTGGTTCCCTTATTCGTGTGTTCGAACAGTGTGGTAGTTATGCCTATGTAGTTTGTATTTTGGTTGGTTGGGTTAGATGATGTCGGAGGAGGTATTATTGGTTGTCAAGGTTTCACTCCATCTTCAGAACAATACAGGGTGGTTTGTCGTTGAACATTGATGTGTTTAGTCAGTGGTGGTGTTTCATGTGTATGGAGAAGCTTGAGAGGTTTCTCAGGGGTGGTTCACTATGGAAAAAATGGATATTTGCGACAAGCTATTTGAGAAGGGGAGGGGTCCCATCACAAATAGGCCGTCAGGATGGCTTTTTGCGATAAGACCCATTGACTATCGCAAATAAGTAGTTATTTGCGACGAGAATTGGGTCCTCATCACAAATTGTTTGGTGTGGGGTGCACGCCAAACTAAAGGATGGGTATTTACGATAAATCTTGTCATAAATAATACTATTTGTGATGGTAATCCGGTCGCAGATAATCTGACCTATAAATACCCACAACTGATTTTTTCCCATTCCATTCCTTTCTCTTCCCCTCCCCCTCTCCAATTACATTTTCCCTCTCAAAAATTTTCAATGTTTAAGATTCTACATCAAATCGATTTTCAAGTCTTACATCCATTGAATGTTTCAGTTTTAACTTATTTATCTTTATCTTTTATTTTTTAGTTAATTCATTTTATTTAATATTAGTTATAATTAATGTTAATTTGATGCAACTAAATTAAACTAGAATTAGATCATTTTATTTTACATTATTTATTTTTACAAATAATTACACGTGATTAGTATTAATTAGTATTAATTAATAGTTATTATATTAATTATTATTAATTGGTATTCTTTAGAATTAATTAGAAAAAATATAAATAATTATTAATAATTAATCACAATTAGTAATAATTAGATATTATTAATAAAAAATAGTGTTAATAAGTAATAAATTGAAATAAATTGTTATAATTAGTAATAAATATTAATAATTATTAACAATTAGTGATAATTAGTAATAATTAGTGATAATAAAAAATAAATAGTAATAATTACCAGTAACTATTAGAAATTAGTAATAATTAATAATAATTAGCCGGAATAAGTAATAATTAGCGACAATTAGTAAAAAGTTGAAATAATTCGTAATAATTAGTAATAAATTTTAATAATTAGTAATAATTAGAAATAATTAGTAATAATTGGTAATAGATTTGAATAATTAGTTATAAATATGAATAATTGGTAATAAATATGAATAATTAGTAATAAATACGAATAATTAGAAATAATTAGTAATAAATATGTATAATTAGTAATAATTAGTCTTAAATATGAATAATTAGCAATAATTAGAAATAATTACAATTGATTAGTAATAATTAGTAATAATTATTAATAATATAAAATAATTAGTAATAATTAGTAATAATTAGTAATAAATAGTACTAAATAGTAATAAATAGTAATAAATAGCAATAAATAGTAATAAATACTAATAAATAGAAATAAATATTAATAAATAGTAAAATATAGTAATAATTTCTAATAAATATGAATAGTTATTAATAAATAGTAACAAATTGTAAAACATAGTAATAAACGATAATAAATATTAATAAACAATAATAATTAGTAATAATTATTAATAAATAGTAATAAATTATAATAAATAGTAATAAATAGTAATAAATAACAATAAGTAATAAATTAACAAAATTTATAGTGGAGTAATACTTAGTAATAAAATAGCACAATTTCCAATGAATTTGTGGAAACTCTTTTTCCCAAAAAGTCATATCCTTGCAACATTCTCCCACTGAAATCACTATGAATAATATTCTCCAAAAAATAGATATCTATTTTCATATGCATGAGTGGAGGGATGCATAGTGAGGCCTCTATACTATATATTCTAGTGCATACAAAAATAGATATGTATACGTCATAGCATATTTTACATACTTATTTCTGTTAGAGTAAGTAATAAAGATATGAGTCGTCGGAAAAAGTGGCTCTTTTTTCTTAATGCCTAACCTCCTTTCAACATTCTCCCACTAAAATCACTATGAATAATTTTCTCCGACATCAGAATATTCATTTTCATATACACAAGAATTGAGGTAAGCATGAAGAGTCCTCCCTTATCTCAATTCTTGTGCATAAAAAATCGATATTCATACGTCGAAGTAGATTTTTCATAGTGATTTTAGTTGGAGAAACGTGTAAGGATATGAGTTGTCCGATATAATAGATTCCGCCAATCCACTAGATATTATTCTGCTCGTAATAAGTGGTAATTTGTATACATTGTCTATAATTACAAATAATTGGTGGTATTTAGTATAAATTATTATATATTAGTGTATGTTAAGATAAATTTAAAAAAGAAATCATATAAATAACTATGGAATAATTAAAATTATTATAAATTGCTATAAATGTGAATTTAATTTTCTTATATTTTATGGATAGTGTTTCTCTTATTTCAAAATATTCAAAAAAAATTAATTGTTTTATATTTTTTAGAGAAATATAGAGTAAGTGGATAATAGTCATTATTAGATGACTCTGCTTAGATAAATCAGTGAAGAATCCAAACAGTTATAGTTTAAATCCTATATACATTGATGGTGTTAAAGATTTATTATCCTTGAATCGTCAAAAACAAAATTTAATTCAGAAGGGAAAATTAAGTTTCCTTGTAATAAATGTGCTACGAGGACGTTTCACAAATATTAAAATATTTGGGTTTATCTGTTACGTTTTGGTTTCAACCAAATTTTGTTTTTTTGTATCAACATGGCGAACATAGTTCCATAAAAGATACTAATAATTTTTTTCTAGATCCATCACTATTTCAAAATTTTGTACAGGATGTGGCATGTCTATCTTTTCAACAAACATAAACTTAAGATGACATTAATTTAACTCTTGAGTAGAAACCATCTTAATTTTATGAGTTTTGGAGGACTACTGATGATTCATTATATATTAGTTGAAATATAAGAAAATTTGAATCAGCTAAAAAATTAATGGTTATTAAATCAGGTAGTAGAATTCCAAATAGATGTTTTTATCATATATTCTCTTTAGTTAAAATATTATTCCCTGAAAGAAATGTGTTGCCTATAAATTTATATGATAGTAAGAGAATGGTTTGTAATCTGGTAATTGGTTATCACAATATTCATGCATGTTCAAATGATTGTATCTTATATTATGGTGAAAATGAGTTGTTGGATTGTTGTCCCACATGTGGAAAATCGATATATAACAATTCTCAACAATGGATGTTTGGATTGATTCCTATAAAATAGTTGAGATATTTCTATTTTACACGCAGATTGTAGCATTTATTTATGTCTCAGAACATAGAAACATTGATGTCACGGCATAACACAAATATTTTGATTGGTAAAAGATTAAATCATCTCTCTAATGTTGATTGAAGGGAAATTTTTTATGAAGTGCATCTGTATTTTTCTATAGAAGTTTAAACATGTAATGGGTCTTTCTACTGACAGTTTATATCCATTTTGTTCATACCGTAGTAAATATTCATGTTGGGCTTTCTTTATAAATCCATTCAATTTACCACCTTGGATGTTTATGAACTATTCATATATCTGTTTGACCATATTAATTCCAGGATATCAAAAAAAACTTTTAGTTTTATGTAAATCCATTGATTGATGAGTTATATTCATCGTGGAGTAATGGTGTCCATACATATGATGTTATTTAGAAACAATTTTTTTACTAGAAGCCGCATTGATCTGGATGATTAGTGACTCCATAGCATATGACATGTTATTTTACTAGAGTACACATGGCCCAAAATCATGTCCATACTATATGAGATACATAAAAGTGTTTATAATCATCAATGGAAAAAACCTTATTCTTTTGACTATCACTACAGATTCCTTCCAACCGACCATTAATTTATTTATATACTAATTTCTTGATTATTTTTTCTTTTTTATCAAATATTTACGCATATAGTTATTAGAAAATGAGTTCTATATTTCAGAATTATTTCTTTGAGGCATGGGTTACATGGGATCAGATTCTCATAGATGTTCAACACTAAAGGTTCAATCATTGGATTGTATGTAAATAAATAATATTTATTTTGAAATTTATTTATTTAATAACATGACATTATTAACTATTTTTAGGGTTTTTATCATCACAATGACTATATAATGCATGAATCGATCTGGAGGGCATGGGAGGGTTTTATGTGTGAGAGTTTCCATTAGTTTTAAATAATTTAAGGAGGAAAAAAATGAAGAAATCAGAAGTCACAATGATTGATCATTCCTACTGTGCCCACTGACCTAATTACATTTCATCTCTAGTTTGATATGTATTATTTTAACACTATATGGGTGGTATTTTTCAGAGGATATCATCAGTAGGTCAACAATACTGGGCGAGATAATAGGTGGCACAATTAGTTGGCAGTCATACATTTAGTACGTATATGGAACATATAGTAAATAAATGTTTGATTAATTTATATAACATTAAATGTAAATTTTCTATTTTATATTCATATAGGCACCTGAACAACCTGATATTTTGATGTTTGATGTTTATAGAAGGATGTACAATGATCCAATCACTCGAGAGATCATAGGAGATCACCAATGTCAGATTGTGGGAAGAATAATTTCTTTTGGAGTTTTAAATTACCACAAAATAATATTTTAACTATTTAATTTTAAATTGTAAATAAAGGAATCATATGAGGCTCTGACTTCTCAGATACAAACTGAGAGTTAGGATGAGACCGATGATCAGACCAGTGCTGCCATATTTGATGAGGCAACTGGATGAAGGTAACCCAATATGCCTGTATAAAAGTCCATGTTGTTGGAATCAACTCTCGATTGACATTTGGAATTTATTATGTTACTCTTTTGATGTTGAAATCCAGCTTAAGAGGACCTCATGGAAAGTCATCAACATTTGAGGCATAGTATCAAGAGCAGTAGGGAACTCGGGGTGAGCTTATAGAGGTTATGTGTTGGGAGCAGGAAGACCTTCGGGGATAGCAGCATCAACATGAAGAGCTTTTATGATAGTAGTAGAAACAACATTAGGAATTGCGTCGATGTCGGCAATAGCAACACAAGCAGACAATAAAGTACATGCAACATCTGACTCATGTTTTACTGATGGATTTCCCTCCACCATCTACTTCATCTCCTCCAGAAGACCCCCCTCAGTGATGTATTTATTTTTTTATAAAATATATGAATATATTTTTTGTAATACTAACTATTTACATTTCAATATAGGGAATTTTTTATATTATTGCTAATATTGAATTTTTTCTAATATTTAATTAATTTAGTAAGTTATTTAATTAATTAATTTTTTAATTTTTTATTATTTATTATTTATATTATTTTGAAATTAATTTTTAATTTTATTTAATATTGATGTTTTAATTATTTTAGGTTTTTTTATTATTTTACTAATGTTAATATTATTATTTCATTAATATTAATAATATTAATAATATTATACTATTATAAAAATTATTATTTTTATTATATTAATAATATTATTAATAATATTGATTTTTTTATTTTTTTATTTTTTTATTTTACTAATATTAAAATTATTATTTCATTAATATCAACGTTATATTATTATTATTTTAATATTAATAATAAAAATAAAAATAATAAAAATAATAAAAATATTATTATTATTATTAGTAATATTTTTTCCAATTATATTATTTATATTTTTTTATGTTATTTTTGACAGCCCATCGTAAATACTATTTACGACAGGCCGTCGCAAAAGTGGTTTTTTATTAAAACTCAACAATATTGTTTGGGATGTACTTTTGCAATATATATTTTTTAGAAAATCACCGAGAATATATTTATTACAACCTTTTCATTAACGAGGCATTTGTAACGGGAACACGTCGCAAATGCCCCATCGCAAATAAACAAATTTTCAGAAGTGGTTGTTCATAACCCTTTTTTATTTTGGCTGGGTTTTAAATTCATGAGGGTGAGAATAGTTTGAGAGGTATCTAATGTAATGTCCCAAACCTATCAGGCCCATTACCTTTTGAGAATATGGTGTCTGAAGTGTTCTGGGGAATCATGGTGCATAATTTCACAACTTTGTGAAATTTCCCTGTTATCTAAGTTTTACAATAGTTGCTCTCCCTAGTGGTCGCTCGTTGGTGGTGACTCATTGACAATCACTAGCTGGTGGTCTCTTGCCCGTAGTCACTTGCTGGAAATCTCTTGCTGGTGGTCCCTCATCCAGTGGTGCCTCTACGAATGGTGACTCACTGATCAGTGACTCGCTGGATGCTAGATCACCGAATAGTGACTCGATGAGCGGTGCCTCACCGAATAGAGATTCACTAAACAAAAATTCACCGAATGATGACTCACTGAATAGTAACTTGTTGAATGATGACTCCCCGAATGGGGACTCAATAATCAGTGTCTCGCCAAATGATGACTTCCTGAACAGTGACACGCCGACCGGTGTCTCGTCTAACGGTGGGTTATGAACAGTGTTCCAAACTTCATACAATTTCACCAATTTAACATTTTCATTAATGTAACATTCCCTAAATGCCTTGTTTTAAGGGATTTGAGACCAATTCCAGTGCCATAACACTATCAAAATTATCCTATGGTTCCTGATGATCATTTTTGCACACACTCTCAAAAGAATGTTTGTGATTTTACTACGTGCAGCATAGTGGCTGACCTAGATTGTTCTCTCTAGTAGAAATTGAATTAAACAACCCTTAATAGGATTGAAGAAAACAAAAAAAGGTGAATAA
This sequence comes from Viscum album, assembly GCA_963277665.1. Taxonomy (NCBI): domain Eukaryota; kingdom Viridiplantae; phylum Streptophyta; class Magnoliopsida; order Santalales; family Viscaceae; genus Viscum; species Viscum album. Next base: position 824,609,165 of record OY728131.1, read on the forward strand.
GTGATAAAAAAGGAAACACAATATGGGGGGTTGGTTTTCTGACATTCACACAATAAAATAAACAATAAACAAGAACAATCAAAGACACAGTTTCTTTAAAAACACATATATGAGAAGACTTAGTTGATATAATCTAACCCCTTCATCATTCATTTATCATTATCCCATATAATTATAATTCATTCAAATATGATCCAATAACCTTGTTAACCTACAAAACCTATGGTAATTAACAAAACCAGAAATATTTTTGTTTATAAGCCCTAGGTTAACTTCGAGACATCAAATCGCGTCACCCTGCTTTGATTGTGATCCAAAAGCCGTCTTTTGGTCAGTAGACAATTATGGACGCTTCTCCTCCGTGGATTGGAGAATTAGTTGAATTTGGGATGATACATTAACTTTACAATTATATTCTATGTTGATTAGATTTTGGGATTGAGGTTTCACTCACACGCTTTACACAAGCCCGAGAACGCGGTCAAGTGAAAGTAGATCGAGTAATATAATAAAATAATACTCAATTAATTGATAACAATTTATGAATTAGAGTATGTTTTGTGGATTCAAAATAAATTAGTTAAGGTAGTAGGGAATGGATCAACTATGAAAGAAATCAGTCTTCTTTGTGAAAAAATGTTATCATAGAGACATTTTTTATAATCAATGGATTGAGTTGTGAACATCGAATATCCTATCCACTCTTAGATTCCAGCCTAAGAAGAAAAATAAAAAGATGAAAATGAAAACAAATTAATTGAAGAAAAATTCATGATACAAGCATGAATGAAAAGAAATACAAAGGGGATGTGGGAGAGGATAGCCATCTTGGAATATATGTTTACATAAGGTCAAACTTCTTCCCTGAGTTGTGTGGGTTATCAAGTGACACCCATTCAGAAACTCCTTCTAGAATCCTCTACCAACCCTCAAAAATAGAGAAAACATCCTTTAAATAGTGTTGTGGAGGGATAGGTTTACAAAACGTTTTTAAATGTGAAAGGGAAATTTGAAAAAAAACGTTAATCCACCTTGCACAACATATTTGACCTTCTAAACGGATGAATTGGGTGGCCATATAGAAGGATTATTTTTTATAATCATGTCCTCAAGTTTCCCCCAAACATTGGTCCCAATTGGAGTCTCTATGAAGAATATACTTTCGAAATAGTGATGTGATGTCCAATCTGGATAGTTCAGTAAAACGTTTTCTTCATGGACCATTTACTCCAGAAAAATGCATGATACAGCTCCCATGCCCAAAATAGTATTTGTATGCCATTACATTAGGAATACATGCACAATGTTTTAATTCAAAATAATTTATAGAAAAATATATATGCCCAAAATACTAAAGTGAATTTTAAAAGGGTAAAACTTGAATTTCCTTGAAATTTCCAAATGAATGATCTAATCCCAAATATTATATAAATTAACATATATTGCATAATGTGATGAAATTATTTCATTTATTATCAACAAAATATTCAGTAAAATTATGTTTTATCAACTCCCCCACACTAACCCTTTTTCACTCTGGGAAAAACCTCATATCATGAATTCCAGAAATTTTTTTTGATAAGATATGAATGTTCAAATTACACAATACATAGTTGGAAAATAGGAAAAGTTAGAATCCAATAACGATTCAATATTAACATATTTTAAATTCATTATCTCATAGGTTGTGTAAAAAAAATCCAGTGATAATAATAAAACTAATGAGAGAAAAAATAATTCATGGGTCTACCATGCCACTAATTACCCACGTGTGAGTGCACAAATCATTTCAATCTTGTCTCTCCACCCTTTATCTAGTATATTTATGTCAATAAAAACCTTTCCTCTTACTTGGTTCTATTTCATAGAACATTTTCAACATTCTTCTTAATGAAATTCCAAAACATGCTCATTAAAACATTCCCATAAGTCAAACCATGTGCTCCCGACCTAAATATACCCACATATTGTACATTTCTTTACTCTCCACTTTATTGATTTTTTTATTTTTGATTAAATTTATATATATTGTTTTTTTTAACATGTAAAACTGTCAGATATTAGATTCACACACATAGGTCAATCTTTTACAGTAATGTAAATGATCGGAAGAGAAATGAACGTATGGAATGTATAAGTTATATTCTAAAAAGAATTTCTTACCCTAAATACACATTCAATTGGGTAAGAGAAACTCACATGTCATGATTGTGTGGAAATATGTGTGGAGAAATTAATCAATCGATTTACCATGATCAAAAATCACAGTGAATGGTGTCAAAATCTCAAAGGTTTTATTATGACAAAACCAATCATATCATCGATGACATCAATTTTTATTAAAATCAACCCTTGATAATGAAATCATACTAATTCTTATCATTCTACCAAAAAAATTTGAAAACATTCATTTTCCATATGTTCCACATGGGAAAGTTACATGATATATATATATATATATTGGATTTTTTATTTTGTTTTTGTTTTAGTTTTTTTGTGTTTAAATTTTTAACCAAAAACTTAATAGAAAACACACACAATACACACAAACGAAAATCCTAAATATATACCCAAAAATGTTGTCCCCTCCCCCACAATTAAATTATTTCATTTTCCTTAATGTGATCCTATGAGATGATATGTTCACATGAAAAGTTGAATTTTAAATATGGAAAATAATATAAATGTAAAATTTTTAAGAGCATCATGATATGCTTAAGTGATGATGGGGTCATTTAGTGTGATGAAATCTAGTCATCAATGTATTTATTCATGTGTTTCCCATTGATTGTGAAGCTCCTTCTAGTTCCCTCTTGTGTGATCATCACTGCACCATAAGGATAAAAATTAGATACAATATAAGGACCCAACCATCTAGAATGTAAAATACCAGGAATCATCTTTAGTCATGAACTATAGAGAAGGAATTTATCCCCATCATGAATCTCATTTTGTTGGAGGATTAATTCATGAGCTGCTTTTGACCATTCCTTGTAGAGCCTTGAGTTCTCATATGAAGACAATCGATTCTCCTCATGCTCTTGAATTTGCATCTTCTTTTTTATTCCATCTTAGGACAAATCCATGTTGCATTTCTTTATATAAAAATAAGCATGATTCTTGAATTCCACTGGAAGATGACAATATTTCCCAAAAACAATCTGAAATTGGGACAAACCAATGGGAGTTTTGTATGATATCCTATAAGCCCAAAGTGCATCATCTGAGCTCTTTCTCTAATCCTTCCTATTTGGTTTCACTGTATTCTCCAAAATTTGTTTCCACTCCAAATTTGAAAGCTTAGCGTAGCCATTTGTTTGGGGGTGGTATGGTGTTGGCATTTAGTGTGTCAACCTATACTTTCAAAAGTGGGAAGAAAAATTTCTATTTCAAAAGTGTGTCCCTTGGTCACTAATGATGGCCTTCGGTACTCCAAACCATCAAAAAAATCTATTCTTTAATAAAGTCCAATACAACATTAGAATCATCAGTCTTGTTGGCCTTATCTTCCTCCCATTTTCTCACATTATCAATAGCTACCAAAACGTATAAGAAACCAAAATAACATGGAAAATGACCCATAATAAAAAATTCCCCACAAATCAAAAATCTCACTTAATAGTATGGATTATTGCGGCATCTCGTGTCTCCTAGAAATATTCCCAATGTGTTGGAAATTAGATCATGAATTAAAAAACACACGGGAATCATGAAATAAGCTAGGCCAATATAATCCAACGTCTAAAACATTCCTAGATGCCTATTGGGGTCCGATGTTTCCACCACAAGAAAGTGTATGACATAATTGTAGAACAGACTTAAACCCATGATTATGAACACACCTCCTAATAACTTGATCATTACACATGTTCTAGAGGTATGGATCATCCCACACATAATACTAAGACTCACTTTTTAATTTTTGGACTAGATTTTTCTTTAACTTTGACAGTATTTCAGATGGAACATGGTAGTTCAGTAAATTAGCATACCAAGGATGCGTACCTGAGATGGAATAAAGATGATCGTTGGGGAATGTTTCCCTATGTGGTACTTGGGATAGGGTGTCATCCTCTAGTGTGTGAGTAATCCTAGTCATGTGGTCCGCCACCATGTTTTCTGACCCCTTCTTATCCTTTATTTCAATATATAATTATTGAATAAGGAGAATCCATTAGATAAGTTTGGGATTTTCATTTGGATTCTTCCAAAGGTACATCAGAGCTGCATGGTCAGAAAAAACAACGAATTTAGATCCCAATAAATATGAACAAAATTTATCTAAAGAAAATATGACAGAAGGAAACTCATTTTCCATGGTAGTTTATTTTTATTGTTCTTAATCCAATGTACTCGATGCATATGCAATCACATGTGAACGTCCCTCCACCCTCTGTGATAAGATAGCTCCAACTGCAGAGTTGGATGCTTCACACATAAGATCAAAATGAATGTCCCATTGTGGGGGTTGTATGATTGGTCAAGTGGTTAGAAACTTCTTCAGCTCATCAAATGCTACCCTCCACGAATCATCAAACACAAAATCAGAATCCTTTTGAAGTAATCATGATAAAGGAAGAGTAATCTTACTAAAATCTTTGATGAAGCACCGATAAGACCCTTCATTCCCTATGAATGATATAACATAACGTACACACAAAGGATAGGGTAAGGATGAAATTCTGTCTACCTTCAATCTATCGACCTCTATCCCATGTTTTGACACTACATGCCCTAACACAATTCCATGCTCTACCATGAAATGACACATTTCAATGTTCAATAACAGATTTTTCACAATACAAGGATTCAACACCTTTCCCAAACTACATAGAAATTCATAAAATGAGGACGCATATAATGTAAAGTCATCAATAAATACCTCCATACATGTCTCAATAAAATCAGAAAAAAATACTCACCAAGCATCTTTGGAAGGTACCTAGGGAATTGCAATGTCCAAATTGAATCCCCTTAGAGGAAAATGTGTCAAATAAATAAGATAATGTAGTCTTCTTCTAATCCTATAGAGATATAAGAACCACAAAATATCTAGAAAATATATCCAAGAAACAATAATGAGTCTTCCCAGCTAGCCTCTCAATAATATTATCAATAAATGGGAGGGGGAAATGGCCCTTGTGAGTGGATTGTTTTAGTTTCCTATAATCAAAATCCACACACCAACTGTTTTCAACCTCATTGGAACTAACTCATATTTATATTTTTTAACAAATGTAACACCAATTTTCTTTGTCACAACCTGAATACGACTTACCCATTGAGAATTTGAAATGGGAAAGATTATACCTACCTCAAGTAAGTTCTAAAATTCTTTTTAACAACTTCTAGAAGGGTTGAATTGACTCTCCTTTGTGGTTTCCTAACTGTTTTAGCCCCATTTTCTAAAAGAATCCAATGATATAAAATTGAGGGGATAATAAATGATATGTCACCCAAGGTCCACCCACTTTCCCTTATGTTATCCCTCAAAATATTCAAATGTTTTTCAACATGTTCAAAAGAGATATTGTTAGAAATGATAAGAGGTAATATTTTACTACACAACAAGTGTGAGTATTTGAGATTAGGTGTCAATGGATTGAGTTCCAATATAGGGGGGTGCTGTATAGATGTAGATAGTGAAGGAACTGAACTATGTGCACAAATAGAATTAGTATCATAATACATGTCATCAAAATTAGATAATAGTTCATCTAATAATCACCATACTCAATAGTGATGTCATAATCACAGTTCACATGATCAAAATCATAATATGAATCCATTTAAAAATAAAATCTAATAGAGACTTGTTCATTAGAAGAGACATTGACCATCCCACTACCCTTGTCACCTTCAACTCACCAACCTATAAAGAAGAGAACATAGATTAAGGCGTCACATTTATTGAAGCTCCTAAATCACATAATGCACCAGAAAAGTGTATCTCTCCTATGGTGTATGGGATGGTCAATGTCCCTAGATCATTGTGCTTTGTTGGCATTACTTGAGTTGCTGTAATGAGTTCTGACACATTCCTTCCAAGACTGATCCTATCATTCCCCTTGACCCCTCTTCAATTAGTCCAAAGTAGTTTTAGGAATTTGGCATACCTAGCGATATGCTTAGTGGCTTCATGTATAGGGATGTTGATCTCCACGCGCTTGAATGTATCCAAAACATATTTTGGAATCACCTCTTTAGTGATATAATTGATTTGTACAACCATGTTCGGAAAGGGAAGGGGTGTAGGAGGAACATCATCAATCTTTTTCAAACCTTTATCTTTATCCTTAGGTTGCTCATCAGTTGTTCTTGAATGGGGATTCTACGGAGATGAGGTGAATCCTTGTGGAATGCTAGGTAGAAATGCATCAGTTGTTTGCTTCCCGCTTCTCAATGTGATTGCACTGACATTCCAATTTGTTTTTGGAGTAGTTTGTGACATTATATTTACAAAATTTATACTTACTAGTTCATGGAAGGAGGTGGAAATATGGCTCATTTGTGTCTTCTACCCTCTCGTCTCTGAACCTTGACTCTTCAGCTCATTCGATTTATTATGAACTATTTGTTTGAAAAGATCGTTAGTATTAGAATATAGCTTTCGTTGAGAAGACCGCTGTTGTTGTATTTTTGATAATTGGGATTCAAATATCCCTTGGATTTGTTTGAAATAGTACATGTAAGGTGGAGGCAGCTGGAAGTTTTGTTGAAAGGGGGGCCTTTGTTGTTGTCCAGAGCCATGTCTCATATCTGTTGGATCCTTATATCCTTGGATGTATATTGGTGCAATGTGATTATACATCTTCTAGGGACGTGTTTTTTGTTGCTGCAATTACGACCTCCTAGTAAACACTATTTCACAATATTCTACTTCTTGTAGTTGGGGGAAACCGTCAGTTGGGTGGATTGTCTCAGTGAAAATTCCACATGGCCTTAATGGAGGGGGTAGAATGTCTTCTGTGATAATGAAATCTACATCACCATAGTGTTCAATTCATCCAAATTAGTATCAATTAAATGACATTCAAGAGAATATGATCATACTTGAAGTACTAACCTAACATGTCGTGCCCCTCGATCACCAAATTTTTGATTGTTTTGTGACATCTTTTCGATCAATGCACGTGCATCAATTGGTGTTTTTTCGACCAATGCTCCCTCAACCACATCATCCACCATGATTTTCTAAATATGCACGAGTCCTTCATAGATGTACTGTATGAGTATTTGATCACTAATTTGATGATGTGGGCAGTTTGCACACCACTTCTTGAATCACTCCTAGTACTCATACATCGACTCCCCTTGTTCATTCTTGATCCCAGAGATCTCGTTTCCAATTGAAGTGGTCCTTGATGTTGGAAAAAATCTCATCCAAAAAAGTCATTTCAAATCATTCTATAATGTTACATCTTCATGTTGTAAATAATACATCCAATCATTAGTAGTTCTATCAAGTGATATCTGGAATTCTCTATGTTTTATTTGGTCTTTAGAGATATTTCTTAGTTTCATTATTGCGCATACCACTTTGAATTATTTTAAATATTTGTTTGTATCCTCACCCGATAATCCAAGAAATTTTAGAAGAAGTGGAATTAACCCAAATTTTAGTTCAATGTCTGATTCGAGAGTTGTATATCCAATGCATGTAGGATAATAATTAATATCATGTGCATCCAACTCTCAAATAGTTCTATTGAGTTCATTATTGTTATTTTCAACCATTGTATCTAATTTAAAATTTGTTTTAGAAGATTTTCCAATTTCAAGATTCCTAGAGGAGACTAATTCCCCAATGGGGTAAATGTCGACACTCCACATAGAAGAAGATTTTCTGATTCGACCCCTATTGATATGCTCATCTCGGGGTCTAGATCAAGGAGATCCTTGGGGTGGTATCATGTCATAAATCATAGAAAATAGAAACAAAAGTAGAGGACTCCAATATAATTAAATGAGGTTTCAATTGATGGTCCAAAAAAGAAGTGGTAGGGAAGAATGAAGGGAAAAAAAATAAATGATAATAAAAGAAACAAAATAACAATTAATAACAAATAATTTACCTAAAATTGGTTGAATAAAACACATTCCACCATGTCAACAATGCCAATTTTATAAGGGTTGTCGCACATGATCTCAAAAAAATGATTGTGATTTTACTAAGTGAAGCATAATGGATGACCTCAGTCATTCTCTCAAGGAGTATTTGAATTAAAAAACCCATAATAGGCTTGAATAAAACTATACAAAGTGTAATAAGTGATAATAAATTAAACACAAGATGGGGGTTGGATTTGTGACTTTAAGACAATAAACTAAACAACAAACAAGAACAATCAAAGAAATAGTTTCTTAAAAAAACATATATGAGAAGACGCAGTTGATCTAATATAACCCCATAAACATTCATATATCAGTATCCAATATAATTATAATTATTTAAATTATGATTACCTATCCTTGTTAACCTTTGAACCTTATGGGAATTAACACAACCACAAATATTTGTGAAAATAAGTCCTAAGTTAACTTCGGGACCTCCAATCACAACACCCTGATTTGACTGTGATACTTAATCCAACATATAATTTGTATAAAATTATGGAATCATATCCTCCCTATTATAGATAATTAATTTTGTTTGGTATGAGACTTGAACCCTACAATTATATCGCATGTTGATTAGATTTTTCGATTGAGTTTTTACTCACACTCATTACAGAAGCCTGAGCACGCGGTCAAGTGCAAGTCAATCAAGTAATATTAAAAATTAAAACTCAATTAATTGCTCAACATTTATGAATTACAGTATGTTTATGGACTTAAAATAAATAAATGAATGGAATAGGGAATAGATCAACTACGAATGAAATCACTCTTCCATGCGAAGAGTTGTCACCATGGAAACGTTTTCATAAGAAATGGATTGATTGGGGATCATTAAATCTCATATACACTCTTATATTTTATCCCTAGAATACAATTAAATAGATAAAAGGAAAAATCATAGAATAGTAATTGAATAAAAATTCAAGATACAAGCAAGAAAGGAAAAAATACATAGAGGATGTTGGATAGGATAACATTCTTGGAAGAGATGTTTTCCCAAGGTATTACTTCTTCCAAGAGTTTTGAGTGGTTACCAAAAGACACCCTTTAATAAACACCCTCCAAAATCCCCAAACAACCCTCCCAAAGACCGGAAAAATTCTTTTAATATAGTTGGGGAGGTCTAGGGTCACAAAACTTTTATAAATGTGAAAGGGAAATTCGGCCAATTTTTTTAATCCCAATTGAACTTCTTATTTTTCTCCCTAAACTTGTGAATTTCCTGGCTTTAATGAATTAGTATTTGTTTATAATCATGTCCCCAAGTTTCCCTCCAAATTTGGGCCCAATCCAAGTCTGGATGAAGATGATACGGCCCAAATGGTGAATTGATATCCAATCTGGATAGTTCTGTTCAACTATGTCTTAATTAATCATTTACTCCACTCAAATGAACAATATAGCTCCTATGTCATACATATTATATGTATACAATTATGTTTTTAATGTAATTACAATATTTTCCGTCAAAATAATTTACTTAAAAATATTTATGCCCCAAATTCTAAAGTGAATTATAAAAGGGTGAAACTAGAATTTCCTTGAAATTTCCAAATAAATGATATAATCCCAAATATTCTATAAATTAACATATTTAGTACAATGTGAGGAAATTATTTCATTTATTATCAAAAAAATATTCAATAATTTATTTATCAGTTCTTGAGGATTTTACTCAGTAAAAATGCATCATCTTGACCAGATCCTCCTTTAATGGAAAATCGAAAACATATCAAACCACTACTCTATTTAAATCATATGAAGACTGAGATTCCTTTCCTATACCATTTTTATTCCTTCTTGTTTAAAATTTGTGTGAGATTCTTGGAATACTTCTTCAAGAAAGAGTCGTGCAGTGGTGTTTTAGATTTTTTTTTGTGTTTCCCCCTAGAGTGTTTCTACTGCATGTGCGCCCCTGTTTTGGTGCAACCAAGAAGTGATGATCATATCTTCTTCCAATTATGGATCCCTTCATCTCTCTTAATTGTGTATCATTTTGGGTGGGTACAAAACTTTCTCAATGTGATTAAATTTGAATTCTATTTTATAATGATAATTGTATCGACTTTAAATCAATAATCATAGGGCTAGGAAAAAGTGGTTAATGATTCTATTTGATTCATTACACTATTATTGTGATCTGAATGGGATAACTGCCCAATAAAATCTTGGCCATTTGGATTCTTTGTTTGTGTATAGGATTGTCTATGAAATGAATGATTTTTTTTCATTGAATTATTAAATTGGAAAACTATTAATCACGTATGTTCAAATAAAAAATGGATACCCCAGGATCATATTATTTCTGTGAAAACCCCAAAATTATTAATGTGGAATTAATGAATGGATGACTTGTTAAATCAGAATATGTTTTTCCTTGGTTTGTGTGGTGATGCGGCTATGATCATACTTGTGTGTTGGGGGATCGATTAGGTGATGTATTGGGATCTCAGGTTGAGAGATTGATTTATTGTGGAACGAATGTCGAGTGTTTCATAGATGGGATACGATCGGGTTGTACTATGTTTGTGTTTCCTGATGTGGTGGTGTGTAGATGGATTTTTAGGGATAAATTTGAATAATGGTGGTGATGGTTGGTATGGGTAATTCACTCGATGTTTTTCCATGTTTAAATTTTGTTTTTTCCTCATTGTGAATCATGTTTGGCATTTTCCCGAATAGTAATGGAATGAATGTATAAATGAATTGTGAATAAATAATGGTAATGTTTAATCAATTATAAGGGAATGTGGAATGGGTATTGTGGATTTTTGTGTGGTGTTGTTCATTGGAGGTAGCTGTAAAGGTGATGGTGTGGTCTTGGTTGTTTATTTTGAGAACCCGTAGGTGGGGCATGAGTGATTGGTATTAAATATATACTATGTATTTTCCTTTTGATTTATATATGTACCCCACACTAGTTGAGAACTATGTTTCGAAAACCCCCATCGTCATGGGGGATGGTGTCTTTCCCAAAAATTTTGGTCGGAGGATGGATGGATGGCCACCCGATCTTCCCTTCCCCTTATTCCGAGTTGTTATAGCCCAAGATTTATTGGCTGGGTTATGGTTTCTGAGTCCCAAGTGTGTGTGGGTGAGTTGTGATTTCCCATGAATCTTCGGGATGATATGTTCTATGCTTTACCAAGTGTCTTTGGGATGAGATGTGTTGTGATTTCCTAGGTGTCTTCAGAATGAGGTGTGGTATATGGACTAGGTGATTGTGGGTGAGATGTGATGTAGTATGTGGCCCATGTGTCTGTGGGTAAGATGAGATGTGGTATGTAGCCTATGTGTCTGTGGTAAGGATGTTATTACGAGGCTTAGGTATGTGTGGACGGGTTGTGATGTAGTTTTTTAGAAGTGTTAGGAGTGCCAGGATTTTTTCCATTAGGGTGTGAGAGCGGCTAATCAGTGGAAAAGTTGTGTGTGGTACACTATCATCATTGTGTGTTATATTAAATTAGATTACTTTAGTTATTTTTTGAGCATGCTTGGTGAGGGTGGTAAGGTTAGTATACATGCTTAGGGGCTATTTGGTTTTGCTGTTTTCTCATAGGTTAATTAGTATGTCTCCTTCACATGTATACAAGAGACTTTGGTTTTCCTTCTAAGAATACATGTTTTCTCACCCTACATATATAAACTATTTTCAAGTCTCTTGGAAGATTACGTTGACTGTGATGGGCCCTACTAGATCATATCTTGATATTTGTTGTGTCACTACTTATCTTTACTTTTTGTACTTTACTTTGGATACTTTTGGTATTTATATCAAATATATTTTAAACATGCATGTGAGACGGTTTGGGCTTTCTTTTTATGCAGCATTGGAGATGTTTTGTAGATGATCCATCATAACTCATGATCATATTTTTCTTAAAAAGGGTAATGGCTTCCATATTTTGAGATTTTACACCATTGATTCTAGTTTTCAACCTAGGGCCTGCTAGAGTCTGGACTCAGGGGGTAATTACCCCCCTTTAGTCACTACCAGCCGAGGTGGGGTATCTTTGGGGAAGGCGGGGGGGGGGGGGGGGGGGGTGGGGGTTCAGGATAGATATGATTTGGAAATTCAAAAACACTTTATGGACCATCATGAATTGTTAAAATATATGATGCCTATGAATTAAATATGATAAACTTATTGTTTCATAGATTAAAAAAAGGGTGTCATGATTTAGAAATCCTATAAGTTATTTTTTCAAATTATATGATTTCTCACTATGAATATTTTTACTCAAATTAGGATTTTTGGTTTTTTAAATAATGGAAATCATAGGGAACTAGATAAACATTTAATTGTATAGAAAATGTGTTAATGAGAAATAAAATGGGTTGATGACCAGGCTAATGGATATTATGATCATTCCTAATAAGTTATTATGATATGTGTTTAACAACTTGCACCTTAATCAATTATTGGACTCACAAAAGAAGAGAATGATAGAGTTTTTTAAGAGTTTGTGAGGTGGATACCATGTAATAAAGGATATTCATTTTAATATACATTGATAATGTGGTACGAATCACTCTGGAAAATGTATAAATGGAACTAGAAGATTTTTTTGTGGTGCAAAGGACCTAAAGTAAACAAAATCTGAGGAAAAATAAAAATTTTAATTTACTAAGTGGATGGTAATTTTGGTCTCCCTTTGGATTTATTAATGATTAATGGTTTAACAATATAAATTATGATAATTATGCATATAGATGACCTAAGGGGAAATCTAATGAATATAATCAGTAAGGCAGTATGAATAATGTTTATACTACTGATGATGAAGAGACCACAAACTAAATATAATTATTATGAGTTGTTCTAAAATTATTTCTAATGTTAAACAAAATAATAATGATTAAATTGAGATTTATGAATGTTAATACAAGATTCATTTTTCGTATTATTGGAAATAAGTATTAAGGAATAAAATGATGAATCATAGTTACTGATTTAGGAATTAAGTGGAATGATTTGAATTTTTAGGTATTAGAAGTTAATAATTATGTTTTTTGAATCATGAAATATATAAGGTTTTTTCAGTTAATGTTTTTCTATGGATGTTTTGGAATATGTTGAATTGTACTGGTGATATAGAAAAGTGATTTAATGAAAAGATAAAATTTTAGGTAAAACACATGATTAAGATAATATAACCCATAATATGTTCCTGATGTAGAGATAATGATGTTGGGATAAAGAGATGATGATTATGAATAAATAAAATTACATAGTACTAATGACCTAGGAATTGATTATAGATTTGGGGAAATAGTGGTTAATGTTATCTCTGATGATGTATAAAACATTATTGGATTTAATGGATATATTCAACAATTTGTGGTTTTATTCAAGGAATCGGGAATTATGTATGTTTTAATTATAGTTTTATGGTAATTTCAGTAATTATCATGTTTCAAGAAAATATATGATTAATTTATTAACATATTCGGTATGTTATAATCAAGATATACATTATGATATTTATGGAATTAATGTTCTGTAGAACGTTTTTTATAAATTTTGATTTTTTGTAAGGGTTAATGGTTACCTTTTTATCAAATGGATTAAGTTTAAATTTATATGATGATTTAGTGATTAATGTATTACTTCACTATATAATAATATATCCATATTAGAAAACCAGTGCTAACAATTTTTTATAACTAGATATAGAAGGAATGGAATTTCATTCTATAATGGATCGTGTGATCTGTTAGTGAATCATGCATAAAAAAATTCATCTTCTTTTCATAGATTTAGAGATAACATGGAAATTTATAAAATAATAAGAAAAGTATGAAATTGTTATTATGACACAAAGGAAAGCTAAGAACTAGGTATATCATTCTACCACCGAACCACTCTTAGGTTCAAGATGAGTTTCATATATCTCTCTTGTGAAAGTACATACATGTTCTATCACAAGTACTGATCACAAATGTTATATCACTAGAGAAAGATATTTATATTTGGGAATAAACTATAGATATTTTCAATCATATAGATAAAATTATATGAAATAAAACCACTTTCTTGGTCAGTGGTTTATTGGAGAAAGCACCATCTCAAGGAAGTTACATAATACCCTGAGAATGCAATGAGACATAAGTATCCTCAGTTATTGAAACCAAATTGAATAATTTCAAGGGAGAAATTCATTTTAAGGGGGTTTAATGTAAATACTAGGGGTTTTATGAAATATTTTTCCCAAATTATTTTAATATTTTTGATAGTTTTTGGTATACGAATCAATGAGTTTATCTTGTGTTACATAGAATACCAAGTTTAACCAAAATGTAACATACTATTGATAAATTATTATTTAATATAAATTTTATCACACATCCATTGGAATTGATGTTATGAATATTATTTAATTTATTATAATAATATGTTTTACACATTTATATAAAATAAATTAAGTGGTGAATAATTAATTATAAATGAAAATAAAAACTATTTTAAAATGATGAAAATATATTTCAAAAAAACTATTTTTAGGTCCAAAAACGTGTTCTACTTAAATAAAGTTAAAAAACACTTTTAAGGAGTAATAATAATTAAATTTATATATTATATATTGAATAAAAGTTTTAAAATTTTTCTTATTTATTTTTCATATAAGAGATAAGAGTAAATCTAATTTTATGCTTAAAAATTTATATTTTTTTAAAAAACATCATTGTCACCTTTTGTGCACTTATTTTAAAGATAAATTTTTCACACATTTAGAAAATTTATTTAAAAAAACTATTTTTCTAAATCATCATGTTAAAATTATCTTTGGTTGTATTTTTTAGAATTTTCTAAGATGAAAAACTATTAGTTGAATAGTGAAAATACTGGTTTTAATTAATAATTGTCATATATTTTCAAGATTTTAAAATTTATTATTTTTTAAAGATGGTTTAAAAAAAATTGTTATGTTATATATATATTAGTCATATTAATTACATTGTAATCATTTTTATATTGAATTTAGATATAAAAACCATTTATGATTTTCAACATTTTCTCTTTGAAAACTCGTTTTCTCAACACACCTCTGGGATTATTTTTATCTTAAAATTTTCCACATAGGTGAATAAAATTTAGAAAAATTGACTCAAGATTGAAAATAACAATAATTCATATTATCTAATGAGGCCAACATAATTTTTTCACAAAATTTATAGTAAAAATATTAAAAATTATTTACTACGGTTAATGTAAAAATAGTATAATCATGGGATTGAACTAGAAATTAAGGATTAATATGATAGTAACACTAACAGATTTCATATTTTAACAACATAATTCAATTTTAACCTTCCCAATTTAGAATATATGGTCATTTGGAAGGCTTTTTATTGGGAATGACTTTATTATCTTGGATTCTATAGGGAAATTTCCAAGTAGTTTGCAAGTTGGTTCCTTTCCCCCACATATAAAAGGAAACCACCAACCTTCACTTAATAACACATACGAATCCATATAGTACATAAAAACCCTGAAAAAATATATCCCCAAAATCCTTATTCCATGTTCTATAGCCACAGCTCCACCCAAAAATTCCAACATTATGATCCTTAATAAGAGATCCAAATGAGGTGCTTCTAAGAGAAGGTAATTGTATTTACTAAACATTTCATTTTCTATATTATTTTCTACCTTTAATTATGTCTCATCACTTCAAATATAATAATACTATTATCTCATAAATACTTATATGTTATTTTAATAATGTAGTTTGTTTTCCATAAACGCCTTTAAAGGATGGATATGCAGATGGATTTTAAATTTTTATATGATATTTATTAAATTAATATACCTATGTAATTATTATATCACATATACCTTTTTTTACTTTCCATTAATTGGGGGATACGATAACATCGCTCATGTGTACAATGAACTACCACATCATTAAGTGAGGTGATTTGTTTTCACATAATATTTACAGGGAAGGTAGTAAGGTTAAATTTAATGAACATATATTCTATATATGACATAAAAATTATTCTATAATTTTACATTATTATTTACAATTTTTAACCCACCGATAAAATGGATACAACGTTCACACGTATGTACGACCTACATTCAACATGAACAGAGAATTTTATTTTCTATCTATACCTTTTATGGATTGATATAAATACATATATAAATAATATGTATAATATTTATATAATGGTTAAAATTCGGGATAGTATCTAACATTGATCAATATAAGAGGACCAAAAAAATAACAAATCAAAACATATAAGAAAAACAAATCAGTTATTGCCAGAAATACGACATTAACATGACATTTTTAATAACTGGATAATAAAAGGTAATAAGAAAATAATATATGATATTATATATATAAATATGGTTTTATAATATAATTATAATAAACTTATATTTATTATATTGGAGTTTTGAACAGCTACAACGGGTGTTGAGAATTAAGGTAAGGTATTTCTTTCTCACTTTTATTTTTTATGAGACAAAATCCATATTCACCACATGTGACTTTTAAGTTGTGTATATACTACCCATGAATTTATTTTATTATAAATATAATCAAAATTATGCAAAATTAAATATTCAATTGAGTATCTTACATTCATGTGGTTTATGTTTCAAAAATTACCAATGCGGTAATGGATTTTCCTCTTAGTTTTTCTTCTTTAACACATGTTATGGTATGCATATAAGACCTGGTTTTTTACATGTGATACTTTGAAATATATATATATATATATATTTCCAAATCTTATAACTTAGACATCATGAATTTTTGAGGCTCAGTTTTCCTAAAATTAATTTTATAAAATTATAAAATATATTTTATACTATCAGCATGTGTTTAGTTAATGAAAATAAGGTAACTATTAAACGGTTGATCAAATCCAAAATCTAATACCATAGTTGAGTCAAGAATGTTGTATTTTCTCTTATAATGTCAAAAATGAGTCGTTATAGGAAATTTAAACCCCTCAGTCATTGGAAGTGCATTTAAGTGGATTAATTAATTAATAAATTATTTTAAACTAAAAGAATTGTGGGTAAATATATCGTTAGGAAGAATTTTCCAAGGTTGGCTAATAATTCTCCCGCCATCAGTGGAGCTCTATTCCTTTTCCTTTTGATTAATTGAGATCATATGATGCCAAATCCTTGGATCAAGGTGAATCAAAGCAAGACGAACACATCACCCTCTTCAATTGTTGTGCGAGTGTGTTCTTCACCGATGATCGATCTAAAAAAATGTTGGGCTCATATTTTGGTTTGTTACACCTATGGATTAAATTTTTGAGTATATTGATAATTGTTCTTCGTTCTATGACCCTCTCTACATCCTTTTCATGTTCCAACATACTGGAAATTATTTATTTCATTTTTTATCAAACCCTAGATCACATTCTTGATCATTGGACAGTATCTCTTACCCATTGATCATTAAAATTTTATTATTGTTCCTTTATTCCAAAATTATTTGCATTATTCACCAATATAATCTTTGTGGTTCTCGGTTCGAAAATTTCGGGGCGGTATGGTTCTTGATTTGGCCCCCAAGTTCAAAACGGATCAATGAAACAAGAACAATTTGTTGAAATTGGAATAGATACAGGATCATTTCGAGGCGATGATGAATGATATGGTGTTAAATCATATATATTGTGATGAATAGAGGTGCGACAATGTGCATAACAAATTATGAAACCCTTGCGACAAACAGAGTTCAATTTCTGGTGAGTGAAAGCTAGTGAATATGAGATTCGGCCAGATCAAAAGCTTTTGAATTGATTCCTGGCGATGTTAGTGGGAGTTGGAGTATATTTGAAGTGGCGTATCAGATTTGGAGTTTTTTTGGAAAAATAAAAACTAAACACTATGTACAATGAATAACACATGATTTGTATCCCCTTTTAAAACATAATGGGTACTTGAGTGTATATGAGAGGGATACATGATTTGTTCTTACTCTGTTTCTAAGTCTTTAAATCCATGAATGTTTTTAAAAACGTTTTGTAGATAAATTTTTCAAATGTTTCACATGGTTAGTCTAACTGTGTTCTTAGGATATATGAGGGGGCCCATAGAAAACAAATTTCACAAGGTTGGTTCATGGTTTAGACACCAATCTGTCCAAACAATGATACCCTTTAATGTATGTGAAATGTTCATTTCACTCCAACCTTTTTTTAACTAAACCTCTAATTTCCAACATTCTCGAGAAGATCTTCCCATGTGAAGAGATCCCCCAAACATAAAGATAGACTTTTATCCATGTTCTTTGTCTGGTTTCTGAATCAAGTTCCATATGAAATTTTGAATCACCACCAGTAAGAGATTAGATTCATTCAATTATTTTCATTGTTTCTCCCACCATCAATTATATGATCTTCACGCAATCCTTTTTCCCTAATTTTTATATATTTTGTCTATTTCCTCATTTTCTCTCATTCTACATCGAATGATATGTCGATACTAGATGACTGTTTCATTACCACCATAAAGTAGGTGGTATTTAAATTTTAACTAAACTCTTGTCTCTTATTTAATTATCACCATTGCAGTACACATTAGTCAATCTATACATTTATCCTAAAAAATAAACAATGCATTAAAATAATTTTTCGATCATTTTTGTGATTCCCACATGTCACTTTGATTTTTTTGAGTTTGACAACCTTAAATAGAACAACCATCGAGGGTGGTTTGTCCATCCACATGAGTGAAGAACCACCCCTTTGGTTGGGTGAGCTTTCCACCCTATTGTGGAATCCTTGAATAAAATAAAGGTGTTATTGAATGGATTAAATAAGGTCATTGAAATTAAAAAATGATTATTGTACGGAATTTACAATAACATATCATCTATTTTTATATTATTTGTTTAAATTTCGATATTATGGTATGAGCACAATGTTAACGAATGGTGTGGCACTGATCATGATGATGGTATGGAACCAATGATGGTTTTTAGCAATGGATCATGTGCCCCTGATATATATTTATATCCCAGAATATTATAATGCCTCGACCATTGGACCCAGGTTCTTAGCCCATGTAGGTTTAAAGTATTCTGAGATTACCTTGGATATGTTCCTTAGACTCAAGGAGGTCTCCTTGGTCATCAACATTGGCATCTAGCCCATGAAGGTCGACTACTTTTTATATATTTGGTGTATTACAAAGCTAGTAGTTACATGCACAATTTACCTTAATGAACTGATATTCTTCATTTATTGCCTACTCACAGTTACAATATCTTCTCATGGAATTATTTATATATGTTACTCCTATTAGAGTTGTATATTTTTTATCTTCACACAATTATATTTTTTATACACAGGATGTATTTTTTATAGAAACTTGTGATAGTGGCTGAAAGAGTACATCTCACACCACATCCAAGATACCTATTAGTAACTAGAAATAGATCATGGATGTAGGTAAGGATAAGGGAATGTTATTGGTCATGGATTCATGATTGAATTATAACATTGGAGTTTAGGATCATAGGACCAAACCATTGAATGTAATGGTTTTAGATGTCCTTTTTGGTCCTTTTGGTCCTTTTTATATACATGTACTATATGGATTCCGACTTCCATGTATGCCTGTTTATTTTTGTATAGATATATGACAATTTCATAATTTTGAAAATGATGCCACTTTTGGAATGCTTATTATTGATAGCTAGGTTATTTTTTCTATTTATCAATTTTTCATTATTACACTTATACTATTTATTCATTTATTATCACTGCTATGTGACTTGGATCATAAGTGTACAGTATCCACACAATACCTCCCAAGACCCTTACTACTAGTTGGAAAGCCTCTTGTATATGAGGAAATGAACTTGAGGCCATGTGAACAACTAGGATAAGTTACTTATGAGTTAAATGAGTCCAGGATTTTACACTAGTTAGCATATCCTAGAATCAAATTTGGGGAAAACATATATTATTTACTCCACAAATAAATCCCTTCAGCAAAACATAATGAAAACTAGGGGCCAATAATGTGAACATATCGTCATTCCAAAGCATAATCCCATTAACACATATTTTTTGTAATGGATGGGAATTCATATATTTCCTCTCATATCATACCAAATTTACAGCGTATTCATGATGTTTAAAAATAATAAATTGTTAATAATATCTTATTGATCATCAGTGGGAAGACACATATTCCCACCCCCACCACTAGAGGAGACCATAAACATGTTTCAAGAGATATTAATATGTATTAAAAAGTTATTTCTCTCATTTAAGAGGGTCATCAACACATCATATCAAATAATGGGAAATAATATCAAGCACAACTACTTATTCCAAATAGAGATCACTGACCCATTTAAATGAACACATCATGAAAATACCATATTATTTTTAACCCCACAAAATTTTATAAGCATATTTTTATGGAAAATAAGGATTAATCAAATAACACTCTAACATATGAAGGTCATTATTCATAACACTTGACTTTATCCACCTAATGGAGAGAATAAAAAAATATGTTCTTACCAAGGGCTTCCCAAAGCTCAAGAGTAGGTCCATATCCCCACCCTTATCAATGTTGGTGTTATTAATGTCTTTAAAAATATTTTAATCATGGAGAAATTTTTTTCGGGATAACATAATAAATAGAAAGTTTCTATAATCATGGATGTCCTCCTTGTGATTTTGATACCATAATCACTTGAGGTCATCTCTAGAGTGCCCACCATGATAGTTATACCTATAGAAATATATTTATTGATCATTGTAAATCATCTCATATTGAGAGATTTAGAAATATGAATCATATTTAGAATACTAAATGGAAATAACTTCCTCCACTTCCTTAAGTATTAATAAATTCTCACCCTTAACATCCTCCCCATTTCCCATGTTACTATAATCTTTCTTTTGACCAAGCAGTTGTACATAATTGTAGTCCTTACAATGATGGAATTCTCTTTTAAGGTCCTCCCATGATTTAAATCACATTTCATTAAGAAGGCCTACCATACTGATATGAAATTGAGAAATCCCTCATATAGAGAGGCACTCAAGAGATCAATGAATTATAAAATAAGAATATTCTCTATAATGAGAGAAAACCTTTAGCAGTCGCAAGATATTTTGAGATAATGGTGATGATCTTTACCACCCTCAGATCACACACCTTTCAATATAGAAAATATGATTTCAATTAACCATTCTCCCCATAATAAAGAATATGGGAAATGAAACCTCTGGAAAGAACAAGAAGAGGAATCTCTCATGGAAAATAGAGAGAGCATTGTTATTATGATGAAATAACTGGTCATAGAAATAGAATTTTTATGTTATAGCCTATAACTACCTCTCCTTTGGACATTCCAAAGTCTTTAATAAAATAATGGATTCCCCTTCTTAATCTAAATATTTGGATGACTCATCATCATCTAATGATGAAATCCTTTCCTTAAATGGAACATTCAAACCATATCAAGCCATTAAGATAACTCTACTATCAGATTACCATCGGGAAAAGGTTCTGGAAGTAGCATGCCAAGGCTTTGTGAATTCCAATGGGCAGCATACCAAACATGTGACGAATGATGAGATACGCCTGGATTTGAAACATATCCACCCACTATAACCCCAAAACTGGATTGATTCCACAACCTATTTTTTAAACAATAATGGAACATCATTGGTCCCGACATCCGCAAAATGGTAAAAAATATCTCGGTAGGGAATACAAGTATCTCTGCCCTCAACGAAACTGTCCTCTTCCTCATTCCCAAAATCAAGAACCCCCTAGAAATCCCGGATTTTAGACCTATTAGCCTCTGCAATGTATCTTATAAGATTATCTCCAATATCATTGTCAATCGGTTGCGCCCTTGGATTCCTGATATTATCTCTGAGAACCAAAGCACCTTCATGACAAAGATACTGATCACTGATAATGTAATTGTGGCCCATGAAGTGTTCCAACCTATGACAACATTCTCCACCACAAAAAGAGGAACATTGTCCTGGAAATTGGATATAACCAAAGCCTATGATAAAGTGGAATGGAATTTCCTTAGAGTCTTGATGCTGGAAATGGGTTTTTGCACTAAATAGATAGATATAGTCATGCACAACATCTCAACTATCTCCTTCAGAATCAAGGTCAATGGGGAGATCACCTGAGGATTTTCCCCAAAACGTGGCCTACTCCAGGGTGATCCCCTCTCCAAATTTCTCGTCATCTTGGTGGCTGATGTTTTTTCTAACCTTATTTCTAGGGTTGCATCCTCTAATTCTACTCATGGGTAAAAGGTCTTCTGTGAAAGCCCACCAGTCTCACATCTCTTCTTCACCGATGACTGATTTATTTTCTCCAGAGAAACTATTAATGAATGCTGAGTGATCAGCCATTTGATCTAGTAGTATGAGAGGGCTTCTGGACAGTCTATCAATCACGGAAAATTAGAAATCTCCTTCATTACAGGGGTTCCTCTTTCCAAGAGAGATAAAATTTGTGCATCAGCAGGCATCCATATGTTCGATAAACACCAGAAGTATCTCGGGAAACCCATATTGATTTGCCGATCCAAAAAAGAAATCTTTGCATCTCTAGTGGACAGTATTGAGAAAAAAATTGAAGGCTGGACCCCAAAAAGAATCACTAAAGCAGGAAAAGAAACCCTCATTAAAGTTTTAATCCAGTATGTCCCCAACTATTTTATGTCCCTATTTAAGTTCCCGACGACCATCGTCAATCATATCCATTCATGTACTTCCAACTATCGGTGGTGGAAAAATGATGTAAGGAATATACCCCACTAGATGTCCTAGGAGAAACTTTTCAAATCCAAGTTGGAGGGAGGGATGGGATTCCAGAATCTCTTTCTCTTCAGTGACACACTGTTGTCCAAGCAAGGATTGCACCTTATTAACCGTCCATCATCTCTCTCTGCTTAAGTGCTCTGATCTAAGTACTTTCTCCTCACATACTTCCATGTTTCCTCTCTTGGGCCCCGTCCAAGCTTCCTCTAGAGAAGAATTTGGGGGGCCCGAAATCTCTTGGAAAAAGGAATGGGATGGAGGATTGGGAATGGCTCATCTATTAATATCTAGACTGATCCCTGACTGATAAATAAGGATGGTATGCGGGATACATCCCCCACCCAACCAATTTTTGAAGACACCACTGTCAGCTGCCTCCTGTCAGACCAGGGACTGGGGTGGTGTATGGAAGAGATCCATGAATGGTTTAACGAAAGAGACCA
The DNA here is from genome assembly GCA_963277665.1 of Viscum album. NCBI lineage: Eukaryota > Viridiplantae > Streptophyta > Magnoliopsida > Santalales > Viscaceae > Viscum > Viscum album. The sequence goes on from OY728131.1 coordinate 824,632,531, forward strand.
AATAATTATCTTGTGATTCCCCAAGGTCTCAGATGTAGGCCCCGACCATCTTTTATGGACCAATGACATATCAGGCGACTACAGGGTGAGATCCGGTTATAGACTTTCTCTTGGTAATCACACTGTCTACCGGGATGAGGGACCATGGAAATCGCTTTGGAAGATCAACGCCCCCCAAAAAATACACAAATTTTGGTGGCAGGTGTGAACGACAACCCTCCTTACCATGAGCCTACTTGTTTACTGGCATATGACCAGTACGGCGTCCTGCCCTTTCTGCCCGAATATTCTAGAAACTGCTTTGCACACCATCAAACACTGCCCGAGAGCTAAGGAAATATAGAATAAATGGGGCCCGGATCCAGATGCGTCACTGGAAATTGCCTATGACCTCCCTGATCTTTTGAGGCGTTGGTGATCCTCTATCTCTCATCGAGTAATGTAGGTTCACATTGTACCATGTCCTGGATCATTTGGGTGTAGCGTAATGGTGTGTTTTTTCACCACATCCACAAACCTCCTGAATTCTGGTTTGAATGGGCCATCTCTTGGATTGAATGCTGGAAGAACCACAATGGACACTATATGCCAGGTGTAACCCCCTCCTGTCCCCCTCATTGGAATCCCACAACAGAAGGGATTTTCAAGATTAACGTGGACACGTCTCTCCCCATGGATGGGCTTGTTGCTCTCGGTCTCCTGGCCCATAATCATCTGGGGAAAATCATTGCTGCAAAATATAAATCACATCATGCCTTCTGGGAACCTACAGTAGTTGAGGCCTCTTCCATCCTTATAGGTATGATGCTCGCTATGGAATTTGGATGCATTGATATCATCATTGAGTCTGATTACCTCACCGTAATAGATATTATTAACAACAATGACGGCAGACTCCAATCATTTGGCTTCATCACCAGGAGATTTTTCTCGCTTTGACAAGGCATCTCTTGCTGCACCATATCCCTTACCAAAGGGGAAGGAAACAATGCGGCCCATCAGCTGGCAGCCTCAGGCCCTTTAGATGATATCCTTCTCTAGCTGGACAATTTCCCATCATGGCTTTGCATGTGTACGTCTGATGATCTTCGTCATTAATGTTATCTATCCTTCTTTTCAAAAAAAACTCTACTATCAGATTGACTTGAATTCCCTTTTTTTGCATGAAACCCATTTTTAGGAAATAATTTTATAGATCTTTAGTTTATATTTCATGATGTTTTGAGGGTATTGCATTGGTTGATTCCTAAAAATCTATTATATTTTCATATTAGAGCTTGGGGTGAGAGTGGATAATTCCATTTTTCTCTACTCCCCAGTTAGTAGATCATGTTATAAGATATTTCATGCAATTTAATTTCCTCATGACAAATCTTAGACTAATGATATTCATATACTACACGAACTATTCTATAATGTATCCTAATGTCCAAAACATTAAAATGTGGACATAATGGGAGAGATCCACTGAAAGTTCCCTTCATCAATCCTCGTTGAAGGTCAAAAAATCTATTACCAAAGAAAATATATGTTACAATCTAAAGAAATTTCCTCAATAGAAAACATATAATGTTTATAACATGCATTGTATCTAGCCCATGCTCAAATAAAACCCCCAAAATTGAAAGGTAGCAGTGGAACCTATAATAATTGAAATGAAGGGAAAAGCCCGACCTATAGAGAAAAGGTAATTATTACCATCACCACCACCCTGAGATGTAAAAAATATATAATTTCACTGTAATTTCATAGTTTTATAACCAAATCAACCTTATGCTATATGAATTGAGTAATTTAGATAATAACCACCTCCTAATTAGGGAAATTTAATCTTCTCTAGACTTGTGGATAATCCATAAGGTGGATCCTCATTGTTCTTCACAGTGAGTGACCCATCTCTCTTATTAGGTAAAAGCTCAACAAGGGTGTTAGGATATTCCATAATGATTACCAAAATAAACAACATCTAGGGGAGCACAAAAAGGATATGGAAAGAACTAAAATGAGTATCAAACTGACTGGGTTTATCATGAAATAAAATAGTAAGGAATTTTATGACCTTACACTTAATGAATACCCATATAGAAACTAATATCCATTTCCTTATAATGAGACCATTATTCCAAAAATATAGTAATCATCTCTGAATGTCAGAAACATAATAACTAAAATTGACCTAAAGAAAGATTACTACATAGAAGAGTAGTATTTAAATGTTTTTTTTTCATGATACAATCCACAATGAAATTATTAATGAAGGTGTGAGTACTCCATGGAAGGGAAATGTTCAAAATTTTGGGGTTCCCATGAATGATCAATTAACACAGCCTTACAGAGCCTAAAATAATGAAAAGGTAGATGTTGTGGGTAAGTATTTCCCATCAATTATTTAATTTCATCCCAACAATACTGAGGAATTATGTTACAAATAGAAATCATAGATAAAGTTGTTATAGGGATTGGGTGATGAGTTAATCATGGAAAATTTTCACACTAAGTATTTCTCCCATAAAGAGACACACAATTATCCTCTAGTAAATATCTATTAGCATGGAGAGGATAGTCTATCTATGAGTTAATAATATGTCCATATAAGAAACTCGGGATTCTAATAACCGGTTTACATAGACATGGTGGCTACAGAATGTCAAGAATTTTCCCCACTATGGTGGATACCCAAACAATGTCTCTAGATCTACCCATTGATGAACCATACCAGTTATAATATTTAGACATGGGAAATTTTTCCATATCAAGACTTACCCTATACCACTATTCAGGTGTCTTGAATGTAAACTATTCCCTCATAACTTATTTACTTCATAGAATCAATTTCATCTTGAATTCTAGCCATATAATGCTGGTGTACACCAGTGAAACCAAAAATATTGACATACCTAGAAAGAGTGGATGTGCCTCATCCTCCATTATTTTTTATAAAATCAACATTATAAAACTTGAATATAACTAATTGATTATGGAATAACATGATGTAATTTTTATCTATACATCCTCCCATGATGGTAACCCTCAAGAAAAAAGATATAGTTAAGATCATTTGCATCAGCCAGACTATAGACATTCCAACATTTTTTAGGTATTGAAATTTTCCAGCTATGTTTATCACATGATGGGAAGAACAATACTAGTAATTCCTATAACTATTTTTATCAAAAAAATAATAAAAATAGTCCTCAATCTCTCAAATTGTAAAAAACATGAAAATGAGAGAGTCATAGACATTACTGATAGGATAAAGGGTCTTACCAAATCATTGAAATTTCAACTCACCAAAGAAAAGTTAATAAGAGTATACCTATAATATCTGCATGATGATTTATAAATTCTAGTAATTCTAGTAAAATACCAATACATATTACATGATTTCTTCACAGTTTAACATAGTTTAGAAAATTCCATTTTATAGACTAAGGTCCAGTCTTAACAAAGTCAGAAAACCTTTATAAGTGGAATGGAAAAGTAGAAACAGTAACTATGATGCTTATTCTAGAAAAGAAACTAACTTCAAAACCCCAAACCACACAATATTTTTTGTTACCTCCTCCATAATGGGAATACGAATAATAGAATACTCATCATAATGGAAAAAAATATAAGAGGTTCTCATTGTATTAAGAAGAAAATATGAAGGTTTGTCATTTTTGAAAGGAATAAGATTATCATAATTTCATCACATGTTTAGAGAAAAACTTATTGAAACTTCTAGATCCATAAAATCCCAATCATGTTAACCTCTATGAATACTTGATTTATTTTCCCTTGCATCTAATGATAGGGTATAACATCCAGGGGTTCTTCATCTTTAATGATTCTTCCAAAATATTACTATTTTAAGCATGTTAATTTCGTCAAACCACCAGAAAATGTTACCTATGTTTCTTCCATTTCACTAGAAGGGTAAATAGAATGGAATGAAATTCCAAATAAGGGTTCACATTAATTTTATAATTGGATGATCTATAAGAAATTCAACTGAATTAATTCCTTCCTAAGAGAACAACTGATGTGTGATGGAATTTTCAATATTTATCATTTATTATTCATTTAAAATACCCACAATTTTAATTCAAATAATACTTAATTCATTAATTTTTTGTGAGTTTGAAAAATATGGACTTAATTGTTAAATTATTTTAGGTTGGTATTAATTTATTTGGAGGGATGAGATTTTGAAATTGAATTTCGTATCATTGTTTAATATTAATTAATTTTTATAATTGTGTACTAAAATGATTTTATTTTGTTTAAATATATGTAAAAATAGATGAAATGACATGAATATATCGTGCTCATTATAGTCATTATGCCTACAATGGATCTCATTCAGGGTCACCCAAGTGACCGTATGAGCTTACTATGATCCCCATTTCAACCCCCATATCATGATCAGTATACTGATCGTGAGTTCCCTCACTAACTTCCTTCCCGGACACAATCGCTTCCCTTTCCATATATCCATCCCTATGATAGTTACCATAATGTCCGTGTTTCCACATCCACTTCTCCGTGACCCTATTCCAGCCAAGTCTCTCAGACCACCAAGTGCCTCTATCACTTGTGGGGACCATAGGAGCCATGCACTACCATCATGATTTCCTTATGGAAGATAAAATGAGCTCCTCTAGCAAGGAGAAAACTTTTCCACACATAGAGATAGATTGATAAGTAATCCACCATGAATAGACATTCCACTGTAATGCTCGCATATGTCGTCAGCAACCGAGCTCCATGGAGAAATACTACACGTGAGCTAAACATGGGAAGTAACTGAAAAGGGTAAAAATTAAAAGAATATATATATAGATATATAATAACCAAAATAATAAGAAGTATATATATATATGTATATATACGTATATATTTATATTTAACAATATATATATATGTATAATAATTTTCTTCTAAATTTATTTGATTTATTTTCATTGGCCAATTGTTGTGACATCCCAGGACCAAGACCAGTCTAGCCACATTTTACAATGAGTCTAGACATACCAAGGAAAATGAAATCCAAATCGGAAGTCTAGAATTTTGATCATAGAATAACACCCACTGTGTTATGGTGTATTGAGTCACTTCACCCTCAAAATAAATAGTGATTGATCTTTTTAAGAAACTCTCCTAACAGAATTAATCAAAACCATCTGAGATAAAAACATGGAATCCATTTGAGAGTCTCACCAAGACACTAAAATCATAGAGGTAGATTTCATTATATATAAATATTTTGACCTCTCTCCCATTTGATTCATTTTTTATATATTGTCCCTACTTGAAATTTCCTTTATCATTTTCTTTCATCATTTCAGTTAAAATTTCAATTATGTTCTTTATTTCTTAGCTACAATCTCTTATCTTCTTCCCCTTTTCTCTATGTATTTATCAAATACCAATTCCATTTTTGTAACATGATATCTTCAACTAAAAATCATTTGGAAATTACCTAAGTGATAGTTCCTCGGGGGAGATCACACATACACTCTTTCCTAAAATTATTTCTCTATTTTATACTTGATGTAGTATAGAAATGGAAATAATAATGTCGATGATACTCATATGATCTTCCTCATGACCTGGTGAATCCTCTAATTTATCAAATAATCCCTCCTCAACTCTCTTAGTTCATATAACATACTTGTGGAGCAATGTGGATTGAAAGATGAAAAACATATGATGGAGTTGTGTGTTGAGACAATGAATTCATTGATTGAGTGTGTTCATTTACTATTCACTGTATTAGATGTGGAATAGATGTTTTAGGGGAGATTTCACTTTTGTATGTTTAGAACAAAAAATTGTATAGACGAGAGAAATTGAATATTGAATATTGATTTCATTTCAATATGATAATGATATAATGTTATAGAATATATGTCTTCAATCCTAGATCCAAATCCTTTCCTTCATTGTGGTGTTTTAATTGTATTTAATTTGTTTTTAATTAAATCAATTAAAAATAAAATAAACAATCATAATATTTCCAATCTTTCAAAAATAAGGAAATAACAATAACAAACATACATAAGTTCTATGAATGTGAAACTCCCAAACCCTTATCATTGAGACACGACCATAGTTAGCCACTCAGATTCATTATGAGTAAAATAGAAATTAGATTTTACCATGGGCCATAAAAACCATGTGATCGACAACTAAATAAAAAATCTATAAATCCAACTTCCTCCGGGATTATTGAGATTAAATATTCATCATTGAAGTCTTATGTAAGACTGTCTTTAATAAATTGGTGTAATTAGTAAAATAATATAAATTCACAAGAAGATGAACTTGTGAAAATTCCAAATCCAGTTCAAACCCTCCCATACATCTTGGACCAAGTACATGGAGGATAGCACCACCCAACGAAATGGATCCCTGGGAATTTACCCATCAATTGAAAAAATCATTAGATGAAGAATTACAATATAGATCAATCAATATAATTCACATTGAAAAACACTTTTTTGACATTAAATATTTTTATTTCACTATGTTACCTTCTTGTAATCAAAGTGGAGGTAGTGGTCACCGAGTATAATGGGGTTAAGTAAGATGAGGTTGATATGTAACTTTTCACATGAGTCATATCCCATCAAAAACCATATATGATAAATAAACATGAATATACACAAAACAATTATACTTAATAAGAGAATCAATCTACTCCTAAAATGTCCAAGGATTGTTCAATTCAAATTATTCCAAATGACCGATTGGTGAGTCAACACCTATTTAGTCAATGTAAAAATGTTTAGAGGCCAGCTTAGCCAAGTACAAAAATGAAAATGTTTCCCTAAACTTCTAACTAGGTAAGGAATTTACTATCACATAAAACCTTATCCCCAAATCATCATACTAGTGTGAAACCTCATGTAGGGATGCATATGAATTTTTCTCAATGAAAATTTTAAATATCTGTAAAATGTGTTGGATTGTAGGAGTAAATACATGGATATAAAAAAGGGGGGTGAATTATAGTTTATAAAATAAATAATACAACATACTAAAAAAAATATATGATCATAAGAAATTGATATCTGATTTATAAAGTTGTAATCAGGTGATCTTACTTCAGATAATTTTCATAAACGTAATTTTAATAAAAGATTGTAACAATGTTAAAAATTAGTTTTATATTCACAATAGAAAAAAAAACTTGAAAAAAATCGAAAAAAACATTACAATGTTCTAAATTAATACATATATATAATTTAGAAAACAATATTAACATTTTAAACATTAGTGTAAATGAATTTAAAAACATGAATTTTAGTATACATGGTTTAACATAACCATAATGTCATCTATATTTATTATAATAAATCCCTTGATCAGAAATATTGGAAAATATATATCTTCTTCTCATTGTAATCCATTTATCATCAAGATCAAATGAATTAGTTTCCTAATCCCTGGAAGCCCGTGATAGAATAATATATAAAATTGTGATAAAAATATAAAATGTTCAAATACACTTGTAATCCTTACTTGGATGTTTTATAATAAAAACACTCTAAATATTTAAAAATAACAATAAAAAAGATGTTACCACATTGTAAATATCAGATGGGCTGATTTGTAAAAAAACAGGCTACCACATCCTAGAATGCTCTAATATTTTTTGGGAAAGGTCCAACGATCATATACCCTAATTCTCATAACTAGATGTAATGGCCTTGGAAAATATATTTCTTCGTTTGTAAACAATATCTGATGATCATTTAAGAAACATAAACATAATTATGTAATACATTATGTTGGATAGAAAAACCATTTTTAATTTCTTAGGATAGATCTTATTCATCTGGTCAATTGAAAATGATCATTCGATAGTTTTACAGAGATTTATTCTAAGATTATTTCTACCTCTATCCAAATAATTTCTATTAGTTTAAAAAATGTGAAACTTTATCTAGGGAAATTTATTTAAAAATTGTATTTGGAAATTATAAAAACATCATTTGATGAAATATTAAATCATCCATCAGTTGTATAATATACATGTTCATCTAATTATAAATTTTAGTATGATTATAAAATATCATCCTCATATAAAATATCTTCTGATTATAAAACATCATTCTATTATAAAATATAATCCCATTATAAAATTTCATTAGATAATAAAATTTCATCTAATTATAAAATATCATCTGATTATAAAAAATCATCATATTATAATATATCATATGATTAAAAAATTCCATCTGATTAACAAGGTTTTCTACATCGAGTAAAGATTCTTTGTTTTATAAATAAATTGCAAAACCATAGGAAGTATAAAGTTAGAAAAAATTGTATTTAAGAATGTGTGTCAGGATTTTAAATATAAAGTTTAGAAGAAGTTATAAAATAATATCTTTTCAATCAACAGTCATCACTATTTTGAAAATCACCAAACACAACCCTAAAAGAGAAATACATTAAAAAACACAAATTCCCTTTTACAAATACACTAAAAAACATTAACAATTCTTATTAATTTATTATTTACCCCTATATTTATTTATCCCTTTTGTTTAATAATATTTTCCTGAAGTAATTTTTAGAAAATAAGGTTATTCTAAAATTTATCAAGGTAGTTTTTTTCTCAACTTCTCCCCATTTGTAATTTTTAAAAAAAGGGAAGAAAATTTTCAAAGAATAACTTTCGAAAAATCATGTTGTTCTAGACAAGAATTAAATTCTTGATACCCTTTATCCTTCAATGTAAAATTGAGAAGAACCCAATTAGGATCTCTTATGATATCATGAATTTGATGTTGAGTTCACTTCTAAAAACATATATCATATAGAGGTTGACCCTCATGAATTCAATGCAATAATATTCATTATAGAGAAATATTGGGAGACCACCATGAAAGGTAATTTCGGATTCCTATACACATATAAAGAGTTGGATGATATTAGAAGCCATAAATATCTCATTAGAAAATTTTAAAGAATCAATATCATCTCAATCTAGTCACTCTAACTACTAGTACATAGTAATCCTGATTTCTCTCCCTCTACATTGATAATTTTAGGGCCTGATATGAGAACGAAAAATAATCATGGAAAAATATAGATCAAAGACAATTTGGTAATTTTTTTTATGTTTATGAGTTCAGGTTTTCCTAGTAGGACACATTATTAAAGGTCCAATTTGGAAGACCATGACCTCATTTAAAAGTATTGATACCATCCTCATACCACAAGTATCTCAAATAATCCGTCAATAGACTGGAAAAAGTATTATTTGGTGATGGTTCCCATCCCAACAACCTAAAATGTCAATACATAGGTACTTGATTATGTCAAAGGGGAGTAAAAAAACCAATTACCAATAATGATGTTTGATTCACTACCCCCAATAGTCTAAAAATTACCATTGTCAACTCATTACATGAACTCAATGAATATTATGATTTTTCTATTAATCCAACTGAGGAAGTAAATATTGATATGGGGAGTCATCATATCATTAATACCTCATCCGAGTAGAAAAATCATTTGTTCACCATTATATAATAGGATGTTCATGATTGTGTTCCTCTGAAATAATCACCTTTTATATAAATAATGGATGTTATACCATCCATGAAGATAAATCTCACTCCATAGTGTCTTTAAAAAAAGGTGGGTCTGACCGATGTTTATCGCAACTCAATGCAATGTTGAATCCTTAACCAAGTGAATATGAACCTTAATAGAAGATAAAAAACACATAGTTTGGGAACATTTTAATTTTTCTTCATTGTATCAATCACATATTGAAATCATAGTTTTATGTAAGAAGGGTTAAATCCCCTCCATTATGGTAATTCCCTAGATGTGAATGCTCTCAGTTTGTGTCCATGATTCAAGGATATAACCATATCATCATCTTGATCCTAAAATTAAATAATATAATTGGTATAAATAGAAAATTACCCGTGAAATATACCTAATCATATAACATTATAATCTCTTATATCCCTAATGATAGAGGAGAAGCAGATTATATTCATACTACACACAAAAATAATTATTATGTATTGGATAACATTGATCTTAGAGACACCTTATCTCTATCCAAAAAAGATAAAAATTACCTTTCTTCATCATCCAATTAAAAAATATCCCTTTATCTCTATCATAGACAACAATTAAGGAAAATAATGAAGAGGTAAAATAATAGTAAAATATCAGAGGTTCCCCTCCATTATTTGAGGAAGGTGTCTCTAACACCATTAATGAAATATAGTAGGTGAAATGGAATAAAGTGTAACAATTCCATCCTGCCATAAGGAGTCCTAAAATGTCCCAGAATAATAAGTGGAACACACATTTTATTTAAGAAACATGGATATTTTTCAACTAAAATTAAATTGGGTTTTTGGAATTGATCTTGATATATCCAACCATCATATGGGTCTACTTAAATATTACCATTGTGAAGAATGTAGTCAGGATAATGCTTCTAACTCGTGTTTCCATGGTGTAAGATGAATATGACAAGCTCATTAAATTCAACTTCATTCGAGAATTCAATTTTTAGAAATAGATTTCCAATATAATACCTTTAATAAAGTTGAATTAACATATACGAGTTTTCATCAAATTTTGACATCTCATTAGAATTTCCCAAATGATGATTTCCCAATCTTGATCATAGATCCATTGATTGATTTAAGTATTAGTTTCTTCGATTTAAACTTTTTGGATGGGACCTAAAACTATATACATATTTGAATGGACATAGATTAAGAAGAATCTAAATTATTCAATGAACTCCACGAATATATTACTATCTTGTAATTCCCTTCATCTTGAATATTATTATAACTATATATCAAAATTCAATACAACATATATTCTATACCTTACTAGGGAAAACATGGAATTATATATGATATTTTTATGGATAACTTTTTATCGCATAGTTATAACCATTAGGATCTCAAGATAGTATTTATTAAACTATGGTAACAAATCATGAAGAAAACCCCTTTGAAATTTTCTTTCAGGGTGGCATTAAGAAAATTTCTCAGCATCATGGTATGACATTGTGACATCAAGGCAAACCCAAAAAAACTAAGGGGATCCTTAATATTACTAATATTTTAAATCTTAGTGATTTTAGATGGATTCTTAGAATACTAACCCACATTATATTGTTTATAGTTAACCATGTAGGATATTTTACACCATTCAACAATCTTAGGAATAAGGGATTAACTTATTTGTGGGATGAATATCATCAAGATAATATTTAAAATTTTTACCAATTCCTATCAATCCTACAAGTATTTATACCACTAGTATAAGGATTTTTTCTCATTATGTATGTGAAAAATTTATAAAGATCACCTTGTTCCTTTATATCATATAAGAATGATTTTGGGAATGAAAATTTCCTTTACTATCTTAGTAAAACTATAATAGATACTGAGACTTGATATTTTGATATCAAGAATAAATTCCATGAATTTATCTTCATGAATCTAAAATTGAAAAACTTCTCACTATATCATGTGGTATATATGTATTATTATATTTATACACTCAAATATTTCCAAAACATTCAAATATTTAATGGAAAATTGGCATTATGGGAAGTTATCCTATAGTAGTTTGATTTATAATTCCTACCTAAGAGGGAAGTCAAATGGAAAGGGTTGATACTCTTTCTTATGGTACGTACTACATTATAAATCATTCTAGTGGATACCAAATTTATTGATGAATCTGTACTATCAATTCATGTGACTCTACAATCATCATAGATGTATTTTGAATGTTCTTATATAATCTAAATAGGTGTAAGGATGGATAACCTAAAATTTAACAATTTATATTCGATAATTTTTCTCATATCTAATGAAAATATGAATTTTTCATATTTATTCTAATTGTCCTAAAATTTCACTGATATTTAAGTAGAATACCATGATCTCATTATAGGATTGGAATTAGAGTGGTGGATACCTATTTCTTAAATTTACATCATGTGTGATTCAAAGTGAGAAATCATGAAAATTAATAGTGACTATGCTATTCAAAATGATGAATTACCCAACATGGTAAATTATATATGATAGTTTAAAAATGAATTTGATTATGAGTTAACACTATATAATGTTCTATGTATGAAAAATGACCATATATATGTAGGTTCTAATGCATAAATAGACATGGAATATCCAGACTAAGTTGTGACATTTATTCAAATCACACACTATAGGGTGGTGTCCCCATTCATTAGTAATTACATGGATGATATTAATGAGATAAAAAATTCCATAATAATGTTGATCTGATATTTTTGATAAATAATAACTATATTGGATGGATTTCCATAATATTATACAACTTCATATGTAAAGTTATATTTTGAGACCTGGAAAATAAAGAGAAGATCTGATGTTGAGACATAATCTTTTTTCACTATGAGAACATAAAGGATCATAATTTTCATTTATAAATAAGGATTTGATAGAATCCTCATCAAATTCATTGAATAAAGAGAGACCCTAATTATTATACAGAAATTAAATTTAGATGAATGTAGTGAAAAAAAATATAGAACCAAGATATCCAACCAGATCATTCGGAAGGACATTTTATACATCTATGACACAATATTACAGAGAGTTCACTAGAAATCATCTTTCATTATAGATATTTAAAAATTTCATCCATCAACTCCTATAGTTTCTACATGATGTAAAATATTAATTTCTATTTTCTATATAAGGAATAGGTGTAATAAGGTTATATCCCCAAACTACATCTAGGTAGTTTAAGTACATGCTTACTACCACTGACTTCTTCTCTACTATCCATAAGGCTATATCCCTCATGAAGGTTAAGAGGAAGTATTTCATAAAATTTATGATGTGAAAAACCACTACCAAATTTTTTGTCCTTCACACAATATTGATGGAAAATGAAACCAAATTCTTCTCTTTTTATTTTTAATAGTTATATCAGCAATATGACTTTCTTTCCAACTAGTAATCCCAATACTATACATTGGTAAATTAATATATATAGGATTTAAACAAGAATGTCTCCAACACACTGGATAAGATAGTGGATAACCATAAAAATTTAGATCCTGACAAAATATGTTATTCGTTTTGGTATTATCACAGAATAACATGTAATGAAATGAAAGTGATGAAATATTCACTTATATATAGTATGAGGGTGTTACTACCCAAAAAAGTACAGTTTAATTCACTCGACATCACCATATACACTAGTTTTTTTTTTAATTTGAGAAGTATCATAAAATTTTTAATGAGTTATAAGGAGTCAATGATAAAATATTGCACACATTTGAAAAAATGGAGATCCATAAAAACCATGTAACACGCGCTTTAATATAGAATATTCATCTCCTTTCATTCCACTAAGGAGGGATGGTATTGTTTCTCTGAAAATTAATGTTACCATTGAATAAGAATCCAAATATTAAACCAAATTAAGAAGTACCATATGTCATTTAAATGTTTTACTCTAAAAATGATCATTCCTTGGTTATAATACATAGAGAACACATCGTGATGGCCACCAATTCATGTTTTATCAAAAATTACATTGTATAAATTTCATGTCGGTTCAAATTCTTCCTCAGAAAAATGATTTAAAATAAATATAAAAATTATTAATCATATGAGGTAAAATTTCATGACATTGTCTTAGTCATATAACATAAAATGACATGACAACATTATGGAATAATCACATTAAACTAAATATAATTCACATCACCACAAAAAATGGTACCCCACATGTTATATAACATTAATTACATTAAAATATGATCTAGGGAGGAATATATAATCCTCCAATTTACACATTTTCCCACAATGAGCACAAATCAAGTGAGATTAATGGTCACAGTTGATTTCTCCTACTTTAATTACTAAAAGGAATCATGAATAGTGGTATTGAATGATTGGATAACTTAAGATGCACCTAAAATACTTAGTGAAAAATTAAAAAGTCATAAACTAATTACATTAAATAAGAGTATGATCTATTTCAGGATCCCCAAAAAATAACCTCTATATGACAAGGAACATTAATGCTCCTTCCCTTATCAATAGTTTTGGTCTTAACAACGAGTCTTTTTTATAAGATCTATGTATGGATTGATCAATGTTCCCATAATATATGTAGTGATTCTACGATATCCTATCATAGGCTCAACAGTGAATATAAAAAAATTATTATCTTTTATACATACGTGCTAGATCCATATGGGGAATTTCACTATATTATCTATATGTGCACCGATTAATATTTTGGTAGGATACGTAGTGATATATGGATTTTCTATTATAAGTTCAATTGAAAATATCAATCAATACCCCATTAAATCACAATGTTTATAATCATTCATTCACATTGGATTTCACTTCATTGATTTATCATATGATCAATAAATATAATTTCGACATGATCCAAATCTTTATAAAGCCCCTACAACACCCTAAGATTGATTGAAATATATTTTTTTAAATAAATTTAATATTTTAAAGTTTTAATTACACAAAAAAATGAGTTTAAAATATAATACAGGAAACACTGATCTTATCCTGTGTTACACACAACGATGAGTTTAACTAATGTTACACGCAACATTAAGTTTAAACAAAACATAACATATTGTTAAAATAGTGTTATTTAATATGATTATTACAAACTAGTCATTGCAATGGAGGTTATGAATATGATTAATTAAATTATAAATATATTTGATTTAATCATTCATGTAAACTGAATTATTTTTTGACCAATTAATTATAAATGAAAATAAAAACTACATCAAAATAAATGAAATCATTTTCCTAAAAACTATTTTTATACACAAAAATAAGTTTTAATACAATAAATTAGACATATAATTTTTTGTAAATGATTATAATTATAATTATATATTATTTATTAAATATTTTTTTAACATTCATCATATGTATTTTCTAGGGAAGAGATAAAAACAAATCCAATTTTATCCTTTAAAATGTATTTTTATATATGTTATTTGTCTTCTTTTGTGCACTTATTATTTAATTAATTATCCAATTTTAAAAAAAATATGATAATTTTTTTTTTTGAAATATCCATTTCAAAATTATCTTTTGGCAAGTTTTTCGGAATTTTATGAGAAGATATGTTTCTCATTGAGTAATGGAAAATAATGATTTTTATTAAGAATTGTTGTTTCTTTTAATTCTTTTAAAAACATACACATTGTTTTAATAGGGTTTTAAAGAAAAATTTGTTCAATTATATATATATATATATATATCCTATATAGGTCATTAGAATAATTTTCATATTGAATTTTGATATTAAAACGTTTTAAACTTTTGAACATTTTCTCTTTGAAAACCCATTTTCTCATCACATTTGGGAGAATAAATTTAAATTTAAATTTTACACTTATGTGAATAGTATTTTCATTTTTTGAATTTTTAGAATCAATATATTGTATATTATCTAATAATTTAATATTTTTTATAATAATTATTAGTAAAATAGTAAATATTATTTACCAGAGTTAAGGTAAAAGTGTGTTTATCAAGGGGTTAAGCTAAAAATATAAGGGTTAAAAATTAACCAAAATTCCTATAACACCCATTTAATTGAAATATTTCGACCTCATATCCTATAATTTTGAGAATTTCCCATTTTGGAGAATTGAGAATTGTGAAAAACATGGGTACACCTTTTTCTATTTAAAAATTACAAGCATGCCACTCACCTCACTAATAAAATTCCAACCCCACTTGTCTCATATTCACACATTAAGAACCATTTATATTGGAAAATACTCAACAAAATAACATTCTTAAATCGATTTTTTGGTCAGAAATCCTACCTAGTAACTCTATTCATGCAAATCAAATGATATTGTGCGAATAAGAGGTAACATCCAAAATGGAGCATTTTTTATTTCTTCATCCACCTCATTAATTTATTATTAAAACATTTTTATATATTAAAATAAGTATGTTACATATAATTTGATGTTATTATGTTAATTTCATAACATAAATATTTAACATCTTCTATAAAATGTGTTATATAATCATCATTCGTTTGTACGATAAACTAGCACACTTTGAACCGATGTTATTTGTTTTCCTTCACCACCTCTCACAGATGGATATAATGATAGTTTTGTTATTTATATATGATATTTATGATATTATTATTCTTTTTTAAATCAAGATATCACATGTAACTTCATACAATACATTTTATGGGAATTAGATAGCATTGTTCATGTGTACGAAAGACTACTACCTCACAAAGTGATTTGATTCAGCAATGCTTTACATGGAAAGTAATAGGGATTATTTTATTGAAAATATTTAAGATATATGGCATACAAATGATCATATAATGGTAATATATTTTTTACAATTCATTCATTATTTTCATTTGGAAAATGGAAACTACATTCATGCGTATGAACGACCCACTGTCTCCATGAACAACATATTTCATTTTCTATCTCTAAATTTTAAGTATTAATCTAAATAAATATATATTTAATATATATGACATTTATATAATGTATAAATTTTCTCTATTATGTACCCATGATCAATGTAGGATTTCCAAAATAATAAGTCAAATCATACAAGAAAAATAGAGCAGTTATTTTCTGAAACATTACATTAAATGGAGATGTTAATAAATAGATAATAAAAGATCATAAGTAAATAATATATAATTTGATATATATATATATATTGTTATTTAATATTTTTATGATTAAATTAAATTTATTATTCATGTGTTTTTAATATATATGAAGGAATTCGATAATTATGGTAAGAGATTTCCTTCTTAAATTTATTTTTCTGTGAGACACATTCCATATTCACCACATGATTATTTTATGTGGTGCATATACTTCCCATTAATTAATTTTATGATACATTACCTTAAATTAATTGGGAATTAAATATCTATCTTATGATATATCTTTCATTGGGTATATGGTTTAAATGTTACCAAAGACACAAGGTATTTTTTGTCTCAAATTGCCTTCTTTGAGACATATGACTTGTTATGAACATATCTTCTTCTAAGAGGTGTATATAATTTATTTTTTACATGTAATATCATGAATATTATTATTTTCAGGATATTATATGTTCTAGTTAATGGTATTAAATTATGTGGGTTATAATTCAAAGTTACCAATGTGCTAGTAGGTATATGATACAATCTCATTTTTATCAGGATTGTAAATAATTATGCTTCCAATGATGAAATATTATGATATATCTACCAATAAACTAATGAGTTTTATTTTCCTCTAGATATTTTATGATAATAGATGTTTTCAATTAATTTACCTCTCTTTATGTACTCAGTATTCTAAATAAATGTTTTTAAGAAAATGCATCTTAATTTCACTCTTTAGTTGAAAAGCTTATCCACTATGGGAAACAAGTGTGTCCTGATCCACTATGGAAAATTGAGAATCTTGACCCACTTTTTGAAATGGGTGAATCCTCATCCAAAATGGAAAGCATGTGATGAAACCTAAAACACTATGTTGATGGTCTCGGTAGTTAGTGTTGACATTTTAAATGGTTGTAATATTTAGGATGGTTCTTATAATGACCCAATGTTTTTAATTGAAATTCCCTTCTTATGAATATGCCATAAAATTATATAATAATGAACTAAAAAGTGGTAAATGATCTTTAAACATAATTTTTTCACTTCTGGGTTTGGAATTTTTATAATCTAACATACATGGTTGTGTTCAAGATGATTTTTGGAGTCCAATAAAACAAAAATAACTTTTGGTGAATAGTAGAAATCGATAATTCACAATAAATGCTAAATAATGGATTAATTGAGTCATGTGTGATGTTCTGCTGATGTAAGCCCACTTGGTTATGGATTAAATTACAAAATTACTATTTTTGGTCACAGAAGACTCACTATTCCTTTTTATGGGATGAATTAATAAACTAATGAATTTTATATTAAGATAAAACCTTTCTCCTCCACAAAAAAACCCCCTGCACTCCCTCTTTTCTCCACTCCTCCCAAGAAGAAATCCTTCTCTAAATTCTGCACAAATCCATCCCCAAGATCCTTCCCCACTTCCACGTCTTTCTGGTATTTCCAAAAGACCAAAATCAATGCACCCAAGAAGAGTCTCAAATAGAGGAGATCAAAGGGTAAGAACCCTCTTTCGTTTTCAAGTGTTCTGTTTTCATTTCCTTTATTTTATTACACCCTCATCTACTTATCTTATCCAAAAGTCATGAAAGATCTATAATCTCATATATTCTGGATGCTAATCATGTTTATGGAAAATTTCATGCATCATGTTTCTCCTCCTCTCCCTCACGTTATAGAATTAAAACATCGCCCGAGATGTGTCAAATTACAGTCATCTTGGATAATGTGTTTTCATATTCTATTAATTTTGGTCCTGAAACCATTTAGGTTATGGTTGAACGAGATTAATATATATTTTATATGTCCTATTTCAGGTTTTGTAATCCTCATACACTCATGATATAAAATAGTAATACAACACAAGTAAATTATGGGGAAAATCGTTAAAATTGATTCAAGTGTTTATCATTAATGTTTAATGTAAAGGATCTCTTTAACTCTAATTAAAAAAATGAATTTTAACCATGTAACCTACTGGATTTCCACTATAACTTCAATTATGGACAACCACATTCATTTTACAATTTATCTGAACATAAATACAATTGAACCGACCATTAAAACAAATGAAACAAACGAACCCAAACAATGAAATTGAACATTTTAATCAATCAAAATGGGTATAAATTAACATAAAAAGGTTATAATGAATCTTTTACAATTATATAAGGTTCCTAAACTATTGATTAAAAACCCTAATATGACTATTTAGGTCGTTAATATCAAGTAGAGAACACCAACGGACCTAAGGTAAGGGATCCTCTCAATTTAACTCTTATTCAAGATTGTTCACTGTGATAGGACATGTCGTGTGTAATTATTAATTATGGGGTATGATTTCACACATCTCCCATACTGCCCTATTTATGTATAAGTCATGATAATTCCCTTCCCACTCTCACTGTTCCACCTTAAGTACTCCTGATACCATGCTGATAATTCCTATGGAATTCTACCCGAACCCCTTTTATTCCTTCGGATTGTCTTATCTACCTTTCTACCAAAATGATGTTATATTATCATTTCATGTGCATACTCCAAATAATGTTTACATGTTCCATGTTTATTTATCAAGATTCTTTCATCACTCTCTTTCAGGGATATGAATTTTTTTAAGTGTTTCTCTCCTCATTACTTCCTGATAAGTGAACCCGGTTTAAGGGAACTTCCCAAATTATTTTATATTATCAAGTATAATATCTCCTATGTTTTAAGTCACTTGTGTCTTTATAAAATATGTATTTTATTTTGAAAACCCTTTTAGTTTACTTCTGTTTTTATAAAAAAAATATTATGCCTCTTTTCGTTTAAATAGATATTCGATGTTTTCTTAAACTACACTAAAATGTTTTGACTCAATGATTCCTAAAAACTATTTTTACATGTTATCACTTCAGTTTGATATCTCTTGTTATGATTTTGTTCTTTTATACCTTATTAGTTTCTATTTATGATTTAATTCCATTCTTTCATGGACGCTTGTATGTTATGTCCCTTTTTAGTATGCTTCATGATGCGATTGTGTGGCCATTTCTTTCCATGGGTAATCTTATATTTATGTATGATTGATTATGTGAGATTCTTTATGTGGCAAGCATATACATGAATATTCTTAGATGGGTGCACCCAAATATCACTCCAATTCATTGGGTAATGTTAATGTCTCATTAGAAGATTATGGGAAAATGGCCCGAGCGGTTAGCCTTGTCTTGTGCTGCTATGGGAAACGAGATTGACGGTTATCTTTGACTCGTACTAAAGTCATGTTTAAAGTTTCTACCACCTCTCCATGAGACTATGCTTATATAATATCATGCATATATGATCCCATGATTATTATATTGCATTTTTTATGATCCCATGTTTATATGTTATCATTCCATATGTTCCATGATTCCAACGTCATTATGTCTACCCTACTAACTCATGTGATTAAAGTTAATTCTTATTTTCATTCCCTTACTGGGATTTTTAGCTCATCCCTTTGTTCATGTGTTCCCCAGGGTAACCTATCCAGATGTAAGGGCTTAAAGGAAGTTAGGAGGTCATTATGAAGATTAAATAAAGAAGTGTTTTTATCCCCATGTTTTGTGATATATGTACCTAGTCTTCCAAGACACTAGACTTAACGATCCTTGGCTTGTACTCTGATGATGAATTATGTTTAAAATCATGAAATGTTATGCGTAAAAGGATAGGGTCGCTATTGTTGGTATTATAGGATGGTCTAGTTATTTTTGGAGATTAGGAATAGAGAACCTTAGTGAGAAACATAAGGATGAGAATAAGTAATAGAAAACATTCCCAAATTTTGGTGAGTATTGAGTAAGTTGATTATCAAGAAAATACATCCCTGTCTGGATATGAGTAGGTAGAGGTGGCTCTGGCACAGATGTATCCTACGGAAAGAACCAGAAAACACCTCTTTGAGCTAGACTCGAACGTGAACTGGTGCATGACAATGGGCCTTGCTGCACTCTTGGTTACGACACTCCCGAGGGATATGGTTTGGTCGATTCACGAGCTTAGTACAAGCCATTATTAGGAGAAAAAAATATAAAATTCCATAAGAATACAAGATAAGAAGTATATTGAGGATAACCTAGATTTAACATGAGGAATCATAAGTTAGTATATACTTCTTCTTTATAATTTCATCCTTTTATGTTCAAAGATTCCTTTTTTTCTCAATGGATAAGTATTCAAGACCTCTAATTATACATTCCTTATCTTAGTTAATGGCATGAAATAGATGAATACGTACCAACATCCAACGTGATAGGGAATGTGATGATTTCCCTAATGATATGCCTGAGGTTATGGAATCAGGTGCTTAAAACTTCATGACAGTACTTGATCAGCTAGGTCAAGTTATGAATAATAACATGAATCAGGTGGAACATCCTCCTCCCCCAAGGAAAGAGAAAGTTGTCGTGGAATACTTCATGCGGAAAAGGCCTCCCATGTTTAGCGGATCTTCTGATCCCCTCCTCACAGAACAATGGATTAACTCCATTGAAAAGATATTCACTACCCTCTAGTGCTCGGAAGAAAAGAATGTGGTACTGGTAGGCTATCTTTTTGATGGGGAAGATGATCAGTGGTGGAAACTGATCAAGAATACAAAGTCCTAACAAGAAATCGATTCCCTAGATTGGGAGGAATTCAAGAGGATGTTTTTCAAAAAATATTTTCCTCGAACCCTACCTCTCAAGATGGAAAGGGAATTCGTCGGACTCAAGAAAAAGGAAGATGTGTCCATCAGGGCGTCTGAAGATAAATTTACAAGGCTTGCAATGTACGCATCTAGATTGTTCATGAACATCAAATGCAAGCTGGATTGCTTCTTTAGCGGACTAAATCCGAGTCTACGAAAAGAGTTGGAGATTCGAGACATTGACAGTTATGAGGATATTGTCCATTGTTCCATCAAGATGGAAATGGATATTGGGGACTCTCATTCGTATCATGGGCCAAGTGATAAGAAGCAGAAGATGAAAAACAACATGGGTGGTCTATCAAACAAATCCCATGATGGAAAGAATCACAAATTTCCCCTTCGTAAAAATTGTGAGAAGAAGCATCCTGGTAACTATCTGAAGGGAACCAAGAATTTCTTCAAATGCCGAATGTTTGGTCATCTGGCAAAGACCTGCTGAAGGGGTATGAAAAATCCCACTAATGTTGAAGAAGAAAAGAAGGTTCAGATCAATACTTAGCGTACAGTGCAATGTTATAACTTCACGGAGCTTGAGAATTATGCAAAAAAATTCCCTAAGCCATGGGTTGTCAGAGGCAATCCACAAAAACCTCCAAGGAAACAAGGAAGGGCATATGCTATCACTACTGCTGAGGTGGAGCTGGAAAATGATGTGGTGACAGGTACGCTTCTTATTCATCCATGAATAAAAAACATACTATATAATTATTTTTCTATGCATTCTTTCATATCTTGCATGTTTAGTAGAACTATTCAAAAACCACCTCAAAATTTTGAAGAAAAGTTATCTGTGAGAATAGAGAATGAGGCAATTATTGAATCCATGGTTTATAACTCCTCCCGGTTAATGTTTGTGGGATGAACCTCCCAGAAAATATGGTCATACCTTCTTTAGTTTAATTTGATGCTATCTTGTGCATGGATTGGATATATTTGTACAAGGCCAGCATCAACTACCGGGAAAGGGAGATTACTCTCCACTTCCCGAAGCATCATCCAATTATTTACAATTGAAAGGATGAAGATGAATATCCTTCTGAATCATCTTCTCATGTGGGGATATAGCTTCCTTATGAGCCTGTATACCTAGCTTAAATGATTGAGACAATGGATAGAATCATTCTTGATTACATGCCCATTGTGAGGGATTACACTGATGTATTCCCCGAAGAGTTTCCTTGTCTTCCCCCTGAACGAGAGGTTGAGGTCTCAATTTATCTTATCCCTGGATCTCTGCCAATCTCAAAGAAACCTTACAGAATGACCACCGTAGAGCTAGAAGAGTTGAAGAAGCAGTTACAGGATAATATGGAGAAGGGCTTTATAAGACTGTGTGATTCACTGTGGGGTGCTCCAGTCCTCTTCGTCAAGAAGAAGGATGGATCAATGCACCTCTTCATTGATTATCCTGAGCTCAATAAAATCACTATAAAGGACAAGTATCCCCTTCCACGGATAGATGACTTTTTCGATCAGCTACGTGGGCCCAATTATTTCTCTAATGTGGAACTTCAGTCAGGATATCACCAACTAATGGTGAGGAAGGAATATATTCCCAAGACTACCTTTCGAATGAGGTATAGACACTATGAGTTCATAGTGAATCCCTTCAGACTCACTAATGCTCTAGAAATATTCATGGATTTAATGAATGGAGTCATTAGAGATTACCTCGACAAATTTGTGGTAGTATTTATTGATGATATTATGATATACTCCAAGATAAAGGAGTAACATGAGGAGCGTTTGAAAACTATGTTAAATACTTTGCGATGGGAGAAGTTGTATGAAAAGTACAGTAAATTTGAGTTCTGAATGAAGTAAGTGTCATTCTTAGGGCATTTTATCACTAGAATAGGGATATCTGTGGACCCTTACAAGAAAAATGCAATTTAAGAGTGGCCTAGGCCAACTTCTTTAATGGAGATCCATAGCATTTTGGGTATAGCTGGGTATTATCGACGATTCGTGAAGAACTTTTCACGATTGTCAAACCCAATGACCAATCATACGTGGAATAGAGTAATGTTTTTCTGGACACTTGAATGTGAAGACTATTTCAAGGAGTTGAAAAAGAGGCTTATCACTGTCCCAGTACTCACACTCCCTACTAGCGGGGTAATCTTTGTGATTTATAGTGATGCTTCTAAAAATGTATTAGGCTGTGTGTTGATGAAAAATGATAATGTGATCGCCTATTCCTCAAGGAAGCTGAAAATCCATGAGCAAAACTATGGAACGCATGATCTGGAGTTAGCAACTGTGATCTTTGCCTTGAAAATCTGGCAGCATTAACTCTATGTGGAGAAATGTGAGATATATACTGACCACAAGAGTCTCATGTATATATTCACACAAAAAGAGCTTAATATGCACCGGTGAAGATGGATAGACCTCATCAAGGATTATGACTGCACATTCCACTACCATCCTGGTAAGGCAAACAAGGTGGCAGATGCTCTAAGTAGAAAGGATCCTACATCATTATCAATGATGATAATTGAAAAGGATCCAATCTTCTTGGATTTGAAAAGGATGGAATTGGGAATAATTAATGGAGGAACATCATGAATCCTTTATCAAATGATTGATAAACCATCCCTCATGAAGAAAATAAATGTTGCACAAAGAAAGGATGTGGAAATTAAGAAAAGGGTGGAAGATGTTAAAAATGGGAAATCCTGTGATTTCGAAATTGACGAGGAAGGAGTTGTAAGATTTGGGACACAATTATGTGTACCATCTAGTCCAGAAATAAAGAAATAGCAATTGAATGATGCACATATCTCGACCTTGTCTATCCATCATGGGAGTACCAAAATGTATCATGATCTCCGATAACACTTCGGGTGGGATAACATGAAGAAGGAGATTGCGGAATATATATCAAGGTGCTAGGTATTTTATCAATTTAATGCTGAGTGAAAAAAGTCCAAAGGTATGATACAACCATTGCCTATACCCATGTGGAAATGGGAAAATGTTACTATGGGCTTTTTCACAGGTCTCCTAACGATATTGAAGGGAAATAATGCGATATGGGTTGTGGTTGACCGACTCACCAATACATCCTATTTCATCACTATTAAGGAAGATCTTTCGCTTGAACAAATTGCAATGTTATATGTGAAGGAAGTGGTGAGACTGCACTGTGTTCCACTCTCAATTGTCTCTGACCGCGATCCAAGGTTCATATCTAAATTCTGAAAGAGTCTTCAACATGCTTTGGGTACAGAATTAAATTTCAGCATGGCCTATCACCCCCAAATTGATGGACAATCTGAAAGGACTATTCAGATGCTCGAAGATATGCTGAGAGCCTACTCTTTGGAATTCAAAGGTGGATGGGATCAACATCTCCCATTGGTTGAGTTCTCATACAACAATAGCTTCCACTCGAGTATTCAAATGGCTCTGTATGAAGCTCTTTATGGAAATCAATGTAGATCACCGACTTGTTGGGATGAAGTTGGAGATAGAAAGCTACATGGAAATGATCATGTCCAAGAGATGACAGAGAAGGTTCAAGTCATTCAGAAACACATCAAAGATGGTCAAAGATGGCAAAATAGCTATGCTGATAACCGTCGAAGGGACTTGGAGTTCGACGTTGGAGATAAAGTCATCCTTTGAATATATCCATGGAAGAGAGTCATGCGATTTGGGAAGAATGGGAAGCTAAGCCCAAGGTATATTATCCCCTTTGAGATCCTTGACCACATAAGACTCCTGGCCTATCGGCTTTCACTTCCCCCAAATATGGCTCAAGTTCATGATTTTTTCCACGTATCACTCCTGAGGAAGTACATACCTGATCCCTCAGATGTACTAAGCTCAGAGGTGGTACAGCTAGAAGATGTTCTCTCCTATGAGGAGCAGCCAGTAAAGATTTTGGATCGAAGAGATAAGGTTCTACGCAACAAGACAACCCATCTTGTCAACGTGTTGTGGAGGAACCATACATTTTAGGAAGCAACATGGGAACTGGAGGAAGAAATGGAAGAGAAGTACCCATATCAGTTTCTGGCCTAGAATGTAAAATGACATTTTGGGGGCGAAATTTCTTAAGGGGGGAAGAATGTAATGAACCAATGTTTTTAATGGAAATTCCCTTCTTATGAATATGCCATTAAATCACATATTAATGAACTAAAAAGTGATAAGTGACCTTTAAACATCAGTTTTTCACTTCTGTGTTTGGAATTTTCAAAATCTAACATACATGGTTGTGCTCAAGATGTGTTTTGGTGTCTAATAAAACAAAAATAATTTTTGGTGAATAGTAACCTACCCTAATGAATAGTAAAATTCCTCTAGGAGTATTGATATACTCTAATGAATAGTAACCTCCCCTATGTTGGTATAGAAATAATATTCATGTTGGAAGTGCGATAAACCTATATTTTAGAATAAGTTAATGAATGTTTTAAAACTAGTTTTTGTTAATAAATTTTTATTTTAATTAAATATTAAAATAATCATAATTAAATTTTTTTTTGAAAAATTTAATTCATTTTTAGATTCTACACGTCGAAAAATGGTTTGGGTGATGTTTTGGGATTTTTCTGAAATACTTGAATTTTTGAGGAATAGTAGGAACTGATAATTCACAATAAATGCTAAATAATGGATTAATTGAGTCATGTGTGATGTTATGCTGATGTAAGACCACTTGGTTCGGGATTAAATTATAAAATTACTATTTTTGGTCATAGAAGACTCACTATTACTTGTCTTGGGAGAAATTAATAAACTAATGAATTTTATATTAAGAAAACCCCTCTCTCCTCCACTGAAAACCCCCCCTTCACTCCCTCTTTTCTCCAATCATATCAATCTCCAAAACATCTCTAAATTCCTCCCAAATATCTCAAAAAGATTCTTCCCCACGTCCAAGGATTTCTCGTCTTTCCAAAAGACCAAAATCAAAGCCCCCAAGAGGAGTCTCAAAGAGGGGAGATCAATGGGTAAGAACCCTCTTTCGTTTTCAAGTTTTTTGTTTTCATTTCCATTCCTTTCTTATACCATCTTCCCCTTACCTTATCCAAAAGGAATGAAAGCTCCAGAATCTCATTTATTCATGATTCTAATCATGTTTATGGAAAATTTCAAGCATCATGCTTCTTCTCCTCTCCCTCACGTTCTAGAATTAAAACATCGTCTGAGATGTGTCAAATTACCATCATCTTTGATAATGTGTTTTCAAACTCTTTTATTTCTAGTCATGAAACCATTTATGTTATGGTTGAACCAGATAACATTATATGTTATACGTACTATTTAAGGTTCTGTAATCCTCATACACTCATGATATAAAACAATAATACAAAACAAATCAATTATGGGCAAAATCGTTAAAATTGATTCAAGTGTTTATCATTAATGTTTAATGTAATGGTTCTCTTTCAATAAAATTAACCAAATTAATTATAAACATGTAACATAATTTATGTACACTAATGTTATATAACTTCAATTTGGGACAACCACTTTCATCTTACAATTTATCTGAACATAAATACAATTGAACCGATCATTAAAACAAATGAAACAAACTGACATGAACAGTGAAATTGAACCTTGTAATCAATCAAAATGGGTATAAATGAACATAAAAAGGTTATACTGAATATTTTAAAACTAGATGAGGTTCTGGAACTATTGATTAACAAACCTAATTTCACTATTCAGGTCATTAATATCAAGTGGAGAACACCAACAGTACTCAGGTAAGGGATCCTCTCAATTTCACTCTTATTCAAGATTGTTCACTATGTTAGGACATGTTGTGTGTAATTATTAATTATGGGGAATGATTTCACACCTCCCCCATACTTCCCTAATTATGTATATGTGATGATAATTCCATTACCTTTCTCACTAATCACCCTTAAGTACTCCTGATACCATGCTGATAATTCATAAGAAATTCTACTGGAACCTCTTTTATTCCTTCGGGTTGTCTTATCTACCTTTATAAAAATATGATGTTATCTTATCCGTTAATTTTCATACACTAACTTTTGTTTAAATGTTCCAAGTTTATATATCAAGACTCATTCATCACTCTCTTTCGGGGATATGTATGTTTTTAATTGTTTCTCTCCTCATTACTTCCCGATAAGTGAACCCGTTTTAAGGGAACTTCCCGAATTATTTTCTATTATCAAGTGTACTATATCCTATGTTTTAAGTCCCCTTTATCTTTATAAAATCAGTATTTTATTTTGAAAACCCTCCTGGTTTACTTCTGATTTTATAAAAAATATTATGCCGCTTTTCATTTAACGAGATATTCGATGTTTTCGTAAACCGCACTAAAATGTTTTGACTCAAAGATTCATAAAAACTATTTTTACATGTTATCACTTTAGTTTTTTATATCTTGTCATGATATAGGACTTTATACATTATTAGTGTCTATTTATTATTTAATTCCTTTCTTTCATTGAAGCTTGTATGTTATGTCCCTTTTTATTATGCTTCATGATGCGATTATGTGCCCATTTCTTTCCTTGGGTACTCTTATGTTTATGTATGATTTATTATGTGAGATTCATTATGTGGGAAGAATATAAATGAATAAGCTTATATTGGTGCGCCCAGATAGCACTCCAATTCGTTGGGTAATGTTAATGTATTAGGAGAAGATTATGGGCAAACCGTCTGGGCGGTTAGCCTTGGCTTGTGCTACTATGGGAAACGAGATTTGCAGTTGGGCTTGACTCGTACTAAAGTCATGTCTAATGTTTCTTCCACCTATCTATTAAACCATGCTTATATAATATCATTCTTATATGATACCATGATTATTTTATTCCAGGTTTCTATGATCCCATGTTTATATTTTATGATTCCATATGGTCCATGATTCCAATATCATTATGTCAAGCCTCATAACTCATGTGCTTAAAGTTTATTCTTCTGTTCATTCCATTACTGGGC
Organism: Viscum album; assembly: GCA_963277665.1. Taxonomy (NCBI): domain Eukaryota; kingdom Viridiplantae; phylum Streptophyta; class Magnoliopsida; order Santalales; family Viscaceae; genus Viscum; species Viscum album. The sequence continues at coordinate 824,660,909 of OY728131.1, forward strand.
TTTTTATCTCATCCCATTGTTCATGTGGTCCCCAGGGTACCCTATCCAGATGTAAGGGCTCAAAGGAAGTTAGGAGTAAATTCTAAAGATTAAATAAAGAAGTGTTTTTAGCCCCATGTTTTGTGATATATCTACCGAGTCTTCCAAGACACTAGACTTAACGATCCTTGGCTTGTAATTTGATGATGGATTATGTTTAAAATCCTGAAATGTTATGTGTAGAAGGCTAGGGTCTCTATTTTTCTACACATTTATGACAAAATTTTATGGTTCATGATTGATTTATAATGGTTTATCACTCATATGGGACATGTATTGTGAAATGATAATGTTTTATTCCCTTAATCATGATAATGATCTATGAAAGGATGATTACAAACATCATAAGTTATGTTCATGATTACACACCCTTATGATTATATCATTCTTTCATATAATCATATATTGATATCTCTTATTTTTACCCTTTTGAGCATATTATCTCACCCTTATATTATGTTTTTTTCAGCAGGTTATGATGAAAGTGTTAGGAATAGTATCTCTAAAAGGATTACTATGTGAGAAGATATTTGTGAGAGATGTTGAAGATATTTCATGAAATAAAAATATTGTGTTTATAGTATCCAAAGAAACTAAAATATTACGATCATTGAGAAAGTTATTATTAAATGTATGGAATAATTATATAAAAATATGATATGATATATATATATATATAAATTTGAAAAATATGGGTTTTTGTAGTTGGTATCAAAGAAGATGTTTAATTGTCCTTCTGAAACTACGATGGTAAAACTTTATTGAAATACATTGGGATATGTATATGTGCATTTGTATGGATACATCAAAGAATAATTCTAATTATGAATCAATATATAATAAAATATACTTGATTTTCTGTAAATGATAGAGAAAGTTGTTTCCAAGCAATTATGTCCCTGCCTAGATACAACACATGGATGTGGATAATAAATAGAGGTACCTGGGGGTAATAACTTTGAAATGGGTTCATTGATATGGACTTAATCATATTGTGGTTCTTGAAAATGGGACTTGATGCACAGATGTTTTAACAGTCCGAAGAGATTTTCTCAAGAAATTCATAAAATCATTATGTACCATCAAGAAGGATTTTAATAATTACAACATATGACATAGATTAAACCTAAAGTTATATATATTTTAAATAATTTGTCATGATTTTTACATAATATATTTTATTTCCAAGATTATGTGGTTTAACAATGTGAATATTTTTCCTCACACCATGTCTTTTAGTTTTATTTAATGGTATTACCGTAAAGAAATATATTATTGTTGATTTTTATAGATAATGTGTTGATGTGTAACAAAATGTTATTAAAACTAGAGTGAATGATATTGTGACTATAAAAATCTATTATCATGACATATGATTGAAAAATTTCACTTTAAACAACTTTTAGAATCACCAAAGAATAGATGTATAGTGTTTGTTGAGAGTTTTGGTGGTAGAGACTATAAAGGAAGGAAAATTAAATTTTTTATATGTTGATAATGTGTGAATAAGAACCTATGTGTATGTATTATCAGAAATGGAATAGTTTTTGAGAATTTAAATGAAGGGAACAAAGGAAGTAATTTCCATGAAAAATTTAATTTTTTTAAATGAAATAGATGATAATAAAGGTTTCCCTAATGTATCATAAATAGTTTAGTGTTTTAAATGTTATAAGTATAGGCAATATGAAAATTTATATCATAGGTGTAAAGACTGTGAAGTGAATCAACAAGTTTGTATGAGTAGTGGAATGCTGCTATTGATAAAGATAGAATAAATTAAATATGAAAGGAAAGAGGTATTATGGAATAAGATGAGGAAACACAGTTAATGGTTTGAGAAGGAAGTTATATTATTTAAGTGTTTATGTAATATAATTCATGATTTATGTTATATGAATCATGAAAAATATAAGGATTTTTCAGTATAAGTTTTTTGTTAAGGATTTTCAAGAATATATGGAATGGTTTTAACGACCTATAAATGTTATTTATGGAAAATGTGATAACTCATGAAAAATACAATATTATTTGAAAGATAACCCTTAATATGCTTCTAATTTTAGATAATGATATTGGGATAAAGTTACGATTGATATGGAGAAATTATATTTGGTAGTAATATTTACCTTGCAACTAATTAATGATATTTTAAAAAAAATTATTTATGCTATTATGGATGGGGTTTAAATAATTTTTGGATCTATGAAATATATGACATAATTTATTTTTTATTTTAGAAATATGGAAACATGTATGTTTTAAATATCATTTTATGGTAATTATGGTTATTACAAATCATCAAGAGAATATATTACCAAGGTATTCACATATTTCGGATGTGACCATTAAGAGATAATAAAATATGATTGGAGGATTAATTTTAACATGACATTTGGTATATTAGTGATCATATTTATAATTTTTTAATTTCAAAAGTGTAACAATGATAACTAATTATGGATTCACTTCAAGAAAATCCACATATATCTATGATTTTAAACCATGGGTATAGCCCCAAAAATTGTTGGTATAGGCTATACCCACAGTTTTTAAAACTGTGGCCTCTTGAGGTTATAGTATAGACCTATACCCATGGTTTAATAAAAATTATGGGTATATGTCCAATAAATTATTATATTCCCATGGTTTTAATAAAATTGTGGGTATATATTTTCCAATTATAGAACCAATATATACAGTTCAAAAAACCATGGGTATTAGTAGCTTCCTACATTTGAAATTAGAACAACCACTTATTCCTCCTTCTCTTGAACATATAAATAAAATAAAACATACATTATACATTCAATGAAATACAAATTTTCAACATTTATCATCCAAACAACAGCTTTTATGAGTTTTCAAACCATATCAAATACTAAAAAATACATATACATTGATAAAAAAAATAAATTCAAGTCAGTACAGAACTTCACAAGTCTCCTTCTTACTAAGTAAAAAATGTCGGGGATTAATATATCCCCCATCACCATCATCATAATCCTCAATTAAATTAGAAACATAATCATTATAATAATAATAATAATCATCATCATTATAAAAATCCTCATGAAAATCATCATTTGGTGTAGAAACATCTTCAACAACATCACAACCACCACCTTCAACTTGATCACCACTAGGACCCTCGTTATAATCACTCAAGGAATAATTAAAAGAACAAATAAATACCATTTATGATTAAATTTTAGAAGAATCATTTGATGGAAGTGATATAATTATAACCAAGAGAGATTTTAGGAATTTTCAGTGATCATATTACTTCTTTCACACTCCTTTTTTACTTATTTAACGCTTTTTATAAAGCTATTTTTTTCCTAAGCTACTTATGAATGAGTGGTTTGCATATAAGGGGTTTTAGATAATTGAGAGAATCCTAATTAGGACTAATACCTATAGGGGATGATGTTTTTTTCTGGCCGACATTATACTTTTCCTTTGTGCTCGTCACTTAAAACATGACTCAAATGATAATTCAACCCAAAGTTTTCACCTTCTTTATCATAAAAGGCCTCCTGCATAGTATATTAAAAAGATAAAGAAAATATTTAATTATTTATTTTGTATAAATATTTTAAATATAAATGAAATATTATAATATTTTCTCCTATTTTTGAATTTATTGTACTTCCATCCATTTTCTTCTAACTTGAGAAAAATAATTTTTCTCCAGGTACAAGACCATCTATGTCCAATATAGCTTGATACTAATTAAAATGATTTGTATTCACATATTAACAATTTAAAGATCTTATATTCTTGGATAATAACATAATAGAATAACTATTAAATGATTGAAAAATTCATAAATTAAATAATGTGATAAACATTGATGAAAAATATTCATATATAAAAGATAATCATAAACACTTTATAATATTACGTACACTTTATGAACATTCAATAATATTGAAATTGAATTATTTATATTTATTTCCTATTGGTCAATTGACCTATAAGAATAATTAACCAATTTTCCTCTAGGTATAATGAAAAATTGGCATATATGGCCAATGGATAATTGGCCTCGAGGCCTAATACCTAGTTGGACTCTAAGCCTAATGTCCAATTAACCTCTAGGCCTAATGTCCAATTATCCTTTTCTCCTATATAAAAATTCTCTAATTGGGATCTATGCCTATAGGTAATTTTCCATTTGGCCTAGAGTCTAGTTGGAAATTAGTCTTAGCGGCCAGTTAGCATGTAGGCCTAATGAACTATTAGCCTGTAGGCTTAATTTGAAATAAGCTCGTAGGCCTAATTGGAAATTGTCTTCAAGGCCTATTGGAAAATAATACTATAAGAATAATGGTTGATTCACCTATAGTCCTAATTTAACATTGTTCTATAGGCTAATTGGACATTAGGACTAGAGGCCAACTTACCATCGGGCATAGAGGCCAATGGGCCTCTAGGGATAATGACTATCTAGAATCTATACATAAAATTAAATAGGAAATGATAACTATGTAACTAAATAAATAAGGTCATTATTTCTATTCAGAATAAAGTACCAAGAGATTTTCATGCTCAGGTATTGTAGTGCTCCCCTATGTGTGTACATATGTCATTGAATCTTTGTTCTTTTTTCCATGATGCTTCCTAAATAAATCAATACAATTAATAAGAATTAAATTATATATCAAAACAATTAAATATTAGAAATAACATTAACTCATTAATCTCCCAATATGAAATCATTTTTTGATATTGAGTTTTTGGAAAGTCGAGGAATATGGGTACTCCGCCAAATTCAAAACCAAATATACTCGTCCAACCAATATACAAATCATGCTTGTGTGATCTCCATGACTCCCTAAGATCCATCAATGTTGCAGTTTAAGAAGCATCACCATCGATAAAGTTAAACCGAATCTAAAATGAAGATGTTAATTCATATAAATACAAAAATAATATAGATATAAATTTAAAATATTTTCTTACCCATATATGTTCCCAAGATTTTTCATTGATGTAATTAAGGATATTTCTCCATGAGAGCATTTCTAACAGAATGATACCATATTACTTGGATAAAGTGGCCATGAAACATCTATACTATATACCTTTTTACCTACCATCTGATTATCTTCATCATAATCCACTATTATCTATGTCTAGAGATTATAGTCTTCCTGAATTAGAGTGCTCTCACGTTGCATACTAGAATATCCCACTGAATAAGATAATGGAGAGAAAATAATAATTAAGTGAATGTACCACAAGACAAAAATGAAATGATATAATTTTAAATAGTTATAATAAAAAACTAGATGAAGGCTGCTCAATAGGGTTTGATGGATCTGTGGGTTGTCCTGGATTAGTATACTATGAAGGAAGTGTGTATTCCATTGCATTCTTTGAGTGATATTTCCGCACTAGAGTGGAAGCTAAAAGAACATACTCATTAGATGTTTGATGGATTCTATGAAATGGATGTGATATATAAATGGAAGAATATGGGTAGTATACTGAGGGATACATCAATGTATATGGATATGGTAAAGGTGGGAACATCTATGGAGGATTTATAGATGTGGTATGTGAATAAGAGGCTAAATGAGATTATATAGGCATGAAAGGGAACATCCATGGAAGCTAAAGATGAGGATGGAAAGGCATGTTATATAGGGTTTCCACTGGTGTACTAGTGTATGAATGGGTATTATGGGTTCTCCATCTTGTTCAAGGAGCATCCCCTCTCGGACCTATGCTAGCAGGATGATGAGGTAACTCTGGTGGAACTGCATGTTTTAATTTTTTTGTAAATAATATTAACATGAAATATATGTAACGTAGATGAAAAATATTATAATTATTTTACTCAGTGAGGGAAGAAAAGGAGGCAACACATGATCACATACCTATCTATCAGGATCAAATACTCACTTACTTCAATGTTTTAAGTATTCTTCATAATCTACATAAGAATGAAATGTAAATTTTTTAGAAATAGTTTTTAAAAATCATTAATATACATAAAAGTAAAAGAAGGAATAAGAAATTTCATAAAATATTTTAGTAAAACCATGTCAAGCAGTGTATAAAAACTCATTTCAAAACCTGTTTTCTGAATTGAAATAAATCTAGTTAAATTAATGGAAACTTGAAAATACTAAAACAAAAATATTATTGTAAAAAAACTAATTATAGTAATACAAACCTAATAAACCCATACCAACATAAACTTAATTAATAATGAACATATATAGTTGCTTCTATAAATTACCCACCACTACTTCAGGTTCAACATCAACTTTCAATATGAGATAATTTGAGTCATAAAATGCAATAATTTTGTCAAAACTAATGGGGGAATCAATGGTGCAAATTTTATTCCCAACATCATGAAAAATATATCTTGGGATTACATCATTAATGAAATTGTAATCAGATCTCAGATGATCATTCACAAAAAACACATGTTTTTTCATTGATACCAAAATGTATGGTTCATCAGTATGTAGGAATTGACTCAAGTCAAAAAATCTGAATTCATAGTCATCAATAAATGTACCCTATGATATCATTGAATCAAACCATTTACATTTCATCATAGTGTCTCAACCTTGAGAGTAGTAATCCAAAAACAATTTTTTATCCACATGCCCATAATAATACACATCCTCATATTGAGGCAGATTATCTAATGCACTAGAATAACAATCCATTGTAATAGTTAACATATTTCCATGTTGTTTTGTTTTAATTTTCACCAATCAATAAGTTGTAAAAAATTTATACCCATTTATTATTAAAAAATTTCAACCATGAACCAATGAATTGGGACCAAAAGCCAAAGATCTTAATTCTGGCAAAAATAGATTAAATAGTTAAACGAAATACTTGAAATAAATATGAATAATACATTTAAATGGATACCTATATTTTATGAAATTTAATGTTATGGTCATATTTTTGATTTCAACCAAAAAAGAAACTCTAGGCCATGTAATGCCTCACTTATTCTCAAAGGAAAATATTAGTGAAATCTACTTATAATTGTTTTTTTATCAACATAAATTATAATTAAAGTCTACGGTATATGTAAAATTTTATAATATGAGATAACATAAAAATATCCAAATTACTTACTTTATATATTCATCGAAGAAACCACAGTTAAACAAGACCATGTGATGAGCCATATCTCACTCTTCAAGGCTCTATGTAGACAATGTGTAAGAAAAATCAATTACTCCTTTTTAGTGAAGGGAAGGAAATGGAGGCACAATTTTCCCATACAAGTTATATTAATTTCTCATAGGAAGAATATGTATCTTTCTCACATCATAATAATACTTTGAACAAAAATCCATACATTCTTGATCCAGATGACCTCACATAGTGGAACATTCAAGATAAATCTTATCCTAAACAAATGATTTCATCATGAACATATTTCTATCTGTAGGATACATCCAATGAAAATAAAATTTTTCCCAAAGAAGTGTTTCCATTGGAATATGGACTTTCAAATGCAACATGCATGTGAAAAATTATGGTTGAAGTTTTTTCCATCTCACACAAAATTGATGGCACCTCCTATGGTATTTTTAGGAAGAATAACTTGGATATCATTTTAGCACAAAGGTCTCTAAAAAATGGAACAACAGGATCATTATCACATATACATTATTGGATATCAAAATTTGAATTTATAATAGAATTAATTCATGAATAATAATGTGATAATAATGTTTTTATGGATTTTAGTTTCAAATCCCTTATGTTGAATTGATTAGATATGTTTCTCTAATATCCATCAGGAACCTTGATATTCTACAATACAACCATAAAATGATCTTTCTATAACAAATTCATCACATAATAAGCACAATGAACATTCCAGTTATCTTCACCGATATAGAATGGAGGTAGTTATGGTCAAATACCTAAATCCAATAAGTTTTAAGGAGACTAGAAGTCATAGTTGGTCTTTTCCTTGATATTTAAAATAATTCCATGAAGCATGTCCCATATATTTTTATAAATTTCAATTTTTTATAAACAATGATGTAATAAATTGCTAGACCATTATGGAAGCTCAAAAAGAAGATAATTCTATTTTTTTCAATTATAAGTGGCTTTAGTGTCAACGTTTTTCCTCTTTTTAGATTTAAAATGACCTTTACCTATTAAAAAAATGAGATCACTAAATTCATTATTCACATCACTACCTGACATACGTTCAGGTGGCTATTTAGTTTCAACAGTATTATCCATCCTCTGATGATTCTTCCATTATTTATGATCCATTGGTAAGATTCGTCGAGTGTAACACCCCGAGATTATGTGAAATATATTTTTTCAAATAAATTTATCTTTTTGATATTTTTCATTTCATATGACACTGGAAATAGTTCATTACACACACACACACACACACATATATATATGAAATCACAAATTCAAACATTCCTTTGACACACAATACCAAATTGGATTGTATTACCTATTATACGGACTTGTCTTGCGTTATATGCAACACCAACTTGGATTGCGCTACCCACAAAAAATATATGGAATACAATAAACGAAACATGTACTTGATCTACCTTACATGCAACACTGGATTGGAATATGACTTGGCATACGTTAAATTCTACACCAACATGGTATACAATGAACACAACTATATGTTTCTAGGAAACACACACACACAAATATATATATAATCATTTAAATGAGATAATTATTACCTAACTGTTAAAAATAATTACAAGAATTGTACTAAATTCTTTTAAAATATTTTTTATAATCTATTTAAATAAATAAAACATATTGATAATGAAAGATAATATTTTTGGTATAGTTCGTTTATATTTAAAATATTGTTTTCTTGAATGAACTGCTTTTAATAATAAAATTAATTTTAAATTAATTTTAAATTATAATTTCCAAAAATAAATTAAATTTCATTAATTTTGAATTCTAAAATTATTCTAAGGTGATTTTTTGGGATTTTTTCGGGAAACATCATTTTTTGATGAATAGTTAAAAATACTACATTTATTTGAAAATTTTATTTTTGTATAATTATTTGTTATAAATAATTTTATAAAATTTTTAGGGTCATATTACATAAAAATTATACCTATTAATACAATGTAATTAATTAGAATCAATTTGAATTTGTAAATGAATATAAGATCTTAACAATCTTTTCAACTTTTTTCTACTTTAAAACCCCGTCATTTCGTCATGTCTATTAGATTAACACTAATGTTAATTTTTAAACTTCTTGGAATTGAATTTATAAAATCTAACATAAACTATTTTATTCATTCTATGATTTATAGTCTAATATTTCTATGATAATTTTTTACCAAAATTATTAGTAAAAGTTATTAAAATTAATCAAAGCAGTTAAGGCGAAATGAAGCTTAAATTGGGACTAAAGCTTAAAATTAAGGTCCCAAAAGACCTATAAACATGTCCAACACCCGTTTTCTATCCATAGTTTGGCCATAAACCTTCATTTATTGAGTTGTTAATGTTTTTATGACTTTTTTAAGTAAGAACATGTAGACACCAAACTTGTATCTAAAAATTCCAGGTGAGTCTTTGTCCTTCAATATAAAAGGCCACTACCTCTACACATTCCTCACAACTATAAAACCTATTTTTATCAGCTGATAATTTCCCAATACACATAAAGAAAAATCTCCCTTCAATCTTGAATCCTCTCTTTATTCATAAATCATCTCAAGGAATCCGTTTGGCACGAACCTAATGTAGTTACCCCATGAAGAGGTATCGTCTTCTCTCAAGATCCTTTCCATTATTTTACTTCATCACCCCGTACACTACCTTTATTAAATTTTTGTATAAAAAACCAGTATCTTACATATACTAGTATTTTTTTAATGCAATTATTTCAACCTACACTTACACACACCTCTATCAATTATATAACAAACATATAGTTTTTTTGTACGGTGAAGTACTGCCTCACGAAACAATGATTATTCATTTCTACTTTTCCACCAATAAGGATGGATATTATGATGGAATATAAATTTTTATATTTCATATATTAAATTTATTATGTCTTAATTATTCATTATATATTTTTCAAAACACATCTATTTATTTTCCATTTATTATAAATACTATAATCTCATTTGAGGAAATGTGGACTACCGCCCCCTCAATGCGACATGAATCGTTCACAAAACACATGGAATTGATTAAGTATTGGATTAATGAACACATATTATACATATATAATTATAATTATACTATAATGATATTATATGCATGTACAATTAAAAATCATTTTCTTTCTTTCTTTCAATAACATAATTAAAAAGGAAACAATGTTCTTGCATACATATAGATTACCATCTCTGTGAATGGTGTATTACATTTATAATTATTTATTTTATACATATACTAGATATAAATGAAATTTATATCATTATTTAAATTATTTAATCAATATATATGTATAAGAAAAAAATGATATAACAAATTAAGATGAATGCAATGAACAAAGTGAATATTACTCGAAGTGAAACTTTAACACAGGATCATTAGAAAGCATGTAATATAAGGTAATAATAATAATATATATTTTAATATATCTAAGAATATTATTCTGTAAAATATTTATAATAAACTAATATTTATAATAAAATAATCTTGTATGTGTATGGGGATATTCAAGACACAAGGTATGATGATTCCATCTCACATTTAATTTCTCTGAGAATCATGTTATGTGCACCCCTCATCCCTTTTGTGTGGTGTATATACTGAAATGATTGTATTATATGTATATTAAACATAAATTTATGGGTTTTAAAATATACATTTTATTTACTTATTTCATGGGTTTTATGTTTCAAAAGTCACCAAATCTTTAAAATGTATTCTCTCAGTTTTCATTCTTTAAGACTCATGTTTTATTATGCACCTAAAATATTTTTCAAGGTGAATATATGTATATTTTACATGATATGTCATTAATCTAAATATTTTCATGATATTATATAGTTAATGTAATTTCATTTTCTTACGTGGAGAGTATTATCCCAATATAATTTGTTATAAATGATTATTGAGATAATCCCATTGTTTTTTGAGTTTGTTTAGGGTTATGCCTCTGATAAAATATTATGATCCATATCTCGAGAACACTCCTGAGATTACTTTTCCTATGTTTTTCATGATATACTCATGTTTTAGTAACCTTTTCCACTATTTGGTACTTAATATAATGAATTTAAGTAAAATATTACCACCTCTCTCTATAATCGGAAATATAATGTATTAAAAACCCATGTTTTTGAAATTGTTTTCAAAAATGTTTTCAAAAGACCATTGAAGATAATATTCAATGAAAAAGGATTTTTATTTTATTATTGTTTTCAAATATTTTTTTATATATTATAAAAATATTTTCAATTAAAAAGGTTTTCAAAATATTTTACATTATAAAAATCATTTTTCAAAGAAGAAAGTATACTTTTTCATTAGATTTTTTAAAGATATTTCAAAATTGTTATCATTATTTGATGATATATATTAATGTAAATAATTACCTTCTTGTAAATGATCAAAATGTTTCATTCATATCATTTCTATTAATGAGTTATGCTTTTTCCATGGTCTAAATGAATCCCATTTGCCTTTCACAGGTTACATGTTTATGAAAATTCCTTTTTTTAATGGGTTATGCTTTGTTGAAATGGTTAAAAAACCAATATATTTTCCATAGGTTATTATGTGATGAAATAGTAATGATAGTAATTTCATTTCATTGGTTATGATTTAATGTTAATAAAACCTATGTCATTTTATGGTTCAAGATATATGAATGTATTATTATCTTGTAAAACATGTATGAATGATTTTATGATGAGTTTGGTGGGACCTATATTTCCCTCCAATGCATTGGGTAATTATGGATGACTCATAAGTAAAAATTCTACGTGTGAACCTGATTACATGTTCACAATGTTATGCAAGGACCTGGGTTTACATCTATTAGTTTACGCATGAACCGGATTACATGTTCACAATGTTATGAGTGAACCTTATTATGTGTTCACAAACTTATGCATGGACTTGGTTGCATGTCCATAGGTTTATGTGTGAACCTGATTACATGTTCACAATGTTATGTGTGAACTTGACTACATGATCAAAATTTTATTCATGGAATTACATGCATGGCCATTATGTTATTCACGAACCTGATAACATGTTCAAAATGTTAGGCATGAACATGATTTCAAATCCACAAGGTAATGTGTGAACGTGATTAAAATTTCACGATTTTATGAATGGAATTTGTTTCACATCCATAATATTAAGTGTGAGCCTATTTATATGTTCAAAATGTTATGAATGGACCTGGTTTCATGTCTAAAAGTTGATGTTGTGGCCTGATTTCATGTACTTAACTTAATCAGTGAACATGTATCTACTTATATATGTTCACAATGTAATAAACCAACATGCATGCCACAAATTCCATGAATTTTCCTAAGTTATTATTCCTTGGCCTAAGTTATTTATTTCTTTATGATTTATTTCTTATGGACTTATATTCTTTATTATGTTCTTTAATATGCCAGTCTTGATCTTCAAATATTACGGTCAAATTCCATACCCTTTTGTTTACATTATGATTATGCATTTCCATTATTCATCCTTACTGAGAATATATACTCACACATTTATTATGATTCCATTCCCTAGGGTATGAAGAATTGTAACACCCGAGAATTTTATAAGAAATATTTTGTTTTATTTTATATAAATCATCAAAGGAATCTTTCACTACACACAACACTAGCTTGGCTTTCTTTACACGCAATCGCGACCTTCCTTGATAGCTTTCTTTTAAAACCCCTAGATTTTATGAAAAATATTCTTTTAATTTCATTAATGTCTTGTGTTGTATGCTACACCAAGATTACCTTGCGTTATACGCAACACCGTATTAGCTTGTAGTATACAAAATCTTATTCTTAGATCGTGTTACACACAATTTTGTTAATAGTTATTCAACGAAACATTGAATATATATATATATATATATATATTCAATGTATAAATGAAATGTGGTTGGATTCTATTATACGAAACAACGAAGGATTCTTGCACAACACACAACCCTGACTTGGCTGGCATTACACGCAATCACGACCTTCCTCGATAGCGTGTGTTGTACGCAATACCAGGTTTTACTAAACAACGATATATTATTATAATATTATTATGAACTAGACATTATGAATAGTATTAACTAAATTTTTAATTTTATGACATTATTATTCATCTTACACATTTTCTAGAACATGGTATAAGAACAAAATAATATTTTCGGGTAAAATAAGTATTTTTTTTAAAATGCAGTTTTGCCGCCTTTTGATGGCGCACCCACTTTAAATCTAGTTTTTGACATTTTTATAAGTTAAATTTGACAAAATAAAATTCTTCTTTATAATGATGAAATAAAAATTTACTTTGGATAAATGTTTCATATTATTCTGGTAACTTTCATATTTTGATGAATAGTAAAAACACTCTATATTTTAATTAAAAACAACTTTTTTCATTGCAATAATTTATATGGTTAAATTATAATGTTGAATGGTTTTAAAGTATAAATAGAATATATTTTTACCATTTAATATAATTTATTTCATTAGCATTGATTTTACATTAAATTCGTAGGTTAAATCAATTCAACCTTTTGCAATGTTTTAAAGAAAACCTTGTTTTCATTTGACAACGGTATTTATTTTGATTTAATTTATGAAGTTATTGTGTATTGAATTTGGAAAAATTGATTCCATATTTGGAATCAGTGGGTCCAAATTATGTTAATAAGCTACTTTTTATTTTTTGGGAATTATGAATAGTAACTATGGTAAATTTTATTTACCATAGTTAAAGGTAAATCGGGAAATTAAGGGTAAATATAATGTTATAAAATTCTCCTAACACATGCCAAAATTATATTGGATGGATAAAATTAGACCCATATAACCTAAGGGTAGTATTATATTCATTTTATGGACTTTTGAACATGAAAATAATTTAATTATTATTAAAACCAAAGAAAGTGACAACATGTTAGTCTCTTAAATCTTATAAGTATAATAATTTATTTTAGTGATAAACATCATAAAACTTCGAAAATTAATAGTCTTGAGAAATCTAATAAAATTCTCTACATCATGATAATTTATTTATATTTTTTAGGGATTAAATAATTGTCATTAATGGTGATACATTAAGGATACAGAAATTATTTATTAAGTGGGAAATAAGTAATATAGTTTTTATTGAAATAATAATACCCATTAAAAGGCCCAAAAACCTGACCAAACCTTATTCGTAGTGTATATATCCACCTTAAGAATCCAATTACCTAATATATAACCGTTTGGAGCCTTATAAAAGTGATTATGACACTTATATTATTTTATTTTAAATGATGCCAAAGTTTTCACCTTCATAATTTAATAATTATAACAATTTAAATATTATGATTTTAAAATGATAAATTCGAGTAAAAGTATTATTGTGAAAGGTAATAGATTTATCTTTAATATAGGATTTTATTTTTAATTATTATACAACAAATCTGTATATTAAATAATTATACAAAAATGATGTAGTAATTATTTTATTAAGAGATAAACCAAATAAATGGTTTTAAAAATAATAAAATAAATATTATATGAACTATTTAATGTGATCCACTAATTTTATAGATACATATGAACATTTATAAATCTATTAAAGCTTTTAGTTCGAGCATATATTCTGTATATAGTTTATTTAAATTCAAATAAATGAATAGTGTCAAAATTGACACTATTGTTATTTTATAAAAATAACATATTATAAAATTGTTTATAAATCACAAAAATATTTAAAAATTATAAATTTAAATCTATATGGTCTATAATGTTATAAAGTAAGAAATTATGGAAAATTCACAACAAATAAGTAATTATTTATTATAATTTAAAATTTAGAATTTTATTGCCACAAATAAACTTAAATAGATTAAATAAGGATAAATCAAAATGATAAGGTTTAAAATAAGATCCAAACATGTCTAAATTTGATTGGTTGATGAGATTACAACCCTATATAATCTAATCATCTAATATGAGTCATTTTTCGAGGTTTGTAAGTGGGGTTAGATTTATTATAAATTAATATTTTTATGAATTCCAAAGGTGCCCCTCTCCTCCCTTATAAAAGGGCACCTCCTCCCTCTCTTCCACACACCACTTTCAGCCTTCAAGCTCGCAAAAACCCTGCCCAATTCTCTTCTCCACATCCCTAGAAACATCCTAGAGGTCCTGGTCTTCTTCAAAGACCAATTTTAATGCCCTAAGAGGAGGTCTCAATGAGGTTCTTCAAAGAAGAGGTAATTTCCGTTACCGATTCTTTCACCTTTATTTCTTCTTCCACTTCTTCTTCATAGGTTGTTTAATTATGAAGTAATAACATCAGTATCACTCATATACTGATATATTATTATAAGTATGAAACAACCCTATTTCACTATCTATCCATCCTATGGAAAACGAAATCACCACGTGTGCGTACGTACAGAATACCGCCTCCACGCCGTGGTGTAATCTATTTTCCACCACTACCTTACATGGATGTGTATAATGGTGTAAATAATAACTATATATGATTATTGTAAAGTGATATTGATTCTGTAATAGTATACATACACTCCAATAAAATTCCACGATCATGGGAACGATATCATCGCTCGTGCATACGTACGGAATACCATCTCCACGACGCGATGAGATTCATTCTCAATGATTAACCATTCATAAATGATTATAAAGTATATATAATAAGTAATCATGAAATATATGACATAATAATTATACTGGATTTATGTATATATATATATATATGTACGTCATCGAATTAATTCCATTCAATTCAATGAGAAAACAAAAACAACGTTCATGCGTACGTACGACCTACCGTCTCCATGAACGGTGTATTTAATTTCATTTATAGATCTATTATATATATGTATATTCTGAATATATATTATATATAAAACATGTTTTACATTCTTTATGTACGTAATGATGATCTAAGTTATCATATGAATAATTACAAGTCAAAACAAGGACGACAAATGAAACGATTTTACCCAAAACGCTCTTTAACATGGAATTTACAAAAAACGGGTAATATAAAGTCATACGTGAACCATATATGATATCATAACAATTAATATTATTCGGTAATAAGTCCATAACATTATTTAAATCATTATACAGGAGGTTTGGATTTGTACAAAGCATATCAGACCTAAGGTAAGGGATAATTTTGCAAATCTCATTTTTATCCGAGATTGCTTATTCGTAAGTATTTACTGGGGTTATTTCTATCATCCATGTCCATGTTTTATAAAAGTTTTTTCATGTATGTTTAAAGTCCTTTTTACCCGTTTCATACTTTTACTACATGTTATTTAAGGAATATTTCTTTTTTTTACGTTACGGGATACTTTTTGACTTTTCTGAAAAAAGTACGAAAAAAATATTTTTTTTAACTCATACGGCATGAAGGGATTTTTATGGTTTTATAAAGCCTTATTTTCATGAATATTCCTCCAAAATAGTTCATGACTATTTTCAAAAAAATCTCTTTCTTTTAAAATTTCATGGCATTTTGTGAAAAGAAATTGATTTTTAAGAAGAAAGGATATTTTCCTCAAGAATTCCTTACAATTTTTTTATCAAAACCATTTTCCATCAAAGATGAAATTATTTCACATGTGTATGTTTCAAGTGTAATGTCTCTATGATTGAAATGGTTTCACTTTTCTTATTATGAAATGATATACATTCCTTTTATATGGATTATGTGATGATGGGATGATATTTATGAAACCCATTTTATTCGTTGGGTTATTATGAATGATGTATGTTTATTTTGTGGCACAAGTAAGAATGATTACATTATGAGATGGGTGGGACCTATATCTCCCTCAAATGCATTGGGTAAAGATTTATATCTCATGAGATAGACATGGCTGGAACGCCAAGTTAAAATGGTTCAGTAATACAGGATTGGAATGTGGAGTGAACTCGATTCAGAAAGGGACTTTGTCCAATAAGATGGTCTTGGCAGCAATGCCTTGGCTACTATGGAAATAATATCATGTTCTTAATGGTTGCCACAATTACATGTTTTATTCCCATGATATTTTATCATTCCTAATATTTCTTTATGATCTATGCCTTACGTACTTCCATGTTTTATGTCATTTCTCATGCTTTTGATGTTTAAGCATTATGTTCATATTTTTAAGTTCAAATATATATGGTATGTTTTATGTTACCCATGCTAACCCTTACTGAGAATTTGAGCTCACCCTTTTTATGTTTTCTTTTCCCCAGGATATAATGAAAGGTTTTAGGTATGAAAAAAGGAGAAGATCTTTATGGGAGAAGTTGAAGATCTTTCACCACGAGTAGATGTTTATGTTCCATGTTTCCAAAGACACTAAACTATTACAGTCCTTGTGTGTCTGTTTTTGTTATGTATTAAGTATTCTGCTATAGTATTGTAATTTCCATGTACGTCAAGCTTTGGGTCTCTATAGTTGGTATCAGAGGAAAGTTTTATTCAACCATTGGAAACTAGGATGCGAAAACGTTAGTGAGATCCTTAGAGATATTTCTAATGTATGTCTATGGATGTCCCTAAGGATAAGTATACGTATAGGATACAATCCTAGAACTACGGTAACGATCATAGAATTTATCCTAAGATGTTTGATATTGAGGATACTCCCCCTTTACTATGTTGTTTTTTCTAGCATGATTTTTGCCTCTCACACTATTCTTTTTGGGTTTTAGAAAATGGCTGGAAATAGGACGATTCACGATAATGGAGGATATGATAGACAATTGAATGATTTTATTCATGAGAAACCAAATGAAACGGGATCTGGAAGTCCAAACATCGTTATTATGCCTAATCAGCAATCTCATAATATGATCAATAATCTCAAATTTGGTAAGCTTCCCGACTCAGATAATAAGAGAAAGATGGAGTTTCATGATGATCATAGAGGAAAGAAAGTTCAATTTCCCTCATGTAAATCGTCTGGGAAGAGGAATCAGGGAGATTGTTTCAAAAGAACTGGAAGATGCTTCGGGTGTGGAAAAGACTGACACAAAGCCAGTAATTTCAAAGGAAAAGGTTCAGTTAACACCATGGACAAGGATAATGGTATTACTACGACATCAATAAGGATTAGATGTTTTAAATGTGGAATGTACGGGCATTATGCAAACCAATGCTCTAATGGAAAATCTCATGAAGATAATCAGAATGGTCATATGGGTAGTATTTATGTGGATGATGATGAGGAGACTACAAATGATATCTGAGCTGAAAGAAGTGTTGATGCTCAGTTAGTTGTTTTAGAAGGTAGTGGAATGATTTTATGTTTATCGAGAGTTATGTTGTATAGTTAATGGTACTATGGAATAAAGAATCATCTAAGGATTGTTACACAATTGTTTTTCCTAAAAGTATTTGAAAGTATATGTTGAATGGTACCAGTAACCATGGAAGGTTATTCAGATATTTTTGTAAAGTAGATGATATGCGCATAATGAAAGAATAAGAAGATAATGAGATTTTTTATTTTATTCATGAGCTCGTGATTGAGGACTAAGTGATATCATGGTTTGAGTATATAGAATTTTGAGTATTTTGGTATGTGGAAAGTGTTAACATTTAACTACATTCATGTTTCCACTAAGGTTCAATGGGTATTCATTTTTCAAGAGAATACATGATTAATGCCTTCGAATGTTTGGAATGTGACCAACAAGACATATCTTATGATATATGGGGATCACCAATGGTATTAAATATCTGGTAATCATTTTCACTATATTATGAGAGTGGCCTGCAATATTATGGATAATCCTAAAGATTGGAACAGATTATGTTGGATATAAGTTAGTATTATTTTAAGATAGAAGTTTTTTCGATATTAATGATGGGATGTTATAGTAATATAGTTTTAGAAAAAGGACAACCTGCAGGACAGGCGACAACCCATCGCGTCGGACAAGGCTGTGGGAATCGAACCCAAAACTGAAGTGCGACTGGCCTTTATCGCCTACCACTAGCCTACAGGAAGTCCCTGGTTAGTAGAAAATAGTTTTATTTTATTAAGCGGTATGATATATGAAGTATAAGTTCATTTTTGGAACCATATACGATTAATCTAACCATAAGATGGACTTATAACTAATGCAATCCTTTTGTTTGAAAGAGATGGAATGACCCATCATTCTATCACATGATCTACTGACACATCCCGAATAAAAAATTCAACTTCATTTCTTTAAGGGATGAAGTGGAAATTGTACAATTCACGAACAACAGTGAGATTTTACCAAAATCATGCCAGTATTTATTTTAATTCATCAACTTTAGGGAAATGATCTTGAAAAACAAAAATGTTATCCTAGTTACCTTATATCCGATGAATCAGATTGTACATTAGATCATCACAAATCAATAGCTTTGTGATTGTTGGCTTTTTCATTGCCCTGTTCTCTAAAACTCTCCATCAGAACTTGATGGCTAGATTTTTCTTCCATAACCATATTTTCACCTATTTTCTCCTACGTGGAAACCCAAGGATGAGTTAATTTGGGTAACAATTACATTTCATACTTTAGTTTTTAATTCCATGTTTTGGTATTCCTTTTTACGAGGTGGGTTTCTATTAAACAAACTTTCGAGTTGTAAACCATTTATAACCCCGATGAATTTCAAGGAAAAAATTCATTTTAAGGGGGGTAGAATGTAACACCCCGAGATTTTATGAAAAATATTCTTTAATTTCATTAATGTATTTTGTTGTATGCTACACCAATATTACCTTGCGCTATACGCAACACCGTATTAGCTTCAGTATATGCAACACTATTCTTGGATCGTGTTACACACAATTTTGATAGTAGTTATTCTACGCATCATTGAGTATATATATATATATAAATATATTCAATGTGTAAATGAAATATGGTTGGATTCTGTTATACGAAACAACGAAAGATTCTTGCACAACACGCAACCCTGACTTGGCTTGCATTACACGCAATCGCGACCTTCCACGATAGCGTGTGTTGTACGCAATACCAGGTTTTACTAAACAATGATATATTATTATATTATTATTATGAACTATCTATTATGAATATTATTAACTAATGTTTGAATTTTATAACATTATTATTCATCTTACACATTTTCTAGAACATGGTATAAGAACTAAATAAATTTTTCGAGTAAAATAAGTATTTTTCAAAAAATGCAGTTTTGCCGCCTTTGGATGGCGCATCCACATTAAATCTAGTTTTTGAAATGTTTATAAGTTCATTTTGACAAAATAAAATTCATCTTTGGAATAAAGAAATAAAAATTTACTTTGGATAAATTTTTCATATTATTCTGGTAACTTTCATATTTTGATGAATAGTAAAAACACTATATTTTAATTAAAAACAAATTTTTTCATCGCAATAATTTATATGGTTAAATTATAATATTGAATGGTTTTAAAGTATAAATAGAATATATTTTTACCATTTAATATAATGTATTTCATTAACATTGATTTTACATTAAATTCGTAGGTTAAATCAATTCAATCTTTTGCAATGTTATAAAGAAAACCCGTTTTCTTTCGACAACGAGAATAATTTTGATTTAATTTCTGCAACTTCTTTGTATTGAATTTCAAAAAATGGATTCCATATTTGGAATCAGTGAGTCCAAATTATTTTAATAAGCTAACTTTTATTTTTGGTAATTATGAATAGTAACTACGGTAAATTTTATTTACCTTAGTTAAAGGAAAATCAGTTAATTAAGGGTAAATATAATATTATAAAATTACCCTAAAACATGCCAAAATTCTATTGGATGGCTAAATGCAGACCCATATAACCTAAGGGTCGGATTAGATTAATTTTATGGACTTTTTACCATGAAAATAATTTAATTATTATTAAAACCAAAGGAAGTGACAACATGTCACTCTCGTAAATCTTATAAGTATAATAATTTTAATTTAGTGATAAACTTCATAAAACTTTGAACATGAATAGTCTACAGAACTATAATAAAATCATCTACATCATGATAATTTAATGAGAATTTTTCGGGATTACATAATTGTCATTAATGGTGATACATTAATGATACAGAAATTATTTATTAAGTGGGAAATAAGTAGTATAGTTTTTATTAAAATAATAATACCCATTAAAAGGCCCCAAAACCTGACCAAAACTTATTGGTAGTGTATATATACACCTTAATCATCCAATTAACTAATATATAAATGTTTGGAGCCTTATAAAAGTGATTATTACACTTATATTATTTTATTTTAAATGATGCCAAAGTTTTCACCTTCATAATTTAATAAATATAACAATTTAAATATTGTGATTTTAAGTTGATAAATTCTAGTAAAAATATTATTGTGAAAGTTAATAGATTTATATTCATCATATGATTTTATTTTTAATTTTTATGCAACAATTAGTATATTAAATAATTATACAAAAATGTTGTAGTAATTATTTTATTAAGAGATAAACCAAATAAATGGTTTTAAAAATAATAAAATTAATATTATAAGAACTATTTAATGTGATCCCCTAATTTAATAGATACATATGAAATTTTATTAATCTATAAAGATTTTATTTTGAACATATCTTCTGTATATATTTTATTTAAATTCAAATAAATGAATAGTGTCAAAATTGACAGTACTGTTATTTTAAAAAAATAACATATTATAAAATTGTTTAAAAATCACAAAAATATTTAAAAATTATAAATTTAAATTTATATGGTCTATAATGTTATAAAGTGAAAAATTATGGAAAATTAACAACTAATAAGTAATTATTTATTATAATTTATAATTTATAATTTTATTACCACAAATAAACATACATAGATTAAATAAGGATAAATCAAAATGATAAGGTTTAAAATAAAATAAAAACAAGTCTAAATTCTATTGGATGATGAGATTAAAACTCTATATCATCTAATATTAGAGTATGAGTAATTTCTGGAGGTTTTTAAGTGGGTTTAGATTTATTATAAATTAAAATTTTTAAGAATCCCAAAGGTGCCCCTCTCCTCCCTTATAAAAGGGCACCTCCTCCCTCTATTCCACACACCACTTTGAGCCTTCAACCTCGGAAAAAACCTGCCCAATTCTATTCTCCACTTCCCTAGAAACATCCTAGAGGTCCTTGTCTTCTTTATAGACCAATTTTAGTGCCCTAAGAGGAGGTCTCAAAGAGCGCTTCAAAGAAGAGGTAATTTCTGTTACCGATTCTTTCACATTTATTTCTTCTTCCACTTCTTCTTCTTAGGTTGTTTCATTATGAATTAATAACATCAGTATCACTCATATACTGATATGTTATTATATGTATGAAACAACCCTATTTCACCATCTATCCATCCTACAGAAAACAAAATCACCGCACATGCGTATGTTTGGAATACCGTCTCTAGGCCGTGGTATAATCTATTTTCCACCACCACCATACTTGGACGGGTATAATGGTGTAAATAATAAATATATATGATTATTTTAAAGTGATATTGATTCTGTAATATTATACATACACTCTAATAAAATTCCACGATCATGGGAACGATATCATCACTCGTGCGTACGTACGGAATACCGTCTCCACGATGCGATGAGATTCATTCTCAAAGATTAACCATTCATAAATGATAATAAAGTATATATAATAAGTAATAATGAAATATATGACATAATAATGATACTGTATTTATTTATATTTATATATATGTATGTCATCCAATTAATTCCATTCAATTCAATGAGGAAATGAAAACAACATTCATGCGTACGTACGGCCTACCGTCTCCATGAACGATGTATTTCGTTCCATTTATCGATCTATTATATATATGTATATTCTGAATATATATTATATATAAATCATGTTTTATTTTTTGGATGTAATTAATCATGATCTACGTAATCATATGAATAATTACATGTCAAAACACAGACGACAAATGAAATGATTTTACCCAAAACGCTCTTTAACATGGAATTTAAAAAAGAACAGGTAATATAAAGTCATACATGAACCATATATGATGTCATAACAATTAATATGATTTTTTAATAAGTCAATAACATTATTCAAATCATTATACAATAGGTTTGGATACGTACGAAGCATATCGGACCTAAGGTAAGGGATAATTTTTCAAATCTCATTTTTATCCGAGATTCCTTATTCGTAAGTATTTACTGGGGTTATTTATATCATCCATGTACATGTTTTATAAAAGTGTTTTCATGTATGTTTAATGTCCTTTTTACCTATTTTTTACTTTTACTACATGGTATGTAAGGAATCTTTCTTTTGTTTACATTACGAGGTACTTTTTGACTTTTCCGGCAAATGTACGAAAAGAAGTTTTTTTTACTTATAAGGAACGAACAAATTTTTACTGTTTTATAAAGCCTTATTTTCATGAAGATTACTCCAAAAGATTTCATTAATATTTTCGAAAAAATCTCTTTCTTTTAAAATTTCATGACGTTTTGTGAAAAGAAATTGATTTTGAAGATGAAAGGATATTTTCCTCAAGAATTCATTACAAGTGTTTTATTAAAACCATTTTCCATATAAGATGAAATTATTTCATATGTGTATGTTTCAAGTGTAATGTTTCTATGATTGACATGGTTTCACTTTTCTTATAATGAAATGATATCCGTTTCTTTTATATGGATTATGTGATGATGAGATGATATTTATGAAACCCATTTTATTCGTTGGGTTATTATGAATGATGTATGTTTATTTTGTGGCACAAGTAATAATGATTTCATTATGAGATGGGTGGGACCTATATCTCCCTCCAATGCATTGGGTAAAGATTTATATCTCATGAGATAGACATGGCTGGAACACCAAGTTAAAATGGTTCAGTAATACAGGACTGGAATGAGGAGTGAACTCGATTCAGAAAGGGACTTTGTCCATTAAGATGGTCTTGGCAGCAATGCATTGGATACTATGGAAATCATATCATGTGCTTAATAGTTCCCACAATTACATGTTTTATTCCCATGCTATTTTATCATTCCTATTGTTTCTTTGTGATCTATGCCTTATGTAATTCCATGTTTTATTTCATTTTTCAAGCTTTTGATGTTTAAACATTATGTTCATGTTTTTAAGTTCAAATGTATATGGTATGTTTTATTTTATCCATGCATACCTTTACTGAGAATTTGAGCTCACGATTTTTATGTTTTCTTTTCCCTAGGATATAAAGAAAGGTTTTAGGTAAGAAAAAAATGCGTAATATCTTTATGGGAGATGTTGAAGATCTTTCACCACGATTAAAAGATTACGTTCCAAGTTTCCAAAGACACTAAACTATTATGGTCCTTGTCTGTCTGTTTTTGTTATGTATTAAGTATTCCTCTAATGTAATGTAATTTCCAGGTACGTCATGCTTTGGGTCTCTACATTGCTTCGTATGCAATACCGAGTTTCACTAAACAATGATATGCTATTAAAATAATATTAAAACTAGCCGTTATGAATAGTAATAACCAATTTCTGAAATTTTGTAAATTTTATTTTTCAATATGGACTTCATTTTTGGATTCGGAATATCAAAATTATCCTATGGTTAAATTTTGTATTTTTCTGGAAACTTTCAATTTTTGATGAATAGTGAAAACCCTAGGATACTATTTAAAAATCGACTTTTTATTTAAATAATTATTTATTTTATTTAAATTTATTTTAGGTCAAAATTGATACATAATACCTATATAAGTTCAATGTAATTCATTGGAGTAATTTTATAATAATTTTAGATATATAAAAATTTTATTAACTTTTCACCGTCTTTTACCGACCTTCTAAGAGAATTTGAAAATTTACATAAAACATAATTTTACCTCTTTTGTGAATGGAATTTCAAAAATCCGAGAGACACGGTTGATTTTAGTAAGTAAAATGTGGTTCAATGAGATGAAAATTATTTTTGGTGAATAGTATCTTTTTACTTTTATTTACCACGGTTAAAAGTAAATAGGGCAATTAAGGGTAAAAATGATAATATTATTACCCTAAAACATGTCCTAATTATATTGGATAAGTGTAATTCGACCAAAAACAACATTAGTAATAAAATATGACCATTTAGGCCCACTTGGATTAGATTAGGACATTTTTTATTAATTTATTTAAAGATGGGTTAAAATAGTTAAAATCAAAGATTAATAAGTAAATAATTTTTAATATAGGGTTATCCATAAGATAAATTAGACTATAAATATTAATTAGAAAGCTAAAAATATTTCCTATATAATGGTATTTTATTTGTAATTTTTAGACATTAAATAATTTAATTTATTTATGACACAAAGATGATGCAATAATTATCTTATTAATGAAATATTGACATAATTGATGTTATAAATACCCAAATAAATGTAATTTGAGACTTTTTATGTATTCCACTAATTTTCTAGGTTTATATGACATGTTATTATTTATTTAACTAACTTTTTTTCGAACTAATAATTCTGTTATGATTTTTACAAAAATCAACTACTAAATACTATCAAAATTGACATAAAATAGTTTTTAAAACTAATATTATATTATTAATTGTTATTTTATTACTAAAAATATAAGCTTCAGCCAAATGATTTAGATAAGGTTATATATATTAATAATAAACAACATGGGATTCATATGGCTTGTTATAGTACGTTTATTAACCTTATAGTGTAAGAACACAAAAAGACACGGTAAAAGTAAAATTATCTAACTTATAGTTAAATCTAAATGATAAGGTTAATATAGTAAACTAAACTTGTTCAAATTATATTGGATGAGAGGATTTCGACCCATACCCACATTATCTTTGAAATAAATCAATTGGGAGCTATTTAAAACCGAATATGGCTTTATAATAAAATAATATTTTTTGTTTTTCCAAAGGTGCCTCTCTCCTCCCTTATAAAAACGCACCTCCTCCCTCTCTTCCTCACACCACTTTGAGCATTCAAGATCGTCCAACCCCTTCCAAATTCTCTTCTAAACTTCCATAGAAACATCCTAGAGCTCCTGCCCTTCTTCAGAGACCAATTTTAGTGCCATAAGAGGAGTTCTCAAAGAAGCGCTTCAAAGAAGAGGTAATGTCGGTTACCAATTCTTTCAACTTTATTTATTCTTCCACTTCTTCGTCTTTAGTTGTTTCATTATGAATTAATAACCTTAGTATCACTAATATACTGATATATTATTATAAGTATGAAACAACCCTATTTCACAATCTATCCATCCTACAGAAAACGAAATCATCACGCGTGCGTACGTACAGAATATCGTCTCCACACCGTGGTGTAATCTATTTTCCACCACCACCTTACTTGTATGGGTATAATTGTGTAAAGAATGAATATATATGATTATTTTAAAGTGATATTGAATCATAAATAGTATACATAAACTCCAATACAATTCCATGATCATTGGAACGATATCATCGCTCGTGCGTACGTACGGAATACCGTCTCCACAGTGTGATGCGACTCGTTCTACATGATTTTAATTGCATAATTATTACATAAATGAATTTAGTGAATAAATATGATATATATTACACTAATACTATTCCATAAAGGAGTTATCTATAACCTAAAAAGAAGAATAAGAATTTATTCGACAAAACATGCATAAGAATAGAAAGTAATAAACACCCGAATAATAAGTAGCAATGAAATATAACTAATAATAAGCTAAGAATATGACCATATTTGATATCATAACAATGATTACAATTCTGGAATAAGTCAATGAAATTATTTAAATCATTATACAGGAGTTTTAGACACTTACGAAGCAAATCAGACCTAATGTAATGGAAAATCTCGCAATCTCATTTTTATCCGAGATTGTTTAGACTTTGGAAATTACTAGGGTGTATATTATCGTCCACATCCATGATTCCTCAATATGTAATATTATTTTCCATCCACCTAAAATTGTTTAAATCCAATTTTACCCTTCGGTGAGTTTTTAGTAAAAGATATGAAAGGAATATTTTGTCGTTTTTCGTACGAGGTACTTTTTTACTTTTCCGACAACAGTACGAGATGAATGTTTTTTTAACTTATACGGCATGAATGTATTTTGAAAACATTATTTCAAAGAAGCTTCCTTTACATGTTTTCAAGTTTATTTTTAATCAAATTCTTTTATTTTAGAATTGTATGACATGTTATGAAAAGAAAAGTGGTTTTGAAGTAGAAAGGATATTTTCCTCAAGAATGGAGTTCAAGTGTTTTATCAAAATTATTTTCCATATAATATAATAAAGGGTTATGTTTCATTCCCTGTTATTACATTGATTAGATTATGTGGTGATGGAATTATTTGTATGAATTCCTTTATCTTATATGAATTGTTTTTTGATGTCACGATGTTTAAGAATCCCATTTTTATTACATGGGTTATCCAATGATGTATAATTTTTTTTGATTTTGTGGAACACATAAGAATGGTATCATTATGAGATGGGTGGGACCTATATCTCCCTCCAATTCATTGGGTAATGATTTTATATCTCATGAGATAGACATGGCTGGAACGGCAGGTTGAACCGGTTCAGTGAAACAGGACTGAAACGAGGAATGAACTTGGTTCAGAAATGGACTTTGTCCACTAAGATAGTCTTGGAAATCAGTCTTGGATAATAAGAAAATATTAATTATGATTATTTGTGTATGCCACAAAGTTTCATTTTTTATGTTATGATTATTGGGATTACATTTCACTACTATGATTTTTCCCATGTTATAAAATTATGATCTCTTTTGCAGGTTAAGATTTTTCCAAAATGTTATGTTCTTATGAATATGATGTGATTGATATTTATTTTGTTTACCCTTAATGAGCATGTGATCTCACCATTTTGTATGTTTTCTTTCCCCAGGTTGGGAATAAGGTTATTAAGTATGATATGCCAAAAGGGACTCGAGATATGATGAAATAAATGTGAGACAATGTAGATGCTTTATGAACCAGTTGTTTATGATTCCATGTTTCTAAAGACACTATACCTATACAGTCCTTTCATGGATTTGTTATGTGTTGTAATAAGTGTGATTAAATTTTGAATTATTAACAATGTATGTAAAGTATGGGTCGTTATAGTTGGTATCAGAGGAAAGGTATAGTCAACCATTGGAAACTAGGATGTGAAAGCCTTAGTAAGAATCCTAAAGATAAGTCAAAGCATAGAACACAATGTGAATGCCTTACTAAGAATCCTAAGGATAAGTCTAAGCATAGAACACAATCTTAGTGTTTTAGAAATGGCCATGAATAACCTAGGATAAGACCTTATGTGTGATGTTTTGTTCTTGATTATGTGGTTTTCTTATTATAATTAGTGTTGATCACACTATTCTTCTTAGTTTTAGACAATTGATGGAACCCGAATGAACTGTGTTAATGCGGAATGCGACGGGAAATGAAATGATTGTCCCCTTGAGCATCCAAACGTTATGGGAGATGGAGTGAAAAATCATGTAGCCATGCTCACATAACTTTCTCAAGCAATGAATCATGCAGGACTTCCAAATTATCAATGGAAGGAGCAACATTATGTTTAATCCTTCATGAGACAACATCCACCTTCATTCAGCGGGTCTACTGATCCATTAGTTTCTAAACAATGGATCAGTACTACTGAAAATATATTTTCAGTTCTTCAATGTTATGAACATGATAAAGTCATATTAGCAGTGTATCATTTGGAAGGCGATGATATTCAATGGTGGAATATTATCAACAATACGAGGCCAAGAGATGAAATTTAATCCATGGAATTGGACGAGTTCAAGAACTTATTTTTCAATAAGTACATTCCTCGTATTCTCCGAACAAAGATAGAGAAGGAGTTCCATGAACTTAATCAAAAGGATGATGAATATATTGGTACCTATGAAGAAAATTTTACAAGACTTGAAAGGTAAGCTTCTGGTATTATTATCCAACCTAAGAGTAAGATCGATCAATTCTTTAGTGGCTTAAAACCAAGTCTTTGAAGGGCGTTAGCCATAAGGGACTTCAATAGCTATGAGGAAATTGTTCGATGTTCTCTCAAAGTTGAGATGGAGATTGGAGTAAACCATCAGTCATATGGGTTTGATAAGAAGAGGAAAATGGAATTTAAAAGAAAATCTAAAGAGCACACTGAAAAGATTATGAGTTTTCCCTTATGCTCAAAGTGTGGAAAGAAATATGGATGGAGTTGTCTTAAAGGGACAAGTAAATGTTTCAAATGTGGAATGGAATGTCATCTGGCATTTGAATGCCATAATGATGGGAAGAATATGTCTAGTGATGCGAACAATGAAAAGGCTACACAGAGTGCACCTCCTACAATTCAATGTTACATGTGCAAGGTAATGGGAAATTATTCCAATCAATGCCCTAATCCTAGGTTTGTTGATGATGATCGACGTCAAAAAACTGTTAAGGCTAAAGATAAAGGAATGTCACATGAAATTTCTATCAGCAATGTGGACTACGATAATGAAGTGGTGAAAGGCACACTTACTATCCAATCTAAAGTAGAAAATGTTTTATTTGATTATAGATCCACCCACTCCTTTATTTCTGAATAATTTTCTAATGGTATCACTGTATTACCTCAAAAATTAGATCTTGAGTTAGCTGTGACAACCCCTAATGGAACAACAGTCGCATCAAAAGTTTATAATTCTTCTCCGATTGATGTTTGTGGGAAAGTGCTTCCTAAAAATCATTTGATCCTTCGTATAGTGGAATTTGATGTGATTCTTGGCATGGATTGGATTTCTCTATATGGAGCTCATATCAATTTCCAATGAAGGGAAGTCACATTTCATATTCCAGATCAATCTTTGATCATCTATCGATGCAAGGATGAACATAACATTCCAGTGGAAATTTCTTCCATCTTATGGGTCTTGATTCTACTAAATGAAGGTTATTTATCTCAAATGGTTTGTGAGAAACTCACGAGTAAGAATATGCCCATTGTACGAGAGTTTGATTATGTATTTTCGGAGGAATTTTCGGGTCTTCCACAAAATTGTGAAGTTGAGTTTTCAATAGAACTCATACCGCGTGCATTCACTATTTCAAAGACACCTTATAGAATGGCCCCAATTGAGTTGTAGGAATTGAAGAAGCAACTCCAAGAGAATATTGATAAGGGGTTCACATGCCCTAGTGGATCACCTTGGGGAGAAACTGTTCTGTTTGTTAATAAGAAAGATGGATCAATGAGACTCTGCATTGATTATCGAGAACTTAACAAGTTGAATATCAAGAACAAATATCCTCTCTCGTGCATTGATGACTTATTTGACCAGCTACATGGAGCTCAATACTTTTCCAAGATTGATCTTCGTTCAGGGTATCATCAATTAAGGGTCAAAAGGGAGGATATACCCAAGACAGCTTTCCGTACAAGTTATGGTCACTATGAATGTATAGTGACACCATTTGCTCTTACTAATGCCCCTGCTATCTTCACGCATCTGATGAATAGAGTCTTTAGAGACTATCTTGATCAGTTTGTGGTAGTCTTTATAGACGATATTCTTGTATATTCAAAGAGAAAGGAAGAACATAAAGATCACTTGAGAATTATTTTGAGGACCCTGAGAAAGGATAAGATTTATGAAAAATTTACCAATTCTGAATTTTGGCTTCAAAAAGTTTCAATTTTGGGTCACATAATCTCAAAATAGGGGATATCTATAGATACAGAAAAAACAGAGGTTATGGAAAGATGGTCGATACCAACAACAGTAACTGATATCCGACGTTTTCTTGGTTTGGCTGGATATGATCAACATTTTGTGAAATATATTTCATGATTATCTAATCCACTCAGTAGGTTGACTCAGAAAGGAGATAAGTTTTCTTGGATGGAGGAATGTGAAGATAATTTCAAGGAGTTGAAAAGAAGGTTATCCAGTGCACCTGTGCTCACACTGCCTTGTAGTGGAGAAAGGTTTGTGATCTACAGTTATGCATCCAAGAAGGGATTGGGTTGTGTTCTTTTGAAAAATTATATGGTGATAGCTTTTTCCTCATGAAAGTTGAAAATCCATGAGCAAAATTACCCAACTCATGATTTGGAATTATCTGTGGTAATATTTGCATTAAAGATCTGGAGGCATTATCTTTATGGAGAAAGTTGTGACATTTATACTAATCATAAAAGTTTAAAGTATATTTTCACACAAAAGGAGCTGAATATGCCCCAAAGAAGATGGTTGGATCTGATTAAGGATTACGACTGCTTAATTCATTACCACCCTGGGAAAGCAAAAAAGGTGGCAAAAGCTTTAAGTCGATAAGACCATTCCAGTTTATCCATGATGAGGATCACAAAAGATTAAATTTTTTTTGGATTTACAAAGGATTGATCTTGGAATTATAATGAAAGTGGAAAATCATATATTTCTCAAATGAATATTCAACCACCTATAAATGTTAATATTAAAGAGGCACAGAAAGAATATGTAGAGTTACAAAAGAAGGTGAGAAATGTTCTTGAATTAAACCTTGATTGTGATGGGATAATAAAGTTCAGGAATCGGGTTTGTGTTCCTCCCATCCCCGAATTAAAGAAGGAGATTCTGGATGAGTCTCATAGTTCTTCATTCTCTATTCATCCTGGAATCATGAAGATGTATAGGGATCTGAAAGAGTACTTTTGGTGGGATGGCATGAAAAGAGATGTTGCTGAATCTGTCTCTCGATGCTTGGTTTGTCAGCAAGTTAAAGCTAAGAGACAGAAGTCTAAGGGGATGTTACAACCATTAACCATACCTGGATGGAAATGGGAAAACATCACAATGGACTTTTTCACAGGACTTCCTAAAACATCCAAAGGCAATAATTCTATCTGGGTCATAGTTGATCATCTTAAAAATTCTGCACACTTCATTGCTATTAGAGAGGATTTCTCTCTGGATCAGCTTTCTAGGATATTTGTAAAGGATGTGGTAGGATTGCATGGAGTACCAATTTCTATTATATCTGATCGGGATTTGAGGTTTATCTCAAAGTTCTGCTAAAGTCTTCAGCATACTCTGGATACAGAGTTGAGTTTCAGCACTGCTTGTCATCCTCAGACAGATGGTCAGTCTGAGAGGAAAATGGAAACTCTAGAAGATATGTTGAGATATTTCCCTATGGATTTAAAAGGTGGTTGGGATCTACACCTACCATTGGTGGAATTTTTTTATAATAATAGATTTCACTCAAGTATTTAGATGGCTCCTTATGAAACTCTGTATGGAAAGAAATGCAGGACTCCAACTTGATGGGATGAAGTTGGGGAAAGAAAGCTATTAGGACCTGATCTTGTTTATGAGATGGCAAAAAAGGTCTGATCTATTCAACAACACATAAGAGAAGCTCAGAGTCGACAAAAAATTTATGCCGAAAACCGAAGAAAAGACATAGAGTTTGAAGTGGGTGATAATGTGTTCTTACGAATACCTCCTTGGAAGAGAGTAATGAGATTTGGAAAAAAGGGAATGCTGAGCCCTAGATATATCGGTCCTTTCGAAATACTGGATCATGGTGGGAAGGTAGCTTACCAATTGGTGCTTCCACCGAATCTCTCTCAAGTTCACGATGTGTTCCATGTATATATCCTGAGAAAGTACATACCTGATCCTTCACATGTACTCAGCTCGGAAGTTGTACTACTGGAACAAGATCTTTCTTATGAAGAATAGCCGATAGAGATTCTCGATCATAGTGAAAAAGGCCTACGAAACAAAACCACTCTCTTGGTGAAAGATTTATGGAGGAACCACCAATTAGAAGAAGCTACATGGGAACTTGAGGATATGATGAGGGAGAGGTATCCTCATCTGTTTGTTACAAGTGACGAATTTCGAGGAAGAAATTCAATTTAAGGGGGGTAAAATTTAACACCCAAGACTTTTATAAGAAATATTTTGTTTTTATTTGATATAAATAATCAAATGAATCTTTCACTACACACAACACTAGTTTGGCTTTCATTACACACAATCGCGACCTTCCTTGATAGCTTGCGTCGTACGCAATACCGAGTATCACTAAACCACGATATGCTATTAAAAAAATATTAAAACTAGCCGTTATGAATAGTACTAACCACTTTTTGAAATTTTTTAAATTTTATTTTTCAAAATGGACTTCGTTTTTTGATTCTGAATATTGAAATTATCCTAGGTTAAAATTTTGGTATTTTTCTGGAAACTTTCAATTTTTGATGAATAGAGAAAACACTGGGTTACTATTTAAAAACCGACTTGTTATTTAAATAATTATTTATTTTATTTAAACTTATTTTATGTCAAAATTGATACATAATACCTATATAAGTTCAATGTAATTTATTGGAGTAATTTTATAATAATTTTAGATATATAAAAATTTTATTGATCTTTTCACCGTCTTTTACCCACCTCCTATGAGAATTTTCAAATTTACATAAAATATAATTTTACCACATTTGTGAATGGAATTTCAAAAATCCGAGAGACACGGTTGATTTCAGTAAATAAAATGTGGTTCAATGAGATGAAAATTATTTTTGGTGAATAGTAACTTTTTACTTTTATTTACCACGATTAAAAGTAAATAGGGTCATTAAGGGTAAAAATGATATTATTATTACCCTAAAACATGTCTTAATTCTATTGGATAAGTGTAATTCGACCAAAATCAACCTTAGGAATAAAATATGACCATTTAGGCCCACTTGGATAAAATTTGGACATTTATTATTAATTTATTTAAAGAAGGCTTAAAATAGTTAAATCAAAGTTTAATAAGTACATAATTTTTAATATAGGGTTATAAATAAGATAAATTATACTATAAATATTAATTATAAAGATAAAAAGATTTCCTAAATAATGGTATTTTATTTATAATTTTTTGACAATAAATAATCTAATTTATTAATGACACAAAGATGATGAAGTAATTTTCTTATTAATGAAATATTGACATAAGTGATGTTATAAATACCCAAATAAATGGAATTTGAAACTTTTTATGAATTATACTAATTTTTTAGGTTAATATGAAATTTTAGTATTTATTTAATTAAATTTTTTCGAAGTAATCATTCTGTTATGAGTTTCACAAAAATCAATTACCAAATAGTGTCAAAATTGACATAAAATAGTTTTTAAAACAAATATTATATTATTAATTGTTATTTTATTCCTAAAAATCAATGGATCGGCCAAATGACTTATATAAGATTATATATATTAATAATAAACATCTTGGGGTTCTTTTGGCTTGTTATAGTATGTTTATTTTTCTTATAGTGTAAGAACACAAAAATACACGGTAAAAGTAAAATTATCTAACTTAAAGTTAAATATAAATGATAAGGTTAAATTAGTAAAGTATACTTGTCCAAATTCTATTGGATAAGAATATTTTGATCCATCCCCACCTTAGCTTCTAAATAAATCAATTTGGAGCTACTTAACACCGAATATGGCTATATAATAAAATAATACTTTTAGTTTTTTCAAAGGTGCCCCTCTTATCCATTATAAAAGGGCACCTCCTCCCTCTCTTCCTCACACCACTTTGAGCCTTCAATCTCGGACAAACCCTGAAAAATTATCTTGTAAACTTCCCTAGAAATATCCTTGAGGTCCTAGTTTTCTTCAAAACCCAATTTTAGTTCCCTAAGAGGAGGTCTCAAATAAGTGCTTCAAAGAAGAGGTAAGGTCCATTACCGATTCGTTCAACTTTATTTCTTCTTCCACTTCTTCATATTTTGTTTTTTAATTATAACTTAATAACATAAGTATCACTCATATAATTATATTTTATTATATGTATGAAACATCCCTATTTTACCATCTATCCATCCTATAGAAAATGAAATCACCGCGCGTGCGTACGTACGGAATACCGTCTCCACGCTGTGGTGTAATCTATTTTCCACCACCACCTTACTTGGATTGGTATAATGGTGTAAATAATGAATATATATGATTATTGTAAAGTGATATTGATTCTGAAATATTATACATACACTCCAATACAATTCCAAAATCATGGGAACGATATCATCGCTCGTGCGTACGTACGGAATACCGTCTCCACAATGTGATGCGACTCGTTCTACATGATTTTCATTCAATAATGATTAAATAAATAAATTGAGTGAATAAATATGACATATATTACACTAATACCATGATGTAAATGAGGTATCAATATCCTAAAAAGAAGAATAAGAATTTATTCGACAAAACATGCATAAAAACAAAATGTAATGAACACCTGAATAACAAGTAGCAATAAAATATTACTAATAATAAGCTAAAAATATGACCATATATGCTTTCATAACAATGAGCATGATTCTTTAATAAGTAAATGTCATTATTTAAATCATTATACAAGATGATCAGAAACATACGAAGCAAATCAGTACTAACGTAAGGAAAAATATCACAATCTCATATTTATCCGAGACTTGTTATACTTTGGAAATTACTGGGGTGTATTTTATCATCCACATACATGTTTCCTCAATATGTAATATTATTTTCCATCCACCTACAATTTTATAAATCAAATTTTACCCTTCGGTGAGTTTTTTGAAAAAGATATTAAAGGAATCTTTTGTCGTTTTTCGTACGAGGTACTTTTTGACTTTTCCGACAAAAGTATGAGAAATAAGTTTTTTTAACTTATACGGTATGAATGTATATTTAAAACATTATTTCCAAGAAGTTTCATTTACAAGTTTTCATGATTATTTTTAATCAACATATTTTAGTTGAGAATTGTATGACATGTTCAGAAAGGAAACATGTTTTTGAAGTAGAAAGGATATTTTCCTCAAGAATGGAGTTCAGGTGTTTTATCAAAATTATTTTCCATATAAAATAATAAAGGGTTCTATTTATATCCCTTTTATTACATTGAATTGATTATGTTGTGATGGAATTATTTTTATGAATTCCTTTATCTTATATGCATTGTCTTATGATGTCACGATGTTTAAGAATCCCATTTTTATTACATGGGTTATGCAATGTTGTATGAATTTTTTTATTTTGTGGAACACATAAGAATTGTATCATTATGAGATGGATGGGACCTATATCTCTCTCGAATGCATTGGGTAAAGATTTTATATCTCATGAGATAGACATATCTGGAACGGCAGGTTAAACCGGTTCAGTGAAACATGAATGAAATGAGGAATGAACTCAGTTCAGAAATGGAATTTGTCCACTAAGATAGTCTTGGAAATGTGTCTTGACTAATCAGAAACGTTTCTCTATGATTATGTGTGTATTCCACAAAGTTTCATGTTTCAGGTTATGATTATTGGGATTACATTTCACTACTATGAGTTATCCCATGTTATAAAATTATGAACTCTTTTTAGGTTAAGATTTCAAAAATGTTATGTTCTTATGAATATGATGTGATTGATATTTATTTTGTTACCCTTAATGGGAATTTGAGATTACGCTTTTGTATGTTTTCTTTCCCGAGGTCAGGAAGAATGTTATTAAGTAGGATATGCCAAAAGGGACTCTAGATATGATGAAATAAATGGGAGACAATGTAGATGTATTATGAACCAGTTGTTTATGTTTCCCAGTTTCTAAAGACACTATACCTATACGGTCCTTTCCTGGTTTTGTTATTTGTTGTAATAAGTGTGATTCAATTTTGAAGTATTAACAATTTATGTAAAGTTTGGGTCATTATAAGAATGGTTTTAAGTATAAGTACTAAAGGTGGATATATTTATGGGAGATTTTTAAGAGATTTAATTATGATATATTTTTTTGTGGAGTTTCTAAATAAAATAATATATTACGGTCCTCGAGAATGTAATTTTTTATGTACAGAATATTCATCTATAAAGATGTGTGGTCCGCGTATGTCAAGCCTGGGTCACTATATGTGGTCTCAAATGAAACATTTATTAATACTTTGTAAACTAGGACTGGAAAACATTATTGATATCCCTAGGTATATTTATAAGGATATTTCTATATATGCCTCTAAGGATAAGTATAAGGATGAGTTAATTTTTAGGAAAATATCCTGGAATTTTGGTAAAGGATAGAGTGAGTGGTTTCATAAAAATAAATCACTATTTGGACACTACAAGTGGATGTGGCTTTGGAAGATATATACCAAGGGGTAATAATTATAACAAGATGTTTTAGGCTTGACTTAGGGTAATATACGACATGAAAATGTACCTTGATGGGCCCCTAGTTTGACACACCCGACAGATATGTTTTGGGAATTCATGAACTCATCATGAACCATCATAAAATATTTAAATATAAGTTTTCTATTAATATCATTGGATTAAACTAGAGTGTCATAGATTAAGGAATGTTACATGATTTAGACTTCCTATAAGTAATTTTTTATGAATATGTGGTTTTCTTATATGATGTGTGTATCTCACCCTGTGATTTCCAAATTTAAACAATAAAGATAACTATATGTAACATGGATAACATTGAATGTTTTATATATGGAAATTATAGAAATTATGATAATATATTTCCCATGTAGAAATCTCATAATGAGAATTAGGAAGGTGGTATTAGAATTTGTTGTACTTATGAAGATAAAGAGACAACAAACAACATGTTAAAGGTATGTGATGTTCTTACAGTATTTTTTATGTTGATCATAGTAATAATGATTAAATTGAGGTTATGAAACATTAGGGCATGATTCAAATTTTTTTATAGGGATGAGGTATTATGGAATAATTTGATGAAGCATGTATAATGGTAATGTTGGATTAGTGAAGTATTTATGTTTAATAATTCAATGATTATGTTATATGAACCATGAAATGTATATGTATTTTCAGAACACATTTCCATTAAAGATTGAAAGGGATATGTGTAATGTTAATGAAGACATAGATAATTGATTTCATGTAAATGTGATATTTTGATCAATATAAGGTAACCCTTAATTAATGTCGGGCATTGAGATAATGATGTTTAGATAAATATATGTTTGTTATGAATATATTAATTCGATGGTATGGATTATCCTAGAACTGATTGTTGAAAAAGTGTTGTATTTCATCAAGGATGAAGTTTACATATTCTTGTATTTAAAGAATATATACATTAATCATTGGAATTTGGAATTGTGCATGTTTTCTTAAATAAGTATTTATAGTAATTAAGGGTACTTCCATATTTCAAGGGAATATACAATGAGGCTATTCCCTAGTTTGGAATGTGACAACCAAGAGATAATTAATGATATATGGTAGATCAATGTTAAGATGATTTTGTGACATTATATCTAAATAATTGAAATTTAATCATTTGGAAGGGTTATAAGTTTAACCATTTAAGAAATGGTTAAGTTATACTTCATATAAAGTTATTAAGATTAAATTATAATCCCTCAATATAAGGATTTATGAATATTGCATGTCCTATAAAAACTACTCAGTTTTGATGATAACTGATGACAAATGGGAGGGTATATCGATGATCTCATGATCCGTGAGTACATCATAAATGAAAAAGTAACCTTATATTTTGAAGAAAGAGGTAATGTGGCTTAATGAAATATAAAGGGTGACATTTTCCTGAAATCAGGCAAGTATATATTTTCATGAAAATTCATTAACTATAGGAAAAAATATCGTTAAGATAAATATTTTTCCTATTAATTTTATTTTAGAATAATCATAAGGTCTCTTAGTTGATTATAGATTTATGGCTTTTTATTTCTTCAACATTCTCTTAACCATTTTCAATATCACTATCCATTATAAGTTGATGGTAATATTTCTCTTATATGTCCATGTTTTCACTTCCCACCTATGTTCTCTTATGTGGGAATCTCATTATGAGTTACTTTGGGTAACCATTATGGTTCCAAATTTCTTTTTTTAATAAATGTTTTAGTATCCAATTTTACGATGTGGGTTTATATGAATGACTCTTTCAAGTATGAAGTATTTGAAAACCTAAACTGTCACACCCCGACCACAGATATCTTTATTTTACTTCTTTCTTGGTCCCTATTTAAAAATTTTCGAGGTTTAGTTGTGTCGGCGGTCTTGCGCCGGTGCGCGGTCGTCGCATCGCTAGCTGTGATCGTGCGTTCGGCTCGGGTGACTATGTGTTCACCCATCGTTTTAAATATTAAAGTTTTTACGTTGAATTTTTATTATTATTACTATTTGAGTTGTGTTATTATTATTGTAGTTATTTTCCGTGTATAAGTATATATATATATATGTCTATATATGTGTATATATATACATATGTACATACTTTAATACGTTATGTTTATATATGTATATATATATATATATTGTATCTATGTGTATATGTTTATATATAGGTTTATATATATATTTTTGAGTATGCTCTTATATATATTTGTGTGTTTTGATTATAATAATAATTATTATAATTAACTAACTTTTATTTATTATCATTATCTTATTGTTATAATTATTATTATAAAGTTTTAATAATATTATTAAGAAGGTTTGTTATTATTAATATGAAGCAATTATTATTATTATCATAAAGTTTTATTATTATTATGAAGTTTTATTATTATTATTATTATTATTATTATTATTATATATATATGTTTTAACTTAACCCTAATCTCCCGCATCCCCCGTTTTTCTCCCCCCCCCCGCTTCCTTCCTGCGTACGCCGCCCCCAACTCCTTCTGCACCCCACCACGCCTGACCTCCTCACTCCCCATCCCGCGCGCTGTGTCCGGCCAGCACCGCCCCCGAATCCCCTACACCGGCCTCCGGCCTCCCCGGCTCCACCGACATCCCACCGCCCTGGACCCTGCCCGCGCCCGACCTCGCCGCCGGCCTCCACGCCCAGCCACCGTCCCGGCTTTCCCGACCCTCTCCGCCGCTCGCCGTCCCGCTGCGCCAAGCCACCGGCCTACGGCGACTCCAGCCTCCGTCGCCGGCGCACCCTGCTGCCTCCACCATTCCGGCCACCCCTGTCCCGGCTCCCTCTTCCCCGTCCCGACAACCCCGCACCGGGCCTCCCGATCCGCCGCCTCTCCGCGCGCCCTGGCGTCGCCCTCGCCGCCGTCCGACCCTCCCTATCCTGGCCTCCTCCGCACGCCCCGGCGTCGCCCTCGCCTCCATCCCGGCTCCCTCTCCCCCTGACCCGGCCTCCCACCGGCCGCCGCACCACCTGGGCGTTTTCCCCCCCTCTACTCCTTGTGAGTTTTGTTTTTATTTTTATTTTGTTTTTTTTATTTTCTTTCTTTATGTGTTAATCTCATTTATTTACGTTTTTTTATTATATATATATAACGTTTTAATATTTTTATCATGTTAATAATAATAATAATATTATTATATTATTATTATGTCATTATTATTATTATAATTATATTATTATTATTATTATTACTATTATTATTATTATTATCATGTTATTAAGTTATTATTTTTATTATTATTGCTATATTATTATTATTATTATTATTATTATTACTATTATCTTATCATTTTTATATTATTATATTATAATTATGCTAGATTACTATTATTATTATCATTATATTATTATTATTGTGATTATATTATTGTTATATTATTATTATTTTAATATTATTCTATTAGTATTATTATTGTATTACTATATTATTATTATTATTATATTATGTTATTATTATTATATTATTATTATTATTAATATTTTTTTGTTATCATTATTTTATTGGGTATGCTCTCATAATAATTATTATTATATTAATATTGTTATTATTATTATATTATTATATTATAAATGTGATAAATTATTATTGTTATTATTATTGTATTATTATAATCGTGCCATATTATGATTGTTATTATATTATTATTATTATTATTATATGGTGTTATTATTATTATGATGTTATTGTTA
Source organism: Viscum album (assembly GCA_963277665.1). Classification (NCBI taxonomy): domain Eukaryota; kingdom Viridiplantae; phylum Streptophyta; class Magnoliopsida; order Santalales; family Viscaceae; genus Viscum; species Viscum album. Next base: position 824,702,109 of record OY728131.1, read on the forward strand.
TCATCATTATTATTTTCACATTATTATTATTACGATTGTTATTACTATTATGATATTATTATTATTGTTGAACCCGTTTAATGGTCTTTTGATTTAGGACTGGTTTGACGGCGCAATATGGTGCGACCATTACACAACCGGAGTTTTGCGCCGTGTCATTTTTCGTTCCGAGCTGCGTCTTGAGGTAGGTCTCCCTTTCCACTCGCCCTTAAGTTTAGAATTTATTTATTCCTTGACTTTTTATTAAGTTTCAGTAACTTTAAAAGTATTATTAAGTAGTTATTTATAGTGTGGTTATCTGCTGATTATTAAAGCTGTTTTAATTCTAGCGGTTCATTGAAAGCATTTTCTTGGATTTAATTGTGTGTTTCCATGGTAGTGTTGCTAAATGGTTTTTCCGAAAAAATGAAATTTATGTTGAATTGTGTACTGAAATGTCTTTGGTGTGTGCAAATTAGTAGGTATATTGCTAATGGAAAAAGGTGTTTCTTAGAACCTGGATTAGAGAAAATGACTGTATGATCTTTAAACATGATTTTGGAAACCTTATGTATGGTTCTTGGTTGATGAAAAATGTTTTCCTTTGTCACGCGAACAACAGTTTGGATTTCATTTAAGAAATTGCATTCCTTCAAAAAAATGATTAAAGGCCCATTTGGCTCTTGATAAAATTGGCGTACATTTGGATACTGGAAAATGATTTTTTTTGCTTGTGATACCAGTGTGTTTTATGTTTAATATGCTGTATTGAGTTTCTTAAATAAAGTTTTAAGTGTGTTTCTGGTTTTCAATGAAATGGCGTGTGTCATATCCCTTTAAAAATGCTTTAGTATTTAATGGTCAAAATGAAAGTGACATGACGGCCCGGTTGGCACTTTAATAAATGTGAAGTGATTATACATATATATATATACGTACTTTTGAGTGCATTTCTACAGGGGGACATCCCTTCGAGGGTTGTCGTGTAGCGATGTCCGTGTAAGGGGTTGGCAAGTGCGGTGAGATGAGTCACACGTGCAAGGGTCTCCCACATACACGGTGTTACTAAAACCACCATGGGTTCCTGGGAGTCTTGTAGATTATCGAGTGACCGTTGCTTGCTAACCCTGATTAGATGGGTTAGTACACCCTGGATTTGTGGACAGGTCAGGAGGGATGTGCCACTGGTTGGCTATTAGGGCGGCCAGTTGGTTATTGACTATGGAGTACCACGCCGGCAGGTAGTCTGAACCCGAGTACGTCCAGGGGTTTTCTAGGGATGTTCAGGATCGCCCATGGTTATTGCTGATAACTTCTGGTTTATTTTTTCTTGCACTTGGTTTTCCTTTCTTGTTTACCTTTACTTGCACTTGTTTTCCCTGCTTGTTTACTTTCAGTCATCCTTCACATCCTGTACTGTTAGACTTTGGGAAAATGGTTTTCAAATGAAAATGATTTATTCTCTTTTGGGTAAGCTTTGAAAATGTAACACTTTGCTTTTTAGAATGAGTTTGAAACTGATGAAAGGGGACTAACTTTCAAAAAGAATAAGGTAAATGTCTTGTGTTTGATTTTCAAGTAAAGCATTACAAAAACATACTTTTATACATTATAGTTCAAACCTAGATTATGTAGATTCTCTATTTACTGGCAGTGCATTGGGATTTGTTGTGGGGATCACCTACTGAGTACTTTTGTGCTCACGCCTATCTTTTACCTTTTTCAGTTGCAGGTTCCTTGTGTTTAGGTTTTCTTTCTTGAGTCGCTCAGTGTGGGAGCGATGTTGGTTGTAGTTGGGAGGTGACCCGCGAGGTCACGAGGAGGTATGTCGTGGTGTATGTTTGTTTATGGCTTTAGTGTTTGTCTGTTGTTTAGTTTATATTCGTTCTTTGATCCTGTTTTTAGTTTGGGCTGAAATCGTTCCCAACGTTTGAAATTTTACTGCCCGGCACTTGTTTCCATCTCGGGGGGATCGGGAACGCCCCTCAGGACTTGCCGCGGACCGGCTCGGGTGACCGGTTCAGGGTCGACTCGGGCTGGTTCGTGACAAAATGGTATCAGGGGAGGTTCTTGTTATTTGGGTTGTCTGGTAGAAGGTGATTAGGACTGTCGGAACTCGAGGGGTAGGTATGGGAAGAGCGTCGCGAACTCTTGCTCGCACTGATCCTCGAGTTACCAGGGGTAGTTCGGGAATTGTGTCCTTGTCTTTTCTGGTTTGTCTTGGATTGAGAGATGAAATGGAGGCAAGACGATGTTACATCGTGATTTCACATGGAGTAGAGACCCATGTGGAGTCCGAGTACATGGTTTGACTTCCTCCTAGTGGTCGACGCTGACTTGGGACCTGGACCACTACCATGTCGCCAGGTTGAGCGTGACTACTAGTCCCTCATTTCAGTGATTGATGCAAATTTGGATGCTGCTTTTGTTTTGTTCTGTGTAAGTACGTTGTTGGAAAAGAAAAAGGTTTTGAAAAAAAATTGGACTGGTTTCTTTTAAAGGGCATTAAATATATGAAATGGGTTTTAAAAATGAAATCTCTTGATTTGGAAAATCTGTTGTTTGCTTGGAATTGGTTAAGAATGATTTGGGGTGAAACCTCAGGTCCTCTTTATGAACTTTTGCACATGTGTGAGAATGCATGGGAAAAAAATGCGTGTTGGTGCGAGTATTATTTGACAGTGGATAAAGACATGTGCAACGGGTCATGAGATTAGCTGGGTGTGTATTTGAAATTAAAGGCTTGACCTTATTTTCTAAATTGGTTTTAAAGGGGAAACAGTTTTGGAAAGTTTTTGGTTTGAAATTGGACTGGTTTTTGGAAAGTGGTCTTGAAAAAGGATGGTTTTAATGTTTAAAATAAAAATGAGGCTTTATTTTGGTTGGTGTTTGTGTTTGTTTGGTCTTGTGCCGACTGTTTTGATGAAGGTTCTTTTATTGAGGTTGCTTTGGGTTGATATTGGTTTTGGCTTTGTGTTTTATATGTCGCTCAGGAAATGCAGCCCAGAAAGGTCTCTAAGGATTCTGATAGGTCATGATCAGTTTTTGGTCCTCCTCAGACTTTGCCTATTCTCTATGGTGATCAGGGTCCGTTAGAGGCAGTGAAATGGCTCAAGGAAGTGGAGCGTGTCTTTGGAATGTTGGGAACTCCCGATAATGTTATGGTTCATGCAATTATGGAGTTGTTCGAGGGTCCAGCTCTGGACCAGTGGAAGATGGTTACCCCACCATCAATGCAAGGTGAAATGGCATGGGATGTCTTTAGAGTCGTTTTCATCCAATGGTTTGTACCTGAGGGAGTGAAACTGGAGAAAAAGGGAGAGCTTGTGCATATTCAACAAGGCCAACGGACGGTGACGGCATATGTTGACCATTTCAAGGAACTGATTCCCTTTTTTCCAGATGTAGCGTCGCATGAGCTCATGAAGGCCTCTTTTTTCACCGAGGGTCTACGTCCAGAGATCAAGGAGCGAGTCCTCCCTCCTAAAGACCTTTGTTTCGAGATGCTGGTGGAGGAAGCCTTCTTGGATGAGTTGGTTTCTGGTGCGCTGGTGGTTAATACTTCAACATCCCCTGTTGTTCGTAAGAATTCCCCCTTTTGTGAGGAAGAGGCGCCAGAGATATATGCTCCAATGAAGTTATCACCTTTGGTCCCAGTTCCCAGTTCATCAGATCGTTCGATGGTATGCTATCAGTGTGGTCGTTTCGGGCATTTAAAGCCATCTTGTAGCAACCCTCCAAAGACGTGTCATCGATGCGGCTGCCTGGGTCATCTGGAGAAGTTTTGTCGAAAGCGTCGCTTGGAGAGGACGTTGTAGAGTGTCAGTACCTGACTGTGAGGCAGGAGATGTTTCAGCCATCAGAGCTCCAGCCACAGGTCTCAGGGTGAAGCTCGCGCACAGTCAGAAGTTCCCAAGGTTGTAAAGCCTTGGTCAAAGTTCTATCTTCCGTGTTGACGATGGAGAAATTAAAAACCTTTTCATAATTGTTTTCCTGCTATTAAAGTTCCAATAGCGTTATAAATGCGTTGTTTTTCTATAAAGTGGTGATGGAATTGCTCTATGATAATCTATGCGGACTTGTCATGTGGACATAATATTCTGAATCGTGTGTCCTTCTTAAAAGTGTGTTTGACCCTCGTTTCGGTTGACCTCGTTGTAGTTATGTTGTCGATGTGGTTATGTTTCATGGACTTCAGTAGATCATGTCTCCAATTTGATATTTGTTAAATATTTTTCTATGGATTTTCCCTGGTGTTGAAGGATGTTGACTCTAGTCGAGGATTCAATGTCTTGACGGAGGTGTTGTTTTAATCGTGCTATAAGAGTTGGTTCAAATTGGTTGGGAGTTCCCAGGTCAACCCCCCTTTTTCCTAGGGTTGTCTATTTAAATGGTAATTTTTTCTGCACTAGTTGAGTTCTTGTGGTGGGGAGAACCCCTTCGTGTTCTCCCCTCAACCTCAGACTCCATTTTTCTCTTGGATGGGTCGGGTGTGACCAGTGTGGGGTAAGGTTATCCTGAAAATCTCAGTTCTTTTCAGTTCCTTTAGTTCTGTTTGGGCTTAGACTTGGTTTTTGGCTGACTTGTGTCTTGGTGACTTTCTGGGGGCAGAATGTGTCCGTGGTGGGGAGAATTGTCACACCCTGACCACAGATATCTTTATTTTACTTCTTTCTTGGTCCCAATTTAAAATATTTCGAGGTTTAGTTGTGTCGGCGGTCTCGTGCTGGTGCACGGTCGCCGCATCGATAGCGGTGATCGTGCGTTCGGCCCGTGTGATTATGTGTTCACCCACCGTTTTAAATATTAAAGTTTTTACGTTGACTTTTTATTATTATTACTTTTTTTGTTGCGTTATTATTATTGTAGTTATTTTCCATGTATAATTATATATATATATATATGTCTATATATGTGTATATATATACATATGTATATACTTTAATACGTTATGTTTATATATGTATATATATATATATATATATTGTATCTATGTGTATATGTTTATATATAGGTTTATATATATATGTTTGGGTATGCGCCTATATATATTTGTGTGTTTTGATTATAATAATTATTATTATAATTAACTGACTTTTATTTATTATCATTATCTTATTGTTATGATTATTATTATTAAGTTTTACTAATATTATTAAGAAGGTTTGTTATTATTAATATGAAGTAATTATTATTATTATCATAATGTTTTATTATTATTATGAAGTTTTATTATTATTATTATTATTATTATTACTATATATATGTTAAAACTTAACCCTAATCTCCCGCATCCCCCATTTTTTTCTCTCTCCCCCCCCCCCCGCTTCCTTCTTGCGTATGCCGCCCCCATCTCCTTCTGCACCCCACTGCGCCTGACCTCCTCACTCCCCATCCCGCGCGCCGTGCCCCGCCTGCCCCGCCCCCGACTCCCCTGCACCGGACTCCGGCCTCCCCGGCTCCATCGACATCCCACCGCCCTGGCCCCTGCCCGCGCCTGACCTCGCCGCCGGCCTCCACGCCCAGCCACCGTCCCGGCTTCCCAGACCCTCTCCGCTGGTCGTCATCCCGCCACGCCAAGCCGCCGGCCTCCAGCGACTCCAGCCTCTGTCGCCGGCGCACCCTGGTGCCTCTATCAGTCCGTCCACCCCTGTCCCGGCTCCCTCTTCCCCATCCTGACATCCCCGCACCCGACCTCCCGATCCGCCGCCTCTCCGCGCGCCCCGGCATTGTCCTCGCCGCCGTCCGACCCTCCCTGTCCCGGCCTCCTTCGCATGCCCCGGCGTCGCCCTCACCGCTGTCCCGTCTCCCTCTCCCCCTGACCCGGCCTCCCTCCGACCGCCGCACCACCTGGGCGTTTTCCCTCCCTCCGCTCATTGTGAGTTTTGTTTTTATTTTTATTTTTTTATTTTTTTATTTTTTTTCTTTATGTGTTAATCTCATTTATTTACGTTTTTATATATATATAACGTTTTAATATTTTTATCATGTTAATAATAATAATAATATTTTACTATTATTATTATATTATTATTATTATTATTATTATATTATTATTATTATTATATTATTATTATTATTATTATTATTATTATATTATTATTATTATTATTATTATTATTATTATCATGTTATTAAGTTATTATTTATATTATTATTGCTATATTATTATTATGATTATGATGATGATGATGATGATGATTATTATTATTATTATTATTATTATTATTACTATTATCTTATAATTTTTATATTATTATATTATAATTATGCGAGATTACTATTATTATTATCATTATATTATTATTATTGTGATTATATTATTGTTATATTATTATTATGTTAATATTATTCTATTAGTATTATTATTGTATTACTATATTATTAATATTATCATATTATGTTATTATTATAATAATATTATTATTATTAATATTATTATTGTTATCATTATTTTATTGGGTATGCTCTCATAATAATTATTATTATATTAATATTGTTATTATTATTATATTATTATATTATAAATGTGCTAAATTATTATTATCATTATTATTGTATTATTATAATCGTTCCATATTATGATTGTTATTATATCATTATTATTATTATTATATGGTGTTATTATTATTATGATGTTATTGTTATCACCATTATTATTTTCACATTATTATTATTACGATTGTTATTACTATTATGATATTATTATTATTGCTGAACCCGTTTAATGGTCTTTTATTTTAGGACCGGTTTGAAGGCGCAATACGGTGTGACCATTACGCAATGGGAGTTTTGTGCCGTGTCGTTTTTCATTCTGAGCTGCGTCTTGAAGTAGGTCTCCCTTTGCACTTTCCCTTAAGATTAGAATTTATTTATTTCTTGACTTTTTATTATGTTTCATTAAATTTAAAAGAACTATTATGTAGTTATTTATAGTGTGGTGATCTTCTGATGATTAAAGCTGTTTTAATTCTAGCGGTTCATTGAAAGCATTTTCTGGGATTTAATTGTGTGTTTCCATGGTAGTGTTGCTAAATGGTTTTTCCTGAAAAATGAAATTTATGTTGAATTGTGTTTTGAAATGACTTTGGTGTGTGCAAATTAGTAGGTATATTGCTAATGGAAAAAGGTGTTTCTTAGAACCTGGATTAGAGAAAATGACTGTATGATCATTAAACATGATTTTGGAAACCATAAGTATGGTTCTTGGTTGATGAAAAATGTTTTACTTTGTCACGTGAACAATAGTTTGGATTTCATTTAAGAAATAGCGTTCCTTCAAAAAAATGATTAAAGGCCCCTTTGGCTCTTGATAAAATTGGCATACATTTGGATACTGGAAAATGATTTTTTTTGCTTTTGATACCAGTGTGTTTCAAGTTTAATATGTTTTATTGAGTTTCTTAAATAAAGTTTTAAGTGTGTTTCTAGTTTTCAATGAAATGGATTGTGTCATATCCCTTTAAAAATGCTTTAGTATTTAATGGTCAAAATGAAAGTGACATGATGGCCCGGTTGGAACTTTAATAAATGTGAAGTGATTATACATATATATATATACGTACTTGTGAGGGCATTTCTATAGGGTGACTTCCCTTCGAGGGTTGTCGTGTAGAGATGTTCGTGTAAGGGGTTGGCAAGTGCGTTGAGATGAGTCACGCGTGCGAGGGTCTTCCACTTACACAGTGTTACTAAAACCACCATGGGTTCCTTGGCGTCTTGTAGATTATCAAGTGACGGTTTCTTGCTAACCCTGATTAGATTGGTTAGTACCCCCTAGGGTTGTGGACAGGCCAGGAGGGATGTGCCACTGGTTGGCTATTAGGGTGGCCAGTTGGTTATTGACTATGGAGTACCACGCCGGCAGGTAGTCTGAACCCGAGTACGTCCAGGGGTTTTCTAGGGATGTTCAGGATCGCCCATGGTTATTGCTGATATCTTCTGGGTTATTTTTCCTTCCACTTGGTTTTCCTTGCTTGTTTACATTTACTTGCACTTGTTTTCCCTACTTGTTTACTTTCAGTCATCCTTCATAGCTTGTACTGTTAGACTTTGGGAAAATGGTTTTCAAATGAAAATGCTTTATTCTCTTTGGGTATGATTTGAAAATGTAACACTTTGCTTTTTATAAAGAGTTTAAAACTGATGAAAGGGGACTAACTTTCAAAAAGAATAAGGGAAATGTCTCGTGTTTGATTTTCAAGTAAAGCATTACGAAAACATACTTTTATACATTATAGTTCAAACCTGGATTATGTAGATTCTCTATTTACTGGCAGTGCATTAGGATTTGTTGTGGGGCTCACCTACTGAGTACTTTTGTGATCACGCCTATCTTTTACCTTTTTCAGTTGCAGGTTCGTTGTGTTCAGGTTTTCCTGCTTGAGTCGATCAGTGTGGGAGCGACGTTGGTTGTAGTTGGGAGGTGACCTGCGAGGTCACGAGGAGGTATGTCGTGGTGTAGGTTTGTTTATGGCTTTAGTGTTTGTCTGTTGTTTAGTTTATATTCGTTCTTTGATCCTGTTTTTAGTTTGGGCTGAAATCATTCCCAGCGTTTGAAATTTTACTACACGACACTTGTTGCCATCCCGGGGGGATCGGGAACACCCCTTGGGACTTGCCGCGGACCGGTTCGGGTGACCGGTTCAGGGTCGACCCGGGCTGATTCGTGACATAAAAAAATTTTGAGGGAGAAATTTATTTTAAGGGGGGTTGAATCTAACACCCTGAGATTATGTGACCTATTTTTTTAAAATTAATTTATCCTTTCCATATTTTTCATTTCACATGACACTAGAAATATTTCTTTATATATATATATATATATATTAAAACACTAATTCAAACATTCCATTCACACAAAATACCGACTTGGCTTGTGCTACACGTAATACCGACTTGGATTGTGCTACACAGAATACCGACTTATATTGAGCTAACCAAAACATCATATTGGTTTACGTTGTATTAAAAACCAACTTTTCATATGTTATGTGCAAAACTGGCTTGGTGTATGACTCGGTGTACATTACATGCAACACAGACTTGGCAAACACTGCACGCAACATGAGTTTCTATGAAACACACACACACATGTAATTATTTCTATGAGAAAAATCTAACTTAAATATTAAACATAGTTATAGTAATAGTAAAAAATACTTTCAAATATTTTTTATAATATATTTTTATAAATAAAAATTAATGGTAATGAAATATAATATTTTTATTAAAGTCCTTTTATGTTAAAAATAATGTTCTTATGAATGAACTACTTTTAATAATAAAATTATTTTTAGAAAAACTTAGAATATTTTATTTGTTAAAATAACTTCATTTTTGAATTCATAATTCAAAAATTAGCATAAGGTTATTTTTTGACATTTTTTTGAGTAACAAAATTTTTTGATGAATAGTAAAAGCACTGCTTTTAGTAAGAATCGACATTTTTCTCTAATTAAGTATTAATTATAAATATTTTTTTAATTTTTCAAAACCAAAATAGATAAATATTAAATATATTAATATAATGTAATTCATTATAATTAATTTTAATTTGAAAATGAATATATAATCTTAAAAAACATTTGAACTTTTTCTTACGTTAAAACCCTGTTATTTCGTGTCGTCTATGGGATCCACACTAATATTAATTTTTCCAATTTTGGAAATTGAATTTAGGAAATACAAAATAAGACATTTTAATGAGTACAATATTTATATTCTAATAATACCTAGTAAATTTTTTACCAAAATCAATAGTAAAAGTGATTACAATTAATCACAATAGTTAAGGATAAATTATGCTTAAATATGGATGAAACCTTAAACCTAAAGGCCGAAACGACCTAGAAACATGTCCAACACCCACTTTATGTCCATATATGAGTCATAGAACTTCCATTATTTAGTTTTTTTGGTTTGGTATGACTTTTTTTGGTAATAACATGTTCATTCCAAACTTGTTTCTAAAAATTCCAAGTGGGTCATTTTCTTTCACTATAAAGGCCACCACCTGTAAATATTCCTCACACATCCAAAACATATTATGTTCATCCAATTATTTCCAAATACACTTCAAAAAAATCCACCATTATACATTTAAGAATCTATTTTTTCAGAAAGCCTTTCAATGAAGCCTTTTGACACAAACCCAAAGGAGTTACCCTATTAAGAGGTAACATCTATTCTAAAGCTCCTTACCATTATTTCCCATATTCACCCCTCCACCCTATTATTTCTTAATTTTATGAAACAAGCAGTATCCTAAATGATCTATGATGTTTTTATTAAAATATTCCAACATAAACTTACAAAAACCTTCATCTAATAGATATCTAACATACTATTTTTATGTATAATGAACTACTACCTCAAAAAATGATGATTTTATATTCCTCCTTTACAACCAATCATGATGGAAATTATGATGGAAAAAATATTTATAGATAAAATATATTTTATTTATTATTTATTTAGTCTTTTTGTACTCCATTTACAAAATACATCTCTTTATTGTCCATTTGGTGTTAATACAATAGTCTTATTTGGGGAAGTGTGGACTACTGCCTCCTCACAATGATGTAACTCGTTCACACACCACATGGAACGTATTAAGGATGGTTTTAATGAACTCATATAATGCATGTAACATAATAATTATATTGAAATGATATTATATACATATAATCTTATAATTCATTTTCTCTCTTTCTTTTTATTCGATAATTAAAATGAAAAAAACATTCATGTGTACATACGACATACCATCTCTATGAATGATGTATTCCATTTAATACATAATTATTATATAAATATAATATATTAAAATTATATTAATATCATTATTGACATTCTGGAATCATGATATATGTATAATAAGAAAAAATATAACAAATTAAGTCAAATAAAAAGAACAATGTGAATATTACCCAAAGTGAAACTTTAACATAGAATCATTAACAAGAAAGTAATATAAGGTCATAATAAAATCATTTAAGGTAATATATATATAAGAATATTATTATATAAAATATTTACAATAAACTAATATAATTATATAGGAGTATTTTATGAGTACGAAGAGAGTCAATACACATGGTAAAGGGATTTCATCTCACTTTTAACTTCATTGAGATTCGGGTTATGTTAAGCACACATTATTTTTTTGTGGTGTATATACCTCCCATGATTGTATTATATATATATTATAATTATATTCATGGGTATTTGAATATTCATTTTATGATCCTTCTACCATGAGTTATAAGTTTCAAAATTAACCAAATTGTTAAAATGTTTTGTCTTAATTTCCCTTCTTTGAGACTCATATTTTGTTATGTAGCTGAAATATTTTTTGAGGTGAAAATATTACTATTTTTCATTCTATAGAATGAATCAAAATATTTTAATGAAATTATATGCTTCGTTTTTTTCCTTTTCTTACATGGAGAGTATGATATCAAGATACCAATTTATACGATTTTATTGAGACAATGTCATTGTTTTTTTGAGATTGTTTAGATTTAAGCCTTCTTTGATGAAATATTATGATCAATATCTCAAGAAAACTCATGAGTTTCCTTATCATATATTTTTTAAGATATAAAAATGTTTTATTACCATTTTCCCACTCATTAGTACTTATGTTAATGCTTTTATGTATAATATTACCATCTCTCTCTTCCATCGAAAATCTATTATATTCCAAAACCATGTTTTTGAAAATGTTTTCAGATATTTTTTCAAATTATAATTGAAGATAATATTCCAAGATAAATAATTTCAAAAATGTTTTATTATTTTCAAATATTACAGTACATGTTTCAAATCTATTTTCAAATAAAAACGTTTTCAAAAGTTTTTATGTTATAAAAATAATTTTTAAAATAGGAAAGGATATTTTCATCTAGAAATGTTTTTGAAAGATATTTAAAAATTAGTTTCCATCTAAGATGATATACTATTATGTTAATAATTAACTTATAGTAAATTATCTAAAGGTTCTATTCTTATTTTTTATATTAATGGGTTATACTTTTTTATGTTGTTTAAGAAGACCATTTCCCTTTCATAGGTTACATGTTTATGAAACCCAATTATTTTCATGGATTATTCATTGTTGAAATGGTTCTGAAATCTATTTATATTTCATTTGTTATGATGTGATGAAATGTTTATGATACCTATTTCCTTTCATGGGTTGTGATTTAATGTTTATAAAAGATATATATATATATTTGGGTTATGATATGATTAATGTTTTATTATCTTGTAGAACATTTTTGAATGCTTTTATTTTGATATGGGTCGGACCAATATCTCACTCTAATGTATTGGGTAATGATGGATGTTTCAAGTGTATAAATTATATGTCTGAACCGGATTACATGTTAGCAATTTTATTCATGGACCTTGTTGCATGTCCATATGTTTATGAATGAACCTTATTAAATTATCAAAATTTTATTAGTGAACCCTATTACATGTTCCTAATGTTATGCATGGCCCTGGATTAATGTATATAAGATTATGTGTGAACTTGATTACATGTTCACAATTTTATGACTTAACTGTATTATATGTTCAAAATGTTATGCATGGTCCTGGTTACATGTTCATTAGGTAATACATGACCCAGATCACACATTCACAATGTCATTCTTGGATTTGGTTTCATGTCTATAAGGTAATGCATGAATTTTATTACATGTTCAAAATGTTATGATTGGTCTTGGTTTTTCATCCATAAGGTTAAGCTTGAACCTGATTACATATTCAAATTGTTATGAATGGACTTGGTTGCAAGTCCATAAGTTGAATATGGGGCCTGATTTCAGGTACTTGACTTAATGAGTGTACCTGTTTCTACTTATACATGTTCATAATGTTACAAACCAACATGAACACCACAAATACCATGTCTTTCCCTATGATATGCTTCCTTTTCCTATGTTATTTATTTATTTATGATTCAAGTCTTATGATCTAACATTATTTATTATATTCTCTAATATGGAGGGCATGATCTTTAAGTGGTATGCTGAAATTCCATTCCATTTTGTCTATGTTATGCTTATGCATTTTTTAGTTACCCTTACTGAGCATATGAGCTCACCCATTTCTTATGTTTCCTTTCCCCAGGGTATGAAGAACGTTTTTAGGTAGAACTATTAATGGTGGAGATTTTTATAGGATATGTTTAAGATTTTTTACTGGTATATTATATTTTGTTTCTATGTTTCCAAAGACACTAAACTATTATGGTCCTCCGGCATGTAATTTTGTAATGTACTAAATATTCATAAAGAAATGATACAATATCAATGTATGTCAAGCCTAGTTCACTATAGTTGGTATCAAATTAATGGTTTAGTTAACCTTATAAAACTAGGATTAGAAAAACATAGTGAGATATGTAGGTATATTCCTAAGGATATATTGACAGATGTCTCTATGGATAAGTATAAGGGAGAATCAACAATTAGGAAACTTTCATGGAATTTTGGTAAAGGACAGAGTGAGTGCTTTCCTAGAAATACATCCCTATCTTGATACTACACATGGATGTGGCTCTATCATATATGTACCTTGGGGTAACAACTCTGATAAGATGATTTAAATTTGGCTAAGTGTAATTGAGTACATGACAACCGGCTTTGCTACACACCTGGTTTGACACTTTTGGGGGATACAAATTGGGAATTCACTAAATCTTCACGAACCATAATTCATGATTTAAATATAATTTGTACATTAATAACCTATAATGAACCTATGGTGTAATAGATTAAGGAATATGACATGATTTAGACATCCTATAATTTGTGTTTTTATGATTATGTGGTTTTCTTGTATGATATGTGTTTCTAACCTTGTTCTTTATAGTTTTAGTGAATTGAGATATCTATAACGATAATGGTTATAATTTATTGTTTAATATATGAAATGTATGGGCATTATGAAAATTTATTTCCAATGTTGATATATCATAACAAGAATTAGGAAGGTGGTATGAGAATTGGTTATACTACAAAAGATAATGAAACTGTAAACGACATGTGTAAGGTATGCGATGTACTTCCATTATTGTTTACATTGATCTTAAGAAGCATAATTATATAGAGGTTAAGGAACATTTATACATGATTCATATTTAGTGTTCTAGGTATGAGTTATTAAGGAATAAATTTACAAATCAAATGTAATGGTAAAGTTGGATTAATGAATAAATTATGTTTTGTAATTAACAAATTATGTTATATTAATCATGAAATGAATTTTCAATTTCAATACAAGTTTTCATTAAGAATTAAAAATGATATGTTTAATGGTTATGAATACATACATATTTTATTTCATGTTAGTTTGATATTTTTATTAAGGTAAGGAAACCTTTAATTAGTTATAGATGTGGAGATAATGATGTTTGGATAATGATATGTTTTTTATGAATAATTTAATTGGACAATATGGATTACCCAGGAACTGATTATTGAAAAAGTATTATTTTTCATCAAGGATGAAGTTTACATCTTCTTTTATTTGAATGATATATCCAAAAATCATTGGAAAAAGGGATTCATGCATATTTTTCCAAAAAGTTATATGGTAATTAAGGTGGCTACAACGTTTTATGGGAATATACAATGAGGTATTTGCATGTTTGGAATGTGACAACCAAGATCTAATTTGTGATATATAGGGGGTGAATTTTATATTGATTTTGTGATATTGTATGTAAAGTTAAATTTCATCTTTGAAATGGGTTATAAGTTTAACCATTTAAGAAAAGATTAAGTTAAATATCAAATTAAGTCAGTAAGATTAAATTACTATCCCTTAATATGAGGATTTATGCATATTTGATAGCCTATTCAAACTACTATATGTTGATGATAGCTGATGAAAAATGGGATGGTATATCATTGGTCTCATGATCTGTGTGTACATCATGAATGAAAAAAGTAACCTTCCATCTTAGAGAATGTGGTGTAGTAGGTCAACGAAATATAATTGGTGATGTTGTCCTGAAATCATTCAAGTATATCTTCTCATGAAAATTCATGATATTTAGAAAAAAGTATCTTCAAGCAAAAAATGTTGTCACAGTACTTTTGTCTTTAAATATTCAGATGGCCACATTGTTGATCGCTGATTTATGGATTTCTGATTATTATCTATCTCCAGAACTTTTTCTCTATCATTCTCTATCAGAACATGATGGTAAGATTTCTCTTCCATGCCCGTGTTTTCACTTCCCACCTATGTTATCCTATGTGTGAATCTCATTTTGAATTACTTTTGGTAACCATTGTGGTTTAAAATTTCACTTTGTAGGGAATTTTATGTATCCATTATTTACAATGTGGGTTTATATGAATGAAACATTCATGTATTAAACATTTGATAACCAAGATGAATTTTGAGGGTGAAATTCATTATAAGGTGTAGAATTTGTCACCTCAATATTTAGTGAAATATATATTTTTCAATTAATTTTTCATTTATATATTATTCATTTCACGAGACACTAGAAATAGTTATATATATATATATTATAACACTAATCCAAATATTATTTTCATAAGAAATACTAACTTGGCTTGCGATACACGTAATACTAACTTGGATCACAGTTCACGAAATATTGACTTTTCATGTGCTACTCAAAACACCTAATTGGATAATTTTATATAAAAAACTAACTTCGAGTACATTACATGAAATACTGGCTTATCATATGACTTGGCATACATTACACGCATCACTGAATTGGCATACAATGCACACAACACTGAGTGTCAATGAAACAGACACATATATAATTATATAATTATTTAAATGAGATTATTTTAACCTAACCATTAAACCTAGTAATAGGAATATTAATAAGTACTTGTCAAATATTTTTATAATCTATTTATATAAATAAAACATACTGATAATGAAAGATAATATTTTTGGAAATGTGATTTTATGTTAAATGTTTTTTTTCTGAATGAACCAATTTAAATAATAAAATTAATTTTAGAAACTTTTATAAATTTGATTTAATAAAATAAACATAATTTTTTAATTCTTAATTCCCAAATTATCTTAAGGTTATTTCTTGGGTTTTTATGAGAAACTTCATTTTTATATGAATAGTGAAAATTATTGAATTTAGTTCAAATTTGAATTTTTGTCTAAATAATTATTAATTATAAATGACATTATAAATTTGTTTTATGGTCACATTACATATATATTACATCCATTAATACAATATAATTCATTACAATCGATTTCAATTTTAAACTAAATATAAAATCTTAGAAAACTTTTGAACATTTTCTTTAAAATCCCATTATTTCACCCCATCTGTGAGATCAGAAAAAATATCAATTTTTACTATTCTGAGAATATAATTTATGAAATAATTCCCACACCATTGTATTTATTCTAATATTTATAGTCTAATAATTCCTGGTTATTTTTTTACCAAATTGATTAGTAAATGCGATTAAAATTAATCACAGTAGGTAAGGCCAAATTAAGCTTAAGTAGGGACTAAACCTTAAAATTAGGGGCCCAAAAAACCTATACACAAGTCCATGACCCAATTTTTTCCATATTTATTCCATAAATCTTCCATTATTTAGTTTTTTTCGCCAATTATGACTTTTGTTAGGTAAAAACATGTGCACACCGAACTTGTTTCTAAAAATTCCAAGTGAGTAATTTTCCTTCACTATAAAAGGCCAACACCTCTACACATTACATACACCTCTCAAAAATATTAGGTTTTGAAAATTCCAAAAAAACTAACTTCCCCAAAATCAATCCTTTTACCATGAATCTAACCTTTGTACTGAAATCATCTCAAGGAAACCTTTTGGCACAAACAAAAAAAAGTTTCTCGATTAAGGGGTATCATCTTCTCTCAAGATCCCTTATATTATTTTACCTCTGATAACCATAAAATATCATTATTAAATTCTTTTCTGAGAACCCCATAATCCAATATATAATAGTTTTTTATGAAAATATATTTACCTACACTTACACACACCTCTATCCAATTGATATTGAACACACTGTTTCCGTGTATGATGAACTACTGGCTCAAGAAATGATGATTGTTCATTTCAGCTTTACCATCAATAATGATGGAAATTATTATGGAAACTATATTTATATATTTAATATGTTATATTGATTATTTCTTTAATATTATTTATTACTTTCACAAAAAACATCTCTTTACTTTCCATTTTTTGTTTATACGATAATCTCATTTGATGAAGTCTGGACTACCGCCCCCTCAAAGCGATGTGATTCGTTCACACGCCACATGGAATGTAATAAGGATGTATTTAATGAATCTTTATGATACATATAATATTAAAATAGTACTTTAATGATATTATATACATATAATTATAATTCATTTTCTTTCTTTCTTTCAATACGACAAAAAAAATGAAAACAACGTTCATGCGTACGTACGGGGTAATATAAGGTCATAATTGAACCATATATGGTAATATATATAATAATATTATTATTTAAAATATTAAAAATAAAAATATATATATAATACACGAATATTGTATGAGTATGGAGAGATTCAAGACATAATGTAAGATGATTTCATCTAGCTTTTAATTTCTATGAGATTCATGTTCTGTTCACCACCCATTCCTTTGTGTTGTGTATGTACTGCCCAAGTTTGTATTCTATATATATTATACATAAATTTATGTGTATAAGAATATATATTTTATGATACTTAATTCATGGTTTCTATGTTTCAAATTATTCTAAATCTTTAAAATATTTTTTGTCAATTTTCCTTCATTGAGGCTCTTCTTTTTTTATGCATCTAAACTCTTTTTTTGTGGTGCATATATTTCAATTTTAAATGATATAACATGAATCTCAATATTTTCATGATATTATATGACTAATATAGTTTTATATTCTAAAATGGAGAGTATTATTCCATGATATAATGTTTTAAGAGTTTATTGAGACAAACTCATTGTTTTATTATATTGTTTAGGTTTAGGCCTCCTATGATGAAATATTATGATCTATCTCTCAATAACACTCATGAGTTTCCTTATTGTAAATTTTTTCATGATATACTAATATTTTAGTAGAATTTTTCTTTTATTTGGTACGTAAGTTAATTTTTTAAGTAAAATATTACCATCTCTCTCTTCGGTTGAAAATCTATTGTATTCAAAAACCATGTTTTCAAAAAAGTTTTTGAAAAATATTTTTGAAGATCCTTGAAGATAATATTCAAGGAAAACGTATTTTAAAAATGTTTTATTGTTTTATAATCTACCATTATATGCTTCAATTATCTTTCCTAATAAAGTGATTTTCAAAAATGTTTACATTATAAAAATCATTTTCCAAAGAAGATAAGATATTTTCGTCGAGAAATTTTTTTAAATGATATTTCAAAAAAAAAATTCCATCTGAGATGATATCCATTGATGTTAATGATTACCTTATAAGAAATTATCAAATAGTTCCTTTCAAATCCTTTCTATGAATGGGTTATTAATTTTTTTTTCATTGTCTTTATGAAGCCCATTTTCTTTCACAGGTTACATGTTTATGAAACCTACTTATTTTCACAGGTTATGCTTGGTTGAAATGGTTATGAATCCTCTGTATTTTTTCATAGGTTATGATGTGATGGAATATTAATAATACCCATTTCTATTCATGGGTTATGATTTGATGTTTGTAAAACCCATGACTTTTTATGGGTTATGATATGATAAATGTTTTATTATCATGTGGAACATGTATGAATGATTTTATAATGAAATGGGTGTGACCTATATCTCCCTCTAATAAATTGGGTATTGATGGATAAATAATGAGTATCAATGTTATGTGTGAACTTGAGTACATGTTCTCAAAGATATGAATGAACCTGGTTTTATATCTATAAATGTATGTTTCAACCTGATTACATGTTCACAATGTTATGAGTGATCCTTATTAGGGTTTCACAATGTTATTAATGGACCTAGTTTCATGTCCATAAGTGTCTATGTGATCCTGATTACATGTTCAAAATGTTATGCATTAACTTGATTACATGTTCACAATGTTATGCATGGGCCTGGTTACAAGTCCATTATATAATGTGTGAACCTTATTACACATTTATAATGTTATTCACGGAATTTATTTCACATCCAAAGTGTAATGTGTGAACTTTATTACTCGTTCACAATGTTATTCATAGACTTGGATTCACATCCATAATTTTAAGCATGAACCTCATTACGTGTTCATAATGTCATGCATGGACTTAGTTACATGTCCAAAAGTTGATGTCGGTGCCTGATTTCATATCCTTAACCTAATGAGCAATCATGTTTCTACTTATAAATGTTCTCAACATTATAAAACAATGTTCACGTAAACAATTCCATGAATTTTACTATTTTATTCTTAATTGTCCTATGTTCTTTATTTATTTATGATTCATGTGTTATAAATTTACATTATTTATTATGTTCTCTATTATTCAGGGAATGATCTTAATATGTTATGCTCAAATTATATACCCTTTTGTTTATGTTATGATTATACATTTCCTTTATTTATACTTTCTGAGTATCTGAGCTCACCCCTTTCTTATGTTTACTTTCCCTTAGGTATTAAGAAATGTTTTAGGAAGAAGTTCTAAATGTGGATATCATTATGTGATAATTATAAGATCATTAACCTAGATAGAATATTTTTTTCAATGTTTCCAAATACACTAAACTATTATGATCCCTAGGCATGTATTTTTTGTATTGTTCTGAATATTCATCTAAAATGATGTAATATTCATGTATGTCATGCCATGGCCAATATATATATTCCTTATAAAACTGAAACTAAAATTATGTTTAAGCCTTCTCGATTATTTATTCTTTATACACACAGGACATGATTTTTTTCCCTTCATGCTCTAACCAAACATCACTGCATAAGTAGGGAAATCATTTATTGTCCATTGAAGGGAATTATGCATCTGAAATATATTTTTTAAAGAAGCATTGAATGTAGGAAAACCCATATCCAAAATCCACATCAACTTTCTTACTAAAGGCTACAAGTATATGTCAATATCCTTGTTGGGATCACAAGGTCTATATATCAAAATACTCAAGAAAGTGAAATGTTTTTGCATACACATCAATGAATGAAGATTATAAACATGAATAATAATTGGTCACGTGGACTAAGTAGCAAGTAACCGACCAAAAGAATTAAAACCATCACATGATAGACCCAACCTAACATTAGATACCTTAGATAAAAAGTTAGGATGTAGTGTATCAAATTCCCATTATGCTAATCCATCTAAAGGATGAACCAAATCATCATTACCTTTTATTATCTCAGTATAATACCATCGCATATTGGATGAAATTTCTATAGACTTTAAAATATTTTGAACTCTGGTAATAAATAGAAAGTTCCACATGACATTTTGTGGTACATGAGATGGTGTTCCATCTATATTTTCCTTCCATTGAGATTTACCACATTCTTTATAGTCATTATGGTCATATATTTCCTCCAAAATAAACTATAATATTTTGGACATGTCTGATCTTTTTAAGTAGAAAATCCAATATTCTTAATTAAATTCCATTACGTATTATTATTTGATGTAATATATGCACAATCAGGAATAAATTTCATAAAAATGTAATAATATAACAATATTAATATACTAAATTTCATATATGGTTTTCCCGGATATAGATGCATTAAAAATTACAACATGGTCATTTTAGTACATTTCTAAAATACAAGAGCTATAGATTCATCCATTAATTTTTTCACTCTTTCAACATTATCATCTCCAATATTTTCCTCATATGTATGGAAATAATTTCCTTCTTGCACTATCATACAATCTCTCTCATTATTATGCACAAATTGAAACCGATCAAATATCAAATTTACAATACCACATCTTCATTTTCAATGATGAATAATAGAAGACTGTACCATCACTCCATGGTGAATCCAAACATAATAGCTTGTTTTAAATACATCTTTTGTTATATGGTAGAAAACTTATTCTTAGATTAACCATGGTCTTCCAACACAATTATATTGTATAAACTGTATAAAAACTCCATACGAAGAAATGTTAAATTAAAAATAATTTTTTTTACAAATTCTATTAAAAATTGGTTGAAATCCCATCAATATGATGAATCTATATTCCATAAATTCTATTGTAAGGGAAAAAAGTTACCTTATAATTGAAAATATAATCCATAATTAAAAAACTCATTACAACCTATTTAAATATGAAATCTATTAAATCATACTTGTAGCTAAAAAACAAAAGATAAAGGAACTATAATGTTATATATGCAATGAATACCAAAAATGAATCAAGGTGGGTATCGCTGATATTTTATAATTCACTATAATGGTTGATAAATTGAATAGATTTGACACTAAAATCAATATTATTCTCTTTTAATAACTTATTTTTTAGTAATCCCATACTATCTATCTATCCTTATATACTACAAGGACAAAATTCCATTCCTGATCAACCAGTGAAAGAAACAAGTTCCAAAGACATAAACTTACATAATGGAATTTATTTAACCTTAAGAAAGTAAAACTAAAAAAATAATTCCATCAGGGATTGTAGGATGAAAAGTTCATTTATTTTTCATTAATACATATGAAATAATGGTTTTTAAATAATTAACATTCAAAAATATAATAATAACATAATGAAATTTTAATTTTTTTATAAAACATAAAGACATCAAATATAAACATAATCACTATCTTTTAAATATATCTATCTATTATATAAATCATCCAAAACAACCCTGAAGAAAAAATTTGACATTCTATTTTGAAAAACACATAACCAAAAACCACCATTTAATAATATCAAATAAAAGTAACAAAAAATTACATATAAATCATGTTTACTCAATTAAAATATGGGAATAAAAATCATGGTATCATTCCTTATTCCAACATAACTAATTCAAAATTTTCAAATTATTAATTTTTGTGGAAAAATCATGTTTAAATTATTTATTCATTCCACTACGCTTTTTATTTGTGATTTAATTATGGTTGATGATAATAGAAGGTAAAAAAATAATATTTGAGAATATGAGGAAGTTAGTGGTGTAGAGACTATTCTTAGATTTGAAAAGGAAATAGAGGGACTGATGGAAATTGGGAGTGCCGGCAGAAATTATGGGTGCGATGAAAATAACACATATGAGGAAGGATATAAATCTTGGGTAAAGTCCCACAAATTATAAGAGAATAGGAAATTGGGGATATTTTCTCAAAATTGAGGTGGTATAATTGTAAATATAACATAATATTTAATATATTAATAAAATATTAACTAAATTAAACTCTTTAAAAATAGAACCATCTGTCGAAAAAATGTAGGAATAATAAGAAATTGGATGGAGTATGGAATAATATCAAAGACCTTTAACATAACATGATTATTTTAATGTTTTGGTTCTCATACTCATTTAACATAGAAGAGAATAAAAAAACATCTAACATTGCAGCAGACATATAACATAACATTATGATTTTAATGTTTAGGTCGTTAAGGGTAGATTATTTGATTATGATTTGGATAAATATTATCAGCATATATTTTAATTTTAATTATTTTTATTGATTTTCTGTTTTTCTAAATTTTAAATATTTTTGAAAATTGTATATATTTAATTTTGTGTGCTTATTCCTTAGTTGTGCCTCACCCCACATCCCCAAGCGGCCTTTGTTCCTTATTACGCCACATTCTTATGACAACACTTCCTATTAGATAAATTCTTGGCATATGACCATATATTGAATAAACTTAGTCCCAATTGACAAATTTATAATCACATATATCATGTGACAAAATATAAAATGATCTTATTTAATTTTGATATGAAACCTTACATATATTTATAAAATCATTAACCATTTTAATTTTCATTTCCATCTATATCAATATGTCAATTAGATTTCAAATCCCTAGTGGTTGAAATATGGTATTTAGTGATAAAATAAAACACTGTGATATTTTTTGCCACAACATACATAAACTAAAATAGAGAATCATGAATATATAATCTAAAATATTTGAAACATATTTAAAAACTATAGAGAAAACAAATTATTTCATATAAAATTGAATCACACCCATGAAAATGTATGAACACAAAAAAAGAAATAAGATCATTGAAAGAAATATTTCCCCTCATAGATACTAATAATTTATATTCCAAAAATAATGCAGTAACTCCATAAAATGGGTTCTATGTCACCTAAGGGGATTCTAAATTCTCCCGAGGATTGATGGGGGAGGCTAAAATCAATTAAGGAGGGGAGGGGGGATTCCATATCCTCTTGAGCAGTGGATGGAGGGGGGCAATATTCAACAGAGGGGTGGGTGGAAGCACGGATGCACGACAGCATTCAGGACTGAGCAAGGGGGATGAGAAGAGGAGCCTGAGCTGGCCTTATATACCCAAACCTCTATAACAAAAGTTTTAAAAAACTAATGGCATAGACCAAACTATAACAATGGTTTTTAAAAACCATTGGTATAGCCGAGGAAAAAACTCTATACCCACGATGTTTCTAAACCATGGTATATCTTTATGGGGATAGATAGCTTTTCCAGTAGTGAATGGTTCATGTTGAATTATGGATAATGTTTTTGAGACTATTTTCCCACTTTACAAAATGATGATTTATCCATATTGGATAATGAGTGTTAAAAATTTTATAATAAATAGATATATAATGAATGACTTATAATTATATCATGGATCATGTTATATATTAGTGATTAAGTCATAAAATAACTAATATTTATTTCTTGGAGTAATAAAATTAGAAAATTTTTCAATAGCCATGGCCCAAAATTGTGGCTATAATATATACCCACAAATCCAGTTGGTCATGGATCGTATTGTCATGGTTATAATGGAAAGCTATAGTCATTGTTTTAGTGAGATATTTCCAAAATGTACACCATTTAAATAGACCATATATCCATAGTTTTGGAAACTATGGTTATATCCTTCATGGTTGTCCATAGTGGCTACATCCCAAAAAAACCATGGTTATAGGGTGAAAATAAATAACAACCAGCATGATTTGGTCTCCATTCCTCCACAATGTTAAGCTCGCCACATTTTCACTTCCCTATTGAGAATCGATGACATTAATATGTATAATTATATATATATATATATTTATTTATAAACCATGGATATATCCAATAATCCATTGAAATATGTCTTCCTACTGTATTCCAAGAATTTTTTTTACCGCAATAATATGGGATACCTGTAGCCCCAGTTTAGAGAAATTGTGGCTATAGCATATTCAAAAAATACACTATAGCCATGATTGTACACAAATAGTGTATATTTCCCTAAAAAGACTCTATAAACTTGTTTTTACAAAATACCATCGCTATAGACCTAAAACAATGATACTATAGCCATGGTTTTACCCAAATGATGGCTATAGGTACCTGTTATTACCAGGGTTTCACTGAACTGTGGCTATAAACATAAAAAATATACCATATATCCACAGTTTTACACAAAGTCATGGATATATGTCTTAGATATAGCCTAGTTTTCTAGTTGTGCAGGAGATGAATTGGAAATTTATTGGAGCATATCTAAAGGATTAACATATTCTTATGATACAAAGGAAACCTAAGACCATGGTATATTGATCCCTTTGAAATTATTGATCATATCAGGATGGTATCTTATCTATCAGAGCATATGCTAAAACTCTATTAGATTTAATATGTGTAATATGTTTCTATCCTAAGGAAGTATATACCTGATCCATCACATGTACGGAACTTATAGGTTCTACCACTAGATCATGATATTTCTTATGAGAAAGAATTAGTAGAGTATCTGGATCAAACAAAGAAATTTCTATGATACAAGACTGCATACATGGTCAATCCTTATTGGTGAAATGAACGTCTTGATGAAACTATGTGAGAAATTGAGTTTTTAATGAGTTATAAGTATCCTCAGTTGTTGTTACCAACGAGATGAATCCAAAGCGTGAAATTTAATTTACAGTGGGTAGAAAGTTACACCCCGAGATTTTTTGTAATTTTTTTTTTCAAATTAACATAATCTATTTAACATTTTACATTTCATGTAACACTAAGTTTATATTTTATTACATGAAATACTGATATTAGACTGCATTACACAAAACACAGAGTTTAGTTTGTGTTACACACAACACTGAGTTTAAACAAAACATGACATAGTATTAAAATATTATTATTTAATATGATAGTTATCAACTAGATGTTAGAATAGAAGGTATGAATAAGATTAACTAAATAATGAAACTATATGGTTTATATATTTAAATTAAATGAATTATTGGTTACTAATTAATTATAAATAAAAAATAAAACTATTTGCAAATAAATGAATTATTTTTCTGGAAAACTATTTTTAAGCATGAGGATTTTTTTTACTTCGAAAAATTAATAAAATAAATTTTTGTAAATTAATTTCATGAAATCTATATATTATATTTTCAATAAAATTTTTATTTTTCAAATTATGTTTTTTATAGATATGAGGTAAGAATAAATCTAATTTTCGGCTTAAAAGAGTATTTTTCTAAAAAGTTATTTTTTCTCATTTTTCTCACTTATTTTATAATTATATTTCATACAATATTATAGATTTTATTTGAAAAAGATAATGTTCGTTTTTTACATCTGAATGTATAAATATTATTAGGGTGATTTTTTTCTAATTTTCAGAGAAGTTAAATCTTTCAATGAATAGTAAAAAATAATTTTTTTAATTATGAATTTTCATTTTTTAAACAATGTAAAAAACATAAAAATTATTTTAAGATTTTTATAAAATAAGATTTATTTCATTTTTATATCTATTAATTCAATTTATATTTCTGGAATAATTTTCATATTGAATTTTTATATAAATAATTATATACTTTTGAACATTTTATCTTTGAAAACATGCATTCTTGTCATATCCATGAGATTAATTTTAAATTAAAATTTTCAACTTATGTGAATAGAAATTTGACAAAAATATTAGATACTTGGGATTGTAATAATTTTATATTATATAACATTTTCATCTTTATTTTTGACCATAATGAATACAATAATCATTACGAATTATATATCGCAATTAATGTAAACATGGGTTTTCCATGGGTTAATGTAAAAGGATAAACCATACAAACGATAAAATTTTTGTAAAAAACCCATTTTTGTCATATTTAGACTTTATATATTATATATTTAATAATGGGACATTTTTTTCCTTCTATAAAGTAAAAATCATGCGTACAACTTTTTATTTTCAATCATTAAAGGTGTTCCACTCAACTCACTTATAAAAGGCCACCTACTCTCCTCTCCTCTTCACACTTTAAATACAATATGGGTAAGAAATTAACTTACCAAATAACATCATTAATTCCGTCATATAATACTAAAAGTATTTTTTGGTAATAAAGTTAACCCACGAAGTCATTTGGTTCGCACAAAAATAAGTTGTCCGAATAATAAGTAACATCCCTAACCAAGAATTTTATTTTATTTCTTCCTCCACCAACATAAACTATTATATAATCAATGTTATATAATTAATCAATATATTACACATAATTGTATGTTATTATGTTAAATAAATTAACTACATACGTCTCCCCTTCTATAAAATGGGTTATGAAGTCATCATTCGTGGGTATGGCAGACTACCGCCTCCCACACTGATGTCATTATTTTTCCATCACCACTGTCATAGATGGATATAATGATGTATTTATTATTTATACATGATATTTATGATATTTGTATTATTATTTAATCAATATGTCACATTTTCATTCTTACTTTCGATTTAATGGGATTATGATAATATTATTTTTATGTATGACATACTATTGTCTTGTGAAGAGATGTGATTCATTAAGGGTTTACATAATAGGAAATAATAATCGTTTAATAAAAATATGTGATATATATTCAATAAAAATTATTATTTAATTTTAATATATTATTTACCATACTTTCTTTCTTTCTATCTAGAAAATAGAAACAACATTCCTGCCTATATACGACATATCCTCTCAAGGAATTGTGAATTTCATTTTCCACCTCAAAATTTTATATATTACTATAAATACATATATAATGAATATATATTATATTTATATAATGTTTAATGTTTTTTATATTATGTACCCATGATCAAAATAGTATGAAACAAAAATAAAAAATCAAGACATACACGAAAAAAAAGTTGTTCTTTCCCAAAACATGACATTAAAATAGAGTTTTTAATAAATAGCTAATAAAAGGTCATATGTAAACCGTATTGTAATGAACTACATTTTGAACTAGGTTAAAAAGTGGGGAAAATTAAACATTTTCAATTACGGAACCAGACGTTTTTAGTATATGGATTCATAATGAGGTTCTGAAGGTTTGAACCCTTATTTTGAATGTTTTTGGGGTTTGGTGAAGGCCAGAGAAGTTTCCAAAGTGTCTCGAGGTGTTTTTGGTGCGTCGTAATCGAAAGAGGCTGGATTTTAAAAAAACAGAAGGCGCACGGTTGGCGCATGACTTCTCAAACCGTGCGGCCCAAACTGTGCAGCGTAAATCAGGGAGACAGTGGAGTCTGCACGACCTGCGCACGGTTTCCCCAAACTGTGCAGCTAGCCCGTGCGGGGTGTCTTGGGTAACCAGTGGAGGACAAACGGTTGGCGCACTGTTTTCCAAACCATGCGGCCCAAGCCATGCATCGTGCCCGGTTTTGGGTTTCTTGAAAATATTTAAAATGAAATTAAAATAATAACCTAAACTAAAAATACCTCTCCCCTTTCTCTTGGAAGACCACGTGACACAACCCCTCCTCCCATGGCGCCTCAGCCTCGTGTGAGCCCTCCCTTGGCCGGACCTCCTCTCTTCTATTTTCCTTGGCGATTCTTTCTAAAATCTCCATGGTAAGCTCCTCCCTCCTCCCTTCTCCCTATTTGGCCGATTTCAGGGCTTCCCCTTTCCCTATTTATCTTTCAGCTGAACCCTAGGGTTAGGATGGGTTTTTTATTTCGCGTTCTTCTTTGTTTCTCTTGTTCTAGGATGATGCCAAGGGTCCGTTGGGAGTCCTTTGGGTGATATTCGGTGTCCACTGCCAAAGGCGAGGCAGTTTGCGGTGGTTTCGATATGCCGGTTTGATTCCGAGGTAAGGGTTTTTCCCGTTTCTTGTTTGTTCATCCTCTAAATTAATGCTTGAGGTTATTAATGAACTCCTAGTATGTTTTTCCATGTGATTTTGGGTTCTGAAATGGTTTTTCTTTGTCGGAGCTTAGGCGGCTCTCCGGTTTAGGCATAGGTCATATGTGAAATCACATATGCCTCGTAGGGGAGCAGCAACGACTTTTAGTTAGAAAGTGCCAAGGGATGGTGTGGACGGATGGATCCACCATGAGGTAGGACCCCTCTCCTTGCTTTCAATTTAATGTGAAGTATTAGTGGGTTATTTTTGTACTGCTTTAGTATGTTAATTATGCTTGTTTAGTTTCAATTAAATTCTTTTGTGCAAAGAGTGTGAATTGCAGGGACAAGATTAAAATGGTTTCTTGGTCACTAAACCAACGATTTAATAATAAATCCCCTCGATCAGTACAACACTGTCTTCAAGATAAAAGTATGAAGTAGATTCTTATGCTTGCCTGCTAAATTCTTGTTATGCTTGGTGAAAATTGATGATGTCATGTTTCCTCTAAATTGTACCAAATGGATAAGGCATGACAGTTGTGCACTTTGGATGAAATGGCTAAACTTGAATGAAATGGATTAGGGTGGTAAGACCATGAATTAGTATAATGTAATAATCACAACTTATGTAAATGGAATGGATCCAGTGAATGGGACATTCCTAGGAGGGGTAGTCCATATCACCTCTTTATGCTTTGTAAATCCCTCTATGTCACTGAAATGATATAAAAGTAATGAATAATTAATTGGGGGATAGCCAATACCATACATTAGTGGGTTGCCTCATGTACCCTATATAAATGTGATGATTAGGTTATTTTCTTGAAATGGATACTTAAGAGAAGTGGCCTTAAGTATAAATGTGATAATTATACTTGAGATGGTTTAAATTTGGTATTTTTGTATATACATTATTATAACCATTTACCTGGATATAGGCTTTATGATTGTTTGTCATTGTGAAATGACTTTTGAATGCTTATGAGGTAATGCCATAAGTAGTATAATATAAACATGGTTGTAATGTGAGTGGACACATGATGATGCCACCTGGTGATGATTGTGTGT
This sequence comes from Viscum album, assembly GCA_963277665.1. NCBI lineage: Eukaryota > Viridiplantae > Streptophyta > Magnoliopsida > Santalales > Viscaceae > Viscum > Viscum album. The sequence continues at coordinate 824,731,501 of OY728131.1, forward strand.
CTGTATGGGAGGCAATTATACCCCATACCAGATTCATGAGTGTGACAGATACTTGGTTGGATGGGAGGTAGTTATACCCCATGCTAGTGTGATTACATGTCTGGAAGGAAGGCATTCTTACCGCTTTCCAGTTGACTTCTGTTGATGATTACATGTCTGGATGGGAAGAAGTTATACCCCATGCCATTATATTGAATGTTACTGATGGGAAGTAGTTATACCCCATGCCGGTTGAATGAATGTGATGGAAGGGAGGCATTTTTATCCCTTGCTAGTTGACCTATAGAAACGGGAAGCATTCTTAACTCATGCCCGCTAATCTCGATTAATGGGTGGGAGGTATTCTTACCCCACAACATCTATGATCTAAATGCTTATATATATATATATATATATATATATATGGTGACACGATCAGGTTACTTTATCGGCATCGAGCCGAAGCAGGTATAACCATCAGGTGTCCCTTGGGAACCTGGACATGTGTTATTTACTTATGTAAATTTGTTTACTTATTTCTCCATACCTGCTCACTTTTTAATTAGTATACATTGTCTGGATTGGGTTTAACCCTGGTGGTGCCATCTTACTGAGATTTATATCTAACACCCTACTCAGGCCGCCATTGCACTGGGATACCCATGTAGACATTCTTGCTTGCAGTACCTAGGTTGTGCACTGTGTTGTTTGTACTTGAGGAGTTAGGAGAAAAGGGCCAAGAGGGATCTTGGGATGCTAAGGAGATCACCCATCGAGCTTTGCTGTATTTTATTTTTGTATTTTTTGTAAATCATTTTGTATTGTTTACTACTTTCAAGAAAGTATCATCATCTGTACATGCATGCATTGTAAACTGGTGATTTCCATATTTTATGAAATAGATATTAATTATCTTTCACTGCTGTCATTCAATTGTTTACTGCTTCCGCAATTGAATATTATTTTCTCTGATAATACTGATGTGTTACTCAGACATGAGGGTATAGTATTCCCTATATCTCCTCCTGAGACACTCGCTGCTAGTCAGCAGCCTCTAGCGTACGGGGAGACGTGCAAGAGGCCATGTGACCTACCGGTCCTGCCACCGGTTCGATGGTAAGACAGGTCAGGATGTTACAAAGTGGTATCCGAGGAGTTTCTTCTTCTTGTTTTACTACATAGCGACAATAGACAAGGATATTAAGGAGATGAAATTTGGTAATAACTTGTGCTCGGCAGTAGCTAACCCGTGTATAGGGGAAATACACCATTGATGAAATTTCCTCGAATGAAATTGTTAGTGTAATGATTTTGATTATTACGGTTGATTTTATTTCACCTTTGGGTGACACATATGGTTTTTGCTGATACTGTTTATGCAATTATGGGTTCGATTTTTGTTGCAACCTGATGATATGAGGGTATGCCATTTCTTGTGTCATCTATGCACTTTGTTAGAAATCACTTTCCATGCATTATTCCATGCCATCTAAAAAACATTATTTTATGCCTATTGTTGTGATTGGCGTTGCGGTAGTTACTCTATGCTTCTGTGATATAGAATGTTTTTGTGTTATTTCTTTCGATGACATGATAGGTTCAGTTAATATAGAATTGGCTACTTTGACGAAATTAAATGATTGCAATTACGATGGGAGGCAATTTTCAGTTGTAATGTGTATGGGAGCCTTATGGCTGAGAAAGGGTAACCTGTGTAATCAGATTTATAGAAAAAAGGGGTTTCTAAATTCAAATTGTAAAATAAGTTTGGTTTTGATTAAACGGATCCAAATGCCAAATAGTAAAGTGTATGGGCGCTTTACATATTTGTAGGTGGCCACCCGTATGATTGGATGATTCCATTGAGCATGTTTAATTATGAAAAGTAATTTTTTTCATCTAATGGGGGAAACATTTCAACCCATGGTGTGTATGGTCACTTCATGAGTTGGAAAATGGAATCTCATAATGAATGTGATGGCAGCATGCTTTGTTAAATGCTTATTTGTATGAAAGATGTTTGGTTTTAATCTGATGTGAATTGGCTTGTTGGGACCCTCATAGGTCCCATGATTTGTTTCAAATGAATTTATTATGATAAATTACTAGAATTAGATGGTATTTCAGATAAATGTTTAGTGGTTAAAAGGATGTTTGTTGAGACTTTCCTGCTTTCCTTCGAGCAGTTTGTTAAAAAAATGATCAAGTACCTTGTGATTTTTGGGTTATAAAGGGTCACGTGATGTTTTGAATATATTCTTTTAAAGAGATTAATAGAATGAACGTCATTAATTATAAAGGGTTTTGAAAATGAACATGTAGTGGTGTCCTTTGTTGAACCCTCGTGTGAGGTTAAGTAAAGTCTTTCTTGCGAGTTCCTTGAGACGGAACCGTAGGTGTTTTTCTGGGGAATTCATTTTTTTGGGAAAATGGCTTGAATGTTAGGCATGAGCTGGTGACCTTTGTTGGGCATGACCAAGTGCATGGGTCGATGCTTGTTTTAAGTGTGGGGCTAGCCTATGGTTGGTAGAACCCTTAGTGTTTCAGTTACATGCTTGTGCGATGAGCTTTCTGACGTTTGGTATCATTCAGGTGTCGTTTTCCCTTGTAGGACCTTCAGTTTCCAATGACTCCCTTGTTCAGATGGATGGTCATACTTCTTTTGATCTTGTTATGGTATTGAGAATCGGTTAATGCTCTGTAGAAATTCCTCGAGCATGGTTGGTTGCTGGTTAGTTGTTTGACTCCTTAGGTGATGGATGAATGGGTATGTTGTCGGCTATATAAATGGTCGTATTGGGAAAAAATGGTGTTCGACTAAATCTCTTGTGCTATTTTTTAAGGTCTTGGGTTATCTCTGTGGTAGAGTGAATGGAGTTTTTTAGAATAAAATTGTCCCAATGCTCATAATGATTTTCAGAAGACTCGGGTGGTTGACATGTTAGTATCGTTACTTTGGGTTTCTTGTGCATTTCGACATGGTGATCGTGGCTCGGAGGAGAAACACACATCCTTTTAATAATTATGAACTAGTTTGCTTATGAGAAGCTGGTATTTTCTTCTTTTGGTGACACCGATGCTTCTAAGGTGGGATGTGTCGTGTCGGTTTAGTGATGCATGTTGTTCCGGGTAGAAGGAACACGTCAAGAAGGACTTTGATCTGGTTAGCAGTGTATACACCCCTGTTATGAAACACCGTAGGTCGTGGAGTACTTTGGTAGTAAATCGTTAATGATCACGGAATGTCTTCTGTGGGGAAAAGGCATTATGATCGGTTTAGAAATCATGGTGTGTCGGCTGGTGAAGTCGAGTCTCTATTTCAGAGTCGACCAGGGGCAGTTTGACTGTTCTCCTTTCCAGTTTCTGGGTATGGCTAACTGGGATCCTTTTAAAATCCTCTTAGTGTACTCTGTTATGTGACGATCATGTCCCCTATCTTGTTTTTGTCCGGCATGCACTAAGAGAACGTCGGTCTTATGCCATGATAATATTTTTAAAAGCTGTTAAGTCATTTGGTTATTCTCTTTTGGTGTTTCATGCAGGATGTGTGGTTACCTTCATGGTCTGATCTTAGGGATGTTACCAAATGTTGGGTATGAGCTTTAGTGAACGTCATCATAGAATATGCGTGATGCCTCCAAAAATGACGTCGCGTTTAAGCTTATAAAATGCCGGTCGTCTAAGCTGTGCGTCTTCTTAAATAGTCAGCCGGAGTGGCTTGACTCTTTTCATCCTGGGCATTGAGGGATAGAGAGAATTCGACTTTTAGATCACTCCAAAATAATCCTATGTGCATTTTTGGAATGCTTGAAGCGTTATTTTGAAAGTCTTTTTGAAAGGTGGTTGAGATGTGGTTTGAGTTTTGACCGCTTAACATTAGAAAATATAAGGTGGGAAGTAACATTGAAAGGATTCTTGGCGAGACGACGATGAGGTTCTGTCTCAGGTATGACGGGTTCGGGTAAGAGTCATCTGGGTGTTTCAGTAGAAAAATGATCTCTGGCTCTGGTGTTGACAACTAAAGTGCAGTGTGCTTAAATGGATAGTCATTGGTGCGTGGGACATTTGGGAACGTAATGTGATCGTTCGAACGATGCTTCACGACCCTTGTAGGTCAAGTGAGGTGTGTGTTTTTCCCGATGACTTCCTGGGGATGAGAAGTTTTAAGGTGGGAAGGTTGTAATGACCCGCATTTTGAATCGGGTTAAAAAGTTTGGGAAATTTAACTTTTTCAATTACTGAACCAGGTTTTTTAGAATCAGGCTTCCGAACGAGGTTCAGAAAGCTTGAACCCTTTTATTAATGTTTTTGGGGTTGGGTGAAGGCCCGAGATGTTTCTCGAGTGTCTCGAGGTGTTTTGGGTGCATCGTACCTGAAGGAGGCTGGTTTTTAGAGAACAACAGAAGGTGCATGGTTGGCGCACGGCTTCCCAAACCCTGCAGCCCAAACAGTGCGGCTTAAATTAGGGATAGAGAGGAGTCCGCACGGCCTGTGCACGGTTTCCCCAAACCGTGCGGCCAGACCGTGCGGGGTGTCTTGGGTGACCAGTGGAGGACGCACGCTTGGCACAGGGTTTGCCAAACCGTGTGGCCCAAGCCATGCGTCGCGCCCTATTTTGGGTTTTTTAAAATATTTAAAATGAATTTCAAATAAAAACATAAACTAAACACAACTCTCCGCTTTCCCTCAGGAGACCGCGCGACACACCCCCTCCTCCCATGGTGCCTCATCCTCATGCGAGCCCTCCCTCAACTGGACCTACTGTCAACTGTTTTCCATGGCGATTCTTTCTAAAATATCCATGGTAAGATCCTCCCTCCTCCCTCCTCCATAGGTGGACAATTTTAGGGCTTCCCCTTGCCCTATTTTTCGTTTGTCCGAACCCTAGGGTTAGGATGGGTTTTCTATTTCACGTTCTTCGATATTTATCTTGTTCTAGGTTAATGAAAAGGCTCCTTTGGGACTCCTCTGTGTGAGATTTTTTGTCCGCCGCAAAAGGAAATGTAGTCTGTGGTGGTTTCGATCCACCAGTTTGATTTCAAGGTAAGGTTGTTTCCAGTTTCTTGTTTGTTCATCCTCTAAATTAATATCATAGGTTGTTAAAGAGCTCCTGGTATGTTTCTCCTTATGCGTTATCCTTTTGCAATGGTTTTTCTTTGACGGAGCTTAGGCGGCTCGCCTGTGTAGGCATAGGTCGTATGTGAAATCACATATGCCTCATGGGGGAGCAGTATCGACTTTTAGATAGAAATCACCAAGGTCCAGATTGGACGGATGGATCCACCGTGAGGTAGGATCCCTCTCCTTGACTTTAATTTAAAGTGAATTATTAGTGGGTTATTTCTATACTGATTTAGTATGTTAATTAAGCATGTTTAGTTTCAATTAAATGCTTTTTTTTGAAAAGAGTGTGAATTACGGGGACAATATTAAAATATTTTCATAGTCACTAAACTAATTATTTAATAATAAAACCCCTCAATCAGAGGTGAACTATCATCAAGATAAAAGTACTATGTAGATTGTTGTGCTTTCCTGCTAAATTCTTGTTATGCTTGGTGATAATTGATGATTTCATGTTTCCATTGATTTATACCAAATGGTTAAAGCATGAAAGTTGTTCTCATTGGATGAAATGGTTAAACTTGAATGAAATGAATTATAGTGGTAAGACCATTCCTTATGACAATGGAATAAGAAAATATTATGTTAATGGAATGGATCTAGTGAATGGGACTTGCTTGGGAGGGGTAGTCCATAACACCTCTTTATCCTTTGTAAATCCATATATGTCTTTGAAATGATATCAAAGGAATGAAGAATGAATTGGGGGATACCCAATACCGTGCATGAGCGGGATGCCTCATGAACCTTATATAAATGTGATTATTATGTTATTGTCATGAAATGAATACTTAATAGGAGTGGATTCAAGTATTAATGTGATAATGATATATGAGATGGTTTGCCTTAGGTATATTTGTATGTATGTGATTATATCCATTTACATGGATATGATCTGTATGATTTTTTGTGATTATGATATGACTTTTGAATGCTTATAAGGTAATGCCATAAGTAGTATAATATAAACATGGTTGTAATGAGAGTGGGAACATGTGGATTCCACCTAGTGATGATTGGGAGTCTGGATGGGAGGTAGTTATACCATATTCCAGAGTAATAAGTGTGACATATATGTGGTTGGATGGGAGGTAGTTATACCCCATACCAGTGTGATTACATGTCTGGAAGGGAGGCATTCTTACCCCTTTCCAGTTGACTTCTGTGGATGATTACATGTCTGGATGGGAAGCAGTTATACCCCATGCTAGTATTATGAATCTGATGGATGGGATGATGTTATACCCCATGCCGGTTGAATGAATGTGATGGAATAGAGACATTCCTACCCCTTGCCAGTTGACCTATAGAGTCGAGATGCATTCTTACCTCATGCACTATAATATCGATTAATGGGTGGGAGGAATTCTTACCCCACACCATCTATCATCTAAATTCTTATATATATATATATATGTGGTGACACGATCAGGTTACTTTACCGGCAACGAGAAGAAACAGGTGTAACTGTCAGGTGTCCCTTGGGAACCTGGATGGGTGTTATTTACATATATATGTATGTTTACTTATTTCTACATACCTATTCAATGTTAAATTATTATACACTATCTGGATTGGGTTTGACACCGGTGGTGATGGCCTACTGAGATTTATATCACACACCCTACTCAAGCCACAATTGCACTAGGGTACCCGAGTAGACCTTCTTGCTTGCAGGACCTATGTTGTGTGTTGTGATGTTTGTACTTGAGAAGTTAGGAGAAAAGGACCAAGTGGGGGCTTGGGATGCTCTGGAGATCACCAATCGGGAGTTTATGTATTTTCTTTTTGTATTTTTTGTAAATAATGCTGTATTGATTACTGTTTTAAAAAATGTATTATAATCTGTACATGCATGAATTTTAAAATGGTGATTGACACCTTTTATTAAATGGATATTAATTATCTTTTGCAACTGTATTTCAATTATTTACTGCTTCATGTATTGAATATTATTTACTCTGATAATACCGTTGTGTTACTCTGACATGAGGGTATAGTCCCTCCTCTATCACCTCCCATGACCCTCACTGCTAGTCGGTAGCCTCTGGTGTAGGAGGAGATGCGGTTGAGGCCATGTGACCTACCGGTCCGGCAACCGGTTTGATGGTAAGCTGGGCTGGGGTGTTACAATATATTTTATGATATTTATATATATGGATATTTAATAGGTTTTTAATAATATTATATTCATTACATAGTAATTTTTAATGTGTAGGAAGGAATTCAAGAATTATGGTAAGTGATTTCTGTCTAAATTTAATTTTATGAGACAGAAGCCATATTCACCACATGTTTCTTTTATGTGGTGCTTATATTTCACATGATTTTTAGGAACATTAAACTTAAATTTAGTTCTATTTAAATATCCTTGTGATTATCTCGATTTAATTAGTTTTATATTTGAAATGTTTCCAATGCGGTAAGGGGGGTTTTGCCTCAAATTGCCTTCTTTGGAACATAAGTCATATTATACACCTATCTTCTTCTATATGGTGTATATAACATCCCATAAACACGTTATATCATGAATATAATTATTTTATTGATATTTTATGTTTCATTTATTGTTAATATTTTATGAGAATTATGATTCAATGTTTTCAAGGGGTTAAGAGATATATGCTACCTTCTCATAATTTATAAATATTGTTTACAATTATGAATATAGTGATGAAGTATTAGTATATATCTATCATTAAACCCATGGATTTTATTTTCCAAAATTTATTTAATTAGAATACATTTTTTTCTTTAATTTTCTTCTCTTTTTGTATTTTATAGTTAAAAAATATGTTTTTAAGAAAAAGCGTCTTTATTTCTCTCTTTGGACGAAACCTATTTCCTATAAAATGATGTTTTCTAAAAATGGTTTTAACATTATTTAAATGATTTATTAAATAATTTTTTACACATTGTTTACATTATTAAAAATGTTTTGGAAGGAATATTCATGGAATTTTCCAAATAATTCACATTTCTCTTTTACCAAAAAAATGTGAAAGGAATCATTGTTTTAATGTGCATGACATTAATTTAATTTATAATCATCATGAAAATTATTTTTTTTGATGAATAGTTTTTATTTTTTCATGTATATTATAAAATAAAAGGATTTCAAAAAACGGTTTTTGTTTTAAAATGTTTTTTTTTCAAAGTGGAAAGTCTATATTCCTTAGGAAATGATCCATGTTTTTTTTCAAAATCATTTTCCTTATAAGATGAAATAGTTTAATGTTACTTATGATTTACTAGGGATAATAGTGAATTATACCATACATAATACTTCTCTCTATGTTTGATGTTTATATTGATGAAAGTTTTATGAAACCTTTTAACATTATAGGGGTTATTCTTTAGTGTATGGGTGAAATCATTATGAAATATATTTTATTCACACGGGTTATGATGTGATGATATGATGAATGTTTTATGGTACAATCTTGTTACTATTTAAAGGTATTATGAATCCATACTTTTTATTGATATTTTTTTGGGATTCTTTTGGGGTTTCTTCGGGCAAAATCTTAATGTTTTTGGAATTTTCTGGACTAGTGAACGGTTGGTGCATGGTTTTCCCAAACTATGCACCCTATTAGAGTAAAAAGTAGAACCTAAGGTAATAGGATATTACATGGATGAAACATGGTTAGTGAAGTCCTGCTAATAATTAGTAGAAACCATGTGACCCATTTGAAATGATCACATGGCCATGCTGCACAGTTTGGTCTAACTGTGAAGCCCAAACCAGGAAATAGTTTGTATGAGATTTTATGAAATCCAATTTTTTATTAAAAATTATATAACCCATATTTTAGGTCTTTTATGGAAGTCCATTGATCAAAACTAATTTATACCTTTTTTAGAGCTCCCAAGAAGGAATCTTGGCCCCTCAAATCCCTCTCAGATGTGATTCAAGGCTAGGGGAATGCCCTACGATCTTCTCACAACTAGTAACGTTATCCTAATCTCGTTCCCATGCAATCTCTATTCACCATTATAGGGTTCCAGGGATCACCATATTTATTTAGGGATATATTAACATATTTTTTTTGTATCTTATACCTAAGTTTGATTCCCATTTTCAGGATAATTGTACATTGTATAGAAATCCTGATTTGGGCCTGGTGTTGTGAGATCCATTGGATTCTGTGGTAGGTGGTTCCATCACGATGCACAATTTATATTAACCCTAATTACATTATTTAAATTTAAAATATCTGAATTTAATTTCAGTTTATTTTATTTGTATTATAAGTCTTTCAATTGGATTTTTGGAAAACCCAAATCTGATGAATTTGAGTTTTTGAGAAAAATTGGATTTAGGAATGGAATTGGAAGTTGGTGATATTTAAAATGTTTAATTTAATTTTTTTTAATGAAAAATGAATCAATTAAATTATTGATTTTAATTGTGGTTTTGGATTTTATGGAAAATTATGAAAACACCAATTCTAGTGAATTGGAGGTTTGTGACGAAATTGATGGAATTTTATGAATTTTAAATTGTTCATTGTAATTTTGAAATTTATTTTGAAATTTCATGAATTTGTTTCAAATCCTTCTATTGTAAAAAATGGATTAAAAATGTTTTGATAGAAACCATGGGGTTACATCATAGTGAAAAGGCTTGTTTTTAATTAAAAACATATTACAATTTTTTGAGATAAAGTTTTCATATGAACATGTTTCTTACGTGTTTGTATTCTATATGTATATATATTCCATTTTTGGAAGTATTTTACATTCCTTGAGAATTTATATAAATTGTTTAATATAATTTTTTTTATTTAATAAATTTTTTAAAAAGTTTCATATGTGTCATGAACCCCTTGTTTAAAGGTAAGATCCATCATATAAAATGTATTTCCAACATTTGTTATGTGAATCCTAATTTGATAAATGTTTTTAAATCATTTAAATTGTAAATCCTGATTTGTTTAAGCATGCTATTGGTATGACAAACCATTTTATTTTAAAAATGAAAGAACATTATTGGATAATTTGATATTGGATTATTGTTATCAAATATTTGGTGAAATGCTACTGGGATTTGGCTCACACCCAACTTGTGTCTTTAGGAGTTTCTATATTATCTCTATCTAGGTTCGAGCAAGGGAAAATGATCTCTTAGAGGTGGATGCATAAGTTGAACCTTGGACATGGTGGGTTGAATATGGGATAGGTCTTGGGTAATATATCCTATTTTGGTACTTTTTATAGTACTATGGGATTTAATTCCTATTTTACATATGATACATTACACCAAGTGGAGGTTATTTTGATATTTATTCCATCTTGTTTATTTTACTTATGCAATGTTTCTGAAAAAACTATTCACATATTTTGTTTTTATGATTCTAGGTGATATTCACTTACCAATAGGGATTGGGAATGCCCTTCAGGATATGTCAGTGCTGACTCTGTCATTATGTTACTATGTTATTCGGGATGGTTTGTGAAACATTGCTATCCGAGCTCCAGGTTGAGCTTTTGTCTTGGACTCATCAGGTAGTTGTGAAATATTTTCAAGACATAGAAGGTTGTGGTGATTGAGTTCATATATATCTATCACCATAATGATCCTTAAATCTCCATGGGTGGTAAGGGAAAGATGTCCTGATGATTAATTCTTGTCTTTTCATTGTTTTTATTTAGATAAAGTGAAATCAAAATATTTCTTGTTCTATCTATGTGATTAATTTCCTTCATTTCTCTATTTGAATGTAACTCGATGTCTTATATTTTTTCTACTAATGTTGTGTATCATCATACCTCAAGGAAGATACGGGAATCAGATACAGGAAGAAACAAATTCTAAACATCATTGAGAAAATCCTATTGTAGATCCGAGTCTCATAGAGGTGATTGTGCACACTGTCATAGCTCGGGGACAGGAAACACCTATACTTTTCGTTTAGGCCACAGTTATGGAACCTGAGAGGGACTTATATTAATGTTAGTTCTAAAGAGTTTTTTCTCTATAATCCAGAACCATTTAATGGATTAAATGATCTTCAAGAGGATGAGGAATGATAGAGTAGTTTGGAATTATTATTTGGGTTCTTGAAAAACCCTGATTATATTATTGTAAAGTGTGCCAACATTGTGCTACAAGGACCAAGAAAGAGATGGTGGGACATTATAGTAATGAAAAATAAGAATAAGGGGTTAGATTGGAAAGACATAATAGTCCCTTTCACTGACCAATTATATCGATAATTTATGTTTTTGGCAAAGAATACAGAGTTTTTCCATCTTGAGGAGGCTGACAGTACCGTGAATGATTATACAAACTATTTTTCTACGATAGTGCATTATGATAATGTACTGGTAAAGGACAGATGGTCGAGATGGACCTGGCTGGAAAGTCATGGTTTTCACGAGTTTTTTCTCTCCCAATGTAAGTGTGCATTCCTCTAATATAAAGGGGAATCCTGATTATTCTCTTGAAGATTCTTAATATTAGGTTCATTATATACCTATTTTAATGCATGGAGGAGTTCCTTTCATCTATTACTACTGTGTAAATCTAGGATATTCAAAGAGGGGTTTCACTGTGGTAGCCAAAAACTGTGGCCCCTATGGATTTTCGAGCCACTTTCAATTGCACTTCCATATGTATTCTACTCTATGTAGTGGAATAAGATCATACAAACCTTCTAAAAATATGGTAAAAACGATGATCCACTTGGAAAAGGGTTTCAGATATAGGAATATAGAACAAAGATTCTTCACATAGTGGAAGAGTCTCCAAAGGAAGTGAATACATTTGCAAAAAAATGTGATATGTACCATTAATATAACATAATAATTAGATAAATATACATTTTATAATGGTGCATCTCATTTGTTTATCTCAACCAGTATTATTATTCCGATAATCTTTTTTATTATGCTTTTATCTTGTGCAATAGATATTACTACACCGCTTGGTAGAAAGAAAGATCAGGTTATCCATAGTCCCTCTTGTGTATTCCCTCTATTATGTGTTGATATTTCTTGGAGCTTTCTAGTTCTCAACATGAAACTTATTGAAATCATATTTGGTATGAATTGGATCATTTCCAATAAATATGGCATTGATTGTTATCTTCTATGGGTCTCCATTACTACACCTTGTGGTGTGTCATGTGTTTCTGATAGAGAATGTAAGTGACGGACTAACACAACGTGAACATTGTATCTAGAGTTGGGGAATGTAATATCTATTTTTGACAAGGATTCAGAGTGAGAATATTTGATTTTTTATCTCCTCTCAATTTTTGTCAAGTTTTCCAACAGCGATCCTACTGATTTCATTAGTTTTCCACCAGTAAACGAGGATGATTATTCCATTTACTTAATGAATCATACTCCACCATTTTTTATTCCCTACAACATCATCAAACGAGTTGAATTGAAAGTTTTGAAGTCCCAATTAGACAATATTATTTCTAAAGGATTTATATGCTCACGTGTGTCACCTTGGGCAGTGCCAGTTTTGTTTCCCATGAAATCTAATGTTTCATATAACGACCCATACTTTACAAAAATTGAAATTACTTACAAGTTAATGATAATTCATTAAAGAATATAAAAATTAAAAAATAGGACCACATATTTATAGTGTATTTACAAAAAATGAAACATAAACAAATAGTTCAAAAGAAATCTATATTTTCTCCCACTTATTTCGGCATAACTAGACCACTATTTATACTATCTTTCTTAATTGCCTTCTTCATATCATGAGAAAAAGAAACATACAAAAGGGTGAGCTCATATGATCAGTAAGGGTAATCAAGGATGATATCAATCATATCATAATAATAATATATAACAACATAACATTTGAAAATCTTATCCTACATATGAATGATCATGATATCATACCATATGACAAACCATGAAAGTTCATAAGTATCAATGAACCTAATCTCAAATGTCATAACATAAGACATGAAGTTTTGTGGAATTAATATAATCATAGAAAATAATTCCATATTAGAAAAGGATCATTTCAAAGACTATCATACCAAACGAAGTCCATTTCTGGACCAAGTTCACTCCTCATACCATTCCTAAATTACTGAACCGTGATAATTTCATGTTCCTTCCATGTCTATCTCAAGAGATATAAATCTTTACCCAATGAATTGTAGGGAGATATTGGTCCCACCCATCCCACAATGGAATCATTCTTACTTGTTCTTAAAAACCATAAATAATTCATCATATCATAACCCATGGAATAAAATGGGTTTTTTTAAACATCATTCCATCATGGAATAAGCCATGTAAAACAAATGGATTTCATAAATATAATTCATTAAAAAAAATTAAACCATAAAAATAATAGGTATAGTAAATATGAAACATAACCCTATTAATTAATTATATCTTATATGGTAAGTAATTTTTGTTGAAAATTTGAAATTAATTATTGAGTAAAAAATCCATTCTTCTTCAAAAACATTTTCCTCTGTAAAAATGCCAAAAAATATTAAAGAAAAACAATTTATTCAAAAATAAATTTTAAACCCTATAGAGTAATATTAATCTAAATAATGTGTTATGAAAATGAAAAAAAATCCATTTATTCCATAAAAGTTAAAAAACATTATCCTCATACTTTTGATGAAAAAGTCAAAATGTACCTTGTATCGAATAAAGAAAAAACAATCCTTTCATACAATTTAATAAAAATTAACCAATGTGTAAAATTTATGTTTAAAAAATTGTATATGAGTATAAATAATATTAAATACATAGGAAATGTGGATGTGGATTATAAATATACTCCACTAAATACTTACGTATAAACAATCTCATATAATAATAAGATATCAATTTTACCCCATACCATAGATATGTTCTCCTTTGTACGTATCCTAAACTATTGTATAATGATTTAATTAATTTCATTTACTTATTTCAGAATCATATTCATTTTTATGATATCATATATGATCATATTATCATCTGTGCGTTAATAACATTTCATTATTACTTGTCATTCGAGAAATAAATGCTTTATATTGTTATGAATGATTTGTCGAATAATTTCCCATTATCCTTCATAGGTCATAGGTATATAATAAAAAATTATATTAATATTATATATATCATATTTATTCATTATATTCATTTATATTATCATTTTTTAATGAATATGTCGTATAATGACTCACATAATATCATGGAGACGGTAGGTCATACGTACGGACGAACGACGCTATCATTCCCATAATTGTGAAATGGTATGGAATAGAATGGTGAAAAATATGTAAGAATATTTATGGTGTTATAATAATAATATATTTTTGTTATTTAAATCATTATATATATCCATGTATGTTGGTGGTGAAAAATATATTACACCACGACTTGGAGACGATACGTTGTACACACACACATGTGGCGATTTCATTTTTGGTAGGATGGATAGAAGGTGGAATATCGTTGTTTCATAATTATAATTAAACAAATGTATATAAGTGATACTGGTTTTATTACTTTATAATGAAAAAACTCATGAATAGTAAGTAGAAGAAGAGAGAAGTTTGAAAGAATTGGTAGAGGAGATTACCTCTTCTTCGACATGCATCATCTAAATCTCTTCTTAGAGCACTACAGTTGGTCATTGAAGAAGACCAGAACCTCTACAATGTAACTAGGTAATTTGACGAGGGAAATGGGTTTTGAATGACCTATCTTGAAGACTCAATGATAAGTGAAGTGGTGATGGAGAAGGTTTCCTTTTTTAAACGCGGTGATGTGAAATTTTGGGATCTCCAAAAATATTAATTTATAATAAAATAAACCCCCCTCCAAAAATCTCTGAAATGACCCAAAATCAAATATGAGATTAGATAAGGTTTAAATATCATCAAAAAATATATTTTTGACAAGTATTTATATCTATTTAAACCTTATCATTTTAATTAACACTTAATAATCTTATTTAATTTTTAACTAGGGTAAAAAATATTTTAATATTAAAAGGGTGTCATATTTACTTAGTGGATGTAAATTAGACAATATATTTACATTATAATATTTTGTAACACATAAGTATTAATATATATTTTTAAAAATGTTTTATTATTTTTAAATTATTTAATAAACATTATTTTGATTAAAAATTAATTGTGTCGATTTTGACACTATTTAATTCATTGAATTTTAAAAAATAATAATATTACAAGATAACATTGAATCATATATTTTATTATACTAATATGAGTTAAACATCATATATAAAATTAATTAAAAAATTAAATATCCCAGATTATATTTACTTTAAATTTTATAATAACATTTATTTGTTATCTCTATTAATAATATACTTACTACATCAATTTTTTGTAATTATTTTATATTATTATTTGTTGAAAAAAAATTAAAATAATATGATGAATATTAATAAAATATATTTTATAAGAATATATGTAGTTGAATTTATCTTCTAAAAAATACATCATTTAATATGTTATACTTATTAAATTATGAATGTGACAACTTCAACATCTATATAAATAAAATAATTTAAGTGTCACAATATCTTATATAAGGCTCCAAGTATTCAATAACTAGACCCTTGTACGGTTATGGTAAATATATACTCGAAAATTAATATTTGGTCAAGTGTTTGGTTCCATTAATGGCTATTATAATTTTAATAAAAATTATATTACTAATTTATCATCAATTAATTAATTTTTACATAATAAAAGTATAGGTCTTTAAGGTGATTATTTATTTCTTAATAATTATGAATAAATTACCATGATAAATTAAAACATTTTATCTTACAAATTATTATTTATAATTGAATTTATCTTTTGTATAACCTTATATAAAAATGATTTAGTTATTAAAATTTGGGTGAGACATATTTAACTTTTCTTAAAATAAAATAAAGTACATGTCCTAATCTCATCCAGGTGGCTTCCAAAGGAAGACATATTGATGTAAAGAGTACTTAGAAAAAAAAAATAATCCAATGAAATTAATACATTTTTTAGTGTAATTTTATAATAGTATTCTTACCCTTAATTACATAATTTACCCTTTTACCGTATTAATAAAATTTAACGATGTTATTATTCATAATTCACTAAAATAAAATAAAGATATTTAAATAAATTTGACCTATTGATTAAAAATATGGATTCAAATTTTCAAAATTTAAAATAGAAAATATGTAGTAGTTAATTTAAAATTATTCCTGTTGTTGGAATGAGAGAAATGAGTTTTAAAATATAAAACATTTCTAATGATTAAAATGTTATTACATCTGAATTTAATGTAAATTTATTTCTGATGAAAAAAATTATATTTAATGATAAAAATATATTTGATTTATTATTTAAAAACATTCAACATTATAATTCATCCATAAAAATTATTTTTATGAATATTTGTTTTAAAAAATTTAGAGTATTTTTACTATTCCTCAAAAGATGAAAGGTATCAGAAAAATATTAAAAATTCATGAAAAGTAAATTTTTAACCCCCGGTTCCAAAGAATTTTTTTTTCATATAAAAAATATTAATGTTTAAAAATAATAATTTATTAAGGATTCCCCATTAAAAGGAGGTAAATTTTCCCTTAAAAATATATTTTTTTATATATCAAATATCGTTTATTCATACCTGATGGCAACAATATCTATTGGATTAATATAAAAAATATTTTATTATGTATATAATATATATAATCCATTAATTTTCTTTACTAATAGTAATTTACTCAATTTATTAAAATAAAAAATAAAAATATGTAATTTATTTATATTTTTCATAAATAATTGGTAGTGAATGACTTCACCATACATTTTCAAAAGTTCATTATATTTACTCCCGCTAACATAACAGTTAGGTTAAAGTGGTCATGTTATCCAAATGAAAAGTGATGGTTCATTTAAATTAATTATTTCGTGCAAATGCATTCTATTGAATAATAAAAATTATTTAGAGAAAATATTCCCAAAAACATATGTGTGTTACATTCTAACCCCCTTAAACAGAATTTCTCCATCAAAATGTTTCACTTGGATAAAACCATATGAGTATATCTCTCCCTCATCATATAATCATGTTCCCAGGTAGCTTCCTTAAATTGGAGGTTCCTACACAATACTTTAACTAAGCGAGTGGTCTTTTTTCACAGAATGTATTCACTTCGATCAAGAATTTCTATCTTTAGTTATTCATATGAAAGATCATTCTTTATTAGTATGACGTCTGAGTTTACTAGATGTGAATGATCAGGTATATACTCTCTCAGTATAGATACATGGAACAAAATATGAACTTGATAGATATTCAATGGAAGCGTTAATTGGTATGATACCTTTCCAACACAATCTAGAATTCCAAAAGGACCGATAAAACTAAGGCTCAAATTTCCCTTCATTAAAAATATCATTTCTCTCTTCCATGGAGAAATTCATAGAAACATATTGACACACACTTCACACACTAGGAATTTTATTTGTTCATCAGCTTAATTTTTTTTCTTGACTCTGAGATTCTCTTATCTGTTGTTGAATAGATATAGCATTTGATTTCATTTCATCAACAAGATCAAGTATTAATAGATTTATTTCCCATACATCATCGTAGAAAGTTTTAGTTATACACTTCTTTCTATAGAATGATCCATAAGAATCCATATAATTGCTTGAGTGAAATTTATTGTCGTAAGAAAATACCACCAAAGGTAGGTTTTTATCCATACCACCTTTGATATCTATAGAGTAATCTATCAAGATGTATTCTAGAGTATTAATTGTCCTCTCAGACTGAATGTATATCTGAGGATGAAAAGATGTGTTGAAACTTTACTTTGAATCTTGAGCTTGCTTTAGACTTCACCAAAACATCTAGGTAATCCTCAGATCGCAATAAAGATATAATGGAATGTGGCACTCCATGAAATCTTAAAACCTATTTTACATATATACTGGAAATATGATTAATAGATAAATGATCTCTTATAGAAATGATGTGTGATAAATTCTTATTGCGATCAACTATAACTGATATAAAATTAGGTCATTTAGATGTTTTGGGGAGATCAATAACAGAGTCCTTAGTGATGTTTTCCAATTTCTATTCTGGAATGCACAATGGTTGTAACATCCCTATAGAGTTTTATCTCTCAGCCTTAACTTGCTGACAAACCAAGCACCAAGAGACATATTCAGCAACATGTATTTTCCTTACATCCAACCATAAATATTTTCTCAGGTCCATGTACATATTTTTTTTTCTAGGTTGAATAGACAATGAATTACAAAAATCTTTTTCCAATAGCTTATTCTTTAATTCTGGTATGTGAGGAATATGAACCTGACCTTTGAACCTTATTATTCTATCATAATCAATGTTGAATTTAGGAACATTTTCCACCATCTATTGTATCCCCACATCTTCCTTTTGCACCTCCTTAATCTTCACTTTTATAGATAGTTGAACTTTCATATAATAAAGATAATATTTCACCCATTCCATTAAAAGTTCAAAATCCATCCTCTGAATATCTATATATATTTTATATTTTGTGATCATTATAATGGATATGCTAGAATTTTTCTTTTGACTCAAACCATCGTCCACTTTGTTTGCTTTCCCATTGTGGTAATGTATTGAACAATCATAATATTTAATCAACTGAAACTATCTTCGATTATTCATAATCCTATCCTTTTGTGTGAAAATATAATCTAAACTCTTATGATTAGTTTATATATCACACTTTTTACCGTAAATATAATACGTCTATATCATCCGTGAAAAGATTACAATAGGTAACTCCAAATAATGAGTTAGCTAATTTTTTTCATGGATTTTCAATTGTCAAGAGGTATAAGATATCATCATATCATTTTATAAAAGAAAAAAACATCCCCTTTTTGGATGTGTCACTATTGATCACAAACCTCTCTCTACTTCAAGGAAGTGTGAGCATAAGTGCATTAGATAACCTTCTTTTGAACACTTTGAAATTTTATTCAAATTCCTCCATTCATAAAATTTTAAATCCTTTTCGAGTAAACATGGTGAATTGATTTGATAATCGTGATCAATATTTAGAAAAACTATGATAATATCTAACCAAACTAAGAAAACATAATATGCCAGTTACAGTTTTTGTTCATGGTCAACATTCAATGAATTTTTTTTCTATATCCATATATATACTCTCTATTGAGATTATGTGACCCAAAAGATGAACCATTATGAAGCCAAATTTTAGATTTGGCAAATTTTCTATAAATATTCACCTTTCTCAGGGTCCTCTCTTCAATTCTTAAGTGATCTTCATGTTCATTTTTACTATTCTAATAGACAAGAATATTTTCTGTAAAGACTACCAAAAACTGATCAAGATACTATCTAAATGATCTATTTTTTAGATCCCTGAATATATCATGGGAATTATTAATGCCAAAGGGCTCATAATAAATTCAAATTATCCATAACTTATATGAAATGTTGTGTTTGGTATATCCTCCTTCCTGACATTTAATTGATGACAATCTAAAATAAGACCAATCTTAGAGAAGTATTGAGCTCTTCATTGTTGGTTGAATAATTCGTCAATGTGGGGAAGAGGATATTTGTTCTTGATAAAGATCTCCTTAAGATCTCAGTAATCAATATGGAGTCTCATTGATACATAGTTGTTCATAAGAAATAGAACAAGTTCACCCAAGGTAATGCACTAGGGTATATGAATCCCTTATCAATATTCTCTTGGATTTGTTTCTTCAATTCATGAAACTCAATTTGGGCCATTCTCTAAGGTGTTTTTGAAATAAAAATAGCACATGGGATGAGTTATATTGAAAAATAAACTTCATGATTTGGTGGAAGACCTAGTAATTATTCCTAAAAGACATTATAAAATTCATGTAAAATTGGTATATTATTAATAGTGAGATTCTACCAAACCATTTGAGATTTATAACCTTAAACAATAGATATGAAGTCCCATATGAAGGAAGAAATTTTTATTAGAAGGTTTTGTTGAATCTGAATCTAGAGATTATATACAAGAGGTTGGTGAATTGTGTCTTTTGTAATTTTTCGGTAACTCTTTGATTGAATGAGTTTTTTCCTTTATGCTCTATTAGATTTGATCATGCAACAGAAATAAATAAAAGTAGAACACAAAGATGTATAATGGTTCAGGGAACAGAATGCCCCTAGTCCACTCCACCAATAGTCAACTCCACGAGCATGGTGATTTTCACTATATGGTTCTCTTTTCCATAGACTGGTTTACAACTGAGTACAGGTAGTTGGAACCTTTACAATATTCAAGATAAAAAAGTCTTCTAGTTCCAACACGAACCTACACATCATAGAACGAGAAGCTGGTTACTCAATAATAAAAAAAATTTCAGAAATGAATTTTCCAGTTGATCATCACAATTGCAACAGATTGCAATTGACAGAAGATGGATCGAAGTCCCTAGAAATATTGATCTTCAAGTTGAAGCAGTTCTGAGTCGATCCGGTTGTAGTACATATAGAGATATA
Organism: Viscum album; assembly: GCA_963277665.1. Taxonomy (NCBI): domain Eukaryota; kingdom Viridiplantae; phylum Streptophyta; class Magnoliopsida; order Santalales; family Viscaceae; genus Viscum; species Viscum album. The sequence continues at coordinate 824,752,141 of OY728131.1, forward strand.
GTTCATAACTTCATCAGTAGTAAATCCACAGTAGATATTCGATGTAGAACATGTGAATCTTTTATCGAGTTCCTTCTTCTTAAGAGAACAGAGCTTTGACACTGTTTTTGAATCAGCAGATCAATCGTGAATTTTGGCAGTCTATGTTTTCCACCATTTTAATAAAAGATCGATCACCATACAGACACATACCTGGTGTTTCAGAGAGAACATATATAATAAAACTGATCATATCTCCTACACATTTAGATCCATAAAAAGTCACATTAGGATTAACGATATTCAAAATTTTGAATTTACAGAGAAGTCGTAAATTCCCTTAAGACTCGGCTTAAAAATCTCCATTTAATTCGATCATAAATCCATCGATAAAACAGCTTTGAATAAGTCAATGTCGTATTTTAAAAACGACATTAAATCCTGCTTGAAATCCTCCAAATAATCAGCTTGTTGATCATTGTATAAAAATATCATCTGTCAAAATTTCTGACGTCAAATGTAAGGTTGATGATGTGGCCTCCAAACGTAGGGTTGATAACATAGTCTTAAAACGTAAGGTTGAAAACTTAAGGTTGAACATAAATGTAGGGTTGAACATAATCGTAGGGTTGAACATAAATTTAGGGTTAATAATCCATACTTTTTCCTCAACTCTCAAATGTATGGTAAAAGATCCATAATTTTACTTGATCCATACTTTTCCAAGAACGTATGGTTGTTTACAAAAGTAATGTTGATGAACCATACTTTTGAGAAACAAACGTAACGTTTAGTTTTTATGTATGGTTCTCCTTCCATACTTTGCTGATAACCAAAACGTAAGGTTCCTTCCTAACGTAAGGTTCTTCTACCATACTTTGCTGAAAACCAAAACCTAAGGTTCCTTCCTAACTTAAGGTTCTTATTACATACATTGCTAAAAACGTATGGTTGTTTAACCATAATTCTATATTATCTCCAGAAGTATACACTCTTTTCATCCTTACGCAACATTTATCCACGTAGGATATGAACAGTTATTTCAGAACACGCTAAAGCAGATTCCGTGATATATTTACCCACGTAAGGTATGAACAGTGATTCCAGAACGCGCTAAAGCAGATTCCACACAAGTAATAAATTCTAATTATTTCAAGAGTATAATAAATTAATAAATTCCTTCAAAATAATAAATAAAATCATTAGAAAATAACTGAGGATATTTGTGAACATCAAAATCATCATAAAGATACGGAGTATTATTTTCAATAATCTCCCCCTTTAAACAACATTAATATGTATTGTTGAAAACAATACTTTTCTCAACAATCTCCCCCTTTTTGATGATCAAAAAACCCATATGATAATAAAATTATTTATACGAAATTAAATTTCAAAACTATTTACATAATGTTTTAGAATTTTGAGAGGATGAAACCATATTTATTTTTAGAAAAATTTCTCCTTCTGAATAACCTTTATAATAACCAATAAATATACCGAAAATTATTGAAATAAAGTTTTCTAAGATAAAATGTTGTGGTTATCCAAATTCTCCTTTAATTCTCCCCCTAAATAAAATGAATTCTCCCCCTCAATAAAATATTGATATGTCCAAAATTCTCCCCCTTTTTGGGATATCAAAAAGAATGAAAAATCATGGATTTGAAGCCATTTAATGTTGCCATGAACTGTAGGTAAATGCTTATTATTAACTGTTTATCAATAATTAAATCTGGAGTACTAGCATAATAAAATTAAATTCAGTAAAACAAATAGAGAAAGAAACAAATAATCAATGAAGGAAATTTTCATTCAAAAATAGAATTATATACATGTCAATGATATACACAGGAATCAAGATTTTGGTAAGATATGCAACATGTTCTATCTCCTCTGTATTGCAGACCTGATTTCTGTAAACTGTTCCCGAAGTCTCTTCATCATCCCATATCCAAGTTTGATAATGACCTCACTATTCTCTTGAGTCATATGAATGTCCTCAATTAAATTGACTCTGAAAAACTCATGTATACTTTCCTCATTTTCGACAAACAATGATAGCTTCTCTGATAACTGAATTATCAGAATTCTGACCGATGGCTCACTAGATGTCAGTTGATCCACTAAAAACTTCTGATTGTACAGAAATACTAACAAAGGAGCACTATTACATTGAAGATCTTGTAACCTGTCATTATTGTTACTCATCACAGTTGTGATAGCTTGAAACCTTCTGATTAAATCAGGTGAAGTCCTTGATACACTAACATCATTATTTTCAACTGATGCAAATTGGTTCTCCATAAACGACTTCAGATCTGATAAAGTGGACTTCATAATCATTTCATATTTCAATTGTGCCATAGAAGTCAGCATATCCACTTTAAAATTTTCAACTTCTTTCCTTGAAACTGTACACTCCTTCAGCTTTTGAAATTTCAAATGTTCTAAGTCTAAGGCATTTCTCAGAGAAACATTCTCAGATTCCAACTGAGATACTTTTCTGAACAGTTCTTCAATTTATTTTTTTCTTGAATCAGAGGAACCCTATGCTTGATTCAAATTCACATCCTCTAGTTAATGAAGTAGTACCAAAGGCAATGATTCAACATCATATTTTTCTATTTCTCTATCCTGAGAAGGTTGGTCCACAGATTTTTCCTTAGAGTTCTCAAACTCATCCACATAAAAATCCTCTTGTATTACCTCTGTGTGAGCTTCAGAAGCATGCTCATCACATTTATATACATCTTTGTATTCTACTGGGGTTTCATGAACAATATCTTCAATAGTTTCTTAAGGTCTGGCACTTCTTCACCAGGAACTACCTCAATCTCTTGTTCCTGTTGAAGTGCATCTTCAACATCAGCTAGAATTTGTTGCTGAGTGTCCAACTGAGATTTTTATGGAACTCCTGATCCCTCTACTAGTGCAGTAATTTCAGTAACATCTTCCATGGTCTTATCAAATATAGCTTCCCTTACAAAATAATAAGAAAATAAAGCTTCTGTGGTTGATTCCAAAGAAGGGGAAGTTACTTCCTCATTAACTAGTCTCTATATTTTTGATTGAAGTCCTTCCTGACTTCTTTCATTCACAATATCTTCCAATTCGAAGTGAGTAATTCTTTCTACATTGCTAACTTTGGATTCATCTTGTCCCTCCTTGGACATAGCAGGTTGAGCCTAAGCAATCTCTAAGTCTTCCTCAGCTCTTACTGGCAAAAGTTTTCCATTAATTGTGCCCCAGAAATATCAAACCTTCCTTAAAGTTCCAGAATTAAACATATTACTTTGATGACAGTTTACTTGAGCATCCACTAATCTCACCATGTCTTTCTTAAACAAAGGTTTATAAATAAATCGACCAAAAGGGTAGAAAATAATCCGGGCCTCGCTTTGACAACGGTAACTGAGATACCATATCATGTATCTTGGAAAGTTTAACTTAATATCTCTTAACAGAAAGTAAATTATATACAAATCGGGGTACAAAGTCATTTCCATTTTTTCCATTCTTTGAGCTATTCCAGTCTGAATAAATTTGACCAAAATCTTCTGATCAGGCTCCAAATCCCTGATAAAGATTTTCTTTATTGTCTTAGTACCAAAAAGAAAAGACATAATTTCCTCGGATTTATTCATATAATCTCCAATATTTTTCAAATATAAATAAAAAACTCCTTCATGAGGGTATTTAAGAATCTGACCAATCTCTACTGATGAGATTGAGAAATTCCTATCCTCTATCTTAGCCATCATACTGTCCTCGGTATCCCCCAGGCTAAACTGTACAGATTTGAAGAAGTATCTAAGTTCTACTTCATACAGAAATTCCGTATCATCACTTTTGAACATCTATTCAAGATTTTGAAATGACAGTGTTTGCTTCAATAACAGATTTTTCTGAAATAACCAGTCGAGATCGATTACTTTGCCCTGTATGATTTTTCTTCCCTCGGTGCATTGTCTCTTGGCATTTCTTGTCTTGTCTTTAGTGGCTCTTTTAATTCTTACCATCTGTGCGAGAATCTCTGAAGGTTTGAAGGTTAGGGTTTCAGTGGTTCGAAGATTAGGGTTTAGGAGAGGAAGTGCGATTTTCAAATTTCAAAATGGTTTCGATAGAAGTGAAACTGTTTAGAAGTCTAAACGGCTCTGGCAGCCTTGATTTCCATGTAATCACTAATCATTACATATATTTAAAACAAATAAAATTTGCATATGGGAAAAGAAATAAAATCTTAAACAGTAAAAAAATTAAATAAATTTAAAAATTATTTAAATTTAAACAAACCTAGCCCCCCCTTAATAAAATCAAACCTTGCAGTGGGAAGTGGCTTAGTAAAAATATCTGTTAATTGAATTTCAATATTTATAAATTCTAAAAATATATCATTTTTAATAACATTTTCTCTTAAAAAGTGATGCCTTATATCAATGTGATTAGTTCTAGAATGACTAATAGGATTTTTTTAAATATTAATTTCACTTTTATTATCACATAAAATAGGAGTATTATTAAAATTTATTCCAAATTCCATAAGAGTGTTTTTCATCCCCAAAACTTGTGCACATAAACTGCCAGCAAAAACATATTCTGCCTCAGCTATTGATAGGGAAACAAAATGTTGTTTCTTACTAGACCATGATACTAAGGACTTTCATAAAAAGTGACATGTACCTGATGTGATTTTTCTATCTAACCTACAACTTTAAAATTCAGCATCTGAATATGAAATAAAATTAAAATCAGATGTTTTAGTTTAATGAAGAGATTGAAAAATAGTTCCTTTTAAATATCTAAAAATTCTTTTAAGAGCAATTATATGAGATTCTTTAGGATTTTATTGAAATCTAGCACGAAGACATACTGAATACATTTTATCTGGCCTTCTAGCAGTAAGATATAACGAACTACCAATCATACCTTTATATGACTAGTTGTCAACTGATTTCCCAGTTTCATCCAAATCAAGTTTTATATTAGTACACATAGGAGTTGTAAGTGACTTTCTGTATTCAAGTGAAAATTTCTTATGTAAATCGGTAATGTATTTTCTTTGATATAAACATTTCCAAAATCTTTTTGAAATAATTGAAGACCCAAAAAGAAATTTAAATATCCCATTAGACTCATTTCAAATTATTGTTACATTAAATTTGAAAATTCATGACTAATGGTTTTATTAGTTGATCCAAATATTACATCATCAACATAAATTTGAACCAATAAAACATTATTTTTCACAGTTTTCTTAAATTTTGTTTGGTATGCCATTCCAATAGTAAAATCCGTTTTCAAAAGAAAAGAAATTAATATTTCATACCATGCTCTAGGGGCTTGTTTAAGGCCAGAAAAAGATTTAGTAAGTTTAAAAACAGTATTTGGTTTTTGAGAATTTTCAAATTCAGTAGGTTTCTCAACATAAACTTCCTCCATTAAATAAACATTTAAAAAGGCAGATTTAACATCCATATGAAATAATTTAAAATTCATATAAGATGCATAGGCTAAAAGTATTTTAATGGCTTCTAACCTAGCTATATGTGCAAAAGTCTAATCATAATCCATTCCTTCTTCTTTATTGTATTCTTTAGCTACTAATAATGCTTTATTTCTAGTTATTGTGACTTGGCCATCTTGTTTATTTCTAGAGACCCATTTGGTTCCTATTCCAAGATATTTCTTAGGTCATTCCAATAATTCCCAAACATCATTTATTTTAAACTGGTTTAATTCATCTTGCATTGCTATTACCGTGCTTTCATCATCTAAAGATTATTATATTGACTTGGGTTCTAGTTGAGATAGGATGACAGAGAATTCCACTATGTATCCTATGTTTCTTCTAGTTTGAACACCAGTTTCTAGGTCACCTATTACAGTTTCTAAAGGGTGATTTTTTAGGGTTCTAGACTGTCTAGGTAATATATTTAAAGGTTCTTCAGTATCATGTTTCTCTTAACTGGACTGAATTGCTTTTATATCATTTTCAAAATCATTCTTTATGTTATCAAGTCTCATGTTATCATTAGAGTCAAGTTCATTCATTTGTTCTGTCCTATTCTCAAAGGGAACGAATTCATCAAATTTCACATGAACTGATTCATCAAAAATTCTGGACTTCTTATTATAAACACTATAAGCTTTGGAGGTAGCCGAATATCCAAAGAAAATACCTTCATCAGATTTTGGTTCAAACTTACCAAGAATATACTTGGTGTTTATGATGTAAACATTGCATCCAAAAACATTAAATAATTTAATTTAGGTTTTCTGTTATTCAATAGTTCATATGGTGTCTTTGTCAAAATATGTCTAATTAAAACTCTATTAATTATATAACTAGTTGTATTCACAGATTCTACCCAGAAATATATAGGTTGCCTATATTCATTTAACATAGTTCTATCCATTTCTTGAATTGTTCTATTTCTCCTTTCTATAATCCCATTCTGTTGAGGTGTTCTGGGTGCAGGAATGTTGTGTTTAATACCCATGTTTGATGAAAAGGAATTAAATTCCGGATTCTCAAAATCTCCAGCATGATCACTTCTCAATGAGATTATATTGAAACATTTTTCATTTTGAACTGATTTTCAAGAAACTTTCAAATAAAGTAAAGGCTTCATTTTTAAATTTGAAGAAGAAAATCCATGTAAATCTTGAATAATCATCAACTAAAACATATACATATAATTTACCATATAAGCTTTCTACTCTTGAGGGTCCAAAAAATCTATATGAATAAGTTCTAGAGGTTTAGATGTAGCAACCTTATTAACAGATTTGAAGGATGATTTGTGTTGCTTTCCAAGTTGACATACATCACAAAATCTGTAACTTTAAAATTTGAGACATGGTAAATAAAAAACTAAATGTTTCTTAGGTAATTTATGTAAAACATATACATTGCAATGTCCAAGTATCCTATGCCAGATCTAGGATTCACTTACTTTAGTAGTCAAGCGGTTTACTTTTTTTTACACAAGGAATTTAAATCAAAAGTATAAACATTGGCAGTTCTTGGTTCATTAAATTTAAACAATTTTTCTTTCGAAAAAGTACAACAATTGTTAGTAAAATCAACATTATATCCATCATCACAGTGTTGAGAGATGCTTATCAGGTTGTGTTTTAATCCTTTTACATAAATTAATTTGTTGATTGAGACTGTTTTTGGATCTCCAGCAGTTCCAATGCCAATGTTTTTTCCTTTGGCATTGTCACCAAATGTGTCAAGTCCTCCTTCCATTTGAGTGAGTGAAGAAAAATTTAATGAGTTTCCACTCATATGCATTGAGTAGCCACTATCCATGTACCATATATCTTTTCTACTTTGGTGGCCTGCTAGCTGCAATGAAATTCAAAAAAATTGCTTCGGTACCCATATTTTTTTGGGCCTAGGAGTGTTAGCTAGCAATGATATGGGTATCCAGATTTTCTCTATTCTTTTAAAATTAGATAAATCATATAAGTCTTTTGAATCAAAGGATTTCTTAATACCACAAATTTGAGGTTATCTTAAGAATTTTTTTTAGCTATATGTCCCTTTGTCCAACAAAAATTACAATTAACCTTTTTAATGCTAGGATCAAAATAATTTTTATATAGCTTATGTTTTTCTCCTTTACTGACAATTCCAAATCTGTCCTTTTTAATGACAGTTTTTCCAAGAATTTCAGTTAATGAATTTTCTCTTTTTTTAAAAACCAATGCAGCCTATTTGTAAGGTTCTACTTCATCCTGTAGTGTTTTTATTCATGATTCAAAATTAATATAGTTAGTGTTAATCGATTTATATTTATCAGTTAATTCCTTATGTCTTTTCAGAATTGTATCTCTTTAATTTGAAACATATTTATGTATGTTTTTTAGTGACTTATGTTTTTTAAATAGTGAATCATATATTTCTTAAAGAATATTGCAGTAGGCTGCAAGCTTTTCATTTGTGTAGTTTGATTCAAAATTTGATTCAGAGGATTAATATGAGTGTACCTCATCAGTTTCAGCCATAAAACACGTGTTTGCTTTTATATTGATTTCTTCTTTCTCTGAGCATGATTTAGGAGAGCTACTAGAGTCTTCATATACACTCCAAGTGGCTTTCATAGCTTTCTTGTCTCTCTGCTCATAGTCATTTCTTTTGAAGAATTTTTTCTTTTTTGCATCCTTCAATTGTGGGAAATCTGGTCTGATATGCTGAATCTTCTTACATTTATAACATCTTACTTCTTTATTATCTCCCTTAAAGGACTTTTTGAAACCAATTTTCTTATTGTATAACTTTCTAAATTTCGTGGCTATCTAAGCTAGTTCTTCATCTGAGTTTGATGAGTCAGAGCATTCTGATTTAGCTTTGACTTCTATATTCTTCATCTTTCTATTCTTTTGTTGTAATGTTACCTTCAAGGTAGTATCTTCTCTTTCGATAATAACTTTATGTTCATTAGCCTCATCTTGCATATCAGCTTCATACATCATTAGTCTACCAATCAGCTCTCTCATGGTTAGATCTTTGACAAGAGTTCATTGTCTAATTGTAGCAGAGATACCATTCCATCGAGTAGGAAGTACCCTTAGTACATTTAATGCTTGATCAGCCTACATGATAGGTTCTCCTAGATCTGTTATATTATTGACAATCTCTTTCAATCTCCTATTCATTTGGGTAATGCTTTCACCTTCGAACATTCATGAAAGTATCAAATTTCAGTTTTGCATTTGCTTATCTTATTTTCCTAGCATTGTATGTTCCTTCATATGCCACAACTATTTTTTTCCATATCTCATATGTTGTTGGGAACTGAGATAATCTGTTCAATTCATCTGGTCCTAGACTACAGAAAATTGCATTCATAGCCTTTGAGATCATATCGTACTCTTCCTCTGTACCAGCACTCCGTGTCTCAGGATTTTTAGGAATTTCATAAGGAGTCAGAATCTTTGAATAGACTTTATATCCAAGGTTATTCAGATATATTATCATGCATGATTTCCAGCAACCATAATTGTCTCCATTGAAATATGTTGCTCTGACCATTGACATCCCTTCTCTTGTATCAGTCATGATGCTCTGTTGTATAATCATTAAATGCTTCTAGCTTGTTCGGGATCTATTAGAAGCTCCGCCTGTGATAACAATTTTTGGATCTGAATCTACAGATTATACACAAGATGGGGGGTGAATTGTGTCTTTTTCAATTTTTCAATAACTCTTTGATTGAACGAGTTCTGTCCTTTATGCTTTATCATATTTGACCACACAGTGGAAATAAATAAAATCAGAACACAAATATGTATAGTGGTTAGGGGAAAAGAAGTCCCCTTGGCCACTCCACCAACGCTCAACTCCACGAGCTTGGTGATTTTCACTATCTTGTCCTCTTTTCCAGAGACTAGTCCACAACTGAGTATAGGTAGTTGACACTTTTACAATCTTCAGGCTAACAAAGTCTTCTGGTTCAAACACAAACCAACACATCATAGAATGTGAAGCTGGTTACTCATGAATAAAAATAATTTCAGAATGAAATTTTCTAGTTGATCGTCACAATTGCAATAGAATTCAATTGACAGCAGATGGATCGATGTCTCTAGAAATATTGATATTCAAGTTGAAGCAGTTCTGAGTTGATCCGGTTGAAGTAGATATAGAGATATAGTTCACAACATCAGAATTAGTAGATCCACAGTAGATATTCTATGTAGAACAGGTTAATATTTTATCGAGTTTCGTCTTCTTAAAAGGACAGAGCATTGATGGTCTTTTTGAATCAGCAGATCAATCGTGAATTTCTGAAGTCTCTGTTTTCCACCTTTTTAATAAAAGATCGATCACCATACACACATATACCTGGTGTTTCAGAGAGAACATATATAATATAACTGAGCATATCTCCTTCACAGTTAGATCTATAAAAGTCGCATTGTGATTCGTGATATTCAAAAATTGGAATTTACAGAGAAGTCGTAGCTTCCCTTAAGACTCGGCATAAAAAACTCCTTTTAATTCGATCCTAAATCCATCTATAAAATGGCTTCGAATTAGTCAAAGTCCCATTTTAAAAACATCTTCAGATTCTGCTTGAAATCTTCCCAATAATCAGCATGCTGAATGCTGCATAAAAATATCGTCTGTCAAAATTGCCGACGCCAAACATAAGGTTGATGATGTGACCTCCAAACGTAGGGTTGATAACGTAGTCTTAAAACGTAAGGTTGAAAACGTAAGGTTGAACAAAAACTGAGGGTTGAACATAAACGTAATGTTGAACATAAACGTCGGGTTGAACATAAACGGAGGGTTGATCATCCATAATTTTTCTTCAACTCACAAATGTATGGTAAAAGATCTATACTTTTACTTGATCCATACTTTTCCAAGAATGTACGGTTGTTTACAAAAGTAAGGTTGATGAACCATACTTTTGAGAAACAAACATAACGTTTAGTATTTACATATGGTTCTCCCTCCATACTTTACTGATAACCAATAAGTAAGGTTCCTTCATAACGTAATGTTCTTCTTTCATACTTTGCTGAAAACCAAAATGTAAGGTTCCTTCCTAACGTAAGGTTCATCTTCCATAATTTGCTGAAAAGGTATGGTTGTTTAACCATACATTTCTCTTATCTCAATAAGTATACACAATTTTCATCCTTACACTACATTTATCCACGTAGGGTATGAACAATGATTCAAGAACGCGCTAAAGCAGATTCCACGCTATATTTATCCACGTAAGGTATGAATAGTGATTCCAGAATGCGTTAAAGAAGATTCTTCACGAGTAATAAATTTTCGTTATTTCAAGAGTAAAATAAATTAACAAATTCCTGCAAAATACTAAATAAAATCATTATAAAATAACTAATGGTATTTGTGAACATAAAAATTATCATAAAGAGACAGACTATTATTTTCAATAAACCCATCATTTAAATAACATTCACATCTATTGTTGAAAACAATACTTTTTCTCAACAGGTTATAGGCATCCATGCTTCAATAAATGATCATAGACCGATCTGGAATATGAAATATGACTCCCCTTCCATGGACATTCATATAAGCTCCATATATAGAAATCCAATACATGCCAAGAATCACATAAAATTCCATTACAGGATGGATCATAAAATTTTCAGGAATCAAATATCCTCAAACATGAAACTAAGAAGAATTATAATCTTTTGAGGTGACCATTATGCCATTAGGAGTTTTCACAACTAACTCAACATCTAATTTTTGAGGTAATATGGTGATTCCCTTATAAAATTAGTCAGAAATAAAAGAGTGGGAGGATATAGAATTTAATAAAACATTTTTTACTTTATAGTGGATGGTAATTGTTCCTTTCACCACTTAATTATCATACACCACCTCACCGATAGTCATTCTATATGGATTTCCATTGCCTTATACCTTAAGAGTTAGTTGACATCGATAATCATAAATAACCCTTATATCATTTCATTGATTGGAATATTTCCCTATTTTTTTGAACTTGTGACATTTAAGTGTAATAGGTGTATTTTATGCAGCCTTTTCTCTATTCACATCATTAGAGATCATTTTCACATAAATTTAGCATTTAACTTCCTGATGACCTTCTTTTACATACTTAAAACATTTAATTGTCCCTTGAAGAAAATTTCCTCCACCTTTCATTCAAGACATTGAGAATATGGTAAAACTCATATTCATTTCAATGTGGTCTTTAGATTTACCATTGAATTCCATTTTTATCTTCTTATCAGACCCATTTGATAGATGGGTTACTCTAATCTTCATCTAAGACTTAAGGGAACATAAAACAAAATATTCATAGCTATTGAAGTCCCTTATGGATAATGCCAATCAGAGACCTGGTTTTAATCCACTAAAGAATCGATGAATTTTACTCTCACGTTGGATAATAATTATAGAAGCGTACCTTTCAATTCATGTAATTGTCCTTTATCTTATTTTCAAGGAACTCCTTATCAATTGTTTTTTGATGCATATGAGGAATGTAGTTATTGAAAAATAAGTTCTCAAACTCATCCAATTCCATAGAGTCAATTTCATCTATTTCCTCGTATTCTCCATAAGGTTCCACCATTGATCCACTTCACATTCCAAATGATAGGATGCTAGGATGAATTTATCATGTTCTGATTATTGATGAACAGAAATTATCTTTTTAGAGGTACAAATTTTTTTTTCAGCCACTAATTGATTATAAGACCCACTGAAAAAGGTGGATGCTACCTCATGAAGGATTCATTAGAATATTATTCACTCTTATAAACATTTGTAAGTCCCACAATATTCATTTCTCGAGAAAGTTGTGTGATCGTAGCTACAAAAATTTTCATTCTAGATCCCATAACATTTGGTTTCTTAGAAGGAAAATAAATTCATTACATGTCGCATTCATCATTAACGCATTTCCTTCAGGTTCAAGATGTTGAATAAAACCAAGAAGCGTAGTGTGAGAGACACTAATCATAATAAAAAAACACATAATAAAAAATAAAATATCAATTGAGGAACATTAGTTTTTATCCTCGGTTATTCATCATCACTTAAAAAACACTAGGATTTTAACCAATACATTGACATATCCTTTGGGCTCTAACTATGTTTTTAACATCGTAGTTTCTAAACAATAAATATACCTTTCCGTTAATACAATCTACAATAAACCATAATTTTCATGAATTGATATTAATTCAATGTTGAAGAATATTCCTTAAAAAATATAAAAAATCTAAAATAGGTCCATATAGGTATAGTGTATTTATACATTGGGAAACATAAACATGGTTCATAATACATCTTTCTTATCTCCCACTTATTTCATTATGACTAGACCCCTTTTGACATATCTTACTTAATACCATTCTTAATGACCTAAAGAAATGGAACATATGAATGGATGAGATCATATTCATAGCAATGGTAATCAATGGAGATATCAATCACATCATAATTATAAGATATTATAACATGACACTTGGAAAACATATCCTGCATATGAAAGATCATGATATCATGCCATGGGATAAATCCTGAAATTCATAAGAATCAATGAATGTAATCCCAAAAGTCATCACATAATTCATGATGTTTTTTGGAATAAACATAAGCATAGAAAATCATTTCATATTAGTCATGGATCATTTCCAAGAACATCATAGAAGACAAATTCCATTACTGAACCGAGTTCACTCATTGTTCCTGCCCTATATTCCTAAAATGAGATCATTTCTCATTCCATCCATGTATATCTCATGAGATATAAATATTTACCTAATAAAATTGAGGTAGATATGGGTATCACCTATATCATATTGAGATCATTCTTACATGTGTCAAAAAAACATAAATCAATCATTATAGCATAACCCATTGAATAAAAAGGGTTTCTTAAAAATCATTCCATCACAGAATAATTCATTTAAATCGAATGGATTTCAAAAATAATATTCAATCAAAAACTTAACAAAATAACAAGAATAATATGGATTATATAATTTTAACCTAATCCTATTAAATAATTCCATATTATATTGAAAATAATTTTGATTGAACACTTGAAATTAATTTTTTGAGGAAAATACCCTTTCGTCTTCAAAACAACTTATTTTATAAAAAATCAAACTAAATTAAAAAAAAAGAATTTATTTTAAAACAAAAATGAATATTTTTAGATTAAGAATCATTGAAATATAGAATTATGAAAACATAAAACTCCATTCATTCTGTATAATCAAAAAAAATTATCCTCATACTATTGATGGAAAATTCAAAAAGTACATCTTATCGAATAGAAAAACATTAATTTCATACAGTTTAGTAAAAATTAATCAATGGATAAAATTGACTTTTAAAAAAGTGTATCAGAATATAAATAATATGAAATATTTAAGAATCATATATGTGGATGATTAATATACCCTAGTAAATATTTATGTATAAACAAACTCGGATAATAATGAGATTGTGAAATTATCCCTTTACTAATGTCTGATTTCTTTTATCTATATGTGGACCATCTATATAATGATTTAAATAATTTAATTTACATATTTAATAATCATAGTGACTTTTATTATATAATATATGATCATATTATCATCTGTTTTTTATGACATTTAATTATTACTTTTATTCAGGGTATTAACTGCTTCATTTTTTCATGCATGTTTTGTCGAATAAGTTTCAGTTCTCATTCATATGTCATATATATATAAATATGTATATATCATTCCAAACTGATATTAACATTATATATATCATATTTATTCATTTTAGAAATTTATATTACTATTATTTAATGAAGATAATGTAGAATGAATCACATTTTATCATGGAGGTGGAAAGTTGTACGTACGCTCGAGCGACAGTATCATTACCATAATTCTAGAATGGTATTGAAGTGAATGGTGTAAAATATTTTCAAACAAATATAATTTTATAATAATCATATATTTTATGTATTTTAATCATTAAACCCATCAAAAAAAAAGTGGTCGTAAAAAATAGATTACACCATAGTGTGGAGACGGTAATCCCTACATACGCACAGGTGGCGATTTCCTTTTTCATAGGATGGATAGAATGTGGAATATGGATATTAAATTATAATAATAACATTTCAGTATATAAGTTATACTGGAGTTATTACTTTATAATTAAATAACTCTTGAAGATTATATATAATATTAAATAAATTTGAAAGAATCAGTAGAGGTGTTTACCTCTTCTTCGACATGCTTACATTAAATCTCCTCTTAGAAAATTTGAGTTGGTATTTGAAGAAGAAAAGAACCTATAGAATGTATAAAGTGAAGTTAGTGAAGGAAATGGAAAGGGTATGGCCATGATATATGGCTAAAAGTGAAGTGAAGAGGTGATGGAGGAGGTTCCCATTTATAAATGAGGTGATGTGAACTTTTGTGATTTAAAATAAGATTAATTTATAATTAAATAAAACACCATAAAAACCCTATAAAATGTCCCAATATAGAATATGATATTAGATAAGTTTTTAATCTCATAAACCAATAATCCTATGACAAATATTTATGTCAATTTATAACTCCTCATTTTAATTGACACTTTTTTATCATATTTAATTTCTATCTAGGGTAACACATATTTCAATATTAAAAGGGTTTTATATTTACTTAGTTGATGTCAAATACACCATAAAGAAATAACATAAAAATTTTCGAACAGAAAATAATTATTTATAATTTTAAAAAAAGTTTTAATATTTTAAAATTATTTAATACAACATTTTTTCGATAAACAATCTATTGTGTCAATTTTGACACTATTCAAATCATTTATTTTTAAAAAATATTAATATCACAAGATAACTTGACATAAAATTATTATATTCATAGTAGGTTAAGGTAATCTATAAAATTCATTAAAAATACTAATTATCCGAAATTTTATTTACTTTAATATTGTTTAATAACATTTATTTGTGATCCCCGTTAATAAAATAATTACTATATCAATTTTATGCAATTATTTAATATACTAATTTTTGGAATAAAAAAATAATATGATAAATATAAATCTAACATATTTCAGCAGAATACTTGTAGTCTAGTTTATCTACAAGAAAATCCAAAATTTAAAGTTTTATAATTATTAAATTATGAATGTGACAACTTTAACATCACTTTAAATAAAATAATATAACTATCAAAATCTCTTCTTTATGTCTAAAATGGTCACTAACTCGACCCTTGGATGGTTATGGTCGAGATATACTCAACCAATAAGATTTGGCCATGTTTTTGGTACTTTTTATGGTTGTTATAATTTTAATAATTTTTTTATTGATTTCACATCAATTAATTAATTTTTACATTATCAAAGAATAATTATTTAAGGAAATTATTTATTTCCAGAAAATTAAAAATAATTTACCATGATAAATAAAAACATATTAGATTTAAAAATTTTACTCATAATTGAATTTATCTTTGGTATAACCAGATATAATAAATTTTTTAGTTATTAAATTTTTTGTGAGACATATTTAACACTTCATTAAATAAAATAATGTACACATACTAATCTCATCCAAGTGGCTTCCAATGGAAGCCATTTCAACCCAAATATTATTTGGTTGAAACACACTCATCCAATTATATTAATACGATTTTTAGGGTAATTTTATAATTTTATTATTACCATTAATTTAATGATTTACCATTTTACCATATTAATAAAAATTACCAAAGTTAGTATTCATAATGCCAAAAAATAATGTAAATATATTTAAAAAATTTGGACATTCTAATTTAAAATATGGAATCCATTTTAAAAAATTAAAAACACATAAGTTGTAGTAGTTATTTTGTAATTATTCTCATATCAGAAGTAGAGAACATGTTTTAAAGGTTAAAACATTAAAAAGGATTGAAATGTTTTTACATCTGAATTCAATATAAAACTAATGATAATGACATATAATATATTGAATAATAAAAATATATTATATTTATACTCTAAAATAGATCAATGTTTTAATTTAACCATTTAACTTTTTTTATTAAAATAGTTGTATTAAAAATTTTAATGTATTTTTACTATTCATCAAAACATGAACGTTGTTAGAAAAATATTCAAAATTCATTGAAATTATTTTTTTATATCTTTCTTCCAAAGAACAAGTTTTTTGTTACAATAAAAAAATAATAATGTGTGTAAATAGTATCTAAAAACGGATCTCCATTAAAAGGTGGTAAAATTTACCTTTTAAAAATATCAGTTTTTCTACATCAAATCGGGTTTATTCATACTCTTTGACAACAATATCTATTAAATGAAAATAAAAAATATTTTATTAAGTATATAAAATATATATTTTAATAAATTCATTTACTAATACTAATACACTAAATTTATTAATAAAAAAATACAAATGTATAATTGATTTAAATTTTTCATTAATAATTGGTATAGAATGAATTCACTATAAATTTTCATAAGTTTGTTATATTTGTTCCTAATAACCTCACAGCTAGGTTAAAATGATCATTTTTTAAGTGGGGTATCTCACTGCTTGTTTAAACTCATGATTTCATGAAATGAAAGCTATTGTAGGATTAAAATTATTTAGAGAAATTTTTTCATAAAAAATCTATGTGTTATAGTTCACCTTTCGTATATGTTGATTATCGAAATCTCAATCGAGATATGGTGAATAATAGGTATCCATTTCCATTTATTAATGGCCTATTTTATTATTTTAAAGAGGAGAAGTAATCCTTAATGATTTATCATCTCTCTGGCTATCATCAGTTGAGGATAAAAAAACATGAAATTTAAGAAACCACCTTTCAGAGTAGGTGCTGTCATTATGAGTACCTTGTTATTCGCTTTGGTTTAACCAATTCTCTTAAAGTTTTATAGAATTAATGAAAATTGATTTTCCATGAGTATCTAGATATATTAATGGTAGCCTTTTTTGATGACATCCTTATTTAATCTAATTCCAAGGAGGATCATGTTCATCACTTGAGAATTGTTCTGAGTTTGATTAGAAACCACAAATTTGTGTTAAAATTTTGAAGTGAGATTTCTATATTAGGGAAGTGAAATTATTGGGTCGAATCGTGTTGGATCATGGTATTTTAGTTGAACCTAATCTGATTAAAGCTATTATGACATGGGAATGACCACATGATGTTTTTGAGATTCGAGCTTCTTGGGTTTAGCTGGAAATTATTTTCAATTTGTTAAGGACTTATCAATGTTGGGTTTTCTAATAAAAACAATAACATTGAAGAGAGTAAAGTCTTCTTGGAATGATAGATTTCAAAGTTATTTTTTTAGCTTAAATGTATTTAGACTATTACACTAGTGTTTACTATTCTAAAGGCCAACCATAGTAATGTGGTCTTCTATGATGCATCAGGTTCAGGTTTGGGTTGTGTTGTTATGCAAGATAATCATGTTGTTTCATATGGATCTCATCAGCTTAGGCCACACGAGATGAATTATCTAACCCATGACCTTGAACATGTAGTTATGATTCCTACACTTAAGACTGGATAAAATTGTTATTATAGACAAGCGTTTATTTTGTTTCCAGACCACAAAATCATGAGTTCTATGTTATCTAAAAAATATTTGAATCCCATCCAGAGGTATTGGGTGGAATACCTACAATCTTTCAACATTGGCATCACTTATACCATGAGGAAAGGGAATGTCCTTGAGGATTTCATTGAGTAGGAACCTTCTGGCCTAGTGAGTGAAAGAATATTAAGAAGAATTTAATTTTATGGATCTCTTTGCATAGTTGCGTATTAGAGTTCAAGATAAAGGGGGCGAGGATTCCTCAAACAACATTCAGTTGACATTCTCTCTTCTTGAACTGATTTTCCATGATCAGCATCTTTATGAGGAGTTCAGTAGAATCAAAGAATCTCTTTATGATGGGGATACTTTCTCCCTGTGCTCATTCTCCAAGGTGGGTGTTCTGTGTTCTTTTAATTTCAACTTTGTGCCATTAGCACTATGGAAATATGTGATGGGGGTATTTTCATAATCCCCAGAAGGAAGTGCACCCAAGAACCACTAAGATATTCTTTGATAAAAGGTTGTAGTTCAGATATCCAGGTATGAGATAGGGCATTACTAAGTTTGACTCTCATTTTTATATATGCCAGTAGGTGAAGGCCGAGCACTAGAATCCTTCAGGTTTATTGTATCCACTTCTAGTTAAAAATTATAAGAATGTAGAGATTTCAAAGGAATTTTTTGTTGGGTTGCATCATACCTATGGGATGGAAGAATGTTTTATGGGTTTTGATTGATAGGAAAACCAAGTGAGATCAATTTAAACCCATTCGTTATTCACCAGAGGTTGAGGAATTGGGAAATATCTATCTGAAAGATATTGTTATTTTGTATGGAGTTCCATACAATATAGTCTATATTAGGGATCCTTAGATCATATCTCATTTTTGGAAAGTCCTTTATAATTCACTGAGATCTCATGTTCGTTTGAGTACTACATATAATCCATAGTTGGATGACAAAACAGAAATTGCTCTACAGATTATAGATAATATGCTTCATTCTAGTGTTATAAACTTTAGAGGGGATTGTGATTATCATTTCTAGTTGGTTGAGTTTTCTTATAACAATAGTTATGAGTCTGTGAACATGATGTCTTCTTTTGAGGCCTTGTATAGACATCCAAGTAAATATTTATTGTTTTGGATGAATATTGAGGAATTTATCTTTGTTGGACCATGTTTGGTGAAAGAGACAACAAAAAAGATTCAGTTAATTCGTGGCCCCGCAGATCCCCCTCATATGTGATCTAAAACTAGAGGAACACACAACAATCTCTTCACGGTTAGTTTCCTTATCCCGACATCATTATCATCTGGTATCTCTTCTTCTCTCTATGGTTATGTGGATCCCATATTTATTTATTAACCTAATACCCTCTATTTTATGATCATAAACCTTTTTTTAATATTGTTTTCATGATCTTTATTCTTCATGAAATTTATTTATTCAGGTTTAGTGTTTCAAGATCCATTTGATTCTGAGGTTTGTGGATTTTTTACAATTCCCAGTTATATTAACCCTAATTTCATTGTTTAAATTTTATTTTTATTAATATAAATACATTTTTTTTGGATTTTTATTATATGTGTTTCAATTGGTTTTGGGAAAACCCAATTATGATGAATTGTGGTTTCTTAGAAAATTGGTTTTTTTGACATGGAATTAGAAACTAGTGATATTTAAATTATTTAATTTAAATTTTTGGTTCTAATAGAAATTTAATTAATTAGATTGGTAGATTTAAGTATGGATATTTTTGATTGAAAATTTTGAAAACCCCCATTTCTAATGAATTGTGGTTTTGTGATGAAATTAATGGAATTTTATGAAAATTAAATTAATGAGATTATTTATGAAATGGATTGTGAAATTTCATGAATTGGTTTTAAATACTCATATTGTAAAAAATGGATTAAAAATATTTTAATGGAAACCTTAGTTACTCATATACTTTAAAAGGAATATTTTATATTAAAATTATGTTGTGGGTTTTAAAGAAAAAAATTGCATATTTCCATGTTTCTAGCTTCTTTGTACTTCAAATATATATATATATATATTCCATTTTTGGAACTATTTTACATGCCTTGAGAATTTATATAAACTATTTTATAGAAATGTGTTTATTATTAAAATTTTGTGAAAAGTTCCATATGTGTGACGCACCCTATGTCTAAAGGTAAATTCCATCATTTGAAATGTATTTACATCATTTGAAATGTGTAGTGTAATGCCCTGACCCAAGATACCCAGATTCGGTGCATTATTACATAATATTGGCATGATCACAATAAAGATCAAGTATCGAAAGACTGATTAGTTCAGAAGCCTTGGAAACACTAGATATATTCATAAAGTTTACATTACATTAATAAGTGAAAAAATACGACAACATATTGTCTTCATATCCCCTCATACTATCCCTACAGTTCATTTATAAAATACTTCTTAACATCTCGAGAAAAATAAAACATTGAAAGGGGTGAACTCAGATTCTCAGTAAGGATAACAATATAGTGGAAACTTTCATAAATAAACCTAAACATTTATGGTAATGTATAACAAAAAAAAGCTTTTTAAACATGAACATCAGCATAATATGGCAAGGATAAAATTAAATAATTACATTTACTTATTCACATGGATATTTTACTAGTCGAATAATCACATGAAAATATTAATAACCACTATCAAAATGACGGAATGCATAATGCCAGACTATCATAACCACGTAGCCAAGGCGTCGTGCCAAGAATACAAATAAGATTTTGCCAAGGCCTCGTGCCAAGACACTAGTTTGTATCATTAGACCTACCAATGCATCGAGGAGCTATAGTGGGCTCCACCCGTCACTTACTAAGTCCAATGCATTCCTCATATGAAATGTTTTAAACAAAATATAAACATTCGTATTAAAAATAACACACGAAATGTCAATACTTTATCCACAAACCGTGAATGGTATAAAAATAGCACATCCACAGTCAAACATAACTCATTCGATACAACATGGAATATTTTATTGTATCATAATAACCTAAATAGAGAATGATGAAGGATATTGACATAGATAAAAATAATAATCAAAACAATTTGACTGAAATATCCCCCTTTTTCATGAAATCATTTAAAAGTCACACTATTTCTCAAGAATTAATTTAAAATAGATTTTAAAATCAAAGTGTCCAATACCACATTGAAACTTTTAAAAGGAATTTTGATTTGAAAACTTTAATGTCCATATAA
Source organism: Viscum album (assembly GCA_963277665.1). NCBI lineage: Eukaryota > Viridiplantae > Streptophyta > Magnoliopsida > Santalales > Viscaceae > Viscum > Viscum album. The sequence continues at coordinate 824,773,475 of OY728131.1, forward strand.
ATAAATCCTTAAAACCATTTTTAAAACATGGACATTAATAAGAATGATTTACAATAATCAATCTTTAAATCATTTTAAAATGTCAATTTAGTTAGAGTTCCTAACCAAAAGAGAGATACTTGAATAAAAATAATTTAGGAAATAAAAACTTTGTAATATCATGAGAATAAAGGGATTCATGATATATTATGTCAAACTACATTATATACAACATATAAAAGTGATTTGGTGTATAACAATAAAGGAATCTCAATGGAATGTAAATTGAGATGAAATCTCTCATAAAGGCCGAATCCTTAGGTTAAGGATAAATCAACGACATAATTATGAGTTAAAAATATAAATACACTCACTATGATTGTATATTCAGTGTAAAACAGTCAAAGGACAGTCACACATATTCTTGTAAAAACAACACCAATGAATCCGATGTTTAACTCAACAAATGGAGATTGAGTAAAAATTACTCTTATCATGTTCATACCGATGACATGATAATTTATCAATGGAGTGATTATGTGTATAAAAAGTATATCCCCAGAAAGGGGAGTGGATGTTATGACATAATCAAATGAAAAGTTATTCTACACATAATCTTGTAGTAAAATAATCAATAAAGTATGCGTAAAGCCGAATGAGTGGAAATTGAATTATCAAATTCCCTTATTGATTTGGTAACATAAAAAACATACACCCATGAATGAAGGATCATACAATGATGATGTAAATATACATGAAATAAAGTATATTACGTAATGAATACAAATATGGTTAGTACACACACCACATGTAATAAATAATTGGTGAACAATGGAATTCTCACAGAATTAAAAGTGAGATAAGAAACCCCTTACTTTATACTTTTTCCTTGATCGAAGGTAGGTTAAACTCCATTATAATTGTTAAATAATTTTTATTTATTTATAAAAGATGAATTTACATTAATATGATATCATATATGATCTTTTAGCATTAATTTGTTAATAATATCTTAGTATTATCGTCATTTCGGGTGTTAACTTACTCGTTTTCCATTATATTATTTGTTACATAAGCCGTGTTGGTTATGGATAGGACATATCATATTCATATCTAGAATTATATTAATTCCTTAATAATTATTTTTAATCATCAAATGAGAATTATACTTGAATGGATACGATGGAGAATGAAGCTCATCACATTCGTGGAGACGGTAGTCCGTACGTACGCACAAGCGACAATATCATTTTTTTTATGCTAAAATAATATAAAATTGGATGTTATATCATATAGAGAGTATAATTATCATGTTATATTTAATATTTACATGAATTAAACATCATTATTATACCCATCCAAATAATAAATTATTGAATGACAATTACACCACGACGTGGAGATGGTAAGCCGTACGTACACACGTATGGTGACATGCCATTCAAAGGATGGATAGAATACTGAATATGGATGATTCATATTTATAATAAAATCACAGTATATATAAGATACAGGATTTATTATTTTATAATATAAATAACAATGAAATAGGAAGTTGAAGAAGAAAGGAACTTGAAAGAGGGTGGTTAAAAAACATTACCTCTTCTTCGGGTTCTTCCTTTTGATTTGATCAAAAGGGCTCCATAAGATGGATTTATGATCTATATAATGACTATAAGTTGTAGTGAGGGACGTTTAGAGAGTATGTTGTCAGGGTTTGGCCGAGACAAAAGGCTTTTAATGATTGAATTAGTGAGAAGGGGGAGGGCCCTTTTATAAGAGGGGTGAGGGGCACCTTTGGAAAAGCTAAAAATATTATTTTATAATAAATTCATATTCGGTTTCAAATGGCTCCAAAGTGGATTATTTAAAGGTTAAGGTGGGGATGGGTCTGATACCACTCAAAAAATATAATTTATATAGGTTTGGCTCATTATATTATCCTTATCTTTATGTATTAACTCTTAGTTAATTAGTTTCACTTTTACAATGTCTCTTTGTATTTTTATATTATATGGTTAATATACATAATATATACATCAAAAAGACCCCCCAAGTGGCCCATTAATTATACAAATATCATGATATAAGTCTCTTGGCCGAACATTAGATTTTTAGGAATTGAATATAAATTAATAATATAATATTTGTTTTAAAAACCCCTTTATGTCAATTTTGACATGATTAGGGATTTTGTTTTTGCTAAATTCATAACAGCATTATTACTTCAAAAAAATTTATATAATCAATCCTAATATGTCATATTAACCTATAAAATTAGTGGAATTCAGAAAAAGTAAAAAATTACATTTATTGTGATATTTATAATATCAATTATTTTAATATTTCATTATTTAGGTAATTACGGCATCACCATTGTGTCATAAATAAATTAAATTATATAATGTCTAAAAATTATAAATAAAATACAATTATGTAGGAAATATTGTTATCTTTATAATGAATATTTAAAATCGAATTTATCTTATGTATAACCCTATATTAAAAATGTGTTAGTAAATAAACATTGATTTTACCACTTTTAACTCTTCTTTGAATTAAATAATAATAAATGTCCTAATCTAATATAAGTGGACCTAAATGATAATATTTTACTCCTAATGTTGTTTTAGGCCGAGATACACTTGTACAATAGAATTATGACATGTTATATGGTAATATTAATATCATTTTTACCCTTAATTATCCAATTTACTTTTAACCGTGGTAAATAAAAGTAAAAAAGTTACTATTTACCAAAAATTGTTTTCATCTCATTGAACCACATTTAACTCTTTTATATTAACCGTGTCATTTGGAGTTTCGAAATTCCACTCACAGAAGTGGTAAAATTATGTTTTATGAAAAACTCAGTTTTTTAACTACCACATAGTGGTTTCACTATTCATCAAAAAATGAAAGTTTCCAGAAAAATACCAAAAATTAGCCCTAAGATATATTTGATATTATGAATTCAAAAATGATGTCTATTTTACCAAATTAAAAAAATATCAGTGGCATTAATTAATTTAAAAATTAATTCACGTCGTCAAAACAAATAGCGTGTTTTTAAGAGATAATAACATTCAAAAGATTGACACTTGTATATGTCTGGTTTAAATGTGAAATTACATCCAATGACAAAAATTGTATTAAATGGTAAAAATATATTCTAAATATACTTTTAAACCACTAAAATTTATAATTTATCACTATTAATTTTTTTGATTAATGAAGTTGTTTTTATTTAAAATTTAGTAATTTTCACTATTCATCAAAATATGAAAGTTATCCGAAAAATACGAAAATTTCACCCTAAACTAATTTCGATGTTAAGAATCCAAAAATGAAGTCTATTTTGAATGATAAAATTTATAAAATTTCAAAAAGTAGGTATTACTATTCATAACGGGTAGTTTGATTGGTTTTGTTGTGTTAGAATCTCGAAATTGTGTACAATGCACGCCATTGCATTATTCCAAGGGAAACGTACCATGGAAGCTTGGGGTGTTACATTCTCCCCTCCTTCAAAAAATTGCGTCCTCACAATTTTTTTTTAAATTGGGCTAGAGAATATAATGGAAAGTCCCATATCAGAAAAAGTGTCAATAAAACTATCACTTTAAAAGAAAGGAAAGAGGTATAAAGGTCATCCAAGATAACCCATACTAGGATTACATGTAAGAAAACACAGATATGGACGATAAACTAAATGTTATGTTCTGATGGAGAGGGATAGAAAAAATGATCAGGAGAAAGTTAACAATAAGAAAATCACAAACTTGTGTTGGGACAAACGGTCATTAGTCTCCCAGTAGGAAAAGTAAACAGACAACATTTTTTGGTTTAAGTTATATTACATTGGGATGAAGAATTCATTTATGATATTGACTAGGAACATAAAGAGATATAATTGATTTTTAAGTAGGGTTTCATTCTTTTAAAAATTTTAACCACTTACTAATTATTTTGAACAATGAGTATTCATGAAGACATGGTCATAATGGAAGATCTAGAATAAACCACTATAGAAATACATGATCCACATAGGATAAACTATATATTTACCTTTTATTTAAAGATTAATCACAACCAAAATGGTTAGTATAATATCTGATGATCCCCCAAATGGATATTCCCTTAGAAAAAAACACTGATCTTAATTTCTAAATTTAATCAATCATACCCCAAAGTTAAATAAATACCATTTAATAATCAATTGTCCTTAAAATCCTTCAAAATAATCCAAACTAATATTGAATCTCAAAACGTATAAGAATGTAGTCTTCCATGTTAAATGGTATCTCCAAATGACATTAATTACTCTTAATGTCACATACTTAAAACTAATTAACCTAATTGTTTCCATAAATAATCCAAATCACTATAAATCCACAGTAAAAACATAGATAAAAATCCACCATTACTCCACTAATGAAATCCCATACTATTCTTTTTTCCTTGGGCATATAGTGTTAACAACAAAGCGAACAACTTCCAAAATAACATTTATCACTTAATCACCAAATCATTTTCCTATACTAAGGGTATTCATTTGATAAGACATAAGATCCCAAATCAAATTATTATTTATCAATAAAATTATTTAACTAAAAATAATAGTCACACTAACCAGGGAATTCACGTAGTCCAGTGGTAGGCGATAAATCCCAATATCACTTTGGTTGTGGGTCAAATTCCCACAGCTTTGTCCGACGTGACGGGTTTTCACACGGTCTGTGTGTTGTCCTTTTTCAAAAACTATATTTTATAACATTACCAAAATGAGATAAATTCCACAAAATAACCATAACATAATATAACAACAAATCTTATCTCATACCTTTCATTTTCATCAAAAATTATAATAACTCATAATTTCCTCAAACCCAATGATCATATAAAATCAAATGGTAATTTATAACTATATCCACAAGATAAAAGATAAGTCTTCCTCAAATATCATTCTCAAATGGAAAAATGAAGGGTTAAGAATACAAGAGAAAATTATTCCAAAGTAAACCCATCAATAAGGAGCACTAATACTTTTTAAACATTTCTCTAACCATTTATTTCCACATAGCTTTTCTTTGACAAATAAAATATCCTATATAATAGTAAATTCACTTGGGTAATGGCCAGGTCCCCTACATTTATGGAAAATGACTATAAATGGATTATTGGGACCATTTTTATCTTCTTCCATAGTACTTTTCATTTTTCTTCAGCAATTCTTCACTTTATGACCTTCTTTCCTGCACGTAAAGAATTTCTTTGTCCTATTGAGACACTTTCCTGGGTGTCTCCTTCCACATTTCTTGCATGATGGAAATTGAGAATTATTTTCTTCATGGTCTCCACTGCTGGAGCTCTTATCATTCATCACCTTTCTCTTCTATATTGAGTCTGGGAATTGGTTAATATATATTTTTTTATCATATTTTTGGAAAATTGATTTGAAATAAAGATGATTTCTTTTACGACTATCAACAATCCATTTTTTTGCTCATTTCCACCACAGTTAACACCGTGTACATCATTTTAAAAGTCACTATGAATTCCTTGGAATCCAGCAATTGAATAAACTAGAAAGCATTGTGTGAGTAACAATAGTCATAAAATAATTTAAAGATTAACATGTCTTCATATTCTCAATTTTAAACACATTAGGATTAATTAAGGTAATTTAATCTCATATTATATATATAATACTTCAAACCGGTTTGTAAAGAAAATGTAAATTATCCTAAGCATATCCCCCGGGAGTGTCGTAACCCTGAGTGCAGCAAGGCCTGTTTTCGTGAACCAGTTCCCCTTTGAGTCTAACTCAAAGCGGTGTTTCTGGGTTTTACCCCTAGGTACATCTGTGACAGAGCTGCCTCTACCTGCTCGTATCCAGACATGGATGTATTTCTCGGAAAACTCACAAAATCTCTACAATTCCAAAATTCTAGGAAGTTCTTCTATACTAATCCTCAAAGTTATTCTTAAGTCTACGTGCTCTAATCAGAGTAAATCTAAATATAGCTTCCAAGGTTTGTATTAAACTTCCTCTGATACCAACTGTAACGCCCAGACCCTAGATACCCAGAGTTGGTGCATTATTACACAACATTGGCATGATCACAAGAAAGATCAATTCTCAAAAGACTGATTAGTTTAGTATCCTTGGAAACACTAGATATATTCATAATGATTACATTACATCAATAAGTGAAAAATTACAACAACATATTGTCTTCATATCCCCTCATACTATCCCTATAGGTCATTCATAAAATACTTCTTCACATCCTAGGAAAAATAAAACATTGAAAGGGGTGAGCTCAGATGCCCAGAAAGGATAACAATATAGTGGAAGCATTCATAAATAAGCATAAAAATTTAAGGTAATGTATAACTAAAACAAAAGCCTTTTAAACTTGATCTTCAGCATAATATGGAAAGGATAAAATGAAATAATTCCATTTAATTATTCACATGGATATTCTACTAGTCGAATAATCATATGAAAATATTAATAATCACTTTCATAATGACGGAATGCATAATGCCAGACTATCATAACCACGTAGCCAAGGCCTCGTGCCAAGACTACAAATAATATTTTGTCAAGGCCTCGTACCAAGACACTAGTTTGTCTCATGAGTCCTACCGATGCATCGAAGAGCTATAGCGAGCTCCACCTGTCACATACAAAGTCCAATTCATTCCACATATGAAAAGTTTTAAACATAACATAATCATTCGTATTAAAACTAGCATACGAAATGTCAATATGTTATCCACAAACCATGAATTGTATAAAAATAGCACATCCACAGTCAAACATAACTCATTCGATACAATATGAAAGATTTTATTATATCATAATAACCTCAGTCGAGAATGATGAAGGATATTGACATAGATGAAAATAATCATCAAAACAATTAGAGTGAAATATCCCCCTTTTTCTTGAAATCATTTAAAAGTAACACTATTTTTCACGAATCCATTTTAAATAGATTTTAGAATCAAAGTGTCCCATACCACTTTGAAACCTTTAAAATGAATTTTTATTTGAAAACATTAATGTCCATATAAATAAATCCTTAAAACCATTTTTAAAACATGGACATTAATAAGAATGATTTAGAATAATCAATCTTTAAAACATTTTAAAATGTCATTTTAGTTAGAGTTACTAACCAAAAGAGAGACACTTGAATAAAAATAATTTTGGAAATAAAAAATTTGTAATATCATAACAATAAAGGGATTCATGATATATTATGTCAAAGTTGATTATATACACCTTATAAAAGTGATTTGTTGTATAACAATAAAGGGGTCTCAATGGAATGTAAATTGAGATGAAATCTCTCACAAAGGATGTATCCTTAGGTTAATGAAAAATCAACGACATAATTATGAGTGAAAAATATAAATGCACTCAATATGATTTTATATTAAGTGTAAAACAATCAATCGACATTCACACATATTCTTGTAAAAACAACACCAATGAATTCGATGTTTAACTCAACAAATCGAGATTGAGTAAAAATTACTCTTATAAAGTTCATACCGATGACCTGATAATTTATCAATGGAGTGATTATGTGTATAAAAAGTATATCCACAGAAAGGGGAGTGGAATTTATGACATAATCAAATGAATAGTTATTCTATACATAATCTTAGAGTAAAATAATCAATGAAGTATGCGTAAAGTCGGATGAGTGGAAATTGAAATTTCAAATTCTCTTATTGATTTGGTAACATAAAAAACATACACCCATGAAAGAAGTATCATACAATGATGATGTAAGTATACATTAATTAAAGTCTATTACAAATTGAAAACAAACATGGGAAGTACACACACCACATGTAATAAATAAGTGGTGATCAATGGAATTATCATAGAATTAAAAGTGAGATAAGAATCCCCTTACTTTGTACATTTTCCTTGGATGAAAGTAGGTTAAACTCCTGTATTATGGTGAAATAATTGTTATTGAATTATAAAATAATCATTGACATTAATATGATATCATATATGATCTTTTAACATTGATTTATTAATAATATCTTAGTATTATCGTCATTTCGGGTGTTAACTTACTTGTTTTCCTTTATATTCTTTATTAGGTAATCCATGATTATTATATATAGGTTGTATGATATTAATATCCAGAATTATATCAAGTCCTTAAAAATTAATTTTAATCATCAAATGATAATTATACTTGAATGGATACGATGGAGAATGAATCTCATCGCGTTCGTGGAGACGGTAGTCCGTACGTATGCACGAGCGACAATATCATTATGTTGATGTTAAAATAATATATAATTGGATGTTATATCATATATAAAGTATAATTATAATGTTATATTTGTTATTTACATGAATTATACATCATTATTATACCCATCAAAATAATAGTTTATTGAATGACAATTACACCACGACATGGAGATGGTAAGTCGTACGTACGCACGTATGGTGACAATCCATTCAAAGGATGGATAGAATACTGAATATGTTTGTACCATATTTATAATAACATAAAATTATATAGAAGATACTGGAGTTATTATTTTAGAATAGAAATAACAAAGAAAGAAGAAGTTGAAGAATAAAGGAACTTTAAAAAGGGTGGTTAAAACATTACCTCTTCTTCGGGTTCTTCCATTTGATTTGATCAAAAGGGCTCGTTAGGTTGGATTTCTGATCAAAATAAGGACTCTAAGTTGTATTGAGGTATGTTGAGAGAGTATTTGGGTAGGGTTAGGCCGATCCAAAAGACTTTTATTGTGTGAATTAGTGAGAAGGGGGAGTGCCCTTTTATAAGAGGGGTGAGGGGAACCTTTGGAAAAGCTAAAAATAATATTTTATAATAAATTCATATTCGGTTTTTAATATCTCCAAAGAGTATTATTTAATGTTTTAGGTGGGTAGGGGTCTAAAAACACTCACCAAATAGAATTTAGACAGGTTTGGGTCATTATATTAACCTTATCATTAAGTATTAACTCTTAGTTAATTAGTTTCACTTTTACAATGTCTCTTTGTATTTTTATATTTTATGGTTAATAAACATACTATATACATCCAAGAGACCTCCAAGTGTTCCATTAATGATACACCTATCATGATATAAGTCTCATGGCCAATCCGTAGATTTTTAGGAATTGAATATAAATTAATAATATAATATTTGTTTTAAAAACCCATTTATGTCGATTTTGTCACTATTGGGTATTTTGTGTTTGATAAATTCATAAAACAATTATTACTTCTAAGGAAAATTATATAATCAATCTTAATATGTCATATTATCCTTTAAAATTCGTTAAATTCATAAAAAGTAAAAAATTACATTTATTTTGATATTTATAATATCAATTTTTCTAATATTTCATTATTTAGGCAATTACTGCATCACCATTGTGTCATAAATAAATTAAATTAATTAATGTCTAAAAATTATAAATAAATTAATATTATGTAGGAACACTTTTTATCTTTCTAATTAATATTTAAAATGTAATTTATCTTATGTATAACCATATATTAAAATGGGTTAGTAAATAAACATTGATTTTAACTCTATTAACTCTTCTTTGAATTAAATAATAATAAATGTCCTAATCTAATACAATTGGACCTAAATGATAATATATTACTCCTAATGTTGTTTTTGTTCGAGATACACTTGTCCAATAGAATTAGGACATGTGATAGGGTAATATTAATATCATTTTTACGCTTAATTATCCTATTTACTTTTAACCGTGGTAAATAAAAGTAAAAAAGTTACTATTTACCAAAGATTATTTTCATCTCATTGAACCAAATTTTACTCCTTGATATTAACTGTGTCTTTTGGAGTTTCGAAATCCACTCACAGAAGCGGTTAAATTAATTTTTATGAAAAATTCAGTTTTTTAACTACCACTTAGGGGTTTCACTATTTATCAAAAAATGAATATTTTCAGAAAAGTACAAAAAATTAGTCCCAAGATATATTTGATATTATGATTTAAAAAATGATTTCTATTTTACCAAATTCAAAACATATCATTTTCATTAATTAATTTAAAAATTAATTCCCGTTGTCAAAACAAATAGCCAATTTTTAAGAGATAATAACTATCAAAAGATTGACACTTGTTTATGTCTGGTATAAAAGTGAAATTACATCCAATGAAAAAAATTGTATTAAATGGTAAAAATATATTCAAAATATACATTTAAACAACTCAAATTAATAATTTACCACTTTTAATTACTTTTATTAAAAAAGTTGTTTTTTATTAAAATTTATTAATTTTCACTACTCATCAAAATATGACAGTTATCCGAAAAGTACCAAAATTTCACCCTAAGATAATTTCGATATTAAAAATCCAAAAATGAAGTCCATTTAGAGAGATAAAATTTATAAAATTTAAAAAAGTAGGTATTACTATTCTTAATGGCTAGTTTGATTGGTTGTGGTGTGTTAGAATCTCGAAGTTGCGTATAATGCACGCCATTGCATTATTGAAAGGGAAACGTACCGTGGAATCTTTCATTGTTACATGTAGCATGAATTTATATATGTATTTCAATTATTTACGTTATAAAGAATAATTTGTTTAAATATGATTTTAGTATGCCAAACCAAAATATTTTAAAATTTAAAGAACATTCTTGGTTAATTTGACATTATAATATTATTATAGAATATTTGGTGAAATCCTACTAGTATTTGGCTCTCACTGTACTTGTTCCTTTCAGTGGTTTTATATTATTTCCTTCCAGGTTTGATTAAGGGAAAAAGATCTATTAGAGATGGATCTAACTTTTGAAACATGGACTTGTTAAGTTGTGTGTCAGTTAGGGCTTGGAATGTTTTCCCTATTATGGTAGGTTTTTGGTAGTACTTTGGGCATTATTTCCTATTTATCTTTTTCTTTATTACTCAGGGTGGACATTCTTTTGAAATGAATAATGGATTTTCACTTTTACTTTTGCAATTTTTGTGGAGAAAACCATTCAAACATTCATTTTTATAATACCAAGTGCTAGTTACTTACCAGTGGGGATTAGGAATGCCCTTTGGGTTATGTCAGGATCGTCTCAGTTATTGGGTTACTGGGGTATCCAGAATGGTGTGTGACATTTATGATATTTTGAAACACATAAGTATGGTTTTCAATATGATATTGGTGGGACTAACATCTCCTTCCAATTAATTTGTTAAACATTTATATTTCATGAGATAATAATGGGAAATAAGTATATAGTATTGGTCCACTATATGAAACATGTGAGTCCAGATCCACTCTGGGAAACAGGCACGTCTTGATCTACTATGAGAAAGAGGTGTATCATAATCGAAAATAGAAAACCTATGACGAGCCATGATCTACTATATTGATGTTCGTTGTAGTTATCCTTGACATATTAAATAGTTTTTAATACTTATAATGGTTACACACTTTTATGAAAAAATCTTATGGTTTGTGATTGATTTATGACATTTTTTCACACATATGGGACATGTTTTCTAAAATGATAATGTTTGATTCCAGGAATCATGTTTATGATCTATGAGAAGTTGGGTATGGAATTTTTAGGTTCTATTCATGATCACATACCATTATTCTTGTATTATGATTTAAAATGATCATTGAATTATATCTCATATTTTTACCCTTAGTGAGAATCTAATACCACTCTTTATTACGTTTCCTTACCCAGGTTATGAAAAATGGTTTAGGCCGGGAATAACTAAAATGCATACAATGTGAGAAGATATTTTTGTGTTATATTGAATATATTTCATGAAATAAGAATATTGTGTTTATACTCTCAAAATACACTAAACTATTATAGTCATTAAGAACATGTTTATGAACTGTATTGAATAGTCATCTAAAAAGATATGATATTCAAGTAGAAATATCATGGGTTTCTATATTTGGTATTGAAGGAAAATATTAGTTATAATTTTAAATTATGATGAAAAATCATTAGTAAAATATATAAGGATATTTATAATGATATGTATATGGATAGATCTATGGTTAATTTTAAGGACGAGTCAATGTAGAAGGATATATATTGGAATTTTGGTAAATGATTGATTGATGGTTTCTAAGAAATCATATTTCTAACTTAACTATACACATGGATGTGGGTATGGTATAGTGGTACGTATGGGTAATATCTCCGAAAAGGTTTCATTTATTTGATTCAATGAACACCCTGTAAATGAAAATAGTCCTTAATAAAGACATGGTTCGACATTCTTGAGGGTTAGGCTCTAGAAATTCAAAAATTATTTATGAACCATCATGAACGATTAAAATATTGACCATGGATGAACATGGTTGAATAGAAAGATCCATTGATTATAAATAATGTGTCATGATTTAGATATCCAATAAGTGATTTCAATGATTATGTGGTTTCCCAATGTTATTACTATTTCCCACAATATAATTTTTGGATTTATGAAATGATACGAACTAGAAGACACTAAATTAACATTGATTATGATCTAAAATTTATTGATTTGAGACCAAATGGGTTTCAAACTATAACGAAGGATATTTGGATTATTCCTAATCAACAATCATGATATATGATAAACAAATTTCACCTTAACCAAATCTCAGACTCACCAAAGAAGATATTCATATAGTTAATTTACAGTTCAGGAGGTGGAGACCAGATAGGAAAGAAGATTTAGTTACCTATAATTCAATAATGTGAAAAGAATCACCCAAGGAGATGTATTATAGGAACTATATTATGTTTAGAGTGTGGAAAATAAGGATACAAAATATGTAATTTCCATATAAAAATGAAATGTTAAATTAATGAAATGGATTAGAATAATGGAATATATAATGTATCATCAAGGGTTTAATTTTATAAAATTGGTATGTATGAGCATTATGAAAATTGATGTCCTAAGGGGAAATATTGTGACGAGAATCAGTAAGGTGGTATGAGTAATGGTTATACTATTGATAAAGAAGATACCACAAACCACATATGAAATGAAATTGGTATTAAGGATTAAGATTATGAAACCAAGTTAATGTTTTGAAATGTATATGGGTTTATTGGAGTGCTAATGTAACGGAATTAATGAATTGAATCATTTGAATCATGACATATACATGTATTTTTCAATATATGTTTTTCAATATGAATTTTCTAGAATATTTTAAATGGTGATAGTGAGCTATAAAAATAATTTAATAGTAAGTTTGTAATTTATGGAAAAAATTATTAAGGGAAATATAACACTTAATATGTTCCTAATAAAGAGACAGTGATGTTGTGATAAAGAGATGATTGATTTGGGTTATGTAAATTAGATAGCACTGATTAACATGGAATTGATTAATGATTTTTTGAAAAAGTGGATTATGCAATCATATATGGAGTTTAAAGTATTTTTGAAATTAAGTAATATATAAAATAATCTATTTTTTACTTAATAAATAAGAAACCATGTAAGTTTTCAATAGTGTTTTATTGTAATTCAAGTAGTACCAATATTTAGGAAAATATTGAACCAAGATATTCACATATTTGGAATGTGAACATTAAGAGCTACTTAATGATATTTTTAGGATTCATGTTTACTAGATTTTAGGGAATTTAGTGATCTTATTTATAAATTTTTAATTTAGAAAGTGCTATAATGTTAACCAATTATGGAATGGGTTATGTTGAATTTTGGATGAAGTTTTAGAGACTACATTATTACATTACCATATGAAGATTTATATATATTGGATAACTAGTGCTAACTATTTTGTTATAAATAGAGATAGTAGGAATTGATTATCATTATATTATAGATCGCGTGATTTTTTAGTGATTAAGTTACAAAAAAAAAAATAAACTTCATTTTTTGGAGTAAGAGATAATGAGTAAATTGATTGAAGAACATCCAAAATATGATATTATTCTTACAATTCAATAGAAAGATAATTCCTAGGTTTGTCAGTCCCTTTGAAATTTTTGATCATTTTGGGGAGCTATACTATCAATTGGAACTTCCACCTAACCTCTATCAGTTTTATGTTGTATTCCATTTTTCACTCTTGAGTATGTACATACATAATCAATCATATGTACTGAACTCAGAGTTCATTCCATTAGAGAATGGTATCTTATATGAGGAATAATGGGTAGAGACTTTGGATTGTTTAGATAAAGTTATATGTAACAAGACTACATACGTGGTAAATGTTTTTTAGTGAAACCACCAGCTTGATGAAGCTATGTGGTAACATGAGGATGTAATGAGTCAGAACTATCCTCTGTTTTTAGTACCAATGTGATGAATTTCAAGGGGAAATATAATTATATGGGGCATATAAGGTAACACCCAAAGAATTTTTGAAATAATTTTCTCAAATAAATTTAATATTTTTAATATTTCACATTACATGATACATTGAGTTTATCTTTTATTACATGAAAATATGATATTAGAATGTGTTACATAAAACACTACGTCTATCTTCTGTTACATGCAGCTTTGAGTTTAAATGAAACAAGACATACTATAAAAATATTTTTATTTAGTAAGATAGTTATCAACTAGTAATTGGAATGGAATGTATGAATACTATTAACTTAATTATGTAAATATATGGCTCAAAAACATATATTAAATTAGTTCTTTGGTGACCAATTAATTAAAAATTCACAAAAGTCTTTGAAAATAAGGGAAATATTTTTCAGGAAACTATTTTTATGCACACAAATGTGTTTTAACACAATAAATTAAATAGATCGCTTTTTTTGAATAATTTTATTGATATATATATATATATATATATATATTATTCAATACAATATTTAACATTTATCATTCTATTTTAATATATAATATAAAATAATAAATCTAATTTTACTCATAAAAATGTATTTTCCAGAAAGTAGTTATGTCACTTTTTGTGCAATAATTTTGAAATAATTTTTTCAAATATTGAAAAATGTGTTTTATAAATATAATGTGGTTTTTCAAAACCAAAATTTTTAAATTATATTTTGGTGTATTTTTGATAGTTTTCTGAGAAGATAAATATATATATGAATAGTGAAAGTACTTGTTTTTATTTAAAATTTACATTTCATTTAATATTTTATAAAATTTTAAATTTATTTTCAGATGGTCTTAAAAGAAATATTATCCCATATATATATATTAATACAATTTAGTCCATTTGAATGATTTACACATTGCTTTTGGATATAAAATCATTTTTATATTTTGAATATAGATGGTTTAAAATCCCGTATTCTTGTTATGTCCCTAGGATTAATTTAAAATTAAATATTTTCACTTATTTGAATAGAATTTAGAAAAATGGATTAAATATTTATATTTATAATAAATTATATTATATAATAAATTTAGATTATTTTTTTACCTAATAAATTGTAAAAATAGTAAAAATAATTTAACATAGTTAAAGAAAATATGTGTCTATCAAGGGGTTAAACTAAAAATATAAGGGTTAAGAATGACCTAAAAATTTTCCCACACCCATTTGAAAAGAAATATTTAAAACTTATATCTTATAGTTTTTATAATGGAACATTTTTTATATTTTTATAATTTTAATGATGTGGGTACACCTTTTTCTTTTAAAAAATTACAAGTGTGCCACCCACCTCACTTATTGAAGGCCATGCCCACTCCTCTCCCATTCACACTATAATAAACTTTTGTTCAAACAATAATTGCCCAAATACCAAAACTAATTATAAATTATCATTCGAAAATCCATATTTTTTTCATAAGTACATCCAAAAAATATTTTTGATGAAAATCAAAAGATGTTGTCTAAATAAGAGGAAACATCCATAACCAAGTGTTTTATATTATTTCTTCTTCTACATATTGAAATTATTTTTTAAAAATGAAGATATAATAACAAAATACATTAAATATATTTAAATATTTTTATATTAATTTAATAACCTAAATCCCTCTCATCCCTTATCAAATGGGTTATAAAATCATTATTCATGCGTACAGTGTCATATTGCCTAGCAAACCGATGTTATTCATTTTCCATCACTATCTATCACAAATGAATATTATGATATATTTATTGTATATAAATTTTTTATGGTATTATTATACTTCTGGAATAATTATATCACATGTGCGTTTTAACTTTTTATTTCGTGGGAATATGATAACGTCATTCATGTGTACGAAAGACTATTACCTCGCAAATAATTATGATTCATTCACAATTTACATGGATGGTAAAAAAATATGTTTAATGAAAATATGTGAAATATATTACGTAATAATACTTATTTAATTATAATATATTATTTATTAATATTTCATTATTTCTTTGGGAAAATGGAAATAATGTTCATGCATACGTATGACCTACTGTCTCCATGAAATGTGTATTTCATTTTCTATCTATAAATTTTATGGATTACTATAAATACATATATAATAAAAAAATACCATATTTATATAATTTTAAAAATTATTTACATTATAATACCATGATCAAAATTAGATGACCAAAAATAAAAAATAAAAACATTAAAAAAAGAAAGTTTTTGTTTTCTGAAACACCACTTCAACATGGAATTTTTAATAAATAAGTAATAAAAATCTACAAGTTAATAATATATGATATATATATTTATGTATGTATGGTTATTTAATATATTTATACATAAATAATATTTATTATATTGTAGTTTTAAATGTGTATGAAGGAAGTTGAGAGTTATGATAAAGGATTTTCTTTACGCTTTGATTTTTGTATGAGACACATTCTATATTCCTCTCATGTTTATTTTATATGGTGTATACAAATTCCCTGAATTTATTTTATTATAATTATTATTAATGTTTTGGGGATTTAAATATCTATTTTATGATATATTTTTCATTGGGTTCACAGTTCAAATGTTACTAAAACGGTATGTGATTTTTTGTTTCCAATTTCTTTCTTTGGGATATAAGTCTTGTTATGGACCTATATTCTTCAATGAGTTACATATACTTTCTATTTGACATTTTTTATTGTTATTATATTTTTATTCATGAGAAACTCTATTTTCATTAATTTTATTCCTTCATGGGGATTACAATTTAGTGTTACCAAATTGGTATGTGATATATTTTAAAATCGATTCATTTATTTAGATTGTTTATTATTTTTCTTCCAATGATTAAATATTATAATCTATATACAAATAAAATAATTAATTATATTATAATATTATTATTCTATGAGAATACATATTTTCCCATTATCTTTATCTCCTCATATACTAAATTGTTCAAAGGAATGTTTTTATGAGAAAAGATTCTTTTTTCTTTATTTAGTCAACATCCATTTTTCCTCTAAAATGTTTTATAAAAATATTTTCAAAAATGTTTTTAACATTATTTAATTAATTTATATATAAAAATTTTACATAGGTATTATTTTTTATAAATTTATTTAAGGGTAATTTTCATTTTTCTTTCCTGACATTCACTGTTTGGTTTTTTATAAAAATGTGTAATTAATATTTGTATTAATATATATATAATGAATTGAATTTCCCACCGCCATGAAAATTATTTTCATTGAATATTAATTTAAAATTTGTTAAGTTTATTTTTATATAAAAGAATTTTCCATGTGTTTTGTGTTTTATTTTTTTTTCAATGGAGAATGACAATATTATTTATGAAATATTCCAAGTGTTCTTTAAAATTGATTTTATATCTACGATAAAATCCTTTGATGTTATAGAAGATTTAAGAAGGATAAGATTTAATGTTAAAAACCTTATTATTTCTTGTAATTGATAATTTTTATGTTGATGATATTTTTATGAAACATATTTATTTTCATGGGTTATGCTATGGTGAATTGATGAAATAATTTTGAAACCAATTTTATATTAATGGGTTATGATGTGATGATATGATAAATGTCTTATGATATTATAAAACACATTATTATAGTTTAAAATATTATATGGGAATTAAATATATCGTCTTTAATGAATTTCATAATGATTTATATCTAATTAGATACCAATGAGAAACAAGTATTTTGTCTCTAAGAACTATGGGAAACAGGTGAGTCCTGCTTTACTCTGAGAAACTAGTGTGTCTTGATGTACTCTATAAAATAAGTTCATCATGATCTAGAATGGGAAACATGTGATGAGTCGTGATCCACTATGTTTATGTTATTAGTAGTTTTCATTGACATATGAAATCATTTTCAATATTTCTGATGGTGCCACACTTTTATGACATGAGTTTACGGTTCATGATTGCCTTATGATGTTTTCTCACGCTTAGGGGTCATGTTTTCAAATGTGATAAAGTTTTCTTTCATGAATCATGTTTATGATATATTATAGGATAGAAATATACTTCATATGTTATGTTCATGATCACATAACTTTATTCTTATCTTATTATTTCATATGATCATAGATTAATTTCTCCTCCGAAAATTGTATATGAATTGTATTTAATATTTTTCCATAAAGATGTAATATTACTGTATGAAAATAATGGGTCCCTACATCCCCCACTTGAAGATCCTCATTGTATAACACTAAAATGAATGGATTATAAATCTTTATCATACTACATTAAACTAAATAACTTATATTCCACCTTGCATAACCATTAAATATATATAAATGAAATGTTGTACTCTGATAAAACATCACAATAAAACAAGAATTTCTCAATTTTATATAATATTTTTTATAACTTCCTTTTAAATATAAGAATTATGTAGGGACTGATTCATGGTATCTTAGCTTACATAGTGTCATTATAATCATTTATTTTAAAAATAAAAAGGTTTTATCATACATTTTCACTCTTTTAAATGAAATATATGTAAAATGACCATGGGAAGGTAAAGTTAAAATTTCCTTCACCACTCCACATGAAAATCATTTTTTAGAAATCAATATTCTTATTTTGAGTATGGTTTATTTCCATTATTCATCTTTAGTGTATAACAAGAACATTTGACTCAAAAGGACACTTCTACTTGAATATATAGACATTCCACCAAAATGGATCTATATATGCACCCAAAAAGTGTCCCATTATATAGAGGAATACATGTCATAAATTGAAGAAAATATAATATATTTAATTCCATAAATAACCATAAAAACCCCATTATTAAAAAATAGTGTATGATTATCCCTTTTATTCCTCGTCCGTATTGTGTCTTATGATATAATAATTTCATATTCTTATTTGTGATGTCCCCACTCCATTTTAAAATGACATTGGGGAGATATTATTATTTTTTACCCATTGGTGTTTTCATTCTCACCCATAAGGTCCACATATCATGACCATTAAATAATTGTACCTTCTCAGATATAAAATATATTAACTTTGAACCCCCAATCATATTGGGATTTTACCTTATCTTACTATATAAAAATTCTCTCTCGCTGAAAAAAGCTATAAGACATTAAAAATAGTACATATTTTTTTTATATTTGTATGATGATAATATATAGACCTCATTTATCCAAAATAAAATCCCCTAAAATACATTGAAGAAGCAATAAAAAGTTTCAGACTCAAAACCTGTTAAGGGAAGCCCCTCAAAATTTATTTCTTCACTCACTAAGTGTTCCAATCACAGGATTTAAGAAAAATTAATCCATAAATATAATAGGAATAAATATTATAGGTCAAATAATTTTACCTATGAAAAATCTAGCCATGATCAATAGACCCACTAGTTTATGAAAAATATAGAGTGATGGCATATCATATTTCTTCACCTCGATTTTGTGTTCCATAGATAGTGTCATTACCATTAAGGTTATAATATCATTCTTTGATATACATTCCATATATAGTCCAAATTATTTTTTTGAAGTGTCTCAATCCTCATAAATATTTTTGGATATTGGTATGTGGCATATTTGGCTATAATGGAATTTTCTTTCTTGACTATGCATACCCACCCTTGATATGGCTCTACATATTCTCCCATAATATAGCCTTTCAACATGAAGAATATAAATCCTTAAGATAATATACTCTTATATTTATATTATTAGAAACCATTAAAACATAACCCATCATTTCGATTTGGTAAATGTTCATCCCCAACATACTTGTTCTATCTCATTATCTCTGATTCAAATTTCATGAGTTTTGATTGACACAACAGATATCCAAAATATTCAAGTGGATTTGGAAGCCTAGATGTTCCAAAATTATTCATAAATTTCATTATACATGTTTAATGTTTAGAATAATTCCCTTGAAAATTAGATACTTCCTCATTACATGACATTAAACTATATGACATGATGGTCCAAGCTTCATAATGATAAAATGATTTCCCGCTTTTCAGGTTAGTCTATTGTTCCATCAGGACCTCATCCACGTGAGTGTTTTGTTCCATTTTATATAGATTACCCCACTCATTTTTATAAATTCATATGACTTAAAATTTTAATACCCTCAGATTTTAAAAGAAAACTTTATTTGATAGCTTTTTTAACACCTAACACTGAGCGTCAAGAAAAACGAGTGATACAATAAAAATATTAATATTAAAATCAGACCATTATAACATTACTATTAAATTGTATGGTATTAATATTAATAACCATAAAATTAATTTTTTATAATGGTTTTATATATAAAAAATGTATTGATTAATTCATAAAAAAATTCTACTCCATTTTAAGTAAACTAATTTTATGCATCATAAATAATTATTTTTCAAAAAAAATTTACTACAATTTTTTGAGAAAATCTTTTAATTAATTTAATAGAATTTTATATAATGCGATAGATTAAATGAACATATTTTTTGAAACCAGAAAATAAAAAAAAAATTATGGTTAAATTTTTGGTTTTTATAAAAGTATGATTTTCCATTGAATAGTGAAAAATATTGATTTTTGTAAAACTATTACTTTTCATATAAAAATTTCATTACTCTTTGAATTTGGTATCAATTTATCATAATAATCATTTAATTTTATATTATATAATTAGTTTAATTTTCATTATCAATATAGTTTATTTTTGGGTGAGAACGTTTTAGTCTTAAAAACAAATTTTTCAAAAAAATTATACTTTGTCACGTTTATGAAATATTTATTAAAATTATTTTTTACAAATTATTTGAATTAGATATTGAATAATTTAATAATTATTAAAAATCTAGAGTCTTAAATATTTTAAAGAGGTCCCATTTAATTTTGGTCATTATTGATAGTAATCATTGTAAATATTTTTCAACTCAGTAACGGTAAATCAAGTAACTAAGGTTTAAAAAACATGATAAGTCCAAAAAAATATACTCAAAACTAGACTTTATTTTATTTTATATGTTTTATTCCATTAAAATCCATGTTTCTATTTTTTAAAAATTTGATTCCACTTTCCATTGCTAATGTAATTTTTATTTTTTTATGTTAAGAAAATTATAAAATGTCCATTTTTCTATTAATTTTTATTATGTGTTAAAATTTGGAAAAAAAATTTCATATATGAATATAAATATTTTTTTTAATATAATTAGTTTATCTTCATGATATTAGTTTATAATTAATTTTTATTTATGGTCTAATTTCCTTAATTTTATACACAACACTCCTATAGTGTTTGTTAAAGCAAAGGAAAATTCAGAGTATTTGATTCTAAAAATTGAAAAAGTAATACAAAATTCATTAATTATGGTATAAAATGAGTTTTATGGTTAAAATAATGCATAATTTATGTATATTTAATTATATTTTAATTATAATCCAACATGGATGTTTTTAATTTCAAAATATATGAATAATAACAAAAATGTCATTAATGATATTTTATATTATATAATATTTTATTAAATGATATTAAAAGAAAAATACTACTGAAATAGGAATCATGGAAAGTGAAATGGTCATAAATTTATTAAATACACCATTTTTTTCTATATTATTACTTTTAATTAAATTTACAAACAATAATTATAGAATAATCTATTAACATAGTTAAGGATAAAAATGGTCAATATGGGGTTAACTGAAAGAGATAAGGGTTAAAATGACCTCAAATATAGTCTAAATACAAATTTATGAGTTTATTTTAACCCTATAACATATTTAAGTCTCAATTAAGAAACATGGGATCCAATTTTCCATGAATGTGACTTTATAATATTTTAATGTTTTTAAAAATTACATGGTAACCCCTCCCCTGACATATAAAAGGAAACATCGTATCCACTCCTAGACATTTTTAGCACTCAATATCAGAAAATATAGGACATCTATAGCTCCTAAAATCACTTACCACATAATAAAGGTATTATTATTATATAATTCCATCCGTTGAGGGTATATGAAGTAAATTAATGGAGGTTTTCTGAAGAAGAGGTATAACATTTAACCGTTTTTTAGTTTTAGTTATTCATTTACCTCCTTTAAAAATATTGCAACCATTTATATATAATATAATAATTATATCCTATATAATTATATTTTATTATTTTTATATATTATCTTTAGTCCATATCATTCTTTATCTAATGGGAAAGGAAACCATCATTCAATCAAATAGTGGACTACCCCGTCACGAATCAACATAATTCATTTTATATCACCACCTCCCATGGTTAGATATAATTAGGGATTTAATGTATATGTTTATATATATATGTGATCTTAATGAATTAATTATAATCCTATAAAAATTATTTATCATATATTTTCTTAACAATATATCCCTTGAAATATGATAATATCGTTCGTGCATATATGTGGATTATCATCTCCACAAAGAGGTGTGGTTCATTTTTTGTCATAGCCTCACATGGGTGGTATATAAAAGGCATATAAATTTATAATAGTATATTTATTTTATAAAAATCATTATATAAATATAAAATTATACATAATTATTTCCCCCAATTTTGTTTAAAAATGGAAATTTTACTCATGCTTATGAACTTCCTACCGTCTCCATGATTATAACATAATTAATTTATCAAAACCACCATAAATAGTTGTTTCTAAAAGTATAATTAATTTAAAAAGTGATAATTAGGTTATTATTATTATTATTATTATTATGTAATAATTTATTCATTTACCAAGATCTACATACCAAATTCATTTTTAAATTAGAAACTGAATGTCCTAAAAATACATGGTGTAAACATAACTGATTTCGTAATAAAAAATTTAATAATTTTATATGAAATAAATGGTTTGTATATAAATACGTAAAATGTGAAAATTTTACTAATAATGTAAATTATTACTATATTTTCATCATATTGTAGTTAAAGGACATATATCGAAAGTAAAGACATATGGTAAGAGCTTTTGTCTCAATTTCCCTTCATTGTAAAATGATTAATTGTTGTATATGATATTTAATTTAAATTTTATATATAAAAACATTTATATATTATGTAGTGTATCAATAAATATTAATAAAAATTTGTGTCATAATTAATGTTAATTAATCTAATTTGTATGATTCAAAATTTACCAAAATGATAAGGAGTTTCATACATCATTTTTTATTTCGTTGGGATAAATCACATTTTTATGGATTATATTATGGAATATTATGTTTAAAATTTAATTTGAATGATTTATTTTTTTTATTTCTAATTTTTATATAAATATAAATATGTTACACATAATCACTCCATTTATTAATTCTAAATTCAATGATAAGATGTTTTAAATAGTTGTTCGTCTCAAATTTTTTTTCTTTGGGACATATGTATATGCTATTCACCTATCTTCTTTTTTGGGTTATATATACTACCCCATGAAATATTATATCATGGATCTCATTATAATAATTATAATTTAGGTGTCATTTTAATTCATTTATATCATGGGATTATGATTCAAAATTCACACAATAATTAATGATTTTTATGATGAAATCTAATCTTAGTTTTCGATTTTTGATATTAAATATTACATTGGTAGGGATCATATGATCTTATTTTATTGAACCGAATATATTTTATTATCATATGGTTGTTAAAATTATTCATATATTTAGTTCAAATTTACATCATTAAATATTAATGAAATATCAATATAGTTCATTATAAGTGATATTTACCTTATATGTTGTTTTATATCTGGAATCGTTCTATTTAAATCCATGTTTTCTAAATTGTTTTGAGGAATGATCTTATTTAAAATTAAATAATTTCTTATATAAATTTTAACATATCTTTAAATTTATATTTAATTTTTGTAGAAATGTATATTTATAAATTTATTCATATGACACATTTTGACTTTCTTTATAAAAGTGTGAAATGAATGATTAATTTAATCATATACGACATAACTTACCTTTTTCTCCATCATTAATTTTTTTCTTTTAATAATCATTTGTATTATTATAAATATTATTTAAAATAATCTATTTCCTAACATTCATGTTTTTTGGTTTTAAAAATTATATTCAATGTAGAAATGATATTTTACTCAAAAATGATTTAATGAAATTTTATGTGTATATATATTAATCAATTATAATGACACTTGATTTTACATATGATCTATTGGGGATATCTAGATATTATATAATCATAATTCATTCTTTGGATGTATTATGACTATTTTAAATAGATTTACATGGAATCAATATCATTTTCATGGTTAAATCAAGATATAAATGGACAATGATTATTTTTATGTTTAAAACTGAAAGATTCTAATTGTTTTCCTCATTCTATTGTATATGGACATTTGTATGGATGATTGAGTTGTGGTTACATTTTAAACGAATGGTGTGTCATTCTGTAATAAAAAAATAATTGATGGTTATGCTATAAACCAATTATATGAAATTCACTCATTTCCCACCAATTCATTAGGAAAATAGATGAAGATAATCAGTTACAGGATACTCTAAAAAGAATATTGGAATTTTTCGGGTTTGTTGTTCATTATCTAATAGTTATTTAAGAGTGATATTAAAATAATGTTCCAGATTTCAAAAATATTTTTTTATATTTTCATCACGTTCTAATTTATTCTTTTCTGAAGGATTGTTTTCACATGGCTCACAACTTTTGCCTTATATGAAACTTTTCATATTTGAATTCCTTTTTCCATATGTCATGTTCTATGATCCAAGTGTTATGGTTATGAAATCGTTTATTTATTACTAATTAACATTAATTATACTAGCATAACATTATTACAATCTTATATACATTGATTAAATTCAATTGTGTATATATATGTTCACCCTTATCAAGCATTTAAGCACACACTCCTTATGTTTTTTTTCCAGGTTATAATGAAGGAGGTTAAATAAAAAATTTTTAGAATATTTTCATGTGTGTGATGAATAATAATTAATTTTAAATATGAAAATAAGGTTATATTTTAAAAAAATTACACGTAAATACATGGGTATCATTATGTAACAGTTTTTCTTAATTATCTAAAACAATAATCCTAAATGATCCTTTGGTATATAGGTGATTCAATATTTCCATTTCATATTGTATGTTTAGGATGGTTCAATTTTAAGCTATAATCATAATTAACTATATCAAAAAATACATATATAAAAAGTTCCTACTTAATAGAAATTTATTGATTAATTCATAGGAAATAAGAACTCAATTTTTAATGATGTTATTTTATCCTACAAAAATATATTTTCTTCAAAAAAAAATTATATATTTTTCTAATGGATATTATAATTATTTTATTAAACTATTATAAATTTTATCTCATAAATAGGATTTAATTTTTTGTAATAAAACATATCAAAATTAGTTTCGGGTGAAATTTTCAGATCTTTGTGAAAACTTGTCTTTTTCAATGAATAATAAAAAATAAAGTTTTTTTGAAACCAATTTTTATTCATTAAAAAGTTCCATGAAAATTATAATGTTAAATTATATTATTATATGCATATTTTGATTATAAATAATCTAATTAATTATATTTAAATTATTATTATACATTATTTTTTTAGAAGTTCAGTTATCACCATAAAACACATTTTATTAATTTTTTGTATTTCTATTTTACAATTTGACATAAAAATATATTTATTCCACTTATTAATGTTAAATATTAAAAATTTGACTTAATATTTAGAATCATGTTGTTTAAATATGTAAAATAGGTACCATTTATTTCTATTCAGTATAGAATGTGAAAATAGTAAATATTTATGACCCAATTAAGGTAAAACTGGTAAATGAGGGTTAAAACTCTGAGGTAAGGCCGTAAAATCCCCCCAAAATATTATTACATCGTATTTTAAGAGTTATTTAGTACAAAATCATCCAATTTTTTAATTGTGTCCTATTTTTAAAAAATTTCATTGATAAAAACATATATATATTATATTATGTACAAATACAAAATGTAACACTTTATACTTTAAAAACTACAGTGTATTTTCAAAGGGATATAAAGAAAATGTGATTGGTTATTTTTTATTATTTTGAATACAATTAATTTTTAATTCTATTAATTAATTTTAAATTTTTAGTGATGGTATAATTACCCAGAATGTTTACGCAACACCAACAGTGTGCTTATACCAGCGGTATAAAAATCTAATTAAATGATTTTAAAAAAATTTATAGTATTATTTTATAGATGAATAATTTAATTAAAAGAATTAAATGCTTAATAATTTTGTATATTTTATAGTTAAGTGGATTATATTTCAATTTCATCATTATAATTATGACTTTAAATTCAAATTATATGAATAGCTCTAAAAATAAAATTAATTATATTTTGAAAAATAATAAATTATTAAAAAATTTAAAATTAATAAAAATATAGAGTTAGGATCAAATGGATTTTATACGGTCTAAAATTCCATAACATTAACATATTTGATCTAATTTTTACAATATAAGTAAATTTATAACCCCTTATAAATGAAAATGTTGTCACCATGGTGATGGGTAAAATTTGTTAATGAAGGGGTAAATCCCAAATATAATATTTAAAATACAACATAAACCTAATAAAATTTTAATTTATGAGTTTATATCAACTCATACTTATCATACCTTTTAAATATATCAATTTTTGTCCATGATTCATTAATTGATAATTTATATTAATTTTATGCATTAAGAAATTCAAAGGGTTCTCTTCCCATCACTTATAAAAGGGAACATCATATCCTCTCTTCCTAAGACCATTGAGAACTCAATATTGAGCAATAAATTTCCAATATTATCCCCAATAATATTCTCCATAACCTATAGGCTATAGTTTTACCATTGAACAACCTATATGGCTTAAGGTGAAATCCAATGGTGGTTTTGTAATTAATATGTATCACTCTAAACTGTGTGTTTTCATTTTACTTCTTATTATAAATTCTTAAAATACTATTAATACATGATGATATAATAAACTAAATATCTAATCGATAAATAAATGTTTTTATTACTGTTGTAAAACCCCTTTTCATCTCTATTTTGAACAAATGGAGAATTAAAACATTATTTGTGCATTCATGTGGACTACCACATCGATGAAGTGATGTGTTTCATCTCTCAACACCACCTCAAAAGGTTGGATATTTAGATGAATTTAGTATATATATATATATATTACCTTGATGATAATATTATCATTCTTTAAAGTTTATATATCACCTATTTTCTTATCCTTCCATCCATTAGAATATAATAATGTAATTCATGTATAGGTGTGGATTAACACCTCCACGAAGTGATGCAAATAATTATTCATGTAGGCCATCCATGGATGGAAATAAAATTTCATCCAATTAATAAAAATTAAATTTATTTCAATGTTATTATTGTATATTTTAGTGAATAATAACATCTTTGAGCATGGAAAACATTCCGAAGTTGTTTTAAAATTATGAAACGAACGCCCTCAAAACATCGAACATGGACTTAAAAATGTGGTAATTTATTATATTACAAAAATAAATTCAATACATGTTGTAATGATAATGTAATGAACCTGTAAAAGTTTTTTATAAAATTAATTAATTAATAAAATTTTATTATTCCTGAGTTAAAGAACACACATATCGAGTAGTAAGTGAATGTAAGGGGCTTCTTAACAAAATTTTCATTCATTGGGTTATAATTTTACTATATTGAAAATTTAATAGAAATATTATGTGTGAAATGACCCATTATTTTATTATATTTTATTTAATTATTTAATATATCTTTATAAATAATCACTTCATTGATTCATTATAAGTTCAATGATATAATTTTTTGTATGTTTCATTTTCAATAATATCCTATCTTTGAGAAATATGTTGTAATATGCACCCACGTCATTTTATATGGTGTATATGCATCCTATTGAGATATTATATCATGAATGACTGATTTTTAATTGTATTTAAATTTTTTTGAGGCATTGTCTTTAAAAGGTTGTTGATTCAAATGATATAAAAGTTTCAAGGGTTTATCAAAAGATCAATTTCAATTATTTGAGTTATAATTCATGTTATACACCATATTATATTTTATATTATTTACTTAATAACTATTTAATGTGTTTCAACATATTGATTCTAATAAATTTTTTATCATGTTATGTTCTTTCATTCAATTTTGAATCTATAATTATCCATGTTTTAATGATTTATCATCTCAAATTATCTTCTTGGGGACATATGTTGTGTTATACAACTATATTAATTTATGAGGTGTATATAAATACACTTTGATATATATATTTTCATGAATATCCTAACTTTAATGTTATTAATTATTTTATTTTATGTTATTTCTTTCTTTAGTGTTATGAATTAAATTTTTCCAAAGCGGTAAGGAATTATATTAGAATATCATTTCTTTTAAAAATCATCTACAAAAAATTTCAATTTAAGGAAATTTTATATATTTTTTCAATTATAAAGAATTTATTTTACTATAATATAGTTATTTCTATAATTTTCATTTATTTTTATGTTTATATTTTTGGTTCATGAGGTGATTGAGAAATTATTTGGAAGAAAATTTGTCCTTATGTCCACTTTGGATATTGAGGTATTTATACCTTATACAAACACATAAATATTTCACAATGACATTTAAAAAATATAATTGTAATATTTCAAAAAAATCATTTTCAATACATTGGAACATATTTATAATGTTTTAAATATAAATATTTCTAGAGTTCTGAAATAGTCATTTTTGGATTTTTTTTTTCAAGGGTGTGGAAAGAATTTTTTATTTTAACGTATACAACATGATAATATTTTGCCTCCTCCATAACAATTATGAATTTTTTACGATCACATTACAATTATCTATGATTATTTACATGTAAATGGATTTTCTTCATATTAATGGAACTTTGAGTTACAATCCTATCAATGGAAAATAATAATTTCTCACATTTTCAATGAAATTTTCAAAAAAAAATTAAAGGTATTTTTTATCTCTGTCAAAATAATTTAATGATTCATATGATTGAATAGGGATATTATATTATGCCATAGTCCAATTCCTTTTTCTGAATGGATTATGATGATGTTTTGAAGGGATTTTTAGGAGACATTTTTCCTTTTAAAAAGAAAATCCTACTATGGTGGTTTTGATGAAACACGAACATCTATGTGTTTAATTTAATAATATAGAACTTGAATATTATTGATTAAATTCGGATTGGGGAGTAATCCCAAATACTTAAGGGACATTGTATGTTATGTTACTAGAGGGTCTGTTATATCCCTCCAATGAATTAGGTAATGATTCAGTGTAAACTGGATGTATGTTACACCCAAGAGATGATAATGTCATGTTACCCATATGAGTTGACAAAGTTAATATATTTATTGTAATTTTTAAGATAATATACATTTTACCATATATTAGTTACTCATAAGAGATATAGAACTTATCTGGTTAGGTGTTTGAATGATGATTGTTTGATGTTACAAGATACCTAAATAGTTTTTTAATGCTTTTAATTTGTTCTGATGTATCCTTTTCCAAATGGTAATTTCTACACGCCCCATTATTATTGAATTATATGACTCCTGTCATATATTAATAATTTATACCATGTCATAATAGTTATGATCCGTAGTTATTTATGTATCAATTATCCTATGTCATGATCATCCACAATGATTATTCCGTCATACCCATATTCTCATCTTATTCCCACTCATTACATTCAATAGTGAATGCTTATGTTTACCTTTACTGAGTGTTTGAGCTCACCCTTTTTATGTTTTCCACTCCCTAGGTTATGAAGAATTATTCTAAATATATTATGTCTATAATGTTTTCTAGCATGGATAATTTTATAGGACATATTGAAGATATAATGTGAAATAAGAAAAGAGGGGAATAGTGGAAAATATTCTCACATGAAGACAAGGGTATTTTAATGATATAATTTGTTCTAATTTTATAAAAATCTAAACCAAAAAATTCTCTGGGTATGAAAGTAATCAATTATTTTTGGTTTAAGGATCATGTTTTCAATGACTAAAATTCTATCATGATTATTGGTATCCATGTGAAAAATATAAATATTATTTTTTTAGCACAAGATCATGGAGTGCAGGCCTCAAGCTTTTAATGTTGGTATTAAAGCATGATTTATATAACTTTTTAGACTAATTTTTTTTCATGTGATGTTATGTTAAGATATATATATATATATATATAATCATGGGTGTAACAACCCAAACATTCATTAATGTAAATTCTTCCTGATCTAATTAAATTTTTTATTATTGTTATATAAAATGTAAACTTCATTGGTTTTAGTTTTTTGGAATTTAAAATACAATTATGAATTGTTACCACTACTAATATAGTTGTTGAACATTAAACACATTATTATTATAGACGTAGGGCTTTAAAAAATCCAATTTACTCAGATAAAGGTAGTGATGGCCACATCTAGTAGGCTTTCCATGTACGAAGCCCATTTGTCGGAGCTCAGAAGGGAGGTGGTGTCCTTGGAATTCGCTATTGACCAAGACCAAGCCGAGCATGAACACTTTAAGCTTCAGTATAACCGACTATGGGAGATGTGGAAGTTAATAGAGATTACCACCCAAGTGATGTTATCAAAGCCACCCCAAGAGTCTGTCACCACCGCACACATTACCCACCAGCCTTATGTGGGTGTTATAAGGGGTTATGTAACAAGACCCTAGCACTATGACTATGTACATTAATATTTTATAAAGAATGTGCATTAATTTTATTATGGTTACATTGTAAATAGTTTTAATGAACAAATAGTATTTTTGGTTAATATTCAACTAAGAAATATATTTTGATTAATTAAGGTATTTTTGAATAAAATATTATTTTAATAACATATTATTATTATTAGTAAATTAATTTTTATTAAATATAAATTATCATATAATTTTATGAAATCATTTGTAAATTCTAATAAGGTTTGAAAGCTGTTTTTGTCAAAACCCATGAATTTTTAATAAATGTCAGTTTTTATTATAAATGTAAAAATTCACATATTTAGAACATTATTTTTATAAAATGAATATTATTTTTTGAATCAGGATATTGAAATTATCAAACGGTGAATTTTTCCTAATATTCTGAAACAGTTGAATTTTTGGGTAAAAAATAAATACTGTTAAAGTATATAATGTTTTTTATGATATCATAGTTAACCAATAGTGGTGTAAAAAAATACTATAAACAATATTTTCAGACAATATATGTTTTAGGATTAAAATAATTTGATTTTACATTTGTTAGATTTATTTTGAAAAGCATTAGTGGACCCTCCAAAATAAATAAAACATTTTGTCTTTTTAAATTGTTTTTCATGAGAGTGTGACTCACCTCCATAAAAGCAACCCTATTATTCTAAGAAGTTCATCCATTGTACACATAAAATATTGTTTTCCACTACCCTTTGGAAAAAACCATGGGCTGGTTTGTGGATTTCATTAGTTTAATATGTGGTGTCCCAAACCAAAATAATAAATAATTCTCTCTACTTTCCTATATAAACCCACCCAATCTCCCACATTCTATTCACTAAAATCCTTTGGTGTTCGTCCAACCAATGACCTCATATTTCTATAATTTTAATAATGTTCCCAAAGCTACCAAGAAGCCTCTCTCAGGAATCTCCCAAGCCTTTGGGATCACACTTCCAAGTAGTGGATTTTTTCCTTTCTCATTTTGACCAATTTTATTTAAGTTGTTATTCCCTTTTTTCAATTTCAAATATTAGGATATGATTTCAAACCTCCCCCATACATCCCTCTTTATGTTTGGATGATGGGAGACCCCTTTATCTCTCATTAATTCCTCCCCTGTACACTTGTAACCATTCCGAAATTCTGTGATGTATTTCTCTCTCCTATTTTAAATCCAAGTAATTCTTTTCAATTCTGCATATAAATGTTATTACATTTGTTGGGAAATGTATCTATATGACCCCCTTACTTTCCATTTCATGTAAATATTATGAGACATCCCATTATATCTCATCAACCATTTTTTTATGAGTTCTTATTTCAGGCCGTTATGCTATCGAAATTGCACTACGATTTTCCAAGCCAATGTCATTGTGTAGTGAATACCATGCCCATTTCTCTATCAAGGGTATTATTACTTATGAAACTTTACTAATTTTTTATAATGATTCATGTATGTATTAAACATCCCTTTATTTTGGAATAAATGATGATGATTGATTCCATGTTGTATGATTCATGTGGCACACTTTTGCATGAAATGAAAAGTTTAAGAAAGGTGCGCCCTGAGAGCACTCCAATGCATTGGGTAAAGTGAAGTATCATGATACATCATGTGTAATGGGTTTTGACTCATGATAATTCAAATTTAATGACTTTTTACTCATTCTTCATGTGCAGTGAGTGTTTACTCATTCTCCATGTTTAATGAGCCCCGGGTCATCTTAATTTTATGTTAAGTGTTGTTGCCACATTTCCATGTTATGATTATCATTCTTTATCACACATTTATGTTCATGTTTATCTTGTGATCCATTTATATTCCTATTGTATAACATGTATTGTATTCCTCATGTTATTCCATGTTTAGTCCCTTTCTGGGCTTTATAGCTCACCCTTTTCTTATGCATGTCCATAGGTTATCCCATGAAATACTAAGTACGAGGGAATGTAGTGGTCATGTAAAAGAAGTTTTCAATAAATATGTTGTGTGTTTTATGTTCTATGATATTATGTAATGTTCCTAAGCCCCAAATAAACTAGACATCTCGATCTTATATGTGGTATCAAGTGATGATTTTATGTAATAAATCTTGTTTAAGTGTGTAATAAAGAGAAGGGTTTTCATAGTTGGTATCAGAGGATAGGTTTAGTTATTTTTCAGATTAGGATTAGAGAAGCCTATTAAAGACTTAGAGACAAGAATAAGTATAATGAAAAAATACCTTTGTATTAGTGAGTATTGAGTAAGTGTTTTATCAAGAAAATACATCACTGTCTTGATATGAGCAGGTAGAGGTGGCTCTGGCACAGATGTATCTTAGGGGTAAAACCCTAAAACACCACTTTGATCTAGAATCGAATGGGAACTGGTGCACGACAATGGGCCTTGCTGCACTCTTGGTTATGATTTCCCCAAGGTATATACTTTCTTAATGTCACAAGCTTAGTATGAACCTTTATTAAGGGAATAAAAAAATTTCCCTAAGAATATATGTTAGAAAGTTGATCATGAATAGCATAGATTGAAGCATATGAATTCATAAGTAAAGGAAATAAAAGGTATTTATATGACTTGGGTTTTTTCCTTGGATTACCTTTTACGTGTTACCCCTAACTTTCCTTTTATTCCAGCCAATGGAAGATAATAGTAGGACTCGGGCAAACAACCGATGTGAAGATCAAAGTGATGAATATTCTAATAAGATGCCCAATCTGATGAGAGTGGGAATCATGAACTTTCCCACACTTCTCTCTCAGTTAAGACAAGATTTGAATAGAATCATGTGTTAAGAGGAACGTTCAACCCCCTGATGAAATAACAAGTCTCTATTGAGAGTTTCATGAGACAAAGGCTTCCTACTTTTAATGGACTGTTGATCCCTCAATTATCGATCAATGGATCAACTCCATTGAAAAGATCATATCCATCCTTCAATGTTCTGAATATGAGAAGGTTCTTATGGGTGTTTTTCGTATGGAGGGTGAAGACGATCAATGTTCGACATTGATCAAAAACACTAAGCCTGAGGAGGAGATCGATGTATTGGAATTGAATGATTTCCAAAAGATGTTTTTTGATAAATAATTTCCGTGCACCCTCATAATTAAAATGAAAAGGGACTTTCTTGTCCTCATGAAAAAAGCCTATGAATCTGTCAGAGCATATAAGGAAAACTTCACAAGGCTTGCACGATAGACTTCTGGCTTTCTCATTACCCCCTAATGCAAGGTTGACAGCTTCTTTGGTGGGATAAAACCTAGCATATGGAAAGCCCTGGTGATCCACGCCTTCTACAGCTATGAAGAAATTGTCCGATGTTCCCTCATGGTTGAAATGAAGATTAGAAAACCGCAGGGGTATCATGGGGATTTGAATTGTAAGGTGGACTTCAATGATGGAAGTCCAGTGGATAAATCCAATGGTTCTAAGAAGATCCATCACCCCACTTTCCAAATGTTCGGAAATAAGCACCCCTGAAAATTCTTGAAGGTGGTGAGGAAATGCTTTAGGTGGGGAAGAGAAGGTCACCTAGATATTAACTGCCGAAAATAAAAAACCACGACTGCAATAGAGGAAAGGAACACTTCGTTTGAACCTCAATGCATTGTTCATTGCTACAACTAAAAAAACCATAGAATCTTACAAATCAGTGCTCTAAGACAAGTATTTTTGTAGGCAACCAACAACCTCCATGGAAAAAAGATAGGGATTTTTCCATCACTACTACCGAAGTGAACCCCAAAAATGAAGTGGTGACAGGTACACTAGTAACTCATTCAAGAATAGCAAACACATTTTTGATTCAGGTTCTACGTAGTCTTTTATATCCCAAAAGGTTAGTAGAACAATCCCAGCATGAACAAAAATCATGGAAGTAAAGATGTTGGCGAGTACAACAAATATGGCAATCATTGTATCACAAGAGTATAGCTCCTCCCCTATCATAATCTGCAGATTTAATTTCTTGGAAAGCCTCTTAATACTCCCTCTAGTGGAATTTTATTCAATTCATGGCATGGATTGGATTTCCTTATTATGAGCCAACATAAATTGTTATGAGAGGGAAATCACTCGCCATGTGGAGAATTGACCACACATTCTATAAAAGTTAAAGGAAGAAGATGAATCTTCTTTAGCTCTATCATCTAAAAAATGGATATTACTGCCCTATAAGACCGTGTTTCTAGCTCATATGATTGAGTCTAAGGGGGGAATCATCCTTGAAGACAAGCCTATTGTGAGAAAATTCGTTGAAGTGTTTCCTGAGGATTTTGCCTTGTCTTCTTTATTGAAGAGGTGATGAATTATCAAATGATATTATACATGGGGCATTTCCAATATCCAATACTCCATAAAGAATGGCTATTGTAGAGCTTGAGGAGAAGAAGAAACCACTACAAGAGAATCTAGATATAGGGTTTATACACCCAAGTTCTTAACAATGGGGTGCACCGTTCCTCTTCATTAAGAAGAAATATGGATCAATGTGTCATTGCATCAATTATCGCGAGCTTAAAAAAATCACGATAAAGAACTAGTATCCTCTCCTAAAAATTGATGACTTGTTCAATCAGCTGTGTGGAGCACAATACTTCTAAAAGGTGGGTTTGTGTTCGGGATATTATCAAGTAAGGGTGAAGAAGGATGATATCTCCAGGAATACTTTTCGTACAAGATACGAGTACTAAGAATTCACATTAATGGCTTTCAGTCTCACTAATGCTCTAGAAATATTCATGAACATGATGAATATATTATTTATATATTACCTTGACAAAGTTTTGGTAGTTTTTACAGATGATATTATAATATACTCTAAAACCAATGAGTATCATGAGGAGCATCTAAGAACTATACTAGAGACCTTGCAAAAGGAGAATCTCTATGAAATCTCCATCAATTATGAGTTCTATATGAAGGATGTCTCATTTTTGGGCCATATTATCATAAGAAACTGGATATCTATGGAGCCCTCCAAGATAGATTCAATAGAGGGATGGCTGGGGCCATCATCGATAACATATATTCGTAGCTTCTTGGGGTTAGCTAGATATTATCAACGTTTTTTGAGAAATTTCATACGATTATCCAACCATCATACCAATCCAACTTGGAATGGTGTAAAATTTGTATGGAGTGATGAATGTAAAGAATGATTCACAGAATTTGAAAAGGAGGCTTATCACTACACCCATTCTCACTTTACCCACATGTGGAGAACATTTTGTGGTATTCAGTGATGCTTCAAAGAAGGGCATGGGCTTTGTGTTGATGTAAAATGACAAATTCTTTTCCTATTCTCCAAGGAAATTCAATTTTCATGATTAGAATTATCCAACACATGATCTGGTGTTGGCTACGATGATCATCACTTTAACATTTTTGTGTAATTAACTCTTTTGGGAGAAGAGTGAAATATATAAGGACCAAAAAAGAATCAAGTATATATTAACATAGAAAGAGTTGAACATTCTCCAATGAAGAT
This sequence comes from Viscum album, assembly GCA_963277665.1. Classification (NCBI taxonomy): domain Eukaryota; kingdom Viridiplantae; phylum Streptophyta; class Magnoliopsida; order Santalales; family Viscaceae; genus Viscum; species Viscum album. The sequence goes on from OY728131.1 coordinate 824,810,175, forward strand.
GGTTTGAGCCAATAAAAGTCTATGACTGATCAATCCATTACCACCCTGGGATAGAAAACAACGTGTTGGATGCTCTATGTTTAAAGGACCCATCGATTCTATCATTGATGAAAATTGAGAAGCATCCAATATTCATAGATTTGATGAAGATGGAAATGGGAATCATAAAGAAGGGAACATCATCAATACTTTCATAAATTATTTCTCAACTGTCTCTTTTGGAAAAGTTAAAGGATGTTAAAAAGGATGATGTGGTAATTCTAAAGAAGGTGGAATCTATCAAAATAGGGAAATCCTCAGAGTTCAATGTTAATGAAGAAGGAATTGTGGGATTGGGGAAAATACTACGTGTTCCATAAAGTTTAGATCTAAAGAAGGAACTATTGGAAGATGCATATAGTTCAAATTTCTCTATTCACCCCATAAACACAAGTATGTATCGAGATCTTCGAGCGTATTATTGGTGGGATAATATGAAGAAGGATATCACTGAGTATACATTAATGTGTTTGGTGTATCAGAAAGTGAATGTAGAGAGGATGAAGTATAAGGGGATGATGCAACCATTCCCCATACAATCATGGAAATTGGAGAACATCACCATGTACTTTGTCACTAGACATCTAAATACATCCAAAGGTAACAATGCAATCTGGGTTGTTGTGGACCATCTTTCAAATTCTGCGCACTTCATTTCAATTTAGGAGGATTTATCATTGGATCAAATGGCACAGATATATATTAGAGATGTGGTAAGGCAGCATGGAGTACCACTATCTATTGTATCCGATCGAGATCCACGATTTACCTCTATATTTTTGAAGAGTCTTCAACATGATCTGGATACTGATCTAAACTACAGTATGAACTATCATCCTCAAATTTATGGCCAATCTAAGTGAACTCTTGAGACACTAGAGGATATTCTAAGATCATTTTAATGGACTTCAAAGGAGGGTGGGACCAATATCTTCCACTAGTTGAATTCTAATACAATAACCATTTCCACTCGATAATATGAATAGAGCCTTATGAATACATGTATGGGAAGAGGTGTAGAACATTGTCATGTTGGGATGAATTCAGTGAGTGTATGCTACTAGGACCATAAATGGATGATGAAATGGTGGAGAAGGTGAAAACCATTATGTAGAAAATCAAGGCATCCCAGAGTTGACAGAAGAGTTATATTGATAACTGTCGATGAGAAATTGAGTTTAAAGTTGGAGTCATAATATTTCTATGTATAACCCCATGAAAGAAGGTCATTCGGTTTGTAATGAAATGGAAGCTGAGTCCTAGGTACATCGGCCCCTTCGAGATTTATGATTGTGTCAGGGTTGTGAGCTATTGACTAGAACTTCCACCTACCATGTCCAAAGTACATGATGACATTCATGTATCCCTCTTAATAAAGTACATAGAAGACCCTTCACATGCACTCTCTTCAGCGATAGTAGATCTATAGGATACTCTTTCTTACGAGGAGAAACCAGTGATGATCATAGATCAAAGAGAAACATTTCTACGAAATAAGAAAATTCCCCTCATCAAGGGGTTGTGGTGAAACTAAAAATTCAAAGAAGAAACATTGGAATTAGAGGAAGTGATGACGCAAAGTTACCAACATCTATTTTAGTGCGGGAAAAGGTAATTTCTAGAGTGAAATTTCTTAAGGGTGGATGATTTTAATAACCCAAACATTCATTAATGGTAATTACTCTTGACCTAAATAAATGTATTATTATGGTTATATAAAATATAAACTTCATTGGATTTATGGTTTTCGATTTTAATGTACTATTATGAATTGTGATCGTTGCTATTATAGTCATTTAATAATGATTACATTATTAGTATAGATGTAGGGATTTATCAAATCCAATTTACTCAGACAAAGGAAGTGATGACATCATCATGTAAACATTCCCCGTACGCCACCCATTTGTCGAATCTCGAAAAGAAGGTGGAGTCATTGATCTTTGCTCATGACCAAGACCAATCCGAGCATTAACACATTAATCTTGAGCGGAACAGACTATGGTAGAAGTGGATGTTAATTGGGATTACCACCTGAGCAATGTTATCCAAGCCACCCCAAGTGTCTGTCACCATCACACACATTACCCTTCGGTCTTGTGCGGGTGTTATAAGAGGTTATGTAACAATACCCTAGCACTATGACTATGTACATATTTTTTTATAATGATTGTGTATTCATTTTATTTTTGTTACTTTTTAAATAGTTTTTAAAATAGAAATGGTATTTTTAGTTCATATTCAACTAAGAAATATATTTTAATGAATTAATGGATTTTTTAGTTAAATGATGTTTTAATATATTATTATTATTATTATTATTAAAATAATTTTTATTAAATATAAATATTCTTATAATTTTATGAATTCAATTGTAATTTTTATTATGGTTTGAAAGCTATTTTTGATAAAACCCATAAATTTTAGATAAATGATGGTGTTTATTTCCAAAGTAAAAAATTCACCTATTTAGAAATTTACATATATAAAATGAATATTATTTTTGGAATCAGGATGCTAAAATTATCCAATAGACAATTTTTCATAGTTTTCTTGAGACAGTTGAATTTTTGGGTAAAAATTATATACCATTTAAATATATAATGTGTTTATGAAATCATAATGAACAAATAGTGATTTAATAAAATACTATAAAAATTATGTTCTGAAAATATATGTTTTAGCATTGAAATAATGTGATTTTATAATTTTTTGAATTATTTTACAAAGCTTTAGTGGACCCTCCATGACTTATAATACATTTTGTCTTTTTAAATTGTTTTCCTTTAGAGTGTGACTCACCTCCACATAAGAAAACCTATTATTTTAACAATTTAGGCCATTGGAATCATAAAATATTTTTTTCCACTCCCCTTTAGAAAAAACCAGGGGCCAAAACAATCTGCTAGTTTGTGGTTTTGAATAGTTTAATGTGTGGTGTCCCAAAAATAAATAATAAAGAATTCTCTATCTTTTCCAACATAAACCCACCCAAGCTCTCACTTAATCTTCACTAAAAGCCTTTCGAGTTCGTCCAACCTATTCCCTCCTCTATCTATAATCCTCCCAAGGTGCCCCATACTCCCTAGAAGCCTCTCTCAAGCCTCTCTCAAGCCTTTGTGATCACACATCCAAGTAAGGGATTTCTTCCTTTCTCTTTTTTATGCAATTTTATTTAAGTTGTTATGCCCATTTTTTTCAATTAAAAATGTCAGGGTATGATTTATCACCTCTACCATACATCCCTATTTATGTTTGGATGATGTTAGACCCCTTTATCTCTCATTAATGCCTCCCATGTACACCCATTACCATACAGAAATTCTGTGAGGTATTTCCCACTCCTCTATTACATCTGAGAGATTATTTTGAATTATTCTTCTAAATACTATTACGTTAGTTGAGAAATGTATCTATATGACCCCCTTTACTGTCCATCTGATGAAAATATGATGAGACACCCCTTTCTCTCTCATCAACCACTTTTTATGAGTTCTAATTTCACGCCGTTATGTTGCTAAAATTGCACTACGATTTTCCAAGCCAATGTCATTATATAGTGAATACCATGGCAATTTCACTATTAAGGGTATTCACCTTTATGAACATTTACTTATTGATTATAAAGTTTCATGTATTTATTACATATCTATTTATCATGGAATAAATGACGATGATTGATTCCATGTTGTATGATCCCTGTGGCACACTTATGGATGAAATTAAATGTTTAAGAATGGTGCGCCTTAAAAGCACTCCAATGCATTGAGTAATGTATAGCCTCATGATAAATCATGTGCAGTGGGTGTAGACTCATGATAATTAAAGTGAAACAAGGTTTTACTCATGATTTATTTGCAATGGGGGTTTACTCATGCTCCATGTGGAATGAGCCTTGGCTCATGCTAATTTCGTGTTAATTGTTGCTGGAACATTTCCATGTTATGGTTATCATGCTTTGTCATACCCTTATGTTCATGTTTCTCTTGTGCTTAACTGATATTCATATTGTCTAACATGTATTTTATTCCTCATGTTATTCAATGTTTATTACCATACTGGTCTTTATCACTCACCCTTTTTTATGCATGTCCTCAGGTTATCCCATGCAATGCTAAGTACGAGGGAATGCAGTGGTATTGTAAAATAATTTTTCAATAAATATGTTTTGTGTTTTACATTCTATTCTATTATGTAATGTTCCTAAGCCCCAAATAAACTAGACCTATCATTCTTCTATGTTATATCATTTTATTATTTTATGAAATAAATCAGGTTTAAGTGTATAAAAAAGAGAAGGGTTGTCATAGTTTGTATCAGAGGATATGTTTAGTTATTTTTGGTATTTGGATTAGAAAACCATATTGAAGACTTAGAAAAAATAATAAGTATAATAATAACATCCCTAAGTATTTTTTAGTATTGAGTAAGTGTTTTATCAAAAAAAAATATCCCTGTCTTGATACGAGCAGGTAGAGGCGGCTCTGGCACAAATGTATCCTATGGGTAAAACCCGAAAACACCACTTTGAGATAGACTTGAACATGAACTGGTGATTGACAATTAGCCTTTCTATAGTCTTGTTTACTACAACCCTGTGGGATATGCTTTTTTAAATTCAAAAGCATAGTATGAATCCTTATTAAGGGAATAAAAAAATGCCCCTAAGAATATATGTTAGAATGTAGATCATGAATAGAATAAATTGAAACCTATAGATTCATAAGAAAAGGAAATAAAAGTTATTTATAAGTCATCAATTTTTTAATTGGATCATCCTTTATTTGTTACCCCTAAGTTTCCTTTTATTCCATCCAATGGCTGGAAATAGGAGGACTTGGGAAAACAACAGATGTGAGGATCAATGTGATGATTGTGATAATGAGATTCCCAAACAGATCATAACTGGAATAATGAACTTTGCCACGCTTCACCCTTAGTTAACAAAATATTTGAATAGAAACATGTGTCAAGTGAAATGTTCAACCCACCCCCCCGCCCCATAAGAAAGGACAAGTATCTATTGAGTGCTTACTGAGACAAATGCCTCATACTTTTAATGGATCGCCTTATCCCTCAATTGCCGAAAAATGGATCAACTCCATTGAGAATATCTTCTACAACCTTAAATGTCCTGAATAGGAGAAGGTTCTTCAAGATAATTATCGTATGGAGGGTGAATCCAATCAATGGTGGTCATTGATAAAAAATACTAAGCCTAATGAGGAGATTGAGGTGTGGGAATTAAAGGATTTATGAAATTTGTTTTTTGATAAATATTTTCCACACTACATTTGGCTTAAAATGGAACGGGACATTCCTGCCCTCAAGAAAAAAAAGACTACGAATCTATCAGAGCGTATGAGTAAAACTTCACGAGGCTTGCAGGATACGATTATGGCTTTGTTGTTACCCCTGAATGCAAGTTTGACCACTTCTTTGGTGGGTGGAAACATGGCTTGTGGAAAGACTTGGTGATCCTCGACTTCGTAAGCTTTGAGAAAATTGTCTAATGTGCCCTCAAGGTTGAAATGGATATCATCAAACCGCAGGGGTATCATGGGGAAAATAAGCATAAGGTGAACTTCAATGCTGGAGTTCCGATGGATAAATCCAATGGTTCTAAGAAGATCCAGCACCCCACTTGACAATGGTGTGGAAAGAGGCACCCTGGAAATTTCCTAGAGGGGGAGAGGAAATTATTTAGGTGTGGAAATGAAGGTCTCCAAGTTTTTAACTATTTGCAAGAAAAAATGACAGCTGCAATAGAGGAAAGGAACGCTATGTTCAAATATCAATGTGATGTTCATTAATACAACTACAATGAACCAGTGCATCTTGCAAATCAGTGCCCTATGCCAATGGTTTTAGGAGGTAACCAACATCCTCCATGGTTGAAATAGAGAGATTTTTCCATCACTACTGCTAAAGTGAACCCCGAAGGAAAAGTGGTGATAGGTATGCTAGTTATTCATTCAAGAATAGGGAACATACATTTTGATTTAGGTTCTACACATTATTTTATATCCCAAAAGTTTAATATAACAATCCTAGCACCACCACAAATCATGGAAGTAAATATTCCAGTGAGTATGAAAAATGTGGAAATCATTGCATCCCACGAATATAACTCCTCCCCAGTCATAATCTATGGATTGAATTTCCCAGAAAACCTCATAATACTCCCTCTGGTAGAATTTTATGCAATTCATGGCATGGATTTGATTTTATTATATAGAGACAATATAAATTTTCGTGAGAGGGAAATCATTCACCATGTGGAGAATTGACCCATGATTTAAACAAGTGCATGGAGGAAGATGAATCTTTTTTAGCTCCATCACCTCAAGCATAGATATTACTGCTCTATGAGCATGTGTATCTGGCTCAAATGGTTGCGTCTAAGAGGGAAACCAACCATGAAGACATGCATATTGTGAGGGAATACGTTGAAGTGTTTCCTGAGGATTTTTCATATTCTTCCTTCTAGAAGAGATATATAATTCTCTATTGATCTTATATCTGGGGTATTGTTAATATCCAGGACTCCATATATAATGGCTATTGTAGAGCTTTAGGAGATGAAGAAACCACTACAAGATAATCTGGATAAAGGGTTTATACGCCCATGTGTTTCACTATGGGTTGCACCAGTCCACTTTTTCAAGAAGAAATATGGTTCAATGTTCCTTTGCATCGATTATCATGAGATTACCAAAATCACGATAAAGAAAAAGTATCCTCTCCCACAAATTGATAAATTGTGCGATCATCTGTGTGGAGAAAAATACTTTTCCTAGGTAGATTTATGATCGGGATATTATCAAATTAGACTGAAGAAGGATGATATCCCCATGACAGCTTCTCATACAAGATACATGCACTATGAATTTATAGTAATTCCTTTCAGATTCACAAAGGCTCCAATAATCATTATGGACTTCATGAATAGAGACTTCAGAGATTACCTCAAAAAAAATTTGGGGTCGTTTTTGATGATATTCTAATATAATCAAGATCCAAGGAGGATCATGAGGAGCATCTAAGATCTCTACAAGAGACCTTGAGAAATGAGAATCTCTATGAAAAGTATATCATATATGAGTTCTGGTTGAAGGATGTCTCATTCTTGGGCTATATCATCACAATAAAAGGGATATCTATGGAACCCTCTAAGAAAGCTGCAATAAAGGGATGGATGAGGCCAAAATCGGTAACAGATATCTGTAGATTCTTGGGGTTAGCTGGATATTATCAAGGATTTGTGAGAAATGTCTCATGATTTTACAAAACTCTTACCAAGCTATCTCGGAAGAGAGTAATGTTTGTAGGGAGGGATGAATGTGAAGAAATATTGAAGGAGTTGAAATGTAGGTTTATCACTACACCCATGCTCATTTTACCCACAAGTGGAGAAATTTTTTTGGTATTCAGTGATGCTTTAAAGAAGGGATTTTTTTGTGTGTTGATGGAAAATGAAAAATTCATTGCATATGCTTCAAGGAAATTGAACATTAATGAGTAGAATTATCTGACACATGATTTGGAGTTGGATATGGTGATCTATGATTTAAAAATATGGCGACATTATCTCTTTGGGATGAACTGTGAAATATATAAGGACCACAAAATCCTCAAGTATATATTCACATAGAAATAGTTGAGCATGAACCAATGAAGATGGTTAGAGCTGATCATAGACTCTGACTGCTAAATCTATTACCACCCTGGGAAACTGAACAAGGTGATGGATGATCTATGTAGAAAGGACCAAGAGATTCTAGAATTGATGAGAATTTAGAAGGATTCAATCTTTTTATATTTGATGAAGATGGACATGGGAATCATAAAAAATTAAACATCATCAATCCTTTCACAAATGAATTCTCAACCGTCTCTTTTGGAAAATTTAAAGGATGCTCAAAAGGAAGATATGGGAATTTACAAGAAAATGGAAGCTATCAGAAAAAAGAAATCCCTAGATTTCAATGTTATTGAAGAAGGAATTTTTAGATTTAGGAAACGATTATGTGTTCCCTCAGGTTCAGAGCTGAAGAAGGAACATTTGGATGATGCATATAGTTCAAATTTCCCAATTTACCCTGAATACACAAAGACATATCGAGATCTCTGAGAGAATTATTGGTGGGATAATAGGAAGAAATAGATCGCTGAGAACACATCAAAGTTCTTAGTGTGTTAGCAAGTGAAGACATAGAGGAAGAAGTCTAAGGGGATGATGCAACCGTTCCCCATACCCGCATGGAAATGGAAAAACACCACCATGGACATTGTCATTAGACATCTGTAGAAATAGAAAGGCAAAAATCCAATTTGGGTTGTTTTGGATCATCATAAAATGTCTGCACACTTCATTGCAATTTGGGAGGATTTCTTATTGGATCAACTGGAACAAATATATATTAGAGATGTGGTAAGGCTGAATGGTGTACAAATATCTATCATAACCGATTGAGATCCACGATTCACCTCTATGTTTTATAAGAGTCTTCAACAATCTCGGGATACTAAACTAAACTTCAGTACAAACTATCATCCACAAACTAATAGAAAATATGAGTGAACTATTTAGATACTGGTGGATATGTAAAGATCATGTTCTATGGAATTCAAAGGAGGGTTAGACAAATATCTTCTGCCGGTTGAATTCTCTTACAATAACTGCTTCCACTTGAGCATATGAATGGAACCTTAAGAAGCCCAGTATGGGAAGAGGTGCAGAATGCTAGAATATTGGGATCAAGTTGGTGAGCCTATGGTGCTAGGACAAGAAATGGTCGATGAAATGGTAGAGAAGGTGAAAACCATTCAGCTGAAAATCAAGGCATCCTAGAGTCGACAAAAGATTTATATGAATAACTATCGATGAGACCTTGTGTTTAAAGTTGTAGACATGGTATTTCTATGCATATCGCTGTGGAAGAAGGTTATTTGGTTTTTAAAGAAAGCGAAGCTAAGTCCTAGGTACATCAGCCCTGTTGATATTATTGATCATGTCGGGGTTGTACCCTATCAACTAGCACTTCAACCGACCATGTCAAAAGTACATGATGCATTTCATGTATCCCACATAAGGAAGTACATTCCAGACCCTTCACATGCAGTCTCTCCATTGATAGTACAACTAGAGGACGATCTTTCTTACGAGGAAAAACCAGTGAAGATCATAGATCATGGAGAAAATGTTTTTCAAAATAAGACAATTCCCCCCAACAAGGTTATGTGGTAAAACCAAGAGTTCTAAGAAGAAACATGGGAATTAGAGGAAGTGATAAAGAAAATTTACCCACATCTGTTTTAGTGTGGGAAAAGAAACTTTTGAGAGAATAATTTCTTAAGGGGGGAAGATTGTAATGACCCAAACATTCATTAATGGAAATTACTCTTGATCTAAATAAATGTTTTATTATGGTTATATAAAATGTAAACTTCATTGGTTTTTTGTTTTTGGATTTTGAAATAATATTAAGAGTTGTGATCATTCCTAATATGGTTGTTCAACAATGATCACATTATCAGTATAGATATAGGGATTTAATAAATCAAATTTACTAAGACAAAGGAAGTAATGGCCTCTTCTAGTAGGCTTTCACCGTTGGAAGATCATTTGTCGAAGCTCGGAAAAGAGGTTTCGTCATTGGGATTCTCTCTTGACCAATCCCAAGCCGATCTTGAACATGTTTAGCTTGAGCAGAACCGACTACGGGAGAAGTGGAAGTTAATAGAGATTACCACCCGAGCGATGTTATCTGAGCCACCCCAAGAGTGTGTCACCAATGCACACCGTACCCTTTAGTCTTATGTGGGTGTTATAAGGGGTTATGTAACAAGACCCTAGAACTACAACTATGTACATTATTTTTTATAATAAATGTGAATTCATTATAATAATGTTACATTGTAAATAGTTTTTAAAGTACAAATAATATTTTTAGTTTATATTCAACTAAGAAATATATTTTGATGAATTAATGGATTTTTGAATACAAAGAAGTTTTAATAAAATATTATTATTATTAATAAATTAATTTTTATTAAATATAAATTATAGTATAATTTTATGAATGCAATTGTAATTTTTATTATGGATTGAATGTTGTTTTTGTCAAAACCCATCAATTTTTTTTATAAATGTCAGGTTTTATTTTAAAAGTAATAATACACCTATTTAGGAAATTAATTAGATAAAATGAATATTATTTTTGGAATCAGGATGCTGAAATTATCCAATGGTTAATTTATCATTATTTTCTGAGGAATTTGAATTTTTGGGTAAAAATTTAATATCATTTAAATATATAATGTGTTTTTGGACATCATAATGACCCAATATTGATGTAATAAAATACAATAAACTTTATGTGAGGCCAATAATTGTTTTAGAATTAAAATAATGTTATTTTATATTTCTTTTATTTATTTTACAATGCTTTAGTGGACCCTCAAAGACTTATAAATCATTTTGTCTTTTTAACTTGTTTTTCTTTAGAGTGTGACTCACCTCCACATAAGTATCCCTATTATTTTAACAAGTTCAGCCACATGCCTCATAATTTTATCCACTCCCCTTTTTCAAAAACAATGGGTCAATACCATGGTCTGGTTTGAGTTTTTTATTATTTTAATGTGTGGTGGCCCAAACTTAAATAATAAAGAATTCTCACTCCTTTCCTATATGAACCCACCCAATATCCCACTTCATCTTCACTCAATGCTTCTGGAGTTCATCCAACCTCTTCCCCCATTAATATAGAATCCTCCCAAGGTTCCCCAAGTTCCCATGAAGCCTCCCTCAAGCCTCTACCAATCCATTGGGATCACACTTCCTAGTAAGGGATTTCTTCGTTTCTCATTTTTGTCCAATTTTCATTAATTTTTTATGCCATATTGCTTTTTATTTCAAATTTTGTGGTATGATTTCATGCCTCAATATACTTACATCTTTATGATTGGATGATGATAGACCCCTTTATCTCTCATTAATGCCTACCATGTACACCCATTACCATGCCTAAATTCCTTGAGGGATTTCTCTATCCTCTTTTACATCCAAGTAATTCTTTTGAATTATGCATGTAAATTACATTAAATTTGTTGGGACATATATCTATATGACCCAATTACTGTCCATTTAATGTAAATATGATTATACACCACTTTCTCACTAATCAACCATTTTTTATGAGTTCTTATTTCATGTTGTTATGATGCCGAAATTGCACTACGATTTTCCAAGCCAATGTCATTGTGTAGTGAATACCATGCCCATTTCTCTATCAAGTGTGTTCAGATTTATGAAAATTTACTTATTTATTATAATTATTTGTGTATGTATTCAACATCTCTTTATCGTGGAAGAAATGGTGATTATTGGATCCATTTTGTATGATTCATGTGGCACACTTATGCATGAAATGAAATGTTTAAGAAGGGTGCGCCCTAGTAGTGTTCCAATGCATTGGGTAAAGTATAGTATCATGATACGTCCTATAAAACTAGTGTTGAATCATTCTAATTCAAGGGAAATGAGGTTTTACTAGTGATTCATGTGCAATTATGATGTACTTTTTCTCTATGTGCAATGATCCTTGGCTCATGCTAATTCCATGTTAAGTGTTGTTTCTGCATTTCCATGTTATGATTATCATGCTTTCTCATGCCTTTATGTTCATGTTTCTTTTTTTCTCCATTGATATGCCTATTGTCAAACGTGTATTGTATTCATCATATTATTCCATGTTTATTCCCTTACATGGCTATATATCTCACCCTTTTCTTATCTATATCCTCAGGTTATCCCTTGCAATGCTATGTACGAGGGAATGTTGATGTCATTTAAAGGATGTTTTCAATAAATACATAGTGTGTTTCATGTTCTAGGATGTTATGTAATGTTCTTAAGCCCAAAAAACTCTATACCTATTGATCTTCTATGTTGTATCATGCAAATATTTTATGTAATAAATCAGGTTTATGTGTGTAATAAAGAAAAGGGTTATCCAAATGGGTTTATAATTTTAAGGTTCATCATGAGTTTAATGACATATAGACCCATTTATAGGTTTTATGTGATAATATTTTAAGGTGATTAATGATATTTTGGGAGTTGTTTTTTTATGAGGTGTATGTTATCCTTAGGTTTTACATGAATTATTATTTCAGAATAATTCTATTAAATTTTTGGGGATGCATAAAGAAAGGTATGGTATAAACATTGTTGTTAAAATATGATTTAATGTCGAAGTAATTGAGGTTAATTGGGATATATTGTTATTTATTCATGGAATTATCTATGTTGAACCTTTGGTATTACTATTGTGTTTTTGATAGTAATGTATTGTTTCATCATATTAAGGTTTATACATTTTTGGTTTATTCCTACCTTATAATAACAATTTTATTTTTTATACGGATAAGAATAAAATATTTTCATCATTTTATATAAATCATGGTCAATTAGAATTTTATTATAGCTCTTTAGGAATCAAATATCCACACATATAATTTAGAGAAAAGGATTAAATACAGGTGAAAAATCATTGAAACACAAAACTAAAGGATGAAATAATGTTTATATATATGATCCAAATCAAGTATGTAAATTTACCTATGTTCAAAGCCTACATGGAAATGTAATTACCCAAATCTAGGAAAAAAATTTTGAAATAAAAATTGTATCATATTACCATAATTTGGAAATTAATTGATGGTTTTCTTAATCAATTATAAAAATATGGTTTTTTGGTAATTAGAATTCTCATGAATGAATTCTATCTCACTTCCCATTATTTGGAAATTAATTTTCTCCTCCATGTCCATATTATTCCTTCCTAATAATTTTATCAAATTTTGAATCCTACTACTTCATTATTCCATATAACCTTCGTATTTTTTATTCCCTCTATTCAAAAAAAAAGTTTTATTAACCCTTTATAGGATTTAATTTTTAAAAAATGGCGTTTTTAAATGATAAAAACCTGAATATAGTGTTAAAAAAATTTGAGGGATGTTTTTATTAATGGTGGAGAATCTAATACACTAATATTTTAAAATTATACTATATTCAATAGCATACAAAATAAGTAACATGAAGTCTAAATAAAGCATGAAATAATAATATTCTAAATATAACTATTATAACCAAATCATTGAAATGAAGGTTATGAATATGAGTAACTTATTTATGATATATATACATATATATCCTATATTATACAAGTGTATTGGTTAATTCATCAGAAATAAACAATATTTTTTTTTGAAAATATTTTTTATTTTTTTAAAATATGTTTTCTTCAAAAATGATTTTTATAACTATTTATGAGAGAATATTTTAATTAATTTATTCTATTGATTAAAAAATTTATTTTTTTAATAGTAAATCAGTTCTTAAATCTTCATATCAAAATTATTTTAGGGTAAAATTTATGGGTTGTTCTAAAAAAACTAATTTTCAATGAAGATTAAAAAATATCAATTTTTTAAAACTACCGTTTAATTTAATTAAAAAGTAATAATATTAATTGAATTAGGTATCATATTAACATAAGTATCCCTTAATTATATATATTATAATTAATTACATATGAATTGGAAGTATACATTATTTTGTTATATGAACATTTTTAGGATTAAATCACATCTTTCTAAAAGCAATTTTTCTTTTCATTTTAGGAATTCATATAAAAATGTATTTCTTCCACTTCTAAAAATTGAATCTTGAAAATTTTATTCAATATATTTAATCAGTAGGTACAAATTTGGTAAATATTTCCCTATTATTTTTTGTAATTATGAATAGTAAATATGGTGAATATTTGTTACCACAGTAAGGGTAAAACATGAAAACATGTTTAAAAATATTGGCAATGGATTTCAAATCACCCAAGAACATTTTTTATCCTATTGGATGTGTTATGTAGTCAATAAAAATCCATGATTTGATATTATTAAATGTTTTTTCCATTTTACATTGATAATGACATAGATATTATAATATGTATATTATAAATACAAAATGTCACTATCATTACATTAGTAACTATATTAATTATAAAAGGATGAAAAGATAATGTGGTCTATTAAACATTTTTATTTTCAATATGAATAAATCATTTTTATGATAGTAATTTATTTTTAATATTTGATGATGAAATAATTACCTGTAACGCTTATGCAATACTAACACAGTTCTTGTTAAAATAGTAGAAAAATCAAGGAAAAAGATTTTAAAAACATTAAATGTAATAATTTTTTCTGTTGAATAATAATACTCTAAAAATTATGCGGTTAATTAAAATGTATAATTAATGGTTAAATTGATTATATTATATTTTCATTTCTGACTTTATGACTTTAAATCCAAAATAATTTAATATTTATCAAAATGTCAATAATGGTATTTTATAATAAATAATATTTTATTAAGTGAATTAATGATACTAAAAATCATGAAATATGATAGGGGGAGATATGGTATAAGTTGGGATCCCATGATTATTTTGTTTCCATTTTTTACTTTCTGAGTTAATTTATAACCCTTTACTTTTGAAAAAGTTATTACCATTGTTGAGTTTAAAATTTGTTAATGAAGGGGTTAAACCCAAAATAAGATTCAAAATTCCACATAGACCTATAAAAATATTACTCTATGAGTGTATTTAGGATCATAATAATCCTTAATTTTATATATATATCAATTTTTTTCTAGTTTTCCATGAAAATTAATATATATTAATTTAGTACATTATATAATTTCAATGGTGCCCCTCCACTCACTTATGAAAGGGAACCTCATTTACTCTCTTCCTCTAACATTTTGAGAAGTATATTTTTTAAAACACTATTCCAACAATCAACCCAAATTCTACCCAACAAAATAGAATCCCGGGTTTCATAAATATACCAACCAAAAAGGATTAGGGTTTAAGAAAAAGATAATTTTTCAAAGAAGAGGTATCACTCTTAATTGTGCATTTAAATTTTACTTAAAATTTCAACTCTATAAAATCTTCATAAATTATTTTTACATAATAACACCAATATCATATATATTCTGTTATATTATTTTTACTAGGTTAAAAACCTTTTTCATTTATTTATCTATCAAATGCGGAACACGAAAATTGATTGGACGTAAGTGTGGACTACAACATCCACAAAGGGATGTGTTTCATTTTTCATATTCACATCTTAAGGCTGATTAATATAATGACTTTAATATATTTATATATATAATAATTATTATTTTTTTATCATTATAATAACATAATGCATCATTTAATTTTTTACCTTTTCATCCATTGTAAAATGATAACATCATTTGTGCATAAATGTGGATTTACACAACCAAGAGGTGATGCAATTCATTTTTCATGTACTCCTTTCATGGATGTTTCAAAAACATTTAATATATAAAAATAAAAACTATTTAATTATTATTAATTTTTGTATTATAGAATATTTATATCTTTTACAATTTCAACATACTGAAGTTATTTTTCAATTATTAAAAAATTTTCTGGAAAGCATGTGATGAAAAATTAAATTACATAATTTAATATGTCATTGAAATAAAATAAAAAAATTATTTAATGATAAATAAATAATCCAATAATTTTTTATTACATTAGTAAATAATTAATATATGTTTATTATATAGGTATTAAATAATATATGTATCAAGTAATGGCTTGCGGAAAAAGGTTTATTTACTCGATTTCCATTTATTGAGTTTTACATCTACTTTATTGACTATTTTATGCCATGGATATGTGTATAATAATCTATGATTTATTTATGTTTAAATTCCTCTTAATTATTTTTATTTGTATTTTATTACACTTAATTACTTACATGATTATTTCAAAATTCAATTATAAGATATTTGAATGGAATATTCATCTTAATACTATTTCTTGGAAACACATATTATAATATGAACATAATATCTTTAATTAGTGGTATATAATTAATATTTGGATATTATATCATTAATTAATCTTTTGTCATGATATTTTATGTACCTTTTAATTTATATTTTCATGAGATATTTATTGACTAAATGGGGTCATTTTTTCTATATCATCCATTTCAATTATTTGAGTCATAATTCATGTTTGAAATAAGGTTTTATTTTATATGGTATAATTAGTCCCCCATTAATATGTTTTAACATATAATTTCCTTGAAATTATGGGAATAATATTATCATGTACCTTTACTTCTTTCAATGGATTCTTGATTCAACCATAAACTATGTTGAGAGGATTTACCATCTAAAATTGTATTCTATAAGATATATGTTATCTTGTACCCCTATATTATTTTTGGAGGTTTATCTACTTATACATTGATTTCTTCTGTCAGTAAAATACATAGGTTAATGTTATTTGGGTTTTCATTTGAATTAATTTCTTTTATGGGGGTCACAATTCAAAAGTTACCAAAGTGTTATGGATTTATGAAAAAATATATATTTTTTGGGATTATCAATGCTAAATTTATCTAAGGGGATGTTTTATGTATATTTTCCTTCAAACCCAATATTTTATTCGAATATTTTAATTACTATAATTGTCATGTATTAGTACTATTTTTCTCATTTTCGTACTTTAATTGATTGAGAAAATGGTTATAAATAAAATTCAATCTTATTTCATATTCAGTTAATAAAATTCTTAAACTGTGTCCATACACTTCAAAATTGTTCGATGAAAGTTCTTAATTATAAGAGATATATCATATAAATTAAAATTTTAATACCTTTGAATTTATTTACTATGGTTAAAAATGAATATTTATAATTTTTCTTCCAAATAATCATGTTTTTACTTTTTACATATATATGAAATGCATGTTTTCTTCTAACATATATTACATGAATGTTTTTTCCCGTCATCATGATCATTATTTTAATTAAATATTACTTTATATGTTTCCATTTTTATTTCTAAATAAACATATTTTCTCAATATTATGGGTATTTTTTGTTAAAATGATATCAAAGAAAAAAGATATTTTCCTATATTTTAAATGTGAATGATATTTTAATAGTAAATTTTAACTATGATAAAATTCATTAATAATTCCTACACATCAATAGGGATATGATCTTATGATAAAATTCATTTACATTATTCAAATTATTTATGAATATGTATTTTAAATTTTCAAGAAACCCATTTCTTTTTCCTTAGTAAATCAATATATGTAAGTTTTGGTTAAATTCCAGCATCCATTAGTTTAATTTCATGATATGGTTCTTGGATAATATTTTCGAAAGAGAAATTGGGGAGGGAACACCAATCCATATGTCTGATTGTCTAATATGTGATTGGTGGGTTTGTTATAAACCTCAAATTCATTGGGTAATGAGAAAATGATAACTAGATAGAAGTAAATAATAATAAAAAATAGAGTAATGTTACTCCTAAGTGATGATAGAGTTAACTGATTATATATTAATCCTAGGATAAGATGGTGTTTATGTAGTAAATTTACTCCTAAGGGATATTGGAATATATTTTGAGGTGAATCTAGGATAAATGTTTTATATTCCATGGTACACTAATAAATTTATATTCGTTCTATGAGTTCTAATAGATCATTTTCCAAATGATTGTTTTCAAATTTATTATTATTATTTACTTATATAACTCTTGTGTTATATTAATGAATTATTCCACAATACATGATTTATGATCCACATTTATCTAGGTATCATTACTCTTATATTATGATAATGAAAATGTATTATGTCATCATACCCTTATGTTTATCTTATGCTCTCTAGAAAAATTCAATTATCAATTCTTATGATTACCCTTATTGGTCATTTTATCCCACATTTATTATGTTTTCCATTTCCTTATGTTTTGAAGAATTGTTTAAAATATATTATGTCTATAATGGCATCATGTTGGAAGAATTTTATGGGATACATTGAATATGTAATGTGAAATAGAAAAAGTGGGTAATAGTAGGAAAGTGATCACTTGAAGACATGGCTACTATTATGTATGTTTTTTCCTATTCCTAAAAAATATAAACCTAAATGATCATTGGGTAAGTACATAATAAAAAATTATCCATTGATGTTATATATTATGGATAATTAATATTTGGTCATAATTGTTAGTATCAATTCCATGAGCATAAATATTTTGTTTTAGAACATCATCTGGGGGTGCTGGTTTGTAATAACTAGTGATGTGTTGATGAAGGGAATGGGATTTTCCCCGTGTATAATGATATGGTGATAAGATATTCGTTTTTATAATGGAAATTTTATTTGAAAAATTTCTCAAACAATGATTTGGAGTTGGCTTTAGTAACTTTTTAATTGAAAACATGGATACATTATCTTTATGCTGGACTCTATGACATATATTCCAATAATTAAATCTTAAAGAATGTATTCATGTATAAGTAGTTCAATATGAATAAATTATGATTATTGAAATTGAAAAAAATTTATGAATGATCTATACATTACCATACCTTATAAGAAAACAAGGTAGATGATGTCGTGCATCCGAAAGGCTTTGCTAGTTTGTCCATGGTGTCAATTGAAAGAGATATAATATTTATGGACATAATTAAGTGAAATTTTTAAATCATGAGAAATGGGGATATTACATATCTTTCTAATATAAATGTTCAACCATCCATACATGTTATGTTTAAAGAGGCATTGGAGGAAAATTCAGAACTGTAAAAGAAGGTGAGAAATGTTTCTGAGTTTAACCATGATTATATAAGAATTATAAGTGTTATGGACTAAGTACGTGTCCTATCAATACTATATTTTAAGAAAGAGATATTGGATAAATATCGTAGTTCCTCATTGTAAAATCATCCGAAAAGAATGAAGACATATAGAGATATTGTTGAGTATTTCTCATCGGAAAATATGAATAAAGATATTCCATGGTATGTATCATAGTGATTGTTATGTAAGAAAGTTAAGTCTAAGAGATATATTTATATTGGAATGTTACATATATTTACCATACGAGAATATAAATGATATAACATAACCATGGATTTAGTTTTCATAATACCCAAATCATTTATCTGTCCTATGCTATTTAGGTTGAAGTCAATCACCTTTTGAAGTTAGTACACTTTATTTCCATCAAGTAATATTTCACTCTAAATAATATTTATAATATATACATTAAGTATGTGGTAAGGGTTTATGGAGTACCACATTATATTGTATCTAATCATGATCTATGATTTACAAAAAAAATAGAATTCTTCAGTATGATTTTGATATAAATTTTAGTTGTAGTACTGCATATCATCCATAAAATTTGGTTACACCGAGGGGACCATTCAATCTCATTGACAAATATTGATAGATTTCTCTATATATTTAAAAGGTGGTTGGGACAAACTCCCTACTTTGGTGTAATTTTCATTTAAAAATAGATTTCACTAGATCATTCAAATGTATCCTTATGAATATCTTTATGGTAGTAAGTGTAGAACGCTAATATATTATTCTGAATACGGAGGAATAAATCTATTGGGACTTAATAAAGTTGAGGATATGTAATATATGGTTTGATTTATTCACTAGAACAAAATGGTAGTTTAGAGTGGATAAAAATGTTTTACTAAAAAACATCAGTGGCCTCTAGAGTTTGATGTTGGTGGAAAGGTGTTCCTATAAAATATTCCATGGAATAACATTATGAGATTTTTAAATAAAGGAAATATGAGAAATAGATATATTTATCCCATTAAAATTATTGATAACAAATGTATAAATCATATCATTTAAAACATCCACCGAATAACAATCAAGATGATGACGTGTTTCATGTATATCCTTTGAGGGGGTACATACTGGTTCCGTAACCTAGGAACCAATTTATTCTACTTGGGGAATTCCTATCATACTCTTTAATTTTATTAAAATTATTTACAAACCCTTTATTCTATCCATTTAATTTACATTAACTTTTTTCTGAGGATACTAATTCTTCTACAAAATTTAAAAGATTTGTTAGACACCTAGAAATATTTTAACGGTGAATATTTTATAAAACATCTAATTGATTCATCTTGAAGATTTTATTCTTTAAAACATAACCTATTTTTTTATGCAGGATAAAAATGTCTATTTTTTTTAAATTATTATATAGGGAATCTAAAAAAAAATTCATCTAGATATTCCTTCCAACTTCTTAATGATACCCAATTATTTTTATTACTTTATTTCATGATTACAAATTCCATATGTTCTCTTTCTTTGTGTAATGCATGATTTTGAGTATTTTATGAAGATAATTATGTTCCAATAAATATATATCCCTATAACTAATTATTAAATGTGATATATCTCATGTTATTATGTTTATTATGTGTTAACATGAATATAACATTGTTAAATATTATGATGTTATGATTTTTTCACATATGATATATGTGAACACGATGCTATATTTGTTCACAAAATAATTTATATATTCAACCACTCTATTATGAAGTTTAATTATTATATATATTCTATTATACATGTCTCTTTGAAATGATTCATTTATGCTTATGGTGATGAACCTTTTCTTATGAAATAAGTAAAATTATTATGATCACTCATTTTATATTTTGATTCAGGTCTTATTTTACCATCCAATGCGTTCTATTTTGACATGTTCTCCCCTTAATATGATATTAAATCACTCTTTATTATATATATATATTTATGTTATTACATATATTAAATAAAAAATGAGAGTTTTTAGGAGTATAATGAAGTTGGATTTAAGAAACATGTAGTTTTTATTATGTACAAGTGATATATTAACATAATTTTTCCACGAAAATAAAAATTCATATTTTGAATTTTATTTCTATAATATTATTTATCTTTTAAATGATATAATAATCATATATGAAAAATGAAGGTCTTTATAGTTGGTATCTGAGAATATTTTTTTATAATTAAAAGTAATTACTTGAATACATTTGTGAAAAACATTGGGATAAAAACGAATATAGAGAAACTATTACATTTAATACCATAATAATCCCATATTTTTGAGTTTAATAGAATGGATTTAATTTTCCAACATTTCTATGAACTATTATGTTTGTATTTATAGATAATTAGGAACAAATATTACATATAAAAAACCTAAAATATATATTAGAAACTTCCCTAAAAGGCCAATCATTTCCCAGAACAAGATTATTGAATATGAACTCATATTTCATTCAAAAAATATATAATTTTTTAAATTCATATCCCTATAGTGAAAATATAAAAATTTATATAGTTCTTACTAATCCTTATATTAGGTGGGAAAAATAAAAAATATGGGATGAAAAAAATCTCAATAAGTGATATAAATAGAATTAAAACCAATTAGTATTGTAAAAACCTGAGTATAGTTACCATTTTGAAAATAAAACATTGAGAATATAAATAAGAAATTCTATATGATAAAAAAAACCATTTCCAAAATCTTTTTTCCCAATTTGTGATCATAGGAAATTAATTAAATCATTATGAAAAAATTATTTCAAAAACAAAAAAATTAGATATAAAAATTCACAAACATTACATACCTTATGAAATTAAGATATTTCCCTAAAAATCCTTTGTAAGAATAAAAATACTTTCGTGAAAAATCCTGTTCATAAACTAATTTTACTAATGTTTAACTTGTTAAAAAAATAAATATATTAAAGTTTATTCCATAAGAGTAGCTAACTTGGTTATCTCTCTCGTTTTTCTCATTTACTGAGTAAATCATTACATAATGAATCAGAGAGCTATATTAGGCTCACCCATCATAATGATATATATTAGGCTAACCAACCATTATCTATATCTTATAATTATTGTGTGATGAAGGAACAATTAATAATCATTTAACTTTTACTCATAAAAATAATAAAAAGTTCCTTTTACCCCATAAACGAATCACTTTCCATTTTTTAAAAGGAATAATTATAAATATTCCAATTCATTTTAAATGTCATTAAAAATAAAAACTTGAAAAAATTGGGGGGAAATATTTTTTCTCTAAAACCCCATTAAAATTGAATTTATATATTTTTAATTAATGAAGGATTTGATATCCGGAAGTTTCCCTCATGTTGTATAGAAAAAGAAAATTTTTTTTACTTTAGTAAAATTATTCAAAACTGACCCATACAGAAAAAAATAAAAATAATATTTTTACCACTTTTTATAAAAAGTAAATAGTATTTTAAATCAATATTTATGAAAATTTTAATATTAAATAATAAAATTATTTATAACATTTAAAATAACATGTACATGGAGGAATGATATTTAAAAAGAATATATTAAAATACGGTTTTCCCTTACAACTGTGGTAATTTTTGGATTATTTTTTCCGTGAAAGATATAACATGAAAAGGATTTTAAAACCAGTAAAATATAAATAAATTAATTATAAAATAGATTCATATTATTTTATAAACAAATATATCATGTGGTGTATAAGAAATATGTCATTATGAAAAGAAGTTGTGATGAGAAATTCCTTAATTCAAGCCTGACTGACCACATACCCTCATTAACTACGATATAAAAAATATTAGTTACTTAATTAAATAATAACATTTAACATCCTTATTCCATTATCCCAATCCCATTACATTCATTAATTATCATGTCTTATAGATTTACTACATTGATTATGTTCATCTAATAATTTTTTTAGAACATTTATTTTATAAGTCCAAAATTTGATCGTTAGGTTAGATATGGTAAAAGAGATCATGGTTCTATCATATATAGATTCTAAATAATAATCTTTATTATATTCATATATATATATATATAATTGTTTTTAAATACATTGAATTTGGACATGAAAAACTAATCCCATCACTTTTTCAAGGTTGTCTTCCAAACGTATGCATGGGAAACTATATAATTTTTTGACAGATGAAAGATTTATAAGGTAAGTACAATACTATATTTAAATAAGAATAATTACACCGTAATAATTATATATATTCATTTAATATATCATCTTAACCTATCATGGGAGATTATGATGAGAACTAAAGCACATCGTTTCATGGAGGTGGTATTCCACAGTTAAACCTAAGAAATAAATAACATGGTCATAATATTAAAATTATTATATAATTATAATGTTTTAATGTTATAATGTTATCATGGTTATATAAGATTTATAGGATTGGGAAGAATAAATAAATAAGAAAACACTCAGTTAAGAGTCATACCTCATATTTGGAAAATGTTGTTTGGATTATATCATAAACCTTATATGATAGTTTTTTTGTGAGAAACGGGACCATAAGAAATTTGGGGGAATCATAAAAATGTATTATTAGTGATTTCGTATGCCATATGTCTTAATATGTGTGATTAATATAATAGAGGATGTTTCGTTTAATAAATGAGGTTGGTGAAAATTTTATAAATACAAGAAATATTATTATATAATATGTATCAAACACAGGTAAAATGGTTCCAAAGTGCCTAATATTGAATGATGTGGAATATAAAGTTGAAATAAAGTCAAAAAATATTTATTAAAGTTTTAGTGTCATTTTAAAACTTTTATTCTTATTTAACCCCCTCATTTAATATATTAATCCTTAATAGTTATTACAATGTATTCAAACAATTTGAGTCATAAAAGTACTTTTAAAAATACCATGGAGAACAAAAATTAAACATAAATGATAATATTGAAAATTTTAAATCAATTTTAGTTATTCTAGTATTTTTATGATTTTATAATTTTAATCGTTTTATTGTTATATACAATTTACCATCATTGTCAACGATATTCAGAACATTTAAGGTTAAATGCTTCATGAAAATAATCGAATATGAATATGAAAACATTAAGAATGATTTATAAATTATAAATTTGAAATAAATTATTTAAACTAAAAAAATCATCGAAAGAATATTACTCTAAATGTTATTAAAATGATTTACTTTTTTTCAATTACTTACATAAGCATTGAGTCCAAATTACATAAGTTTTCAAGGTAATTAAAACATCATTACAAATTTAAAATAAATTACTATCATAAATATAGTTTATTATTATTCAATTCAATTACTTATAATCATTCATATATCCTTACTATATATATCCATATCATGATAACATAATATGTGAGTGAGTTTCATATTTTGTAATTTCTCTCATTAAAAATATTATATGGGTTGTACTCAAAGGAAAGTTTCCACTGATTGAAATATTTTATAAGATATTGCAATATTTTTTGAAATAATCCAATACAATAAGAATTAAATTGTGATTTAATGACATTATCACAATGTTTTGACATCATTTTACCCATTTTACCATTCACCATAGTGAACTTTTTTTACAATTGTTATTATTCATGGTGATAATAAATGAAATTATTCTCATAAATAAATTTGAACTTCATTATTTAAAATACTAACCCCATTTTTTAAGAATCAAATTTATTCAGTGGAAGAAATTTATTTTATACTATGATCAAAAAATTCAATCGAAAATGGTTTTTCTAGAAAATA
Organism: Viscum album; assembly: GCA_963277665.1. Lineage (NCBI taxonomy): Eukaryota > Viridiplantae > Streptophyta > Magnoliopsida > Santalales > Viscaceae > Viscum > Viscum album. The sequence continues at coordinate 824,834,776 of OY728131.1, forward strand.
TAACATTTAAAAATAAAACTGAATTTATACTGAAATCAAGTTTCATATTGATTAGGATAGAGTTAGTTGAATTATTTATAATAAATTTTAATTTATTTTACTTTAAAACAAATCAAAAAAATGGAATATTGAAATTAATTTGATTATATAAAATTAAATGATTGTTTTTAAAAAATTTGTATTTTCATAACTCACCCAAAAAACAACATTACCAGAAAAATTAAAAAAAATTATCATTATATTAATTTGAAATTATTATTAAAAAAATTATTTCTATTTCATTAAATAAAATTTCATAAATTTTAAAAAATTAACAACAATATCAATGCAGAAAATGTAATAAAAATACTTTTATAAGAAAATGTATCTATGGAGTAGATTTATCTATCAAACTTCATAATATTAATTTCAATTTATCATATATAGTGATTAATATAATATTATTTTATAGATATTATCTATGTATGTAAATTATGTTTTTGAAAAATATCCCCTTTAATCATATAGGATTTTTAAAATTGTAATCTTATTTCATAGGTATTATTCGATACATGTTTATCTAGGAAAAATACAGCATATATATATATATATATATATTTTATGATGTTTTCAGTCCTATTAATAATACCCAAAACTATGATTATATTATAACAATAACATTTAAATAATAACATTTTAACAGATTATCATAGTTTGTTTATGATCGATATGTGGTGAAAAAATTGAATATAAAATTCCTTTTAGAGTAAACTATTAGGGTGTTACATTATATAACCATAAAGAAATTGAATCCCCATAATTTTATGTTTATTCTATGAAAATTGAATTATTATAACATAACAAAAAAATTAGATATGTATTTTTTTGGGGACATTAGTTTCTAGGTCAAGACGATGAAGCATATTATTTCATAAAATATGGTACCTATATATGAATAAATCATTATGATGTTTTTATAAAATCATAACTTTATTCTTTACTGTTAAATTACATATAATAATCAATATGTGAGGGAAAATATTTTACAATTGAGATAGATATTTTTAAATAGTATTCATATTTGATTTATTTTGACTTTATAAGTAAAATTTTATTCGATATGTTTTGGATCAGTTTATATTTATATCTCTTCTCTTATGCCATGTGATGAAATTTAAAGTTGAATTTTTCATTCACAAAGGACAATACATAACATTTAATAGATCATAGTTTTCATAAAACATGACATGATATTCCTCTAATTTCAAAATATTAACAAAAAAAATTAACAACACAAGTTATGATAATATCTAATATGAATAAATACAACATTAATCTCTCAATATATAAAAATAACACCAAATGTTAAGAATAAATCAATCTATAAACAACTGACCAAAAAACCCTTCAAAATATTCTAAAAAACTAATTCAAAATGATTAGAGTGATTTTATGATATACTATTACAATATAAACTTGATATTTAGCTACATATAACATCAATCACTCTTAATTCCACATTCCAGAAATATATAATCCGAAATATTTTGAATCTCAAATATGTGTTAATTCTTTCCAAAAATAAATTGTATCACCATAAATATATAATAAATTAATATATTTTTACAATATACAATTCAACCAATATTTATAAAATAAAATACCATGATATCCAATAATATATACATTTAATTTAGTCATATATTGGTTACAATATAATGAAATTCTTCCGAAATAACTCTAATCACTTATCTACCAAATCAATTTTAAATCCCATGGTTATCTATATGGTAAATCATATATTCCCAAAATTTAATAAACATTTGATCATAATTAGAAATAATTACTTCAAAATCATTGTACATCCTAACCCTCATCATCATTGTTCATCTTAATCCTAGACCGATGATCGTCTCCTCTCGGTGACGATAGAAGATTCAACATCAGTCCCTCCCCCCAGAAGGGGAGGGATCTTTGAGGTCCAACAGGAGAGTAGGGGAACCATTATGTCCCTTCTCAACCTCCGATTTCCTCCCTCATTTTCCGAATCATTCTTTTTTCTGTAAAGTGACAAATCTCATTGATAGACTACCCAATATGCAAATTTCTACTTCAAAGATCATTCAATCCTCTTCTCTTTTAATGATCACCCTGTTTGATCAGTTTAAGAAGGGGATACCCTCATTTGATTCCTTCAATAGGTTCATCTTTAGTTTGTGGGAGCTTCAGGAGTGGGCAACTGTGGGATTTCTCGATGGCCATCATATCATGATCTATTATTCTTTAGAGGATGACCTCATCTGTTCTTGGTTGAGTAATCCCCAAAACATCAATGGTTTTGGTTTCTTCCTTCATTGTTGTTCCTTTGAGTTTCATATGAAACCTCATACACCAACTGTGGCAGTTTTGGTAAGATTCTCTAACATAACCTTGCCATTTCAAAATGAATCTGTGATTATAATGCTTGGTAATATCATCAGTATATTTTTATGTTTGGATAGTCACATAGAGTTTGTTTTTCACCTGGTCAATCTGTGGGTTTTTTGTGGAACTAGATGCGTCGAGGACTCTATTTTATTACCATTGGATCACTATTGGTGAGATGTACAGATGAAAACATAGGGTGATTTATGATAATTGGATGGACTACTCTTCAACCTGCAAGCGGCTGGCCATCCATCAGATGCTTTTCAATGGGTGACTTCAACACTAATGGGTTGGGGACTTGGAAAGGATGTTCATTCAATATTTAATAAATTTTGTCACTTAGAGGAGTTTTGTCAGGGGGGAGCTCTGGTCTCGCCTAGGATGGAAGACAATGGTAGGGTTACAATTCAAATTTTTTATAATAAGGATGGGTTAGATCAGATGTAAATATATTTTGAGGGTAGGGGTTTGGGACCTCAAGGTTTCCGGTCTGTGGAAGAGGAATGTATCGCTAGTGTTTCAGTGGTATGCATGGTGTTTGTGAAGGATGTCCCTATGACTGTTATGGGGAAGAAGTACATGGTGCCTCAGGTCAACCCAAAGGTGTCTGAGGTGTTTAGAAGCCTGAGGAAGGACTTTTCTGGAGGTCCTTATAATTATAGTGTGTGGAATGGTGATGAATTGCTACAACATGAGTTTGTTTGAGTGGAGACCCATATGAATGGGAGTAAAGTGGCTATAGAACAGTTGGTGGGTGGTGAGGTGTCTGTGGAATCTACCTCATTCACTTTGGTGTTAAGGTCTGGTAGTGGTGATGTGTGAAAGGGGAAGTAGGAGTTTGATATGGACGCGGCTGATCCAATTACAGGCGAGAGAATAAGGTGTTCATATTCTTTGATATGGACCTCAATCCACTTGATTAACAGATTTTATTTCCTTGATGAGGTAGGTTTGAGATCCGAATCAAGAGAACCAGTTTATTCTGAAGGGGTGTGTGTGAAGGAACCCAATGGAAGCGAACCCAGTCACTCGGAAGATGAAGGTTCATGTCCGAAGAGTAATAGGAGTTTCAAGAGGATGAAGCAGAGGAATTATTACTCCTATTTACCACCACATTTGGATACTCAATCTTAAAAAAATATGAACAAAAAGAATAAAATCGTGGAGGCTTCAAACCATCAGGGACCAGAGGACTGGGGTGACCCATCCATGGTTTTTCTTTTATGTTCTGATTAAGAATTAATAGAGAAGGTCTCAATGTTAATAAAACTGAGGAGGAGGAAACTAAAATTATGGGGAGGTCTCTAAGAGTGTCTATAAATGAGGATAAAAACTCATGGATTAAAAAATATGACCTAATTATAGAAGGGGATTTAATAAATGGAATATTGGTAATCAGAAATACAGACAGTACTGAGGAAAAATTGCTTCTGGTTTTGAGAAACTAGTGATGGAAGTATTAGGAATTCAGGTCTCATCTTTATCCTAGAAGTTGTTTAGGAAAATAGACTTTGGTAATCTCAAGAAAATCTTTAATGACTCAGTTTAAGCTGGTGGTTTTGGTTGGTTGGTTTGAGAGAAATTCTAGTATGTATTGTTCCTACTTTGGGATTAACTTTTTTTTGTGACGTTTGGGGCTATGTAACAATAATTCTACTAGGATTTTCTTCAGAAGGGGATCCGGGCATGAAGTATTCATTTGTGATGGTCTTTTAGATTTTGATGAATAATAGGGTATGGCTTCACCATCGGTTCTATGACCATGAACATCTGAATGAGACTTCTTGGCGAAGGATCCTACTCTGGTGATGGCTTGTCGTCATGGTGCAGTTACTAGGGAGAGGCATATCCTGTAATGTGTTCTAGGATTTTTACTATGAGGGCTTTTTAATGGATGTTATGACAGATATCATGGATTATCACTTTTCCCTTACAAGTGATTTGATAATAAAAAACTAATCTCTAGTTAGAACAACACAAGTTAAGAATTAGGGTTATATAGACCTAAAAAATTTATTAAAACTCAACAAATATCTTCCATGATACACTCATCATAAAAAACCTCAAATGATTTTTCTATACCTTTATTTTTTTTTCAAAATTAGAATTATTAATCCATAATGGTATCTAAAACACATAAATTATCCTTGATGACTTTTTAACCTATATAATTATCCAAATTCATTCTTAAATACTAACTATAATATCTCATACTATAATATATCCATAATTATGATTTTAATAGTATGTATTGAATTTTATAACATTCCCATTACATTTTCGGTTTATATTTGAATAGAATTAAATGTAATACATATCAAGACTCTATAACACAAAGTGGATAATTTTACTAAATGGAAAATTTTTTAATAATGATTATTAAATTTAAAATCATAGCTAATTCAAAACCTTTTTTCTTTTAAGTTGAATATTCATAAAACAAAGATATAAATTTATATATTTATTACTCATCCATTGATCCTTTGATTTTTTTCAAATAGTGTGATGGGAAAAAAACATCATAATAAGTGATTTATAAAAACATAGAACCATTAGTCTATTGAAAAAAATTAGAATACTTAACTTTTTCACAATAAGAGTTTTATCATATAAATAAACATATTAAAAAAAATTATCTCATAAATAATTTTAAATATACTAATAATCATTGGATAAAAATGAACAAATCATGAAAAAATTTCATTAAAAAATATTCTACCATCAAATGTTCATAAAATATCTAAACCTTCTGAAAAAAAATTCTATAAAAACCCTACACAATAATAAAAAATTTTCCTTTTAGAATTTTATTCATAACCAGTGTTCACTCATGTTTAACTCATCTTAGAATAACTGAATCCCATTTAATTCAATAGGAGAAACCAACCCAATTATCTCGAACAGTTTTTTCTTCAAAGACTAAATCCTTACCCATTATATTTGAGAGATATATCAGGTTCACCAAAAATCCTGAGATATATCGGCCCCATCCATTATTATATATAATTCTGATGTATCATATGATGGAAAAATTAGTTTTTTTCACACACCCATCACAAAACCCTATAAATACTTATTCTGAACCATTAGAATAATACTTTCTATTTTCAAATACAAATAATTAGAAATATCAATCTAATTTTAGAAATTTTTTTTAAAAAAATCCCTAAAAGTGGTATTTGAATTTACATTAGAAAAAAATATAAAAAAATAAAAAGTTATATTTAATGAAAACAAATTCCATTACATTGGGAAATTTCACTCATCTTTTGTACATTAAAAAAATCTTTTTACACTTTGGTAAAAAGTGTCCAAAGTGAACCACAATAAAGAGAGATTAATTATTTACTTACATAATAATAATTTCAGATTTATTACCATATCATGATTTCTTTTATTTAATTTTTTATCATGCCTAATATGATCTCTAAATTTTTTTAATGTCATCTATTATTAAGAGGTTTGGTTGATAAATCCAAAATGACCGTAGTAGGTATACTATGGTAAATGGGATTATGGTAACATCATATTTGTAATAATAATATCGAAAAAATTTTATTTTTATAAATTTTAAAAAATTATTACAATCCAAAAAAGGTGTAAATAAAATAAATCATATCACTTCATGGAGGTGGAAATCTATAGGTATATATTTGAGACACTATAATTTTATGAAGGATGAAAGGGTAAGAAGGTACGTAGTATATTATCTTTATAAAAAAAACTATTTAATAAATATTATATATATAATCATTTAATCTATAATTTTATCTAGCCATATGATTTGGTGATGATAAATGAAACACGTGAATTCATGGAGTTGGTAGGGGACACATACAATCAATCGCTGTTTTAATTTCTCATCAAATGGAAAGTATATGAAAAATGGGTTGTTTCATGAAAATAATAAAATTTTAGTATATATAAGAAAATGATTTTATTATATTAAAATGGAAATTGAAGATATATACGAGGTGGAATAAGAAATAAACATGAAATCACTCGGTTAAGAGTTATAACTCTTCTTTTAAAAACCACCTTCAACATATAAATTAATCCTTCTAGATAGGTATTTTAGTGAGAAAATATCTTCTAGGACAATGGGATAAATTTTGGGAATGTATTTTTATAAATATTTCTTGTGAAAAAATTCTCAATAGGAGTGATGAATATAGGAGAGGCAGTTTCATTTTATATGTGAGGTCATGTAAATACACGAAATATTAATAAATCATTAGTGACTACCTTTTTTAAATTGATCCAAGGATACAATGGAAAAAATATTATTAAAATAAGTTGAAAATATATCAACATAATAAAATTTATACATGTTTATGTTTTGTTTTTATCATAATATTTTTCTTTACATACCATGAAAACCATGTTTACCAATAATCATTGAAACAAAAATTTTAATATCTACGGGTCGTGAAGGTTATTATAAAACAAACAATTGGAACCTATTGGAAATCGTTTTCCAAATAGTTTAGTTATGTTATTATTATAATGACTTACTAATGATATAAAAATAATTTTAGATTATTAAATACTATTTAATGTTTTTCTGATTCTATTCACAATATTTTTCATTAGAGACAATATAAAATAATTTAATTATATAATAAACAATTTTAAAATATATTTTAAATTATAAATACACAAAGAAAATTATACATTAAATAAAATCCAAAATATATTACTTTAATGGGTTTTAAAATATTGTAGTTTCTTTTTCAATTTTTTTCACAAGTGTGCATCAACATTGTGTATGAATTGAAATTTATTATAACATCCATAAAATTTTAAAAAAATTATTATCACAAATATATTTTATTATTCATAAATTTTATCATAATTATTCATTAATATATATATATATATTTCTACATCCATATAATTAAAACATAATATGTGGAAGAGAGTAACATATTTTAATTAATCTAAAATAAAAATAATATTTGGGTTATAATCAAAAGAATATTACACAAGTGTGGCATATTTTTTAAAATACGACGAAAATTTTCAAATTAATTTAATTCAAGAAGAATTATTATGAGACATTGAGACCATACCACATTTTTTTCACCTCATGTAACTCGTTTTACATTTAACTATGGGGACAACTCTATACCTTTGTTACTATTCGTTATGATCAAAACTGAAATTTACCTCGTTAATAAATTTAATAGTACTGAATAAAAGTATGAAAATAATTTCTCAAGATTCAATTTTAAATTTGGGTAAAATTTTATATTATTATATGTTCATAGAACACAGGGAAATGATATTTTTAGTAAAATACACATTTTAAGCATTAAAAAACTATTTTATGCCAAAATCTTGTATATTTTTGATTCACATAGAATAAGTAGATATTTTATTTATTTAATGTAACTTTTATGACCATAAATAATCCAAAACCATGTGAAATATTGAAATTACATTGATCAAATGTGAGAAAATGATAATTTTGGAAAATTGATGTTCTTCACTATTAACACAAAAGTCCCCCTTTTCAAAAAAAACCCACAAATTGTATCTTAATACAATTTAGGTTTTATAATTTGAAAAATATAATCCTCATTATCAAATAAAATTATGAAATATGAATAAATTAATCATAATATCATTACAAAAATTCAATGAAACACATTTATGAGAAAAAATATATCTCTGAAGTGTAAAATAAATATATACTCATTCTTTATCTAGTAATCTTCATTAATTGAATTTTAAATAATTTTATTAATTATATAATATATAATTTGATTAAAATAATTCATTTAAACTAATTAACATAGTTTATTTTGATAAAAATGATTTATTAATAGCAAACAATGCTTAGGAAAATATCTGAATTAATTTTATATGAAATATGTTTATAAAATTATTTTCATATTTCTTGAGAATTATTTAAAAAAATTATTAATGAAAACATCCCTATATATAATTTGAAATGTAGTTACACCTATTTATACATATCATATCAATAAGCGGTTTATAAGAGTCGTATTTAAATAAAAATATTTTAATAGTATAACAACATTCTATTTAAGCTCAAAATTATATGTTGTTCACATAATTTAACTCTCTAGTAATTTAAAAATAAAATTTATATGTATTATAAGAACATCATAAAATTATGTTGAAGTATAGAATGTGAAGTTTACTAGCAATGAAATCACTACATTGAAACAAACATGTGTATATTGTCTCTAGAATAAATTTTTCTATAGGTATAAACCCAAAAAGGCAGGTTGTTTCTTATATCAATCTAAAAATGATGTATAACAAGTTGGATTAACTAAATAACTAGGTTGACTCTATCAGTGATATAATTTAGTTAATCACGTGATCTTTATATACCATTGTGAAGGATATATAGAAAATGATACAGTTTTAGTTTGAAAATATTATGGTATATGAAACTAGAAGTAAGGATCTGGCAGTTGGTTAGGATAAGAAAATATAAGCTTATGATCCCATTAGATATGAAATGAGAATTTATTATTTATTCATTAATCATTGAATTTTATTCGCTGATAACCTTTATATTTTTTTTAAATTCTGTCATCCAGGAGAAACTTGGCCAACAACCCATTTGATGGACTACACAATGATTGTATGAATGTTATTCCCACTTTCATGGGAGGTGGAGTTCAAAACATCATTGCAGTATATAATAAGCTATCATAGGCTATTTAAAATAATAAAACCCAAGTTAAATTTACTCCTTCATAGATGAAGTATCGATTAGTTATTGAGTACTTCATACACCAATGATCATCAGCATTTAGTCGATCATTTGATGACCATGTCACCAAATAGTAGGTCAAATCCCTGGAAAAGATTCTTTTCAGGAATAATTTTTATGAAAACTAGATTATTACTATGGTTAATTATCATTTATCTAGAGTTTTTTAAAAATTATATACATTTCTCATGAATACAATGGTGAACAATTACATGGATTAAAACGTGTGGAATGACATTAAAAAGGAATTTCTTAAAAATTATTTCCATAAAACTCTGCAAACAATATTGGAGAGATAATTTCAAGGACATAATAAAAAATAGAGTGAATATCTTATGACTTATGAATATAATATCACACGGATTTAAATTTATTTCCATAGAATTATTATAAATAATGATATAAAAATTGATATATTTTTTTGTGGTTTAAAAACAAATTTCTACAAATATATAGTCATATGAGACATTAGGAGTCATAAATAAGTAGTTATAGATGATCTAAATATCGAGATAATGTTAAGATAATGGTTCGATACACTTATATATAACAAATATTTGATGGATGTTCATGTTATAGGATCAAAAAATAAAGGGGAAAAATAAACAAACATCCACATATTAAATAGGTTGAGAAAAGCATCATGGAAATTATATAAAATGAATGATGAAGTTATTTATGTTTATTGGAGAAGTTAATCAATCTCTTTAATGGTTATGAGTCATAATTAAGTTAAAAAATGATGGTGTAATCGAAGGTACCACCCAATTCACTACCCATGGTTCCATACATCAATTTTAAGAAGAATGGGAACTATTCAAAAAATGGCACCAAACCAAGGGTCTTGATAGGTAACCAACATTAGAAATCACCTTAGCTTTGGGAGAATGGGAAATATTATACCGTCACTACCACTAAGTTGGAGCAAGAAAATGATGTCATATAAGGTACCACATTATACACTAAAGAATGGAAAATTTATTATTTGATTCTTATTTGACACATTTTTATATATCCTATAAGTTTGCTAGATCTATTAAACCACTACTCTAACACCGTATAGTGTAGATATTCCTAGTGACACCTAATGGGGAAATAATTATAGCCAAGAGTTGGACACTGCCCTAGTTAGTGTTTATGAAAATATTCTTCCAATGCATCTTATAATCCTTCATTTGGTGGGATTTTTCACTACAATTATATTGTATTGGATCCCATTATATAGCTCTCATACCAAATATTCATAAAATGAAATATCATTCTCTAATAAAGAAAATCCCCTGATCCTATCCAAATTATACGAGTATGAAACCCTATTATAAAATTCATTAATGGAATTGGTATTTATACCCATCAATGAATAATATTTTTCTCAAATGAACAAATCAAAGGAAACCATATACTTGTAATACACTACAATAGTGAAAGAATATACTAATTTATTCCCTGATGAGTTTCTATAATTTCCCCTAGACTGTCAGGTAGCACTCTGATTTGAACATACACCTAGATCGACACTTATATCGAACCTCAACTGTAGGATTTCCCCAACAGTACCTTGTGATTTAATCAATAAGATGCAGGATAATTTGGGCTAAAGATTTATAAACACGATTAAATCATAGTGTCGTATGATGGTTATTTTTTTGAAGTTGAAGGAGGGATCAATACATCTATTAATTGATTATAGGGATATAAACAATATCACAATAGAGATAATGTACCCCTACCTAGGATTTGTGTCATGTTAAATAAATATTTAGGATCACAATATGTATCTAGGTGGATATTTTTGATTAATATAATCAACTAGAGTTTAAGAAAGTAGATACATAAAATTTCATTTTTCATATAAGATATAAACATTAATAGTTCATAGTGATTCTATTCAGTCTTCATAATCTCCTACAATCTTTGTAAACTATCAGAATAGAATATTAAGTGATTACTTCTATAATGTTTTCGTAATATTTATAGATGAAATAGTAATATACACCATGAGAATGTATTAACCAAAATATCATCTAAATATTGGGTCATAGAGACTGAGAAATGAGAATATTATGCCATGTTCATAAAGTGTGACTTTTTGATATAGTATGTCACATTCATAATGAATTTTATCATAAGTGACAGAGATTTTATGGTCCCCTAAATGAAAATAGAAATTTTGGAATGGACCAAACCCACATGTGTCAAAAAAATATATATTTTTCTATATTATCATTGTTTCACTGATGATTTGTGAGAAACATCACAATATTTTCTAGACTATTTACTAGGTTTACATGAAAAGGTGTTATGTATTTATGGAAATAATTTTGTGAGGAGTGTTTTAATTATTTAATGAAGAGGCTAATCACTACACCTTTACTCACAATAACCATTATTAGAGTACAGTTTGTGATAAATATTGATGATTTAAGAAAAATATTGACTTCTGTACTAATGAAAAGAGATAATGTGATAACCTACACTTCACGATTATTGATGATTAATAATAAAAACTACTAGAAACATGATTTGTAGTTAGTAGTTATTATTTTCAATTTTATAAATCAGAGACTCCATCTATATAGATAGAAGTGTGACATATATACTGATAAAAAATGGTTAAAGTATATGTTCATTTATAAGGATAATAACAAGTTCCAATGAATATGGTTACATTTACACATGGACTATGATAGCTCAATTCACTACAATAATAGAATGGAAAATAAAGTATCTAATGCACCAAGTGGACAGGAACCTACTACTATATCCATGTTGAGGACTAATAATGACCTAATCATTATGGATATGAAGGGTATGGATCTAAAAATTCTAACTTAAGGTAATACATCCAACCATTCCAAAATTACTTCCAAACCATATATCCATGAGAAGATAAAAGATACACATTGGGCTGATTTATAGCATTAAAAGAAGTTGAAAAATAGTAGGGATGTAATTTTCTTGAATTCGAAATAAAACACATTTACATTTGGTTTGAATCTTGAACTATTGTGTTGTAATAAACTAGAATAATTAATTAGATATTAGATAATGCACATAGATCGTGTTACCACATACACCCTTGATGTTCTAAGATGTATCATGGCCATCAATATCACTTATTATGGGACAATATGCATAAATTTATTTGTGATTACACCTTAATGTTCTTGTTATGACAACATGTTAAACTAATTTGATAATTATCTAAAGGGGCGTTTCATCCATTACCTAGAGTGATATGATATTGAGAGAATAACACTATTTAAATATTCCCTAGTCTTCTAATGACATCTAATGGAAGACTTGTAATATTGTCTGTGATGGATAAAATCAAAATAACTGATCATTTAATCACTATTTAGAAAGATTTCACACATTACCAACATTATAAGATATACATAAATTAATTTGCAGAGATGTAAGGGACACATATTTTAAATTTATCTAATCATGATCCAAGGTTCCCCACAAAATTCAAGAGAAATATTAAACATGATATGAACAATGAATTGGATTTCTGTATGAAAAATAAACCTCAAACAAATATATAATATGAAAGAAATTTTTATAAAGTCAAGGAAATGATTAGAGAATTTTATATGGAATTTAAATTTGAATGGGATCAACATCATCGAATAGTTTATTTTTGATAGAAAAAAATCTTTCGATACAGTTTTAAAATGTAGCTAGATTTAGGTATTTATGGGATGATATGTAGAACTCCTAAATATTGGGATGAAGTTGGTGAATGAAAGCTATATGGTTCTAATATTGTATAGGATATGATAGAGAAGGTTCATTCCATGAATCATAGAATTACTGAAACTCAAATTTGAAAAATAGGTACATTAAGAATCATCAAAGAGACTTGAAAATTGAGGTCCAAGATAAAGTGTTCCTTATAATATCACCTTGGGAGAGAGTAATGTGGTATTAAATGGTTGTAATTCTCATAACTTTGTAAATTGGAACCTTTCATATCATTTATATCATCAGTTATGTATCCTATGGTCTAGAACATCCCCCAAAATTGGCCTAAGTACATGATTTATCCCAGTATCTCTATTGAGGAAGTACATACATTATACCTCACATTACATAATCTTGATGAAGATAAAGTATAATAAGATGTCTCATGTTTTTAAAAATAACTTTTTTTCTTGTTACATAGAGAAATATTTATATGCATAAAGACACCTCATATTGATAAATGTCTTTGGGGAATCATGTGTATGAAGAAGCCACATAGGGACTGAGGATAAAAAACCATAGTATCAGATTCTATTATTATTCAATGATATCTATTTAAAATTTAGAGATGAAATGTATATGTTGGGGAAGAATTTAACATGTTATAAATTTATAAATAGATAATTTATTTTTGAATAAACATGTTTGTATTATTTCAGAATTTAGTATTTATAACACATGTTAAACACATAATATATTATGCAATTAATTATGAAAATTAAATTTCTAGAAAAAATATATCTAAAAATAGAAAATAATATAATGGGAAAAAACATAATAATTTATAAAACTTCTAGAAGTAGAAAATTTGTACCACACCGATCTCCTAGAATTATCACACTTATGTGAAATACAATATAAATATAACAATATTAATACAATATACATTTTTAAAATTTAATAATATATATCCATATGAGTAATTGAGGTGATTTATTAATAAAGTAATAATGAGGTATTTATACATGGTAATATGACAAATGGAATTGTAATATCATAATCTAGATAGTAACATAAACATTAGGAACAACTACATGAGCATTAGAAATTATAATTTGGATATTATAATTATAAAATAACTTATAAAATATTAAATTACATGCAAATAATATTTTCCATAGGTAAATTAAGTGTATATGAATATTATGATACCAAAAAAGATAAGTATTCAAATTTTATACTCAAGGAAAGTATAAGTAAATTTTATTTATAGTGTTTTTTAATTTATTTTTTCAAAACAACAATTTTTATGTTTATAATTTCAATTACCAATGTTATAAAATTATTTTTATATAAATAACTTCATTGCACTAATTATCATAGGGAATTTTTCTAATGAGAATTTATGAAAATTTTCTAAAAAAGTTCTTTTTTATGTGAATTGTAAAAATAATGTTTTCTTGTATCAACCTTTTTTTAATTACATTATTCATGATGTAATAATAAAATAATTAATTTTATAATTTGAATATAAACCAAAATAAAAATTAATTTTTTAAATAATTCATTAAGATAAAATTACACGCCTAAAATTAATTTTCTAAATACTACATAACATAAAGTAGTATATTTAAAAAAACAAATCATCATTTTTCATTTAACCTTTTGCATAAAGTAACAAATTCAGTTTATAATTTTTCTTAATGTCATACAAACATATATTATTAATCAAATATGATTCATAATTTAAAAAACAGTAACATTAAAATTTTACCATAAAATTTATATTTTATTCAATATTGTAACCAAATTCATACCCATCACCTCATTTATATATATCCTCTTCATATTCCCTTGAAAAACCACTTACCTTTAACTTCACAATGATTTTCTATGAAATTTATTTCTATTAATCCCTATATAATCATTAAGTCTATTATAGAGTCATATTACTCTAGTAATTATAGGAGTTGTGGGTTATAGAAAAGGAAAACAATAAGTAGGATTATTTTGTCATTTCGTTTCATTTTATCCTTTTATTCATCAACCCTTCTGTTCATTTCTATCCCAAAACACATAAAATTAATTAAATTGAACATTATAATAATGTAAATTTCCTTACATTTTTTTAATTATTGTATATATTTTATATTTCTCCAAACCTCTTTTTGTAAATGTCCTAGTAATTGGTAGTTAATCCACTATGCGAACATTTCCAATTGATCTCACACCAGGATGATTATTTATAAATATAAATAAATTGGAAAAAGTAAACTAGAGTCCCTTTACCCAACTCTAATAATCAAATCCTCTCGGTATTTAGAATCATAGTGAGCTGTCGAACTAAATGACAATCCTTTGAGATTGTCATAATCTATTCTTGTAATATTTGAGGTATTCTTGTGTACCCATGTTCCTTGGCCTCTTGAGTACTGTGTTATTTAATCTTAGTCAGACGCCACAATTTTGGTCTTGTAACAAAGTATAAATACTTAGTGTATGTTCATGTGATTAGTTTAACAGTACGTAAACAGAAAAAAATAGCACAAAGGCATATCATATAATAACCAAGTGAACAATAGTAATACCAACCATGTGATGAGTGGTCATATTATTACCAAGATGAATTGAACCCTGACTATACCTACATTATATCCATTTTGTATTGTTATTCATACCTGATGTCATAAATAATAAAGAATAAACTACAATTTTGTCCCACCATGTATCAATAAAAAATATCCCTCTTATTATTCAAGGAATCTTTGTAATATATCTCTTAGTATCTAATCAGCATCATGTTAAAATGTTACTTGGAATCACTAGGAACCAAGAGTGCATTATAATAGACATTCACTAGGGATCAAGTATAATGTTACATTGAATCAACTAGTCATTTGGTGAAGTTGATTATCAGAATCCTCTTGTCGTAATGTAAACATGCTTCTAAATATCCATTAAGTTAGTATAGTCCTCAACTCTTTCATTCATGGTCCTGGAATAAAGGTCCTCATGCTCCCACCTAGTACTCAAGTCCATCATCATTTTCACAAGCTATGCACACTCCCTCTAAAAGTGGTATCCAATTCATTATGTTCTACCTATCTTTGAACACTAGTATAATTACTCTAAAGGTAATATGATATATCACATAATTGGGAAAGAATATGTATAACTAGGGAATATCATACTATCATGAGTATTTATTATCATCATACTTGTAAATGTGATCATCCTAATACATAGTGAAATAAGCTACACAGTAATGCTCATTTGAAAAATAATATTAATGGGTCTCACATGACTTACACACAACCATATGTGATCACTATCAATAATTCTAAACACATTATGAAAATACATGTATCACAAAAAGGAAAACAAGAGTTCACATTTAAATAGATCATGGTACGTCATCATGAGTTATAAAATCTACACATGTGATCAAGACCATACATGGTTAAAATGATAACTAATAATAAGTAAAACATGCGTCACTGTAAATAATATCATGGGATATGGTATTATATAAAAACCCCACAATCCATGGTGTCCAATTGAATAATGAAAATTTCATATAAGGGATTAAGAATTAAGGATCGTTAATTAATTAACTATTAATAATGTTTCATTTAATTAGTTAAGAATTGAAAATGATTAACTAATTAAAAAGTACATGATATTAATTCAATTATAAATTAAGGGTTGTTCAACCATATTGGGGATGCTCAAATAATATACCAATAAAACATGTAAAAACCATCAGGGAGAGTAAATAAGACCACATAACTTAAAAATAATCAAGTCTAATTCATGAAATTTCTAACAACATCATCCTTGTCGATCCATGCCCATTCAAAATTTATCATTTTCTATAATTTTCTTTTTAAGAAAAAGTTTTAAAATTATATAATTATAAAAAAATTATAATTAATGGGAATGTTAAAATAACTCACATTCAAGAGAAAAAGAACACTAACTGAATGAAATAATATAAATCACCAGTTGGTCAAATCCTCTTCCAACCATCCATGGAAGTTCCATATCACACATACAACCTAATTCATTGAAATATCACCATCCTTAAACAATAATAATAAGAAATATTTAACATAAATAAATTTTAAACATCAAAAGAAACCACCAAAACATCATACCTTGGGTGCAATGTCATCCAATAGAGTATGATCCACCCCAACACACACATAGTTATATGATGATACAATTTCCTAAATAAAATCCACATTATGATTTTAAATTCAATTAAAATTTACATAAAACCATTGAAAGAATTATTAATTAACATAACTACATCAAAACATTCAAAAATAGGGAAAATTCATCATTAAGGGGCATCCTCAATCAATTCTGATCCATTTCTCCATCGATATCGATCATATTCTTCTGAACTTGATGGAATTTACATCTGATTCTCAATTTGAAAGAAAGAAAACGATCAATCATAAAGCTAAATGATCAAGGGGAAGATGATATAGGGTTATGTTTTACATCAAATGATTAAAAATTAATTAAAATACAGATAGAGTTATCCATGACGAACAAAAACATGATTTACTAACACAGAGAAGAATGAGGCCTATATTGATGAATAATAAAGGATCCTACTTTGATTCAAAAAAATTTTCCATTAATATCCATCCTGAATTAATGTAGAATCATGGAGGGAAAAAGATATGATGTTGTAGATGAAATCCTATAAAAAATTAGATTTAGGACAAAATGTATTTAGGGGGAATTAGTTTCTATGAAGAACAAATAACCCATGATTAATGGAAGGTCATCATAGAAAATAAGTTCCAAAGTTGGGATCCAATAGTGAGCTAATGTGTCAAAAATGGAAACCTATCTATTATATAACAACTAACTAGATAATGGGGATACCAACTAGCTTGTGATTTAAGCATAATCCTAAAGTGATTCAGGTCTCCATTGCTAATATTCTGAGATGCAAGCATCAAATGAATTTTTATTCAAGTGTAAAAACACCTCATTTGGAAATTAATTCATGAAGATCCCTACTTTATCCATTGGTTTCCAAATGAGCCTTACCCTAGATGAAAATTTCAAATTCCATCCAAAAAATTACAACCCATAATGGTGTGTGGTATTACAACATCCTCACCATAAATCAACTCTTCGTTGAGAAATTATAGTGGAATGTGAAACATGTCTTCAGATATTCCTAAATCATCATTTATAATAAATTTTATCTGTTACATCTCCAAGAATAACATGATTACTTAAGGATATTCCCAATCAATAATTCCCATCATTCTAATACTATGTGACTCTAATGAAAGAACCATAAATTGAGAAAAAATCTCAATGCTTCCCAATATTGATACCATAATCACTATACCCATTGAACTAGACAAAAATATTTGTCCACAACCGATTTATATTGAATCATGAAGGTTATCCCCAACATAAGAATAAACATATCAAACTAGATTCCCATAGTATAAGTCATTCCCAAAGTAGTTCAGTCTCATCAGGCTTATTCATAAAAGATAAAAGTTTCTTGTTGATACAAAAACCTCATTCCTAGTTTTGAGTCAATCCAATGATTATTTCTTAACTAACATAGATTAAAAATGGTGCATTTCTAGAATATACTCAAACAATTATGAATCCTTCATTCATATTTGTTATGATGAGCATAATATGGTTCCAATCTACCATATTACAGTTTACATGGTTACACTAGTCGGTAGTTTTTTAGTCGTCATTCTACAAAGGATCACAGCCGTAAGAACTGAAGCTCTATGAACTACCAATCAGATGAGTTTATCCACAATGGCATCAATAAATTGTCCCAACATCCTAATTAAAGTTCGAACTAGTATTGAAGTAATTTACCTAATTATTTTATAAAAAACAATCACCACCCAAGGATCTATATCATGTGCCAATTCACCAATGATCAAACACCCTATCGTTTCACATTGATTTCTTTCGAGTCTAGCACTTCATATTAACACCATCCCACTCACCTCTAAATATAATAGTATAAATTAGTTTTAGAACTAGATTCTATCATGTCCACACCAAATTATAATTATAATGTTACCATTATCTTCTAACTATTAGTCTTAATAAATACTAATACACTTCCAAAAAAGGAGTTCATTCTCGTGTGAAAGGTCAACAATCTCCACAAAATGAGTATACATATGTTCTCCAAGAATTAATCACATAATTATACCTAGTTCTAGACTAGTCCATTGTTGAATTTAATGACTAATCATGTCCATTTATTAGTATAATATTTTCAATCTATCAACCAAGAACTAACCAAACCTGAAATATCTTGAAAATAGTTATATTCATTCAATGAACCGTCTTATATGTGCTAAATATTCTCTAGAAGCTCAGATATATGTTATAAATTTTAACTCAAATGGGTCTCATTCTCTCATGAAATCTATTACAATGAACCAAAATATTTATGTAGAAAAATATCCTAACATTACCACCCAATGGTACCCCAATCCATTATTGATGGCATCCCTCTCCACAAAGACATCTCTTCTCACAACAAACGTTAGGAAGCCATGTTATGTGAGCTTCATTCCAAATGAACCCATTTTTAACAACATGGGTGAACCTATAAAAATTTCATCCATGACATTCCATTATTATGTATTTTGGGATCATTCACAGACCCTTATCATTATGAAAGATTATTTCACCACCCAACTTTGATTGGTTCAACTGACTCTATGAAAAATCAATAGACATGAATGGTAAAACATTATATATTTTCCTACAAATTCATGAAAATAAAAATATCATCCAAAAAATATTGGTTTAACAATGATTCATAGACCTCTAATATTGACTCATATTCTTGTTTATCTATCCACGCAACAAATCTAATGCACTTCTTAAACTCTATAATTCCTAACACTCTTCTTTAGAAAATAAAACTACTGGATAATGGGTTACACATCACACATACCAACATAGGGGAATTGGTTCATGAAACTAATAATTCACCCATTCCCTAACCCTATTTGATATGACTACCTATCACCATTACTCAAAATTCAATAATAGTTTCATTTCAAACCATCAATCCAAACAAACACTAGTTTACCTCTGGATGATACAAGAATCTATGTGCTCTAAAACCCAACCTCATATTAGGATTACTAGAACCCAATGTTCCATTGACCCCTGGGTTATAGTTAAAAATGAAATAACTTCAGTTAATCCATACAAAGGTTACTCACATTGATTTAGAATATCAATAAATGAAAATTTTTCCTCAACATTAAAATTTGTTATCCTAACACAATGATTGCAATTACCCAAGTTTCTCTTAAGAAGCATGAGGCACTATAATTCTAGTAACTGATACTGGATTTCTAATTACACTTGGTCTTACACAAAACAAGAAAACATTGTTTCATATAGTGGTATATAAAATAAAATTCCATGTTTTAATATCTATATAAACATGCCATTATGAATTTGATCTCAGAGAAACCATGTTGAGTGATTATAGATTATCAGTTTGGATAAATAGTATGCCACTGGAGAATGTGGATCACTCCCTATAAGATATATATGGAATAATAATTTTCTAATACTTTGTAATAAATTCTCATAAAAGGTTAATTTACTATGGAAATTAATTCCCGACAAAGGCCTAACAAGGTACATTACAACGTCTTTGCAGAGAGGGACAACATCATCATCAAGTTCATCATCAAAATAATTATAATGAACATCATTGTCTCATAATTTCACCACATCATAGTATCACATGACCTAATATGAAGTTTAAATGAATTGGGGTTCATCTATGTAAAATTTAAATAATAAATAATATGTGAAATCGTTGTATAATGTATCGAAACATAGAATTAGTGTCTAATATCTTCAATAAAATAATATATCAGCATTAAATATGTCATAAGAAACAAATCTATTGAAAATAAACTATTTGAAAAAAATTAAAACGCAACCAATTTTCAAATTAATATGAAGTCATAGACAAAAAAATCCATACACATGACATGAGGAGAAACATAAGATCATAATAGTGGAGTCAAAGAACATTAATACCACGATCTGGTAACGTTGATATCCCTATAGAATGGTGTTCACAACACATAACATTGGGTTTTATCATAAGATATGATAAATTATTATTTTATATATCCAAAACTCCATAAAATAGTGTAAAAAAGATAAATTATTCCCTCAAATAATATTTTAACAAGTCAAACTAAGCCATTGAGTCCAAGAATGAATGTCACATGACATCCGCAGTTCCATTACATATACCAGAGGCTTTTCTTAAGTATCTAGAGTCTAACACAAATAATTTAGAGACTATCCCCACAACCGGAGTTCTGAATAATAGATAAATAACCAAGAATATTACAATATGAAATTAGAGAATGTGGAATACCAAATACCTAAAAAATGTATGAATGATAGAAGAAATAACATACCCAAATAGTCATAGCTGAGTAGAGAACTGGGTTGTGATGAACATTTCCCTCAAAACCTAATTGAATTTTCATCAAAATCTCTATCTAGGAACAATAAAATGATAAATAAATAATTAATATGATATAGGGATAGTATAATTGAGGATAATTGTGACATAAAAGGATTGAAAAGAATAAAACATGAAAAGAGGGTAATTCATGGAAAATGATAATATAATCCTCTAATGTACAAGGAAGAATGAGGTAATGATCACTGAATATTGAGTGATATTTCATAGATTAACCAGAAGTTTCCTTCATGATCCTCCATATATCAAAGGATGTTCTTAGAGGGAGGTAGAAAATATATTCTAACTGAATGTATCTCTATAATTTGAGGTAGGACTAGTAATTGTGAGAGGTATTAGGTGCCTAAATTAAACAAAAACTCTTTACATAAACCAATCTCAGAACACCCCACCTACTGGTTGGTAATGGTCCCCTAGCTAGTCGGTGGCCCAACATCAACCCGTTATAGTCTTAATGGGTGGATTGTGATACCTTATAGCAAATGAGGCTAATTATTCCACCACCATCATGCTATTGACTAAAACAACATCGCCAAAATCTCTGGTTCTCCTCCACTAGGATTATATTTTCTATCTCCCCAATGAGTTTCTGTTCATGCAAAAAAACCATATTTTGATGTTTTAATTGGTATTACCATGGTTTATCCTTAGTTCTCCAAAAGATATATCCACTATATTAAAATATAAAAATCTCTCTAAAAATTTGAAAACCATATATGCGTGTCTCATTACAATAATATTTTTTAAAATATTTTTTAAAAATTATCATTGACATGTCATGAAATGTTTCTTATTATAACCAAGACCTATGATATTTTTTTCAATGATTAATGTTCAAAAATATTTTTTCACTTTTTCTCCAGCGAATATGAAATTATATTTATTGACATATTAGTTAATATATCATTATGAATTCCACTATTTTCCATGCGTTCATCTCCACACTAAGATTTATATTGGTTCTCTTTCCAAATTTCATGTATGATTATGAGTATTACATGATATGATGGGTATTCCTAGAACTATATTACCCTCCAATTAATTTGTTATTGTGATATATCTCATTAGACTGTATGTATTATTAATGAAAATAATGATATATTTGATCACAATTACAATGAGAATATCTGTGCACATATATAATAGATAGAAATGGAGATATATATAATACCATGTTATGTATGGGATTTTATTGAAATGTTATTATGTTTCATTATTATAAATATATTCCACGATTTTCAGTGTGAATATATTAAAAAAATTCACCTGCAGCCTTATTTCATCTAATGAACATTTATTGGAATTTCTTATCGCAATATTTATTAATATATTAAACAATAAAAATTCTATGTTGGTTCCTTCCTCAATTTGGACAACTATTAAGTAGGCTTATCTGGACATTATTTTATGATCAAAGAGGATAGTCTATAAGATGTATTCTTAAAATTGGTATAGTACTCCATGGTTTTCAAGTAAAATTAATGATGATGTTGATATTACTTATTATATGAAAGATGAATCCATTTATAATTTACAATTTAGTATCAATGTTCATTAGATACTGCCCCCATCTCAACATAGCGCTTAGCTGTCACGACCTGTTCTCGGGGCCTATGCTATGACTACCCCATGCACGCCTTCCAAAGGCTAGGTGCTGTCAACTAGCACCAAAGGCGTGAATCCTAATAAAATGGAAGGTATTACCATTATATAAGAAAAAACACCACAGAGTACACAAGAAGAAGTAAATAATAAGTAAACTGAGTAAAAAAGTAAGTGCTGGAAAGTAAATGGGCCAGAATACAAACCCAACCGAATGTAAAGTACAACTGAAAAGAAAGTACAGTAGTAGAAAGTAAAATAGAAACTCTGAGTCATCCTCTGGAAATCCCACTTGAAGGGTGGGTAATGGTAGTCTCCCCAGTTCCTCGGTCCGTCCGTCTGCTCCGTGTAAGTCCTGCCAAGTGGTCCACCTCCAAGTACCATCCAGCTCCACAAGCCTCCACCTCGATCAGTGTTTTCCGTCATCTGCATCCAACACAACACAGTGCGGGCATAGCCCGTGCAGGTGTGAGTATACGATACTCATTAGGGACCCTGAGACCCCCGGAGGTCTCTCAGAATCCACGAAGGGTAAAACACAAAGGAATTATACAATCATGAAGTATCAATAATAATACGTAGGTATATGCCCATACATATACTTATGTAATCAGTTACAGTTTGGCATCAAGTCCTGAGCCCAACCACAACCTAGTCCACATAGGAAAGCACAACCCAATCCACAATGGAAAAGAAAGCCAACCACATCAATGATAATGATTGATAATCAAGACTCATCTCACCAAGGTATACACTTTATAAGGAGATAGAGATGATCAGATGTAACCACCAATTCATCTAATCTATCAGACCCACATACGATATTAGACCAGCTAAGCTGTTGGACCCACAAATGATACATGATCAGCTACTCTGTCGGACGCACATAGGATACAAGTAAAGAGTCAAATAATACCAGACCCACATAGGATACAATAACATTAGACATCGTTGTCAATCCCACGTAGGATCCCAATACGGTCTTTGTCGTCGCAGTCTCAACAAGCTCTAGGGTTCCCACACACATCATGCTCGATTCCGGGACGGTCCGCTCCAAGAGCCAAGGGGTTCGATACATCAGCTGTCACAAAGTCCAGAGTTGATGTATCAAAAAGTTCCGTCTCATAAAAAGGAACTGAACGCGAAAGAGGACTCGTTAATCGGACGCCCGGTCTGAGAGATATTGGATTTTCCGTCACAGGGTCCTGCTTGGTTTTTATGTTAAAAACAACCCGACTGTACTCTAGCAACATCAAAAATTCGAGCGGTGTAAGTAAAAAGAACCGTCTCACAAGGAGGAAACCAACAAAGTTGACGGCACATCAATCGGACGTCCGGATCTCGATTTATAAGCGTTTCTCCTCTGAGGGCCCAGTTGGTTTTCAGTATGAACAAATCCGACTGTACCCAAGGTTATCAGAAACATTGAGTGGAATATAACTAAATTACCGCCTTGATCCTAGGATTCCAACGCAAATGACGGTGCATCGGTTGGAGTTCTGCAACCCATGTTATGGGAAAAAGACTGAAAATAGTCCGAAGTGGGGGGTCTGGGCCCGGTCCGGCCCAACCCCCCCTGGGTCAGTCTGAACCTGGTCGACCCGACCCAGGTCCCGGTCCCACCCGATAGGGCATAGCCTGGCCCGACCCGGTCCACGAGACCCGCCCCGGCCCGGCCTTGGGGGGGGGGCACTGGCTCGGCCAGTGGGCCACGTAGTGTGGGATGTGGTCCCCCCTCCTTTGCTCTCCACGGACACGGTGGGCACCGTATCCTCCTCAGGATACTACATGGCCGCGAGATCCATCCGCTTGCCGCGACAGCGAGGCATGCCTTCCCTGGACAATCAGACGCGCTTCGATGGTCCGATTCTCCCACCATCTGCGCCTGTGGCTCTCCCAAGACCCGTTATTCATGGCGAGAGCTTCCACATGCTGTTGCGGTCCCATTCCATTACCGCCCTTCAACTTGCGCACAGAAAAACAAACTGCGGAGGGTTTCCAGCCGTGTTTGTTCACCCCGCGCCCTCCGCGTTAGTTGATAACAAAAGGGTCGAACAACAATAATGTTCAACGAAAAACGAGGCACAAAAATTAGTTAGGATTGAATTTAATTCCCAACAATTCCCCCGTAAATAATAATAACCCCCAACATGCAAATAATAACATTCACAGATCAACTTAATAATGAGTTGATATGCGTTCTTGTTTTAGAGGAAAATGAACATGGGAATATTAACATTCTCAAAATAAACCCCTACCACTTAGTGGTTTGTTTTCATGCGTTCGTCTTCAAGGGGGGTTAACACATTGGTGTCACTTTCTGCCTCCGATATTCAAAAGGCGTCAAAGAAGAGAAGGTTTTTTCAGTGTTCTTCGTTCTTCACAGGGGCGGAATTCCATCAGAGGTTCGCAAGAGAATCATCCAATTTCTTTTCTCCAAATATTATCGATGTGCCAATATATATAAAAAAGCACGTCACAACGTTTCCATAATGGTGTCATTAATGTGTTTTTACGCTATGAGTTTAATGATCCATTAATGAGCCTCATAGATGTGTATCGTCACCGCCATGTCACCGCCCCACCACCCAAAAAAGGAGAAGAAAAAAAAATAAAATAATTCATTTAAATTATTTTATTATTTTTCTCGAATGGTCTAGAAAATAACTTTTTCTCTCGGCCCTTATCGGCCGATGTTATTTTGTGCCTAAACGAATCCCAGCGCTGCGAATTCATCAGTTCCCTCAGATTTGAATTCCGAGAACTGGTTCAAAAGTTAGAAAACCCCGCTCGTTCGTTCACTGAACGTACCCAAGCAATAATTTGAAAATTGATTACGGGAACACCGGGCCTCAGAATCAAGATCCGACAGAAACTCCATATTCGTAAAATCCCAAATAATTAAAAAAAATCTTGAAATTTACAGGTCATTACATTACTCCCACCTAAGGGATTGACGTCCCCGTAAAGCTACATCATAAACTAGGGAAACAAATGATGCTACTGAGCACACATCTAAGCCCCCCGCTCCCATGTGATCTCCTTGTGGTTCTCATGCTGCCACCTGATGCACACTAGAGGAATCGACTGTCCACATAGGACCCGCTCCTATCAATACTGAATCTCCACCGGGAACTCCGCAAAAGGCACCCCGTCATCGATGTCCATCTCCCCATGATCGATGATATGCGTCAGGTCATGCACATATCTCCTCAGCTGAGATACGTGGAAGATGTCATACAGCCGGTGCAACTGAGGTGGTAGAGGCAGGCGATAATCCACCTTGCCTATCCTACTGAGAACTTGGAATGGTCCGATGATGAGAAAAGATAACTTGTCGCCCCAGCCAAATCTCCAAAATCCACGTCAACGTGAGACCCATAAGAAAACGTGGTCTCCATCCTCAAACTCCAGTGGTTTCCACCTCATGTCATCTTAGGAATTCTGTCAGCTCTGAGCAGTCCTCATCCGCTCCTGGATGATTTATACCTTCTCTATCGTGGCCTGGACCATCTCCGGTCCTACAAGTGCTGAGTCCACAGGGTCTGTCCAACACAAAGTTGATCTGCACAGTTGGTCGTACAAGGCCTCGAATGCTTCCATCCCGATGGTGGGGTGGTAGCTGTTGTTGTACGCAAACTTCTCCAAGGGTAGGTGATCCTCCTAGGTGCGACCAAAGTCATGGAACCATGCACAGATCATGTCCTCGAGTGTCTGAATGGTCATATCTGTCTGGCCATCTATATGCGGGTGAAAGACTGTGCTCAGGCGTAGCTTCTTTCCAAAGGCCTCCTACAATACCTTCCAAATCCGAGAAGTAAAGTGAGAATCTCAATCGGAGATGATAGATGATGGCACACCATGAAGCCGTACGATCTTCTGAACATAGAGGCATCCCAAACTCTCCATAGATCCCTGCTCTCTGATAGGTATGAAGTTGGCCGACTTGGTGAGTCGATCTACAATCACCCAAATGGAGTTGTGTCCTCTGGAAGTACGTGGAATCCCCATCACAAAATCCATGGATATCCCATCCCACTTCCACTCTGGGACCTCTAGGGGATGTACCAAGCCAACAGGTACCTGGTGCTCTGCCTTCACTTGCTGACAAATGTGGCACCGAAAAACGAATCCTGCCACGACCTTCTTTATACCCGGCCACCAATACTGTATTCTGAGTTCCTGATACATCTTCTCTACTCCAGGATGTACTAATAGAGGAGATGTGTGTAAGTCCTTCAACACCTCCTCCTGTAGTGTAACTGGTACCATGGTACGTTCCCTAAAAAGGATGACGTGCTCTCCTCCTGCAAAAAATCCATCAGGTCCCTGTCCTAAGGATATATGTGCATGTCGCGTCTCACAGTCCACGTCTCCACGTTGTGCCTCTCTGAACCACTAAAGTTGTGGATGAGTGACTCTAAGGGACTTAAGATAGGCTTCCCCATCACTATCCACGAAGGATATCTACAAAGCGGCTAACTACTCTATCACCTCTCTAAGTATCTAAATACCCACTCTCCTGCTGAGAGAATTAGCCAAAACGTTCCTCTTCCCAAGAATATAGACAATATCTATGTCATAATCCTAGAGGAACACAATCCATCACCACTGTCTCAAGTTCAGGTCCTTCTTCATAAAGATTTACCTGAGACTCTGGTGGTCAGAGTAGACTATAAAGCGCTCTCCCATCAGATAGTGTTGCCACATATTTAGGGTGAATACCAATACTACTAACTCCAGTTCATGGGTGACATAGTTCTGCTCGTGCGGCCTCAACTTCCATGAACCGTAAGCGATCACTACTCTCTCTTACATCAGGATGCACTCGAGTCCTGTCCCTGTTGCATCGCAGTAAACTACGTACCCTACGATGTCCTCCGGTAGTCACAAGATGGGCGCACTAGTCAGTCTTCGCCTCAGCTCCTGGATGCTCAGCTGACATCTATCTGACCACACGAAGGGTTTCCCCTTCTTCGTCAAAGATGAAAGTAGTGTTGCAACTCTGGAGAAGTCTAACACAAATCTTTGATAGTACCCAGCTAGACCTAGGAAACTCTGCACCTCCGTCACGCTCCTGGGTGGCTCTCAAGCAAGTACCGCCTCGACCATCGCGGGATCCACTACAAATACAACCATAGAGATGACGTGCCCCAAGATGTGGAGCTCTCGAAGCTATAACTGGAACATCGAGAGCTTACCATAAAGCGGGTTCTCTCAATGTTTATCCAGTAAAACCCGTATGTAGTAGGGGTGCTCCTCCTTAGTCATTGAGTAAATTAGTATATCATCAATGAAGACCACAACAAACTAATCGAGGTAGGGCTATATGATCCTGTTCATGAGACTCATGAACACTACTAGATTGTTTTTCACACCGATGGGGATGACTAAGAACTCATAGAGGCTATACCAACACCTAATGTTCGTCTTCTACACATCCTCGTCCCGAAAATGGAGCTGATGATAGCCTGACCTGGGAGAACCAACATGCTCCCTTGTGCTGATCAAAGAGGTCATCAATCCTCAGAAGTGAATACCTGTTCCTCATGATCACCTGGTTCATGCGACGGTAATCGACACACAGTCGCAAGCCCCCATCTGCCTTCATGGTGAAAAGGACCAGACAAGCCCAGGGTGAAACCCTGGGTTGAATGAAACCTTTCCATTGTAAGTCCTCCAACTGTACCCATAGCTCACAAAGCTCAGCGAGTGCTATCCGATACGGTCGGGTGGATATCGGTGATTCCCTTGGTTACAGGTATATAGAGAAATCTACATCCCTGTGAGGAGGTAGTCCTGGAACATCGTCCGGAAAAACGTCCGCATACTGGTCCACCACTAGAGGAAAACTCGGACTCCACGCGTTGAATGTTCCCAGGATGAGACTAGCCAACTGATGTGTGATCACATTCCATATCCTCTGCATGAGTCCATCGTGTGCTGTGAAGGTTCCCTTCTCGCCAGTGAAAGTGAACCTGGTCCCATCCGTGCGGACCCACCGCACCTTGGGCCTAATACAGTCGAACTGGGCATGGACTCTAGATAACCAGTTCATACCCAAGATGATGTTGTAAGGCCTCGACGTAACTACAAGAAGATCCTAGTCGACGCTCTGGCCTACTAGAGTAACTCACACTGCCGGCACCAGTTCTTAATCGTCGAGTCTTCTCCCACATGAGCCTCTAGCCGCAAAGATTGAGCCAACGGCTCCGTCGGAATCTCCGATCTTCGAACAAGGGCATTGACAATAAAAGAATGACTCACACCTGTGTCTATAAGAACTGCAGAAAGGGTATAGTAGACACATATAGTGCCTCAAATCATCTCATGTGCACCGTGGTCATAAGCCTCTGCTGCCTGGAGCTGAGCCTGCCTCTGCCCGCCAGCTCCCTGTGGTCGGGGTGGACCTCCTGGGGGTGGTGGTGGTAGAGCCTCGAAGCGTGGTCCACCACCCGCTGCTTGGCCAGCTCCTCTGCCTCATCCACCAGCTCCATGCGGACCACCATGCTCGAACCTCTTCCACTGCCTGGTAGGTCCCTCCACTGTCTTTTGCTCGTCTGCATGGAGGGTTAGGCAGTCACGAGCCATGTGGCCATGCCCGCCGCATGCATAGCACTGTCTGCTACTCACAAGGTTGGCTCTTCTCCGTGTTCCCTGCATAGCCGAACCCGTGTCCTGTGGTCTCCCACCTAAAGGGCTGGTCCACTTGGACCCTTGCGTCGTCTGTCGACTGCCTACTGCAGAAGACTCCACTCTGTTCCGTCCTACGGTGGGCCTCGCTGCTGATGGCTGCTCGATGAGAAAGCTCTCTAGTAGCAGGTCTCACTCTAGCACCCCCTCCTGAGTCGGGATGTTGAGTGGAATCGTCAAAGCTCTGATCTCATGCCTCAGCCCCTGGTCAAAGTTCCATTCCTGGATGAATGGGTCTTGTACCATGTCTGTGGAGTTGCGCGAGAGGACGATAAATATCACCGAGTACAGGTCTACTAACATGCTGCACTGCCGCAGCTATAGTAACACCTGGATGCGCACCGCATGTAGGGGGGCTGGAATGAACTCCGAGCGGAAGAGACTCTCGATGTCCGTCCAAAGAAAAGATGCCTCGTCGTGCACCTGGAGCATTATGCTCCACCATCTACCTGCTGCTGCATGAAGGATACCAACGGCAAGGATCACCATGAGGTCTGTCGGCATCCCTACCAACTTGAAGTCTCATATGACAACCTCCATCCAATCCTCGGCTACCTGAGGATCCATCTCTCTGCGGAACTTGGGAAGCCTCTGCCTATGAATCTCGTGCAACGCGCTAAGGAGAAATGCACTCTCTGCCGTTAGGGTGGGTGGAATTAGTGGATCAGCTGGTAGAGGTACCACTGGTGCCTCCACTGTAAAGGGGTCCTTCACCGAGGCCTTGTCGCCCGGTGGGCTGTCATCTAATACAAATCTCGGAACCCTAGATGGCTGCTGTTGTGGGGATATCCAGAAAAGAAACAGGTGTTCCACAGTTAATACAATATACCTGGTGATCTGACACAAAGTAATCACAAAGGAATTTTTTTGAAACACACATGCAATCAATGTTTTTGGGGAATGAGTCAGAAATTAGAAGTCAGGGTCCTGGTGAATGGATACGTCGGATGCTGAACTAGCACTGGACTCCCTGGACTAAAAACCACAATCAATACTCTTAACACTATTGCTCCATAGAGAAAGAAATTATCAGAGTCATGAGTTCTACGGTAGAACTGACTCCTCTGATAACAATTTGTCACGACCCGTCCTCGGGGCCGGTGCCGTGACTACCCCAAGCCCGCCTTTTATAGGCCAGGGGCTGGCGACTAGCATCAAAGGCGTAAATCCCGGTAAAAGGGAATGTGTTTCCTTTATATAAGAAAAAAAACACCATAGTGTACACAAGCTGAAGGAAATAATATGTAAACTGAGTACAAAAGTATGTTCAGGAATGTAAATGGGCCAGAATACAAACCCAACCGATGGTAATGTACAACTGAAAAGAAAGTACATCAGTAGAAAGTAAAACAGAAACACTGAGTCATCCTACGGAAATCCCACCTGAAGGGTGGGTACAGGTAGTCTCCTCAGATCATCAGATCGGCCATCCGCTCCATATATGTCCCGCCAAGTGGTCCACATCTGGGTACCGTCCAGCTCCGTAAGACTCCATCTCAATCAGTGTCGTCTGTCTTCTGTATCCAACACATCGTAGTACGGGCATAACCAGTGCAGGGATGAGTATACAATACTCAGTAGGGATTCCGAGAGCCCCGAAGGTCTCTTAGAATCCATGAAGGATAAACCACAATGGCAATATA
The DNA here is from genome assembly GCA_963277665.1 of Viscum album. Classification (NCBI taxonomy): domain Eukaryota; kingdom Viridiplantae; phylum Streptophyta; class Magnoliopsida; order Santalales; family Viscaceae; genus Viscum; species Viscum album. The sequence continues at coordinate 824,866,118 of OY728131.1, forward strand.
CAATCACGAAGTATCAATAAAACTACATAGGTATATGCCCATACATATCCATAAGTCATCAGTTACAGTTTGGCTCCAGCTCCTGAGCCCAAGCACAACCCAGTCCACATAAGAAAGCACAAACCAATCCACACAGGAAAAGAAATCCAACCACATCAATGATAATGATTGAGAATCAAGACTCAGCTCAACCAGGTATACACTTCTTAAGGCGATAGAGATGATCATATGTAGCCACTGATTCATCTAAGCTGTCAGACCCACATAAGATTCAAGACAAGCTATGTCGTCGGGCCCACAATGGATACAAGACCATCTACTCTGCCAGACCAACATAGGATACAAGTATAGAGTAAAATACTGCCGGACCCACATAGGATACAATGACATTAGTCATCGTCGTTGAACCAACGTAGGATACGAGTACGGTCGTCGTCGTCACAGTCGCAGCCAGCTCTAGGGTTCCCACACACAGCCTGCTCGATTCTCGGAGGGTCCGCTCCACTAGCCAAGGTGGGTTGATACATCAAATTTCACGAATTCTAGAGTTGATGTATCACAAATTTCCTTCTTGTCAAAATAAACTCAACGCGATAGATATCGCATCAATCAGACGCCCGATCTGAGAGATATTGGATTTTCCATCCTAGGGCATAGTTGGTTTTTAAGTTAAGACCAACCCGACCGTACACCAGCTACGTCCAAACATCAAGAGAAGTAATCCAAAAGCACCGTCTCACAAGGAGGAAACCAAAAAAGTCGACGGAACGTCAATCGGACGTCCAGAGCTCGAGTTATAAGTGTTTCCGCTCCGAGGGCCCGTTTGGTTTTGAGTTTGAACCAGCCCAGCCGTACACAAGGTTCTAAGAAACCTTGAGTGTAATATACCTAAACAACCGCATCGATACAAGGATCCAAATTCAACTGACAGTGCATCGATCGGAGGTCTGAGGCACATGTTATGGGAAAATGACTGAAAATAGTCCGAAGTGGGGGGTCTTGGCCGGGCCCGCCCCCGCCCAACCCCCTGGGCCAGCCAGGCCCGGCTGGGCGCGGCCTAGCCCGGTCCGCGCAACCCACCCTGGCGTAGCCGAGGGGGGGGGGGGGGAACGCCGGCTTGGCTAGTGGGACGAGCAGTGGTGGACGTGGTCCCCCTACTTTGAGCTCCACAGACGCGGGGGGGGGGGGGGGGGGGGGGGACGCCGGCTCGACCAGCGGGCCGAGCGGTGGTGGACGTGGTCCCCCTACGTTGAGATCCACGGACGCGACAGTAGCCGCTTCCTCCTCCAGTTCTTGTGCGGCCGTAGGATCTTTCCGCCTGCCGCTGTAGCTTCAGTCACGGCGGCTCCTACCGGCGGCGTGCCTACAGCGCCTTCCACGGACCACCGGATGCATTCCGGTGGTCCGATTTTCCCGCCTTCTATGCATGCTGCTCTCCCGGGACCCATTCATCACTACTACCACTTCCACACATTGTTGCGGTCCCATTCCATTGCCTCCCGTCATCTCGCGCACAGACAAAAAAACTGTGGAGGGTCGCCATTCGTGTTTTTTTAGCCCACGCCCTCCGTGTTAGTTGATAACAAAAGGGTCGAGCAATAATAATGTTCCACGACAAATGAGGCACAAAAATTAGTTTGGATTGAATTTAATTCCCAACAATTCCCCCCCAAATAAAAATAATCCCAATCCCACAAATAATAACATTCGTGGATCAACTTAATAATGAGTTGATCCGCGTTCTTGTTTTAGAGGAATACGAACATGGGAATATTAACATTCTTAAAGTAAACCCCTACATCTTAGTGGTTCGTTGTTGCAAGTTCATCCTGAAGGGGTGTTAAGGCCTCGACGTCACTTTCTGGCTCCGATATTCGAAAGGTGTCGAAGAAGAAGTGGTTTTGTCGTCGTTCTTTGATCTTTGCTAGGGAGGAAGTCCATCAGAGGTTCTCCAGAGAATCCTCTAATTTCTCTTCTCCACATATTCTCGAGGTGCCAAATTATATAAACGAGCACGTCACAACATTTCCATAATGGTGTCATTGAAGTTTCATTACACTATGAGTTTAATGATCCATTAATAAGCCTCATTGATGTGCATCGTCACAGCCCTGTCGTCGCCCTGCCACCCAAAAATGGAAAAGGAAAAAAATAAAATAATACATGTAAATTATTTTATTATTTTTCTCGAACGGTCCGGAAAATAACATCTTCGCTCGGGCCTTGCCAGCCAAAGTTAAGCTTCGCCTAATAGAATCTCGGCACTACGAATTCATCGATGCCCTCAGATTTTAATTCCAAGCACCAGTTCAAAAGTTATAAATACCTGCTCGTTCGTTCCCTGAACATACCCGAGATAAACATCGAAAATTGATTCCGGGAACACCGGACCTTGGAATCAAGTGCCGTCAGAATCTGCGTACTCATAAAATCCCAAATAATTAAAAACAATTCCTTGATATTTACGGGTCTTATATTATCATATAAGAGTACACTAATTTTTTTACTCTTGTCTGGACACCTAATTTGAATGTAGTTTTTAGTTCTAAGGACTGCTAAAAGTATTCATGTAATGTATATATCACTATTACTTCATGGATAATGAGATTTAATAATCCTTACATTTATCCAATGAAATTGTTCTTAGTCTAGAGAATAGGGAGGTCATGGTAGCCTCTGCACAAACTCATGTAATATGTATGGAATAATATTTCCTCATTATATTATCTATTTCTATAATACGAGGTGACTATTTATCTTGTGTTTGTCTATTTCAAGTTGAGATGTATGATTTGGATGTACATGAAGGACATTTTTGGGCTGAAATAATTAATTTGGGAGTTTTGAGGTTCTGATGATGTTGATATGTAATGTGGGATGCACTGTGAAGATTCAATCTCTTATGTTTATAGATGTAGGTGCTACCATCTCTTATTCATGGTGGGAATGAAATGGGTTAGATTTTTATGATAATGATCCCTTTTTTCGAGCTAGAGTTATTATAATTCACATGGAATTCATGATTTCCTCAAATATCAAAACTAGATAAATGAATAATGATTTATATGACTTAGTTATTTTGAGATCTGTTGGTGTTAGTGGATGGTTCAAGAAATAATTGGTCACCAAATCGATTATATGGATCCTTATAGTCTCAAGGTGGATGAAATCTAATTTTTATAGGGTAGTTTCATGTACACTAGGACCCTTAGGTTTTGGTGTCATCTTTTGTACCCATCAGGGTCTCATTATGGGATGTTTTTATCATATAAATGGTAATGGTGAGGAAAATGATGCTAAATTATGAGTTAGGATCAAGGTGGCCAGGTATGTTATCCATCATGGTTGGTAGTACCTGTGGATGGAATCAAATTCGAGTTTGGAAATTGAAATCCTTAAATCATGTTCAATGAATGTTCCTAGGAGAATGTTTCCATCATTGATTGATTTTATTCATCATTTTTACTGTAAATTACATTATGATACACATGTTTATAGGGAATAAAATTAATTTTCTGATATCACTCCAAGAGGGAAGTTAAGGAGACCTGGTGAAGATAGAATTTTTTGATTCCAATTTTTTGTTCATATTTGGTTAAAGCTAATACACATGGTGATTTTAATACCCACCTTTCTAAATCCCCCTTGTAATGTCCATTTTCTACCATTATCTTTCTTATAAAATTTTTAGGAGAAGGCTTTCCTAAATTTTTAACCTTATGATTATTATGAATATTCTACTTTCCACTCCTCTTTCAAATGATTTAGTCATAATAATGACAATGAACCTTTTCTAATTTTCTGATAATAATGATTTCCTCACTGATGTTCTCTAATGATTCATGTCACATATATTCTTCCCATGATTTCTCTCACTATTATTTTAGTTAACTGTATATTTCATGTACATCGTATTTTGATTAAAAATATTGAGGAGAGAACAATAGATATTAGGATTAAAATAAATAAATAAATAAATAAATTAAATGTTTTATTATGGATTTTTTATATATGAAACTGATATTCCAAGATAATAAACCTTTATAATGAATATGGGTTTAATATTATGTAATTTATATTAAAAATGATGCGATCATCATTTATTAAATTGGTGGGTCAAAAAAATATAAAAAGATTAGTGATTCCAATTCTTCCTCATAAACCTCTCATTATCATCATCATGCTCCAATTCCATATATACCAATGTCATTCATCCCTTATTAAATGTGGTACCCATGTATGTTAACCATCTTTATCTATATTCCATAGAACTAATTATACAATTTCCCATGATTTACCAACCATGTCATAAAATATAATCTTTAGTTATTTTCATGAAATTTAAAACATTACTTCTTAGTTTTAAAATATTCTATGCTGGATTATTCTATATATTATACGTTATCATGTGCCTAATCATATATATTACAATTGTATCCCCTATTCACCAAGAAGAAAATAATATTTATTCATATTATATAAGGATATGAAATAAGGGAATAGAAAATGTTTTTTATTTGATATAATTTATTTGTAAATATAATGAAATTATCATATATATATATATATATATATATATATATTCTCCTAATACTACTATAGTTTTTTATTAAATATGATTCAGTTGTAATGAATGAATAAAGTCTAAGGTTAGTTGGAGCATATGTTGTTATGGTTGTTATTAGATCATTTTTAGATGAATCCATAGAACAAATATTTAGAGTAACATTATATGAGAACAGAACATAATGATAAACGCTTAGAAAATCGTAGAAAATTAACAGGAATTGATATAATTTTATATATTAATTTTTAATAAATTAATATTAATTTAAAATATATAAATTATAATTTATAGATCCTTACAAGAAATTAATACAATAGGTAATTATTTAGAAATAGAAGAATACAAAAGTAATATATATATATATATATAAGGAAAACCTTTAATTAGTGTTGGGATTTCCATAATAATTGTTCTAAAGAATTTGGTATTGGAGATAAGGGAATTATAATTATATTTTTGAAGTTATAATAGATTATGAAATATAACCTTTATCATATGAAAAAACTATTTGACCACTATTAAGAAGTTTTAATATTAAACCATTTCATTATGTATCAAAAAAAATCTTTTAATGGAACCACTAATCAAATGGTGTAAAATATGGATTGGATTTATAAGGAAGTATATAGTGATTTTGGATATAGTTTAAGGGAAAGGTCATTATGGTTGAATACTATCTAAAAGGTGAATCTAATCTATTTAAGTCCATGATTTAAAAAATAAGTTATAATTGATTTAAATCATTGAATAAAATGATTATACTATCTTATTTTTCAAAAAAATGTTTCCTCTTAAGAAACAATATAATATGAAAAGTAAATATTAGAATATTTGGGTAAGGTAAAGGAAAACTATTACTAAATATGAGGATAACATTACAAATTTAGTGAGACACACTTTGGGATATGTATACAATTTACATGTAACATTGCTCATTATTTTGGTGGAATAAACCAAATCCTTCAAAGGTAATTATTCGGTAAAAACATTTTATCAAAAAAAGGATATAGTTAAATGTCCCATTAAGACTGAGGCATCCTTAATGTGTTGTATTGTTAATGTAAAACATGGAAATACATTTTCAAATGAGTACCATGGAGAATGAACTGTATAGAAAAATAAGAAAGGAATTGTAGAATTTCTAACATATAAACTATTTCTAAATTCACACCCTGTGTATTTATTTAAGGAATTGAGTGGTTGTTTCCAGTGTAGAGATAATTGAAGAAAACTCGGAATAAGAAAAAACAATATATGCTTCCAATACCCAATGTTACAATTATAAGGATATTTTTAAATATTTTAATCAATTCATCTAGTATCATTAGTGAAAACTTCATAAGAAGCCAGGGCTAAAAGGATGAACTTCATCAAATTATCATTGAAGAATTTATTGGTCCAAAATTTTATTATAAGAAGTACCTGGATCCGAAAATCAAAGTTAAATAATTTATTATGTGATTATATATTTATACACAATATTATATTTAAATGTTTTCCTAGAAAAATGTTCCATCCCCTAATGTAATAAGGGTAATTATTTAATTTAAATCAAAAATAGAAATATTATTTATATAAATGTATATTTCACTATTTCTATTATAATGAATTGGTGTATTATTTTTCAAATCCAAATATTTATTCTAGTGGTTGATATTGATTTAATTTTTTCAATGATTTGGATGTAAAGTTACAATAAAATAATTTTTATCAATGGAAAAATGGTTATGAATTTACTAGGTATACATAATATCAATATTAAAAGGATAAATGACAATTTAATCTTGGTGGAATAGATAATTTCATAATTTAACTGATGTTTCCATAGCATAAAATATATTAAGATTTATTTTTCATATTAATAAGATTGTTTACTCTTATTTCTTTTATTACCATTCACATTTCTAAAAACAAAAAATATAATACTCTTGGTAATGGGATCATAAAATGGTGTTGTAAATGTTCATATATTACTACCAAAGTCTCATATATAAAATTATACATTATTTTTATCCTAAAATTTGAGATAAAACAACACATAAATCTAGAGGTCTTGTTTATTTAGGATATTAGATACATAATTCATTAACCAAATATTAAAATATTTCTCCATTATATTCATCTCCACAGTGGGATCATATGTGTCTTTGTTATTTTATTATTGTAAAGAAAACACTATGATCTTATATAAAAATACTTTGTCCTATAATGTTCAGTAAGATAGACACCATGATAATAAACTATAACAAATGAGTCAATAGAAAAAACATGTTCACATAAATGTATAGGATCATATATAATCTCATAGAGGAATGGAATAAACAAGAATACATCACAATATCATAGAATTATAAGAATGTGAAAGCACCAAAACATATGAAATAAAAATAATATGTCATTGATCACAACCAAGACAACATAACACAGCGTGATAGGTTTATTTTCCATGAATCCTACAGAGTATTACATGGGATGAAAACAACACTCAACAAATGAAGGGATACATATATAGAACCAAAATAATATAATTTTATGCACATTAGGATGTTTTCCACATAAAAAATTATAATTAAGGAACACAGATAATAAAAACCCATGAAAATTAAATGGGATACAAAATAATCTCTAAAATAATTACCAAATGAAATATCATAATGATTCAAAATAGAAATAAAAATTAATTATTTTTTATTTTTAAATTTTAAGAAATATGATTAGTTATTAAATAGTGATTCAATAAAAGAAAAAATCATAAGATCTCATTCGACAAGTTGGTATTATAGTGAACCTCATATCTAATATTTTAATATGAGAGTAGAAACCGATGAAAGATGGTAAAAATGTTTTTTACATAATATAATGAGTGATATGATAAATAATTTAAAATTAATACATTCAATGTTGTGGTATATTAAATGATACAATAAATAAGGATTTAAATTTTAATCAAGTTTTTTAAAATAAGTAATTGAGAATGGAACATGAGAAACATGTATATCCTTAGTAATGAAAGGAAAATAAAATAGAAATATATGTAAGGAATATAAATAAATTATATATAATAAGTAAATGTGAATAATATAGATATAAAATGATGAAATTAGATATAAGGGATAACAAAAAATAAAAGGGTGTGGTTTGAGAGTTTCCATACCTCAGCTCTAGAAATTCTGGGTACATGCATTTAAATTTCAATGAAAAAATAAATTTTGTAAATAAATAATTTTTATTTTTATTTTATATTAGAATTATTATGTTTAATTTATCTTCATTCATGATTATTTTATCACTATTTAATGTTCTTGTTCACCAACCTTATGATGTTCATTCCATGGTATTTAGGTTTCATAGGATTTTTATAATAATATATAATCTTTTAAAGTGGATCCATATCTCTAGAAGTATAATGGTATGGAGTTAATGTAATTATAAACATTTCAAATGTAATGAATATAATATTATCTTCAAAATAGGCATGTTTCATAGATTATAATGGTTAATGTTTAATGGGTAGTTCATTAACAAGTTTTTTCGACCTTGATAAACTTAATCATTTTCATTTAATATTTATGTTTTTAATCAATTATGGAGTATTAAAAAAATTAAATATAAATTTTATCAAAATATTTAACCATAAAATGTTAATTACAATGAGGGTGAAAATGATGAAAAATTTAATACTTCATCCATGAAGGCTGGAAACTAACTATAACATGGAGTCATTTTCATTGAAGAATAAATTATATGTAGGTATATATTGGTAATTTTATTAATATAATAAAAAATAATTATATATATGATAATTATGTAACTACATTTGGATGATTAGAATATATTTATGGGAGATAGAGAATGAAAAATAAAATAGATCGGTTGGGATAATTACCTATTTCGTTGGAGGCCTTACATTGAAACTCTACATGCGATTAAGGAATGGTGTTTTATGAAGACTATAGACTGAAGAACATATATAGGAATGATGGAAAGGTATTTTTATTTATTTTTTCAGTAAAATAATTTATTTGTTAGGAGAGGTGGAGGGGTGATGGGGGTATTTATAAGAGGATGATAAGGGTTCTTTATGAAGAAAGTATTTATTTATTTTTTATTTTTTTCATATGATTTCCAATAATGATGAAATATTTTACTGTAAATAGTAATTTTTGCTTTTTAGGTAGAGAAACCGGTTTCATACTTCATCAAATATTTAATTAATCATATATTTACCATATAATGGAAGTTACCATATTTTTGGGTCCTTCAATATTGAATGAAATTTATCTTTTATAGAAAAATAGAAAAAATATACTCAAAATAAATATCAGATACCTATTATAAAAAATACATACATTTTATCAAAATGATTTTTTAAATATGAAAAGTTTAATTTTTATATAATATAATTTTTAATAAAAAATATAATTTTTTATAACATGATTATATTTTTGACCCTTAGATAAATTAAATATGATTTCAATAATTATACTATTTTTTAGATTTAAATTTTTTTTTATTTTTTTGGAAAAAAATTAATATATATTTGTAAATATAATATAAAATTTATTTTAACAAAATGATACATATATTTTCCCCAAGAATAGAATTTAGTTTCATTATATTTAACAATTTTATTTAATTTTTTCATAATATAAATACCTCATATTTGTATTTCATAAGATGCTAAAATAAAATTTTTACAATTCAAATAGTCTAATGACTATTCTAATGGATAGGTTACTATTCCTATTGGTTAGGTTATTACTACAATGGTAATATTTATAATGCCCATATTTTTTTTATACTTCCCATAAATTCCACATAGTTATTTCATTATTCATTAAGTAAAATTCATCCCATGGTTATATTCTTCATTCTCCAAACATAATTTATATTATCAATTATTTGTCCTTTTTAGGGAATTTTTATGGGTTTAATTATTCTAGGAGACCACAGGGTTCATAAATTTTCCATTTGATTTAATTTATGTTTTTGATATTATTATCACATTTTATTAAATTTAATTATATTATGTATATTTTTTCCTTATATTTATTATTGTAAATTAATATTATAAAAATATATATATTTTAATTTTGAGGTGTATGTTTTCTACTATACTAATTAATTTAAAAACATTATTATTCAGAATGTAAATTACATATAAATAAATCTATGTCACCATTTTTATATTTCTTCTATGAAATTTCATTTCAGACACTATGAATAAAACCAATAAGGGTATTTATTATTTGTTTCTTCTTTAGATTCCTATGTTTTTTATTTATAGTTATGGTTATTCCAAAGTACATTGAAAAGGATATTTTCCTTATTACATAGATATTTTTATCTAATGTACATGATCTCCACAAAATAATCCTTACAAATCAGTGCATGATCTAACTATATCACGTCTGAATTAATTAAATGTTAGTGATCAGAAAAATAAATCATTATTAATTATAAATAGAACACATAATGATCTCGATATTGGTTTGGAGAAAGCTCAAGAAGAACATCTATAACTCAAATGCAATCCAGAATCTTAATTGGTAAGATGTATCTCAGATTTAGGGTTCCCATTATCCGAAACATTGTGAACATATTCCATGGATATATGAGATGTAACACTTTATCTCCAACAGAAAACTATATATCTTGTAAATTATTATAAAAATATTTTTTTTATCAACTCTTTTATTCATTGATTTGTTGCTGAATGATTTTCAACTTCTCATCAACTTCTTTGACCCTTTTATCTCCCAATAGCTTATTATCTAAAACATTATTAAAGCATATCAGAGTTTTCTATTTCTCTATATAGATAGATTCTAAAGGTTCAATATCAATAATATAATGTAAGTTATTATTTTATGGGAACATTAATATTAGAATATATTGATCTAGTCCCCATTGTAATTTATTGAAACATATTCACCCTATCTCCTAGTTTATATATAGTATTTTAAAAGTTTCAATTTTCATATGGATGATAAGATGTATTGACATTGAACTATATGATTCAAGAATGTTAATGACATTTCTTGAACTATGTGGTTATATTATGATCTAAATAAAATACCACCAATAGTGATGTTTCATTTAGCCTCACCACCTCTATGATATATATCATTTAAATTTGATTGATTATGAATTCATTATAAATGGTGATGAAGTCAGTAGTCTTTATATTATGGTCTACTATAACCCATATAGAATTTAATTTATAATATTTATTTGAATAAACTTGGAAAAAATCTATGATGGTGTTATCACATTACAATATAGTTATATTTAGTGGATGATTATCTCTATGGATTTTTCTTTTATACCTCTAATTGTTGTCATAACATGCACTTCAATGTATATGAAGTAATCAAATTATTAAAATTTTCCAACCATATTTTCTTATAGGGATTTATATATATCTATTTGCTCCTTCTATGGATATAAAATGATTAGATATAAATATCATATAGTAGATCCATCATTATTTCTGAATCTGATGGTATGCATAATCATGTCCAAAATCATATAACATATTCTTTATAAATGACAAACTTTGATGTTTTCTTATTAATAATTCCATCCACCTTACATTGTATCACTATACCCCCCTCAGATATATTATCTTATTTTTTATAATAGATTTTTGAGAAATCATTTAATAAATGTAGGATATTTTCAAACCAATTATGATTCCCATGTACATATTTATTCAACATGTCCATAAAAATTTATAGAGTTTTCATGAGTATCAATGTAATCACTATGAGATAATATTTTCCATACCTTTTATGACAGGAATTCATGATATTATCATCCTTAATTAACTTTAATTGATGATATACCTTCCAAATATACATTTTTAATGAGTAATGGTCCCCATGTAACAGATTAAAAAATTGATCAATCCATATTTGGGGTATTTATTATTTATCATGTTATTTATAAGTTCACAATAATATATCCAGAGATATATTATAACATATATATTCTTGAATTAGAGTAAATACACATTTAATTTTTAGGCACAAGGGTGTATGAAACCTATAAAAGACATTTTTTATAAATCAATATAAAATATTATTTGATAATTATTCCTTTAATAAAACTATAATCAATTTTAGAACCATAAAATTTTAGAATCTCTGGAAACTGGGATATATAATAAATTTTTTATAAGTGGCTAAAATTATCTCCTCATATGTTCTCTACTACTATAACCGTTTATATATAAATCATGCATAAAACATTATTCTTATTCAAGGACTCAAAAAACAGAATAAATGGTGGACATAGACTCTTAGTATGTGTTAAAAGGTGATATATCAATGACCATTTAGACATAACATGTGAATAATGGTATGAGAATGTGACATTAATCATTCAAAATCATACCCATAATCTCTAATATCATAAACATGTTCCATGAGATAAATCTTATATGATCATAATACATGAGTCATAAAAGAATCAAATATCATGGCCCATGAGAACATAACATTTGAATAATATTATGCTATAAAAGTGTATAATAAGTTTGTAATAATCGTAATCATTGATCTCGTATGTGAATTCTACCACCAACACATTCTTTACTATATATTTTATGTACAACATCCACTATAACTGCATTGGGATTGGGATAACCTCATGAGTACTCTCTTTTATCAGGATTGAGATTACCCCCATACACCATCATTATTTATAATTTGGATAAAATCACATGTACCATTCTATATAAAATAACATTAATCTTTAACTATTTCATTGGAGGGTTATATAATACCTGGTCCATCTATAATATAATTATAAATCTATTCTTATTTTTGAAATAAGTTCATAAAAACATTGATCATAACTTATCTTGGGAAAAATAAAATGGGTTTCACCATCATAACATAATCATTTCCCTAATACATCGATTCAAATATTAAATATGTTATCATTGATTCATAACCATAGTATATAATATGTAACATCAAATGATGTTATCCTAGATAAAAAACCAATTTAAAAGATCACTAGAATATTTTCTGGGGAAAATAAATATTTCATTTATAAATAATATAATAAATTATAAATATTTATCAAATATTAAGGATATAATTTTATTTTAATATAAATTTTTAAAATTCATTATAAATATTCAAACCTATGAGTTGTTATGATTGTGGAAAATTGTCATTTTTCATGTACATTAAAATGATGATCCCATTCAGAATTTCAAAAAATTACTAGAATATTCCTTTTAATATATTAATTTTAAATTAATATATATATATAAGTTAATTGAAAAAATATATTATAATTTATGAAATATTATTGAGAATATTTTTATAAAACATGGATAATTAATAAGAATGATATTAATATAAAGAGAGAAATAAGGCCAATTTTCCATAAAAGTGTTCTTTTGGTCACTTGAGTACATAAATTGAGGAAAATGAAAATATAAACAAATTTCATAAGAAATAAAAAAAAGAATAATAATATTTATATTATTCCTAATATATTGATTATGAAATTTCATAATCATAATTTTAATGACAAACCATGCTGGTAAACAATGAAATTTTATCATTAATTTTTTACCACACTAGTAACTATCAAAATAAAACCTCATGAAAGAGTGAATCTTATATGGGAATATTTATCCACATAATTTTTAATTAGGATAATAATAAATAAATTCATTTTATTTATATACACCACATATAATAAACAAATGATGAATTTGGGATGTGTCTCATACAAAAAAACAAAGATGAAAATATCATACCTTTAGTTATAATTTCATCAAAAGAATGTTAATATCATTTGAAATAAATAAAAATTGATTATAATTCAAAAAAATATTCATTTACATACACATATGATCATATATTATCCACATATAACATTTCAAAGCACATTTATTAATAATTGTTTATTTAAATCTTTATTTCCTTATGTTAAATGTTTAGATTTTCATTAGAATTTCTATTTGGTAGATGTATTCCTTTTAAATTGATCAGGGTTACATCATCCTTAAAATCTTATTTATAACATTAATATTATATATATTAATTATATATATTTATACTATTTCGTAAATGGAAAATATTGAAAAATTAATTACATTATCCATCGAGATGTCATGTTGTCTATACACATGAACTGTATTTTTAGTTTTCAATAGATCGAATAAAAGAAGGATAAATAAATACTTCCCTTAAAATAATAATAATAATAATAATATCATATATATATATATATTAAATATATCCTTATTAATATCCATGTAATGATTAAATAAATAAGAAATCACATTACATCGTTGAGGTGGTAGTCTACACTTACAGACAAGCAACATGATCGTTTTACAATTGATGGTAACATAATAAGGTTAAAAGTATATTATAATTAAATATGAATAATTATATCATAACTATCATATATAATTATTAAACACATAAAAATAATCATACATTAAATTTGGTGATGCAAAACAAATTGTATCTCTATGTGGATGTGGTAGTCCACATATACACAATAGTGATAATATCACATCCGATTTGATGGAATAAAGGCTGCATATTGTTGGTTACAAAATCAATATAAAATTTAAATATAATTAGGTAACATAATATACTATTTCAGGATAAGTAAATTTTATTTTTAGGAGGTAGAAGAAGAAATAAATTGAAAGAGGTCACATTAGATAATTACATATTTTCCTGTAGGCCTCAAATAGATCCTCTTTTAACAAACCCTGAAATAGTATTTTAAGAAAAATACCTCTAAATCATGAAAAATTAATTTTATCAAACAATTGTAATGGTTTTGGTTGATCTATATGGCTCTATGTGGTGTAAATAAAATATATAAGTTGTGTCCTTTTATATGGGAGGGAAATGATAAAATTTGAATTAAAGAAAGTTTAAAATATAATTGAGTTATTCATAAGTAAAATGAATAAAAAAGGACATATATTTGAATATAAATATTTTAGGGTATAAATATCATAATAAAAATAAATTTAGATAGGTTTTTGTATCATATTAAATCTTAACTTTTGGATTAACCCCTTGCTCAACCAATATTTATCTTAACCATGGTAATCAAAATTTTAATATCAAAGGTTTATAATTTTAATTATAAGGAAATATTTTCCACATAAGTGTCCAAGAGATGAAATTTTAATCCATTTATCATATTAATTTGCCTCTTATATTTTTTATTTGGTTGCAATTTATTTAAAATTTTTATCTTAAAATACTATTAATGTCATTTAACGAACTATACACATATTTGGCATTAAAAAGAGTATGACTACAATTTATGTCAAATAAAAAAATTAAAAAATTAAAAAAATATAATATGTTATTTTAATATATTTAATTCTTGGGGAACTATAACTCACAAAAAATTACTATTAGTGTATTTTAACGATATCTGAATTAATTTTTTACTTCATTCGCAAGCCCAATGTCTGTGATGTGTATGCAATTAATGTAATTATTTACTCACTAATATTTTAAAATAAATTACCATGTTAAATAACTAATTTAACATTCATATAATCATTTATAATAGAACTTATCCTATTTTTATATTTATGTATTTTTTTAATGATATTAAATTTAAGGGAATGAAATTTTTTATTTACATTTTTCTTCAATTGAAATAGAGGTCACAATAAAAAATGGCGCCATGTGGGCCAATATTTGATAATTGGATGAAAGTTTCCAATCTATACCAATAAAATTAGGCAAAGTAATTATTTGGTGTCATCTTGAGATATAAAATATTTGTTTTAGTCTTATTTTATCCACTTCACCTTTACCGAGGTGAATTTTCAGAACAAAGTCAATATTAATAATAACCAAAATTAAAAAGAAATATTAACAAAATTTGATCATCCAGATTCAAAATACAGTATTAATTTTTCAAATTTTAGTTTGTCTAAGTGGTATAAATTTAGTTTAAAATTACTATACGAAATGCGATTAAAGTAGATTTTTAGAAAATATATTTCTATCAAAAAAATAGATTTATTATTATCACATGCATATAAAAGAATTATAAGAAATAGAATTTATTTAAAGAATATATAATATATTCATTTCATTTTAAACCTTCAAAAATAGTTATTATTTAAACATTTTATGATAAAAAAATGTACGTATAAAAAACATTTTCGGAGAACATCTCTTTTACTTTTAAAAGTCATTATTTTCATTTCTAATAAATTTATATAAAATGAATTCATATTATACATGTGTTAAAAATAAATTTTTCATAATTTTTTGTCTTATTCATACCCACTATTCAAACATCTAGGTGAAGAGTATAAAATTAAATAAAAATATTTCAATAGTATCACATAGTTCATTTAAACATATTTTTTCTATAATGATTGATATAGATGAAGCTAAATTTATTTAATGATAAATAAATCATAAAATAGTTTTTTTGTTACATTATACCCCTTTAAAACTAATTTTTCATTTGAAATTATGTCACATTGATTCAACAAATGAGGATATCTCTATTTTATCACATAATCATGTTTCTATGTTGCTTTATTGAATATCTAATTCCTTTGGAGAATTTTTGAAAAATGAGTACTTTTTTGTAATTTATCTTTATCGTATAATATTTATATATAGTTTTGTTCATATTAAGGATCATGTTCTAGTAGTAAAACCTCTATGTTTGGTACACATGAAGTATTAGTTATATAAAACTCTAAGAGAGATACGTGTAATACATAGTGAACTTGAGAGAGGTTTGGTGGAAGAACCATGTGATATGATATCATCCCTAATAAATCAAGAATATAAAAGGTGGAAATATACCTAGGGATCATCTTTAATTTCTTGTAATATATCATAACCTTATTCCATAGAGAAACCCCCAAAAATACATTCTCACCATATTCAAATTGATGATTTTATTGATGAATGTAAGCATAAATTTTAGGTTGAATAGGACATTTCTTCATGTGTTGTTGAATGGATTATACATTCACTTCTATTACCTCATGTTATTAAAAAATGATATGAGACAAAATAAGTAATTTTAATATCATTAACATCATATGGGAGAAGTTTTTTGGGGTGTATATTGGCATACATCAAGTAGTTTTACATAATGTAAAAAGTAAAATGTATTGTAGTTTTTTTCATATGACTAGAATGTATTCAATGTAATTTATTATCATAATTTTGGATGTGACTATGAAGTTTAATGTCTTTTAGTGAGGAAGCTTTCATGTGGTTTAACATCATGAAACTAAGATATGGGTGTTTGGTAATTTAAAGTTACATGGACTATACATCGACAATACATTTTAATGTCATATAATGTGGACTTTAGTCAAATATAGTTTAACGTAATGATATCATGATGAAATGAACATGGAATAAATTTGTGAAATATATTTTCCATGAAACCATGAATTGGCGGAGGGACTGATATGGTCTTCATCCATTATAATAAATTAGTATTCTTAGTTGTAGTAGACCTTAATTATGATGTCAGGACCCTCTAATTTTGGATCAATCTCTAGGGGTTTCTTCCTAGGAAACATTGATGTTCTGAGAGATAACATCAGTTATGCATAGAAAAATAAAAAGGAGAAATTTCTTGTTAAATCCTCATGTGACTCAGTTCTAATGGATTTCATGGTTATTTAGTGTATGCAAACTTACCTAATCAAGCCACCTCTATTTATCAAGTTATATCTGAGACTTCCCATCTTTAAAAACCAATTTCAAATATAATTGAATAGAGAGGGAAGATAAACATTGATGGTAAAAACTTCTTTTGAAACATATAAAAGAGAATATGGGTTTACCTGTTTAGGGGTATGAGTTCTGGTTTGAAAATAAAAAAATTAAATGATTTTATTTTAAGATTATTTATTATCCTTGTCTACAATTTGATAAAGGTTGTTACATATAGTCTCAATAAATTTATCTATATATTTTTCACAATTTCATGATAGTAGGATAAACATTCGCACTGGATATTATATTTTAAATAATTTTAAGAGTAGAAATTTATTTCTTTTTCAATGAATATTGTGTGAGGGAAACCAAATTTGGTAATGATATTATTATTAATAACGTTTATGATATCCTTCCACCTAAAAATATTTAAGGATATAGCCTTAGCATATTTAGAGACAACGATGGTGGAGGTATGGTTATAATTGAACTATCTATCTATATCCATGGGAATGTCCCCCTGATATCCATTCCCTAAATGAAAAATGACTAATAGTATTCTACACTATGTAGTAATTCTAGGGGTTAATGAGTGATGATGTACTGAATCTGATAGGCATGAAACAAATTTTTAAATCCATGAAGTCTTTCATTATTAAAGGAAAAAGGTACCCATGTACCTTGATTTGATTGAAGATATTGTATCCCAATTTATGAGTATTGCAAGTGTAGGCGTGGACCTCTTGCATAAAAGAGAGGGGCCACTACTCAAAATAAGATCTATACTAATGGTTTTTGGAAAACCATTGGTATAGTACACTTATATGGATTTATAACAATGGTTTGGACAAAACTATTGGAATAGGTCACTAATTTGGACATATACAAATAGTTTGGAAGAAAACTGTTGGTATAGTTCACTAGTTTGGACCTATTCCAATGGTTTGTGCCAAAACCTTGGTATATGGTGACTATTATGAATCTATTCCAATGGTTTGGCCCAAACCATTTGCATAGGTCAAAATTAGTGACATATACCAATGGTTTTGGCCAAATCATTGGTATAGGCCCCCCAATACCAACGGTTTTTACAAAACTATTGGAATATGTCCCAAAATCAATGATTTTATTCCTACAGTTCTCATAACCATTGTTATAGGTCTATACCAATGGTTTTGAGAACCGTTGGTATCGTTACATTAATTTTTGAGGGATTATTCTTATATATAACATTAAATAAATTAAAATTTAAAATATTTATGATAATACATTTATATATTTATGAAATTATGTTAACAAATGTCATGTTAGGTTAGTGGTTAGGTCATTCAATCATAAACTGGAGGTACTAGGATCAAAATCAACAAAATGCTTCTTTTTTGGAATACATATACCAATGGTTTTATGGAACCATTTGTATGGATTCTTCATATTACTTATACAAACTGTTTGAAAAAATGTTCGTATAGGCATATACGAACAGTTTTTTCAAAACTATTGGTATTGATCTATCCCCATGACTTACTAGACAACGTTTCTCCAAACCATTGGTATAAGATATACCAACAGTTTCGAGGCCTATACCAACAATTTCAAAACGTTTTTATAGAGTATTTTTCTAATAGTTTCCATCCTTAAATTCACCATAAGAGGATCTCGCCGATGCCTTACAAAAACATGAATTTCGATGAATTAATACCATCATAGAGAATTTTATTCATTTTGAACCATGAAATATATTATATACTAGCAAATTTCAGAATAAAAATCCAAATTTGGAGGTAGTCTACTATAAGATACATCCATCCAATCATGGAATTATTTTCGGAGGATATATGCTCACCTTGATCTGGGGTGGTGTGGATATCATTGATTTTATCTATATCATTGATGATAAATGCAGAGGACGCCCTTTAGTGATTGATCTAAATTTCAATCATACTCTGGTATTGGTATAAAATAAATATCATTTTTCTATCCAATGCATTGGTATGTGCACTTTTTGATTGCTTGATTCTAGAAATATTGCCTTTATGGGGAAATCAACCATAAACCATCTTATAAAATAATTTTTAGGGGATATTTCTTCCATATTAATAGCATTCTCATTGTTGATTTTCTTGATTAACAATTCAATGTCACCTTTGGTACTTAACTGTGATACTACTATCTCTAGATTTATTTCCACACCTAAAATTATGGCATAGTATTATGCCTAAATTTTCTTGCATATTTTTTTGATAGAATAAGTATGGAAGAATTAATTTCTATTTAAATATGGGAATAATAAAAAAATAATTTTTCCCATTAGTCTTATTGTTGGGATTTAGGATGAACCATTAATGTAATTCCCCTATATCTATTGATTTTTTTCGATAGAGGAAAAAATTTCTCATTGATATTTATATTATCCTTTAAATTATCTATGTTAATTTTTTATGAAATAAAATAAACCAATACATGGCCATTTTATTACTTACAAGAAAAAAACATATGACAAACTATAGTATAATGACAACCTGTTTCACTATACCCCTAGTAAACATGTGAAAATTGATGAAATCATTCCGGCTAGAAGTAATATAGATAAGGCATCCAATCATACATCTATAACTGGTTTGATCCATTTTTTCATAGCTTCATTAAGATCCAATTTATATGTGGGACTCATAGGTGTATCACTACTCTTAGTGTAATCCAAATAAAAATGTTTTAATAGATATATAACAACACTATTATTTATTACAAACATAAATCAGAGTCATTACAAAAACATGCACTTATGACAACTCCGAGTATCGAGAGGTCTAGTGTCTTAGGAAATTAGAGACATTACATGACAACATACCACATAAAATACAACATATTTATCGAAAACGTCATTTCCATGATCAACTCATTCCTTCACACTTAACAATGCATGGGATAACATGAGGACATATATGAGAAAGGGGTGAGATATAAATCTTGGTAAGGTAGTAAACAAGGCATAATATAAAGAATAAAAAAATTTACGCAATAGGAATACCAATGGAGCTAAATAGAAACGTGAACATAAAGGCATGATATAACATGATTACTATAACATGGAAATGTGGAAATAAAATAAAACGTGATATTAGAATGACCCAAGTATCATTTCACATATATCATCATGATTAAATCCTCATTTCACTTGAATTAGCAAGATTAAACCCTCGTTTCACATGAATTATCTTGGGTAAACTATCATTGTACTTGAATTATCATGAGTAAACCCTAATTACACATGAATTAGGATGAGTAAAAACTCATTGAAATTGAATTAGAATTAGAAAACCCTCATTGAACAAGTCTTATCATGATACTAAACACTACCGAATGCAATAGAGTACTATCAGGGTGCACCCTTCATAAACATTTCATTTCATGCTTTAATGTGCCTCATGGATCATCTAACATATAATAATTAAAAATTGTCATTTATTACACGATAAAGTCATGGGGAATAAATAAATTTTTGTAACCTTTCATATGTATATGTAATTAAAGGTTACTAACCTTGATATTGAAATGGGTATGGTATTCACTACACAGTAATATTGTCCTAGAAAATCATGGTGTGATTTCGGCAGCATAACGACGTGACATAAATATTCATAAAAGAGGCTCATGGGAGAGAAAAGGGAATCTAATAATATGTAAATGAAATAGAAAGTAAGGGGTAATATTTATAAATTTCCCAACACATGGAATTTGGAAATATAAGGATAAACATAATAAAGAAAGATGAAGAAAGAGGAAAAATGGAATAACTCTTACAAAATATTAGCATGGTAACGAGTGTATGTGGGAGGGATTAATAATAGAGAAAGAGGTATATAATCATTTGAAAATAAGGAGGGAAGTATGGTGGAGGTTTGAAATAACACCCAATCATTTTTAATAAAAAATAAAATGGTATATCAACATAAGGAAACTTGGAAAAAAATGAGAAAGGGATAAATCCCATAAGAAAATTCAGCATGGTAACGAGTACACATAAGGGTTCATAAGAGGTATAAATGAGAGTGATAGGGGATTCCATCATTTATATATGAAATTTTAATTGAGGAGGAGAAATAAAAACATATCCCAACATATGAATGAATTAAATTCTAGGACATAACATGAAAAGAATGCTTGATAAATGAAGAGGGTGGAAGATCCCTTATGGAAGTTCAGCAAAGTAACATGGGTTCTTAAAAGATCATAGGGGGTATTTATGAGAGTGAGTGGAATATATCATCTTAAATCCATCAAATGGACAGAATGGGGTTGTGGAACTTCATAACTCAACATATAAATATGGAACTAAGGAAACCTAATGTTAAAGTGTAGCTTTAATGGAAATGAGAAGAGTGAAATCCCTTACGAAATTTTGGCATAGTAATAGCTTAGGTAAGGGTCAAAAAGAGGGAGGATAAATAATAAATCATTTAAATAACAACAAATGGAAAATAATAGAATTATTATAAAATAATCTCATTATAAACATTAGAAATTACAAGAACTACTTTTAAATAACAGACATGAATTTGAAAGGAGGAACGGAAAGCGAGGATCCCTTACATGAAAGTGTGATCCCAAAGGCTTGGGAGAGTCTTCTTGGAAGATTGGGGGGTTAATTTAGTAGACTATAGGGAGTATGGGTCAAGGGTTTTTATATAGAAAAATGGTTTGAGTGATGTTTAATGTGAGGTTGGGTGGTTTTATATAGGAAATGAGTAGGAATTCTTTGTTATTTAGGTTTTCAACACTAAACATAAAAAATTTCCAAAAAAGAAACTATCCCTAGCTTTTTCCCCAAGTTTCATAAAAATGGGAGTGGTATAAAATATTTTCTAATTAAAAGGGTAGAACAAATTAAAATATTAGGCTTTTTTGTAGAGGTGAGTCAAACTCTCTTGGAAATCATTTTGAAATGTTAAAATATTTTATAAGTCTTGGAGGGTCCATAATGGAATTGTAAAATTTAAAAAAACAAATATAAAATCACAATATTTTATGTTAAAACATATATTGTCTAAATATACATTTTATAGTATTTTATTACATCACTATTGGGTCATTATGATTTCATAGACACATTATATATTTATATGTTATTTAATTTTTACCCAAAAAAATGATTGTCTCATAATATTATGAAAAAATCATTAATAGATAATTTTCAAATCCTGATTCAAAAAATAATATTAATTTTATCTAAATAATTTATAAAATATTTTAACTTCTACTTTTAAAATAAAAACATTCATTTATTGAAAATTAACGTGTTTTGACAAAAACGGTTTCCAAAACATAAAAAAGATACATTTCAATTCCTAAAAATTATATTATCATTTATAATTTATAAAAATATTATAATAATAATATTTTACTAAGATATTATTTATTCTAAAAAATAAGTAATTAACAATAAAAATTTAATTTAATTTTATGAAAACATAATTCTTATAAAACTTAATACTTAATCATTTATAGAGTAAAAACAATAAGTAATAAATATAATCTTCCCTTGTAATTAAAATGTGTTTTCTTATAACACTATTAATATAGAAATAGTAATAAAACCTCAGTTTAATATAATATTTTATATATTTCAAAAATGTGTCATTTTATCCGAAAAATTGATTTATCTAATTCATTATATGTTTAGGAAAAACTATTCTCTTAATGGAATTTATGGTATAAAACTTTTAATTATAAAAGGGGATTACAAATTAAGTAACTAATTCTTTATTTAATTAACCATTATAACACCTACATTTGACCTAAGGGTAAGGTTTGTGATGGTGGCAGACTCTTAGGGCAGCTTAGATAACATTGCCTGTGTGGAAATATTTATTAACATGAAATACTCTTGTAGGTGATTATTTTAAAACATAACGTGTTAAAGAATAGCTTGGTCATGGTAAAGAGATAATCCCATTTATTCTACCTCCTTTCCGAGCTCTGAAAAATGAGCTTCATATGGCTCGAGTCTATTGGATTTGGCCATTGACTCTTATTTCTGAATTAATTTTTCCATTATCATTTCTATTAATAAACAATTATTATAACTTTAAAAATATTATTGTTTTCAATTTTCATATTGATCTTCAATAATAATTGACAAATGGTCATATATTATTCAAAAACTAATAGTTACATCTCAATTTATACTTATATATTTTTAATTAATGTGACATAACAAAACATACATTTCCATGATACAAAATATTATTCAAAATTTTTGTGTTGTTACATGATCCTTAGTATATTTACTTTTATTTTAAATGATTCATTCGTTATTGTAAAAATATGAAACCAAGAAATAATTTTATCTCACCCATTAAACTCAATAGAAATTCATTATTTCTATAATCTATAAGAAATAATATCAACAAAATATCTTTGTAATGCGAAAACCTTTTTTTTTTCTACAAAAATTATAAGATTAGAAATACCTTCTAAAAATATTTTTAAATAAGAAATGTACTTATCATATCATACAAAGATCATAGTTATTGTTTCGAACAATATAAATATTTTGTTAATTTGATATCATGAGTTGGAAAATGGGGATTTTGAATACTAGGGGGTTGTTCCAAAAAAACATCCTCAATTATATACCCATTTAAGAATACCCTCTTAAAATAAATTTGATAAAGTTTGAAATCTATATGAGCTACATACGTTAACATTATTATAATTGATTAATGTATAGATACTAAATAAAAGGTATCTTAATACTTTATTCCTTCTTCATTACTACAACCATGGTAAACTGGTGGGGCCTTGTTCCTTACTATCATTCATGATTCATCTACGTTGTTTCCAAAATCCCATTTAGAACCTATAATAATGGTGTCCTTGGGTATTTCAAATAGTTCCCACACTTTATTTATTTCAAATTGATTTAGTTTTTATTTCATATCCATTACCTAGAATTTATCATTAACAACATCATTTATGTTCTTTGGTTCAATCTGGGACAAGAATGATTGATGTTCAAATTGATTTCAAAGAGAATCTCCAGTCAATGAACCTATATCTAGTTCTCTAGATACAATATCTAAAAGATGGTACTTAAGGGTCCTAAAATCTCAAGAAAAATTAGTTATAGACACTTTAGGATCATCAACAGGTTCATGTTCATGTTATGGAAATTCATAATAACTAGATTATTTTTTCTGCTTGGATTATAATAGAGTTAGTAGGTTTGGAATTTAAATAAATTGAAGAATAACCATCCCCATTTTTTACAACGATTCCATGGGTTCATGTAGATTTATTTTAAAAAATTTTACATGAGAATTCTATATAAAAATCTCATTACCTTAATTAGAAACTCTATAAGATTTTCTAGAGTTTAAATAACCCAAAAAAATTCCTTCTTCGCTTTTTAGAGGATTTTTTTTCAAATTATCAATAGAATTAAGAATAGAGAATTTGAAACCAAAAACTATAATGTAGTTAATATTAGAATTTATACTATTAGAAATATTATATTGGGTATTCTTTATGATAGTTCTGATTAAAAATAAATTAATTATATAATAGTTTGTCTTTACAGCCTCTACCCAAAAGTAAGTAGGTAGGTAATATTCAATTAGCATAGTTCAATCTATCTCTCAAAGTTTTAAATTCTTTATTTTCTAACTCCATTATGTTGAGGGGTCAAATAAGTAGAGATGTTATTACTATGGACATTTTATTAGAAAAAATTTCAATGTTCTGGTTTTAAATCACATGTCCATTGTCACTTCTTAGGGTATTAATCATAATTCCACTTAAAATTTCTAGAGATTTAGCATATTCGGTTAAGCAATACCAATATTCACTTTTGTATTCTAGGAAGAACACCCATGTATACATAGGGAATTAATCTACACGTACATTAACATTGTTCTTTCCATTTATACAAGAATCACTATATGATCCAAATAAATTCATTTGAAGAAACATAAGAGGCTTATTAGTGGAATGTTCTTTCTTGGATTTGAAAGAAATATCGTGTCATCTCCTTTTTTATAGGGGTTGCAGATTTTGTTGTTTTGGAACTCATGTTTTGGTAGATATTTAACTAGAACATTCTTAGTCATATTCTTAAGTGAGTGAATTTTATAGAGGCATAGTCTCATATTCCATGAACAAAATTTTTTATTAATGGAACTCAAGTAGGAAACATTTTTATAAATAGAAGAATTATGATCAAGTGTATAAAAATGTTCATTCTTTAAATATAAAAAATTAAATCTAATTTTGAATCAAAAACATTACAAGAATCATTTTCAAATTTAACATAAGAACCATAATCACATAGTCGTGAGATGATAATAAAATTATACTTCAAGCCATTAAAAAATACTACATTCAAAATTAAACAAAATTGATATTACCAATTTAGCTGAGGCAAATGATTTTCCCATTAGAATTGTCACCTAAGGTAAAATAACCACCATAAACCTTTAATAATTTCTCAAAACATGATTAGTCACCTTTCTTCTTCCTCAGAAACCCACATTCCATTTATAATTGAATTTTATAGGATCTCTCTAATAATCATTCCTAAAAAAATTATTAATGAACTGTTTTTGGTACCTTGATTTCCTGGGACTAGAAGTGTTTGTAATATTGTCCATAAAAACCAAAATTTATTTAAAATATTTCTTATAAATTGACTATACACTTTTCAAAATGATTTTATTGGTCAATTATAAAAATAACCGGTACGAGTTCTGTCAAATTTAGACTCATGTATAAAAGTGCTCTTTACTATTATTCTTTGTCAAGGTTGCTATCATAAACTTGTAATATACTTATTGGTGACATTTTTTCCTAGTATCTATGTAAGTGTTTCTCTGTCAATTTTATATATTTCTAAACACATCATAAGGTTATAATTAGAAAATTTATGTTTCATGTTACCTTTTAATAACTAACCATTCTTTTAGTTTTCAATAGATACATCTAATTTAAAAATCAATGATAACACTTGCTATTTTTTGAGAAAATTATATTTATACTTAAGTTCATTGAAATTGACTTCTATAATTTATCAATATTCAAACATCTCTTCTTGAGACATATAATCATCATTATGTTCATTCTCAAAGTTATCATAAATATGTATAGAAGATAAAGTAGGTATATGAGAGGTATTTTTCAGGAACTATTTATTGGATATATTAGTATTTCTTCATTATTAGAGTTAGAATCATTGAAGAGGTCCTTTGAGCCCTCTATATTGGTTTCATAGAATTCTTATACAATTAGTATCTATCATAATATTGTTTTTTTATTTCTATTTTGGAGAGTCTCCCCTATCATGTCATTTTCTTTTTTATTTATAATAGGTTATTTCATTATCATAATACATCCAATCCTTTTTTCAGTTTCCTTTATTCTCATCATTTCCTATATAGTTTGGATTTAAGAAAAATATCTTATTTATATAAAACCTATTTATCCTTATGAATAGATGGACTATTTCCTCATTTTTTTCCATTGCTAACTCAATTACATTTGAAATTTCATCTTAAATATTTTCCTTTTATTTTTTTCCTTTTGGTTGGATCCAGTGGACTTGAACTCTACTGAATTTATTTTTTAATTTCCATCCTCCTCTCAGTTTACTTTAAACTATTCTTCACACATCACTAGTTTCCCAGTCATCTCCTTGACTGGTAGTTTTCTAATTTCACATGACTCTCTAAATGAAACATATGTGCATCTCCATCTTTTGGGAAGGCATATTTGAAATTTTATAATAAGTTCTTTATTAGACACTATATTTTCCATCGAGATCATGGTTTTCACAAAAATTATTTTCATAAGATACACATAAAAAATTCATCATCAATCTACATATTAATAGTATCATACTTAATGGTATATTTATTAATTCTCTTCTCTTTAACATTGACTTTTACTTCATTAGAAACAATTAATGTGTCTCAAATCACATAAGGAGTTTTCATATCAGAAATTTTACTAAATTCCATAGATCCTGGATCATAATAATGGGAATCCATATATTTTCAATTGATTTTATGTTCTGTAGTATTAACATCATCTATAGTAATTATATAATCCATTAGATACTCATACATAGTCTCAATATTTGACCAAATCTCAAAAACCCATTAATTCTATATTTATTTTCTTTTTAATATTCCACTATGAATAATTATTTCCATTACAAATTGAGTTTTTTTTTGTATCATAATTTCTGTTTATATTATCCATTTAACGAATTAAATATAAAAATAAAAAAATTTAAGATATTTAATGAACAAATAAAATCATATTTTAAATGTTTTTGAAAAAAATTGATACCAAATATCCTACCCATTGAAAACAAATGTTGGTCTGAGTGAGTATGTCAAGAGGGGGTGAATTGAGTACACAATAAGAATTTATGTTTAAAATTATTTAAATATAATCCCCCAATTAATTTAAATGTGAGCCAGTTAACCAAAAGATAATAACATTATTAGTTTTAATCATTTAAAATATTTCTCAAAATATTGATTATGTTTGAGTAAAAATAATTATTTAAAAAACCATTACTTTTGAAATCAATTTACTTAATGTAGACCTTATTAAAAAAACTAATTATGTATAACTATCAAAGAAGTTGGTTTTTTAATATTTAAAAAATAATTAGTTTTAAATAATAATGAAAAAGTATATTAAAAACAAAACAGACAGCAGAATTAAATACCAGATGATCAATATCAAGTTGATACATAGTCCTCTCCACTTTGAAATCACCTTCAACCTAGTAGTTTATATAGATTAAAATTTTATCCAAAGAACTAATTGGGTATTAAAATTTCTTAACAACAATAAAATCCACACAAGGACCCATTACACACATTATGTGGGAATAAAAAATATAACAAGTCACAACCTTAACCCTACCAAAACATGTGGGAAAAAATGTAAAGACAATGTTGCGAAGATATCTATGTATCTTCCAATTTAAATAAAAATATAATGTGTATAACAATCATAGTAACATAGACTACATGTAATGTTAATGAAAAATAAACATGCTATGAAAATAGAGGATCAGAAGAGATAGTGTTGCTCGGTCTGATATGATCTGCAGATCATGACACTTTGATAGATATTTGATCATAGGCTGGAGTCATGTTTTATAATTTTCATCAAAATAGATTTTCAAAAAATTATTATTCTTTATTGTTGTAAGGAAATTTATATATTTTGTGATTTAGACTACATTGTCGAGTGTCGGAAATTTTCATCATGCAAGATCTTATTTTTTATAAAATAAGGTTCAACTCTCTTCATTTGTGAAGTTATGTGAATATATTAGTTGTTCATCGCTTAACTTCCCATATTAATGAGGGATTCTGCTAACACTTTTATTAGAAACTCATAAAAAATCCAATTGATAAGTAATTCAGATATTGGGTATCCTCAAACTCAGGGCTGACCCATTATTTAATGAATCCCTATCGAGAAATTAAAAAATAATAATTAAAATATGTTTGGGAATTAAATAAAATAAAATTACCAGTATAATCATTGAATTAAAAAAATGATATTATCAGTGATTATTTATAATGGTGAACCTCTAAAAGAGGATGAGTCTAGCGGTGTGACACACTATTGGGGTTTGGATATGAGTGTGAGAGACTATAGCAGTTTATGAGTCTAGTGGTGACACAGAGTCTGGTGGTTATGATTTGGAATGATGTGAAATTATGGAGGTGGGTGAGGGTCTGATGGTATGTTAGGTAGTTGGTGACTCTTCTAAGTGTTAGGTGACTAAAAAAAATATCCAAAATTCAGTACTGAAAGTGGGATATAGTATGGTAGTGTCTTATACTTTGTCAAATTTCCATTTAAGCAGTGACTCATTGGTGACAATGAGTTTCTCCCACAATTAACCAAATTTTTATCCCAGTGGTGAGTCATCCATGATAGTGATTCTTCATTGGTGGTTGCTATACCCCAATAGTGAGTAATTCCATACTCAACTATTATTTCATAAATCGTCCTTATAATGTAAAATGCTAATAGAAAACATAAAAGTCCTTAAGATCATAGAAAGCATGATTTTTTGATCATTAAAATTAGGAAGTAAAACAATTAAAATACCTTATATACTATAAAATTTTATCATTATATAATATTAATTATTTAAAAAATAATAATTATTCTACCCCAAAAAATTTTCAAATCATCCACACCATATTTTTGTTGTGTAGTACACATTGGTATTCAAACAGACCCATACATGAACACGACATAACTCTACGGATGAGTATTGTTAAATAAGAAAATAATATCATTATAAAATAAGAATAATGTTTTTATTTAGGTAATTTTATTTTTTGGATCATATTTTATGTGGTTTTGATAAATAATGGAAATCATTTTTTAAAGTGAAACAAAATACTTCGTTAAAGCGATAGACTTCCCGACACGTAGTTAACGTTAGCATATCTTGATGAATGAGTGGAAATGTAAGTGGATATTGATTTATATCTTACCAATCATAATTAAATTATATATTTAAAATTTATTCTTTAATTCCATAATATAACCACTGAATAGATATAGTGGTAACCAATAGAAGATGTCTCTTTATGTATATAGTAGTCCACACAAATGCATGATCGATGTTACTTTTTTATTATAAGTGGATGTAATGTAAAAAACAATTAATGTTAAATAAAATAATAACAATTTCAAATACTAATAATTATGATGTTATAATATAAGTATTTTTAGATTAGGTTTTATTAAAAATAATATGAAGAAAAAGTTTTGAATTAATTAATACCCAATTTGGGACCTTGACCCTTATCTAAAAAGTATATTTTAAAATTATAGAATTATTATTACATAACGTGAAAAATATATTTATGTAATGTAATGGATTTATTATAGATAAATCCTGGTATGTTTTCAAGGAAATTTATATTGGGATTTATAACAATGACTGGGTGTATTCGATTACTTTTTATCTGTAATAAAAAGTATTTTTTTAATGTCTATTAATTTTCAATAATGAAATGATAGTTTTAAACATTAATTGAATAAAAATGTGATAAATGATGGATTATCGAGTGATATTGGGTTTATAATCCCTCATCCAAGAATTATTATACATTTTTTTTAAATATGTATGAATTTATTCACTCTTCTATTTTTACTTTTATCTATTTTTACATATATAAGGTGTTTTCACAAAAGTAACCTATATTTTACTAAGAATATAAAATAACCATTATTATAAAATTTGGGTGTGATGAATCCAAATTTAATTTCCTTCTTTTATAATTGAAATTATTAATACGTGATAATTAAATTTTCAATTATAACATTATATATAT
Organism: Viscum album; assembly: GCA_963277665.1. Classification (NCBI taxonomy): domain Eukaryota; kingdom Viridiplantae; phylum Streptophyta; class Magnoliopsida; order Santalales; family Viscaceae; genus Viscum; species Viscum album. The sequence goes on from OY728131.1 coordinate 824,896,780, forward strand.
AGAAAATTGTTCTTTTAATAAAAAAGATGGTATATCCATTATGTATTCTTAGTCCTATTTATAATGTATTTAAAATTCATGTGAGTTTATATGTTATATGTTTCTTTAAACATCATATAACATTATATATTTAAAATAATATTTCATTTATTAGGAAACTATTATACATTGTTAGTAAAATAATTCTTAAAAGAATAATTATTTCACTATTATCACGGTAATTAACATAAATATTATTAATCATAATTTTATGATAAATCGTGACAGTAAAAATATTATTTAATATGAAACTTATGATAAAAATTTTCAAATAGTTTTTTAGATTAAATTCCAACTAGTGAAAAATGGTTTTTTTTATAAAAGGGAACAAAAATTATTTAATGAGAAAAAAATTACTTAGGGTTCCATAATGTTAAAGAGGGGTTCTATATGGTCAACATTATATTTTTATGTGATTTATATTAATTATTAAATGCTTATATTATAGATAAAAAATTGTTTCATAATATTTTAATTCATTTTTATCTTAAAATTTTTTAACTAAACATAAAATTTTAATTAAAATTTGTAATATTCAACTATTCTGTTAAAAATAATTTTTTTTAGAAAATAAAAAGAAATCATCCTAAGATAATATTGAAAAGATAAATCCGAAAATAAAATTAATTTTTTAAAATTAAAATTCATATTTTTTAAATTTCATATTTAAAATTAAATTATAATAAGGAAAAAATACGTATATAGAAAAATGACCTATTATAACATTAATTGTTCTCAATAATATTTTGTGCACATTTTAAAATGAATACTGTCATTTTTTCTATTGTTAGTTATATTTTTTATACAAATTTACAATATAATATTTCATGTATTAATTTATATTGGTGTTTTATATGAAATAATATATCAATATAGTGTTTATTTAAGAGAAAATATATATTCTGAAATCATGGGTATTACTTTCTGTTCCCTTAAATAAATTGTATCCCCATAATTTAAATTATCACCTAATTATAAAATTATATAAGGGTGTCTAAATATAATCATGAGTCAATATATATATTTTACATGATATAATAATTCATATATTATAGATTACATGGTAACATATATATTCCCTCGTAATAGAAATATAACTAATATCAATTTTTAAAACATTTGTTCTAAATACCACAATACTATGGGAGTAAATTTTCATAGGGAGGTTTTTGTTTTCCTTGTATTAATAGTCAACAATGAGTTTATTTTTAGTTGTTATTTTCTTATCTTCTAAATTATCATTGAAAATATATCCAACCCATTCCTATCATCACATCAAATTATACTTAGGTAAGCATAATTGGATTTTGTAAGATGAAAATTTCAATGAACATTTATTATAGAGGATTTATATGCTTGGGATATAATAATTGTACTTATAGATATTTTTATTAATAATTTAACATCTAGGAATTGTGGTGGAAACAATATGTTCTTAGTAAACACTCCAGTTATAGTGAAGTAGGTTATATATGATATGGATACAATAATCATAGTTACTGAGTTGGTGATCAGTGTTACTCATTATATATAATATTTGTATCCCACTTTCATTGTTTTTTTCATAGTATTTACCTTCCATTATAATTGTCTAGTGACTACTATCATTATTTAATCATAGATTAGGGAACTGACTTCGATAATGTCCAAGTTTCCCTCTTTATTGACATTGAACTACCAGTGGAAAATGAACTCTTTTTTTATTTCAATGTATCCACTGAGATCATAAATGTTACTCAATAATTATATTCATTATTTCCTCATTCTATAAACATAAATCATCTCCAATATCTTTGAGAAATTTTCCTCAGTTTTTCTTTCTACATTTTTGACATATAAAAAATTAAACCTCTTTACTTCAGCATCATTATCACCAAAACATCCATGAGTCTCCACTGTTTTCATATTTTGTTTTTTGGGAATTAATAATGTTCATGTTTTCAACCGTAAATCTTGACAGGTAGTTTGTCGAAATGAAAAATTATCTCACTTAATTTTTTATCCCATTAGATTTCTTATTGGGAAAATCACCATATTACCCATGGCATCTCTTATTATATTGTTTCCTTTTAGATTCATCCTTTTATAAAACTAAAATAAATTTATTGAAGGTTATGAATAATGAACACCAAAACAGAAATATTTTATGATATTTCCTTGAAAAATGCATCCTTAAAATATATTACTCATCAAAATTATCACATTATATTTTAGTTTAACCTAAATCTCTCTCAGTTAAATAAAAATATCATTATGTTTTCTACTATTATACTACAAAACCTATATACCTATCAAAATAATAAGTTATAATGGATTTTAATGAGAATTTGATTAACTAAATCATAACTATTTAGTGTTTCTAACAAGTTTTTTAGTCTTGGGACTACTCCTAATACTACAAGGTGAATATTGAGTTCATAATCCACTAGAAGTTTTAAGGATATTACCTCTATGTGAAACTATTATACGGCCAAAACCACTTAGTAGAATCTATAAAAGGGTGTAATTTATACTATAACCAAACAATATTTACTTTTTTAACAGTTCCTGATGTTACCAAGTATATAATATTAACCCTTAGACATATCTATATGGTTTAAAGTAGTGACCTCTTATCCTACTCTCAATATATTCAACATTAATGCAAATAACCTAAATGGTTATCTCTACCTTTGAAATTATTATAAATAAAAAAACTTATTATCACATTATGAAATTTAAATCATCATCCAATAAAACCATAATCTTGAACACTATCTATACCCATATACAATACCATCTATGAATCTCCACAAACATGAGAATCTTGATTACATGACTTAATGAAAATATTTCATAATAATATATTCCTAATAACTTTTAAGTTTATAGTTCAAGAGAAATATAATATATAATTACCTTACAAAAATTATGTCCATTTCGATTAATGTATATGTATTTTTTCCCACAATAAAATAAGATTAATAATAATTTTTTTTATATTTCCCTATAATTATCCACATGTTACACTCTTTTAAAGACATCATAAAATTCTTATTATCATAACCATGTTTAATGTTTTTACAAGAAAGGGGAGATCACAAATGCTGAGTAAGGGTATATATAAGTGATATCAGTTATTTATCATAAGTGGGATTAAGATGAGAAAACATATATAATAAATATTAAAAGGAATGTCATACCCAAAAAAGAATAAATAAAAATTTATGGGACACTAAATAATGATTGTAATAATATAAGAAATGATTCAGAAGAGTCTAAAATCATTTCCAAATAATCATAATCCATGATAGTGTAACATCATCAATAGAATATGCATAAAAATTTGTATCATAATGTCAGCGTAGACTATATCTTAAGATAATTATATAATTATGGAATAAAATTAAAAAACATATAAATATATCCCAACCACTAGAAAAGTGGTTTTTTAGAAAAATCATTATGCACAAGTATATATGAAGAAAATCATTATATTGGTGCATAAAAATGTGAGAAAAATACTTATTCCCATGCCTATGTGAAAAAAAATATTTATGCACAGACCTGATTGTCTTAGGAGATATAACTATAAACAATAGCATTTGAGTGTTATTTAGGACCCCAACCATATTTATCCAAACATATGAATACCATATAAAATAAATCATCATCATATCATAAATAACACTTGGATGGTAAATGGTTTTCATATCATTTCCAAATGGAATCAGATAAGGAAATTTTTTGATATTCTATCATTAATTGAAACATAATGTACCATTACAAAATTAATGTCTATCCAATTATAATTAGTTATTTTGTTGGTGAATTCCCTTGAATCAAGATAATAAAAAATATAGTATTTAAATTATATAGATTAAATGTATATAGTTTGGTTAATAGTTTCTATTGTCCATAAATATAGAGGTATCAGGGAGAACACACCTCAATTAAGGAAATAAGAAATAGGTATCCATAGAGGAATGTTATCATAAGAAAAATTATAGTAATACCCCACAGATTTTTTCTACAGATAAGGGATGTGATGGTTCATTTATCTTATATAGATTTAGAAATTCTTATTTGGGAAAACATAGTTAAATAATCAATGAATAGAAAAATATTTTATTAGAATTTATATTAGATTTTTTCATTGAATATAATTATGAAAACATCATTTTTCAATGAAAATAATTTTAAATAAAACTCATCGAATACTGGAAAAATAATTTATATTAATATTCCATGAAATAACTGTTAGAAATTTAAAAATGATGGGAAATATATTTATGTAATTTTTTAAAGATTATTTTCTTGCCTTATTTTTATAAATAAAGTGAATGAAAAAAATAAATAATTTATTGTCTAAAAAATCTAAAAAAGATAGAAAGAAATTTTTTGAGTTAAATTAAAAAATTATTTTTTCAAAAATATATAACAACTAGTTCTTAATAAATACATAAATATAATATTGAGAAAATGTGGAGTGGAAGATATAAAGTATATATGCATGATATGTAAAATAATTTAATAATTTTAAACACCTTTATCAAAAACCAAAAACAATAATAGGGATATAAATATTCTATTTGATATTTTGTTATGAGAAGTAAGTGGATAAAATTAATAAAAACATTTTTTAGTTCCAAAAAATAAATTATAACATTGAAGGATGAATGATATGGATACATAGTTTAATAATTTATAGAAATGAATGAGATCCATTCTTACAAATGTTAATCATTTATTTGAGAATGAATTTCATAAAACGGGAAGATATAGATGAAATGCAGTTACTTTCCATGAGAAAAATATATAAATTACCTTTAGAAAAAATAAATAATATTTTAAAAATGTTTTTTTGATAATAAAAATCTAGGATATAACTTATGACTCAAGGACAATGAATTTGATTCTTAAAATGAGTTACAACTCAAGTAACTATTAAATAAAAAATTCTTAAAAGGGAAAGTGATTGAAATTGAACTTCAAATACCATGAGAAATTATCATTCATGACATTATATATTAAATAGGTAGCATATACACCATATAAAATTAAAATTTTCACAAAAAAATTATGTCTAAGGACATATGAATTGCAACCACAAAACCCTTTCAAGTAACATGATCAATGTTGTAAGAAGCATTTGAAAATGATGTTATAAGGAATAATTGTTGAAACATTATGGAAATTAAGAAAAACATAAATGTTTTCCAATAGGTAATAAAAAACTTACTTAGAATTATAGAATTCAATATAAATGGTTACAAACAAATGGAAGGAAATTGAGTCTGAAAGACCCCTTATTTTGGTACAGATTTACACTCTGCATGTGTCAAACATCATGAATAAGAAATGTATTTTTATGGAACACCTTATTCATAAAAATATACATTTATATATCATTTAATAAGGTATTTTATATATCATATACAATTTATTTACTATATAATTTTTTTACTTATGTTTATTATTCGATGTTGTTTAGTAAGATTCTATGAAAATTTTTCAGTATATTGACCGTGATTGAAGGTGGTGTAAAATAACTTCATAATAAACAACAATTTATAGTTTTATGTATTTTATAATTATATTACAATAACGTTTATACTTTTATATAGGATTTTTTAATATGAAATTTGATTAGGAAAATAACTCTAATATTTTAATTTTTGGTGGTTAAGTTTATTATGATTGTTTATTATTAATATAAATTATATATTTTTCGAAATTAAATTTTTATAATAAAAAATGATTTCATATTATTGATGTTTTTAAATTAAATACGTTTATATTTTCATCAATTTTTGTGTTTTATAGTATAGTTCATGTAGGTTTTTTGCTGATGGAAAGACGATCCCACTATAACATTACAGTTGAGTATGATTAAGGAAGTGTATAATATAAATTATAAAATTATAATAATGTTATTATTTATATGTTAATAAATTTTTGAATAATATTTTAATTGGTTTGGATAATGATTGAAAATGCAATGAAAAATGAAAAACATTACTTCGTGGAGGTGGTAGTCCACAGAATTCACTGTTAACGTTTTCATTTCCAAAAGAATGAGATGGAATAAAGGTGTAAATTTTATTCCTAATAATAATAATATTATTATTATATATTTCAAATATATTATTTAATTATGTATTTATAGCCAATAATTCTATGTGGTGGTGGGAAACATAAGGCATTTATTTTGGGGTTGTGGTAGTCCGCACAAGCTCATGATCAAAATTTTATTATTTTTCTAAGTGGATAGGAAGAAATAAATAATAATTATTACATAATAGAATATAAAAATTTGTATAACAATTTATCTTTATTGATTATATAACTACAATTAGGATTTATTTTAAAGGGATATAATATGATGAAAATTTTAAGACTTAAGTGATAGTCGATTTAGGAACATAGACTTTATCTTGAATGACTCCCTGGAAATGATGTTATATGGATAACTTATAGGGACTTGGATATTTATTTCATGAATGTTAAACATATTACAATTGTTTTTGGGTATATTAAAAATTTAAAAGGTTATGGTTATAATTTATAGTGGGGAAGTGATCCCCTATTATAAGTGATGAAAATGAAAGTTTTTTGAACACCCATTATTGTAAAATAATGGAATTAAAATATTCAAGGTTAAATGGCTCCAAAAATTAGAAATATTTTATCTTGGGGTTATATTATGTTGTGAATTAATCAAAAAATAATTTAAACACATGTTTAAAATATGTTTCAAGTCATTTAGTCTCATATTTTTATTCCTTTTACCTTTTTTTGTTTTTACGAGGGTAACAGATTTTTACCCAAGTAAATAAAATTTTACTAAAAATATAAAATAAACCCACATAAAAAATATCAATGTTTTAAACAAAAATTTAATATAAATTTATGATAATTAAATATTAAATAACATGAATTTAAATTTTCAATTAATATATTTTATATGCAATAACATTATTATTTTTAGAAAAAATGATGTTTTATAAATTATGTGTTCTAAATATCATTAACCATTGATGGAAAATTAAATTTATTTTTAATATAATTATATATGAATTCGAACATAATATTATATTTATTATTTAATATATTTCAATTTAATTTATTATATCAAAATTATACAATTTCAATAAAATAATTATTAAAAAATTTACAGTTTCACCATTATCTTGAAAATTAAATATAATATAAGTAATATAATTTTTATGATAAAAAATAAAATTAACAAAATTATATAATATAAAAATAACTACTTAAATTATAGTATGAATTTTATTATTGTAAATTCTTACAAACGATGAAAACAAATTTTTAATATAAGTGAGAAATATTATTTAGAAAAAAAATAATACTTATTTTTTAAAAAAAAATAAAGGTATTATAAATTCATAATATAAATTTTAAATTGTATATATAACTTATTTTTTATATATATAATTTACAAATAGTTTCATAAACGTTTTAGTCATTTTTTGTTTATCATAATGTCCGAAAAGTGACATTTTTTCATAGAATCGGGATTTTTCCACTATTCTCCTAAAAAATTATATTAGAAAAGTAGAAAAAATTCATTCAATGATAAAATTGATGTAATTATTCCAAAAATTAAGTTCAATTTGTCAAATTAAAATTAAAAAATTACTACTTTTATATTTAAATTAAAAAAACAACAAATGAAATATGCTTTTATAGAATTAATTGTTCTTAATACTATTTTGTATGCATTTAAAATTAATTAATATCTTTTTATCTACAATACATTTTATTTATTTTATAATTTCCATATATAATATTTCTGGGATTATTTTAGTTCGGTGTTTCATGTGAAATAATTTATTGATACAATATTTATTTAAGGAAAATATTTTTTGAATTCTATTGGTGTTAAATTGATGCTACTTTTAGGCTTGGGAGATGGATTATATTCATGTTTTTTTGAATATATGAACTTAAAATAAATGATAACTGAATAATAAGTCCCATTTGACCACATATTCATTGACCTCTTCAACCGTTGTGAAAGTTCTCTAAATATAGGTGTGGTAATTAGCTTCATAAACATCTTTTTAATACAATATGAGGATTTTATAGAGAATGATGTTGACGAAAATCAGATGATACTTTTTATCTAATTAGGATTCTATTTTATGGTATGATTCATATTTCATTATTTTTGGGGGTGGTCCTTATCTTATCAATAATAAGGATATGATTTTTGAGAGGTTCGAGACTAGCTTTGGTACTATTGGTTATTTCTCCACTTCCAACTTATCTTAATATTTATAATTAAACTGACTATTTAGAAATTTACATGTTGAATGTTATATATTTTTCACCATTGTGGGAAAGAGGATAATTAAGGGCTAGTATAATTTTATCCTTTTCATGTAATTCAACAATATATCTAATTTTTATTCATCTCATCATCAAATTTCTAGGAATTATTTCTCAGAATGTCCTTCAATTCCAAATCTCATTTCATTGGAGAAGATAATAATTATGTCATATATATTGAGGGTTTCCTAAATTTTCATATCAATATTAATCCTTATTTTCGACAATATTTATTATGATGATGAATTCATGGATTCTATTACCCAATATATTATGGTATGGTTAATAATTATGGTGGATATTTCAACCGACTCCATCCGTGTTCTAAGAATTCAATAGTTTGAGGATATTTTTACTTCATAGACAAAATATTGTACCCTATAAACATCTCATTTATAAAGTAATATAAAATATACATTCAATCAAAAAATTAAGGGTTTATCTACTATATTGTATCATTCAAATGATTTTTCTACTACTACACCTATTATTTAGGAGGATTCAGTAAATGATATTCATAAGCTAATGTATATAATAAAGTATTGGTGCTTGACTGTGTTTAATAGTTGTTTCCTATCCTATTTCAAGATTAAAACATTATGATGATGAATTTGGTGGAGACATGGCCTTGTACCGTTAGATAGTATCCTCTATGAGTTGTTAAATAGCCACAACCTCCTAAAGTAAGTATGAGTATTTTAGAATAAATAATTGTTTTTTATCATCATATGGATTTTATTTATAAAACACCAAAAACAATATTTGAGAAATCATTATGTTCATATAATATTTAAATATTTCCAATATAAGGATAAATTATATAACCATATCTTTTTCACACAATTTTCCATTTTAGATACCATGTATAGTTTTATTCATTAGGGTTGAGATGAATTAATTGAGGGCTATTATCAAAAATAATCCTAGTTTATAATAGACCCATCCAACATAATGATATAATAAACGCATAATTATAGTTTATGGGTCTAGAAAAAATATTTCATCTTTGAAAAATCTTAAATATCAAATTTCCCATTCATATAGACACATCATAAAAAGAATTGTTTAAAGTTCTCATTCCGGCCTCCCATTCCATTGATAATGAGGAATGAGGGATTTCATAAATTTTATAGGAGAGAATTTCAATCCACCAAATTAGGATATTGATTCGTCTATGAATATAATGATACATATATCCACTTCATTGATTTCACTGGGGTCATGAGTGACTTCATAGAGTCAATAAGGCATAGTGGAATCATCTAAGGGGAAGATAACCTATTGAGAGATATTTGTGGAATGTGATATGGTTATATTTCCAATTCTTACTTTTGATATCATTTTTGATATAGAATGTGTTAGAGTGGTTGATCAAATAATGTATGTATAAGTAAAAATATGTATTTATAATCTTTATCCACTAGGATTAGATGATTATATTTTTTGAACTACGTCTAGTTGGATGATTATGATCTACTCATACCAGCATAGAGGATTCTTATACATTAACATTTAATGGAGTTGAGGCATTGGACTTTTACAAGTAATTAGGTGGAAATATAAATCCCCTCAACCCCACAGGCTAGGGTTGACTTGGTTCTGCCTCCATCGAATCTAGGAGATTTTATAGCCTTAGTGATATAAGGTTTTTTATAGTGGCAATAATGATACCAATCACACATGATTGAGTTTCTCTTACAAATATTCAATGTTAGGTGATATAAAAAATTTCTAAATTTGTTGGGTCTTATCCTTAAAATATGGAAGGTGTAGTGCATTCTATAGAATTGAGCTGATCACTAGTGAGGGTTCTCTATGGTTTTTTTATTTTGTTGCGTACTATTAGTAGAATGTTTAAAATTCTTTGATGCATGATGTAATATCCTATTGATATTATTTTCCTATCATTTACACCATTTTTGGCCTTATATGCAGTAGTTAATTTATTAATATACCAACTAAAATAAAGGGGTATTTGGTAAGAAATTTGTTTGAAAGTGATGATAGTAAAAATTAGACTAACATAAAAATTGGGTGGTTCTGTGTATGGTATAATGTGTAAGGAATCATATTCTCCACATCCCAAGATAAAGAAATTATGTGGAGTATCCATAATTATTTGAAAGGTTTATTTTATTATATCGATATTGGTATGATAGGGATCATTTTATTTCATTCCTGACATTAGATTTACATTAGTTGAGAGGGATCCTAATTTAATTTAGTGATAGTTATCTCAAAATACCTCTACATGGTTTTTCTATACCCTCTGTGAAAAATAAATCATGGTGTGATGAAAAATATTTTCCCACTATTTGAGATATATAGAAAATACTAATTCAACTATAAATAAATCTGGAATGTCATACATGGAAGTTTATATGGGGAAGGGCATCTATGAAAGATTTTTTTTTATCTCTTACCACATATACATGTAGTTTTCTTCATCCTTGATGTTATACTAATTGAACATATTTATTCATTGAAGATCCTTATATGTTTATTTATAAATGGAAATAAGGTAATTTATAATTTCATTAGTTACATCCATATAGAATTTGTCTAAAGTTAACAAAAATGATGGCCATTACATCCAACTATCATTCAGTTGGGATGAAACATCAGTATCCAATGATGAGGAACTAGGTATTATCATCCTATAACTATAGATTAAATTTTTTATATTATAGAAATATTACTGATATATTAACCAGGATATGAAATTATTATGGATGTGTATTGCTATTATAGGGATGAATTTAGCATTAAATTGCATGGAGAGTATCTCAAAAATTATTTTTATATTCTACATAATTTATATAAATTCCACCATGGATTCATGTATAGATACATGGAGGATATTTATAACATATTCCTAAGGAAAGAACTATTGAATTGATTATTTGACCTTTATATGGTTGAAATTAATGAATAGTATTATGGGGGGTATGGAGTTGATGATATATATGTCATAGGGAGGCCCTTTATAACCATAGCTTCTTTTTTTGATAATGAGGATTAACTTGGTTTTTCAGACACATCAAAGGGGTATTTAAGTGAGTCAATGTTATGAATTATTTTTGGGGAATGAATTTGAGTTTTCCATTATTGATTATGTTTTTTGGTATAAGACCTTATTGATTATATGAATTGGGTTAATTTTTATTGAACCTCAATTTCTAGTTTCACGCATCTTTGGAAATAAAATTATTTAACATGATCTTCCTTAGTTGACCTTTTATAATCATCAAGATATGTTGTTTTATTTCATGAGTGGATACTGAAATATGTCTGCATGTATCATGACAGTGACATAGTATAGGGAAATGTTATATTTATTTTTTATTAGTCACTATCAGAAAATAATGAGGAGCTTTCTTAGTTAGGACTTGAATATAATCACGATCCTTGATGGGTTCTATTGGAATATGCTATTGAAAATAATATATGTGGAAAGATATATTAAAATGACCCAATAATGTCAAAAGACATATCACTGATCTCTTTTAAGGGGATAATGAATAAAACCCTTACGTTGAGTGACAACTAGAGTATTCCAATTGGATCTTGGGCTAGCTTTTGGGATACGATCTTGTCCTAATCATGATTTTTCACAAGATTATACCGATGGTCCTCCCAAATGAGATTATAAAAATTGGTTAACTTTTGTGTTTTCATTAGGATATATTAAAAATGATCTTTGATAATAGTGTGGGTAGGAATATGAGCCATCATCCAAATGTTCGCTGGAATACACTATTAGTCTTATTTGTTTCTTATGGGAGTAAGAATACATAACATCCCCATAATTGTTTTTGAAATATGATGAAGATGATATTCCACACCTAGTAAGATATTTTGTAAACATTGAAGAATGTTTCTGTGGATATAAGCTTGTACGTTCATTACCATGATGATCTACAAGTGAACTACTATAATATGAATTGGAGCCTTGGAATCTATGGGAGTGAGAATATAAGAAAAATTATATCCACCATTGGACGACGATTTATGATGATGGGATTCATCTATAGGGGAAATTATAAAATATTCCTCCATATTTATTACCAGAATATTCTTCTATGATCCTCTTAATCCTTCAAGGATATACAGAAATGATTGTTCAATATTAATAGGTAGACTACCATACATTTTAATATTTTTAAATATGTTCTAACATATTCTTCAAGAGGAACCTGAATGTAGTTCTATTTATAGTGTTGTTGAAAATATTTTCCTTGGTAGGATATACTTTTTGGTTTTTGAGCACAATTTAATAGGGCCTAGATCTTTAGAGTATCCTCCTCTGTGAAATCCTTAATAAGTGGGGTCATATGGAATTGGAAATTATGGTAGTTTGTGAGAGTATATATCTTAGTTTTTGTTTAATTATTGATATATATCTTTATGATAATGTAGGTCTATGCTATTGTTCCGTTGGGATAGACTCCTAAAATTGATAGAGGTGGTGATAGGATTCCTTAATTTATCTATATCCCTATATAGTAGATTCCCCATAATGGTTCATTTCCTGGAGTCTCTCAACTCAACCTCCAATATTAGGATTTTAAAATTTATAAAATACACACCTATATATACATTTTTCCCCTTTTTATGAAGGCACAACGTTAGTGATATCATCCTCTAAGATTTATTTTCAATGACGTTCATTATGGTTATGGAAGATGACTGTCATAGATATTGATCAGCAGTTGAAGCACATTATGATTATACCAATACATTGGATGGAATAGAAAATTATAATAAACCTTGTACGTATCGAAGGAATAAAAAAACACAAATTAGAATACTCATCAGTGGTGTTTCTCAAGTAAGGCTATATTTAATTGATCACATTTTTTGGTATAGGATTTAGGATAGGGTCACCATTTTATTTCTATAAGATATTCTAATTCACTTTCTCAATATTTATATTTTGATTCAATATTAATCATCATTCCATAGGTAGTTAGTTTCTATGACATTACCAGTGATACTATGGAATGGATTTTGTTCAATTATATGGGAGTTAAGGATCAAATCACTCTATTTTTGGGAATTATTTATTACTCTAGTAATTTATTATATATTAAATACATTCTTGTGAATTAGACTCAAATCAATGTGCTATATTGGTTAACTATATGATAGATATCGGTCATTGACATTACTTGATATGATCATCTTCACGTATTAGATGTTCTGCATAGATGGTACAGTATATAAATATATATATTTGTGTGTTTGTGTGTGTTTATTATATAATACATAAATATAACCATCATTTCATATATCAGATTTCATATATCATTCACTTGTTAATAGATTATTATATTGTATAAATCTACCAAGAAGGGTGATCTTGAGTTATTTATATCTAGAGAGGCAGTATGTATTATGATGATGGGATCATTACCATGATATGGGCTTCCAATGTATCACTATAAAGGGAATTAGAACCCTTTTAGTTTAGAACCACATCACACAAAACATTTTAACATTTAAGGTCATGTGAAAGGGACCATAGTGGTATCTTTTAGAGACATGAATCCATGAACCACTGATTTTCCTTTTAAGATCATTTTTTCAAGTCTTACAGGAAACATAGTGAATGATACATAGAAATGGTTTTCATGGAACTTATGTAAGTTTTTACCTTTATGACTATTTTCATAGTAAATATGACCCTTTGAGAAAGGTTATTTCATATGGAATATGGTCCTTTGAGAAATTGATATATTGATATTTTGGAATATGGATGCATAAGGTGTGGTATGGCTTATAAGTAATATGACCTTGTTTGTATTTTCAAAATAAATAATACAATGTGATAGAAACAAGTTTCATAGGGAATATGGCAAAATTGATCTTATGGTATTCATTGGAAGTATGTCCAGGTGAAGGTATAATTTGAGATATTATAAGGGTTGAACCTCAAAGGGGAATCCTATGTATCGGGATTAACATGAATCAAAACCAAAAAATGTTTGAGTCTCATATTATAAGGTCATGTGTTATGATGGTACTATTTAGTTTAACAACATGTGGTGTGGATGTTATCATGCAGTTTAATGTGTTGAAATTTGGATAAATATGTGGTGGAAGGGGAAACAATATAGGATTGAATGTTCATTACACATTTGCAAAACTTTATATATTATCATATTTATTAGTAACTATGAAGGAAAAAATATTATTGTCTCACAAAGAATGTATCCCGTTGAGATGAATGTTTGGATATCACAGTTATGCAACATAGATAATGCTAAGGTGAAAATATATTGTATTATCCCTGAGAGTCATGACATCATAAGTATGTTAAGTGAAAGTAGGTTTTTTGGTATTACACTTAGTGGGAGGCCCTTTGATGATGGATCGGTGCCTTCATATAAATGTAGGAAAATGGAAGAATCTACATCATTCGAGATGATAAAACAACAAATGGATTTCCAGACCCATGGTTTAAATTCAACCATGAAAAATAGGTTATATATTTTTCATGGGATTTAATGGAATAGATATACCTGGATCATTCATGTCTCATAGTGATAAAATCAGATTGAAAACGTTGTTGAGTAGTACACATGGGAAGGATATCCATTCGTATATAGATAATTGAGCATAAAATACAGAATATGATGAAACTCTAGCATCGAAGAAGTGTATCTAGATCTATGGATGATTTAACTAATTTCATCTTGATTATGACATACATTGTCAAGGGATTATATATCCATTACTACACTAAATTCCTGATTAGATAAGAAGAATTTCCCTATTCAAGATTTTATCATGGGAATACATGATTGATATAGTGCACAATATTTTAATTTCCATCATTATATAGATCAATATGTTTTATAGGATTCCTTGATAGTTTTATTCATATGTGGGACAATTGGGTGATATTATATTCTAATATTTAAATTACGGTAGAACTTAAACCCTAGATGAGGTGAAAGGAAATGGGATTCACCATGATAAAGGACCAATAAGAACATATTGACATATCTATAGGGAATCAGAATTTATTTTCTCTAGTGTAGGGATGGGAAATGAGGTTAAACCAAATGTAAATCCTAGGTTAAGCTCCACCCTATTATATGGTTGGGGATGAGTTTCTTCCAAGTGTAAGGACAAGGTGCTGCTACACCCTAGAAAGGGATGGTCGATTGGTTTATAACTTGTTTGGTGTGGGGTGATGTGGTTTCTTATGTTTAGGGAAGACTAAGATTCCATTCTGGCTTGGGAAAAGATTTATGGATTTTTATATTGTATAAATTCTCCCAATGTGAATTGGGAATACTTCTTCCAACTTCGGTGCTGCCTAGATAGATACGGTGCTTGGAACTATATTATTGGTGACCTTGAGGGTTTATTGAACTATTATTGGATAACTATGGTAATATTTATATTTTGTGATATTTTTTATCTCTATATGACTTAATTAACCCTATCATTGTTTATTTATATTTCGTTTTAAACTTCATATAAAACTTGGAGAGTGAATGGGAAACACAATGGGAAGGGTGAATCAACTATCTCTTCTTCATTTAAAATATTTCCAATTGGGAGGAAAATGGGTATATATATTTTGATAAAGTAAAAAAGGCTTGGAAGATATTTTTGTAGAAGGTGGATCTCATAGGTCAAATAAGGATTGATAGGTTTGGGTTCCAGTGCCTCCAAGCTGGAATATTATATGAAAATCAACCTGGGAGCACACGTAAAATTGTAGATTTAATGACTTTGGTGCATGTATAATGTCCAAAGAAAATATACATCAGTAGATATCTAGGTATTTTGGTGAAATAATAGATTCCTCCTTAAGGAACCTTTTCCTTTTAAATTATTATCCTTTTCCACACAAAAGGATCACCAAAACAGAATAAAATTGCACTAAATGGAGAATAACATGGATTTTGGGGAGATTTTTCCCAAATTTTATAATTGGTGGAGAGTAATATACAATCTTTATAATATTACCCACATGGTGTTTTGATTATAAATCAACCTCTATAGTATGGTGGGTTTGAGTATTGCTTCTCAATATAAATGATGTAAAAGAATTCCTAGAATATAAATATAAAAGGATATAACATATTATTGAATTAATAAGAATTTTACCTATCTCCAATTCATTTTCATAATCATCCAAAGTAGTAGTGACATGATAATCCCATAATTTGTGTCTTAGAATTTGATTTTTTTGTTTAACTATCCTCGATTACCCCTAGAATAGTAAACTGACTTGCATAGTATCTATGTTCATTGTAATTGAATCAATGTACCATAATTGGAGGCGAGATATAAACATTAAATTGTAGTATAATATTAGTAATATTATTCATATACCTTCTATATTCATTGTTTTAATAACCTTTATTTTACCACATGAAACATAATCTTATCTCATAGAGAGAGTTTCCTCGATTATTGTTCCGAGACATATGATATATTGGAATTTAGATTTTCATCAATCAATGATATTTTTCGATAGATAATCCATAATTAAAGATTAGAATCCCCATTTTACCAATATCCCCAGGACACCTTCGATAATTACTAATCTCTATATCAACATTAAGGTAGAATTGGAAAATATTAATGAAACTGTTAAAGCCGCAAATTACAAAGGATTTTTACAGAATTTGAATTATTCTAGTAAATAAGCAATCCGCCTTATATTTAGGGTTAATTAAATTTCTATGGGACTACCTTTCTGTAATTGTTATTTTTTCTTTAGAATAACATGTTGATTAATACCTCCATTATGTGAGTATAAGGAACTCTCTCTCTATTATGATATAGAGTGTAATGAAAATATGATGTGATTTTCCCCAAATTCATCGAACTCATTTTATTAAATTTCATCATTGGGTTTTATATTCTTTAATACTATCCACAAATGATTATATTCTCCCTCTGTGTGATAAACAATATAGACCAATTACTATTTATCAAGGATTTAGAGGATAAATAATATATTCTCAATGAAATTGATCCATTTTGATATGATTATGGGATTATAAAATCCACTAAAAATGAGATGATTTTCTAGATAAATTAATCAACCCCAAATTTATTTATCATTAGAGAATGAGGGTTTTCTATGGTATTCAACTTATTTTTCATAACTTGAGTCGCATATGAATATAAAACCATTTTTTCTCAGTTATTTTACCCATCATATTAGGCTCCTCATTTAGGAAATTATTACATTAAATATTAAAAATTTGGTTAGAATGATTCCCACGATCTATATCGATTAAATTAATTATAGGATATTTCGGGATGTGAATACTAAAATTAATAAACGTATGAAATGAAAAATTATCAATATTGAAGGAATAATACATAAATTAAATGTTTACCCCATCATGTGAATTTTTATATTTATGTAGTGTTTATTAATGTGATATTTTATATTAGAATCATTAATTTAGTCCAAAGAAATTACTATACCATTTTATAATTCCATCTATTACAACTTAAGTGTAATACACATATCAATACATCATTTTTGACATAAAATTCTTTACAAAACAGCCCATAAACTAGAGGTTTTCTCTCCATGGTATATTATATACATATTATATTATGTTAAAAATAAACTAATAAATTATTATTCTAATCTCCAAATGTGATCATAAAATGCATTTTTCTTTTTGTTCTATAAAGGATTTTTTATGGACTAACATTATAAAAAGTGTGACCAATAAAGTACTATAAGGTGATAAACATGATAATTAAATATAACATATGAGCCAAGAGTTGTAACATGACATATTAAAATAGTAGGGTTACATATAATAACATGAAGTATTTTTATAATGAATAAGATATCATAATATCATGGAATCAATAGAATGATTCAACAATATAATATATGTAAACATAACCATAAGACAAGGCCAACTGATAATAAAACATAATACAATGTAATGTGATTATTTCTTATCAACTATAAATGGTATCTACCAAGATTAAGTCATTACACAATGCATTGGGAAATGTATAATTCTTAGACCACCCATAACATCATAATTTTTATGTGCATTTTTGTTCCGTATATCAAAAAAATAATGAATAAACAGAAGATAAAACTATGAATAGAAGTGGGTTCCATAATATTTTATTGACGATTAAACAATTATATATAATAAAAATTCTTAAAATTATAGTAAATTAAATATTCATGGTCATTTACGATTGAATAAATAATAATATATTAGAACTATAGAGTTCATGATAACAAAATGTCATATAAAATTATTAGATAAGTATATATAGAGAAGAACATACTAAAAAATGATTTAAGAAATGTTAAAATAACAATTAAATATGTTAGGTTCATAGATTTTTTATTAAAACTATAAATAAATAAAAATTATCGATTACCAAAAAATTGTAAATTTTTTCAAAATCATTGAAAATTATGTATTTAAATGGGGTGTTACATGAAATTAAACAAGAAATTGATGTGTTTTCCCTAACCGTGTTTTCATAAAATATGTAATAGATATGGAAACATAAAAACATTTATACAACTAGAAAAGAAATTAATATAAACTAAGTAAATATTTAAGGAATATATATAGATAATATACAGTAATTGTAAATGAATATGAGAGAGATAAAAATATGTCATGTGAGAGAACAGATAACTTAAATAAAAAGAGGGAAGTTTGAGAGTTCCCTTACCTCAGGTCCTAAATCACATGGTATGTTCATATAACATCATAAATAGTAAAATTAAATATATTATAAACTTTCTTAGGAATTGTTTTGTGTTATATTTCATTTTCACTATTTGTCATCATTTATAATTATCTTTTTGGGACATTTTGATCATGTTCACTATCCTTAGGAAGTCTATTTCATAGTTCCAAGGCCGTATATATTTCTTGATAATATTTGAAGGTATTTTTAAATGTTTCCATAAATATATAAGTGTAATAGCATTCAATTCATATATTTCAAGAACTTTTATGTCTTCTAAATTTAAAAAAATCCTTCATATTATTCATTGTTCATATAATGTAAATTTTTTTATTTAACTCTTTCTTCACCGATGTATCTTTGAAAACAACAATGAACTAAATTGGTTTAATTTAATCATAATGTTTATTTAATCAATATATAATATGAAAAAAATAAAATATATTTGTTGTTATAATATTTATCAATAATATTTTTATTATATCTATCTATGAAGTAGGTGATGCGAAATGAAGTATGCCATCCATAGAGGTGGTGAACTATCCTTAATAAGTGTGACACTCTCATTACCCAATAAATTAGAAGAAGATAGATTATATTTATTTCATTAATATAATAATTTTTTTGAATAATTATGATTCCAATGAAAATATATTAGAATGGTTATCATATATTTGGATTCCATATAATAATAAAATAAATTATATGAAACTAATTCA
The DNA here is from genome assembly GCA_963277665.1 of Viscum album. Classification (NCBI taxonomy): domain Eukaryota; kingdom Viridiplantae; phylum Streptophyta; class Magnoliopsida; order Santalales; family Viscaceae; genus Viscum; species Viscum album. Next base: position 824,916,597 of record OY728131.1, read on the forward strand.
GAAAGTTACCAATTTTTTTATATAATTATTTAACACACTAATTAGACTTAAGCTATGTGTCACAACCCCCTCCCACCAACGATTCCCCTCCTGAGATGGAAATGGTGGAAAGGAGATAATGACCCCCGAGTCCTGCCTCCAGTAGGCCCCAGGGTGGTGACTAGCACCAAGGGTATGAGTTTTTACAAATATGGGAGGCATTATCCTATATATTTTTAAGATCAAGAAATAGGACAAGTCAACCACCAAAAAGGAAAAGAAAAAGTGTATATAAATAAACCCAAAACAATCCCACATGGATGATTAAATAGTTCTGAAAAAAGGTTCAATTAAAGGAAATCTCAAAAGTACAATACAAAAAGAAACAAGTTTACAAAAACTACAACAACACCAACTGTCCCAACTAGTAGGGTCCCGCACGACCCTTGTAGTCCTCCTGGAAACCTAAAAGTAAACGTAGGGTGAGCATACAAGTATACTCAGTAGAGAAACCTTAAACTCTTGTGCACAGGTGGGGAGACATCCTAATGTCCCGTGAGAACAAAAGAAGAAACCTAGAAAGGAAATCTATCCACCCAACCTCACCAGCCACACTAACCAAAAACACAATCATAACCAGTAGTAGTAGTATAAGAACAATAGTATTGGGTACCTCGCACCATTTCCCATTAGTTAGATGCTCTTCCTAACGGTGAACGTCCTGATGCTGCCACACTCTCCCGGCCCTCACACTCCTGGGCCTCACAAACCACACATCCCGCCCACACACACCTGGGACTCACAACCGCGTATCCCGCCCACACACACCTGGGCCTCACAACCACGCATCCCACCCGCACACACCTGGGCATCATCCAGAATATTCTTGGGAAACACTAAAACCTACCAGAAGAGTCTTGGGATAAAACCACCCCAATCGAAACCTACCTTAAGGGTCTTAGGTGTAAGGTCGCCTCAATCCATCACAACCTAGGGAAGAAGGAGCAGGAAGGATCTAGTAACTATGGAAAAAACACCCTCTCCCATGAAATGGGAGTGTTCTACACTAAGTGCTCAACATGGGTGGGGTGAAATAAAACAAAAAAGATATAGATACATATATTTATACAAAACACAAAGCCCAACCTATGGCTTCTTAATAGAGAAATTGAGCACATTCCTCGACACTGCTACTACGAATCATGCATACAACAAACAACCCCAACCCCAGGTAGGTTTTCACGTTTCAGCAGAATTAGTTTGTTTAGTTCCTAATCTACTGGGAAACCAACCGCAAACAACCCTATCAATAGTTCGTGAAACATGTCCCTGCCATCCACAAATAAAGTTAGGAAAAAATAAGCATCACAACAAGTACCTTATCATTAACCAACCAAAATATTGATTATTAATCCTGTTCCATTACCATGACCCACCATTCATTAACTCCTCCTATTTTTATTTATTATTCACAACCCATAGTTCATTCACATTCAAACCCATCCCTACAGCCCCACTTCCAACCACTATAACCACAACCACAACGAAATTGTTATATCATTATCCCTTAAATACCATTTATCACAGCCCCACTGCCTGTCACCAACATAACATTCACACCAACCAACAACCAAGTCAACCGCCACCCCGCTGGTCACCCGATCTAGAACGACCTAAAAAACACCCCCAACCTTTCACATAAACAAACCCCATCACAATCCACGTATCCAAGGCAACACCCACATGTTCATTATTCCATTTTGTTCAAGCCGGGTGATCACACAAGGGTTCCAGATTTTAAATCAGCCATATTTACGTGATTAACCAAATTTCCACATTCAACTAAGTTTCCATCCATAAAAATGGTCTAGAAATAAAGGGAAACATTTAATTGTGCAAGAAAAGGCCCTCAACGACCCTGATTTTCAGTAGGCAGAATCTGATTCAATTCACAACATAATATCACAAGATATAAATAATGTAACTGTATTAAAAAACTTCCCATCCCCGTTATATAAGCCAGTTATTATCTTTATTAAACCGATTCTAATGTGTTTCATGTAAACAAGAGTACACCCACACCGCATGATGCACAAATTTAGAGAGACAAAGGTATGATCCCTACCTCAACAGGTTCTGATCACAACGCTCCCCCAGATCAACTTTAGAAGGATTCTGTCGGCGTCCGTCACTTCTGTCGAGTCCCGGAAAAAACTCCTTGGGTGGAAGTTTTAATTGAATGGCCAAATGAATGACAAAGGATCCACTCTCAAAAGTTCCTCCTCGTCGTTACGATCTCGTGACCTCTAACAGATCGTAAATCAGAGCTTGAACGAAGATGTTATGGAAGAAAAAAAGCCTTCGAGTCTCTTGGGAGAGTTCTGGTCAAAGGAATGTAGAGGAGAGGGGTGAGTTGAAAAGGATGAGGGGACCCCTCCTTTTATAGGAGAGAAAAAAAAAGTACAGGGTGTGTACTCGGTCATTTCACACGGTCACTGCGTGGCTTCCAACATGGCCTTTAACACGGCATGCGGCTGTTGACTGGTCAACACACAGGTTGAAGTTAACGCGTACGTGCGGAGGGACTACACGGCGTGTAGTTTGAGGTACATGGCATGTACCCATTTATTTCACATGACAAGGACACGACATCAACACGGCACATAGCCGTTGACTGGTCAAAACATGGCTTGAGGGTAACACATACGTGGGGAGGGACTACACGGCGTGTAGTATGGGTTACATGTGTGTACCCATTTATTTCACACGGCAAGGACACGACCTTCATCAAGGGGTATACCAGGCGAGGGGGGTACATGGCGTGTAGTTTCAGAATTCTAGAAAGTGTGGTAAAATTCCATTTTCCCCTCCAGAACACTTCGTGACCTCCTTTTTGAAATAGTTATGGGCCGGAGTGGCCCGATCCATCACATCAGATACCTCTTAAAACATTCTCATCCCCAAGAATTCAAAACCCAACCAAGAGGAACCCAACAAGATACCTCTTAGGGTTCTCGTTATAATAAGAACCCAACCAATAACCCTAATAACAAGTGTTAGGAATTCCCTCTCTTATATCAAGATATTATCCGCTTTAGGTTGAACTGACTCACCAGCACAGGTTTAATCGCATCTGCATTAATGTGTCTTGTTTAAGGATTGTTCCTTCCCACTCCCATATATTAGGATTTTACAACATACACTGCCCCCAACACCGTACAACCCACACATTTCCCGAACATGTGGTTTGGGGAAAATTCATTCTCATATTTTGAGATATTATCCGAATTAGGCAGCACTGACTCACCCGCACGGGTTCAATCGCATCCTCATTAATGCCTCTCGATTAAGAGTCAGGTTTTCCCCTTTACCCACACATCCAGACATGCTACACTCTTCTAGAGAACAAGGAAACAAAAGGTCTCATAACCGACAAGCCAAGCATTCCATATCAAAGGAACATAGTATAACATCAAAACAAAGCTCAGAAGAATAAGGGAAAACACAAGTCAAAACAACTCCGAGTACTGAGCGTGCAAATATTACTCACGCTCCCAAGTGCTCTCCTCAAGGCCACCATGCCACCACAACGCACGATCTATCGGAATGGTTTGTCCATGGAGCACCTTCTCCTTACGATCCTCGATTCTGACTGGTCGTTCCTCGAAGGTCACATCATCTCCCATTTCTAACTCTCCCCAGTCGATAATGTGAGATTCGTCATGTAAGTACTGACAAAGCTGGGAGACGTGGAAGACGTCATGAACCTTCTCAAACTAAGGTGACTGGGCCAGCTGATATGCCACCTCACCGACTCGCCTCAGTACCTCAAAATTTCTGATGAACCTTTGTGAGAGATTGCTCCCTTTCCCAAACCTCCGCGGCCCCTGTCAAGGGGAAACCTTCAAGAACACATGATCTCCCACCTCTAACTCCAAGGGCCTCCTCTGACAATCAACATAAGATTTTTGTCTGTCCTGAGATGCTTTCATCCTCTCACATACAAACTGGACTTTCTTTGTGGTTCTCTCCACTACCTATGGCCCAAGATCACCTGTCTCACCAACCTCTACCCAGCCAATGGGTGAATGGCATGGTCTCCCATACAAAGCTTCAAATGGTGCCAGGCCAATAGTAGAGTGGAAGCTGTTATTGTAGGAAAACTCCACTAAAGGCAAGTGTCATACCCATGATCCTCAGAAATCCAGAACGCATCCTCGCAGCATGCCCTCCAACGTCTGGATAGTCCGCTCTATCTTCCCATTGGTCTGGGGGTGGAAATCAGTGCAAAGAAGTAGCTAGGTTCCAAAAGCATGTTGTAACCCACTCTAGACTCGTGAGGTAAACCGAGTATCCCAATCTGAGATGATAGTCTTTTGAACTCCATGAAAAATCACCACCACGTCTACATACCTCTCTACTAAGGTAGTCACTAGGCCCAACTTCTTAATTTCTAAGAAGTGAGCTAATTTGTCCAGTCGATCCACCACTACCCATATAGCATCATAATCACCCTGAGCTCTGGGTAGTCTTGTGACCAAGTCCATTGAGATTTCATCCACATACCACTGGAAACACGGTGTTCAACCTTCACTTGATGACACACTAGGCATTTATCCAAAAACTCTGCCACTACTCGTTCCACCCCGGGCCACCAAAACTGTTCCCTCAGGCCTCTGTACATTTTTGAAACTCCTGGATGTACCACCAAGGCTGAGCTATGGAACTCATAGAGAACTCCATCATGTATCGCCTCCGGAAAAAACAACCTTCCATGGAAACGAATCTGATGTCGGCTGTCCTCTGACCATCCTTCTGGAGGGTTTCCCAAATCAACATGATCCCGCATTACTTCGGCCTCAGAGCCCCCCCACTGAGACTCTTCCACCTTCTACAACAGTGAGGATTGTACCGTCATCTGAAACAAATAGATTCTAACACCTTCTACCCTTGCATCCAAGTGCAAGGCGGCAAACTCTCTCATCCCTTTCCAAGCATCAGTGGATTCCTGAACCACTTCCTTATGCGACTTCCTACTCAGGGCATCAGCCACAACATTTCCCTGACCTTCAGTGTTAGCGATCTCGATGTCATAGTCTAGGAGAAACTTGACCCATCTCTACTATCGTAAGTTTAGGTAATGCTAAGAGAGGATATAATGCAGGCTCTTGTGATATGAGAAGACCACAAAGTTCTCCCAAAAGAGTTAATGTCACCACAAATTCAGTGAAAACACTACTGCTGCAAGCTCTAGTTCATGGGTGGCATAGTTATGCACGTTGAGGGTGTAATAGCCTAGACCCATAACTGATCACTCCCTTATTCTGCATCAGCACGCACCCCAGACCAAGGCCAGAAGAATCACAAAACACCTCATACAACAACCCTTCCTCTGGAAACCTGAGTACGAGAGCACTAACCAACTTCTCCTTCAAGTAGTCGAATGATTTCTGGCACTGCTCTCTCCATAGGAAGGCCTGGTTCTTCCTAGTCAAAGATGTCAATGGAGAAGAAACTCGATAGAAGTCTGAAATAAACCTCTAATTGTAACCCGCTAACCCCAGGAAAGTACGATCTTCTGCCACGCTCTTGAGTGCTTCCCAAGAAACAACTGCCTCCACCATCGACGGGTCTACCGACACTCCATGCTGAGACACCACGTACCCAAGGACGTGTACTTATTCCATCAAGAACATAAATTTTGACAATTTCACGTAAAGCTGGTCGTGTCGAAGGACTACTAAGACTACCCTGATATGCTCAACATGCTCCTCCTCTGATCTTGAGTTGATAAGGATGTCATCGATAAACACAATGACGAACCAGTCCAGAAACTCTCAGAATACAAAGTTCATAAGTCCCATGAACACATCCGGTGAATGAGTAACACCAAACGACATCACTACAAACTCGAAGTGCCCATACCTGCACCTGAAAGCCGAATTCAAGATGTCCCTATCCTTTACCCACAGTAGATGATATCCAGATCGCAGATCAATCTTGGAAAACCAATCTGCTCCCCTCATTTGGTCGAAGATATCATCTATCCATGAAAGCGGGTAACGGTTCTTGACCGTTACCTGGTTCAACATTCGGTAGTCTATGCATAGCCTGAGACCACTATATAACTTCTTCAAAAACAAAACTGGAGCACCCCATGGCAATATTCTAGGTCGAACAAAACCCTTCTCCATCAGATCATCAATCTGAATCCACAACTCTCGCAACTCTGAAGGTGCCATCCGATAAGGGGACATCGAAATCGGACGAGCACTAGGCTGTAAGTCTATCCCGAACTCAACGTCACGTCGGGGGGGGGGGGGGTGGTAGAGTCACAACCCCCTCAGGAAAAACATCAAAGAACTCCCCAAAAACCCCCGGGACATCCATCATCTCTGTATCAGCTGGAACCACTGATAACCCTCATAACACGGAATGGGGAGGCTCCACACGCCTATTTCCCACCTGATAGCCCCTCTCACCAACGAAAGCTACATGTTGCTCGTCCACGTCTGAGAACACGACTCTTCTCCGGAAGCAGTTGATAATGGAACTAATATAAAACAACCACTCGATTCATATGATGACATCGTATGGCTGGATCTGTAACAGAAGAATGTCCCCACTAGATTGGTGTGGTCCCAAACTCAGCCCAAATCCCCTGAAAACACAAGATAGACTGGTCTGGCCTCCAACTGTTGTACTCATGACCAGTGGCATGGAAATCCTTTCTAAGTCTAGTCCCAAAGCATGGGCTAGACCAGGTGAAACAAAGGAGTGTGATGCTCCTGAATTGAACGAAGCAGAAAAAAGAGTGCTGAACAAACAAATTGTACCTCGCACCACCTCTTGTCCTTCCGGAGCAGTCAAATCTGCTGCGTGAAACTGTCCACACCCAACTCCTCTGCCTCTCTGATGTCGTCCACCTCCTAGACCAAACCCTGGTCGAGGTCGTTGAGGAGCACCCTGAGGTCGGCCTCCTCCCACAAAGTCTTCCCTCAGAGGAGCTTGGTCCTGATGCTGTTGTAAGTGCCTCGCCAACAACTGGTGCTGCTGAAGTGGGCGCTGAACCTGCCCACCTCCACTATTTGATCTTGGGTTGGGCACCAACTCTGAATGTGCCCCAAACCTCCACAAGGAAAACACTTCAGTCCTGGGCTCGTTAAAAATGGACGAGGACCTAATGATCTGAACTGGAACTGCTGGGGCCTGCTCCCCACTGGCTTGAACCTAGAAGGTCCCATCACAGGAGACCTGCTGCAGATTGCCTTCTCGTTCGACGAACCTGGCTGGATCCCCTCACGTGGTGCACCTCTCTATGGTTTCATCCTCTGTACAACCTCTTCCTTCTTCTGTACTACCAAGTATGTCGGAAGGGTGATGTGGGTGACATCATACTAGAGCGAAGGACGAAGAGCCTCCTCCAAATGCCTCACCCAAGACTTCTCATCCGGAAAGAGATCTGGAGAAAAGCGCAACAGATCCTTGAACTTGATCCCCACTATCGTACTGACATACTCCCCTACTAAAGGGAGAGTAACTCCTGCCAGTTCTCCACCATTATCATGGAAGAAAGGAATTCCTCTCGGAATTCCTTCTCAAAGTCATCCCATGGAACCTCTGCCTCTTTCCTCTCTCCGAGGTAGAGCATCCACCACTGTCGTGCCGCACCTCTCAGCTGACTGACTGCTAGGGGAACCCAATACTCCCTCGGAGCAGGGATCAAGGTTAAAGATATCCCTAAATCCTCAAGCCACCCCTCCATCTCCGTATCCGATGTACTACCCTCGTACTTCTTGAGGGTTTGCCGCTGGAAAGAACGTTGAGTATTCTGCCACTGGCTATCTTCCTCATCTAGGTCAATCCACAACTGAACGACCGCCTGAATCTGCTGGGCCTTGGCCGTCTGAGCCACCCAGGCATGACGTCTAGGTGACACAGCTGTATGGTAAACAAAGATCGCCTAATCCCAATTATTAAGGAAATTTCTTAGTGTTTCATTTTATCATTTCATTTCAATATCATTCCCAGGACACCCAAATAAAGTAAAACACAATCATTATGATGCATTTACCTTCCCTAGGGTCTCTACCCTGCAATCAATTTAGTCTCACTTAGTCGTTTGTTAGGCACAGATTCCTTACATCGGATCACGGGGGGCCCTATAATCTCGTGTCCTAGCCAGTCTTCCCTGGCTTATGTCACACACCATGATTAGACAACACTATTGCCCTACCATCCCATGCAATCCTCACTGTTCGAAACTCCAGACTCCATCCTAGCTCTCAACCATCACCTCTGATACCATTCGGTCACGACCCCCTCCCACCATAGATGCCCCTCTTGTGATGGAAATGGTGAAAGGGAGATAATGACCCCCGAGTCCCGCCTCCAGTAGGCCCCGGGGTGGCGACTAGCACAAAGGGTATGAGTTTTCACATATATGGGAGGCATTACCCTTTATATTTTTAATATCGGGAAATAATACAAGTCACCCACCAAAAATGAAAAGATCAAGTGTATAGAAATACACCCAAACCAATCCCACATGAATGTCTAAATAGTTTTAAAACAAGGTATAAGTAAAATAATTCTCAAAAATTATAATACCAAAGGAAAAAAGTGTATAGAAACTGCAACAACTCCAATTGTCCCGACTAGTAGGATCCCGCACGGCCCTGGTAGTCCTCCTGAAAACCTGAAAGTAAACATAGGGTGATCATACAAGTATACCCAGTAGGGAAACCTAAAGCTCTCGTGTATAGGTGGGGAGACATCCTAGTGTCCCGTGAGAAAATAAGAAGAAACATAGCAAGGAAATCTTTCCACCAAACCTCACCAGCTACACTCACCAAAAACAAAATCACAAAAAGTAGTAGTAGTATAAGAACAAGAGTATTGGGTACCCCGTACCATTACCCATTAGTTAGTAGCTCTTCCTAATGGAGAACGTCCTGATACTTCCACACTCTCCCTGCCCGCACACACCTGGGCCTCACAAACCATACATCCTACCCGCAAATAACTGGGCCTCACAACCACGCATCCCTCACGGACACACCTGGGCCTCATCCTGATGATTCTTGGAAAACAGTAAAACCTACTCGAAGAGTCTAGGGCTAAAACCACCACAATTAAAACCTACCTGAAGGGTATTAAGAGTAAGGTCGACTCAAACCATCATAGCCTAGGGAAGGAGCAGGAAGGGGCTAGTAAATATGGGAAAAACAGCCTCTCCCATGAAATGGGAGGGTTCAGCACTATGTGCTCAACATGGGTGGGGTGCGATAAAACACAAAAGATACAGATACATATATGTATACCAAAAACACAGAAAAACCTATCGCTTCTAAACAGAGAAAATAAGCACATGCCTCAACATTGCTACTACGAAGCATGTATACAACAAACAACCCCAACCCCATTTAGGTTTTCATGTTTTAGCAGAATTAGGTTATTTAGTTCTTTATCTATAGGGAAACCAACCGCAACCAACCATATCAATCATTCATGAAACATATCCCTACCAACCACAAATCAAGTTAGGAAAACATAATCATCACAACAAGCCCCTTCTTATTAACAAACCAACCCATCGATTATTAATCTCGTTCCATTACCATGACCCACCATTCATTAACTCCTCCTATTTTAATTTATTATTCATAACCCATAGTTCGTTCACATTCAAACCCATCCCTGCAGCCCCGTTTCCAACCACCATAACCACAATCACACCGAAACCCGTACATTATTATCCATTAAATACTATTTATCGCAGCCCCGCTGCCTATCACCAACATAACATTCACACCAACCCACAACCAAGTCAATTGCAGCCTCACTACTCACCTGATCGACAACAGCCTACAAAACACCCCCACCCTTTCACATAAACAATCCCCATCACATGCCATGTATCCAAGCCAACACCCACATTTTCATTATTCCATTTTTTTCAACCCGAGTGATCACACAAGGGTTACAGATTTTAAATCAGCCAGCTTTACATGATTAACCAAATTTCCACCTTCAACGAAGTTTCCATCCACAAAAAAGGTCTAGAAAGATAGGAAAACATTTAAGTGCACAATAAAAGGCCCCCAACAACTGTGATTTTCAGTAGGAAGAATCTGATTCAATTCACTACATAATATCACCGGATATAAATAATGTAACTATATTCACAAAATTCCCATCCCCGTTATATAATCCAGTTATTATCTTTATTAAACTGGTTCAAATGTGTTTCACATAAACAATAGGACACCCACCCTGCATGGTGAACATATTTAGAGAGACGAAGGTAAGATACCTACCTCAACAGGTTCTGATCACAATGCTCCCCCAGATCAACTTGAGAAGACGTCCGTCGGCGTCCGTCACTTTTGTCGAGTCCTGGAAAAACCCCCTCGGGTTGAAGATGGAAATAAAAGGCTGAAGTAAATAAAATGGATCCAAGCCCAGAAGTTTCTCCTCGTCGTTATGATCCCGTGGCCACTGGCAGGTCGTAAATTAGAGGTCGGACGAAGAAGTTATGGAGGAAAAGGATCCTTCGAGTCTCTTGGGAGAGCTCTGCTCAGAGGAATGGGGAGGAGAGGGGTGAGTTGAAAAAGAGTAGGGGACCCCTCCTTTTATAGGTGAGAAAAACAAAATTACAGGGCATGTACTTTATGGTACACGATGTGAACTCGGTCATTTCACATGGTCACCATGCGGCTTCCAACACGGCGTTTAACGCGGCACACGACCGTTGACTGGTCAACACACCGGTTGAAGGTAACGCGTATGCGGAGAGGGACTACACGGCGTGTAGTTTGGGGTACACGGCATGTACCAATTTATTTCAAACGGCATGGAAATGGCTCCAACACGGCACATGGTCATTGATTGGTCAACACATGGCTTGAGGGTAACGTGTACGCGGGGAGGGACTACACGGCGTGTAGTTTTTGGTACACGGCGTGTACCCATTTACTTCACATGGCAAGGACAGGGCCTTCAACACAGGGTATACCAGGCGAGGGGGGGGGGGGTACATGACATTTACTTACACTACACATCGTGTAGTTTCAAAATTCTGGAAAGTGTGGGAAAAGTCCATTTTACCCTCTATAACACTTCATGAACTTTTTTTGACAAAGGAATGGGCCGGAGAGGCCCAGGCCATTACACTCTGATATTATATATAGATAAAAATCTATAAAGAAATGATATGTTTGATTGGAATTTATTTCTATAGGGACATGGAGTGGTAAGGAATTTATGGTGCGAGGATAGGTGGGGTGTTGAAGGGTGGTATTCATTGGGGGAGGATTCAGGTGATTGTAAATAAAAATTTTTGTAGTTTATTATTTTTAATCAAGAATAACAATAGAGATGATTAACATATTTTATAGTATTTGGCCGTCATGAGATGATTCTAATTATTTAATAAATCAAAAAATATCTTAAAAATAATTTAAGACACCTAATTTTTATGTATTATTATATTTCCTAAAAAATAAACTTTTTCCTGAAAAATACTAAAATAAACCTTAAAATAAATTTAATGTGATGATTATGAAAAAGAAATGTATTTTATTAAAATAATATAATAGGTATTGTAAATTTAATTTTTATAATAAAATTAAATATATTGAAAACATCCAACATTTTATGTCAAGGCCCTATTTAAGACACATAAGAAAATTATTTTGGATTTAAAAAATTACTATTTATTATATATACAAATAGACAGTTATTTGGTAAAATAATTATAAAAATTAATCTTTTATTACATAATTTTAATTTAATGATAAATTTAATTTTAACCAAAATAACACATATTTTCTATTAAAAAATGAATTATTATTTTTTACACTTATTTAATTTTCATGGGATATATATTGCTTATTTTTTTATTTCAAGAGATACATATATATTTATTTACCAATTCAATTGAAAATTTACTATTTTTATGACAAGGTTACAATTTCTATGTGTTAGTTTTATATTCTAATTTCTATGTTTCTGATAGTAATATTAGTTTAACACATTCTATAAATACCTCATTCTTACGTCATAAATCATTCAATAAAATACATATCATGTTTCTGTTAATCAATTTCAAAAAATTTGATTACATTTCTAATTTTATGTTTCTTTTATATAATTTCATTAAGATTATGATTATTCAAGGATATCAATTTGTTCCAAATATTTTCGATTGAATTTATTTTTAATTATTCTTCCATTATATTAATGGAAATTTAATTGTGTATATTTATCCTCTAAATTTGAAGTTTCAAATTAATATAATAAATAATTATTGTGTTTTTTATTATCTAGTGCATGTTTTTTAAAATACTCATTAATATAATAAAAAAGATTATATAGAATGAAATTTCCATTTATATAATTCTATATCACTACATTAATCCCCATTTATAAGTTTTATCCTCCAATTTTCATTTCATAATCTAAAATAAAAGAAAATTATGGAATTTTTTTCACCCTTATATTCTTATGTATCATCATTATGATGATAGTTCATCTAATTTATATTAATATGATGAATTATATTTCATTATAAAATATTTTTATTGGAATTAAAAACTGTCACCAAACTTTATTCAAAAGAGAGGTCATGATCTAACTATACCATCTCAATATTTCATTCTAATGAGGTATCTTGTATGTACATTTTCAAGAGGGATACATGAAACATGTCATTCACCTGCCACAAGTTTAGTGGGAGTGTTAGTCTATAAGAAATTACTTCCATACAAATAACAATATCGAAGGAGACCATGTATTTAGTAGTTTTTGTTCCCTTTCATAATCCTTGTGATTTTATTAAAGAAAACCAAGAATGAGAAATTTTATTCAACTTAAATATCTTGGACTTGTCAATATTTTCATTATAGATTATTGATAGTGCGATTCATTAATGTGATAAAGAATGACATATACCTTCTTAACAATTTATTCTATATATTAATGTCCCAATAGCTTACATTCTATCAAATTATCCAGACATGTTTATGTTTTACATTTCATCAGATAGAGAGATTTATATACATTATTTTTAATTGAGTAGAATCTATTGTTGAATGATAATTCTAACATAGCAATCTGTTAATCCCAAACTTGTTTTAATTCTATAGAGTAATTTATAAACATTTAATTATGTTTCCAGATAGTATTTTAAAATTGTTCATTAATAGGGAGGTGACATGCTATATTAATGTTCGACTCAATATTTAAGGTACGTTGTATTTATTTATATTATAATTAGGTGAACCTAAAATCATGATCAAATACAATTATTTTTAGTGTTTCATGTAGCATCAACACTAATATGACATATATCATTTCTAGATATTTACGTTTGAAGACCTCCTAAATGGTGATAAATTGTGGTTTATTTGTTAATGATTCCATTAAACCCTTATATAATCAATACCTTTTTATGTATTTAGATGACCTGATAAAAATCAACAGTTATGTTCTTTGATTTCTAGTTATGTATAGGTCATGGTTCCATCACTCAGTTTGACTATTTCCCTTATGCACTCATTTTCAATAATACCAATCACATTTATTTATATTTAACAATATTCCTTTTTATATTTTCCCAGTAAAAGTTCCCTTCAATATACCAATACATATTTAGTCTGTCCAGGTGGATATTGATTATTATTCCATAGAAATCATATAATAGTTAATTATTTATCTCAAAATCTAATGATTTGAATAATCATGTACCAAATCTCACAAATAATTCATTATAACACTCTAAATGAGAAGAATTACCCTTCAATTTTATATCTAAATTTTTTTGTATCTTCATCCCCCCATTATATTTCTTTATCTTTCCATGATTAAATGGATGAACAATCATAAGTTCAATGTTGGAATAATTTCCATTGTATATAATTACTATGTTCACCCATTTCTCATCTAATATGATTTAATCCATATCAATACTCATCATGGATAAGGTTATATAATATTTTACAATTATAGCTTATATAAAATTATTTTCTATATTAGGATTATGATAGATTTATTAATCTTAGTCCTTCATCTGATGCACCCATTTCTATTAGCACATATTGAGCTCTTTCTATATGAATATATAATTCATGATCTTAGGATAAACATATATTTTACACTTCACTCCATATATTTAAAACAACTAAATCATCAATGTGAATATTATTACAAAAAACTATAAATCATGAGTTAAAAAATTTCTCTAATGAAAATTTAATTAACCTAAGGAATTGGTTATCAGTTATTCATTTTCTATGCATATACAACCAGTGACCTTTATTTTGTTAGAAAAATCAATAATTATCCACATGTGGGAGGTTGAGTAAATTTGGGATAATTATCCTCTTAATAAAATTCATGGATAATTCATTAAATTCATCAGTCAAGAAAAGATCTATCCATTCCAAGTTTGTTAGGATAATTGATTTGATAATCATGAGAAGTTATTATAAATTCATAAATGTATCAATATAATCCTATGAAACTACATATTTGTTTTAGAGAAGTTTTTCTAGGATATTAGTCAATAACTATGATCATTAATGTATCCAAAAATATAAAATTTCATATGATAAAATAACCTATGAATTTCACTTTAAATATCTAAAAGTCATATATAATATACTTTGGGTATTGTTTCTACCTTCTTGATTACTTTAGAAAAATATTAAAAATTTCCTCATTTGCATTGATATTTGTAGAGACTCCAAAATTATCATACATACATATAACATGTTTTTAGAATAAAATTCATTACATTACATAAATACACTCTAAAGGGTTATAAATCTGTAGTTCATTTGAAAAAATGGAAACACAAACAACTAGTTCAAATGATATCTATATCATATACAACTTAGTTCTTCATAACTAGAACACTACATAGACATATCACACATAATAATTATCATTATAACATGGGGAAAATAATCATAAGAAAAGGTGGGCATAGATGCTATGTAATGGTAAACAAGGGAGATATATAAGTACAACCTATTCATAAAGGTATGAGAACATGATCATATCATTTGAAAATCAAACCTTTAATATCACAATTCATAAACATGAGTCATGGAAAAAATATTTATTGTTTATAATAGATGAATAATAAAGGAATAAAATAACATAGGCCATGAGAGCCTACAATTTACATAATACATAAAGTTGTCGAAAACGCAAAATCATAGAAAATCGTAGGTAAATGATACCAACCAAGACATTCATAACAAGTTAGGCTTTCAATAACTGCCTATGTACATGTTACGAGTTTGGGGGATCCTTTGTGTACACACTATTGGGATTGGGATAACCTCTCTAGTACCCTCTTTTTAGGATTGAGATAACCTCATGTCTACCATTTGATCAAATATAATATTTAATCATTAATCAATTAATTTGAGGTAGATATAGTTCAAACAAATGTTTATTTTTAATGTGACCACTATCCTTGGTTATAACATAACCACTATCCATGGTTATAATGTTACCATCGTCACATAGAAAAAAAATGTGTTCCACAAGAACATAAAAAACTATTTATATCAGAACCCATGAAAAGAAATGTGATTCATAAATGATTCATTAAATCATAAACCATGGAAAAAATGAGTTTAAGGAATAATTTCTTTAAAGCATAACCCATGGAAAATAATGGAGTTTTATAATTTTTGTCATAATAAACATAAATGATCAATAGAAATAATAAAGCTAGTATTATTGGATCATATCCCTAATAAATCTTACGTTACAAATGTGATCTCATAATTTATTGAAAATAATTTTAAAAGCTTACATGAATTATTTATTTAGGAAAATAGACATTCCACTTTGTTTTTTAAGAATAAAGAATTTAAAAAATTGTTTTATTTGAAAATTACCCAAGAAACTTATAAAGAAATATTTATAGGTAATTTAAAATATTTATTAAAAAATATATACATTTAAAATTTATTTTATTAAAATAAAAAACATTTTCAAAATCATTTCCTTTGAAAATAACCTTGGAAAATTATAAAGGAAGCTTTAAAAATCATTTAAAACGTTTCTTGGGGAAAATCAAATTTTATATTTGAATATAAACTTCATAATCCAGAAATTTAAAAATAAATTTATAAAATAGTTTTCTTTGAATTGGCTTTTTAATCTAATAATGTTTAATTTATAAAATTTAGAGCTTAGGACAATAATAAATTCTGTTCAAGTTATACATGCTAAAATAATGATTCTTTTATGATATTTTATTAATTTTAAACAGGTTGTGTTTTGAAAATGACATGAATACTCATTTTATTTTCTATAGAAATTAAGAAATGGGAAATAATTCTTAGATAATTCATTTGGGTAATTATAAAACATTTTTTAAAATATTTTTAGAAAGCATAGATATCGAAGAAAAATGGTTTTTATTCTAAGAGAGAAATAAAGATGATATTCCTTACAATATTTATTTAGGTATCTCGAGTATATAAATATTAAAAAATTAAATGAAAAGAATTTATATTCATGAAATAAAAATAAGAGATAAAATTTCAAGATTTTATTTAGAAATAGATCATAATGATTCATAATTGAAAGCATAATTATAAACAATTGTGATAAATAAAAAGATTGTAACATCAATCCATTACCATATTGGTAGATTTTTAATAATAGTGACCATTAAATAATATAATAAAATTATTATTTGAGTATCAAGGACAAAATGGGATTCATGATATAAATTCAAATGTGTTATTATTTTCACTACAAACAAATGTGTGGTGAAATTACATATGTCTACCAAAAATAATGGAAAGACTATAAATCCCATACCATATTTCTTGAATTACAAAATAAAATTTTTAATTTATATATATTAAATATAATTTTATTATACATCTATTAAATTACCATATTAATATATATGTCATTCCATATATTATTTACAGATATCCTTTTATTAACTTTTTATTAACAATTCTATGTAAAAATATCATTCTAGGAAAAAACTAATTTGTTATTCATGTATGTTTTGATTTTTAATTTTAGGTAAACATACTTTGATCATCATTAAATAATCTAAAAAATGATAAAAATTAAAAAAGATCATCTATTCAGTATCTAGGTATTTTTATTAATCTGTGAAAGTAATAGAAAATAAAATAAAATATACTCTTCATGAAGACCATATGTCGTACGTATACATCAACGCTATATTAATTTCCTCTAAGGATGAAATGGAATTAGGTAAAATTAGATATATCTTTATATAATAATAATTGTGTAATATATATCCCATATATTACTTAAATTTATCCTTATTAACTTCCACACAAATAAAGAGTGATAAAATAATCACATCGCTCCACAAGACTGTAGTCCACCGTACACACAAACAGCATTATCATATCCCCAAAATAAATAAAACTACGAAATTATATGTGATATAATAATTTAATAAGAATAATAATGTTAAAAATATCATATATATTTATTTAATCCATCCTTAGTACCAATAAGTAAATAAAATGAAATACACATCATAGTGGTTCGCGAAGAAGATGTTTGTTATACAAATGGGCGACACCATTGCTTTCCAATGGGCTGGGAGTTATAAAGATATACGTTTTATTTTTATTAAATATGTTTTAAAAATATCATAAATTCCATTTATAAACATTAAATCCATCATTATATCTCGTGGTTAGATGTGGTGATTGATAATGAATAACATCAACTTCTAAGGCGGTAGTCCACTATACAGACGATTGAAGGATTCATTTCCCATTTTATGGAAATGTGGAAAGAAATATGTTATGAATTTACCTTAATAATATAACTATATATGTTATATAATATTTTTATTATATTATTATAATTTAATAATAATAAATGAGGTGGAATAATAAACAAATGAAAACTAAAATTTTAAGAATTATAAATCTTCTTGGAGAGCCACTTTAGGTTTACACCAAAAGCATTACAAGATGAAATTCAAGATAAAAACAAGGCATATTGGATTATTATATGTAACTAAATAATTAATTTTGTTAGTTGTTTTCAGAACCAAATATTTTTGGAAGCATGAAGATGGGAGAAGAGGGGGTGGCCTTTTATAAGTGAGGGAGAAGACACACATGTATGGTTTAAAAAAATAAAGTGTAACCACACTTCTCACATGCCAAATGGATTCAAAATGGTTCAATATCAAACCACATAGGTTATAAGTTGAAATATGTACATATAATAGGCTTTGAAGTGTTTAATGGTAATTTTACATCATATCATTTTTGATTAACCCCTGTTAAATGTGTTTTATCCTTAAATGTGGTAATTAATATTTTTTATTTATTTTTTCTATTATATATGGTAAAAAATTAATTTGACCGCATTATCTTATATAGATTCTTCTAATTAAAAATATGAAATCTCGTTATCCAGATTTCATTTTCATAATTGATGATTTTAATTTAAAATTAATCACATAGTCGGGATAAAAAAGTGGTATTCCTAAGAGAAAATATCCAAAACATTTAGAAGTTTAAATATAAAAATTAAATATGAAATTTATTTTAATGAGATAAATTGGATTAAAATATAAAAAATAGAAATAATTTTAATTTTAAAACCATATTAAAATAAAACTTATCATGTAAATTATTTCAATGAAAAGGTGATTCTATAATAAAATTAATTATTTTTCATTTTTCATTTAAGAATCAGTCTTTTCAAAAAATTATCAAAAATACCTTTATGTTAATTTAGAAATTATGATTTTTAATGTTTTCTAATTTTTTTAAATAAATTTTCAAATAAATACTATAATTAATTTTAGAAAAAGTTTTAATAATGTGAGAAAAAATCTTTTTTGAAAATATACAGTTATTATTTGTAAAAAAGGACGTATTCATATTTCATAAAGAGATGAATATAAAACATTTTATTGAATATATAATATATACATTTCATTAAAATAATTTAATAAATGTTATTTATTTGATTATTGAGAAGAAAATATTTGTTTCCTTGAATATCATATTTCATAGAAATAATTCCTTTTTTTGGAAATATTTTTTAATCCTAATTAATTGTTTGCCAAATAATTAATTATATATATATGTTTAAATCATATATTTATATAAATTAGTTAATCCTATTCATATGCACTATCCTAAAGTCTAGGAGATAATAATAATATTATATACTATTATTTAAATAGTATGTATTGTTTTGCTGAAAATTGGTGTTTCATGTTATGCAAGCTAGACACGATTTTTCATATAATGCAAGATAAAATCACTGTTGTGTGAAAATAAAGATATAAAAAATATATTTAATTTTAAGAAAAATATTCATAAAATTTATTTTCGTTATATTTAACGCACATAAATAAATTTCAAACTCGTAATTTGAAATTGTACATGGTAATCAGGGGTTTTATATTTTAACATCTATTTTTGGGAAACACACTTCATAACAAGGATTAATAAAATATCCTCTTAAAAAGATAAAATGGGATGTGTGAATGTCACATAAAACAATTGATAACCGGAGTTTCATATCATAGAAAATTTGTGTGAAGTTAAAACATATACATTAATGAGAAAACTAACAGCCAATTAATAATAGAGGGTGATAGACAACATGGTTAGGAGAAAGTAAATGATTGAAATGAAATACATATTTGATAGGTGAAAATTCCATTAATTCATACAAAAATAAAGTAAATGTATAAAATTTTATTTTAATATCCATTTATTAATGGTGATCAAATTTTACAAGAAGATATAATTACATTTATATATTTCATTTTATAAGAATTATCTCATTCATTTGTTGTTTCTCGATCAAATTCTATTTCATCACTTACTCTAACAGATGACTTTGTTCATGTCTAAATTAATATTAGATAATAAGATCCAAAAATTAATGATATATCATTACTATTAACTATAGTTATTATAAACAAAAAATGGTTTAATGAAGTTATCCAATATGCATAAATCTTATTATGGTGAAATAATATATTAATCTCTAAAACCTATTCTAAATATAAACAAATACAATTCTATAAATGGTTAATCTTATGGCCATTAAAAAAAATAATTTACAAATAAGGTCACTAAATTAACAAAAAACATCTGAACAGTAATCTCACAATATCACTATGTAGCTCATAATGGTTGCATACCAAAGATGTTAATAACTTGGAAATATATTCTTTTAAAGCATTGTAATTTAAAAAATTACCATAATAACTAAATTAATATATGAATGCCTCATCATTCCATAAATAGAACCATATATTATTTAATATATTCCTTAAATCCAAATTGTTTTAAAATCCATCTGTAATAATATAAATCACATTTTCAACAAATCATTAATCAGCTCTAAGTTAATCAATACTATCAAATTAAATTAATCCATATCAATCATCTATTTATCAAAAAATAATGAAATTTTTTAACATCAGGAACATATTAGGGGTTATCATTCCTTAATCATGTGTTTTTCATTAAATACCACCTTTTGATTAGATCACTTTTCAAGGTTAGCATACCAATCACCATATTCTTGCTTTATTTTAATGAAAAACTTATTCTGAATTACATTTATATATTTCTTAATTATTGAATCTAAATATATATAAATTTTATTTATTAAACATTATTATTAAACCATTCCCTAAGATGCATTGACTTACCCCTTAATTGATTATTCCTTTCATATGTCTTCTGTATTCTCCTCGTCATCCACAAAAAAACATTTACCTATACATCCTTGTTTATCCTCCACTTGAGTTTCCCAACTATGACATTGATTTTAATAATTCCCATACATTCAATATTTTCAACATTAAGGAATTGATAATAAATTACAGTGACCAATATTACCAACCCTTATGATAGCTAATTTTTTCTTTTTTACTCAAAAAATGCATGCTATATACCCATTAACTCCACAAAAAAATCTTATTCTCATTCATTTGATGCATTCTATTATATTATTATTATAGATTCTTTTATTATTGTAAATTTAATATTTTTTCCTCTGAGTTATAAATTATGCAAGCTCTAAACACACTCATTCCTTCCCTCCTTTGATGTGCATGTGTGTTGGTTATTGTGAAATTTGTTAATCATATAACATGATTATTGATTGGTTAAAATCACAATAGCATTTACTCCAGTGATTATCCCATTTGTTTTCTCATAAAATAATTTTTTATCGCATTCAATGTTAACCTAGTTTCTCATGGTTCCCACCAATGACTAAAACCAACAATCATTTGTGAGGAAAAATATTTATATTAAAAATCACATAATCATGAAACCCACTTATTGGATATCTAAATCATAACACCTTATTTTAAATTTAAGAAAACAATTTCTTAACTTAAGCCATTAATTTTCATTATTCAAATAATATGAAGGATTATATGGTATTTTTGAATTTCTTAATGATATAACCTAGGAGTGTCAAACTAGGTATGTTGAATGACCCATTTTTATATACCGAGTAATGCTTGAGTCAATCCTGACATGGCCCTTTCAGAGTTATTACAACCATGTATATCTATACTAGAACCAAATATAGTTGTTGTGTCCACAAGTTATATAATTATAGAAAAACACTCACTTTATTCTTCACTAATATTCCAAGATATTTTACAATACATAGAATTATTGTTATATATATCATTGGATATATCCTTATGGACAACATTATGGTTTTCACGTCCTAGTTTCCAAAGGTTAACAAAACCTAACCTCTTATACCAACTATAGATACCCTAAATATCTCATACATATATATTATATCTCCATAGATTGATATTCATTAAATTACTAAAAAAATTGAGGATTGTAAAATTAATGTTCTTTTGCAGAATTGGATGCATAAACAATATGTTCATAAGATTTATACATCATCCACCACTTAGTTTCTCATAACTATCACCCTTATTAGATATATCACAAATAATACCTATAATCATAACCTAGGGAAAATAAACTTAAGAATATCTAATATCTGATTCTCATTAAGGGTAAAAAGGAGAATATGTAATCATAACATGGGAATATGTGAATGAAAACATGAGCATAACATTTTAAATCCATACCATACATATCATCGATCATAAACATTTACCATGACCAAAATATTATAACTTAATAAGTTAAGAATAATAAAGTAATAAGGGAATATAGGCTATGAGATGATAGAATTAGCATAATACATAGAGTTTTAGAATGCACGTAATCCAAAAAAATTATATCAAATCCACCCACCAAGACACTAATAACATGTTAGGCTTGGGATAACCACTAATGAAGCTACTATGGGATTGGAATAACCAGATATTTACCCTCTTTTTGATCTTCGGATAACTTTCCTTGTACCCTTTGTGATCAAATAACATTAGTCATTATAAAATGTATTAGAGGGATATATTTTACCCACCCTTCCTTCTTTATAATTTGACCACATTCCATTGTTATATCATAACCACAATCCATGGTTATAACATAAACACCATCACATAATGAATACCTTACATAATTTTAGAATAAGATCATAAATAATTCATAATATCATAACCAATGAAATGAAATGGGATTCATAAAACATTCATCACATCATAACCAATAAAAATAAATGTGTTTCACAAAATATATCATTATAATATTACATTTTGAAAAGAAATAGTTTTCATAGATAATTTGTCATCATGAAAATAAACCATGGAGAGAAAAAATAAATATGGTATATATGTATCATATCATTTGTAATTATAATGGATCATTAAAAGATGTTATCATAGATGGAAAATGATTTTTCTTTTTTAGATGGAACATTTATTGACGAAAATATCCTTTACACTTTGAAAAAAACTTTTCAAAATGGAAATTTTTTATAAAATCCTATTCTTAGAAAATAATATTGTAAAATTATAAAGTAGTCTTCAATTATCATTTAAAATATTTCTTGATGAAAATAATCTTTCCACGTTTATTTTTTCTAAATAAAAAATCATTTTTAATATTATTTTCTATAAAATAACATTGGAGACTTTTAATGAATTATTTTTATAAAAATTAAACCATATCTTGACGAAAATAAATTTTATTTGTGAAAATAAATTTTTTAAAACTAAAATTTCACAAAACACTGTGAAATAATTTTTCATAGAATGTAACCTTTGAAACTTTTAAATAAAGCTATATATCTTTGAGTGGTTATGATTTTGGGAAATTCTAGTCATGTCAAACCTCATAAAAGAAGTATTCCATTCTCATTTTTGTTAAAATAAATAAGACATCTTTTAGAAATAACCCAAAGAATCAATTTAATTATTTTTTAAAAATTTGAAACATAGTTAAAATTTATTTGGAAATTCCATTTGGTAATGATACAAAACATTGATGACATTTTTAGAAAACATTTATGTGGATGAAAATGTGTGTTTGACTGAAGAGATAAATAATGTTGATTTTCCTTAAAAACATTATTTTAATAAATTGAGTACATAAAGAAAGTAAATTGATAGAAAAATAATAATTTTAATAGAGTATACATGGGAGTTAAAAATTAATGATGTTATTAAGCAATTTATCATAATATTTTTTCATAAAAATCATAATCATAAACAATCCAAAAAAACATAGAGACTATAACAACAAACCTTCACCATATTAGTATATGATAATGTGTAGGAACCATTAATGTATAAAATCAAATGGAACATTTAATATCATAAAAATATGGGTATTCATGATATAAATTTAAATGTTTCAGTTTATAAACCCTAAAAATGTTAATGTTTAATATGACCTGTGTCTCCAAAAAAACAAAGGAGAGACTAGAAATCCCTTACATTAAGTTTTGAATTCCTGTGAACATGATCAGAAGTTATATATAATAAATATAAGTTTATTATAAACATATTACAGAATCATAATTAGATATAACATACAATATATGATTAAAATATTACTTTTTTGTACCTTTTTATTGACAAATAAATTTTAAAATAATTTTTCAGGCATTTAGTAAATATTTTTCATATAGGTTTTTATGTGTTATTTTTTGGTCCAACTATTTTGATCATGGATTCATCACATCCAAAAAATTAAACATGATATAAATATAATATATATTAATTATGTATTTATGTATAGTAATATATAAATTTTTGAGATAGAAATTTAAATACACTATTCATGGTGATGGTAAGTCATACACACAAATGAACATGTTTCCATTTACTCGACATGTGTAATGAGATAAAGGTAAATAATATATTACCTTTAAATAATAATTATTATGTAATATATATCATGTATATTTAATAAATTTAACCATATAACCTTCCATGAAAATCATTAGTGGAAAAATAAATAACACCACTTCAGGAGCTGGTAGTTCGTCCTACAAACGAACGATGTTATTATTTTCCTACAAATTGTGAGGTGAGAAGATAAATGTTTCATTATAATTAAAGAGGTATAATATTATTAAAAATATCATAGATATATATATATATTAAATAAATTATTATATTCATCTGTTAGATGTGGTGATGAGGAATAAATAATATTATCTCGTGAGGCGATAGACTGGCGAACACCCAATTGATGGTTTCATTTCCCATTTGATAGATGTGAGGATGGATATAGCTTATTAAATTAACATAATAATATCTATTTATATGGGATATTATTTTTATAATATTTCATAAAACATGAATTATATTATCATATTTTTACGAATAAGTAATATTTAAACACAAGTTTAAGAATTTTAATTTTTCTTTAGAGAACTTATGTAGGTTTCCTCCTAAATCCTTTTTGGGATGGATTCCTAACCAATAAAATCCCTCCTGAATGAGGGGAGGAAATTAAGGAATGTATTGGGATATGTATTTTCTAATACAAATTATTTTTATGTTTGAATAGAAGTGTAGAGTGGGTGAACTATTATAATAGGGATAGAGGACAGACATGGAATTTTGGAAAAGAATAACGTGTACCCATTTTTTTACATTCCTACAAGATAAAAATGGATAATTATAGAAAATAATTAGTTATAAGGTCTAAAATGTTCAATAAAATTGGTCATGGACATTTTTATAGGTTATTTTACCCTTATCTTTTTAGTTTAACACCTGATAAATGTGTTTTAACCTTAACTATGGTAATTCATTTTTTACTTTTCTTAATATTCATTATGGTCAATGATTAATTTGAGATAATTAGATAATATAAATTATTATGAGACCAAATATGGAATCCATTTTTTAAATTCCATTCACAAAATTGAATTTTTTTTAATTTAAACTTTACCTGGATGATGTGATGAAAAATTAGTTTTGAGAAGAGAATATTTCATAAATCTTACAAAACAATTATATAAAAAATAATTTCAAAATTTATTAAAATTAACTAAACTGGATAAACATATATATCATTTATCTAATATTACTTTTAAATACATATTTAAATTAAATGTACCTTGTAAATTATTTCAATGAAAATGAAGGTTTTCAATAAAAACTAGTATTTTTCACTATTGATTAAAAAAATTCATTTTAGAAAATTATAAAAAAATATTTCATTACATTTTTTACATAATAATTTCAAAAATGTAGTTAATTTAATTAAATACATTTCTTTCATTTTTGAAAATTAATTTTTTAATTAAGCTCACAAAATTTCTTAAAACTATTTTTTAGAAAAATAAAGTTTTAATTATAATATTGGATTTATTAATTTATCATATTAAGATGATGTTAAATATTTTATTCATTATATAATAATTAAATTTTTGGAAAATAATTTACCAAATGATATTTATTTAATTTATTGAGATAAAACATGTTTATGAGTATAAGAACTTTTTTTTTCAGAAAATGATTTCCTTTATTTTCAAATGGTTTTTATTTTCCCTTATAATAATTTGATCACCAAATATAATAGTTTATATAATTATGTAAATAAAATATTTTCATTATTTTTTTAATCCTATTCATACTCTCTACTCAAATTCTGAGGTGATAAATATCATATTAAAATAATTCTTCTAATACTATTCCATATTTCGTTAAAAAATGATGTTTTATATAACAAAAACCAAACTCAATGATGCATGTAACACAAGATAAACACGATTTTTCCTATAACTAAAGATATAAAAAAAAATTTAAAATAAATTCATAATATCTTGTGGTGTTAAAATATTGAAGCATATAAAAGTATCCACTTTAGAGACCCCAAAATATTTACCATGATAATCTTTAAATATATTATTCATAAAGTCCTTGAAATTTTTTGGTGAATTCATAAGTTCGAATTGGATCACTAGGAATAAATTGTGTATATACTCTATATTAAATGAAGTCTTATGAAGATACTAATTTCTCAACTTCAATTTATGATATCCTTACCAATGATATTCTTTAGAGATGTATTGGAATCCACATAGCCGATCAAACAATTCCTCAATTTATGTAAAGGGGTAATTATTTCATATAATTTTTTTTTTGAGTTTATAATAATAATTATATAGAAGAATTTACCCATTATTCTTCTTGATAAATAAGGCTACCACACCCACACTTTGGGGCATAAATCCTTTTTCTAAAATATCCTTAATAAATTCTTCAGTTCATCAAGTTCAATGGGGTTTATTCCCTAAATAATTTTGAATATTTGTGGAGATATTAGTATATGTTAAATTTAGAAATCAATCTATTGATCAGGATGAATGTTGAAAAACTCTTCAGGGAATACATCAATATATTCCCTCACAATGGGTGTAAACCCCCATGATTTTACCGTACACTAAAAATTTAGATAACTAAAATAAAACATGGATATATTTTCATAAAATATTAAAACACCAATATTTAGTAATATAATATAAATTCATTCCATTGTAATTATGTAAATAAAATGGAAATGAAAAAATATTAAATATTATACATATAGGTATGATATGGTAATAAATTAAAGTTAATATGAAAATACTGAGATTATAGGATGGATAACTTTGATCACACATATAGATATATCCAGGGAATATGACCATAATGAGAATGTATATATGCTGAAATATGAGAGACATTTTGATGAAGAAATATGAGGATATGATGTGCAGGTATGTAAATAAAGGGTATATTTCAATTTTGCATATTTTTAGTATGATCAAGAAAATAGAAATTGGGGAAATCATTATAGGATGTTTTTGAATATAGAATTAGATATGGAACAAACCATTTTCAATTATTAATGGAATAAATTACCAAATTAACTATATATTTATTTCATTTATAACACAACAAATAATATGAATATTTATGTTAATCATAACTACTGTTTTATTTAATATGTTATCATTACAAAATTTAAACTTTAACCATATTTATATTAATATTATATAATAGTATGTGGTATAGTATTTATGATTTTATGGGTAATATGATAATTAAAATTCATTATTTATTATTTTGAATTAGTTTACATGTGATGAGAAATAATAATAAATGATAAATTTAAATAGTGACATTATATTTCTTGAGAAATATAAATATTGTAGCATATGAAATATGACTTTAAAAAGAATATAAAATATAATTATTTTATTAAAATTATAATGGAATTATATATAAGAAAAATAATAGAATTAATATTAAAAAAATGAATAATTAATGTATATAAAAGAGGTTAATAGAGAATAAAATATACTAGTAAATAAAAAAGTATTAATAATTAAAATACTAAAATTATTAATGGAATTATAATATAATTCTAATAGAAATAGTGAAACATTTTAAATGATTCATTATATAGAATTTAGTAACAGAAAAATATAGTATATAAAATTAATTTTATGATATTATCAATTATAATAGATTATATTAATATTTAGATAATGTAAATTCTTAAGGAATATATATGGGTATATTTTTTATTAAAAAAGATGCCATCCCTAGTCTAGCCCTGGGATGTAGTCTTGATGCTATTAAAAAAAGGAAATCATTATCCAAATCTAACATTGACTACCGATAGATGAAAATAACTATTACATGGTCATAATCAGCTTGGTAATAGTAAGGTAGTAGTGGAATTTGAGTGTTAAGAGCCATTTTGTTGGGTGACATAGTGACCAAATTGGATATCTTAGTCCATAAGGGACTAGATTAGTGTATTCCCCCCACATGTTGATATATATGGGAATGGTTATTCGACTAAAAATCTTACATGGGATAAAGATTTATGGGTACTATTCACAATTAAATTATTTGTGTATCTTATATTAAATGATAACATATAGGTCATCATTAACCTCAAACATCAATGGGTTATTCATGTTGTTTACCTAATATTCATCTCTTAACTTATTTTAAATCTAAAATTTCAGCATCAATGCATTATAAGTTTTTATTATTTAATTGAATAAATAATTCATAACATGATCTACATATAGATCCATTGACATGACTGTATGATATATATTGACAAGGGATGATATTAAATATTAATCCATAATAAACAATATCATAATTCCTTCACCGTCTATCCCCAGCTTTTAATTTTTACATATTCGATTGTAGGTTATATATATATATGTATTTTTTTAATTATGGGTTTCATACACAGACAATTCATATAAAGATATTATAATGTGTCGAGTTTGTGAAAATGATCGAATAAAACTAGAGAAGGGAAAATTAATTTTGTAACATGTACAGTCGTATTTAATAATCCCCATGCTATGGAAATTTTATATAAATATCTTCAAAAACCCATTGTTTTATATGAATTTCATTAGAAATTTTATATAATATAATATGGGTATAACCAATAATAAACATTTTGGAAATCTTATCAAAATTTGAAGCTTTATTTCATGTGGATGTTATAGGTTATACTAATATTTAAAAATATGAAGACATGATTTTGCCTATAAGATGATGTGTAGTTAGAGGATATATTTTATTAAAGGTCACTATGTATCAATTTCACGATCAATTTATAAAATATAAATTAATTTGTAAAATAATATGGAACTTATGTATTGAAGGTTGTCTATTACAGGATAACTCCCAAAATAAGGTAAATCCTACCAAAATACTATGTGGGTTCCTATGAATACCCATATTTCATTATCAATGGTTTTTATATAGATAAGGTTAGTGTGGGAGTGGGATCTAAATTTTTTATTAATGAGAAGTGTATAATATCAAAATATAAATTGATATATTTCTTTTAGAGAGGTTATTCGTTTTGAGGATGATATTTAACCCACCCACTGGAAAACATTTACGGGGTTATTTGGTTTAAAATTATAACTTTATGTTTGAAATATTTCATTTTGAATAACTATATTTCTTTGTATTTTCAATTAACAACCATTTTTCATTTAATGAACATATCTCCATTAGTTAATTTAATGATTTTCATTAAATTGGTTTTACAAATGTTGGATTTTTTAAATTTAAAAGAATTATATTACACTTTAAATAATTTTATTTCTGAAAATATTTATTCCTTTAAGTTTTCTAAAAAAGAAATGCCTTTATTTAAATTATTCCCTTTGTACACTATTACCATTTAAAAACTGAAAAATATTGATTTTATAGGATTAATAAATGATTTTCTTGTTGAAAAATGGAAAACTCTAATTTTCTCATTTATAGGATATGGGCCTCTCACATTGTATAACAAGATAGGTGGGTCCAAAATTAATGCATCGAGAGATGTTTCATCACCTGATATTCCATGTTTAGTGGATGAATCAATATCAATGAAAACAATGTTATGTGGTCTTTTTAGTGAGCCATCTCTAATGATTATGATAACGGAGATAACTAAATTTTGGATATTATATTAAAATAATTATTGGAATATACGTTTAAAAAATCATGTTGTAATGATGATCAATCTAATGTTATAGGTTTTATTATAGATTTTAGATTCTTTAAATTATTATTTTGGAAATCATTAGATTTTATAAAACAAAATTATTATTTATGAGAAAAGGATTGTATTACTTTTTTTAAATGTTATGAATTTTATTTTGTGAAAATTATATGATATTTTAATGAAAAACATATTTCATCAAATTTTAATGTCTTTTAAAGAACTTGAGAAAATCATTTCTTTAATATATTCATATTTTAGGATAATTGTTTATTAAAAATTTTTAGAAAATAAAATTGATCCAATTGTTTTAATTTTTCCACATTCGTGATCTAAGTACATTTTATTAAAGGAAAAAAATTTCGAATGATTTTTAGTCATTTTAAAAGATATTAGGTTTTCTAATTATTAAAGAACCACATACTAGGATATTTTTAATCCCACCACAATTTCAAATGAATTTAATAGGAATTACGGTTGAGTAGGAATGATTTTGAATGTTGTAAGTTTTAGCACTCGATAGTGCATGTTTTTAAATAGAAGAGTTTTCATTTAGGGATAAGAATTTATTTTTGAATTAAGGATTTATGTTTTTATATGTAGTAATATTATTATTCCTCCGAAGCTCTAAAAATAAAATGGTATTAGGGTTTTAAATTATTATAATATTAGCTTCAGATATTAGAGCCAAGTTCGAGGGTGTCTCAATTGGTATCGTAAAGGTGTTAATATAACATTAGATTTTATGATGTCATTTATTTAGGATTATTTATGTATTTTAAAACCCCATTTCATGTTTTTATTATTTTTTAATGATATTCTTCATATAAGCATTTTATATATTATAGAGTGACCTTAAAATTTTAGTTTTTATAATTTTTTGGAGTAATATATAGAAAATCAAGGGTTTTAAATTTTATTGGTTTTTTAGGATGTTGAATAAGTGGAGTGTTCTTAATAGGTAAAAATTTTCTGTATTTATTTATTATGATTTATCTACCTACATTATTATTAAATTTTTAATAAAATTAAGTTTAAATGTGGACAATTTCTTATTTTTCTATGATAAATTAAGAATTAAATTTTCTCATGTTATAGATAATCAAAAATATCTAATGTAACATTGATATATTAATTGATAGTTTCATGATTAATGGATATTGATCTCTAATAATTCTTATATCCCTTACAAATAACATACTTGCAATCGATATTTGGAAGCCATGATAAAAAAAATTAAACCCTTTCTAGCATACATCTCCCTTGAAATTCACTTTATAATATATCAAACACTTCCTCCAAATGAATTAATTTATATCGGTGATGGATCATTTGTGAATAAATTATATAGTCCCAACAATTTCATATTAAAAAAAATGGGATGTATCATTATGAGATTTTCAAATATTTCACCATATCATGAGAGTAAGATGTATATAATAGTTTTAGAATTACTATGGAAGAGGGATACCTTCATTCAACACAAATAAAAACATATATATATATATATATTAATATTGTTTTTATTATTTTTATAAATAATTTCATTATTTTAGAGACACTACATTATGATAATTACAAAAATTATTTTTTATAGATTATTTTATAAAAATTACATTTATCATAATGTTTTAAAATTATTTGTGCGAAGTAATATTTTATTTTAAAAAAAATATTTATTTTCAAAAATTAAATCAAAATTTCACACATTTTATTTGGTAAGAGGATTTAAATGGAATTGAAATTAAATAAAACATGGTTTCATAACGTAGAACATTTCTCTTCATGAGTGAAACAATAATGAAAACTGGGGGATACCCTTGTACCTATATGATTATTCAAAATATATTTATTATATTAGATTTTTTAATATTTTTTTAAATAATTATATATCTATCTATAAGAATCTAAAATTATTATATGTAACACTAAGGCCTCATTTAAAAAATTACAAATAAAAATATTTATTTATGTTCAAATGTACGAGGTAATTCAAATTGAATGGATGAATTTTTTTAAGGGGTCAGAATGTTACATCAAAAGATTTTGATATATATACATTCCCTTTAAATAACTAACACAAAATGATGATAAATTTTAGTGGAATATTATAAGAAACTACATTTAGGAATATAATATCTCTTAATAATATAATAATTTTTTCATTATATTGGAATTTAATAAAAAACATTAAATATTATAGAAAAATGATTGATGGGGTAAAAAATGGAAGCAATCACAAAAAATGAGAGATTATTGAATGCATAATCACCTTCATCCATATAGATAACTCCATTAATGTTTATTATATAGTGAATTTAGAGATATTGAAATTTTAAAACCATTATGAGGGAGACATAATAGGATAAGATGTGTGGGTATATATAAAACGAAAATATGACCATTGTGAGTGTGTATGGTTTTATTAAAAAAATATCATTAAGGGAAAACATATAGGTTTTTTAATAAGGGATATGATATGAAATAATTCAATCAGATATTTTCATTTTATAAAAGAAGTAATTTTACTATATTTTTATATATTTTATCATTCAAGGAATAATATGTAGACAAATTTCTATTTTACATAATATTATATTTAATAAATTCATGTTAAAAAATTTATACATTTACAACAATTAGATTTTTTATATGTAATATTATACAGTTAAATGTTAATAATATTTTGGGTATTTTGAATAATATAATAATTTTTTAATTATTTAAAATTATTTGATAGTTTTTGATAAATAATGGTGAATGATATATATAAATTGGTATATAACATTTATGAAGAAATAAAAATTTTATAGTATAAAAAATATAATTTTGAAATGAATATATAAAATAATCATAGTTATAAAAAATTTAAAAGGGAAATATATTTATGAAATATAAGAAATGTAATATATTTAATATTAAAATATATGGATAATTAAAATCAATAAAATACATTAATAAATAGTAAATTATAACATTAAATTATACATTATTAATAATAAATATAAATAAAAGTTTTATAAGAATTATAGTCTATTTCAAATTAAAATAATGAATTCTGTTAAATGATTGATTATATAAAAGTATGATAAATTTTGATATTGTATACAAAATTATTAAATTTATTAATCCCATTGATTACATTTAATTAAATTAATATTTAGACAAATTGTTTTAAGGAATATATATATGTATATATGATTATTATTTAAAAGGCGTTACATGACCATGGCCAACTAGAAGAGGTTGACCAACTATAGTTGGGAAGTAGTAATGCAAAATCATAGGTTGAGTTGAGAGGTGATTGAAGTGCATGACTAGTGTACGCCCATATCTATATTTGGTACAGTAATCATGATTTGATTCTTCAATTATTGAGAACCACTATGTGCGGTGGGATGGGGACATGTTTGTATAGTTTCGTCCTTATAGTATTTTATCAATGTGTTCTACTATATTTTTATTTATAATGGAGTGGAAATATGATTAAAAAATGAGGGAACATGATTCACATTCACTATTATCCATCTAAATTATGTATGTGTTTTAAATGAAATGAAATTTTTGAGAGCTTCTTCAACCTTAAACTATACCTTGTTTTTCATGTTGATTCCCCATCATATATCTCATGACCACATTTATATCAACCATTTCAACATCATTTGAATTGATGTTCTGTGTATTATTTTTCTGAAAAAATTCTTGAAGGGATAATTTGATAAGATATCATGATAATAATAATTAGTTGATTTATTCAATAATATTACAATATTATAATTGATATCATAAATCTATTGTCGCTTTCTTATAGTATGAAACTATTTCATTATTGTTAATATGTTATATATATATATATATATGGAAGCCCCACACAGTATATTTGTATAAATATATTACGAAGCGTGGATAAAAGGATGAAATTTAAATGAAATTAATTTTTGGAAATATATTTTTGTAAGATGTGTCATCTTATTTAAAAATTCTACATGTTATGGTACACATATATCTATAGAATACAGAAACCATTCCTAGATGAAAGTTACATTTTAAATTTTATAGTAGCTTTAATGGGAACACATATAAGACCATTTTAGACTGAACTGTATAGAATCTAGAGTTTTATTACATATGGTTTATCCTATTTATAATTATATTTAAAAATATGAAAATAATATTTCCAAGGTGAAACACAGTACATGCGGAAACCTTATTTTAATTATTGTTATTTCAAGATCAATTTATTATTTTTAAATTACTCAATAAAATATTATATAACTTATTCAGTGAAGGTTGGATATTAATGGAGTACACCCACAATGGGTGAACTCCTACTATGGTATGGTGTTGGTTTCTAGAATTTCCCATATTACATTATAATATATTCCTAGAAAGATATTTTGATTGAGAGGCTATGTTTTTTTATGTTTTTTTGGGAGGAGGAAACATAAAAGGATAAATTATTAGAGTTATGTTGGAATGATGGTTACATAAGGGAAGATATTTAACACAAATACTTGATATAATATAATGCGGTTATTTTAAATCAAAATTATCATTTTATGTTTAAACTATTTCAATTTGAAGAAAAATTTTTTTTAATAAAAATCAATGAACCATTTTTTTTAAAATGAATTTCCCTTCATTGAAAAGTGTAAAAATATAATTTATTGAGGTTTTATGAACATTATTTATTTTTTATTTCACATCCTTATATTATTATAAAAAATACTTCCTTCTTGAAAAACATTTTTAATTGACTTTTCAACAATAAACCTTCTGTTCACTAAATGAATTCCCTATATTGGATTATTATTCTTAAATAATTTTTTTTTATGTGAAAGAATGATTAAATGAGATTAATAATGAAATGTGAAATACAAAAAATGTTTTGATTGGAAAAATATTGCACTTGGATGATGTATATGATTATTCGTAGGAACAAATTTATACACCCCTGAAATTATCTGGGTATTGTTTTCATCACATTATAGAACATGTATGATGCAAGGGAAGTTATCATAGAACACAATGTAATGGTGTCTTGGTAGTTATCATTTTCTAATGCGAATGATATTGGAAATAATTTAATTTTCATTCTTAAATTATGAATAAAGATGGGAAACTTTTTTAAGTTATTCCATTGAAGGATGATGAATATATTTTTATTATCATTATTATAAATTCTCTATAAATACAGTGAAATTTATAGGAAATCAAAAAATTTATAAAAATGGATAATTATATGAAAATGGGATGTTCTGATATTTTTAAATTTAATAGTTTCTATTTGTAGGGAATTTTATGATATTTAAATGATTTACCTTTTTCATAATGTTTCAATTATTCTATAAAGGACATCTGAAAACATTCCATCTTTATATAAATTTTTATTACATGAGTTTATTAAACCATTTATGAAAATAGAATTTATTATATATATATAAGTATGATTTATATATTCTGAATGTATTTTTTATTAATGAAAACAATTTTTAATTTTTTTAATAATTTCAAAACATAACACATTTTCTCATTATTTAAAAAACTTATACCAAGAAATGTGTACTCATTCTTCTTTTAGAATTTGTATTAGAAGTATTAATGATGACTAAGAATGATGGTGCATGTTACAATGTTTAAAACATAGTTTTTAAAGATAGGTATTTAAGGGTTTTGTTTTAATGGGAACAATTTTTATTTGAAATTAAATATGGGTTTGGATATGTAATAGTATTAATAATTCTATGAATATTTATTCAATAGAAGGAATTGGGTATATAAAATAATGTTCTTTTTGTAATGGATCTAATAGTATAGGCATATGGTTCTCATAGGGATTGAATTAAAGGTCAATCATCTCCATTTTCCGAATCATTTGTGTATGATTTTCTTACAAATAAGAAAATAATATCAATACTTGAGATGGAGTTTCAAAAGGAGATACATCTAACTCCATGAACTTGTGATGAATAAAAGGATTATTTAGGATACTAAAAGTGATTTACCTCTCTAGAAAAATAGTTTCTACTATATATAAAGATGAAAAATCCATTCTCAATAAAAAAATATAATCATAGTAAAGTGTGAATTATTTGATTTTATAGGAGATTACACCATAAAATGCTAACTGGGGAAGAGTTATATACTCATGAGGCAATTATTACACCCCTAAGTGTGTTCATTATTAACTCAACCTCCCTGTATATAAGTTGGATATGAATATTTCTATATAACATTAATTATATAAAAGAAATAAACATTTATAATTAAAATATGAAAATGGTGATCCACTAATGAATACAATGTGTACCTATAACCACTTCATTATCATAATAAACCTCAGTGGTATTGATAATATAAGTTATTCCTTTATCTATTGACCATAGAGGTTGTTTCCATTAGTTATCATTGATAACCACTAGATTTTTACCCTAAATTGAATAGTCTCAATGTTATTTATTATCAAAAAAATTGACCATAGGTAGAGGATTGATCAGAACCTTCCACTTTTCCATTATATTAGTTGTAATATTCAACTCCCTTAGATATTAATTAATTAGAGTCAACACATCCAAAAACTGGAAATATATTCTTGTTTACTTAATGAAATATTCTAAAATATTATTCTAGCACTTATGATAAGTGGGAATTTATTTTTTATTACTTCAATGATATTATATTTTCGGTCCACTATAATTAAACTCTCTTATCATATTTTTATTATAGACCCAACAAAATTGATAATTAATAATATCTCTTTCAAATTTAAGACCATATTAAACTAATTCCTCATAGCTATAAAATCCATAAATTGATAAATATTTTTGAATCCACTACTTTAATCCACTAATGAAATGATCTACCTTAAATTAATCGTTATTGAATATAAAATTATAATACATTACAATACTAGTGATATTTTTTTATTAATATATTGGTTCACTCTTAGGTTTATTTAAATATTGGAACTCCATCTCATTTTTAAGATTCAAAGTGTGATGAAATTAATTGTTAAAAAATATTTTAGTAAATTCTTCCCAATCTATTGATTCAATGACATATTTGGATTTATTATTCTTGATTATTATCCACCACTAATCATATTCTCCCTCAATGTGAAATATGGGAAATATAACTTTCAGATGATTGTTTCATTGGGGGATAAATAATTCCGTCTTAGTTGAATTAATCAATTAACACAAGTATAGTGTATTAGATGATCCACTAAGACTAGGATCCCTTTGATTCATAATGTACCCAACATCAACTTTCTCCCACCTTGAAGAAGGAGGGAGTTAATCATGATTGATGTTATTATTTACAACTTGATCCAGTTGTGAATGTACCCCTATAATATTCTTAACTCTATCCCTATATTCATAAACTCATTACATTCCCCACAAAATATTATATTGGATCACTTCCTCCTATATGAATCCATTTACATGAATAATAGAAATTTAGGGATGTGAATACCCAAATTATTAACCATATAAAGGGAAAATAAAATCATAGATGGAATATCTCATACATGACATATATACCTTAACATATGAACTTCTAGGTTCGAATATAAGTTATTCATCGAATCACTCATATTAGGTTTAACAAACTAATCATAAGTTAGATTAGAACTTTATATCATAAAATGTATAAAAATCTATTCTCATTGTGATATTAATAAATGATTTGTTAAATAAAATTTCGTAAAACAAAGGAATAAAAATCTAGAGGTATAGATTCCTTGAGTGATTAGATACATAATATATATATATAAAGGACATAAAATTTATTTTGACGTCAATAATGTGGTATTACAACATTATTTTTGTATATTACTACATAGGATATTAGTGGTTCATACATGAATAAAATGGTGAGTTATAAATAATATCATGGGAATAAACATGGTAATAAAGGCCAATATACATGTTAAGAGGCCTACCCTGATATTGTAAAATAGTCATGTAATATGTAATGAAGTGTATCCATGTAAAAAATATGAAAAAATAATTAAAACATTGTAATATAATAATGTGGAAACAATAAAAAATGTTACATCATGAGAAAAATTTAATTCCCATTTCGAAGACAATATAATATATTTTGATGGATTTATTACCTATGAACCAAAAAAGGTAATTAAATAGATGAAATCATTACAAAATGAATAAAGCTTTCATCTAATTTTTATCCCACCCATCACATTATACAATGTTCATGCATATATGTTCAACATAAATAAAATCATATGTAGTGAACAATAATAAGAATAATTAATGAAAGGGAAATGGGTTATATAATGTTATCTCAAATAATTACTAAATTATATGTCATAAATACTATTAAGAGAAAATTAAATTCAATATTATGGATTGACATAATATAATATAGATTCACGTGTCATAAATAGTGAGTTCAATTGAAGAATAAAATATAATAAAGTATATGAGAAGTAGCTATAAAAAAGAACCTCAAGAGAGATGTATTTTGAAATTATTAAAGAACATTAGATCGAGGCAAGAAAATAGTGTATTTAATATAATATAAAATAAAATAGATTAGTGTTATGTAAAATGAAGAGTGATTTATGAAATAAATAATAATTAATACATTTAATGTAGTCTTACATGAAATATAATTATAGATAGATATGTTCTCCTTAAATGGGATTGTTTAAATGAAGGAACTATGACATGAATTGGGAATATAAATATATATATATATTGAGAAACTAAATTGAAACATACTAGATATATATGTAAGGAATATTTATAATATATATTTAATAAGTAAATGTGATTATATTGTTGTTAAAATAGGTAAACTGTTATAAGTCATAACATAAAATAAAAGAGGTTAGTTTTATGGTTCCCTTACTTAATATCACAAAACTCTTGGTGTGTGCATTTGAATTCATTTATAGTAAAATTAAATCTCTTAAAAAACTAATTTAGAGTGTTTTTAATATATTCTTGATTTATTATTGTTTTTTTATTTGTATAATAATTTATTAGAACATTAAGATCACGCTCACCATCCTGAGGATGTTAATTTCATGTTTTCGAGGATACGCCATTTTCTGGATAATAATGTATGTTTTATTAAAAATATTTTATGAGCCCATAAGTGTAATGATACGGAGTCAATTTATTTATATAATATTTAATGGTGATAAATATCAAACAGTTACAAAAAATGATTATTTATAGTGTATATATTTCTTATTTTAATGGGTTTTTAATTATGCGGTTTTCCACACAAGTTCAATATAATAGATTAAATTTAATTATTATTTTTATTTACCCATTCAATAATTTAAAATAAAATAAAATAAAATTTTTATATTTATATTTAATCATTAAATGTTTATTATTACCACCCATGAATGCAATTATGAAAAATAAAACACGTCATCCAAAGAGGTTGTGAACAAGACATATTATGTACGATGATTTCATTCAAGAATAAGTTAGGGGATAATTGATAATGGTTACTATGTTAAAATAAAAATATTATGGTATTCATATTATACTAATATGATGATATTATGGAGGGAATAAAATATTTAGAGGAGGTAGGAGAAGAAAATAACATAAAATTACATTGTCGACATACTTACCTTTTCCTTTGGATGTCCTTTTTTAACACTCTACTTGGACATTGGGAATTATCCTTTATGAAAAAAACATAAAGAACATAAATAGGGGTGTTGATAAGGTATTTTTATAGGTATTTATAAAGATGATGAACTTATAGTGTGAGGAGAGGTGTGGTGGTATTTATATGGTGGGAGAGGGTGTTTTTGAATAAAATATTCTTTAATTTATAATTTCTGTTTATGAAAAACAAATTATGATGATTCATAGCACTATAAATACTTATTAGTAAATATGATGCCCAAATAATTGTTTCTCACATCAGCCAACATGTTATTAATATTTTATATATCTTATAATTTAAAATACTATATTTTTTCATACTTCACTATTTATAAAAAAACATTTTTCATAGAAAAAGAAATAAAAATATACCAGAGGGAAATTTGATATACTGATTCCAAAATTATAATCCATTTTATCAAATTAATTTCTAAAATATAAGAAATTTATTTTCTTAAATAAAATCCTTATGTATTGAAAAATGCAATTTATTATATAACTGTAATATTTAAAACCCATTAAAATATTACTTATGGTTTGTAAAAAAACATTTTAAATATTTTAAAAAATAAATAAATAATATTATTAATTTAATTTTTAAATATTAACATGGATTTTAATAATTTATTGTTTCATAAATATGATTTTTTATTAAAATAAAACTTATTTGTGTTCTTAAAAATGAAATTTTAGTCAATTATTTTTAAAAATATGTTCAATTGTCTTATGATATAATATCCTTACATTTTTATTTAATTGGATTCCCAAATGTTGTTTTACTAATAAAATAGACCAATTAATAATTTAATTGTTAGGATATTGTTTTTAATTATTTGGTTTATATTCCAATACTCATATTTCAAATGATCATATTTATTTTATTCTTCCTACAAATACATCATATTGACTTCATTATTCATTCATGATATTTCATTTTATGGTTATATAGTTCATATTTGACAATTTTTGTTACATTTATAATGTTTTGTTTCTTTTTTAAATTTTTTTTACTTGTGTTATTATTCTAGGAGACCAATGTGATCCACATATTTATATTATAGTTATTTTATTACCTAATTTTAGTATTTTAAATTTTCTTTGTTATACTTATAATATAAATATAATTTTTTAATATATTATACTATTGTTTTGTTAATTTATTAATTACGAGGTGCATGTTTTATCCTAGACTAAAAAAATAGGACACACTTGTTTATTCAGAAGGAAAATTCCATATAAAAATTTATACTTTGAAAAATCATATCTAGAAACATAGAAATTTTATAAATAAGTTCTACTAAACAATACAGAGGACATTATTGAACAAATAAACACAAACACACACACACACAAATATATATATATAAATATATATATTAAGGGAAATGAATAGTTTCCTTACATAAATTTTTAAGTAAAGAAATTATTCATAATAAAACTCATATATGTATTCATTCTTATTTTAATAAGAATCTAACCTATTTTTTATTTGTGAGAGAAAATTAAGGTTGTAAGGATAAAATTTAATTATTGGGTAGAGTGTTACATCCATGAATATCATTATATATATATAAATATATATACATTTTTACATTAAATTATTTTAAAAAATTAAAAAAAAAATTAAAATACTTTGTTTATAATATTTGAAAAACAAAATATATGATTGTAAGATCCCGACCTTTTCTGGAGTCAATCTCAAACATTTTCTCAGGTACTTTTGATGTTCTTTTGTACCTCTATTTTGGACTAGTGACTTGGGGTGCATGTGGGTGAAATTTTCAGTAAACTTAAAGGACAGTGGGTTGTGAATGGTTTCTGCATGGTTTGACCAACCGTGTGACCAAACCGTGCAAACCAAGTACAATTGGCTAGAGAGGTACACTCTGTTTGCACAGGGTCTGAAACATTGTGCGACCAAACCGTATGGACCATGAAAAACTGGACAGTGAGGTCCGTACGGTTTGCACATAGTTTTTCCTAACTATGCACCACTATCCAGGAAACCACGCTTGCAGTTTTTTATTTCTGAAAATATTTTTTAAAACCACCCGAACACTAGGACATCCTTATTTTTCGACCTTGGCTCCAGGTGGGCAGTTTCTAGCTGTTTCTAGAGCCTCTTGGAGAGATTACAAGGCGATCTGAACATCTTTCCTGGATATTCAAGGCTCGTATTGACGATATGCTCTCATTTCAGATTTAGATCCAGAATTTGATCGATGATGCGGTGATTCTCGGATTCTGGGGATTTTCATTGGGCTAACTTCCATCAATAAAAAAAGGTAGGTGTATTAAAATAAAATCCAAGAGTCTCATCTTATTATGCATATGCAGTTGTATAAATGTCGTGGCATAAATAATCAATTGGTGGTTTGGTTATGCGGTCCTTTGTGAATTGTGGATCTAGTTGAATATGGGTGACAGTCATGATGGAAGGATAAGGATGATTAAACATTTGAATAATGTTGTATGGTTGAATTCAATATTTGATTTGAAAAAGGGTTGTGGGACACAGACTGATGCTCATAATACCCACAGGGAATATAGATATGGAGTTCAAGAACCAATGACATGCATGAAATTTATATTTTATGGGACAAGGATGGATTCTCCAAATACCCATGGGGTTGTGAGACAGGGACTGATGCTCCAAATACTCCCATGCGTGCTAGACATGGAGTTCTACACCCTTTTATTTACTTATTACTAGGGTTTAATTTGGATATTCATAAACTCAATATTGTGACATAGTAAATATGAATTGAATAGGGGAAATGGTTTAGGCTTCTACATGGGGCCGAAGCAGGCATTGTGTTTTGGGTGTTCTCGGGTTCCCAGATGTTTAACGTATATAAGAAAGGTTAATTGGATAAATATAATTGTTTTCCCTATTTCATTACTTTATTATTAATGAAACTATAAACACTTCTTATGAATGGACATGGTTTTGACATTGTTGGTGGTGATCTACTTAGTCAAATACACACCCTAATCAGGCTGCCTAATTTGTACTTGAATATACATTGTTGTTGCATGATAGGACTAGGGAAAGAGCCTTGGTTAGAGTGTTTTTTGGGGTTGAATCATAGAAGAGGGAACCAGACGTGGGTCCATACCTGTTTGGAGTCATTATGTCTTTACTTTTAGTTTAATTTTATATAATCTTCACTTTCATTGTCTTATCATGTTTTACCTTTCAGTTGAGTATATTATTTCA
Organism: Viscum album; assembly: GCA_963277665.1. Lineage (NCBI taxonomy): Eukaryota > Viridiplantae > Streptophyta > Magnoliopsida > Santalales > Viscaceae > Viscum > Viscum album. The sequence continues at coordinate 824,959,403 of OY728131.1, forward strand.
AATTTTGATTATGCTTGTGAAATTGAAATATTATATTTATATGTTCTTCTGCTATTTTTTGGTGACATCCACTGGTATTTTATTCGGATAACAGAGGATATAGTCTCCCCGAGACTGACTTACTAGACCCTTGCTTCTAGTTGGCACCCTCTAGCGTACGGGGAGGCACACTTGAGGGCTTGTGACCAACCAACTCAGAGCACCGTTCAGTGGATCCCGGGTCGGGATGTTACAAAGTGGTGTCAAAGGGGCACAATTTTGTTTCTTCTTCTTCTTTCTTACTATTTGGGAAGGTAGACAGAGGATTAGGGAAAGTATGGGCATGATAAGGAGCTCATGCATGGGATTTGCAAACCCATGTGTGGGGTAAAACTCATGTACTCATGGTGGTATTGCTGTAATTGTTGTTTGTTGTTACATTTTACTATTATTTCACCTTGGTTGATGCACTTGTTGTGTGATGTGATTATTATTTCTAGAATTTTGTGAGTATTTATTCATGGCCCAGAATGTCATGCGTTTTTTTGTCTACGTGCATCATTCTAGGCTCTCAAGATTACTATGACATGCATCATTTTAGGCACGCACAGGAAAACAGATTATGGGTAGATTGTTGAACTTAAACTATTTATTTTCCTTGCTTGTGAAATTTAATTGAAAATGGTATCTATTTTTGAAATCAAAATAGATAATTGTGAAGTGATATGAATAAATTGGTTGGGTTTAATTGTGGTAACATTGTGAACTGATTCCTAAGCTGCATGTTTGGCTTTGTAGATTTATTCCACCACGACACTTGTTGAGAGGATGAGTGGGGGGTATAGTTAGAAATGGTCCTCCAGTTGTCGAACCTGAGGCACCAATAGTACCAATGGAAGAAGTGGGGGAAAATTTTCGAGATAACCTCAGCAGTTTCATGCAAATGATGGAAGGATACCCAACACGGGTTCAGAAAATTATGTTTAATCTTACGCGGGAGTTTTTGTTGCCGCACCCGCTGAATTTTATTGGAGATGGTGGTCCATAGAAAGTTGAGTTCTGGATTGAATATACCCATACTATAACTGGACACTTGGAGACACATTTTGAGAAAAGCTTCATGTTGGCACCATACATGTTGTGCGGTCAATAAACACATTGGTGGGACATCCAGACTCGGGATGGACAGCTCAAAGCTATGGAGTGGAAGGAATTTCAGGAGAAGTTATTTGAGTATTTCAATCCAAAAATAATCATACATGAGAAATAGGCTAAGTTACTTAGGATAAATAAAGGGAATATCACTTTAATGGACTATGTGGATGCTTTACATACTTACAACGTTTTTCATTAGAAATGGCAGAAGATGAGGCCACTTTAGCAAGACCATTTCAAGATGGTATTAAATGTGAAATTAAGTATCAAGTGAATATTTTCAGGCTAATGAAGTTTCTGGATGTGGTACATCAGGCTCTCATCTTTGAGTGAAACCTGAAATAGGATTATAGTGGTGAATACATGGTTATTATTGGACGGTCAGGTGGTGTGACTTTTGAGATCATGAAGCGACGTAATGAGAATGTCAGCCAGGGATGTGGGAGATAGAGTTACCTGGTAGAGGGCTCTACTACAGAGGACCTTACCCCAGTTTTTGGCCACCTGTGTGGAAGGCTAGAAAATTATCGTAATCAATATACTCAACCCCCTTTTGAATGCATATCCTGTGGTAGGATGGGATATCTCCAGAAGTTATGTAGGAACCCGAAGGTGTCATGTGGTGATGGATTAGCTAAATAGAGTCAGAGTGTGGGAAGGGGATATTATGCACCCTTTGATTCCCAAAGATGGATTTATACTAGACGATGGAGCAAGGGTAACAGACGTGGTACTTTTGGGTAGCAACGTCCATATTAACAGAGTGATACAAGTCAGAGAAGTCAGATGGCATCACAAGGAAGACGAGCAGCATAGTTGCATGGAGTATAACCTACACTTGTGGATAACGAGGTTGTACCATCGACAATGAGATATAATATTATTGTGGATTCTACTTTAGCTAATTACTTATTTGTTACCAGTTCCTCTCATTCCTTTATATTTATAAAAATTGTTAATGTTTTGAGTTTGGCAGTGGAGTTTGTGAGCAGGGCTATGACGATAGTCACACCTTTGGTGGTACAGTCTATAGACATCGATATGTTTAAGAAATGTTCTCTTGAGATCGGTGAGTACTGTGTCTTGTGGGATTTCTATATCCTTGACATGACAGGCTTCGACCTAATCCTAGGTATGGACTGGTTATTCACATACCAATCCCACATTGCTTGTTATCGCTGGAGGGTAACATTTATGTCGCCTACGGGTGACTATTACATTCACCGTGGGGAATGGGATATCCAGGTGGGCCGAGGAGGGCCAATTAATCAGAAACTGGTAGAGCTCACAGCCCATGTTTCTAGTCTTCTTCTAGATGGAGAAGGTGTTAGGCAATATATCCTTCCACCAGTGGTTGTTTTGTTTTAGGATGTCTTTTCAGATGATTTCTCAGGACTGCCACCTAAAAGAGGCGTTGAATTTACTATTGAGCTCATGTCAGGAGATGGTCTAGTATCTTTTCCACCATATATAATGGCATCGACAGAGTTTCAAGAACTCAAGGATCAGTTGGAAGACTTTAAGGATAAAGGATTTATCCGTCCATGTACATCGCCATAGGGATCGCTGGAACATTTTGCAAATAAGGCTGATGGGAGTTTACATTTGTGTGTTGATTACAAGATGTTGAATAAGATGACTGTGAGGAACCGATATCCTCTAATGGGTATTGATGATCTATTTGAATAGTTGAAGGGAGCATGTGTTTTCTCAAAAATCGACTTCTGATCTGGGTATCAACCGTTAGGATTTCAGACTTCTGATATACTGAGGGCTGCTTTTAGGAGTATATATGAGCTTTATGAGATTATAGTAATTCCATTTGGGTTAACAAACTCACCAACATTGTTTATGGGTACGATGAATAAGATATTTCATTCGTACCTAGATCAGTTAGTGGTAGTATATGTGGAAGTCATCTTGGTGTACTCCAGGACTCATGATGATCATGCCCAACATCCTGACATCGTCCTGAGTACACTGAGTGAGGATCGACTAAACAACAAGCTATATAAGTGTAAATTTTGGATTGATCAGGTACACTTCTTAGGACACATCATCTCGAAGAATGTTTCTTGAGGGGATCAAGAGAAGGTGCAATCAATGATTTCATGGGAGCATCCAAAGAATATTTTCGATATCGGAAGCATTATAGGGTTAGTTGGATATTACAAGAGATTTAAACAAGAATTTTCACATTTGGAAACACCAATTTCTGTCTTGACCAAAAAAGATGTAAAGTATGAATGGTTAGTTGATTGTGAGACATCTTTCCATGAGTTGAAGAAGAATTTGACGTCCACACCAATTTTGGCTCTACCTGAGTCAAGTGAAGAGTACACTGGGTATTGTGATACTTCTAGGATAAGACTCAGAGCTCTGTTGATGAAAAGAGATAAAGTTGTGGCATATGGGTCTCGAAAACTGAGTCTAAATGAATGGAATTATCCAACGCACGACCATGAGTTGGGAAAGGTGGTTTATGATTTTAAGTGTTGGTGACACTACCTCCTAGGTGAAAGGTTTATAGTTTATACTGATCATAAGAGCTTGAAGTACATCTTTTATCAGCGTGATTAGAATCTTCGATGTTAGAGATGGGTTGAGTATATGTAGTCTTTTGATTTTGATCTGGTATATACACTTGGGAAAGGAAACGATGTGGTTGTTGATTTGAGTTGGAAGACTCAGACATAGATTGTTCAGGAATCTAGTGATGAGTGGAGGATGATGTTGTTGCTAGTTGAAATGCACAATGTGGTTCTAGGAGAGAAAGGAGGAAATGACACTCATGTCAGTTGCAGTGGATTATACACTTTTCAAATGTTTCAGGGACAAGCAATATGGGGACACTGGATACATAGCCTTGATGGAAAACTTTAAAGGCGGGGAGACACCTTCTGATTGTAAGATAGACGAGGATGATATTGTTTATATGAATAATCAGGTTGTTGTTCCTACGAGTATGTGAGAGGAGCTCATTAGTGGATTTCATGCATAAAGATGGGTGGTGCACCCTGGTGTGACCAAAATGTATCGTGATCTGCGACAATAGTTTTGGTGGCCAGGCATGAAGAAGGAGACAGTAGTGTTTTTGATGCGATGCTTCACCTGTAAACACGTGAATGAGGAGCATCAATGACCTGTAGGTTTACTACAACCTTTTTCCATTCCATAATAAAAGTGGGATGAAACGACCTTGGACTTCGTGATAGGACTTCTAAAAACACTTAGGAAGAATGTTGCTATTTGGGTCATTGTGGATCAACTGACAATGGTGGCACACTTCTTGCCTATAAGGAAAAATTTTACACTTGAGCAGTTGGGAGAGCTGTATTTACAAATTGTAGTTCGATTTCACAGGGTGCCACGAACTATAGTTTCAGATCACGGTTCACGGTTTACTTCGCGCATCTGGAAGGCATTGCAAAAGGCACTTGGTACAGATGTTTTATAGAGTATGGAATTCCATCCGCAAATAGATGGATAGTAAAATAATACTATACAATTGTTTGAGGATATGTTGAGGGTGTGTATGCATGACTTCAGTGGTTCATGGGAGAAGAACATAGATTTATTGGAGTTTTCCTATAACAATAGTTATTAGGAAACTATACATATGGCATCAAACGAATCTCTTTATGGTAGGCCATGTAGATCATTGCTATGCTGGATGGAAGTGGGTGAGTCAGAGTTGTTGGGACCGAGTCTCGCACAGAAGACGACTGAACATGTTCAGCTGATTCAGAAACGAATGAATAAGGCTCAAAGTCGACAGAAGTCTGTATATGATATACAGAGGTCACCTCTAGAATTTACAGTCAGTGACCACATTTTATTTCAGGTATTTCCAATGATAGGTCACCATAGGATATGAAGTCAGGGAAACATGACACATAGGTCTGTAGGACCTTTTGAGATCGTGAATAAAGTCTGGTTGGTAGCATACCAATTGGATGTTCCACAGAAATATAGTGCAATTCATGATGTATTCCATGTATCACAACTATGACGGTATCACCCTAACCCTTCTCATGTGATCGATATGGATGATGTTGAGTTAGAGATAGATGCGTCCTTTGAGGAGCATCAGATATATCTGTTGGATCGTAGTGAGAAGCTGTTGAGGGGAAATACTATACCGACTGTTCATGTTTTATGGAAGGGTGGTCATGTGCAGGAAGTGACATGGGAAAGGGAGGAAGATATGTGGAATCAGTGGCCCGATCTCTTAATCTTGGTATCTCAGTGATGTTCAGGAGTACAACTCGAGGACGAGCTGTTATAATGTGGGGAGAATGTATGATCCCAACCTTTTCAGTATTCAATCTCGGGCACATTTTAATGTAATTTTGATGTTTTTGAGTACCTATGTTCTGGAGTAGTGACATGGGGTGATTTTGGGTGAACATTTATGTAAAAATAAAGGGAAGTGGGTTGTGAATGGTTTGTGCACAGTTTGAAAAACCGTGTGACCAAACTGTGCAAACCAATTTGAACTAGATAGAGAGGTATGTACGTTTTGCGCACGGTTTGACAAACCATGTGACCAAACCGCACAGACCATGAAAAACTGGACAGTGAGGTCTACACGGTTTGTGCAAGGCTTTTCTTAACCATGAATTACTATCTATGAAACTGTGTGTGTGGTTTTTCAGTTCTGGAAATCCTTTTTAAATCCACAAAAACCGTGGTACTTCTTTATTTTCTGACCCTTGCTCGGTCTTGGAAATTTCTAGGAGTATGTGAATTGGATATTTGATTTGAAAAAGTGTTGTGGGACATGGACTAATTCTCCTAATATCCACATGTATTCTAGACATGGTGTTCTAGAACCAATGGCTTGCATGAAATTGATATTTTATGGGACAATGACTGATGCTACAAATACCCATGGGGTTGTGAGATAGGGACTGATTCTCCAAATATTCACATGTGTTCTAGACATGGAATTCTACACTCTTTCATTTATTTTGTACTATAGTTTCATTTGGTTATTCATAAACATAATATTGTGACATATTAAATATGAATTGATTAGGGGAAATTGTTTAGGCTCTTACACAGGCCGAAGTAGGCATTGTGTTTTGGGTGTTCCCAGGAACCTGAATGTTTAACGTATTTAAGAAAGGTCAATTGGATAAATATAATTGTTTTCCCTATTTCCTTGCTTAATTATCAATGAAACTGCCTACACTTTTTAGGAATAGATTTAGTTTTGACACTATTGGTGTTGATCTACTGAGTCGTACTCACACCCTACTCGGGCAGCCTAATTGGTACCAAAATAGACATTAATGTTGTGGGACAAGATAAGAGAAAGTGCCCTGGTTAGAGTGTTTTTTGGGGTTGAATCATAGAAGAGGGAACCATACATTGGTCGGGACCTATTTGGATTCATAGTTTCTTTACTTTCAGTTTCATTATAGACACTTGGCACATGCATTGTCATTACATGTTTTACCTTTCAGTTGAGTATTGTATTTCCGGATTTGATTATGCAAGTGACATTGTACTGTTATATTTATATCTGTTTTCGTTATTTCATTGTTACTTCCACAAGTATTTTATTCTAATAATATAGGGTATATTCTCCCCCTGACTAACTTACTAGACCCTCACTGTTTTTCGGCACCCTCTGGCGTATGGGGAGGCACGCTTAAGGTCATGTGACCAACCGACTCAGAGAACCATTCAGTGGATCCTGGGTCGGGACGTTACAATGTTTTTATAATTTAATTTTTATCTCTTATTAATTAAAATTTTATTTGATATATATTTTTTATTGTATAAAGGATTACATTAAATTGAAGAAAAATATTAACAAAGCAATCCGTATTTTCTTTGATCGATATATAAAATTAAATCTAAATGATAAATATCATTCATAAAACAAATTATAAAATTATAACATCAATAAAAATAAAAAAGGGAAGTAAAATATTTAAATCCATAAGTTAATGGACTCCTAGAAAATGTCAATACTATGCACAAAACATCTAAAATGAAACAAACTACTAGAAATTTTATCACTATTTTATAAATAAAGAATATATAATCTTAATATGGTTTGAAGTGAATGATGAATAATGTAAATAAGATGTATTGGTTAGACCATTAGAATAGTAAATTATATTTTGAATTGTAATTAACCATCTGAATGATAAGCAGACCTTGATAATTTTCATATATCTTAAAAAAATATTTTAAATGAATAAATTATAAAATAATAATTATTGGAATATCATAAATTTTTTTATCAAATTATAAAACATAATATATGTATAAGTGAAATTTCTAATCAATTATATATTAACGTATTTAGTTACAATAATATTTTATATATTAATATTTGAATATTAAAATTACCATATTTAGAAAATATATTTGATAAAATGGATATAAGTTTTTCTATATCAACATATTGAAATTAGATAAGTGGGAGCTTTTGGTATTTTTCTAGAAAATTTGAATTTTTTGTTAAAAGTAAATTAATTATTTTCATGATGACCATATGTTTTATTACATTTTAATGATGTAAAAATTTAAAAAAATGTTTTTCATGGATTAATATAGATTTACTGATTAAACAAATATATTTGAAAATAATAATCCTAGTTTTCACACATATAATGAATTTTTAGAGACGAATATATATTTGTTAATAAATTACTATTCTTGATTGTTTACATTGTATTAAATAAATAAATCTTACAATTAGTATTTGTGTGTATTTAAACATCAATGAAATATATATTTCATAATAAAACACTATTATTAGTTACATGAATAAAATCTGTTGATAGTATATTAAAAAATAAAAATAATAAATATTTTTTCAAAGCATCCCCTCCTTCAAATATAATCATTCTCAATTTCCATATTTTTCTTCTTATATCATTTCATAATTTTTTTAAAATAGTATTCAATCATAATTTTTTAAAATTTATAGTTTATTATGAATTATATCAGTATATTCTTCAAAAAATATATTTTATAATTTTTAAAAGTGTAACATCCCGACCCGGAAGCCACTAAACTGGTGCTCCGAGCCAGTTCACCAAAAGGCCCAAGCGCACCTCCCTGTACGCTAGAGGCTGCCTACCTGCAACGAGGGCCTAGGGTGTGATAGTGGGGAGACAATACCCTCATACCAGAGTATGAAAATAGCGTAAATAACTAAGTATCATACATAGCATGAAGTAAACGGAGTGAAGAAGTAATAAACAACTGAAATAGAACAAGCTATAATAGTAAAATGTTGTAAAAGCCCGAAAAAATATGCAATACAATACAACATTGGTCACCCAATGGTCCGACCATACAGATAAATGTACAAAAGAAACTAAAAGTAAAATCATAGGGCACTGCTACTAACTCCAAGCCAATACACATACCCGATCTTCAGACAATATCGAACTGTAGCAGCCCGATCAGTTGAACCACTCGAGCAGCTCCACTCGATCATGAATCCTTGGGCCTCAACCCTATCCACCATGAAACTCTTGCTCAACCTAAAAAATCATACATAAGGTCTACACATCCACCAAGCTGCACGTGCAGGGGTGAGAAACAATCTCAGTAGGGCACACCAACACACAACCAATAACTGTGCTGCTATGTGTATGTAACAGCAACATGCTCAGCCTAGCTGGAACACAACAAAGGAAGTAAACCAAACGTGAAACCATTGTCGAACATAGTGTATGTAAACCATTTCAAATGGGAAAGAACCAACATGGATGTCTATATCTATATACGTACACATGTATAGTCCCATACTTATACACATATACATAAATATGAATATTCATGATTAAGTGATTCCATTATTAAGAACTAAATTAGAATTCGATCATTGGGACCATAAGCCCGATCTCCTAGACATCCTGTGAAATGGAATTGAGTAGGATGACGTGCCACTGAAGCCGTGTATCATTAAGTCGATCTCTGGGTCCGTAATCCCATGGACATGTACCTGACTTGGCCAACGCCGGAAATATGTCTCTGAAGAAGATAAACAAAAACAAGTAACCCTATGGGAAGTACTCACAGCCTGTCCCCTCTAGTTCAACCAAACAAACACAAGAATATAAATAACACAACAGGTATCCCTCTGGGAATTACTCACAGCCTATCCCTTTTGGTCCTACCTAGCAACACAAGCAACCCTCTGGGCAGCACACACAGTCTCACCCCTCTTGTTTAGCTAAAGCATAGACTCTCTGGGGAAGCACTCATCGTCAATTCCCCATATAGTCTCATAACATACAAAGGCACAAACACTCTGGGAAGAACTCACGTCGATTCCCCTGTGGTCTTACAACGATAGCTACGGACTCTCTGATGAAGCACATACGTCTAACTCCCCCATGTATTCTTGACATGTAACTAAGGACACTCTAAGGAAGCAAAAAAGTCAAATTCCCCTAGGTCCTGCGAATGATACTAATTATAACTGACTCTCTAGAGAAGCCCCTAATCGTCAATTCCCTCTTTATTCTACCGTACTAGGTTCACACAGCCCTGAGTAGTCTAGTCGTGCGTAATCGACTGTCAGCAGGCCTAACTAAGTTTAACAGCTACTTGGATAATAGATACAATGCATCAAAATCATATAAATATCTTGCATCAAATGAAATAAATTATAATAAGAAAAATAGCATTTGCAATAGGGTTTTCCATGCAGGAAAACTGGTCCAAATGACGATAAACAACCAAACAGGGATAACACCCATGGGGTGATACTCAAACATGCTAACAAGAAAACATTATTCATCTAATTTCCACAAGAATACAAGATGTTTAAGGTGGATAATATTGCAGTATCAAAACCCTAACCCTAGATACCTGATACATGGGTATCTGGCACCTTTTCACAAAACTCAATGACATTAAATGTAAGGAAACAATCCACCAGCAAAGGAAAATAAGGAAAAGTAGGCTACCAAATAACAAGAAAGACACATTATGTTAGGCTTAGCTACCACCTACTAGGAAGCACCTCTGGTAAACACTACAACATCAGCAAATAAAGTCAGATAGAAACAAATAGTGTGGGTGGCCCGAACTCCCAACCCAGCAATTCATCCAAAGACAAAAGGGATTACCAGTTTGGCATGGGTTCTAGGTGACACTTGATTACGATCTCTAACCAAACCTGAAATAACACCTAAGCATTGGTCAAACAATGGGAACCCACTAGGTCTCTCAGGTCAAACACGGAGGAGGCATAATACTCAGGATTCTCTAGGTAAACACGTGTGAAGGTATCCTACGTGGGATCCTTAGCGAAGAGTAAGGGAGGAATCCTACACGATATCCTCATGGAAGTAAATCATAGGCATTCTAGAACATGGTTACTATCAAAGGAAGAACAAGAGTGAGATCCTACATGGGACTCCCACGGTCTGCACACAAGCAAAGGCATCCCTTAGGGGATCCTTAGAAGTACCTGGCCTCAATGCGTCATAGGCCAGAAAAGAACATCTCACAAGGGGAACCTCCTAAAAAGCATAAGTTACTAGATATTTCTCACAGGTAATCTCCTATTAGAGGTTTAAACTATTTTGGTCTGAACACCCAAACTATCATCCACACCAAGTCTCACTCTCAGGTGACCACTGAACTTGATAAGTGGAGGAAGTACCCATCCATTCAGAAAGAAACACCCTAAACCCCATTTATATGACCTATAAATAACAAAAGGATTCCACAATTGATATCTACGTGGAAAATAACTCAGAATCAACTACTCACAAGCCCTATTCAAACGTCGAGAGCCCAAGATATCTCAAAAATACTAAATTGAAGTAGTACATGGACATAGTACGTGGCCACAGTACAATGGGCTTGCCTGTGTAATAGTACACAACATGTAATTTACTATACATGGCGTGTACTATTCACCAAATGTTGCACCGTGTCTATTTTCACCCAAACACATGCCCATGTACCACTACACGGTGTGTACTCCTTAAAACCCACTATTCTATTTTCTATTTCACATGGCCAGCCACACGACTACCCACTACACGACGTGTACTCAAAGTAGACAAAATTTACTTAAAAAAACATAGTCTTCCCCGAATGGCAAGAACACATGGCGTGTTCCACTGGAACACCCACCGTGTATACTGGGTTTTCCAACGGAAAATCCCTAAAAATGCCCGATCCGCCTATTTTCTCCCCCGAATAAATAGATCGAGCCCCATGGGAATAAAAGCAAGAAATATAAATCATTAAAGACATAAAACAACATGTTTAATGTGATCTATGGAGAAAACATAAATGGAAATTCCTTTGGGTGGAAACCGCCGAAGCTTTGGTTGATTTCGCCACTCCCGGTTGCTGCACACCGACTCTGGGCGTCGAGAGCTTTGAATCGGTACCCTTCATGCCTCCCAACTCTCCCTCAATATCAATATCAAAATCACCCAAAAATACATGGTCATTGTTGATAGAATATGGAGCATGCACAAGAGGGAGGAGTAAGGAAGAGAGAAGAAAAGAAATGGAAAGAAGAAAAGAAAAGGAAGAAAAAGGGGCATGGGCCGGCCCCGACACCGGACATGAGTTTATGCCTTCCCTAGGCTAAAATCCCCATTCCGGACACAATGGAAGAATTGGAAACTCAATCAGATGCTCCATATAAAATTTATTTCCAAACAAACCTACGTGAATAATTTAATATTTAATTTAATAATATTTTATCTTAAATATTCCTATAAATTTAGAATTGCTTAGATTTCCACAAAAATCCTATCATAGGGTAAAAAACTTATTCTAGGACTAACGGAGTGGATAGAAAAATTATCTGAGGTCATCTGGCCTAGGAAAATGACCATCTTACCCCTCACGAGCATCCAACAACAAAAATTCAAAATTTCTGCTCAAAATGACTGTAAAAAACACAGGTTCTTACAAACTCCACACTGTAATGCTTCTTGTCCCCGAGAAGCCCAGTTGAAGAACTAGAAACTAGGCTCATAACCCGAGCATCTGCACAACCATGATATCTAGACTATCCAATGACCTGTCTTATAGTATTAACTGACTCCTTCTACACAAGATGATATTCAACTACGACCAAACTGGTACTCTCCACCATTGGAACACCCATGTCGTTGTCTTATAAGAAAACTCTAAGCTCATTAGCCCACTAGAAAACACTAAAGTTTAACCTAAACAATGAAAACCACCCTAAAATGTAAAATGGTGCACTCCCCACCATATGGATTTCCTTACACTGCTCTGAGAGCACTACCAAAACATGTTTCATCCTCAACATGGAGTAACATTAAGAAAGAAAAAAATGTAGCTCGATGTATGGTCGAATCACTCTCAACATACACAAAATGAATCAAGATAACACATTATCATCTCTTATATGAGTACACTATGATTTCACTAAAGGTGTGTCCTGATCCCTCTGAGACACAATAACATCCTACCAAAACCCGGCCAGGATTCACGCACGGGTCAACCATTTCATGGTAACCAAAAATTTTACAATGTCACCTCTACAACATAAGGACATTACAAAACAACTTCCTGGATCCGAGTCCACAGAATGTCTTGAAACATCGTTCCTCGACTCGCACCCGACCACTCGCCGATTTAGATTCAAATGATGCCACCCACAAAAGCAACATCAAAAACACTTGTTGACCAGGCTAGGCACTCGAACATGCTTGCTCATCAAAACCAGTTGCGGAAAACAAACACCTCCAAAAAGGCATTGGAAAACGATGGACCACATTTCCCACACATATTTCCCTAGAATAGAAAAGACATCAACCTACAAGGGTTCGAGTCAAAACCATGGGTATCTTGGTCTTCCACCTAGCCCTACAGATAAATCCTCACAACTGGGTCACAAGGTCTAACCACCAAGCCAAAAAGATCCAAAACCACTCAGAAAAAGGTAAAGATCACTACTGGGTCACAAGGGCCCTGATCATCTCTGTGCATCCTCAGATGGAACTAATTCTTAAAGGTCACAACCAGAACAGAAGTACAAGTTGAGCTAACACACATTGGGTATCTGTATACAATAATACCATAATGAGGTTTAGTTCACACGAAAACCATGGTATCTATCAAAATTGTTATCAATGATCGGACTAGATAACCAGATACCTAAGAAACAACACCCAATAACGGTTAAACAGAAAGGCATCACATGACATATCAGCCAACTGGGGTCACTGCACCACCTGTGAACAAGGACCAAGTCATCATCCTCACACAAACACCTCATAGTAGATCCACATAACCTACCATCAGAGTAAAAAGTATGTGTAAGAAGACCCAAAGGTCTCAGTTTTCAGTAAAAACACACCCTAGCAGGCCTATATGCTGTGAATCCTTTATGCCTAGTATGATGCATGAGACGCCTCTTTATTTTTCTGTACAACAGTCAAAATCTATCCTTGGCATTTTACCATTGGCCAAGATCCATAGATCCATAGTAAATAAAAACACCACACAACATGTCCATCGCTGAAGGAAAAAATCATATACAACTGTAACATCACAAAATCAGAATAGCAATCCGAAACCCTAGCAACCATTACTTTATATAGGAACAAGTGTTCGCGATGCACCAGCCCGATATCCATCACAGGTTCTGACACATTCCTAATACTATTGACTACCACATAACAAATAGTAATAACCAGGAAAGATAACTCCTCTGATACCACTCTGTAACGTCCTGACCAGGAAGCCACTAAACCGGTGCTCTGAAACAGTTCTCTACAAGGACTCAAGCGCACCTTCCGATACGCCAGAGGCTGCCGACTAGCAGTGAGGGAATATGGTGTGATAGTGGGGAGACAATTCCATCATACCAAAGTAATCAATTAACAGATATAACTAAGTATCATACACAGCGAAAAGTAAACCGAGTGCGGAAGTAATAAACAACTGAAATAGAATAAGCTGTAATAGTAAAATGCTATAAAAGACCAAATAGCTATGCAATACAATACAACACTGGTCACCCACTGGGCTGACCATACAGATCCCAGTACAAAAGAAACTGAAAGTTAAAGTACAGGGCTCTGCTACTAACTCCGAGCCAATCCGCATACCCGATCTTCTGACAATATCGAAATGCAACAGCCCGATCAGTAGAACCACTCGAGCAGCTCCGCATGATCATGAAACACTGGGCCTCATCCCCATTCACCATGAAACTTGTGCTCAACATAAAAAACATCAGAAGGTCTACACGTACACCAAGGTGCATGTGTAGGTGTGAGAAATAATCTCAGTAGGGTACCCTGACACGTAACCTATAACTGTACTACTATGTGTATGTAACAACAACGTGGTCAGACTAGCTGGAACACAATAAAGGAAGTAAACCAAATGTGAAACCACCATAGAATAGAGGGTATGTTAACCCTGTCAAAGGGGAAAGTCTCACCATGGATGTACATATCTATATATGTAAAAATGATTAGTCCCATACCTATACACATATACATAAATATGAATATTCATGATTAAGTGAATCAAATAACAAGAACAACATTATCAGTCGATCCTTGGGACCATAAGCCCAATCTCCAGAAAATCATGTGCAAGGGCATTGAGCTCGACGTCATGCCACTCAAGCCATGTATCATTAAGCCGATCATTGTGTCCGTAATCCCATCGGCATGTACCAGACTCATCCAATGCCGAAAATATTTCTCTGAAAAAGATAAAAAAACATGTAACCCTATGGGAAGTACTCACAGCGTGTCCCCTATGGATCATCCAAAAAAATACAAGAAAACAGATAACACAACAGGTAACCCTCTGGGAAGTACTCACAGCCTATCCCTTCTGGTCCTACCTAGAAACATAAGAAACCCTCTGGGTAGCACACACAATCTCACCCCTCTAGTTTAGCTAATGCAAAGACTCTCTAGGGAAGCACTCGTCATTAATTCCCCCTATAGTCACATAACATAAAAATGCACAGACACACTAGGAAGCACTCACGTCGATTCCCCTAAGGTGTTGCAATGATAGATACAGACTCTCTAAGGAAGCCCATACATCTAATTTCTCATGTAGTCTCGATACATAACTAAGGACACTTTGATGAAGCACAAAGTCCAATTCCCTTAGGTCCTGTGAACGATACTATTTATAACCGACTCTCTAGGGAAGCCCTTAAACGTCAATTCGCTCTTTAGTCTACTACACCAGGTTCACACACCCCTGAGTAGTCCAGTCATGTGTAATAGACTATCAACAGTCCTTAGAATGGTCAACAACTACTTGGATAATAGCTACAATGCATCAAAAGGATATAAACAGCAGGAAACACTTGCAATCAGTTACAACAAGCAAACTAGAATTTGCAATAGGGTTTTCCTTGCAGGAAAACTGGGCCAAATGACGATAAATATCCAAATAGAGATAACACCCATGGGGTGATACTCAAACAATCTAACAGGAAAACATTATTCATATAATAGCCAAAATCATATAAGCAACATAAGGTAGATAATAATGCATGATCAAAACCCTAACCCGAGATACCTGATACATGGGTATCCCGAACCTTTACAAAAAACTCAAAGACATTCAATGTAAGGAAACAAGGAACATAATTAGGAATAGAAGGAAAAGTAGGCATCAAAATAAAAAGAAAGATGCATCACGTCAGGATCAGCCACCACCAACCAGTAATCACCCTTGGTAAACCCTACAACATCAACAAACGAAGTCAAATAGAAATAAATTGTGTGGGTGGTCCGAACACCCAATCCAACAATACATCCAAAGCCTAAAGGGATTACTAGTTTGTAATGGGTTATTGGGGACACCCGATCACCATCTCTACCCAGACCCGACATAACAACTCAGGGTCTGTCAAACAACGGGCACCCACTAGGTCCCTCAGGTCAAACACAGAGGAGGCATCATACACGGGATCCTCTAGGTAAAGACGAGTGAAGGCAACCTACGCGGGATCCTTAGCGAAGAGTAAGTGAGAAACCCTACATGGGATCCTAATGGAAGGAAAAAATAGTCATTCCATAACATGGTTCCTATCAAAGGAAGAACAAGAGAGAGATCCTACAAGGGACACCCTAGGTCAGCACACAAGCAAAGGCATCCCTCAGGGGATCCTTAGAAGTACCTTGTCTCATAGTCTCAAAGGCCAGAAAGGAACGTCTCACAAGGGGAACATCCTAAAGATCACATTTTATGGGAGATATCTCATAGTTGATCTACTATTAATGGTATCAACTATGTTGGTGTGAACACCCAACCTATCATCCCCACCAAGTCTCACTCTCATGTGACAACTGAACTTGATAAGTGGAAGAAGAGCCCCCTAATTAAGATAGAATCCCCCCCAAAAACATTTATATAGACTATTAATGTAAAACATATTCCACCATTGCTATCTACGCCGAAAAACACTCATAATTGACTACTCACATGCCCAATTCTGACTTTCAGAGCCCAAGATATCTCAAAATTACTAAATTGAAGTAGCACATGTCCAGAGTACATGTCCAAAGCCAAATGGGCCTGCCTGTGTAATATTACATGGAGTGTACTTTACTATACATGGTTTTTACTACTCAAAAAAAGTTATTCCATGTCCATTTTTACCCGAACACATGCCCATGTACCACTACACGGTGTGTACTCCTTAAAAACCACTATTCCATGTTCAATTCCAAACGGCCAGCCACACGACTACCCACTACATAACAAGTACTCGAAGTACATGATGTGTACTTATGAAAACATTTTCTTACCCGAACGGGAAGAAAACACGATGTGTTCACCTAGAACACACGCCATGTCTACTGGGGTTTCCGACGGGAAATCCCTAAAAACACCTGATTCACCCGTTTTCACCCCTGAAACAATAGATCGAGCCCCATGGGCATAAAAGAAAGAAATATAAGGCCTGAAAGATGTAAAAAACATTTTTATTATGAATATATGGTGAAATAATAAACGGCCCTTCTTTTGGGTGGAAACCGGCGAAGCTTCGATTGATTTTGTAGCTCCTGGTTGACTTACGCTGATTCAACATGTCGAGAACATCGAATCAGTACCCTTCTTGCCTCCCAAATATCCCTCTTTCTCAATCTCCAAATGCCCCCAAATGACACGGCCAAGGAGGAGTGCATATGGAGAATGCGTAATAAAGAGGAGTAAAGAAGAGAGAGGAAAAGGAAAGGAAAGAAGAAAAGAAAAGGAAGAAAAAGGGGCACGGGCCGGCCCCGGCGCCCGACATTAGTTTATTCCTTCCCTATGATAAAATCCCCATTCCAAACTGAATGGAGAAGATGAAAACTCAATCCAATTCTTCGTTTAAAAGTAATTTCCAAATGAACCTGGATGAATAATTTAATATTTAATTTAATAATATTAAATATTAAATATTCCATTAAAACTTCGAACATCTCATATTTCCACCAAACTCCTATCCAAGGGTAAACACCCTATTCCGGGACCAATGGAGTGGTCAGAAAAATTATCTGAGGTTAGATAGTAGGGTAAAATGACAATTTACCCCTCACGAGCTTCCAATAACAAAAATTCAAAAATTTCTGCTCAAAACAACTGTCTGGAAAAACACAGGTTCATACAAATAGTATATATCCTATCCTGGCCATTATTGTAGAGATACCAAACATGACGTACATGGGCATTACATTACTTTTTTGGAATACATAATACATATCAAAAACCAACACTCATGGACCATAATAGTTTAGTTTTTTTGGAAACTCGGAACATAAAATTCTAGTCATGTTTAATGATCTTCAACATCTCCCATAAAGATCTTCCCCTTTTGTTCTCTTACTTAAAACAATTCTTTATATCCTGGGGAAAAGAAAACAAATAAATGGTGAGCTCAAATGCTCAGTATGGGTAATAATGGAGAATATAAAATAAACAATATACATTTGAACTTAAAAAACGTGAACTTAATGTTTAAACATCAAAATCTTGAGCAATGAAATAAAACGTGGCAGTATGAAAGGAATAGATCATAATGGAACATCAATCATGATAAAATTGCATGGGAATAAAAAATTTAGTTGAAGAAAACCATTAATCACATAATATTATTTCTATAGTATCCAAGGCATTGCTGCCAAGACCATCTTAGTGGACAAAGTCCCTTACTGAATCGAGTTCACTCTTTGTTCCAGTCCTGTATCACCGAACTAGATTAACTTGCTGTTCTAGCCATGTCTATCTCAGGAGATATAAATATTTACCCAATGAATTAGAGAGAGATATAGGTCCCGCCCATCTCATAATGAAATCATACTTACGTGTGCCACAACACAAACATAAATCATTCGTCATAACCCAAAGAATAAAATAGGTTTCATAAACATCATCCCATCATTACATAATCCATATAAAACAAATAGATATCATTTCATCATAAGAAAAGTGAAACCATGGAAATCATTGTGCCATTATACTTGAAACATACACATATGAAATAATGTAATCTTAGATGGAAAATGGTTTTGATAAAACACTTTAAATGAATTCGTGAGGAAAATATCCTTTCTTCTTCAAATTCATTTTATTTTCTCACAATTCCATGAAATTTTAAAAGAAAATGATTTTTTTGAAGCCAATAATGGAATATTTTAGAGGAATATTCATGAAAATTAGACGTTATAAAACTATATAAATCCTTTCATTTCGTATAAGTTAAAAAAACATTCTCCTCGTAATTTTAACGGAGAAGTCAAAATGTTTCTCATATGGTAAACTAAATAATGATTCCTTCCATAACAAAATGTAAAATTAAAATAGGGGTCAACATGACTTTAAAAAGACATGGAATAATATTAAACACTTTATGAATGACATTTTTATGGTCATGAATGAAAAAAATATCACCCCAGTAAATACTTACGTCTAAGCAATCTCAGAAAAAATGAGATTTGCAAAATTATTAATTACCTTATGTCCGATATGCTTCATATGTATCCAAAACTCTTGTATAATGATATAAAAAATGTCATTGAATTATTATAGATTCATATTAATTGTTATGATATCATATATAGTTCACATATGAAGTTATATCACCCGTTCTTTTGTAAATTCCATTTTAAAGCAGCATTTTGTGTAAAATCGTTTCATTTATCGTACTTGTTTTGATTTGTTGTTCTTGATAATATTACTCATATCATGATTTAATTAATTCCCGAATGTAAAACTTGATTTATATAAAATATATATTCAGTATATAAATATATATGATAAATCAATAAATGGAATTAAATAAACCGTTCATGGATACGGTTGGACATACGTACGCATGAACCGTGTTTTCGTTTCCTTATTGAATTGAATGGAATTAATTAAATGAAACATATATGCACTTAAATCCATTATAATTATTATGTAATATATTTCATGATTATTTATTATATATATACATTATAATCTTACTTTAATGGTTAATCATGGAAAAAGAATCTCATCGCGTTCGTGGAGACGATATTCTTTACCGACGCACGCGCGGTGATTTCGTTTTCCGTAGGATGGATAGAAGATGAAATGGGGTTGTTTTATATTTATAATATCATGTCAGTATATTATTGATACTAATTTTATTACATTACAATGAATCCTCTAAAGAATATGAAGTTTAAGAAGAAAGAATCTTGAAGGAATTGGTAGAAGAGATTACCTCTTCTTCGACGCACCTCCATTAAGCTTCATTTTAGAGACTATAGTGGGTCTTTTGAGAAGACCAGAACCTCAAAAATGTTTCTAGGGTAGTGGAGAAGAGAAATGGGTAGGGGTTTTCCAAGCATGAAGGCTCATCTTGTTGTGAAGAGGAGAGGGAGGAGGTTCCCGTTTATAAGGGAGGAGAGGGGCACCTTTGGAAACCACAAAAAATATTAATATATAATAAATAAAACCTCACTTTAAAAACCACTAAATATGACTCATATTCGAATAATAGAATATATTCTGTTGTAATATCATCATCCTATATAATTTATACATGTTGGAAACTTATTTTAAACTGTATCAACTGGATGTTTCCTTATTTAATCTATTTAATTTTATTTGTGGTAATAAGATTCTAAATTTTAAATTGTTATAAATAATTACTTATGTGTTGTGAATTTTCAATAAATCAATAATTTATGACATTTTAGACCATATAAATTTCAAATTATAATTTTTAAATATTTTTGTGATTTTTATATAATTTTATATTATGTTATTTTTATAAAATAACAATATAGTCAATTTCCATAGAATTCAATTATTTGAATTTAAATAAAATCCACACAGAAGAAATGTTCGAAGTAAAATAATTAATAGAATCATAACATGTAATATTTATCTATAAAATTAGTGGAGAATATTAAATAGGTCATATAATATTTATTTTAATATTTTTCAAACCATTTATTTTTTATTTCAATCAATAAAATAATTTCAACATCACAATTGTGTCACCTTTAATGATAATTATTTAATCTCTAAAATTATAAATAAATTATAATGATGTATATAATTTTATTATATTTGTATATACAATTCTTGTTCGAATTTTCATGAATTTTATCACTAAATTAAAATTATTATACTTATAATATTTAAGAGAGTGACATGTTGTCACTTTCTTTGGTTTTAATAATAATTAAATTATTTTAATGGTCAGAAGTCCATAAAATGAATCGATTCAGACCCTTAGGTGATATGGGTCTACTCTTATTCATCCAATAGAATTTTGGCAGGTGTTATAGTAATTTTATAATCATATTTTTATCCCTAATTTCCCGATTTACCTTTAACTGCAGTAAATAAAAATTACCGTAGTTGTTGTTCATAATATCAAAAAAATAAAAGTAAAATATTAACATAATGTAAACCCCCTGAATTCAAATATGGAACCCATTCTTGAAAATTTTCTACACAGAAGTTGTAGTAATTAATTTAAAATTAATCTCATTGTTAAGAAAATGGGTTTTAAAAGTGAAAACATTACTAAAGATTGAAATGTTTTTACCTATGAATTCACTGTAAAATTAATGGTTTTGAAATAAATTATATAAAATGGCAAAAATATATTCTACTTATACTTTAAAACCATTAAATATTATAATTTAACCCTATAAATTATTGCAATGAATAAAATTGTTTTTAAATAAACTATATCATGTTTTTACTATTCATTAAAATATGAAAGTTATCAGAATAATATGAAAATTTTATCCAAAGTAAAATGTTATGTCTTGATTCAAAATAAGAATTTTATTTTGTAAAATTGATCTTATAAACATGTTAAAAACTAGACTTAATGTGGGTGCACCATAAAAAGCCGACAAAACTGTATTTTTTGAAAAATACTTATTTTACCCGAAAAAATTGTTTTATTCTCATACCATGTACTAGAAAATGTGTAAGATGAATAATAATGTTATTAAATTCAATATATAGTTAATACTATTCATAAAATATTGTCCATAATAATATTATAATAATATATCGGTATTTAGTGAAACATAGTATAGCGTACTACACACGCTATCGAGGAATGTCGTGATTGCATGTAATGAAAGCCATGTAAGGGATGCGTGTAGTGAAAGTTCCCTTTGGTGTATCGTAAAACCCAATACATCAATGAAATTAAAAAGAATAGTTCTCAAAAAATCCCGGGTTGTTACATTCTACCCACCGTAAAATGAATTTCACCCTCAAAAGTCATCAGGGTTGTAAATGGTTTACTACTTGAAAGTTTCTTTCATAGAAACCCACATCATAAAAAGGAATAATATAACTTAATTTTAAAAATTTAAGTATGAAACATATCTGTTACCCAAATTAACTCGTCACTAGGTTTCCACACAGGATAACATATGCGAAAATATGGATATGGAAGAGAAACCTAAACATCACGTTCTGGTGGAGATTGGTAGAGAACATGGATATGAAAAAGAAAACACTAACAAAGCCATAAATTTTTGATGATCTAAGGTACCATCTGATTCATCAGATATGAAGAAACTAGAAAAAAAAATTTTGGCTTTCAAGATCATTTCCCAAAAGTTGAAGAATTTGAATTAGAAGAAATACTAAATTTATTTCGGTACAATCTCATCGTTGTGTGGGCCTTGAACAATCTAAACTTCATCTCTTAAAGAAATGAATTTGAATATTTCATCCTTTAAGTGTTAGAAGATCATGTGATAGAAATATGGGTCATTCCATCTGTCTCAAAGAAAAGGTTATCAAAAGTTATCAAATATACATAAGTCAATATATGGTGTGGTTAATCGTATATGATTCCAAAAATGGACTTAAACTTCATCTATCATACCGCTTAATAAAATATATCGAGTTTCTACTAACCATGGACTTCCTGTAGGCCTGTGGTAGGTGATAAAGTCCTGTCACACTTCTGTTGTGGGTTCGATTCCCACATCCTTGTCCGACGCGGCGAGTTGTCACCCATCCTGCTGGTTGTCCTTTTTCTAAAACTAAATTATTATAACATCCCATCAATAATATCGAAAAAATTTATATCCTTAAACAATACAAACTTATGTACAACATAATCCATTCCAATATTTAGGATTATCTAAAATAATTCATGTCCATGCTCATAGTATAAAGATAATAATTACTAGAAATGACATCTACCGAGCATGTTAATACCATCATTTATCCCTCATATATCATACGATATATCTTGTTGTTCACATTACAAACATGTGAAAACCATAATCATATATTCTCTTGAAAAAATGAATACCCATTGAACCTTAGTGAAAACATGAATACTGTCAAATGTTAACTCTATCCACATACCAAAATCCCAAAATTTTTATATACTCAAACAATGATATCAGTCATGAGCTCATTTCATTTTCTCTTTATCTCTTCATTATGGTTATATAAACATCTTTCCAAAAATATTTCGATCACATTTCAGGGTTACCAGTACAATATAAATATTGAAAACCAATACATAGATATTAAAAAATTCCATGATACCATTAATGAGATTCCAAGATACTATTTTGAAATCCCATTACATAAAAACATAATCATTCCACAACATCATTTTCATACTCAACATCATAAATAGTGATCGCATGTGACTTCCATTTAACCATTGCCTTAAGAGGTTTCCCACGTCGATCATCATTAACCCTTGGATTAGGGAATCGATTATCATAATGCCCCATTTCCTTGCACATGAAGCATTGAAGTGTTGGTGGAGCGTTCTCTGTAGTCTTTTCTCTATTAACATTAATAGCTACCTTTTTCACATTACATCAACACTCAACTGCTCGATGACCTTATTTTCCACACTTAAAACATTTTTTTAACCTTTTAGGCAATCTCCACCATGCTTCTTTCCACAATTTGAGCATAAAGTAACCTTCATCTTCTTTTCACCATTGTTATGATATTTTTCCTTGAACTTCATCTTCAATTTCTTGTCAAAACCATGAGATGGATATGTAACACCGACTTCCAGTTCTACCTTGATAGCACAACACACAATTTCTTCATAGCTACTGAAGTCTCTTATAGCTAATGCCCTTCGAAGACTTGGTTTGATGCCACTGAAGAATCGATCAACTTTACTATCAGGATGGATGATAAAGCCAAATTCATACCTTGCAAGCCTTGTAAAATTCTCTTCGTATATACCAACAGATTCATCATCCTTTTACTTAAGCTCATGGGACTCTTTTTCTATATTTGTTAGAATAATATGAGGGAAGTTCTTATTAAAAAATAAGTACTTGAACTCATCCCATTCTATGGATTCAATTTCATCTCGAGGCTTCATATTCTTAATTTGAGTCCACCATTGGTCTGCTTCACCTTCTAAATAGTAAATAGCCATAATGAAATTTTCATGTTCCGAATAGTGAAGTATGGAAAATATCTTTTCAATTGTACTGATCAATTGTTCAGAAAAAAGTGTATCATAATGCCCCCTGATGGAAGGTGGACGTTGCCTCATGAAGGACTCTGTATAATATTGTTCACCTATCTTCTCATTTGGATGTCCAGAATGATTCATAGCTTTTGTAAGTATAGCAATAAGATTTCTCACTCCATCTCCCATAACATTGGTATTTTCAAGAGTAAAATCATTGCATTGTCCATTAAATTGTTCAACATAGTTCCTTCAGGTTCCATCCATCGTCTAAAACCCAAAAAGAATAGTGTGAGAGGCAAAAATAATGCTAAGGAAAACAACATAATAAAGGGGGAGTACCGTCAATATCTAACAACTTAGGTTTAATTCTAATATCATTACCATAATTTTAGGACATTAACCTATACTCATACTTAACCTTAGGGGAATCCATACACATACAAGATAAATATCTCTAGGGATCTCACTAATGTTCTCTCATCCTAGTTTCCAATGGTTGACTAAACCATTCCTTTGATACAAACTGTAGAGACCCCAAACTTTATGTACATGGAAATTACATTACTTTTTCAGAATACATAATATATAACAAAAACCAACACTCAGGGACCATAATTTTTTAGTGTCTCAGGAAACTTGGAACATAATATTCTCGTCATGGTGAAAGATCTTCAACATCTCCCATAAAGTTCTTTGCTTATTGTTTTCATACCTATAACCTTTCTTTATATTCTGGGGAAAATAAATCATATAAAGGTTGATCTCAAATGCTCAGTAAGGGTAATCAAAGAGAAAATAAAACAAATAATTTACATTTGACCATAAAAACATGAACATATAGATTAAACATCAAAATCTTGATCAATGAAATAAAACATGGCAGTACGTAAGGAATAGATCATAATGGAAAACCAATGATGATAAAAAAGCATAGGAAGAAAACATGTAATTGTGTAAAACCATTAAGCACTTGATATTATTTCTATATTAGCCAAGGCATTGCTTCCAAGACCATCACAATGGACAAGGTCCATTAGTAAATCAATTTCAATCTTCATTCCAGACCTGTATCACTGAACCAGATTAACTTGATGTTCCAGCCAAGTCTATCTCATGAAAAATAAATATTTACCCAAATAATTAGAGGGAAATATAGGTCCCAACCACCTCTTAATGAAATAATTCTTACGTGTGTGACAACATAAACATAAATCATTCATCATAAGCCAATAAATAAAATGGGTTTCATAAACATCATCCCATCATAACATAATCCATATAAAACAAATGGATATCATTTCATTATAACAAAAGTGAAACCATGTAAATCATAGAGAAATTATACTTAAAACATACACATATGAAATAATGTCATCTATGATGGAAAATGGTTTTTATAAGAAACTTCAAATGAATTCTTGAGGAAAATATACATTCTTCTTAAAAATTATTTTCTTTTCTCAAAATGTGATGAAATTTTAAAAGAGAATGACTTTGTTGAAGATAATCAGGAAATATTGTAGAAGAATATTCATGAAAATTAGGAATTATAAATCCCTAAAAATCTGTTCATGCCGTATAAGTTAAAAAAACATTCTCCTCATACTTTTAACGGAATAGTGAAAAAGTTCCTCGTATGGTAATAAAAATAAAGATTCCTTCCATAACACAATGTAAAAGTCAACGAGGGGTAAACATGACATTAAAAATACATAGAAGAATATTAAACACTTTATGAAAAATATTTTTATGTTCCTAAAGGAAAAATATAACCCCAATAAATAATTAAGTCTAAGCAATCTCAGAAAAAATGTGATTTGGAAAATTATCCCTTACGTTAAGTTCGATATACATAGTATGTATCCGAACCTCCTGTATAATGATTTAGATAATGTAATTTAATTATTAAAGATTCATATTAATTATTATGATATCATATATGGTTTACTTATGACTTTATATTACCCATTCATTTGTAAACTCCTTGTTAAGGCAACATTTTGGGTAAAATCGTTTCATTTATCATCCGTGTTTTGATTTTTTGTTTTTGAAATTATTACTCATATCACGATTTACATAATTCCAGAATGTAAAGCATCATTTATAAGTAATATATATTCAGTATATAAATATATATGATAGATCGATAAATGAAATGAAATACACCGTTCATGGAGACGGTAGGCCATACGTACGCATGAACATTATTTTCGTTTCCTTATTAAATTGAATGGAATTAAGAAAATGAAACATATTGGTACATAAATACAGTCTCATTGTTATGTAATATCATTCATGATTATTTTATATATATATACATTATAATCATACTTGAATGGTTAATCATGGATAATGATTCTCCTCGCGTTCTTGGAGACGGTATTCTGTACGTATGCACGCGCAGTGATTTAATTTTCCTTAAGATGGATAGAAGGTGAAATGGGGTTTTTTCATATTTATAATATCATATTTATATATTAGTGATACTGATTGTATTAATTTACAATGAAAAATATAAAGAAGAGGTTGTTGTAGAAGAAAGAAACTTAAAATAATCGGTTGAAGATATTACCTCTTCTTCGACGCACCTCCTTTAAGATTCCTCTTAAGGGACTAGAGTTGTACTTTTTAGAAGACCAGAACCTCCAGAATGTTGATAGGGAAGTGGAGAAGATAAATGGTCATGGTTTGGCCTATCTTGGAGGCTCAAGGTGTTGTGAAGATGACATGGAGGAGGTTCCCTTTTATAAGGGAGGAGAGGGGCACCATTGGAAACCTCAAAAATATTAATTTATAATAAATGAAACCCAACATAAAAAACCTCCAAAAATGACTCATATTCAAATATTATATATTCTAGGGTTGTAATATCATCATATAATAAAATTTATAAATGTGTGGAATTTATTTTAAACCCTATCAACTTGATTTATCCTTATTTAATATATTTAATTTTATTTGTAGTAATAAGATTCTAAATTTTAAATTGTTATAAATAACTACTTCTGTGTTTTTAATTGTCCATAATTGGATAATTTATTCCATTTTTGACCATATAAATTTTAATTTATAATTTTTAAATATTTAAGTGTTTTTTAAAAAAATTTATATTATGTTACTTTTATAAAATAACAATAGTGTCAATTTTCAAACTATTCATTTATTTGAATTTAAATAAAATCCACACAGAATAGATGTTCGAACTAAAATATTTAATATATTTATAACATGTCAAATTTTTCTAGAAAATTCATGGGGTATATGAAATAGTTCATACAATATTTATTTTAATATTTTTAAAACCATTTATTTGATATTTCAATGAATAAAATAATTTCAACATCACTATTGTGTCACCTTTAATGATAATTATTTAATCCCTAAAAATTGTAAATAAATTCACATGAGGTAGCTAATGTTATTATCATTCTGTAGACTATTAATGTTCTAAGTTTCAAAATGTTTATCACTAGATTAAAATAATTATACTTATAAGATTTAAGGGAGTGACATGTCGTCACTTTCTTTGGTTTTCATAATAATTAAATTATTTTTCATGGTAAAAAGTCCATAAAATGAATATATTCAGACCCATATGTGATATGGGTGGAGATTTAGTCATCCAATATAATTTTTCAGGTGTTAGGGTAATTTTATAATCTTATATTTACCCTAAATTACCCGATTTACCTTTAAATGCAGTAAAAAAAAATTACCGTAGTTATTATGCATAATATCAAAAAAATAAAAGTAAACATTTAAAATAATTTGGACTCACTGAATTCCAATATGTAATCCATTTTTCAAAATTCAAAACACATAAGTTTCAGTAATTAATTTAAAATTAATAACGTTGTAAATAAACATGTTTTAAAAGTTAAATCATTGCCAAATATTGAAATGATTTTACCCATGAATTCAATGTAAAATTAATGGTAATTATATAAATTATATTAGATGGTAAAAATATATTCTATTTATAATTTAAGACCATTTAATATTATAATATACCCATATAAATTATTGTGATGAAAACAATTGTTTTTAATTAAAATATACCATGTTTTTACTATTCATTAAAATATGAAAGTTATCAGAATAATATGAAAAATTAATCCAAAGTAAATTTTTATATCCTGATCCCCAAGAATAATTTTATTTTTTAAGATTTAACTTATAAAAATGTTAAAAACTAGATTTAAAGTGTGTGCGCCATCAAAAGGCGACAAAACAATATTTTTTGGAAAATACTTATTTTACCCAAAAAATTTATTTTGTTCTCATACCATGTTCTATAAAATGTGTAAGATGAATAATAATGTTATAAAATTAAAAATTTAGTTCATTCTATTCATAAGGGCTAGTCTATAATAATATTATAACAATATATCATAGTTTATTGAAACTCGGTATTGCGTACTACACATGCTATTGAGGAAGGTCGGGATTGCGTGTAATGAAATTTGACTAGGGGATGCGTGTTGTGAAAGATCTCTTTAGTGTAGCATACAAAACAAGAAATAAATGAAATTAAATAGAATAATTCTCATAAAACCTCGAGTTTTTACAAGTATTAAATGCCATTATGGGAATTTTTTGTATTAATTATTACCAAATAATGAGGATAGTTTTAAAATATTAATTCAATAATAAATATAACATCCATAACATGATTAAAATTATGTAAATAATAAAAATAGGAATTATATTTATGACATTAGTAATAATAAGTCATGGTCGTTCTAACTGCATTAAATTAGCATATCGAGATGTCTTCCACATTCACAATAATTTTTTGACTCTAATGTTTATTCTATTGATACAAAGACGTGTTGAGAATATTTTTGTGATGATTTTGTTTAAGGTTGAGGATATATTAGATATAAATAATTTTTCTATATTTTGTTTCCAATACATAAATTATATTAAAAATTATATTTCTTGTTTTGTAAAGATGTATGGCTATTTAGTTCAGATGATGGTTAAGCTAGTTTTAATAGTTTTATATTAGGAATGGATTTTATAATGAGTGGTTTTAAAGGAAAAATCCTCAATAAAGAGACAATTAGATTTTAAAATAGATGTTTTAATTGAAAATTTTTAGTTCGGTAAAATAAAACTATTCCACAAAGCAGGATGATTTAGTTTTTTTGTGGCAATATATATTTGAAGGACTCCACGCCATTAAGTGTTGAAATATAAACCGAAATTTTGAGAAAATTTTCCATATCTCTAGAATATTAAGGACCTCTACATTTTAATGAATTCACAACAACATAAATATTTTATGATAAGTTTATCATGACATGGATTTATGAATACAATGAAAATGTGAGGAACTAATGGATTTTAGTTACATTGAAATTTTCATATAGGCTGTAATAAAATATGATTCCACATTTCAAGTAGTGTACTCACACCGCAGGTGAGGCTTTGATGTTGTAATGTTTTATGAGAATTTATTTCCCTTCCATTAGAATTTTTATGACCTCTACATTAGAGTTTTATCCTCAAACCACATTATACTTAGAGAGTTATCAAATAACTATAATGAACAAGAATGTAATTTTATAAAGGGATATTCTATGATGAGAGTGTTTGGAAACATATAATATTAATCAAACATTATTATTTGGATTAATCTTTTTGTTTTTTTGGTCATTTTATTATATATTAACAATTAATTCTATTTTAATGGTAAAGTTTTCATAAATTATTATCCATGTTTTATGGTTTAATATGAATACTTGAATATGACTTTGAAATTCAAATCATAAATTTTAGGAATTTTACTATAGTAAAGATCTTGATAATTCTATAAAAATAATAAAGAATATAGGGTAAAGAAGAAGTTTAAAATATGAAAAGATGATATTTTTATCCTCCAAATATATAATATTATGTTATTATCCAATATTGATTAATTTAAATAGAAAAAATTTGGTTCTTTGTGTGTTATGTATAAAAATTTGTAAATATTTTTTTTGAAAGTGTGATGGTTAAGTTCAACTTTTTTTATGGTGTTCATGTAGATTAAATGTAAAAGAACTTAACATACTCTAAAAATTTGTGTATGTAAATTTGGTTTAAGTCTCTTCTATTATTTAAAACAATTATATACAGAAATTATAGGATACACATGTGTTTGAGATGCACCAAGGAATAGTCAAGAGACATGCAATCAAGATTTTCATTGTTATACTCTAGTCATTTGTGATCTCAAGATGACTCAAGTATATAGTTTGATCCTAAATGAATCTATATCTAACCAAGGATAATCCCTTTAAACTTACTGTGTGATCCTTATAAATATAATGTGTTCCCTATAGTTTCGGAGTATGTTTATGTGTATAAAAATAATTTCACAACACATTAACAAGTCAAGATGATTAATTTTAAAATAAATATAAAAATTAATTAAGATTACTATTTCAAATACCCTCTCTGTGATCTACCATAAATCATATTGATAGATTTTAAAGTTATATCAAATACCAATTCACTTTAATTGTGACTATCTATTTAAATTATCTTTTATGATGAATAATTAATCACCATTTGCAATAATCAACTGTGGATAATTTGAATTCATTGAGAATAAATTGTCTGTTAAAATTTAATGATAAAGGTTATTATGTTTTGAAATAAGGAATGTTTTCTTATTTTCCTTCAATCAGTTATGATTATCTGGAAGTCAACACTGATGAATTTCCCTCATAAAACTAAAGTGTTTCTCATACCACATAAAATAATAAATTAAAATTAATTTGTGTAATGCTAGAAATTATTTTTTATCTTCCCTTGGAGAATCTGAATTTATTATGTTTAATGAAATGTAAATATAAAAATAAATTTTGAAAAAATTTAGAATATATATTAAGGGAAAAGGATAAATAAGAAAATATAGTGTTCTTGGGACATAAATAAAATGATATATTGCTGCATGATTTTGAGGATATTTATATACTCTTCCTGATGGTTAATGAATTTGAAAAAAATGATCAAATGTTATAGTGGGATGTTGGATGACTCCACTATTATAGATATGATATTTCATATTTTACCAGAAAACATTAATGCAATAATATCTAATTTGGATTAAAAATATCATGGTTAAGTATCTATTTATTATTTAAGTAATTCTATTATTTCTTATGAAGTGAGTAAATATAATTCTATAAGGAAAATTATTAAGGATAAAAACGATTTTCCCCTATAGTATCCAGATATAAGAACTGTAAAAAGGTTATATGTGAAGATTATACATATCTCCATTCATATTCACATTAAATGGTGGATATAATGGTAGATAAACTAATTTCTATCATCTCTAAAAAATGTAAAAAAATGTAAAATAATATTCCTTGTTAACATGACATATAAATGATTCAATTTCCGTGATATGGGAAATTTTGAAGAAAATAAAAAAAATACTACCTGAAGGTGAAACCTGTGATAAAGAAAATTACTGAATAAGAAGATTATTAAATAATAATAATATCAGGAAATAAATTCTCTTCTATCTAAAACGGTTTCAATTTCCCATGTAATAAAGGGAATAATTTAAAATATATTTTTTAATATGGTCAACTCAGTATTGATAAAAAATAGGTTGATATTGAAAGTCTTGTTGGGGAAAACTTCTCATTGTTAAGGAGAGTGATAAAAATTCATCAAGTTATGAGGGAAATAATGTTATATGTGGTGATAAGGAAAAAATTATTTAGTTTATATTGATAAAATAATTTAGATAAATTCTATAAAAAAATTAATCCTAAAAAAATAAAATAATAAATTTAAGAATTATGTTCAATAATTCAATAATAGTGAATTATATTACGAATAAGAAAAGATTATGATTTTGAAAGAGATTATTAAAATAATTACGTTTCATGATGATGATATGATATTGAATATAAATATTTACGGAATTATTAATGATGTAGATAATGATAATTTTATTCTTCAATTAGACTGAAAGTTAACATTTTTATTGATTTGAAAAAACAAAATACACAAAAGATCATCCCAAAGGTCTAAAGTAATGAAATCCGAAATCATAATTGACAACAAACTTTATCCCCTTACTAGGAAAATACCCCATGATCAAGTTGTATATCCTAACAGTGTATGTAATATTCAAGGAACCCTACATTTTCCAAGGAATTATTTGAACAATAACATTGAGTCTGTCTCCACCCACGCCAAAAGAATTTTCCTGTGAGTACACATTTCTAGACATGTAGCCATGTCCAGGGCCTCTGCCTAGATAATGTTGCCTCTCCCAAAAGCGCATGCGAATGATGTAAGCACAGAACCCGTATGGTGTTTCACGACACCTCCCATATGCATCTCCACCTTGATCTATGACCCGTCCATGTTGAGTTTGAACCCCGGGCTAGGAGTGCGCTAGCGAACCCATTGTCCCTTCCCTAAGATGTCATCCAGATGATTGGTGGAGAGATCATGGATAATGGATATCACATATGGCGCATAATGAGATTCGGGACAAAGTCTGATCAAATCCTGTATAGTGTTTTTCATTTTGAAAATTTTTCTGACCTGGTATCCGAATGTATTGTTGTGGAGAATATCATTTCTTTCCTCCCAAGTTTTCTAACGCCCTATAATTATAATGACTGTACTAGATTTTCTCTTGGCCCCATGATTCCCAGCACATATAAACCATGAATTGAGGAAGTTATTGTGCCCCCCATCATACCCATCCCACTATAAGAAGGCCCTAAAAGTATACCAATTCTTTTTCGGCCCATTCCATATCATATAAGAGGTTCCCCAGTGACTCTTGGTTGAAATACCTATAACACCATCATCTTAAAGCCATGTTTACCCCTATTCATTATAGGCTTTCATCTATAGGCAATGCTTTATTCCACATATGACATAAAAAATTAAATTTGGAAGGGATCTCCTTGCACCATAGAGCCTCACCCATAGGTTATCATTCTACATGTCCATCATCACCCAAGCATAATCCTTGATGGGGAAGGAACCTAACGCAAAACCAGTGAAAATAAGCTTATCATTCTCATCACTACAAACTATGTTGTTGAAAATATCCATTTAGATCTCATCAAGGATGGCCTGAATAAACAAGGGATGACTACTTGCCTCCTTCAAATATTGACCCAGGATGGGTTATCCAAGAAACAACAGCCTTCCCACCCCCAAATACTTCTACCAAAAATTTATCTTTCTTCTTCGCATGATCCATCGAGAGTAGTGTCGTATAACCTTATGGTATGGGTGAGTCAGGTTCCATATCCTAGAATATTGGTTTCTCTAAACATTCACATTCCGGACATATAAGTCCCATGTTGTTCTTCCCCAAAGAGACTAACCTTCCAGGGCCCCCCATGCTATCTTATCATGAAGCCCTTGCATGGTTGGGGAGACAGTTCTCAAATTAATTACCCCTTCCGAGATAGGTCTTGCTAACTGTTTATCTAATGCCCAGTGATTCCTTTCTTCCATCTTCCCATCCCATGTGAAGGAAACCATAATATTTTCCAAGTTGGAAATGAAAATCTTAGGAATCATTAGGGTGGAATTAATATTCAAGGTAATGGAAACTAAAATAGTGTTCACCAATGTAATGCGACATACAAAAGATAGAAATCTCTTTTTCCTATTATCAATGTGCCCTGTGATTTTTCATTAAGTATTTCAAAATGATGCATTCTAAGGGAACATCGGCTAACTAGTGACATAATATATTAAATGTGGAAGGATCTTTTTCCCATATTAAAACTGGCCCCCCAAACCCTCTCACTTCTGAAGGAGATCCTCCAGGATGTAAAGAAAAGGCTTTTCTCTTTTTTCACCACTTGCCCACTCCACTTGAAATATTACATTAAAATTCCATTAAACCCCTGCACTAACCTTCTACTATAATTGATTAATAATATTTTATCATCCAAAAATATCAAGAGTATGATACCCCTAGTTCCATGCATATTATGATAGGGAGGAATTTTACCCATGTTAAGGCCCTGATTTATGTAACCACAAAACAATTGTGGGCGATAATCAAAAGATCAGTGCACAAATTATCCCCCTACTAGAGGCCACGACAGGCCATGAAAAAACAAAATTTTTTACCCATTAATGAATTATAAATCCACACTGAGCTGAAACAGTGAAAAATAAGGTCACAGGTCCAATTGGGGAACCCATTCAAGCCACGACTCTGAGAAAAAAACCCCATTACAAACTATCATAGGCCATACTCATGTATAATTTAACATCCAAATTACCATAAAAAGACTTTTTATTGATTCAAATTTCCATTTCTTGGAGAACTTCTATCACACCCTGAGTAGGGATCCCTTTAATGAAACTATGTTGTTTATATTTCATCCGTGAATCTAGGTGAGAAGCCAGTATCTTGTTGAGTATGCTATCCAAGACTTTGAATAATAAATTACTCCCTATAGTGGGATATTATTGGTCAATGGACTGGCATTTCACACCATAATAATGAGAACCATTTTGGTTTCACATGCAATTTTAGGCAGGTCCGCTCCCTGAATGAAATCCTAGACAACATGTACACGATCCCCTTTAATAATGTCCCATGTTTCCTATTAAAAAAACCCATGGAACCCATCAGACCTTGGTTCATTGTCCGGGGTCAATGGAAAAACCTCCTCATGCAACTGCTCCTCATCTAATGTTCTCCTCAAGCCCTCATCAATGATCTCCGAAACACAGTTTGAAATGCCCTAAAAAATGTCAGCACAACCTCTTGGGTATCCCTGTGCCAGACCAGGATTCGGAGCAGCCAGTGAAGATTTTAGGGCTCTATTGACCATGACCATACCTCTTATGAGTTAGTGGAGAAGGATCCAAAATCCCTATGAATATTAGGCCTCTGAACACCTTGGCATTCTCTAATGAAAGCATGAAAGTATTCCATGTTCCGGTCCCCCTCACGAATCCAGTTAACCCAGGATCCTTCTCTAGAAATCCTTTCCCACCTTAGAAGACTATCAAATAGATTATCCTTTTTAATTTGAGATTTAGAAAATAGAGAATCATCCCAATACTATTCAAAACAATTCTCCAGGAGTTCTACCTCCACAATGACCTCAGAAAAAACCTAATCGCGACTAGGGATCGTACTTCTCCAGACACGAAGGAGAATATTTAACTACCTAAGCTTATTGTGAAATGTAATCCTAAGATTCCACTAGTGTTGTAGGTCCCATGATTCCCTGACCACCACAAAAAAAACTAGTTCCTCCATCCATGATTTTGAAAAAAGGGCATGATCCTCCCATGGTTACCCTACACCAAGGGATATGCAGAGCGATGAGTGATCAGATAAAACTCAAGTCAAGTTAACAATATTGGAATTCGGGAACATGGAAATTTCAGCATTATTTATCATGCATCGGTCTATCTGGTGGTAGGATGGTCTCCCCATGTTGATTATTTCACCAGGAAAAGTTTATGCCCTCATATCTAGCATCCAAAAGGCTGCTCCTGACCATAAATGAAACAAAAGATTGACTGGCATTATTGGGAAAAGCAGTGTCCTCTTTCTTCTCCTCTAGACTTGCAACGATGATGAAATCACCACAAATAGTCCAGGGGTCATTATCAAGATTAAATCCCCCTAAATCACTCCCCCAAGACTCTCTACCCTGGGCGGCGAGCATCGCGTAAATGAAGGAGAAAAAAACACCCCGATCCTCACTTTAATCTTAGTATTAATAATTTTATCTGACACAATCAAGAGATAAAAACTAATGTGATCCTTCCCAAAAAGGAATACATGTAAATTTAGAGGATCCACATGCATGAAAACATAGACTATAAGCCTTTGAGCGTACTCCTTAATTTTTCTAGAAGATTGATTTTCATCCAAAAATGCCCCCAAAGAGACTTTCCTGTTACTTATTTCATTGATAATGAAGCCAGACTTGACCAGGGCTCCAAGGCCTCAACCATTTCAGATTTGGACTCTAAAGATTGATCTGAACATGTCTAGATGTGGCTGTAGACTTTTGTCCCTTGTCATGGTTCTGCGAGAGTGCACATACAAAAGCATCGAGTTTAGATTTCAAACGAGGGAGAAAATCGGAATGACCATGTAGGATAATTAATTGTCAATTAATTATTAATTTATGAGATGTCGAATTGATAATTAAGTGTTGACTTATCTGAAGAGATATTTGTGTTGTTAATTAATTGTGGAATTAATTAACGGGTTAGTTTTATGGTGTTAGATTTGGTATTCTACACGAATGATAAATGTGTATGTGTGATTGAAGAATGGGTAGTGAGATAGGGACTGAGGATCCAAATACTCACAAGGTGTTAGAAATGATGTTCTACACCAATGATAGATGTATATTTATGATTGATAAATGGGTTGTGAGATAGGGACTAATGCTCCAAAGACTCATGGGGTTCTAGACATGGTGTTCTACATCCATCTCGCAAGAAAATATTATTTTATGGGTTAGGGACTGATGCTCCAAATACCCATGGGTTGTGATACATGGACTGATGCTCTAAATACATACGAGGGTGCTAGACATGACATTCTACACCCCTTAATTAACATTGTACTGTTGGTTCAATTGTCCGTGTGAAATGAGTTAATAGTTAATGAAGGCTGTTGTAACATGATGTTTTGTGAATTGATTATGAGAAAGGGTTTAGAGTTATTAATGAATTTGGTGAACCACTGTTAGTGGACGAAACTAGGAGCAAATCACTATTTTAATGGATAGGATTAGACATAATATATGAAATATTTAAATGAATAAGCTTTGTCACATTGTCCAAGAAAAAGCACAAGCTTGGATTTGGTCTTTACTTTGATTACATAGATAGTCTTTAGATACATCA
Organism: Viscum album; assembly: GCA_963277665.1. Lineage (NCBI taxonomy): Eukaryota > Viridiplantae > Streptophyta > Magnoliopsida > Santalales > Viscaceae > Viscum > Viscum album. The sequence continues at coordinate 824,996,352 of OY728131.1, forward strand.
TTAGTGAGTGACTTATACGGGGTATCCAGCATAGGTCGAATCTCAAGAAATTCATAATTTATTAAGATTTGAATAATTGATAAACAATAAAGGATTGTGTAATGATTGTTGAGTATGAATGACACATAAATGGTGATGGTTCAAACACCAGCTGGGGGCTGAAGCAGGTACTTGGGTTTAGAGTTACTTTTCCGGCATACTTTATTTTATACATGCCTTCACATGTAATATGTTATTTATTAAATGTCTGTATTTGGGGTAGACACGGGTGGTCCCAGCCTACTGAGATTTATATCTCACACCATACTCGGGCCGCCATTACACTGTGTAACCGAGTAGATTCTATTTGGTTGTAGGAATATGTTGTCTGAATTTACATGGGAGTTGGGAGTAGAGGACCGAGCGGAGGCTCGGGATACTCGAGGAGATCTCCCTTGGGGATCTGAGTCATAATCTTTTTATTTCTGTATTGGAATTTAAAGAATGATTATTTGTTCAATTTTTTCTATTGTGTATCATTAGCATGTCACACATGAATCTGCTGTATAATTTGGAATTATCCACTTTTATCAAATGAGTAATATTTTTCTTCCAATATTATTAATTTAGGAGTAACTGATTTCGCTATTTTTTTATCCACACAGATATACCACTGTGAAACTCTGATAAGAGGGTATAGTCTCCCCACTATTTATCCTTAGACCCTCGCTTCTAGTCATTAGCCTCTGGCGTAAGGGGAGACATGATTGAGGTCATGTGTAGATCGGTCCAGTCACCAGTTTAGGGTTGAACCAGGTCGGGATGTTACAATGTGGGATCAAAGGGTGGTTTTGGTTTCTTTCTATTCGTTTGTCTTACTCGTTTGGGTTGGTAGACAGGATACTAAGAATGTGTCGATGCTTGGGTTAATAGCTGTTCTTGGGACTGATCACCTCATGTACTAGAAATGACCAAGTGGCCAGGGATGGGAATTGATGTTTGTACTATTATAGGTTACAATTGATATGATTTCACCTTGAGTGACTGGTGTATTTTCCTCTGTTCATTGATTTTGGAAAATTTAAAATAATAAATTTCTTGGCCTGATATGACAAGGAAGTTTCATACATGCATCATGTTAGTCGCTTGGAGATTCACATGTCATTCATATAACATGCGATATAGTTTCATTAGTAGAATGCCTTCTAATTTGGATTGTGTTCCTTGGGTGCAATGCCATGTTTGATCTGTTTTAGCATGCCTCTTTAGATAGAATGTTTTGGTGATATATTTAACATGCTTGGGTGATTATATTCCATAGTGCCTTGGTTATTAGCATGTTTTGTTGTTTTGACATGCTTCCATGTTATAGCATGTTGTTGTATTATTAGTTATGATAATCTGATAAAGATTTTTTGATATGTGAAAGGCGTGATAAAGGTAAAATTTTAAATGAATGTTGACTGTGTTAAATGGGAGCCAAAATCCAGTTATATGGTGTATGTGCACCTTATCGATTTGTAGGTGGCCACCCATATAATTTGGACCATTAGGTTGATCATATGAATATCTAAATTGACATTGGTATCGATTAATGAGATCCACTTTTCAATCCATGGAGTGTATGGGCACATCATGAATTGGGAAATGATATCGTATTTCAAATGTGATGTCTTGATGCGTTGTGAAATTATTTTAATTGTGGATGATTTTCAATGATGAGCTAAAATCAAATGGCTAGCTTCCAAAATGCAATTGGGCCCATGTAGTCCAGTTGGGGAGTGTTTTATGAGATAACACGTTTTGGTGTTTTTAATTTTAATACATATGTATTTTCTATTGCGTTTCTTTTAAAAGAACCTAGGTTGGTTAAAATGAGATCTTTGTAGGTCGCCTTATCATATTAATAAGAATTTATTTGTATAAGTTTCATGAAAATTACAGGATGTAAACTAACATAAATATTTTAAAAAGGGTGTTTTATGAAACTGGCCTTTTTTTCCTCGGGGTATTTTGAAAATGGTACGTTGATGTTTTGATTAAATCATTTGACGATTAAATATTAAAAGCGATTAAATATAAGAAGCATGGAAATGGAACCTTTTTTGGTTTCCACTATTTAAAACCCTCATGTAATGGTCAGTTCGGACTTCACTTGATTTGTCTTGGAACATAAGCATGAGTACTTTCTGTAGGATTTCTTCTCCTTAGAAATGGAATTAGGTTCAGATTTTGAGCCTAATGACTTTTTTGAAGTGATCTGGTTTAGATTTGACACTTTTTCTTCAAAAGGGGCTAACATGTGGTCGGTAGTTCTCTCAGAACATAAATTCCTTGCTAGCTCTATAGCTTTTCTCACTCTTTTGGAGTTGGTGGGTGCCATTATCCCTGGTAGGACTTCCAATTTCCAATAAAACCCTTGTTCTAACGGGTGGTGATGTATTTATTGACCTTGTTGTGGGATTCATCATCGATTAATGCTCTTTGTTAGTTGGTTAGACATGCCTCGGGCATGGTCGACTGCTTTTTTGGTCGTTTGACCCTTTTTCTTAGTAATGGATGACTGGTTATGGCATCGTCCAGGAAAATGGTCGTATGAGGCAATATGACTCCGTAATAAGTCTTTCTGTACTATTGAGTATGGTATCGGGTCGACACCATGTAGAGTGACTTGAGCATTAAAGAATCGGTTTTGATTCAATACATGGATTAGTTTTTGAAAGACCCGGGTGTTTTTGACAAGACGATCTTTTTTTTAATCTACCTAGCTGGTGAGCGGCTGATATTTTCTTGAGATGTCATGGGAAATACTATGGTTGGTATTGTCACCTTTTTCTCGATGAACGTTTTGGTAGGTGATGCCATGCTTTTAGAACAGATTTGTCTAGCAATGGTTTGACTAATCTTCTTCATGACCTCGGTTTTCTCTTAGTGCGCTCTTCTGGACACAACGATCATGAACCCTATCTTGACCTCATCATAGAGACACTAAGATAACATTTTTCTTTGGCCATGCTACAGTATAAATGTTGTTGGGCGTGATGAGTGGTTTTTATCAAGGTAGTATGCGGGATGTGTTGATTCTTTGGGCTACTTCTTTACACGTGGTTGGGCACTGTTGTTTTTGAAATAGCCTTGTGATGGCTTGACTTGGAAAATTTACCAGATTATGGGTAAGAACTTCGTTATACTTGTGGATGGTTTTGGATTAGATTTAAAGTCACGTCATCAGATAAAGTGCGAAAGTGGATTTTGGGTCTGTGATGTCTTTGATGGAAGCATGAGAAACATGTATCGTTTTTTGATCGAGGTTCAACCTTTTACATTGACAAGGTCCTTCCAATGACCTAAGATATAAGATCTGTTTCAATGATTGATCTTTAGAGTAATCTTTGGATATAGTTAAAAATGATTATCCATTATATTTGAGAATGGTTAAAGGTGTGTTTGTTGTTGGGAATGCAACACGTCACTTCTATCTAGATTAAATGACCTTGGTAGGTTGGTTTTTTTAGTAGTGGTTACCGATGGCTTCTCGGGGACGAGATGTTTTTAAGGTGGGTATAATGTAAGATCCCGTGTTTTGAACCGGGTTAAAATGACCAATGTTTCTGTATTTTTTTGGTTAATCAACAGTTATTCTTTTTAAATGGAGCTCAGGAATTTTAGTCCGAGTGTTGTATCACTTAATGATTTCCTTTTTTCGAACATTGATAGAAGTTTTTAGGTAAAGGGGAAGTCGCACGGGCGGCGCACGGTTTGTATTACCATGCAGCCAAACCGTGTGTAGTTGTTCTTGGAGGAAGTAAATTCCGCACAGAAGGTGCCCTTTTTGTCTAACCGTGTAGCCAAATCGTGCGAGAAGGGTGTGCGAGGCAATAGGTAATCCACAGTTAGCGCACAATTTGTCAAAATGTGCGAACTAACTGTGCGGGAACTTAATCAAGATCCCTAAATTGTGGATCTCACTCGTTCTTTTCCTTTAGATGGATCTTTTTTCCTCTTAAGTGGGCATAACTCTGGATTACTCTTCCTTGAAGGTAGGAGAACCTCCCCCGAGCAGTTTGGAGGTGATATAAAGGCTTCTCTTGGCGAATCGAAGCCGGTTTCTTGAAGTAGGTAGATGTTGTTCTTCATTCTTGTTCGGTTTCATAGATCTACTTAGATCTACATTTCCTCTTCTCTAAATTTCATAGATCTACACCCGTTATGGGTAGATCTAAGTGTGTGTATTCCATATTAGATGATTTTTGTACTTTGTATTGCTAGTAGAAGTGATCTTATGTGGGTTCTTGAAGAATCAACTCGTTTCTATTGATGGGTTCTTCACTCATTATGGTTTTCGGCAGAAACCTAGAGGTAGGTTCCCAAATCAATAACACATTATTTAAGAATTATAGATTCTTTAAATAAATTGATAATGTGAATTTCCTTGATTTAGATATGTCGATGAATGACACTTTTGATGTTATTTATTAGTTACACCCACATGACATAAGTGAGGACTTGAACTTGTGTTGAGTTTAAGCATGTTTGGCTAACATGGTTTAAGTGATATGTTTAAACATATAAATTATTGGAATGAGGAGATTGATTTTAAGGATAATTAATTGTCGAATTGATTATCAATTCATGAGTTGGAATGAGTTTTTGGAATTTACTGATTATTGGTTATATTGAATATTTGACATGCTTGGAAGATAATTTGGAAAATGGTAATAATTATTTGAGGGATTAATTATTAAATTTTAAATGATAACTAGTTAACAATTTATGATTGTATAAAGATATTTGATTTAATTAAATAATTTTTGAATTAATTAATTTCCAAACATTATGGTAAGATTGTGATTTTATTGGCTATTATAATTTTTGGCTAGGAGTACCTTTTTATGCATATTAGTTTTCCATTCCTTCAGTTCTCTTGGATGGAGTTGATTGAAAATAGGATATGTTGTGTGAGATGATTACAGTGTTCTTGTGAATTGATAAATTCCTGGATGAACCATTATTTGAATGGATGGTTTTAGACTTGTTAATGAATTTGGATAAATTAGTGCTGAGTTAATTATTCAGTTAGCCTTCTAAGATTATTAATTTTTAATTAATTATTAATTCATGATATGTTGAATTGATAATTAAGTGTTGAATTATCTGAAGAGAGATTCGTGTTGATAATTAATTGATGAATTAATTAACGGTTTTCTTTTATGGTGTTATATCTGGTATTCTACACGAATGATAAATGTGTATGTGTTATTGATAAATGGATAGTGAGACAGGGATTGATGCTCCAAATACTCACAAGGAGTTAGAAATAACGTTCTACACCATCGATAAATGTATAAGTATGATTGATAAATGGGTTGTGAGACAGGGATTGATGCTCCAAATACTCATAGGGTTCTAGACATGGCGTTCAAAATCCATCTTGCAAGAAAATATTCATTTATGGGTCAGGGACTGATTCTCCAAATACCGATGGGTTGTTAGACATGGACTAATGCTCTGAATACTCACAAGGTTGCTAGACATGACGTTCAACACCCATTAATTATCATTGGTCTATGGGTCCAATTGTTTGTGCATGAAATGAGTTAATGGTTAATGAATGATTTTGTAACATGATGTTTTGTGAATTGATTATGAAAAAAGGTTCATAGTTATTAAATAATTGGGTGAACCACGGTAAGTGGATGGACGCAGGAGAGAATTAATATTTTAGAAGATGGGATTATATATAATATATGAATGATTTAAATGAAAATATTCTGATCCGTTAAACAAGCCAAAGCACAAGCTTAGATTTGGTCTTTACTTTGATTACTTGGATGGTCATTAGAGACATATTTGGTGAGAGACTTATATGGGGAATGTACGGTGTCGGCCGAATCTCAAGAATTTCATAATTTATTAATATTGGAAGAAATGATAAATTATAAATTATTATGTACTGATTTTTGAGTTTTCATGACAAATTAATAGTGCAGGTTTAGAAACCAGCTGAGGGTTGAAGCAGGTACTTGAGTTTATTATTACTTGTACTGCTTACTTTATTCTATGCTTGCCTTCACATGTTATTAGTTATTTATTAAATGTCTAGATTTGTGGTAGACACCAGTGGTACCATCCTACTAGGATTTATATCTCACACCCTACTTGGGCTGCAATTGCATTGGGTACCCGAATAGATTCTATTTGGATGCATGACTATGGTGTTTGCATTTACTTGGGAGTTGGGAGAAGAAGACCGAGCGGAGGCTCGGGATGCTCAAGGAGATCACCCGTGGGGATTTGATTCATTTTTTGTTAATTTATGTATTGGAATGTCAATCATGTTGTTTTGTTCAATGTTTTTTATTTAGTATCATTAGTATGTCATGCATACATCTGCTGTATAATTTGACATTGACCACTTTTATCAAATTAGTATTTTTTTCTTTTGATTTTTTTAATTTATGAGTAACTACTTTCACTATTTTTTTTATCCAAACTGATATACCACTGTGAAACTATGATAAGAGGGTATAGTCTCCCCAATGACTATCCTTAGACCCTCTCTTCTAGTCGGAAGCCTCTGGCATAAGGGGAGACTCTCTTGAGGTCATGTGGTGACCGGTCCAGTCACCTATTCAGGGGTGACCTGGTTCGAGACGCTACACCGGAAATCTTATCGAACTCCTTTTTTATCATCGTTGGAGAGTATGAGAGTTGGTTAAGATACAATTTGTTAATCATGTTCCATGAAAAAATATTATGAATGATCAAAAAATATTTCACTCTAATGATCATCCCACTTAACTTCTCATCATAAAGTCATCCATCACATTCATTGTCAATCCGGATTCTTCCAATTCACAAAGGCCAATTTTTGTGTACCAGATTACCCCAAGTTAGGCCTGGAACATCTTTTCAATGTTTTTACCCATAAGTAAATATATTATAGATCCTAATCCACTTTTAATATCTAGAGATGTATGTATTTATAGGATACCACTAACTCTATCCTCTACCAAAATTATAGGACATTTTCCTATATTTTTCCTTACTCATAGATTTATCCATATACATGTTCATAGGGTTCTCACTAAGTTTTTCTCATCCTTGATTCCAAAGGTTCACTAAAACTTTTCTATGATACCATTTATAGAGATCCTATCTTTTCATATGTTAAGATTACATACACGTTTCATAATACAAAAAAAAAATCATTATACAAATAGAAGCTCAATGACAGTAATAGTCTAGTGCCTTTGGAAATATAGAAACACAAATGATGATATATAATTGAGCTATATTATCTCTTACTAGGTTCTTCAGGACTAGAACCCTTCATAGACACATTAATAATAACACATATCCTCACAACATAAGAAAGGATACATAAAGAGGGGTGATATTAGATGCTATGTAAGGGTAAACAAGTAATATATTCAAGAATAATCATGAGAATATGGGTTTGAGAATATGATCATGAAAATAGAATAGAATACAATATCTATCAATGATCGTATGCATAAAACAATGAAAACATTTATTATTTTATAGGACATGAATCATAAGGAAATAAAAAACATAATCCATAAAATAAAGACATAAAAACATAGAATTATGGCAGAAACATAAGCATATAATATGTTTTTTATAATAGACAAGGAATCATATACAATAAAATTTTGGTAGTATGGGTTTTCTCTCCATACTATATGATATGCATGGTTCACAACCATTTCCATATTAGTAGCTTGATTTCACTTCTCATACAATCTTGGTAGTCATGGTTCACTTTTAAGGCCATATGAGTTGTTTTGGTTCATTCCCAAGACCATCTTAATATATCACATCAGATATAAATATTTACCCAATTCATTGGGGAGTGATATGGGTACCACCAATCACATAATGAAATTATACATACATGTGCTTCAAAATCAAAGAAAAGTATTATCTTAACTATATGAAATGAAATGGTTATAAAAAACACTTAATCGAATTATAACATGTGCAAAAAGAACATGTTTCATAATCTTTTCATCAAAATAATAACCCATAAAAGAGAAAAATATTTCATAAACCTATAACACATAGATAAATGGGTCTTATAAAGAAAAATACATTAAGAATAACCATTTAAAGAAAGAATACAAATGGAACTTTTAGATCATTCCATAGAAAGTCTTGAGTAACATTAACATCTTTCATCTTTAATGGAAAATTGTTTTGAAATATCTTTAAAAAAATCATGAGGAAAACATCCTTTCAACTATTAATTAATAAAACTTTTGGAGAATCATTTTCATAGAAAATAAAATGAAAAAATATAAATAATACTTTTTATAAATTTAAAAACCATGCTCTATGAAAACTTATAGAATACGATTTAAAACATTTTTAAAAAAAACATTGAAAAAAAGATGAAAAAATTAAAATAAATATTGAAAATATTTTTATAACCATTTCATTGAAAATATATTTTAAAACTTTCAATGAAATTGTCTAAAAAGTATTGAAAACTATTTCCCTAGAAAATATAGAAAAGTAGTTTGAAAACAATTTGAAAACTATTTTACTTGAAAAATACATTAAAATATTATAAATAAATCATTATAATGTTTTGTAAAAATGTTATTTTTAATTATTTTTTCAAATAAAACAAAAAAATTAAATTTTTAAGCATGTGAAGAAAACATAATAGAAATGACGGTGGGTAATTATACAAATGTCATACAAGTTTAGAAGAATATCTCTTTTACATAGTAAAAGGTTATAAAAATACCGTGTTAAAAAAATGATAAGAATATTCATTTGAATGAATTGTTAAAATTAATAGAATTGAAGAAATTCCTTTCAATGATTATCGTAGAGTTATAGAATATTCTTGTAATCCCTTTTACTAAATCATGGAATTTATGGAATATAGATTTCCGACCAAAGTGAGGGTAAAGTCAGGAATTCATAAATATACATTCTTAACACTATTATATTCCAATGTATGGAATAATGGAACCAATATATGAATATATTATGAATAAATAAGGGATAAGAATATTCATTACTATTCCTGATATATGGGTCAAAATATTTCATCAAAGGAAACATAAACATAAATAATCCTGAAGAGCGATGATGTTTTTTCAACCAACTCTTATAACTTGGTAATTTTGGTTCATACTCTCCATGTAAAAAAAGATAATTAAATTATTCTTAAATTATCATGAAAATAGTGAGATTCGTGATATAACATTTTAAATTTAAGTACATACACATAAAAAATAATTTAGGTGCACAACAAAACCTTTGTCTCAAAAAAATTGTTACAGAACTATTTTACCAATTTGGTTTCTTTTTTAAATTAATCCCGATGAAATAAATATCATTGAATAGATATTAAAAAATTTGTGAATTTAAATATACAAATCATTTAATACATCCATGGGAATTATACACACCACAAAAAACTAATGGTTGTTGAATAAAGCATGTATTTCACGGAAAAAAAGTGAGATTTAATCCTATTGGCTTGTGTCTTGACTCTCATCGTACACATTCAGAGAAAATGTATAATAAATATAAATATTATATAAATAATTTAAATAACCATATTATAATATCTAAGACCATATATGGTTTTATTATTACCTTATATTACACCCTTGTTAACAATCCTATGTTAAGGATTCACTTTCGGTAATATCTGCTTCGTTCTTCGTATGTGTCTTAATTTGTTATATATTTTTTCCATATACATATAACAATACTTCTAGAATTTAGGAAATGATATAAATATCATGAATATTTAGTATATGTGTATTATAAAAATCTATAGAATATAGAATCATGAAATTCAATACACAGTTAATGGAGATAGAAAGTCGTACATACACATGAACAATGATTCCAATTTTTATTGTCGAAATGAAAGATATACTGTAATTGTAATATGAATATATATATATATATAATTACTCGAGTAGGATTATTATGTCATAAATATCATATAATATCACTAAACCCATAATTAATACATTCTACATAGTGAGTGTACGAATCACATCACTTTATGGTGGTGGTAGTCCACAAATCCTGAAATGAAATTATATTATTTACACCATTTGTAAAGTATAAGGATATATGTTATGAAATATTGAAATAAGGTTAAAAAAAATATAATATATAAAATAAATATATATAGTGTCCAAAATATTGTCCACCATGAGAGGTGGTAAAAGAGAAAATGAACAATTACTGTTTCGTGAGGTGTTAGTTAATGGTACACAAAAAGAATATTTTCATTACCTTTTAGATGAAAGTCTGTGTAAGATTAGGTCAACATGTAGAATAAAAACATCTATGTATATTGAATATACTAGTTTTTTTTATAAAATTCTGGACTAAGGAGAGTTGAGGGGGTAGAGAATGAAAATAAAAGAAAGGATCATGAGGGGAGACGTTACATCTTAAACAAGTAACTATTTTTGGATTGTGAAACAATGATTCCATATATTTATTTATTACTAATTAAAAGGTAAAATAAAGAATTTTTGGAAGGGGTAATGTTTCGTTGGTAGATATTAGATGAACCTAAGTTTTTTAGAGGTGTGGTGAAGAGGGAGAGGTGGGGGCCTTTTATAATAGAGGAGGAGTGGAACACTTGTAAATACCAAAGGGTATTAAATAATGGGTGGTCTCTTTTACCTAATGTGAATAAAAAATATAAAAATTGTAGATTAATGTGAAATTATTGTTGAAAAAAATCTACACCACAGAAAAATATGTTCATATTAATAATTTGGTTTCCTAACTTATAAATTTACCATATTTTATTAATTCCTTGTTTATTAAATAATATTGTTTTCTAACATATGTAATTTAAAAATAAATAATAAAATAAAGTGATATATATTATAATATATATATATTATAAACATTATACCTAATTTTAAGAAATAAAAATCTCATGTGTTTTGGAAATTAATTTTTAAAAACAAGTGCATGTGATGTGTAAAACACTACTTAACCTCGGATCATGCTAACAATGGTTTTATAATGAATGGGACAATATAGTAATTATAAAAGATATATTGATCCATTAATTGAACATATTATACATTTTTTAACCATTTAAAATCACTTGTATGAATAAAATATTTTTATTAGGTATAAATCATTTAATAAAATTATGTTTGTTATAAAATAACAATAATGTGAATTTTTACATTATTTAATTATTATAATTTTAAAATATAAATATAATATTTGAATTAAAATTAATTGACTTTAAATAATTTAAATAATATATTAATCTTTATAAATAATTAAATACAATAATTTAATCAATTCATTTCACTTTTAACATTTATACTATCATTTATTTTTGTTAATTATTAACTAAATATTCATTAAATTGGTGTTTCATAAGAATTTTATTTCAATAAATCATCTATAAAAATTATTTAAAATTTATTTTGATAAAAATAACTGATTTATCTTTCAAAATAATATTTATAACATAAATAGTTTTGTTTTTTTGACATCTCAATGTTTTGTAAATGTTAATGTTTAGGAATGTTATGTTTTTGTCTATTTACTTACTTTACCTTTTATATATGAAATTTCTCTTTAATAATATAATAATAACCTATAAAATTAGATCAAATAGGATATATGGTCTCATTTTTGAAAACCAATGGATTTTGGACAACTTTTCAGGTCAATTTGTTTATTAATATTATGGTTTAGTTCTTAATTAAGCATAATATTACCTTAATCAATGTGATTAATTTTAATCACATTCATTAATATATTTGGTGAAAATTGATGTTGATCATATTACACAAAAAGTATCATAATTATTACAACCTTATAGGTTCATTTTTATAAATTCAAATAAGAAAAGTGGGAAACTTATGTTTCCCGATAATATCGTTGACATGGTGAGAAAGGGGGCTTTTAATGTAAAAATATTCAAATGCTATATATGATTTTATACCTAATTTCAAAATAATAAATTATTCTATTGACCTAAATTGTATTTATATATTAATAATTGATATTTTTTTAATTTAAAAAATAAATTTAAAAAATAAATTATTATTAATTGTTGTTTAAAAAAGGTTATTGTTAACTAAATTTTAGTAATTTTTACTAATCTTCCATAAATGATGTTTCTTCAAAAAATCCCATAAATTAACCATTATATAATTCCAACATTCTGAATTCTAAAATGATTTTAATTTTATAAAAGTAATTTTCTTTTAGTTTCTAAATATAATTTTACTATTGTTAAGAAAAGTGTATGAAATGTATTTTCTTTAAGAAAATATTATTTTTAAACATATAAAGACTTTAAAAAAAATAATATATTTCATTATCAATATGTTTTATTTATGTAAAAAAATTATAAATAATATATTAAATTCAACTGTTAATATTCATATTAATCATTTTAATGTATTGGTTATAATTATCTAATTTATATAATTATAACAATAAAACGATGTATCATAGAATCTGAGTGTTGCATATAATACATGTCAAGTCAATGTTTTATGTATCAAAAAACAAGTCAGTTCCTTTTTTATAGTATATTTGAAATAGTGATATGAAATCCATATATCTAAATAAATTCATTTGAAGAAGGATGTTTCTTTTCAAAAAATCAATAGGTGTTATAATAGAGGAAAGAAGGCTCAATTTCATTAATGGTGGAAATATAGAAAGACACAACTAGATTAACGACTCAAATAAGAATTATAATGGTTTATGTATTGAAATAAATGTAACAGAGAATTTATTTTCTAAATTAAAGTAATATCTATAATCTATTTTTATTTTTTAATGATAAGTTACCTTAGTAAATTTTAAAATAAATTAATTACCGTGGTGAAAATGAAAATAGTAAATTTATGTAAACATAAAGGAAAATTGAATAACAGGTTAAAAAAAGTTAATTTTTAAGGTAGTGTTTTTAATCAACGTTTAATTACCTCAAATACCTTATTTATTCAATTTTAAGGTACTTGGTATGAAACTGATATCCCATTATTGAATAGTTTTGGGTAATTTCAAAAAATACACTTTTCATATATTATAAAAGGGATGCGTCCCCTAACCTATTTACACATATCAATATATTTGTCATTAAAAAATATCAATAAAAATCAACCCAAAATATGCATAAAAATATTGGATCTTAAGACTTTTTAAATGAACAACCCTGTATCCCTTAATAAGGGATCCAAAGGTGGTTTCTTCAAGTGAATATAATCATCTTCATTAAGATCCTTCCTTTTTAACTATTATTTTACAACATTAAATTATGACATAAAAATTAAAATATAATATAACTAATATCTACAAAATAATGAGATGTTATTTTGTTTATGGTATATTATTTATCCATCTCTTTATTCATCAAATGAGAATTAAAGTCATTGAATGTATGAACGGTGGATGACCACTACACAAACTAATGAAATTGGATTTAAATATTAGACTAACATGTTTAATCACATTTATAGGAATAATGAATATATATGATAAAATGAAATGATATTAATTATTTAAAATTAATATATCATCCACATCCTTACCCTAACACCAATTAAGGTAAATATATCATTCTGTGTGCGTACGTATGACCTGTCATCTCCATTATGTGATGAAATTCATTTTCCATTTAAAAATAAGAAAAAAATGTTCTAAAAATGTATATAATGAATAAATGTGATTTTTTATAACAATATAATTATTTAGATAATTTATCTATATCTTATGAACAGTAATCAAATCTTTTATTATAAAACATGCATGAGAAAATGAGGAGGTTAACACCCAAAAAAATGGAAATTTCAAAATATTATTAAAAAACATTGATAAGATAATATAATATGATCATATATAATATTATAAATATTAATATGGTTATGGTATAAATTAATAACATCTTTAAAACCATTATAAATCAGGTTAATGAAACAATAACCTAAAGGGAAATGTGAGTAAGGTATTCCACCTCAATTATCTTTCATTGAAGTATATTTTAATTTTCTTCAATTATTTTACATTAAATGTTGTATAAAATAATGAATAGATATTTAATATCATAAATTATATATAATGAATTTCATTTTATGTTTTAATTTAAATTTATTTTCCAGGGTTATTTTACTTGAATGTTACCATGTGGTGAGAGGTTTCATACTAAATTTGTTCTCATTGGGTTATATTTCTTCTTCATTGACATTGTTATTCCGATAATATGTGTGTAACTAATTTGTACTATTCTATCTTACTTTGGAAAAATTTATTTGTATTTACACTTTATAAACATAATCACTGATAAATCTTTCTTTAAATTGTATTGTCTTTATAAAATATGTCATCTCAATTTCCACTCAATTGTGTCATATTTGGTCTAATGAAACTATATATTTATATGGGGTGTATCAACATCCCCATTAATATTTTATATGAATAATATAATTATATTCATGGTATTTAATCTATCATTTGAAGTATTTTTTTTATAATAGTTATGATATAAAATTTACTACTACAGTATGGGTTTATACTTCAATCACATTTTCATTTTTATTGTTTATGATTAAATTTTCATTGAAGTAATTATTTGATCTTTATCTAATAAATCCATTTAATTTCATTCTAGTATGATTATTCCTAAATTTTTGTAATAATTGAATTATTTTCTCCTCTTTGGTACTTAAATTATTTGGAAAATATTTTAATAATAAAATCCAAACACATATACCATTTGAATCAAAAATGAGTTTTCCCAATAAATATTTTCGTTCCAATATTTTAATGTATTTTTTTAATATTCAATAATGATTTATTTAATAAATTTCTACACATGTTATTATTTTTATAACATGGTTTTATTGTAATATTCCATCCATTTTTTGAAGAGGGTACTTTTTAATTATTTTGTGAAAGGAATCTATATTTTTATGTATTCAAAAAGTAGAGAATATTCCCACTATCATTTAATTTAATTTTATTTGATGATTACATTAAAAATTTACATGGATATTTTCCAAAAATTATTCTTCCTAATATTCAAGATATTTTAATTTTTAAAACTTATTTTCAATATGAAAATTGAATTTTCCACTTGAATGTTTTTTCTGATGTTTTTGATGTATTTCTATTCTTAAATGAAAAGAATAAATTAATTATACCACAGTAGGGATATGTTTTAATGATACCACCCATATTATTTATATGGATAGCTTATGATTATTCTGAACCAGGAAAGCATCTGTATTCACTTTTTTTAATTTTTTAATGATTAACTTTCCCAAGAAACATTAACTTTTTTATGATCATTAAATATTAATGTTCACATAATTTATTTTTATTTATTCTATCCTGGATATTATTATTTCGTATACTATATTTAATTTCACCATAAGTTGTTTTACTCTGAATGTTATTTGATTGAATGGGGAATTATTGATAATTCATATTCATTACTCAATACTATTGTTTTTTGATAAGTAATGTTTTTCTTGTATTAAATAAATCATTAAATATATGAGAAATAAATTTGTTATGCAGTGAATAGTGGGGACTATAATTTTGTATACCCACAATTCATAAATATTCATCATTAGATCAATCAATAAGTTACCATTAAATGGGTATTTTTTTATACGTACAAATAGCTTTAAACTGCCTTATCATAAGGTATTGATGATTTAAATATCAATATTTCCAGGACCATGACATCCAATATCAATCATTTCATTGATTGAAAATCTAGTTATTGGTTTCTATTTGATATTTTTATATGTTATGATATTCCTAGATTAGAGTCAAGATCATGTGATTCTTTATACTCCATTATATGATCATCCTTTATTCTTTCCATGTTATTCATTATGCCCTCGTTATTTCTTTAATGAAATATGTTTTCATGTATTTAACATTACATATTAATTTATATTATTTATTCAAGATATATTCTAATATATGTATCTGTTACTGAGCATTTGAGGTCACCCTTATTTCATTTTGTTTATCTAGTATATGAAAAATGAATCAAAAATTTATTTCAATAATATAAAAATATTTACTTTCGCATTATTACAATATATATATTCTAATGTAATTATAGAATCATGCATTTATCTATTTTACAATTACTATTAAAATATTTGTTACTATGGTATGTGACTACTTATATCTTATTCCAATGTAACTATGTAAACACCAGCTATGGGTTTCTGGGGTTGGGGTATTTAAATTTGGTATTATGTACCTATTTATTTATATGAGATGTATCTTCTACCAATTTGATATGTTATATCATGAATTTATTTATATTCGTGGAATATAATGATTCATCTAAGGTATTCCTTTCATAGGCATTATAATTCAAATGTTACAAAATTAGTACGGGTTTATACTTCATCTCATTTTAATTTGGATTTTTTATTAAATTAATATTAATAAAAATAATGTTATTATTATCGAATAAAACCCTTTAATTTTATTCAAAAATTTTTATTTATTAACTTTTCATGTGACCAACCCATTTTAAAATCATGGGTTATTAAAATTATATATAAAATGTTCTTTGAGAATAGAAAAATTTATTTTTCATTTCAGTTCAAAATTATTTTTATTCCAAATCCTTATTTTTCTAATATTGTTTTCAAGAATATGTTTTATATTATCAAATGATTTATTAAATATATTGTTACCCATTTTTTCTTTTTAATAAATCTTTTAACGGTAATCTTATTATCATTTTCTAATAAATGTATTTTTTACGTTTTGGTGAAAAGAGTTAATGTTTTAAAATTCTCAACATGATCATAATATTCCATCCATCATGAATTGTATCATATCATTTCATATTTTCAGGAATTCAGTCACCCATGTTTTGATCTCCATTTTGATGGTTCTTGTTTCATGGAGGTTTGGAAATTTTTTTGGAATTTTGGAAACCCATGTGGTTGAGAACATTTGGAGATTGATTATGAAAAACTCTTCTATTTTTTTCCAGCAAAAAATGCACCCTTTTGAGATCCATTTGAAAGGGTGCATGATTTCCCCAAACCATGATCAAACACCACTAAACTATGCAGCACATGGATAGTGGAAAATGAATTTTGTAGCACATTTACTATAACCATATGGCCAAAACATGCACCCAAATAGAAGACAAGTAGGGGTTTATGGTTAAGACACATGGTTTTCTTAACAGTGTGACCCTCCCAAGAGAACCATGCATATATTTTTCAATTAATCCAATATTTATTTTAAAAATTCCAAACCACACTTTTTAATATTATAATCACCCCCATCCAACCATAAATCATTTTTTTGGATCATAGAGCCTCTCAAGAGGTAAAATTGACTCGTATAAAAAAAATTATTAATGGATTGATATGGTGTTGATCACATTCGATCTCCTACAACTAACTGTGTATCGTATCATATGGTTTTGACCAATTAATATTTCATTCCTACATATAGTTTTATAGAACACAATGTAATTTATTTATCCAAAATCTTTTTTGTTGGATCTAAATTTTATTTTATCTTCCTTGATTTTCGGTGCATATATTCTTTATATGTGTTCTCTGGTATTGGTGTTGTGTGTTGTGATCCATTTATTTAATGGTAGATGGATCCATAATTATTTTCCCTATTATTGAAACCTTTAATTAATTGATAAAAATGAAATGAGTTTTGAATTTATTTTAAAAAATTGTAATTTTGATTATTTTATCTTTTATTTTAAATGGGTCTAGAAATTGAGAAAAACCCCAATATTATTTGAAATGAAATTATGGGGTTAATTTTAGAAAAAAATTATGGAATAAATTTGATATTATTTTTATGAAATTATTTGATGTTTATCTTGAGAAAATTTTTTAAATTGAAAAGTGTCTTCTAATGGATGCAAATTATGAAAACCTATTATTTTATTTTGAGATTGTAAATGCATGTTAAAAACGGAAATTGGGAAATTATATTTTGAAATCAATTGAATTTATTAATTTTCAATTTGATTTGTTTATTAATTTATTTAATCACATGTAATCCGGGGTAGTTAATATGTAACTTGGATAAGAATTCTATGATCATGATCCAATAGCACTAGATTTATAATGAAAATACTAACTAAAACATGTTTGGGTAATTCTTTTATTGAACAAGAATATAATGAAAAATACTTACATGATATATTTCGTTAAACAAAATTTTATTCTTTATTTGTGTTTTTACCTATTTAAATATCATCTCTTACTTTTAGAAATGGAAGTCCAGAAATTAACATTGATGTCTAAAGTGATAAAATACACTTTTATCAGTTCTTAAGGACAGTAAAAGAAAAAAATATATAAACTATTGGTCTATTAAAAATAAATATGGTTAGCAAATTAATCTATAAACATTAAAACTAACTCAACTTGTTAATAATAAATGATTATTCCAAATAAATAATTACACATTAACGAAGTCATCACATAGACCATTGGTAGGTGTGAAACCCTTATCATACATCAGTCAATGGTTCCAGACCCATGTCCTTTCCAGACTTGATTGTTTGTTACTTGACCTATGTTATGTACTTTTCAAAAACCGTTATAATAAAATTCCAAAAATAAGAATGACGTACATCCATAAAATAAGGTTAATCACTAAATTTACTTTTCACCAATGTTTTTAATACAAACGCAGTGCATTAATACTTACACTAATGTTTAACATAAAATTTTCCTAAATGGTTATCCTTATAAAACGTCTAAAAGAAGAACATACACAACATTTAGAATTAAAGTCAGGAAATCAGATTAACATTGATTCCCCCATATATCACAAAGTACATACTGCTTTCTAAATTCCAAACATGAGAATACCCTCATCATATATTATCTAGAAACACAGTAACAATATGGATTACAATAAATACATCTAGAAAATATGAATTATTCATTGTTCCATAGCTCACTAGATATAATCCATAAATCCTATAAGTTATAAAATTCAAACATGATAACATAAACTACTTGTCAGTAAGTCATTAATTAGTTCCAAGGTAATCAGTACCGTCTAATTTACTTATATCCAAAATATATTTATCCCAAAAACATTATCATAACATAAGGAAGATATTAAAATCTACCTTTCCCTTAATCATGTGGTTTCCATGGATATACTATTTCCATTAAATCACTTTTCTATTCCATCAGATCCATTCAGCATATTCTTGTAAATCATTAGTGAAAAAAAATAAACTTGAAAATCCTTATATATTACACATTTCATGAAACCTAATTATTGAATCCAAGTAAATAAAATATTTTATTATCCATCTTCATACTTATTCCATTAACAATGATACCTCATCACATTACACAATTTCACTTTGATTTCCCACATTTTCTATAGTCTCGTCATCAAATTTAATGAAACCATTACTCACAAAACCTTGTTGATTATATTCAAGAGCATTCCGCATGGGACATTGAATATCATGAGGACCATTTATTAAACACTTATAACACTTAAACATTGATGGAAACTTATAGAGTCCAATATCCTAATCCTTTTTGTTATCCAAACTCTTCATTTTCCCCTTTCATTTACATACATTGTGTCATTATTTTACAAAGTCAATACTTTTTTTTGTTCCTCTAAGACAATAAATTTTGTGATTCCATACAAATTCTTGAGACAAAGGGAAAAAGCTTCATTTATCCATGGTCTCCGTTACCAGAAATCTTATCAAACTCATTTTTATCATCCTTGGGGAGTATGAGAGTTGGTTAAGATACACATTGTTAATCTTGTTCCATGAAAACATATTAGGAATTATAAAAAAATATTTCACCCTACTGATCATCCCACTTAATATCTCATCATAAAATCATCCATCACATTTAATGTTAATCCAGTTTCTTCCAATTCACAATGGAAAATTGTTATATACCAGATTACCCCAAGTCAGGCCTAGAACATCTTTTCAATTTTTTTTCCCTAAGTACATATAATATAGATCCTAATATAGTTTTAGTATCTATATAGGGATTTATTTCTAGGATACCACTAACTCTATCCTCTACCAAAATTATAGGACATTTTCCTATACTTTTCCTTAGTCATGGACTTATCCGTAGAAATGTTCTTAGGGTTCACACTATGTTTTCCTCATACTTGATTCCAAAGGTTAACTAAACCATTTCTATGATACCATCTATAGAGATCCTGTCTTTTCATATGTTAACATTACATAAATTTTTCATAATACATAAAAAACATTATACAAATAGACGCTCAATGACATTACTAATCTAGTGCCTTTGGAAATATATAAATACAAACGATGATACATAATTGAGCTATATTTTCTCTCACTAGGTTCATCGGGACTAGAAACGTTCATAGACACATTAATCATATCACATATCCTCAAAACCTGGGGAAGGACACATAAAAATGGGTGATATCAGATGCTCAGTAAGGGTAAATAAGGGATATTTTGATGAATATTCATGAGAATAAGAGTTTGAGAAGATAATCATGAAAATAGAATAGCATACAATATATATCAATGATCGTATGAATAAAACATTGAATAAGTCTTAGTATTTTATAATACATTAATCATAAGGAAATAAAGAACATAATCAATAAAACAATGACATAAAAACATGGAATTGTGGCAGAAACATAAGCATATAATATGATTTTTATTGTATCCAAGTAATCACACCCAATAAAATTTTGGTAGTATAGGTTTTTCCCCATACTATATAGTATGCATGGTTCACACCCATTTCCATATTAGTGTCATGATTTCACTCCTCATACCATCTTGGTAGTCGTGGTTCACATTTATGGCCATATGAGTACTTACCGTTTATTGCCAAGACCATCGTTGTCTATCTTATGAGATACAAATATTTACCCAATGCATTGGAGAGTGATATGGGTACCATCCATCTCATAATGAAATTATACAAAAATTCCAATCAAAATAATAGAAAAATATTATCTTAACTCTATGAAATGAAATGGGTATCAAAACCACTGAATCAAATTATAACACTTGAAAAAAGATACAGGTTTCATAATATTTTCATCAAAAGAATACCCCATAAAATAGAAAAATATTTCAAAAACCTATAACACATAGATAAATGGGTCTCATAAAAACCAAGACATTAAGAATAAACTTTTAGAGAAATAATACAAATGTATCTTCGAGATCATTTCATTGAAAGGCTTGAGTAACATCAACATATGTCATCTCTAATGGAAAATAGTTTTGAAATATCTTTTAAAAAATTAGGAAAACATCCTTTCTTCTTTGAAAATTCAATTTTAATGAATAAAAATGTTGGAGAATCATTTTCTTAGAAAATACCTTGAAAAAATATAGAAAATATTTTTTATCATTCTAAAAACCATTTTCCTTGAAAACATATAGAATATGATTCAAAACATTTTAAAAAAAATCACAAAAATAAAGATAAAAAAATTAAAATAAATATTCAAAATATTTTTAAAACCATATCACTGAAAATAAATTTTAAAACATTCTATGAAATCTTGATAATTTATTGGAAAATATTTTCCATGAAAATATAAAAAAGTAGTTTGAAAACAATTTGAAACCCATTTTACATGAAAATTACATTGAAAATTCATAAATAAATATCTAAAATGTTTTGATGAAAAGTTTTTTTAAAATTAATTTTTGATATACAATATAAATTCTAAAATTTTAATCATGTGAATAAATATTCAATGAAATGACGGTGGGTAAATCAACACATGTCATACGTCGTAAGAAGAACATTCCTTTTACACAGTAAAAGGTTATAAAAATACCGTGTTAAAAAATGACAAGAATATTAATTTTAATGCATTGTTAAAAATAAAAAAATGGAATAAATTCCATTTAATTATTATAGGATTGTTCTAGAATATTCTCGGAAACACGTTTTATAAATCATGGTATTTAAGGAACATAGATTTCCAACCAAATTGAGGGTAAATTCATGAATTCATAAATACATATTCTTAACTCTATTATATACCATTGTGAGGAATAATGGAACCAATATAGGAATATATTATGAATAAATATAAGATAATAATATTCATTAATGTTCTTAATATATGGGTATAAATATATCATCAAAGGAAATATATACATAAATGATATCGAAAAGAGATGAGATTTTTTCAATAAACTCTTATAACATGGTAATTTTGGATCATACTCTCCATGTAAAAAAATAAAATAAAATAAATCTTAATGTATCATGAAAATAGTGAGTCTCATGATATAACATTTAAGATAGAAGTACATACACATAAAAATATTTTAGGTGCACAACAAAACCTGAATCTCAAAGAATGAAAATTGTGACAGAACTATTTTATTAATTTGGTATCTTTTGAAAATTAAACCCCATGAAATAAATATCATAGAATGGATATTAAAATAAGCATAAATTTTACTATACAAGTCATTGAATAAATCCACGGGAATTATACACACCACAAAAAATGAATGGGTGGTGAATAAATCATGTTTCTCACAGAAATAAAAAGTGAGATTAAATCCCAATGCCTTGTGTCTTGACTCTCATCGTACACAATCAACGAAACAATATAATATATATATATTTTATATAAATAATTTAAATAACCTTATTATAATATCTAATACCATATATGGTTTTATTATTACCTTATATTACCCCCTTGTAAACAATCCTATGTTAAGGATTCACTTTGGGTAATATCTGATTCGTTCTTTGCATGTGTCTTAATTTGTTATATATTTGTTCCATATACTTATACCAATATTTACATAATTTAAGAAGTGATATAAATATCATGAATATTTATAATATGTTAATTATAAAAATCTATAAAATATATAATCATGAAATTAAATACACATTTAATGGAGAAAGAAAGCCATACATACATATGAATAATGTTTCCATTTTTTATTGTCGAATTGAAAGAAAGACTATAATTGACATATTAATGTTATATATAATTATTACAGTATACTAATTATGTCAAAAAAATCGTATAATATCACTAAACGCACACTTAATACATTCTACGCAGTGTATGTATGAATCACATCACATTGATGGGGAGATAGTCCACACTTCCACAAATGAAATTACATTATTTACACAAATTGTAAAGTTTAGAGATATCTGTTATAAAATTTAAAAATAATGTTAAATAAAAAATAAATATATATAAAATAAATAAATATAGCTTCCATCATAATGTCCACCATGAGAGGAGGTAAAGGAGAAAATTAGCAATTATTGTATCGTGAGGTGTTATTTCATCGTACACAAAAACAATATTTTCATTACCCATTAGATGAAAGTGTGTATAGTTTTAGGTCAACATGTAGAATAAAAACATCCCAGTATATTGAATATATTATTTTTTTATAAAATCATTGACTAAAGAGAGTGGTGGGGGTGGAGAATGAAAATAAATGAAAGGATCTTGAGGGAATACGTTACATCTTAAACGAGTAACTCGTTTTGGTTTGAGAAAGAATGATTCTTTTTTATTTAATTATTACTATATAGAAGGTAAAATGAGGAATTTAAGGATATGCTAATGTTTATTAGGTAGATATTGGATGACCCTAAGTGGTTTGAGATGTGTGGTGAATTGGGGGAGGTGGTGGACTTTTGTAATAGAGGAGTGGAACTCTTTTAAATAACAAAGGGTATTAAATAATGGGTGGTCTCCTTTACCTAATGTGAATATAAAATATAAAAATCATAGATTAATGTGAAATTATAGTTCAAAAAAATCTACACCACAAAAAAAATATGTTCACTTTAATAATTTGGTTTCTTATCTTCTAAGATTACCCTATTTTATTATTTTCATGTTTATTAAGTCATCATGATTTCTAACCTAATTAATTTAAAAATAAAAAATAAAATAAAGTGAGATTTATTATATAATATATATATATTTATTTTAAACATGGTACCTAATTTAAAAAATAAAAATCTCATGTGTTTTTTAAATTATTTTTTAAGAACAACTGCATGTGACATGTAAAACACTACTTAAACCTAGATCATGCTAACAATGTTTTTATAATATATAGGACAATATAGTAATTATAAAAGATATATTGGACCATTAATTGAACATATTATAAATTTTTTAACCCTTAAAAATCACTTGTATGGATACAATATTTTCATTAATTTTAAATTAATTAATAAAATTACGTATGTTATAACATAACAATAATGTGAATTTTGACATTATTTAAATAATTTTATTTTTCAAATATAAATATAATATTTGAATTAAAATAAATTGACATTAAATAAGTTTAAAATTACATATTAATCTTTATTAATATTTAAATACAATAATTCAATCAATTCACCTCACTTTTAAAATTTATACAATCATTAATTTTAGTTAATTAATAACTAAATATTCACTAAATTGGCCTTTCATAAAAATTATTTATAATTTATTTTGATAAAAATAACTGATTAATCTTTCAAAAGATTATTTATAACTTCAATTGTTTTTTTAAACACATCAACGTTTTATAAATGTTAAAGGTTAGAAAACATATGTTTTGTCTAATTACCTACTAAGCCTTTTATATACAGAAATTCTATTTAATAATATAACAATAACCCATAAAATTAGATCAAATAGGGTATATGGTAGAATTATTGTAATCAAATGGATTTTGGTCAGCGTTCCAGGTGAATTTGGTCCTTAATATTATGGTTTAGTGCTTAATTAAGCATAATATTACCTTAATCGATGTGATTAATTATAATCATATTCACTAATATATTTGGTAAAAATTGAAGTTGATCTTATTAGACTAAAATTATCATAATTCTTACAACCTTATAGGTTCATTTTTATAAAATCAAATAACCGATGTGGGAAAATTATGTTTACTGATAATCTCACAGACATGGCGAGAAAGAAGGTTTTTAATATAAAAACATCCAAAAGTTCTATATGTTTTAATACTTAATTTTTTTTTAAATTACATTGACCTAAATTGGATTTATTTATTCATAATTGATATATTTTTAATTTAAAAAACTAATTTAAAAACTAATTTAATAGTAATTTTTGTTTAAACAAAAAGGTTATTTTTAACTAAATTGTAGTAATTTTTACTATTCATCGATAAATTAGGTTTCTTAGAAAAATCCCATACATTCAGCATAATACAATTCCAAAATTCTAAATTCAAAAATGATTTTAATTTTATAAAATTCATTTTCTATTAGTTTCGAAATATAATTTCTCTAGTGTTCAGAAAAGTTTATAAAAAGTAGATGCTTTAAGAAAATATTATTTTAAAAAATATAAAGACTTTACAAAAAATTATATATTTCATTATCAATATGTTTTATTTATGTAAAAACATTATAAATAATATATTAAATTAACATTTTACTATTTATTATACTATGTTTAACGTCTTGGTTATAATTATCTAATTTATATAATTATAACACTAAATTGATGTCTCGTAGAATCTTAGTGTTGCATATAATGCATGTCTAGTCAGTGTTCCATGTATCTTAAGACAAGTCAGTTTATTTTTAATGGTATATTTGAAATAGTGAAATTAAATACATAGTTGTAAATTAATTCATTTGAAGAAGGATATTTGTTTCACAAAATCTCTAGGCGTTACAATAGAGGAAAGGTGGTACAATTTCCTTAATGTTAGAAATGTGGAAAGACACTACTGGATTAACAACTCCAATAATAATTATAATTGATTATGTATGGAAATAATGGTAATAGAAAAATTAGTTTTTAAATAAAATTAATGATTTTTGTATAGAGAAAAAATCATTTTAGAAATCCATTTATAAATTTTTATTTTGAATATAGGCATCTTGGGAATTATCTAAATCAATTCACTCTTTTAATGGTTAACTTTTAGATAATGGAAATAATTATTTTAAAGTAAAATTGTTGAAATATTTATGTATTTGGATTATCAGGTTATATTGTAGAAGTATTTTTATTAATGGTATTGTGGTTATAAGAATCATGAAACATCTAAGGATTATGTTAAAGGTTTTGAAATCATAGAAGTATTTATCATAGAATTACTCATGATTTATGGATATCATAATTAGTTTATGATTTTAAGGTTTATTTGTTGTTTAAATTCGTAGAAAACAATTTTGATTTTATATGTGAGGAGATTTTTAGGTGATTAATGACATTTTGTGATTCATTTCATTTGGTTCTAGTACATATAACCCATGGATAAAACTGAAATATTATATGAGGAATAATTGTCTGTCAATGAGTTTAAAGGTATCGATACCCTTTAATTGTAATGTCAAAATTGATATTATTGTCATAATATTAAAGTAATAATATTTAATTTCATGGAAAAATTATTTATAAAGAAAATACTTGGTGTTAAAAAGTTATTTGGTTCCTATTGTAATTTTTTATGATATTCATAATATTTTTTGAATTTTATAGGAATTATATTAATATTGTTTTAGAAAAATTACAACCATCTTGATTTGTGAAAACTTATCACTTCAAATGAATATTTGGGGCTTGAACCCACACTCAAACGGTTACAAGGGTGAAACTCCTACCATTTACTTATATTATGTTCCAAATAATATGATATTTCTTTTACATTAATGATTTGATGGATAAATATTAATATGAATTTTGGGTGTCACTATTTAGGTTTACATATTAATATCTTATATTGGATAACTCATGATAACAATTTTATTTTTTCTATATATTATTTACATATATAATTACATGTCACTATATGATGGACAAGGTTTTGCAGGTTCCTTACGCATTTGTAAAAAGAATTTTTTCACACAAATAAAGTGTTCATTTGATATATTGGATATAATATTTATAATTAATGGTAATAGTGTATATAATATTGATAACAAATTTTTATTATTTAATTATAAATTACCTCGGTAAATTTTAAAATAAATTAATTACCATGGTGAAAATAAAAATTGTAAATGTAAGTAAACATATAATATAATTGAAGAACATGTTGAAAAAGTTAATTTTTAACATAGAGTTTTTAATCAACATTAAATTACCTCAAATACCTTATTTATCCAATTTTATGGTTTGGAATGATATTGACTTCCAATTATTGGATAATTTTTGGTAATTTCAAAAATGACACTCTTCAACTATTATAAAAGGGAACACGTCCCCTAAACTATTTACACATATCAATCTATTTATCATAAAAAAACCTAATAAAAATCAACCCAATATATGTATAAACATTTTGGATCTTCAAGTATTTTTAAAATACCAATCCCTTAATAATATATCCAATGGTGGTTTATTCATGTGAAGATAAACATCTTCATAAATATCCTTCATTTTTTACTTATTTTTTTGCAACATTAAATTATGACATAAATATTACTATAAAATATTAATAATTTCTATAAAATAATGAGATGTTATTATGTTTATGGTATATTATTTATCCATCTCCTTCTACATCATATAAGAATTAAAGTCATTTCATATGTTCATGGTTGACTACCTCCACAACAACTAATGTAATTGGAATTCAATAACAGACTAACATGTTTAAACACATTTATAGGAATAATGAATTTATATTATAAAATAACATGATATTAATTATTTAAAATAATATATCATCCACTTACGTACCCTAATACCAATTAAGGTAAATATATCATTCCATGTGCGTAAGTACGACATACCATCATCATGAAGTTATGCAATTCATTTTCCATTTAGAAATAAGAGAAAATGGTTCTAAAAATGTAATTAATGAATAAATGTTAATTTTTTTATAACAATATTATTATTTAGTTGATTTATCTATATCATATGAATAGTAATATAATCTTTCATTACAAAACATGCATTAGAAAATGAAGAGGTTAACACCCTAAAAAATAGAAATTACAAAATATTATTAAAAAAAAGTTATAAGATAATATAAGAAGATCATATATAATATTTTAAATATTAATATGGTTATGGTCCAAATAAATAACTTCATTAAAACTATTATAAATCAGGTTAGTGAAACTGTCACGTAAAGGGAAATGTGAGTAAGATATTCCACCTCAATTACCTTTAATTTAAGCATATTTTAATTTTATGCAACAATTTTACATTAAATGTTATATATAATAATGAATTCATATTTACAATCCCCAATTATATATAATTAATTTCATTTTATGTTCTAATTTAAATTAATTTTCAATATTTATTTGACTTTATTATTACCATGTGGTGAGAGGTTTCATACTAAATTTGTTGTCATTGGGTTATATTAAATTATCATTGTCATCAATATTCTCATAATATGTGTGTAACTAATTTTTACTATTATATCTTATTTTTAAAAGATATATTTGTATTTACACATGATAAACATAATCATTAATAAATCCTTGCTTCAATTGTATTGTCTTTCTAAAATATGTCATATCAATTTCCACTTAATTGCTTCATATTTGGTATCATGAACCTATCTATTTATAAGGGGTGTATCTACGTCCCCATTTGAATTTTATATAAATAATATATTCATATTCATGGAATTTAATCTATCATTTTAAGTATATATTTATAACTATTATGATTCAATATTTACTACTACAGTATGGGTTTGTACTTCAATCACATTTTCATTTTTATTGTTTATGATTAAATTTTCATTGAAGTAATTATTTTATCATTATCTAATAAATCCATTTAATTTCTACCTAGTTTTATTATTCATGATTTTTTTTAATAATTGAACTATTTTCTCCTCTTTAGTAATTACATTGTTAAGAAAATATTTTACTAATAAAATCCAAACGCATTTACCATTTCAATCAAAAATGTTTTCCCAATAAATATTTTCATTAAAATATTATAAATTATATTTTTAGTATTATATAATGATTTATTGAATAACTTTTTACCCATGTTTTTCTTTTTATGACATGGTTTTAAATAAATATTCCATTTATTTTTTGAATAGGGTACTTTTTAACTTTGTTGTGATAGGAATCCATATTTTAATGTATTCAAAAATTAAAGAATATTCACCCCATAATATCATATAATTTTTTTGATGATTACTTTTAAAATATACATGGCCATTTTTGAAAAATTATTCTTCTTAAAATTCAAGATATTTCAGTTTATAAAATGTATTTTCAATATGAAAATGGAATTTTCCCATTCAATGTTTTTATGATGTTTTTGTTATATTTATATTATTAAATGGAAAGAATAAATTAATTATACTACAGTAGGGATATGTTTTACTGATACCACCTATATTATTTATATGGATATCTTATGATCATTTTGACCCAGGAAAGCATTAAAATTAAATTTTTTTGTTTAATTTTTTAATGATTTACTTTCCCTAGAAACATTCACTTTATTGTGATCATTAAACATTAAAGTTCACATAATATATTTATATTTATTGTATCTTGGATATTATTATATCATAAACTATATATAGTTTCACCATAATATGTTTTACTCTTAATGTTATTAGATTGAATGGGGAATTATTGATAATTCATATTCATTACTCAATACTATTGTTTTTGATAAGTAATGTTTTTCTTGTATTAAATAAATCATTAAATATATGAGGAATGATTTTGTTATGAAGTGTCTGGTAGGGCCTATAATTATGTATACCCTTAATTCAAGAACATTTATCATTAGGCCAGTCAATAAGTTACCATTAAATGGGTATTATTTGTATACATACCCATAGTTTTAAAACTGCCTCCGGATAAGGTATTAATGATTTAAATATTAAGATTTCCAAGACCATGACATCCGATATTTATCATTTCATTGATTGGAAATCAAGTTATTTGTTTCTATTTGATTATTTTATATGTTATGATATTCCTGGATTAGATTCAAGATCATGTGATTATTTATATTATATTATATTACTATCCTTTATTCTTTCCATATTATTCTTTGTGCCCTATTTATTATATTAATGGAATATGTTTTCATGTATTTACCATTCCATATTAATTTATATTATTTATTCAAGATATATTCTATTATACGTACCTATTACTGAGAATTTTAGGTCACCCTTATTTCGTTTTGTTTACCTAGTATATGAAAAATGAATCAAAAATGATTTCAATGATATAAAAATATTTACTTTCACATTTTTATAATTTATATATTCCAATGCAATTATAGAATAATGTTTTTTTCTATTTTACAGATACTATTAAAATATTTGTTACTATGGTATGTGACTACTTATATGTTGTTCCATTGTAACTATGTAAACACCATCTATCCGTTTTTGGTGTTGCGGTATTTACATTTCGTATTTTTCACCTATTTATTTATATGAGGTGTATCTACTAACAATTTGATATGTAATATCATGAATTTCTTTATATTAATTGAATTTTATGATTATATAAGGTATTCCTTTCATAGGGGTTATGATTCAAAGGTAACAAAATTGGTAATGGTTTATACTTCATCTCATTTTAATTTGGATTTTAAATGAATTAGCATTAATAAATATAATTTTATTATTATAGAATAAAACCCTTTCATTTTGTCCTCCAATTTTTATTAATTAAATTTTCATGTAACCGAACCATTTTCCAATATTGGGTTATTAAAATTATTTATAAAATGTTCTTTGAGAATAGAAAAATTTATTTTTCATTTCAGTTGAAATTTACATTTATTCCAAATCCATGGTTTCCTAAATTTTTTTTAAGGAATATTTTTTACATTATATAATAATTTATTAAAGATATTGTTACACATTTTTTTCTTTTTAAAAATCATTTTAAAGGTAATATTATTATCATTTTCTAAAAAAGGTACTTTTGACTTTTTGGTGAAAATAGTCAATGTTTTTACATACTCAATATGGACATAATATTTTATCCATCATGAATTGCATCAAATCGTTGCATATTTTCTGGAATTCAGTGACGCATGATTTCATCTCCATTTGGATGGTTCTTGTTTCAGGGATTTTTGGATAAATTTTTCTGAATTTTGGAAACCCATTAGGTTGAGCACAATTGGAGAATACTTATGAAAAACTACCTAGTTTTTCACAAAAAAAATGCACCCTTTTGAGATCCATTAGAATGGGTGCATGATTTTCCCAAACCATTATCGAACAAATTTAAACTATGCACCACATAGATATTGGAAAATGAATATTTGGAGCACATTTAGTTTAACCATATGGTCAAACCATGCACCCAAAATAGAAGACCAGTACTAGTACTTGGTTAGGACACATAGTTTTTCTGACAGTGTGACCCTCCCAAGAGAACCATGTATATATTTTTCAATTAATACCATATTTTTTTTTAAATCCTAAAACACACTGTATAATATTATAATAACCCCTCATTCAACCCTAAATCATTTTTTTCCTGATAGAGCCTCTCAAGAGGTAAAATTTACTCTTATAAACCATTTTCATAATGGATTGATATGGCGTTGATCTCATTCGATCTCCTCCAAGTATATGGGTCTCATATCATACGGTTTCGACCAATCCATCTTTTATTACTATATATAGTTTGATAGAACACAATTTAATTGGTTTATCTAAACTGTTTTTTATTGGATCTAAATTTTAGTTTATCTTTCATGATATTTGGTGCCCATATTATTCATTGGGGTTCTCTATTATTGGTGTTGTGAGTTGTGATCTGTTGATTAAAAGGTATATGGATCCATAATTTTTTTTCCTATGATTGAAACCTTGAATTAATTGATAAAAATGAATTTAGTTTTGAGTTTTTTTTTTAAAATTGTAATTTTTATTATTTTATCTTTAATTTGAAATGGGTATGGAAATTGATAAAAACCCCAATTTTATTTGAAATTAAATTATGGGGTGAATTTTATAATAAATTATGGATTGATTTTGATATACTTTTTATAAATAAATTTGATGTTGATCTCGGGAAAATTTGTTAAATTGGAATGTGACTTCCAATGGATGGAAATTATGAAAACCTATTATTTTATTTTGATATTGTAAATGCATGTTAAAAAATGAAATTGGGAAATTATATTTTGATATTATTTGAAATTATTAATTTTAAATTTGATTTATTTACTAATTTATTTATTCACATGTAATCCTGGGTTGTTAATATGTAACTTGGACAAGCATTCTAGGATCATGATCCCATAACAATCGATTTCTAATGAAAATAATAACTAAAGCATGTTAGTATTGGAATCCCATAGTGTATCCCCAAATGGGTTTAGATTGATTGACCATAGTGGATCCTCAAATGGGTTTTTGATTTTAGTGTGCACAAATTTGATGGGCCATGTTGAAAATGAGAGTTGTAAGGATCCTCTTACCAGTGAAACTAATATACCACATGGATATTATTCATGATCATTTCTATATTTTATTGATTATACATGTGATTTATTTATTGAACAATTTTATGCATTCCAAATTATTTATATAAAAAAAATTTATATAAAATGTTCATTTAAGCCTCTTTGAAATCTGTTTTGATATAACATATATCCTTTGATTATGAAATCATGTTTTAGTTTACAATATAAAAATGAAATTCCATGACATATTTTTATTTAAATTGCTAGTAAAAATAGTAATTTTTTAGTGTGTTTATTATGGAACATTTACTGAGACTCTACAAGGATTTGTATCTCACACCCATCCTTTTCCATTGGTATTTTTGAGTCTTTCTTAAGAAAGACCGTCTAAAAGTGAATGTTCCATTTAGAGGTGGTGAATGTTGTTGATCATTTGGACTATGGAGTAATTATGGTGACTGGTGGAGTCATATTACCCTTATTAAACAAGATCCTTGAAACCATTCCATTTTATTTTGATGTTGTATTATTGGGATGAAGTATTCTTTTGGTTGTTTTTCTTTGATTTTTACATATATGATTCTAGTAAATTATCTATTTCGAGTGTTGAGAATACTAACATGTAATCCATTATATTCAAACAATTATGGAAAATTCATTCACTCTATACAATTTATGATGAAATCTGATCATCAAAAACCAATGTGGATTAGGAATTCCATTTAGGTTAGGTCAGTTTCGGCTCTCGTATCAGGGTATCTGGGTATCCGGGCTGGTTTGGGACAAAAGCTAACTAGGGTATAATAGATTAAAACTTATGCTCAGGTGGATATTGTTTCATTGTTAAACAAAACACAGTTCTATCTACCTCTCATGGAAATATACTAATATATATGTAATCATGCACATGAAACATCATTTTTTACTTGGGTCACTCTAACTGGGATATGTCCAAGAAGCATACAAAGACGATGTTCTGTTTTACCAAATACACTAAGGCTCACTTCCTGTAATGAGTAAAATTTTTGGGATAGATCTTATAAGTCCAGGATCACTACCATTATAAGGTTTTGGGTCTTCTCCCTACATTCCCAGGGGTCACTTGCAATGTCTCTTTCTCTGGATCACTGCCTGTGGAGATAATCACCATTTTCCTTTTCCAGTGCTCACTTCTCTTTAAATGAATCCACACACAATTTATATATTTGTAGGTCAAACACAATTTATTGTAATGTAGGTCCCTTTATTTTCATAAATTCATGCATCCTCAACTGCAAGTACACGATCTGTTGAAGTTTCTTTTTCGCTCGTAAATGAAGTCCACCTTTTCTAGTACTTCTAGTTATCAGAAAAATAATTTTTCCAACTGATTTGAAGCTTTCACGTGCTTTTTTATAGAAATTGTGAACCACCTGCTCAACCCACATATAGTGTACTTGGAATGGTTTGTGGAACACCTCCTCCGCATACTACTTCTACTTCCATGAACCTCTATTCGTCCATAGACTGCGTCCTCTTTCGCTATCATATACCATCTCTACGTACCGATCTTTCAAACCTCCTCTGTGAATCTCATACTATCCACAAACTCTTCTTTGTTCATGGACTACCTTCGCTAACAACCCTTGTAATGTGCCTTCTTCCTCCTCTTAATGTGTCTTATGTGGGCTACAGCTCTCCGCAAAAACCTTATCCAGAATTTCTTTCGTGCGAACCACTTGATCTTTTGTGGAATTCTCCCTCACGAACATCCTTAAATCTTTTCTAGAATCCCAGGTCAAAAATATATTTTCTAAGGATATTATATCTCAAATATAATTTGTGTGATTATCTATTCTTATATTGGTGAAGATATATGCAATTTATTTTAATCAAATATTTACTAAATCATTGATCTGGTACGGCCTCCTGAGCATACCAATCCTCCTACCTCTACGAACCACAAGCCTCTCATTAACCATTATTCATATCTTGTTCTTGTATTACCATTTTTCCTACATAGCGGTCACTTCCTTCTGCAAACAATCAGCCACCCCATAGACCTTAAGACTTATTTGTACTATACCCCATTCAAAAAAAATCATCAATGAAAACCATTTATATTCTCGCAAACTGCTCTGGTATAATGTTCCCACAGCTCCACATACCATTATCAAAACGCAGTCCATGAATTGTGGTATGCGGTTCTCACCCTTTTCCAATTTTATTCATCGTTCATCATACTATTCACTCCTCTGAAAAAATCCTGCATTTACTGGCATCAAACTATTGATTTTGAAGCCCCAAATTTTGGCAATCCCTAGGAAACTGCATCGCCTTAAAAAATATTCATCAGAAAACACCAACAATACTGATTCTCGGTCATCTGTCTTTTTCAACAAACATTTTCACACCCAAAACACACCAATAAGACATAGAGAGATATTTGTTCCCAACAACATCCCCTTTTATGTTTTTTGATAAATTTTCATAAATAAATTCTATGAATTTTTATACATCATTAAAACTCCTTCCATCTTCAACCACCATTCGCTTCCCGTGATTTAGATAGTGATCAAGGATTTACACAACGCATATTCTAATCCCACATGATCCATGCTTGGCATAATAAATAAGAGTATAATGAAATGTTTATCAACAAATCATTTCATTGATAATCACCCATTTTTTATACCACACTAATACAAATAAAAAAAATTCATCACGAAACTCAATTGTCGTGATATGTTAAATTTGGTCTAACACTTCTTGCATCATAAGATTTAATACTCCCCTTGTACTAGCTCCTCCAAATAATATCAACTCAGATTCCACTCCCCCTAGATTCAACATAGCTTCTTAAT
The DNA here is from genome assembly GCA_963277665.1 of Viscum album. Classification (NCBI taxonomy): domain Eukaryota; kingdom Viridiplantae; phylum Streptophyta; class Magnoliopsida; order Santalales; family Viscaceae; genus Viscum; species Viscum album. The sequence goes on from OY728131.1 coordinate 825,031,628, forward strand.
CCCCTTATCTCGTTGCACTACTTAACATATTCTCCCGGTGTCTTTTCTCCCCCTAGAATAGAAACACCTTCTCCCCCATTGTCAACGAACCTGAATAGAACATTATGTTTGTCATTAATAGGTTAAAGAACAAATATTAGCATATGAGGAAGATGCACATCATTAATCAGGGAGAAGGGGGTCCTATATCCGCACTTTTTCAAGTTAAGGATGGCGAATGGACTCCTAAATCCAGTCGATGCCTTTCAAATTCTTCTTTGGGTAAGGCCATCATAAGAATATCAGAAACTTGTTGTTCTATAGAAACATACACCAACGTTATAAGACCTTTCTACACATTCTCATTGATAAAATGATATTTTATTTCAATGTGCGTTACAATGAGTGATGGACTAGATTTTTCCTAATATTTATAGCAATAGAATTATCACAGTTGATTCTAATAAGAGATTTCACTTCAATTATCATATCCTAAAGTTTTTAATTCATCCAAAATTGTTTTGTTCAATCTTGAGTATCTACAATATATTTATCTTTTTTAGTTCTCAATTAAATGAAGTCTTGTTTCATTAGAAACCATGAAATACACAATGCACCAAGATTAAAATAAACTCCTGACATTGATTTCATGTCGTTCGCTAAATCAACACAATCAGCATCTGTATAACCAAATCGCTCAGTGAGATTTTTCATTATACATCAAACCAAAATCCACATTTCTTTTTATATATCGAAGTATCCTTTTTTACTTCAATCATCTGGCGTTCATGGGTATTTTTTTTGATATCTTACTATTTGGAATGTGTCGAATACAATATCAGGCTTTGTTGTGGTCAAGTATAGAAAACATCTAATGATATTTTGTATTCTGTTATGTTACCTTAATTAAAATCAGCATCATTGGATAGTTTCATTTGGGTAGCAACCAAAGTCTTCATCTCCTTGGAATTATCCATTCCAAACCATGTCAAAACCTCCTTAACATATTAATACTTAGAAATAAAAGTTCCATTCTTTCATTGTGTAACATGTAAGCCAAGGAAAAACATCAACTCCCCAATCATTAACATTTCAATCTCTCTTTTCATGAATTTAGAAAACCGCATGCAATGTGCTTCATATTATCCACCAAATATTATGTTATAGACATAAACTAGAACTATCATCATTGGACTATTGTCCTTTCTGAAATACAAATTGTAATCAACTTCTCCATGATTAAAATCGAGTTTCTTCTGAAACTGGTCAAGCCTTGAATATCATGCTTTTGTTTCTTGCATAAAACCATATAATCCTTCTTTATCCGACATACTTTGTTATCATCTTCATGAATGAGAAAACCATCATCCTTCCCTATTTAAACATATTCTTCAAGAAATAAATTTAGAAATGTTGACTTGAAATTCATTTGGAAAACATTAAACCTTCATTTCAGAGCTATGGACAAGAATAATATGATTTTATCTAGCCTCACAACAGGTGAAAACATATCATCAACATCAATACCCTCTATCTAAGATTTCACTTTTCACAGCAGGCATTTTTTTCAAATAACAAAACCATATTTATTTATTTTTTTGTCAAATAACCAAATTTTCACTATGAAATTTCTGTCTTCTGGCCTTGAAATAATTTCCAATGTCTGATTCATCTCAATTTGTTCAAGCTATTCATTAATTTATTGAAACCAATTATCATCTTCATCTATTTGATCAAATTATTTGGGCTCAACTTGTGATAAGTGTGCTTTTTGATGTAGAGACTCCATTCTCCTTGTCTTCACTAGTGTTGTCTGATCACCAATTATGTTCTTCCTTTCAATTTCATCTCTCCTCACTGTTTTTTGCGAAGAAAATAATTTTTCTCATCATCAAAGTCTTCTTCTGAATCAACCTCTAGAGCTGGAGCATCTCCGAACCTACTCATCTCTTCACCACTATTCTCCTGAGTCTGAACATGTGTCTCCTGAATATTTTGTTCATTCGTCACTATAGTCACATCATGACTCTCAACTATCTTTCTTATCCTTCTTATTGAAGCATTTATATACTATTCAATTCGTTGAGTAGCCAACAAATATTCCATCATCTCCACGAGATTCAAATTTCTTATGTTTCTCCTTATTGAGAATGAAACAGTTACTTCTAAAAACTAGAAAGTATTTCAATGATGGATTCTTTCCTAATTATAGCTCATATAGAGTATTATATTCTTATGGGCATAATAAGTGTCTATAATATGTGTATACTAATTTCATAACTACCTCTTTCCAAAACAACTCTAGAAGATCTTTCCAAATGAAAATTGTTCTGGTGGTGTTGTTTACAATTTGATTTCTTATCTAAACTAATCCATTCTATTGTGGAGTTATTACTACTAAAACATGATTCCTTGTCCCATGTTTGTTGAGATAATCCTGCACTTATCTATTTGTGACCTCTGTTCCATTATATGATTGAAATCGTCAGAATTTCCTGGCAAAGCATCTTTTCACATTTCCATCAATATCGTGTAATGAAACTAAACACATCAGATTTGTGGGTGATTATTCAAACCCATTATGATCTACTATAGTCATCAATGAAAATAAAATAATATATCGTACCTTCAATATCCCTTGGATAAATAGGCCCACACACATCAATATGCATCAACTCAAACAATCTTATTAACTCTTTCTCCTTTGGATTATATGTCTTTCGGATGAACTTCCCTTGTTGGAGGGAATCACATGTATGAATACGGTCATGTGATAATCTAGTGAGATTTTGAGAAGCATCACATTTTAAGAAATCTTCCATGGATGCATGGCTTATATGTGCATGCCGCTTATCCCTTAACTTGTTTTCTTCATCAATAGACAGAAAGCACATATCTTCTTCTCCACTCATGAGCTAGTGATTCCATTTTGTACGCTTTCCTAACAACACAATAGCACTATCCTTTTCCTTGATGATATATAACTTCTTAGAAATAAAATATGGCATACCCTGAGTCACACAATTGACTAACACTAAGTATGTTCTTGTTATGCCCCTCGATAACCAAGACATTTTCTCATCTCATGTTTTCTCCTCCAAACATTTCTTTTCCTGAACCAATAATTTCCAATCCTTCATTATTACCAAATCTTACAATACCCTATTTATCATACCTAATTCAGGTCACTAGATCCTTATTTTCTATCATATGGGAAGTGCATCCACTATCAATGATCCATATTCCAGTGTGATATGATGGCTGGAATTAAAGTTCTGCAACCACTTCCTACTATGCCTTTTCATTTTGACCAAACTATTTTAATTCATATGTAACATGGAATGATAATATTGATCCTTCTCAGTATATGATGATCCAAATTCAACCTATAAATATAAAAATTTATTTTTAGTTTTCACCTCTCTTTAATATTTATGTGGAATCTTATTAGGAAAAAATCCATCACACCTTGGAACATTCCTCTACATTTGTTATGTGCAATATCGTGCCATATGTACGAGTCCTTGAAACATAAAAAATAACCATCAAATGATGACCAATAATTTTGAGCTATGTACGAACACCTCTATTGTTATTTTTCCCTTTGATACCTCTTTTCTGCTGAACATAAATTTTGAGAGTGTCCCATCTTACCATAACAGTAACATTTTATGTAAGGTATAGTCATATTTAGGAATGACGCACCACTAGTTGTGCCTCAGGTTCTTTGATTATTATGAATATGTTTGATACCCAAATAAATATTCAATATTGGAGTGGAGTCTCATGGTCTGACTTGAACCATAACTGCATTCTAATTTAGATCATGCCTCATACCAACCTTATCATTTATAATTGATTGTTTCTTCTATTATGATGAACCACTCTTCTGAAATTGCATTTTATCTGCTCCGTGTATGTTCTTCTTTTCTGATATCAAATCGAGAGTTAATAGTTTCTCATGATCTTCAATTGTTTTTCATCGACTGATGACATCATCTTCTAGATGTTCGATACGTTTGATTTGATCTTTTGTAGTTTCAGTCAAATTTTCAATTTCTATTTTCTATTCTTCAATTTTGAGTTTCTACTCAAAAACATTTTCTGAGCATTCTAGAATTAAAGAAGTCGTCATTTCAATTTATACATTAAATTAAAAATTATCTTCTACCTGCTACGGTATAATGATTTTGGCATCACAAATGACATTTTTATCTTTCGTTGTTTTGGATCTTAAAATATATACCTCATCAAGGGCAGCTTTTAATTCGTCCTGATGATCCACTCTTCCTTCAATTTATCAATCTTCATTGCCACTTAATTATCTTATTTATGAATTTATAAAATCTACAACCAAAGAATCTATTTTATGATCCTTGTAGTCCTTCAACTCTTCTGCCATAGATTCTTCTGAAATTTCATCCTCCTGAAAGAGGATTATTCTTTTTTAAGAACTTTCTCATAGTACTTCTCCCCCCATTATCATTTGTTTAATACTTATTTTGGGTAATTTAATCATTTTATCCATTTTCATCATCAAAAATCAAAGGAAATATTGCTGCAAAATTACCAATCTTTTCACATTGAAATCATGGAAATGGATGTTTACCTTTGATCTTCCCTTTTCCCCTTTGGAAATTCGAGGAGATAAATGAGATACCATCATCCATATTATCATTCTATGAACTATCTACAATAGAGAGATTATTCATGGACTTTAATTACATTTCATTATAATTCCCCTTTCCACTACATCATTATCATCATTTATCATTTCATATTCTACAAGGGCACTATGTAGGTTATCCAGTCTTATTTTTTTTGGGTCTTTGTCTTCCAACACTACATTGACTTCAATTACTTCCTTAAGACCCTGAATGTCTTCCATAATAATATTTATCCTGTCGAATAATACATCAACCATCTTATTGGGATTAGTTATGAGATCCTCATACTTATTCCATAGAACATGGAGCATTTCTTCTCTAACTTTTGAGTCACCCTAAAAAATGATCAGAATATTTTCCACATTTCATGTGATGTTTTACAGACATCACCTTCATATAAATTTCATCTTATATGGATCCACCTAAATCATTGATCCCATTAGAGTTACTATCTAGTTCCCTTAATTAAACATTGAATAATTAACCACTATTAATGTCATATGAGATTCCATTCATAGAAGTTGGGAAGACATCCATACCTACTGATCAGAAGTAGTGTTGCATCCAATTATTCCATAGTTGAAAATTATTTTCGTCAAATATCGTAATTCATTTATGATTGAAAACCTCCATTTATTCTTCTTGAGATTTAACCTCTTACTTTTATCTTTTTTCTATGATACCAATTGTCAAGTCTACAAGGTCGAATACCTAGATGGGGGGTGAATCGGGGTATGATAGATTGGACCATCTGCCCCATTGGATATTTTTTCATTGTTAAACAAAACTATATTCTCTCTACCTTATATAGAAATATATGATTAGATATTTAGTCAATCAAATGACAAAATGTTTTTTTCTTGGTTCACCCAAACCGGGATACATCCAAGAGGCATGGTATAGAGATGTGTTGGTGTACCAACTTCACTAAGCCTCACTCCCAATATTGAGTAAAATGTTTGAGATATATCTTATATGCCTAGGCTCATTTCCGTTACAAGGATTAGGGTTTTCTCACTTCATTACCAAGGGTCACTTCCTATTCCACTTTCTCTAGTTTACTACTGGTTGAAAGGGTCACCATCTTCCTACTCCTACGCTCACTGATCTAGAAAAAAATCCACATATAGTTTATAGACTTGTAGGTCAAACATAGTTTATGGACATGTAGGTCCCTAAATTTTCATGAATTAGTAAATACTAACCTATAGGTATATTCTCTTTTGATGTTCATTTTCACCCATAGATGAAGTCCACCTTCCCAAGTACATCTTGGTAAGAGAAAATACTTTTACAAACTGATTTGAAGATTTCACAAGATTCCTTGTAAAAACCGCGAACCAACTACTCCTCCTGAATATTGTATATCGGGAATGGTACATGAAACACATCCTTTTCATTCTTCTTCTACTTCTGGTGAACATCTCTTCATCTACAGATCACCTCCTCTTTTTCTATCATGTACCTCCTTTGAATACCGATCATGAGAACCTCTTTTGTGAAACCCCTCATGTCTGAAAATTGTTCTTTGTTCATCGACTTCCTCTGCAATAATCTGCATCGGAATTTATTCCACAACAAAAACATCAGCTTTCATGGAATTCTCCCTCATGAACAGCCTTCGAACTTTTCCGAAATCCCTGATCAAAAATATGTTCTCTAATGATATTAGATATCACCTCTATTCGGTAGAATTATATATTCTTATATAGGCCAAGATATTAACAATTTTTTTTAATCCACGATTTACCACATCTTTGATTTATTATAGCCTCCACTGCATATCGATTCTCATGCCGCCGCGAACCACAAGCCTCCCACGAACTATTTTTCCTATCTGATCTTCATAATATATTTGTTCTTACACTGAGGCCGCTTCCTTTTGAAAATGAATAGTTATCCTGAAGACCTCTATCCATCCGCGTACCATACGCCCTTATGTGAAAATCATTGTTGCGAACTGTTTCCAGTTTGATGAACCACGCCGGTGTATTGTTCCCACCGCTCTTCGTACCATTCTCAGATTGTGGTCCAAGGAATGTGGTACACGGTTCTCACCCTTTTCCAATTTTCTTCAATCTTCATCATACCATTCACTCCTATAAATAAATACTTGCTTTTATATCATAAATCTCTCGATTTTTTGGCCCAATAATTTGGAAAACACTGGGAAACTACACAACCATAAAAACCATTCATCAGCAAACACAAACTATACTCATTCGTGGTCATATAGATTTGTCCACAAACACAATCACACCCAAAACACAATGAGAGGACACAGTGAGTAATTTTTCCCCACATTAATCATATTTCCTTTTTGTCTGTTTGTAGTTTGGGATGTCTTGATGGGGCTTTGGGGGTAGTTTCAAGCGAGTGTTTGGAAATATCTTATCATAATGAGCCTTAGTCCAACATGGGTGTTTGTGAAAAATTTCATTGAGGAATTGTTTGATTTGATTCTAGTATTTTCTATATGTTTGATTTGGGTAGGCTGATATCAAAATGTTGAAGGCTTATATTATGGTATTGATATTTTCATTGGTTTTGTTTTAGTTATTGATCTATGTAATAGTATAATGTTCTAATGTTGATTACGGATGTTGTACAACATCATTCCTATTAGAAGATGTTTGAATATCCCCAAAGATGATGCCTCTAGTAAACCCAAGTTACAGGGTCCCCTAATGGACTAGAATCTTGTTTCTATTATATTGCATTCTGCCCATGATTTGGGACATGCACCTACACCCATTCCCATTTAGGATCTAGTTTTAGATCCTAAAAGGGATGAATCTTTGAAATGTTCTCATGGGTTTCTTGACCAGAAGACACCATCTTTCCAAGGAACTAATGATAATGAGGTGGATAAGGATTGGTTAAACAGTATGCTGAACCTTTTTTATTTCTTCTATATTCCAGAAGCTATCATGATGATGTATTCTAACTTTATTTTGGAATGTCTGAGTAGGAGATAATGGTATTTGATGGTAATAGTGAAGAAACATTAGGGTTTAAAGAGAATAAAAATTAGATTTATTTTCATTGATTACTTATATCTATAATATATGGTACATGATATGATCATGATGCGGTATGCGAATAATTTTGCTGATCTTGTGAAGTTTTCCCCTTAGATAGAATCAAATGATAATATGAAGTCTCAATGGGTTGAGATCAGTCTTTGAACGGATATATATTATTACGTTTTCTTTCTAAATCTCACAATATAACATCTGGACCCAGCTTAGCATCGAACTGATAGCCGAATTAGTCACCATATGACCTCAAGCCTACCTCCCCGTATTCCAGGGGCTGTCGACTAGTGGAGAGGGTCTAAGGATAGTCAGTAGGTAGACTATACCCTCATATTCAGAGTATAAAATGGTAAGAAATATTAAATTCAAACAATATTGGAAGCAGATATGAAAAAAATAGTCAATTAGATAAAGAATGTTCCCAAAACTAGTTTATATAACGAAGGCATGTCATGGTGATACATATATAAAAGAAGTAAACAAAATATAATTCTCTACATCTTAATACAAAAATAAGGAAAAAAACTCAAACCCCCAACGGAGATTTCTATGAGCATCATCAGCTCCCGCTCGATCCTTTTTTTCTGGTCTCCCAAGTATTAGAAAATAGAAACAAGCAAGATCGATGGTCCTATAAATAAGTAGAGTCTACATAGGAAACCCAGTGCAATGGAATCCCAATTAGGGTGAGAGATATAAATCTCAGTAGGTTGGGACCAACAATGTCTAGGTCAATCTAAAAAATTCCATATTATTAAACAGTGTGTGTGTATAAATAAGTAATAAAAAAAATGAATAAGTAAACTACAACCCATTCAAGTTCATAAGGGAAAACATACAAAGATACCTGATACAGATCGTAGCTGGAAATAAGAGTCTGAACAAGAACTGTATATATATAATTCATAAGTAAAATGTTTAACATATTATTTGATATTCTGTATTTAACTGAAAAAATCCTTGGGTTCCCTTGGACACCACATATCTCAAAATGGACGAAGGAGAGCTGAGATGAATAATGCGAAGAGAAAAACATGAGGAGATGGACTTATCATGATGATACATACAACTTCCATGAAGACTCTGGGAGGAGATATCCATGCCATGAGGGATTCAGATAGGAGGGTGGTGCGCCACCCATGGGTGATGCACCATGGGTGCATCATACTCCCATTGGGATGAGGGTGGGGTGCGCCTCCCTCTTCTTTTCTCCTTGAAATAAATAAAATTTCAAATATGAAATATAATAATTAAAATAATAATAATAATAATGTTATTATTATTACACTTTAATATTATACCCCATTGATAAACTCCAAACTCCCATTTCCACATTATTTAATTAAACTCAACACAACCGAATTTAATAAAACGAATTGTCCAACTCAAGTTATTTAATTAAATTCTATCTATATTCAATTTAATTGAATTAGAATCCATTTTTTACATCAATTAATTTATTTATTTCTTAACATTGAATTTATTTAAATAAAACCCCAATTTTACCTCATTAAATTAAATTCCATTTAACTCAATTAAATTAAATAAAACAATCTATCTCACATCATTTAATCAAATTACATAACCTCAATTTAATTTCATAAAACCACAATAATATTAACCATTAGAAAAAATAATAAAATAATAATAATAACCACAAGTATTATTATCATTTAACAAAATTCATCGTTGATAAAACACAAAACTCACCATTTAAATAACATTTAATTAAATCCTTCTGAATAATTTTAATTAAATAAAACCCCCACTTCACATCATTTAATTAAATTAAATTAATTAAATAGAATTATCCATATCACTTTATTTAATTATATTACTCAATGACAATTTAATTAAATCAAACTGTCATAATAATAACCATTATTATTATTATTTAATAAAACGCTTCTTGGTAAAACCCAAAATACCCTAATTACACATATTTTAATTAAATTCTTCTCAAATGAATTTAATTAAATAAATTATCCAATATATCATTATTTAATTAAATTATATCAATAAAATTTAACTAAATAACCCCCCATTTTTTATCAAATAATTAAAATCATCTTAACCTGGAATTTAATTAAATAAAACCCAAACTCCATAGCTTACACATCATTTAATTAAATTCATTTCCAACCAAATTTAATTAAATAAAATTTTCAACTAAATATTATATAATTAAATTATCTCAACATAATTTAATTAAAAAAACTATGACACCTCATTAATCATCATTTAATTAAATTCATTTCAACTGAATTTAATTAAATAATTTATTCAATTCTTGTAATTCAATTAAATTCTTTGAACACAGTTCAATTAAATTAAAAAAATCAAACTCACCAACACTATTTAGTTAAATTATCTACACCTCAATTTAATTAAATAATAATACCTCATTTCATAACAACTTAATAAATTATTCTTAACCTCTAATTTAATTATATAAAATGATAATTTTACATTAATTAATTAAATTTGGCATCCATTGAATTTAATTAAATTAAACATCAATAATTTATTTTCAAATCATTTAAATTTTACCACATAATATTTTCATCCATTGATAACCCCATAATTCCCATTTACCAGTTGTTTAACTAAATTTCTTTCATCTCAATTTAATTAAATAAAGACCCCATGTCATCGTCATTTCAAATGAATTTATTTATTTTCATCTAAATTTAGTTATATAACTTCCCAATTTCAATGTCATTTAATTAAATTCTCTCAATTTTAATATAATTAAAAGAAATCACCAACACCTCATTTATTTAAATTCCTTTCAAAATAGAGTTTAATTTAATTAATTTTACCTGAAACTCAAAATATGGGTAGACCATATGGTTTGTCTTGAACAGTCTGATAGACTGTGCATAGATAGTGCATCCACTATTGGACACCTACTATATTATGTATGGTTGACCCACATGGGTTTGACTAACTGTTCATAGCATCTGCGAACGTCACTGCCTAGTCCAGTTCTCTAGAAACCCTTCATGCCATTCAGGAATCTCCTCGAGACTTTACCAAAGCCTAATATCAATGCTTTAAAATAAAACAACTCATGAAACTTACTTTCGAATCCTGGCTTTAAAACTGAACCATGTAGTAAATGAAAAATTTCACAAACTTTTTTATTTTGTCCTGGTCAAAAAACATAGGACATTTCAATTTACCCACCTTAAAACATATCATCCCTGAGAATCCATCAGGAGCTACTAAAACTATATCCAACGCACCACGGTCAAAAGTATCATTTTTTTTATTGTGTTGAATTCCCAAATGAAAAACACACCATTAAGTCACCAATACACCATACCGAAGGAATTAAGTTCATATTTATCTCATCAAATTTCCATTTTACATTTTAATAATAACATCTATTTTTCAATTGTTTGAAAACATGGGTTACGCTTTTCCCAGTTATAAGGCACCCATACACCTTAAAACTAAAACTAGTTCCCTTTATAAATTCAAAAAATTAATTTCCACTCATGTATCCATTTAAATATCAAAATATATTTAGAATGTTTTCATAAGGAGCAACACAACAACATGTTATAACACAAAATATTGGAAAAATAGAAAAACATTCTGATAAATAGGCATCATGGAATATAAACACCCAGGAATGTCATATCTATCACTGAAACATACTATCTAAAGGGGAATTCTAATGAAAATATAAACATTTCATTTCAAGGAACCTAATCAAAATTAGTATGAATTTTACTAATGAAACTACATTTTTTGTCATATGCATGGAATGTGAATATCTAACATCCTAAGATAATGTATGTCATAAAATTATCATTCCATATCTGTTTAAGGAAATTTTTTAAAATTCTCAAATTAATAAGAAGTAGAAAATACACCAGTCACTCGAGGATAAATCATATCAACTGTAACCACGAACATGATAAACATTGATTCCCATTCCTAACCACATGCTCATTTCCCGTATGTGGGGTGATCAGTCCCAAGAATGATTATTAACTGAGCATCGAAAATTTCCTAGTATCATCTCTACTAAAAAATAAAAACAGAGAAAAAAGGAAGAAATATGCTTTTGATACAACTTTATGACATCCCGACCCAGCTTACCAAGGAACCGGTAGACGGACCAGTTTCCACATTACCTTAAGCACTCCTCCCCATATGCCAGTGGCTATCGACTATCAGTAAGGACATAAGGATAGTTAGTGGGGAGACTATACCCTCATATTTAGAGTGCATTGTGGTAAAGAATAGTAAATTCAGATAATAACAGAAGCAAATATAATGAAATAGAAAACTGAATAAAGAAGGTGGCCAACGCCAGTTTATACAATTCATGCATGTCAGGTTGATACATATATGAATTCAGTAAAATAATAGATTTATTTATATATCATTACAAAAATAATGAAAAGAAACTAATCCAAAAGGGAGATCTTCATAAGAATCATGAGCTCTTACTTGGTCCTTTTCTCCTAATACCATGTACATGTAAACAACAACAAGAAAGATCCACAGTCTTACAAACAAGTAGAGTCAACTTGGGTACCCCAGTGTAATGGTGGCATGAGTAGGGTTTGAGATATAAATATTAGTAGTTAGGGATTCCCTGTGTCTAGTTCAATCTATAAAATTCAATATTATTAAATAGCGTGTAGGTATAACGAATTAATAACAGAATTGAATAAGTAAACTAAAACCCATCCAGGTTCCTAAGGGACACCTAAAGGTTATAATTTCTATGGATCATAGCTGAAAATAATAGTATAAACTTGAAATATATATATATATATATATAATTTATGTTCTATTTAGACTAAATATATAAAATGAATAAATAAACTATTTAAAAAATAATTTGATATTCTTTATTTAACCTCAAAAATCCATGGGTTCCCCTGGACATGCGTATCGGAATACGTATCTTCGTCGTTCTAGACTCTGAACCATTTCTGATATTCAATTCACAAATCATTACATCAAACCATCTTTGATTAAACATTTACTTCAATTCATGTATGACCAATTAGACTCAAAGTCCAATGTCAATAAATGGGTGTAGAACATTTTGTCTAGCACCCTCATGAGTATTTAGAGAATCAGTACTTATATCACAAACCATATGTATTTGGAGAATCACTCCATGTACCATAAAATAAAACATGCATGCATACTAGATATAAAATGCCATGTCTAGAACCCCATGATTATTTAGAGCATCAGTCACTATCTCACAACATTTTTATCAATCATATAAATATATATTTCATGGGTGTAGAATTTCATGTCTACCACCTCAAGATCCCATCCATTAATTAATTTATAAATTAATTATTCAAGACTATTAGTTAATTCAATAACTAATTAACAACATCACATTAACTATTGACTCAACCAACAGTTAAACATAGAAATTCTATTAGTTAACTAAACTATTAACTAATAATAACTATAAATTTAATTAATTCAATAATAAATAATCTTATCAATTTCTCTATTTAATTTAACAATTAACTAATAAAAAAAATCAACTCAATGTTACATAATTAATTCACAAAATAATTATATCAAGGAAAAAATCCCAATATCACATTATTAATTCAGAAATTAATTATCTCTAAAGCAACCATTTCAATAATTATTCCACAAATTAATTATCTCAACTTATCTCAAATCAATATCTTATAATTAACCCCCTATTAATTATCTATACTATCATCTCATAACACATAATTAATTCGAAATGAATTATCTCAACTTAACTAGTTTAATATCTCATAATTAATCCTCCCAATTAATTATCATCTCAAAGCACATAATTAATTAATTTTTAATTATATCAACATAAAACAATTAATATCCCATAATTAATCCTCTGATTAATTATCATCTCAGAACACATAATTAATTCAAAATTAATTATTTCATCTTAACCAAATTAATATATCAAAATTAATTACTTAATTAATTATCATCTCAATACAGGTAATTAATTCATTATTAATTATCTCAACTTAACCGAATTAATTACTCATAATTAATACCCTGATTAATTATCATTTCAAAGCACATAATTAATTATTCCAATATAACCATATTAATATATTATAATTAATTCCTCGATTAATTATCAACTCTAAGCACATAATTAATTCATAAATAAATATCTCAAATTATCTAAATTAATTACTCTTAATTAATACAGCAATTAATTACCATTTCAAAACACATAATTAAATCATAATTAATTATTTCGACTTAACCAAATAAATATCTCATAATTAATCCCCCGATTAATTATCTTCTAAAACAATATAATTAATTTATAATTAATTGTATCCACTTATCCAAATTAATTACTCATAATTAATCCATTAATTAATTATCATATCAAACCACTTAATTAATTCACAATTAATTATATTAATATAAACAAATTAATTACTCATAATTAATACCCAGATTAATTATAAATTCAAAGAACAACATTAATTATTTCAATATAACCAAATTAATTACTCATAATTAATCGCCTAATAAATTATATATTTTACAACCTCAAAGCATAAAATTAATTCTTAATTAATCATATCATTCCCCAAATGAATAATTTAATCCCAATTTTTTATCCACTTTATCAAAAGCAATAAATTAACAAAACTGTATTTTATTAATTAGGAAAATATTTGAACCCTACCCCAATGAATTTTTCTGAGACAAAGCCTCTTAACTCAAACTGCGACCCTCTCGTATACACGCACCTCAAAAAAAGTGAAAAATCGCATGGAATTTACCTTCAAACTCGAAAAATGATGACAATGAACCAAATCATGTTGATCATCCACACCTTCGGTTGTAGTTGCCAAAATAAAACTCAATGGGTCCCGAGTTATCTTCTACACCACCTACGATAGGAAGGAATAATAAATACATGTTAATACTGAACCTAGGGTTTCGGCCCAATGGAACCCAGGTGAAGGAGAGCTAATATGACCAATACGAAGAACAAGACATGAATATAAGGAATTTCCTTGACGAGAAATACAACTTCTGTGAAGACTTCTGGAAGAGATAGCCACTCAAAGATGAATCCGGAGAGGAGGGTGGTGCACCATCCACGGGTGCTCCACGATGAGTGCATCATGCCCCCTATTTGAGGAGGTAGAGGTATCCCTCCCTCTTCTTTTCTCACTTAAAAAAATAAAATTCTAATTTAAAATTTATGAATTAAAACAAAACAATAATAATAATAATAACCATAATATTATTATTGTTACTCTTTAATATTATACCCTTTGATAAACTCCAAACTCCTATTTACACATTATTTAATTAAATTCTCATCAACCAAATTCAATTAAATGATTTCTAAAACTCATTTTGTTTAATTTTATTCCCTCAAAATTCAATTTAATTAAATTAAGTCCCCCATTTTTCATTAATTGATTAATTTTTTTCAAAACATTGTGTTTTATTAAATAAAACCCCCATTTAATATCATTTAATTAAATTCCATTTAACTCAATATAATTAAATAAAACTCACCATCTCAACACATTTAATTAAATTATTTAACCTCAAAATAAATAAATAAAACCACTATAATAAAAATCATTAGTATTTTTATCATTTAATAAAATACCTACTTGATAAAACCCAATACTAACCATTTATACATAATTTAACTAAATTATTCTCAAAAAATATAATTATTTAAAACCCCCTCTTCACATCCTTTAAATAACTTTTTTTAACATAATTTAATTAAATAAAATTATCCATCTCTCCTCATTTTATTAAATCCATCAACCTCATATTAATAAATTAAACCGTATTAATAATAACCATTATTATTATAATTATTTAATAAAATTATTATTTGATAAAACCCAACACATTTCAATTAGACATAATTTAATTAAATTATTCTCCAATGTATTTAATTAAAAAAATTCTCTAACACATAATTATTTAATTAAAATCTCTCAATAAAATTAAACAAAATAAAACACCAATTTTTCATAAAATAATTAAATTAATATTAACCTTGAATTTTATTAGATAAAACCTAAACTCCACATTTAACACATAATTTAATTAAAATTTTTTCTAACAAAATTTAATTAAAATCAATTCAACTCATTATTATTTAATTAAATGCAATCAACATAATTTAATTAAAAAAACACCAACCCCTCATTAATCTTCATTTAATTATATTTATTCCAACTAAATTTAATTAAATTATTTCTGCAATTCATGTAATCTAATTAAATTATATGAACATAATTTAATTCAATTAAAAACTATTACTCATCAGCATTATTTTGTTAAATTATATCAAACTACATTTAATTAAATAATAATCCCTCATTTCAAAATGATTAATTAAATTATTCTTAACCTAGAATTTAATTCAATAAATCTTCTATTTGTCATTAATTAATTTTATTACTTTTTCCCATGAATTTAATTAAATGAATCCCAAACTCTTTATTTACACATCATTTAAATTTTACCATTTAATATTTCCCTTCATTCATAACATCTAACTCATAATTTACTGGTCATTTAATTAAATTCCTCTCATCTCAATTTAATTTTATAATGACTCCAACTCATCATGATTTCAAATAAATTTAATTCTTTTCATCTCTATTAATTTAAATAAATTCTCCATCTCAATATATTTTAATTAAGTTATATGAATTTTAATTTAATTTAAAGAAACCCCCAAAGGATCATTTTATTAAATTCCATACAACTATGAATTTAACTAAATTAATTTTACCTGAAACTCAAAACTCTGTAGACCATATGGATTGACTTGCACAGTCTGACAGACTGTGTTTCGATAGTGCATCCACTATTGAACACTTGTTTTATTATGTACGACTGACCTGCATGGTTTTGACTAACCATGCATTGAAAGTGTGAACATCGCCGCCTATTCCAGTTCTCCTGAAACCCATCCTATCATATGAGTAACTCCTTAAGCCTTTACCCAAAAACGTTATGAACACTTTAAAATAACCCCACCTGCGAAACGTCTTTTTCAATATTGATTTTAAAACTGAACAATGCAGTAAATGAAAAAGTTACAAAACATTCAATTTTTAGCCCGATCAAAAAACACAGATCTTTACACACATCATTTGATGACATATAATATAGAGAATTGGTGGTTGATCTTTACATGGTAGGTATGTCAGGGTTTATGAGAGTTTCTTTCTTTCATAGTGACAGTCCTGTAATGTTTGTTATTTTAAGAGGAAGTGTGATGATTGTTATGGTTTTTCTCTATATAAGTTATTCTTTGGGCTTTATACCATTCATAGAGGAGTCACTTTGCAAATATTCTTCTATGGGAAGTATATGAATTAAATAACGGTTTTATTTGATGTAATTATTATCTATAGTTTGTACAGCCACTCAGGCCACCTACAAAAGATCTTCCATATGTTTTCCACTGCATGTAGAAACATGGGATCATAAATTTTTTAAAATATCTATGGTGAAATTATATTCTTCATGAACAATGGGGTTCTATTCATAGGAATATGGAATGATGTTTGTTCACATAGTGGGAGAGTCTCTAAGGGAAGTTGATATAATGCCAGCAATTGTGATAGGTACTATCACTATATATTTTTCTTTAGTGACTACATTATTTAATACTTGTGCATGCCACTCATTTATATTGAAAAATATTATAAACCTACTAAATATTTTTATATATATTTTATCTTATGTAAGGTATATTACTATACACCTTGTAATGAAGAGAGAGTAGGGTGTCTATTTTCCTTCTTGTGTTTTCTATTTATCATAGATTAAAATTTCATGGAATTATCTTGTTCTTAACATGAAACATGTTTATGTCATTTTTGTTATGCATTGGATCTATTATATTAATTCTCTAATAAACTATTGTTTTGAACGAGTCTTCTTTACTTTGCATTATGTGGTGTGTCTTATTTTTAGGTTGAATTGAACCTGAGTTTTAGTAGAGATATACCTTCTTATCTTGAGTTAGGGAAATTAATATCAATATTAGATTTTGTTCTCGAGCAATAATAGTTGAGTGAGAATCTATCTCTAGTTTCCTTCAAGTTTCTTAACACATTTCATTTTGAATTATATGGTTTTACATAGGTAAGAGTGGGTGATTTTTCAATTTATTTAGTTCATTATACTCAATTATTGCTTATTCCTTCAAACGTTATAGAACAAGTTAAACAAAAAGAGTTGAAGCCTTGGTTTTATGTTCTATTAGATAAAGGATTCACTATATAGAGTGTTTCACCTTGGTTGGAGAATATTCTATTTTCAAATAAATATTATGGGATCCTTCTCATATGGGTTGATTAATAGAAACTCAATTGATTTATGATGAAGAAAATGTATTTATTACCATTTATTGATGATCTGTTTGACTAGTTGAATGGGGATACGTTTATCTCAAGTAATGATCCTTGATTTTTTTCACCAATTGATAATAAATGATTCTAACATTTTGAATACTACCATCTGGATCAAGTTAAACCATTATTAATACCATGTCACACAATTTAGTCAAACCAATGATTTTATAGTCTTTATTGAGTTGACAAATATAATCATCTATGAGTATCTTGATACATTCGTGGTTGTTTTTTGAATGACATCTTTATTTACTCTTAGTTGGAGGATGATCATGTGCTCCACTTGAGAGCAACTATGGAAATGTTCAAATATCACAAAATTTATTCCAAAATATCAAAATGTGTTTTATATATTCTAAAAGTACATTTATTGGGACTTTTGGTATAAGAACATTATATTTCAGTTTATCCTAAGAAGGTGAAACCAATATTTTCATCTGAGAAAGAACATTTTTTAGATTTCGAGCTTCTTGGGATTGAAGGGTCATTATCTTTGGATTGTAATTTATTTCTCAAATATATAATTTCAGATGCCCGCTCTTACTCAGAAGGGGTTGATGTTCACTTGGGATGATAAATTTCACAGTTATTTTTAGAAAATGAAATGTATTTTTACTTCTACACTTGTGTTGACTCTTAAAAATGGTATTTATGGTTTTATAGACCTTTTTATGGACCATAGTTTGTTTTGGGATACATTCTTATATTGTTATATCATGTTATATCCTATGGTTCTTAATATATTAGAATAAATGAGAATAATTATCTGACCCCTGACATTGAAATCACATCCATTATGCATGACATTAAGAGTTGGAAGTATTACCTTTCTAGAGAAAGGTGTTTTGTTTTTTCATACCATAATATCCAATGTTATGTCTTCTAAAAAAATTATATGATCATTTGGAAGAGGATTTGAGTGGGTGAAATACTATTTTTTTAAAAAAATTCCTACAACAATTTAAAGGGGAATTTTATTTTCGATTCTTTGAGAAGTAAAATACAAATCCAGGTCACAAAAGAATCATCAAAAGAGTGGATCTTAATGACCCATTTTGCAGAAATTCATTTTGGAGTATTGGAAAATGGAGCTGAGATTATTTTATAAAGTGTTTCGTTCCCCTCCTCCCTTTTTTAGTTGATTCTTCATGATCAATAGCTTGATGATGAGTTTTATAAGAATATGGGATATCTTTATGGTGGGGAGACCATTGGTATTTTATAGTTCTCTTCTGATGTAATCTTGTGGTTTGAAAATAGGTTTGTTGGGTATTTTACTATGAGAAAATCGTTGATTGAGGATTAATATAATTACTAATTGGCGGTGCATGTGGGTACTATGAATTAGTTCTAGGATATTTTGAAACAATTCTATTCTGTAGGTATGAGATGAAGCATCATTAATTTTTTTCTCATCATTGTAGTTTAATGAATGTATTGGATGATAACTAGAGACTTTCAAGTTAACATTACCATCTTCCAGTTCCATCATGTAAGTGAGAAGATATTTCATTGGTATTTATGGTTGGGTTGCCTTATACCCTTCATGGATTGAATTTGATGTGGGTTGTGATCGATATGACAATGAAATCAACTCACTTCATGCCCATTTTTGGTACAAAAAAATTTGAGGAGTTGAGATGTATCTATTTAAAAGAGTTTTTTCTCTTGGAAAAAGTCCCATATAATATATTCGTTGATAGATATCACCACATTACCTCTAATTTTTGGAATGTCCATCAAGTTGATATTGGATCTTAGATTTGTTTGAGTATGAAATACCATCCATGATAGATGACTATAAGGAAAGGGTTACATTGATTCTTGAGGATACGTTACATAATTTCATTCTAAACTTTTGGGAGGTTATGACATCCATTTAGGATAGGTTGAGATTTCTTATAATAACAGTTACCAATTTACAATTTGTGTGGGTCCATTTAAGGACTTGTATGAAAGGATATATAAATCTCTATCGTGTTGGATGAAGATTAGTGAGACTTATTTAGTTATAATGGTATTGGGCAAAGAGATGAATAAAAATATTCAACTGATTTGTCAAAGAATGTTGATGACTCATAAAAGTTATAAATCATACACAAATCTTCTTCATAGAAAATTTGAGTTATTAGTCGGTGAAATGGTATTTTTGAGAGTTAAACCTCATTTATGTCATCAATATTTTTGGAGGAAAGGGAATTTCTCTCCAAACTTTGTTGGTATATTTTATATTTTTTAGAAGGTTTTTAAGGTCTCTTACAAATTTTCTCTTCTTCATGAGTTTTTTATGATCTACATCATGTTTTATCTATTTTAGCTTCCAAATATTATTTTTTCCACCTCTCACGTGTCCAGTTGGGGTGATTTGATATTGATACTGATTAATCCGTGACTAATAATCTAGATGAGATAGCTAATTTCTAGACAATTTTTCTTCATGGGAGGATAATAACTTTGGTTTTTGCACTATGGAAGCACAGTATTGATTCTTATGAGACATTGGATCTTGAGGCACCAATGAGATAGAAATGGAATTTGTTCATTGATATGGAATTTTATGGATATAAATTAAGGAGATATAATGTTTTTATAGTGGGGAGGTGGTAACATCCCTTTACTTGTTTTTAGGAATTCCATGAACCTAGTTTTGATCTCCTTTTAGAGTTTTGATCCTAATGGATTATAATATTTATTTCACTTGTTTTTGGGAATTCGTACTCTATTTGATCATTTATTATTCTTGGTTCAAGTCTTCAACCCATGGGGATCGAGGATTCCATTCGAGCTATGTCATTGGTGGCTCAGGAATAAGGGTACCAGGGTATCCATGTTGGTTCTTGACATGACTAATAATATAATTTAATATTTAATGAAATTTTTATGAGGTTATTTTTAATGAAAATTTTTAACTAAAATTATAGATGCATTTTTAAAAAAATATATTGTAAATGGGGAAAGGGTTTTTTGTATAAGAATATTTTTAATGATCTTTTTATGATATTTGAATTAATCAATGATGAAACACTTTAGTTTACTCATAATTAATTATGGATATGTATTAAAGATACCACCCTTATAATTTTTCAAGATTTTTTATGATCAGTTTTACCATGGAATGTATTTACATTAACTTTAATTATTAATTTTTTATCCATTAACATTATGAAGAAATTTTGACTTTATTATCATCATTGAAAAATACACATACCATAATCTTTTATTATTTGTATCGTGGATATTATTATTTCTTAAACCATGTATCATTTTTACATATTGTGGTCTAGTTTGAATGTTATTTTATTTACTGAGGAATTTTTGATAATATATATTCTTTAATCAATATGAATATTTTTCAACAAGTTATCTTATTCATTATTTAAAAAACCATTTGATATATGAGGATTGATTTAGACATGTCGTGATAGGTGGGTATTGATATTATATATTTTCTTGATACATTATTATGACTCATGAGACAAATATGCAAGCTATAATAAAATATTATTTTATTTTTTACCAACCATATTTGTAAACAATCTTGGCACAAGGACTTGGAGATATAGAAATCATGATATCTAAGATTATTATATACAATATTAGGCATTTCCCCTATTGAAATTTTTTTATTGATGTCCATGTTTTTATTTTATTATTTTTATATCTGTGGATTAGTATCAAGATCGTGTGATTATTTGTATGGAATAATGTTATCATAATTTATTCTTGACATATTATTCATCATGATCAAGTTATTTATAGAATGGAATGGGTATTTATTTATTTTTCATCCAAAATTGATCATGACTTATTGAATTTTGATAAATTCCACTGTACATAACCTTTACAGATTGTTTGAGATTACTCTTAATTTTTTTAAACACCCTTGGATATGAAGAATGAATCTCTAAATGGGTTTGAGGATGAAAAATATTTAATTTCACTTATTTTTTAGATTTTTTTTTTTAAAATGAAATACAAGAATCAAGAATGTATATAGATTACAAAAAATAATAAACAATTTGTTTATTAGTGATATGATCCCTTGTATCTTATAACAATAAAATAATGAAACCCTTGGCTCTATGTTACTATGTTCAGGGTCTATATTATTATTTAGAAAAAGAAGGAATAAATGATAAAATATGAACTGCATCGAAAATCTATTTGAGTCAATTATTGGTGGCTCTTCAAATTTAACATACACTACATCATAAAGAGTTATCTTCAATGAAAATTATTCTAAGCATATTTTGCATGTGTCTTAAATATTTACGGCCTATATTCTATAAAATAGTAACCGCAAAAAAAAAATTTTATTAGGTTATCATGTAGTGGAAGTACGACCATACAAAATGTTGACGAACTCGTGGATTTTGGTGTCTCTAAGGATCAAGTACCATAATTTTGTACCACATAAAAATTAATAGGTTTATAGTGTAAGAGAGACTTCTATATTGTAAATGAGACTGATTATTTATTTATGGTAACTATTCATTAGAAGAACTCTATAATATAGAACCACCATCATTCCATAATGTGTTTAGGTAGTTAAAAAAATAATTGTTTTTAAATACCTTAATCCAACATTAAAGGGTTTTTTATGTCATTAAGGTTTTAATAGTATTAAATTTTATCATATTTGATACATTTTCAAAATCTTTGTAGTTTTCTTTATAATTATATACTATAATAATGACCAAGAAAATTTTTATAGTGATGATGAAATGGAATATGATACAAGGGTCCTGTTTTATGAACGGTGTTTTAATTATAATTTAAAATTAAAATGTGAATGTGCATAAATGTTACTTTTTTGTAGAACCAGAGACGTATAAAAATAATAAACAATAGTGGTAGTTGAAGGGGAGACATAAAAAACCATATATATATATATATTACAATTATAAAATATTCTATGATTATCCAGAGATGAATAATCGAAGAGGGATAAAAAATTCAAAGTTGTTGTGTTCAGTTTCTATTCATATAATTTGAATTAGAAAATAGTTTCTTTGAAAATTTGAAGGAGTGTATTTTCATTCCTTATGATGTTAATATTAAGAAAAAGTGGAAGAACATATAACACTAAATGGCTTTTATGAAGTCTATTTTGTTGAATACACTTCAGTCTTTACCAATATGTATACATGTAAAATGAGTGATGTAGCTGAGTGATGGATTCACATCATCATAGTCAGGAGACATGTAAGAACAAGGTTTGGGGTTATACTAAACTTTTTTATACTTATATAATGATTCTAATTGATAGTGTGATACTATAAATATTCATATGACACCATGAAGTATCCCTTACACATTCAAGGTAAAGCCTTATTAATATGTTTTCCCCTTATATTGGTGTGTGTGTGTGTGGATATGTAAAAATATTAGGTCACTTAGTTTTAACAAATGGTAATGGTTTTTTAGAATAAATATAAAAATGAATATTGATCTTTGATTCACTTCCGCACGTAGTGATCTCCCGTATATCAGGTAGGTGGGTTATCATATACATTTATAATGAAATGAATGCCAATACCATAACACCTACCGATATTTTGAAACAATTATCTAAATACAATTGAGAATTATTGTTATACCTAAGAGGTATTGGAGTTATGAACCAATAAAACCATAATAATTAATAATAGGCAATAAAATAATAACTTAATAACTTGTTATGATAACTAGATTGTAAAATTTTTATTAAAAATTAACATGTTTTTTTAGTATACAATTACCATATGTAATTCTAATATTCATTATGTTAGTGGATTATCAATACATGTCAAGTCTTGAGGTTTGGGAATTGTTATATTTGTAATGATCCAAACTCGAACATCCAAATTCAGTTCAAAAACACATTTAGTATTTTTTTATTAAAAAGTAAATAAAAAATTTAGAGTACATTAGACAATCAAGGACCTTTTCTAGTTTAGCTTCTAGAAAATAAGGAATAAGAAAAAAATTATAATAATTAAAAAAATAGTTTTTCTTTATGTGATCTACCTCTTTAAATGAGTTGATCGATATTAGAACATCTATGATAACTATCGAAATATTTTTTAAACATGGGATGAGTATAAAACCAGGATTTAAAACCAAATGGCCCCATATTTGGGGATTATTTAGGTGTGGTGGGGTGGTAGGAAGCCAATAAAACATCCAGGAAAGAATCATGGCAAGGAGTAGGTGTATGTGTTAGGGAATGGAGGGGGTGGTAGCTTCATGTATAGA
This sequence comes from Viscum album, assembly GCA_963277665.1. NCBI lineage: Eukaryota > Viridiplantae > Streptophyta > Magnoliopsida > Santalales > Viscaceae > Viscum > Viscum album. The sequence goes on from OY728131.1 coordinate 825,055,979, forward strand.
CAATGACAGCTAAAATTTTTAGGAGGTCACTAGTCATGTCATGTGATGACTCAGAGAAGGAACATTGCTAGCTTGGTTGGTTTAGCTCGATGGGGTAGACGATTTCAATGGATTTTGGGCGATAGTGGTGCCAGAGATAAGGTGTGATTTGATTTTTTGTGGCAGGTGGATGAGATGTAGTAGACAACATGTTAGAAGAAAATTCTGGTGATGCAAGTTTCATTAGATGGGAATTTCCTTCGGCAAAAAATAATTCATATCATATCCTAGGTACAATCCCTGATGAGGTTAGATCAAGGAGAAATTTCAAGCCATGCCCTTAGATTTTGATGATTGAGAGGGTATTTATTTTCCATTTAGACAAGGCCCAGCCATTGATTCATTTATATTTCTAAATGAGAATCTTTTTTGGTCAATTGGTGTGGTTGAAAATTAATTTGTATCAGTTATGGTGGGGATTGCGTTTGGGAATCTGGACCTTGGGCCTAAATGACCATGTATTAAATTATTATTTCATGTGGTTTGATAAACTATATAAAGGTTACGACTCAAACTATAAAAGAGCATTATAAAATAAGTAAAAATAACAAAATGCTTTCAGGCATTCATAATAAAAACTATTTTCATACACTTTATATCAAATATATATATATATATTACAAATATATTAATTTTCAAAATATTTTTAAAAATAATTATCATTTTGAAGATACATTTCAAAAATAATATTTGAAAAATACTATCATTTGTAAAAGTTATATAAATAATATTCTTTAAAAAAAAATATTTATCCTTGAAAATAATTTCAAAATAATAATAATTTTTTGAATTAAAATGATACTTGAACGATCATATAAAACCTTTATGGCCACTTAGAAGTATCACATATGAAATAATGCTCTATTGTGGTCATAGGTTCACTCCCCATTCCGTTTATCTTCTTTTACATGCAAGCACTGATTTGATCATAAGAAAACATTTATTTTTCTGAATATCCATATTTCACATAAATAACCCACTAATAATTTTCCAAAATAGGCTTCAATTGTTTTGAAATTATATAATAATATAAATAATAATAATCTTTGATAAATTATTTTTTACAAAATCCAATGGAGAAACTTTATTTAAAAAATAAATTCTTATATATAAAAACATGAATATAAACGCGTTATAATTAATATAATTTATTATATTAAAATGCATCAAATTTAAAATATATGCATATAATATGGCCATGTCTAAAAAGATAGGTGAGTTTCATTGAATAAAAATATCGTTTCCAATATAAAATGATAAATTTCATTTTAATTTTTTTATATAATGTTTTTGAAAACTCAATACCTTTTAAAAAATGACAAAAATAAAAAACAAGGTTGTATTATTTTATTGAAAAACAAATACTCATTTACTCAAATAAATATTTTATATAATTTAATTCATATATTTATTACTGAAAAATAATTTCATTATAAAGGGATTTCAAAATCATAAATCGGTTTAGAAATAAAATAAAATATGAATCCCATACTGAATTTGAGGATGAAGTACCTGCTCGTATTTTTGAAATAATAAGAAGAAATAGGGAATGAGAGTGTATAATGAAATGAAAGTTGATTTTGTTTTAAAAAATTAGTGACAGTTTATTATGTAGAGTAGTATTGTGGAAACAAACTATGCATTTCAATATATAATATCATGTTCGAAATCAATTTAAGAGTCTATATTACATAATGATATATAATAATATGTTTTCAAATCATGCTCCATTCTACAAGTAGAATCCTGAAGAAAAATGATTTTAGAAAAATTTATCAAACCATATCTAGTGCATTGAAGATGAAAAATTCATTTTAAAAAGTTACAAAAATAGTTGATACATATAATTTTAAACAAAAACCAAAATATAAGTCATGGGACTTCCAATAGCTCGGGCTAAAACCTTTTAAATTTTTTGAACATTGATAATAAATATATATATATTTAAACACTTCGTCAAAATATATGACAATAAGATGACATATTGGGATCTCATTTCAATCCGAAATTAATGATAAATTTGATTGAAATGAGTAGAGAGGATATCAATTTCCACAGTTGAGAACAATAGTGGAAGGAAAAATTAGTGTGCATTTATATAAAATTTAAATTATATTTTTTTTCTAAAATGTTTAATTTGATAATGGATTCTTCATGATGCATAAATACATAATCTTATAAAAAAATATAAACCCAACCAAAATCATTGAAAAAATGATTTCAAACTAGAACATGCATTTAAAATCACAACTGTGGAAAATAGAGATTGCAGACGTCAAATGATGAAGAAAATTGAAGAAATAGATGAGATGATATTTAATAATCTTATTTCATGATTCATGAACCAAAAATGATACACAATCACTAACCAACAAATCAATTTATAAGAAAAATATTACAAAGAATAACTCATGCCCATTCCACGATTAAAACACAACCAACTTCTGTTTTCCACAAATCACTTCTCTTCTAGAAGCCAATCTCTTACATCCAGGTTTGATCCATCTTCAGCACTATAATCGTTTTTCACATCCATTCAAAATTTCATGTTCTAATCATAACTTGTGGCATAATACCATTTCAAGATGAATCACATACATGTGGCCAAGCCAAACTACACTCGAACTCCCCCTTATAAAATCATACCCTCAGTTTTTCTCCTTATCTGTTTAATATTATTCTATATATTTAATTTTTAGATATTTTTAAAATAAATATAATTATTAATATATACTTTTAGTTTAATTTATTTTATAATAAAATATGTTTACTTTATTATTCATAATTATATATATTCAAAATTTTATATATTTAAAATAGTTATACAACAATTTATAATAGTTATAATTTCATATACTTTTAAAATATATTATATTACATTTATTTTTAATATTCAAATATTTTATTGTAAATATGATTTCTCCATAATTATTATTATTATATTTTTATTTTTAAAACATTACTTTTATTAAAAATTTAACTACTTAATACACATATCATTAAAATTAAAAGTGTGTATATATATATAAGGTCAATAAAAGAAATATTATTTGTTTTTTAATTCAAACATATAGTTTGGTCTAAAATCGGTACAAAAATGAATAAACATATTGACAATATTTAAAATAAATATATTTAACTATGTATTTTTTATAAGTATTAAAATATTTATTAAAAAAGTATTATCATGTTTATAAAATTAGTAGTTGTTTATAATTTCAAATGTTAATTTAAAATAAAATATTACTTTGGGAAAACAACACTTTATTTAAAAATATTATTTTATATAAAAATTTATAAATTTATAACTTTCTCGTAGAATAATTATATATCATTACTTAAAATAAAGATATTATTCCAAAAATAATTTAATGTAATATTATAAAAATTCTTTATTATAAAATTTTGAATAATTAATAGAAATAATAAATCATTGTTTGTTTTCTTATTTCAATTATAAATAAATCCATTTAAAAATAAATTATAAATATTCTAAAATTTTTGGGATGTTACATTCTACCCACTTAAAAGAATTTATCCCTCAAAATTTCTACATCGTACTTACAAAAATTTAAAATTTCTATGTTCAGAATTATGAAAAGCTAGAACCTATAAATTCTCAATGATGTATATCTACCAAGGAGTTGAAAATAAAATTATATATTGAAGATATTTCCTAAAACAACAACTCTTATCTTTAAAGTTGTGTAGATTGTTTCTTTGATTCCAAATATAACAACCCAAACCATTACTTTTGGATTCATGACTAAAGCATGCCATGTATTTTTTATTAAAAAGTGACTAAGAAATACAAAGTACATTATAAAATAGATGATCTCTTCAAGTTTAGGTTATAGAAAATGTAGCAGATCCCTACACATTATCAGAGTTTGAAAAAATAATTAAAATAACTATTTTTCTTCGTCTATGATAACTGTTTTAAAGGAATCCATCCATATTAGTACATCTAATATTCTTAGGAAAACATGTTAAACAAATTGGATGAGAAGAAAAATTCCTACTTACAGGTTTAAAACAACTGAAAAATAATTTAAAATAAAGTTTTTTAAATATATTATAAATTTTAATATAATATATAAATATATATATATATATTTGATTTATAAAATATATTTAAAAACTTCTTTTAAAATACTTATCATTTTGGAAATACATTTCAAAAATAATATTTTAAAAAACTATCAAATTAAAAAGTAATTTAAGTTGTTTTCATGAAAAACAATCAGATTTATCCTTGAAAATCATTGGAAAATAATAATACATTTATAAATTCCAATCATACATGGTATATCTTATAAAACCCTTCCAGACACTTTGGATTATCATTGGTGGTTGTAAATCCCATTGAGGTCATAGGTTCACTCCCCATTCCTCGTTTTCGTAATTGATATATAGGGACCAATTTAATTTTAGGGAATTCATTTTATGAAGATTATTGTTTTTTATAAATATCCCATTGAAACTTCTGAAAAATATAATTGTATTATTTTCAAAGAATATAATAATTTTAAAAAATTATATTCTTTGATAAATCGTTTATCAAAATATCCTTCGTATAAATCTATATTTCAAAAAAGAATTCTTACATATAAAAGTCAGAAACAAAAAAAACATTATAATTAAAACAATTTCTTATGTTAATGTGCATGAAATGTGATATGTAAACATAGATCATGTACATATATACTAATATATATTAATTTATTTGAATTAGAATAATTTTGCACATATAATATGGTAGGATTTGTTATTGAAATTTAAATAATGGTTTCAATAAAACCAAAAACTTTTTAAAATGTGAAAAATAAAAAAAAACAAGGTTTTATGATTATTTTAAAAAATAAAACATCATTCACTCAAATAAAGAGTTTATAGAAAAAAAATTAAAATATTTAGTGATAAAAAATAATTTCATTATAAATGAACTGAAAAATGGAAATTTGTTTGAAAAGAAAATATAATAAAAATATCTTACTGAATCTGCAGATGAAGTATCTACTGCACTTTTGGAAAAACTAAGAAGCGAGATAGAATGAAATATTGTAAGGATATAATTGTTGAGAAAAGTATTATTTTCAACAATACATGTTAATGTTATTTATAGGGGTAGATTATTGAAAATAATACTCTATCTCTTTATGATAATTTTGATGCTCACCAATACCCTTAGTTATATTCTAATGATTATATATAGTATTGTAGATGAATTTATTAATTTATTTTACTCTTGAAATAACGAGAATTTTTTACTTATTTGGAATCAACTTTAGCACATTCTGAAATCATTGTTCATATCATACGTAGATAAATATAGTGCGGAATATTTTTTAGCACATTCTGTAATCACTCTTCATACCCTATGTGGATAAACGTAGCGTAAGGATGAAAAGCGTGTAAACTTTTTGAGATAAGAGAAAAGTATGGTTAAACAACAATACGTTTTCAGAAATATATAGAAGAAGAACCTTACGTTAGGAAGGAACCTTACGTTTTGGTTATCAGCAAAGTATGGAAGAAGAATCATACGTAAATTCAAAACGTTACGTTTGTTTCTCAAATGTATGGATCATCAACCATACTTTTGTAAACAAACATATGTTCTTGCAAAGTATGGATCAAGTAAAAGTATGGATCTTCTACCGTACGTTTGAGTGTTGAAGAAAAAGTATGGATGATCAACCCTACGTTTGTGTTCTACCTTACGTTGTCAACAATATGTTTGTGTTCAACCTTAAATTTTTAAAATAACGTTTGAAGACTATGTTATTATCCCTACGTTTTGAGGCCACATCATCAACCTTACGTTTGGCGTCAGAAATTTTGACAGATGATATTTATGTGCACTGATCAGTGACCTAATTTCTGGGCGGATTTCAAGCCATATTTAAAGTTGTTTTTAAAGTAGAACTTTGACTGACTCACAACCATTTTATTAATGGATTTATGATCGAATTAAGAGGAGAGTTTTATGCCGAGTCTTCAGGGAAGTTACGATCTCTCTGTAAATTCAAATTATTGAATATCCCGAAATAGAAGTCAAATTTTATGGATCTAAATGTGTAGGAGATATGCTCAGCTTTATTATATATGTTCTCTCTAAAACACTAGGTACATGAGTATGTGATCGGTTAATTATTACAAAAGTGCAAAACAGATACTACCGAAATTCACGATTGATCTGCTGATTCAAAAAAGAGCGTCAAAGATCTATTCATTCAAGAAGAAGGAACTCGATAGAAGATTCATATGTTCTACATCGAATATCTACAGTGGATCTACTACTGCTAAAGTTGTGAACTATAACTCTATATCTACTACAACTGGATCAACTCAGAACAGCTTCATCTTGAAGATCAATATTTCTAGAGACTTCGATCCATCATCTCTCAATTACATTTTGTTGTAATTGTGAAGATCAACTGGAAAAATTCTTCTAGTAATTCTTTTTATTCTTGAGTAAACATCTTCTTGTTATGTTGTGTAGGTTCGTGTTTGAACCAAAAGGCATCGTTTTTCCTTGGATTGTAAAGGTTTCAACTGCCTGTACTCAGTTGTGAACCAGTCTGTGGAAAAGAGGACCCGATAGTGAAAATCATCATGATCATTGAGTTGAGCGTTGATGGAGTGGACTAGGGGCCTTCTGTTACCCGAACCACTATACATCTTTGTGTTCTTGATTTTACATATTCCGCTGCACGATCAAATCTGATAAAGTATAAAGGATAGATCTCGTTCAAGAAAAGAGTTATCAAAAAATTGGAAAAGACACAATTCACCCCCTCTTGTGTATAATCTGTATATTCAGATCCAACAATTGGTATCAGAGGTGGTGCATCTGATAGAGCCTTAGAAAGCTAGAAGCTTTAAAGTATTATACAATAGAGCATCATGATAGATACAAGAGAAGAGATGTCGATGGTCAGAGCACCATATTTTAATGGAGACAACTATGGTTGCTGGAAATCACGCATGATAATATATCTGAAAAACCTCGGATATAGAGTCTATTTAAAGATTCTGACTCCTTATGAAATTCTTAAAAATCCGAAGACATGGAGTGCTGCTATAGAGGCAGAGTACGATATGAACTCAAAGGCTATGAATGTGATTATCTGTGGTCTAGGACTAGATGAATTTAACAGAGTATCTCAGTGCCCGACAACATATGAGATGTGGCAAACAATAGCTGTGGCATATGAGGGAACATAAAATGTGAGAAAAATGAGATATGAAACTGCCAAAATGAAATTTGATAATTTCAGAATTATTGAAGGTGATAAAATTACCCAAATGAATGGGAGATTGACAGAAATTGTCAATAACATAACAAATCTTGGAGAACCTATCAAGAAGGCTGATCAAGCGTTAAATGTACTGAGAGTACTTCCTACTCGATGGAATGGTATTTCTACTGCAATCAGAAAATCAACACCTGTCAAAGAACTAACTATGAGAGAGCTGATTGGTACACTGATGATGTATGAATCTGAAATGCAAGATGAGGCTAATGAACATAAAGTGCTTATCAAAAGAGAAGATACTTCCTTGAAGGTAACTTCACAACAAAATAATAGAATGATGAAGAACAAATAAGTCAAAGATAAGTCATAAAGATATGACTCGTCCAACTCAGTTGAAGAACTGGCTCAGCTAGCCAGAAATTTTAGATAATTATACAGCAAGAAAAGATGCTTCAAAAAATCATTTAAGGGAGATAATAAGGAAGTAAGATGTTATAAATGCAAAAAGATGGGGAATAAAAGACTAGATTTACCACAATTGAAGGATGTAAAGAAGTAGAAATTCTTCAAAAGAAATGACTTTGAGCAGAAAGACAAGAAATCTATGAAAGCAACATGGAGTGTATCTGAAGACTCTCGTAGCACTTCTGAATCAAGCTCAGAGAAAGAAGAAGTCAATATAAAAGAAAACATGTGCTTTATGGATGAAATTGATGAGGTACACTCATATTACTCCTCTGAATCCAATTCTGAATCACGCTACACAAATGAAAAACTTGCAGCCTACTGCAATATGCTTGAAGAAAGATATGACTCACTATTTATGAAACATAAGTCACTAAAAAATATACAAAAATCCATTTCAGTTGAAAGAGATACAATGCTAAAACAACATAAGGAATTAACTTATAAATACAATTCGATTAACACTAACTATATTAATTTTGAATCAAGTATAAAAAAACTACATGATGAAGTAGAATCTTACAAATAGGCTGCATTGGTTTTTACAAAAGGAGAGAATTCATTAAATGAAATTCTTGGATAAACTGTCATTAAAAAGAGGAGATTTGGAAGTTGTAGTAAAAGAGAAAAACCAAAGCTATATTAAAATTATTTTGTTCCTAGCTCTATAAAGGTTAATTGCAATTTCTGTGGGACAAAGGGACATGTAGCTAAAAACTGTTTCTTAAGAAAACCTCAACTTTGTGGTATTAAGAAAGCCTATATTTCAAAAGACTTGTATGATTCAGCTAATTTTCAAAGAACAAAGCAAATATGGATACCCAGATCATTGCTACCTAACACCCCTAGACATAAAAAAATATGGTTACCAAAGAAATTTGTTTGAATGTCTTTGTAGGTATAAGGTCACCAGAGAAGAAAATATATATGGTACAAGGACAGTGGCTGCTCAAGAAATATGAGTGGAAACTCATTGAATTTTTATTCACTCACTCAAAAGGAAGGAGGACTTGTCATATTTGGTGACAATGCCAATGGAAAAAACATTGGAATTGGAACTGTTGGAGATCAAAAAACATTCTCAATCAATAATTTAATTTATGTACAAGGACTAAAACACAATCTAATAATTATCTCTCAACTTTGTGATGATTGATATATTGTTTATTTTACTAACAATTGTTGTAATGTTTCTAAAGATGAACTGTTTAAATTTAATGCACCAAGAACTGAAAGTGTCGATACTTTGGATTTAAATTCCTTGTGTAAACAAAAAGTAAACTGATTGACTGCTAAAATAAGTGAATCCTGGATCTGGCATAGAAGACTTGGCCATTGTAATGTATATGTTTTACATAAGTTATCTAAGAAACATTTAGATTCTGATTTACCTAGTCTCAAATTTGAAAGTGACAGATTTTGTGATGCATGTCAACTTGTCAAGAAACACAAATCATCCTTCAAATCTATTAATAATGTTTCTACATCTAAACCTCTAGAACTTATTTGTATGGATTTTTTGGGACCTTCGTGAGTATCAAGCTTAGCTAGTAAATTATATGTATATGTTTTAGTTGATGACTATTCAAGATTTACATGGATTTTCTTCTTGAAATTTAAAAATAAAGATTTTACTTTATTTGAATGTTTATGCAACTCTGTTCAAAATGATGAAGGGTTAAATATAATCTCATTGAGAAGTGATCATGGTGGAGAATTTTAGAATCTTGAATTTAATTCCTTTTGCTCATGTATGGGTATTAAACACACCTTCTCTGCACCAAGAACACCTCAACAAAATGGGATTGTAGATAGAAGAAATAGAACTATTCCAGAAATTGCTAGAACTGTGATAAATGAATATAGCCTAACTATATATTTCTGGGCAGAAGCTGTAAATACACCTTGTTATATAATTAATAGAGTTTTAATTAGAACTATTTTCAAAAAGACGCCCTATAATCTCTGGAATAATAGAAAACATAATGTAAATTACTTTAATGTTTTTGGATGCAAGGTTTACATCTTAAACACCAAGAATAATCTTGGAAAGTTCGATCCAAAATCTAATGAAGGTATTTTCTTAGGCTATTCTGCTACCTCCAATGATTATAGATATTATAATAAGAATTCAATGGTTGTTGAAGAATTAGTTCATGTGAAATTTTATGAATATGATCCCTTTGAGAATAGGACAAAACAAATGGATGAACTTGACTATAATTATAACATGAGACTTGAGAATTAAAATAATGATTTTTAAAATGATATAAAATAAATTATGTCTAGTTCCGAGGAACATGATACTGGAGTACCATTAAAAACATTACCTAGACATTTTATAACCCTAAAGAATCACCATTTAGAAACTGTAATAGGTAACCTAGAAACTAGTGTTCAAAATCGATGAAACCAAGGAAACCTAGTGGAATTCTCTGCCTTCCTATCTCAACAAGAACCCAAGACTATTGAAGAATATTTAGATGATTAAATTTGGGTAATAGAATTGCAAGATGAATTAAACCAGTTTAAATGAAATGATGTTTTGGAATTGGTGGAATGACCTAAGAATTATCCTGTAATAGGAACCAAATGGGTCTTTATAAATAAACAGGATGACCAAGGCACAATAACTAGAAATAAAGCAAGATTAGTAGCTAAAGGATATAATCAATAAGAAGGAATAGACTATGATGAGAATTTTGCAACTGTAGAAAGGTTAGAAGCCATTAGAATCCTTTTAGCCTATGCATGTTATATGAGTTTTAAATTATTTCATATGGATGTTAAATCTTCCTTTTTAAATGGATATTTATTGTAGGAAGTTTATGTTGAGCAACCTCCTGGTTTTCAAAACTCTCAAAAAACTAATTATGTTTTTAAACATACTAAAGCTCTTTTTGGACTTGAACAAGCACCTAGAGCTTGGTATGAATGATTAAGTTCTTTTCATTTGAAAAATTATTTTACTGTTGGAATGGCAGACCCAACACTATTTATGAAAACTGTGAAAAATAATGTTTTATTGGTTCAAATTTATGTTGATGATGTAATCTTTGGATTAATTAATAAAGATCTTTGTCATGAATTTTCAAAATTAATGCAAGAATAATTTTAAATGGGTATGATGGGAGAATTAAATTTCATTTTGGGTCTTCAAATATCTCAAAAATATTTTGGAAATGTTTTAAATCAAAGCAAATACATTACTGATTAACTTAAGAAATTTGGTCTTGAAAACAGCAAGACATTTACAACTCATATGTGTACTAACATCAAACATTATTTGGATGGAACTGGGAAATTAGTTGACAACATGTTATATAGAGGTATGATTGGTAGTTTGTTATATCTTACTGTTAGCAGACCAGATATAATGTATTCATTATGTATTTGTGATAGATTTAAATCAAATCCTAAAGAATCCCATCTAACTACTGTTAAAAGAATTTTTAGATATGTAAAAATAACGGTTTTTCAATCTCATATTTATCCTAAAACTTTTTATTTCAATTTTATTTCATATTCAGATTCTAACTTTGGAAGTTGTAGATTATATAGAAAAATTACATCAGGTACATGTCACTTTTTAGGAATGTCTTTAGTATCATGGTCTAGTAAGAAACAACATTCATTTTTCCTTTCAATAGCTGAGGCAGAATATGTTTCTGCTGGCAGTTGTTGTGCACATGTGTTGTGAATGAAAAACACTCTTATGGACATTGGATTGAATTTTAAAAATACACCTATTTAATGTGATAATACAAGTGCAATTAATATTTCAAAAAAAAAATCCAAATAGTCATTCAAGAACCAAGAACATTGATATAAGGCATCACTTTTTAAGAGATCAGGTTATTGAAAATGATATATTTTTAGAATTTATAAATACTAAAATCCAATTAGTAGATATTTTAACTAAACAAATTCCCACTGCATGGTTTGATTTTATTAAGGTGGACCTAGGTTTATTTAATTTTAGATAATTTTTATTTTTATTTACTATTATTTATTTATGTAAATTTTATTTTGTTTATTTAATATTGTTTATTATTTTCTTTCTTTCGCCATATGCAAACTTTATTTGTTTTAAATATATGTAATAATTAGTGATTACACAGGAATCAAGGTAGTCAGAGCCATTTAGACTTCTAAACCCTTTCAATTCGGTTGAAACCCTATCAAAACCCAAAAATCACACTTTTTCTCCTAAACCCTAACCTTTAATCCTTTAGAGGCTCTCACAGAAATGGTAAGGACTAAAAGAGACGGTGATGCTGAGCCAATCAATGCCAAGAAACAATGCACTGATGGACGAAAAATCTTACAGGGCAAGGTAATCGATCTAGACAGGTTATTTCAGACAATTCTGTTGTTAAAGAAAGAACTGTCATTTCAGAATCTTGAACAGATGTTAAATAGTGAAAATACGGAATTTCTGTATGAAGTAGAACATAGATACTTCTTCCAATCTGTACAGTTTAGTCTGGGAGATACCGAGGACAGTATGATGGCTAAGATAGAGGATAGGGATTTCTCAATCTCATCAGTAGAGATTATTTAGATTCTTAACTGCCCTCATGAGGGAGTTTTTCATTTCGATTTGAAAACTAATGGAGAATCTGTTCATAAATCATAAGACATCATGTCTTTTCTGTTTGGTACTATTAAAATAATGAAAATGTTTCTCAAGGATTTGGAGCATGATCTGAAGATTTTGGTCAAATTTAATCAGACTGGAATAGCTCCACTGATGGCATAAATAGAAAATATTTTTTACCCAGATATATATATAATGTTTCTTTTGTTAAGCGATATTAAGTTAAACTTTCCAAGATACTTGATAAGGTATCTCAGATACTTCTGTCAAAGCGAGTCCCAGATGAATTTCTACCCTTTTGGTCGAATTTTTTCTAAACTATTGTTTAAGAAAGACATGGTGAGATTAGTGGATTCTCGAGATAACTGTCACCACAGTAATACGTTTAATGGTGGAACTTTGAGGAAAGTTGGATATTTCATGATCACAATTAAAGGAAACATTTTTCTAGTAATCACTAAGAAAGATTCAGAGAGTGCTCAGGCTCAACCTGCGAAGTCCAAGGAGGGGAAAGCTGAATCCAGAGTCAGCAATGTAGAAAGAAGGATTCGCTTTGTAGTGGAAGATGTTGTGGAAGACAGAACTCAGGAGGGACTTCAATCAAAAAGAAAGAGACCAGTAAATGAAGAATTCACTTCCCCTGCTTTGGAAATAACCATGGAAGCTTTATTTTCTTATTCTTTTGTACGATAAGCTGTTGTTGATAAGCCCATGGAAGATGTTACCGAAATAACAACACCAGTAAAGGGATCAGGATTTCCAGAAGAATCTCAAAGGGAGAATCAGGAACAGATTGTAGCTGATGTTGATGTTTCACTTCAACAGGAAAAAGAGATGGAGGTAGTGCCTGGTGAAGAAGTCGCCAGACCTTAGGAAACTTCGGAAAATATTATTCTTGAAATTCCAGTGGAAGAAAAATATGCAGATGAATGTGATGAGAATGCTTATGAAGCTCAAACAGAGGTACTTCAAGTGGATTTTTCTATGGAGGAGTTTTAAAACTCTAAAGAAAAATTTGTGGACCAACCTTCTCATTAAAAAAAAGAAAAATCTAATGCTGAATCATTGCCTTTAGTGCCGCTGCATCAACCTAAGAATGTGAATCAAGCATAGGGTGCATCTGATTCAAGGAAAGAAGAAGATTTAGAACATTACATAAAGGAATCTCAGTTAGAATCTGAGAACGTTTCTCTGAAAATTGCCTTAGTCTTAGAGCATTTGATGTTTCAAAAGATGAAGGAGTGTACAGTTTCAAGGAAAGAAGTTGAAATTTTTAAAGAGGATATGATGACTGCTGTTACACAATTAAAATCTAAAATGGTTATGAAGTTAGATTTATTAGATTTAATGTTGTTTATGGAGAACCAATATGCATCAGTTTCAAATAATGTTGTTAGTGGATCATGTACTTCACCTGATTTAATCAGAAGGTTTCATGTTATCATAGCTTCGAAGAGCAACATGAATTATATGATACAAGATCTTCAATATAATAGTGCTCCTTTGTCAGTGTAGCTGGACAATCAGATGTTCTTAGTGGGTCAACTGACATCTAATGAGCCATCGATCAGAATTCTGTTAAATCAGTTATCATAGAAGCTCTCAATATTTGTTGAAAAAAAGAAAATGTGAAATAGTTTTTCAGAGTCAATTTAATTGAGGATATCCATATGACTCAAGAGAACCGAGATCTCATTATCAAGCTCAAAGATGGGATGATGAAGAGACTTATGAAACAGTTTACATAAATCAAGTCTGCAATCCAGAGGAGATAGACCATGTTGCCTTTCTTGCCCAAACCTTGATTCCTATGTATATCATTGTCATGTATATACTACTGTTTTTTGAATAAATATTTCCTTCATTATTTATTTTTTTCTTTATTTATTTGTATTAATGACATTATTTTTAATATTCCAGTACTTCAGATTTAATTATTGATATATAGTTCATAATAGCATTTACTAACAGTTCAATGCAATATTAAAAGTGTTAAAATCCATGATTTTTTATTCTTTTTAATATCACAAAAAGGGGGAGAATTTGGATAAACACAACATCAAAACCTCAACATTTTATTTAGGGTAGAATTAAATGAGAAATTATAATTTATAATTATCTTTTTGGTGGAGAATTTTTTTTTAAAACTTTATAAATAATTGTGAAAGTTAATTTTGTTTAAATAATTTTAATTATTTTATGGGTTTTGTGATCATCAAAAAGGGGGAAATTGTTGAGAAATTATTGTTTTCATCAATACTTTTTTATGTTATTTAAAGGGTAAGATTATTGAAAATAATACTCGGTCTATTTATGATAATTTTTATGCTCACATATACCCTTATTTATTTTCTAATGATTTTATTTAGTATTGTGTAGGATTTTATTAATTTATTTTACTCTTGAAATAACAAGAATTTATTACTGATTCGGAATCTGCTTTAGCACGTTCTGGAATCACTGTTCATATCTTACATAGATAAATATAGTGCGGAATCTGCTTTAGCATGTTCTGGAATCACTATTCATACCCTACGTGGATAAACATAGCTTAAGGATGAAAAGCATTTATAATTTTTGAGATAAGAGAAAAGTATGGTTAAACAACCATATGTTTTTAGCAAAGTATGGAAGAAAACCTTACGTTAGGAAGAAACCTTACGTTTTGGTTATCAGCAATGTATGGGAGGAGAATCGTACGTAAATTCTAAACGTTAGGTTTGTTTCTCAAATGTACGGTTCATCAACCTTACTTTTTTAAACAACCATACGTTCTTGAAATGTATGGATCAAGTAAAAGTATGGATCTTTTACAGTACGTTAGAGTGTTGAAGAAAACGTATGGATGATCGTCCCTACATTTGTGTTCAAACTTTCATTGTCAAACCTATGTTTGTTTTCATCCTTACGTTGTTAAACTTATATTTCAAGACTATGTTATCAACCCTACGTTTTGAGGCCACGTCATCAACCTTAAGTTTGGCATCGGAAATTTTGACAGACGATATTTATGTGCAGCGATCAGTAAGCTGATTTCTAGGTGGATTTCAAGCTGGATGTAAAGGAATTTTTAAAGTACAACTTTGACTGGTTCAAATCCATTTTATTAATGGATTTATGATTGAATTAAAAGGAGCATTTTATGCCGAGTCTTAATGGAAGTTACGACCTCTCTGTAAATTCAAATTTTTGAATATCGCGAATCAGAAGGTGAATTTTGTGGATCTAAATGTGCAGGAGATATACTCTGGTTTATTATATATGTTCTCTCTGAAACACTAGGTACAAGAGTATGTGATCGATCTATTAATAAAAAAGTGGAAAATAGAGACTGTGGAAATTTAAAATTGATCTGCTGATTCAAAATGGAGCGTCAACGCTCTGTTCTTTCAAGAAGAAGGAACTCGATAGAAGATTCTCCGGTTCTACATCGACTATATATTGTGGATCTACTACTGCTGAATTTTTGAACGATATCTCTATATCTACTACAAATGGATCAACTCGGAACTGCTTCGTCTTGAAGATCAATATTTCTAGAGACTTCGATCCATCTGTTGTCAATCGCATCCTATTGCAATTGTGAAGATCAACTGGAAAATTTATTTCAGAAATTCTTTTTATTCTTGAGTAACCAGATTCTCATTCTAAGCTGTTTAGGATAGTGTTTGAACTAGAAGGATTTGTTTTGCCTTGGATTGTAAAGGTGTAATATTCCTGTACTCAGTTGTGAACCGGTCTGTAGAAAATAAGACCAGATAGTGAAAATCATCAAGCTCATGGAGTTGAGCGTTGGTGTAGTGGAATAGGGGCCTTCTGTTCCTTGAAACACTAAACATATTTTTGTTCTTGATTTTACTTATTCCGCTGCACGATCAAATCTAATAAAGTATAATGGACAGAACTCATTCAAGAAAAGAGTTATCGAAAAATTGCAAAAGACACAATTCACACCCTCTTGTGTATAGTCTGTAGAATCATATCAAATAATAAAAGGTTAGTTCTTTTATAGGAATGTATGATGTTTTATATATATAGTAATTATATGGAAACAAATTATGCATGTCGATACATAATATCTTGTTTGGAATAGATTTAAGAATCTTTACAGATATATAAATATATAATAATAAATTTTCAAATCATGGTCCAAACTAAAAATTGAGTCTTAAAGAAGGAAAGATTCATAAATATATATTAAAAATTAGCTTGTCTATTAATGAATAAGAATTAATTTCAACAAGGTTCACAAAATATTATATACATTGAATATGAAACAAGCACTGAAATTGAAGTTTTAGTACTTCTTTTAGCCTACGATACAAGATGTGAACAGATTTGAATTCTAGTAACGAATATATATATATATATATACATATATATATACATATATAAACATTAATAATACAAATTTTTAAAGAAGTTTGAAATGAAGGAACTTGATTTGCTTTGGAATGAGTGATAAATTTGAAATAAGCGAGTAGAGAGGGTATCAATTTCCACGGTTGAAAACAATAGTGGAAGGCAAAATCAATGAACAATTATATCAACTAAAATATATATATACACACATATATATACATATATTCTATCCTATTTAAATTTTATGGAGGCTTCTTTAGAATATTTAGGTCCATAATCATACATAAAATGATCCAAAACCAACTAAATTTTTTGTCAAAATCATTTCGATTTAATACATTTATTTAAAATCACTACTATGGTAAAGAGGGATTGTATACATAAACCAAGGGATAAAATTGAAGAAAAAGATGATCAAATATTTAATAATTCGATTCCATAAACATTCAAGCAGTAAAAATTATCCCAACACCAACCAAAAAATCGTATTATGTGGGGACGATGGTGAAGAACACTCGAAACACTTGTATGGTTGAAACCTAATCCACATCCATTTTTGACAAATTAGTTCACTTTTGGCAACTGATCTCTTTCTCCCAGGATCAAACTGCTCAAAGCCCTTTCATGATCTTTCCCACTTTCATTGCTCAATCCCTCATTTGTGGGGGGAGTCCCCTCTCTAGAAGAATATCATACCTATGGCCGAACCTGACTGCAATGGACCTCCCCTTATGAAATTGAACTCTTAATTATTCTCTTTATTGATTTTTCATTAGAAATATATATATATATATTCATATTATCGATATTTTAAAATAATTATAATAACACTTATATTTGTATTGTTTCTTTTATTTTATAATAAAAATTATTAACTTTATTATTCATAATTATGAATATTTAAATTTTTATTACGATAAATATTTATTAAAAAATTTATAAAATTCATAATTTCACATATATACTAAATAAATTAAATTTAATTTAATATGATTATTCAAATATTTTAATAATAATATATATTCCCTTTAATTATTATTATTTTTATTATTAAAACAATACTTTTAATATATAATTAACCACTTAATACAAAAATCATTAAAACTATAAATATATATATATATATATATATTTAATGGAAACGAAAGAAACTATATATTTTTTGTAATATGAAAATATAGTTTTGTATTAAGATAATATAACTTAGAATTAAAATATTTTAAATATAAATAAATGATAAATTTATCAATGTTTTTTATAAATATAAAAAAAATCTTAAAACAAAATAACACCATGCCTATAACAGAAATATTTTTTTTATAATTTCATTTATTAATTAAAAATCAAATATTATTTCTTGAAAATTGTAATTTATTTAAAAATAACATAACATAAGATTTAGATACTATAATTGTTTCATAAGATTATAATATATCATCATTTATAATAATGGTATTATTCAAATATAATAATTTAATTTAATATTATTTATACGTTTTATTATTTAATTTTAAATATTTAAATTAAGTAATAATTAAATGATTATTTTTATTTATTTAAATTATAAAGCAATCCATTTAATAAGAAATTATTAATATTATAAATTATTTTGGATTTTATATTATCACTCTCAATATTTTTAAAAAAATATCGCATTATATATAAATCCTCGATATGAATTTACCTATAATGTTGTTTATTTTAATATTCCATTAATTTTTGGAGATTTACATGTGATTAATATATTATATCTCATAGATTATGTCTTTTACCATTTTATACAAAATTCATATTGTCTCACGTTCCACACACACAAATGAAAACTCTCTCTATCTCTATCTCTCCCAAACACATAATATGTTCCAGGTTATATAGCATCTTCTATTATATATCACTTCTACATGTGTAAATGTATGTTTATAGTCTTCATAAAATAATTTATTGAAATTCATTATTATTTATTCTGGTTATATTCATATTATTTACATACCTTTTAAGTTATTTCTTCTAAGTTGTCTATTAAACAAGTATGTACACAAAATTTTTGATATCTCTGATTTTATAATATACTCTTCCTATAATGATATTTTCATAATTTTTTTTTAGAAATCAGTACATAACATAATTTATTATGAAATTTTTTAGTTATTGAGGAAAACAAAACTCTTTTTTTACATTCAATGATTATTTTCTTATCAATTGTAATATTGTTAGGGGTTTCATTTCAAAATATATTTCCTTTTTATAAATTATTTCTCTATTATCTATCATATATTCTATGACATTTATAAAATGTTACGGAATCTATTCCTTAATAATTTCTCCTTTATTTTTGATGTATTGTTTTTTCATTACAAAACTTATAAGATTATAGATCACACCATTAATTGTTGTAAAGAGTATCTCAATCTCTATTTACCTTCATTTGGATTATGTTCTATATCATACTATATATATCTCTTGTTGCATTTTTTCTTTCTCCAATATAAATATTATTTAACTATTGGATGTGTTCCATTTATTTTCCAATCATTTATAAAAAATATATAATATTGACTTTTCTATATTCAATTTTATCTATAAGTTATGAATAACTATATTTCACAAGTCTATTTGATGTTTTTTTACCTAAAATGGGTTACCATTAATTTGATAGGTGAAATATTGAAAATTTTATTGACATTATATTTGTATGGATAACTGTTGTTTACTAAAATAGAATATTGTAAGTGGATCCTTATGGAATTTTCAGTATTCTAATTTTTATTTATTTGTTATTTTTATATTATTAATTAATTATACTTTTATATTTTTTGTGGGACATAAAATTATATATCCCTATATGAATTGATAAGTATAAGGAGAAAATATTGATTCGATATATGGTATATGCCTAATAATTTAGTTAATATGTCTTAGAATAAGACCTCGATGATATGGTTATAATTCCATGGTGATATTGGAATGATGTCCAACATTATGTATTCTATCATTTTAAAATTCAATTTTTTTCCATTTGATAATCTATTTCTATTTATTTAATTTTATTATATGTTCATTTACATAGAATTTATATCATTATTATTTTTATTCATATTATGTACATCATTGATTTTAGGTGTTGGTATTCAATACACATTATCTTTTAGTGTGTATAGAATCTCACCCTTTCATTTTTTAATTTCCCTTGGAAACAATTAGGAATACTATGTAGCATTTAAGAATAATACATGGGGTAATAAAGAATATTTATAATTTTTTAAGGTAATTTAATATTTAATGTATTCTAATGATCAAATATGAATCTATAATTTAACACTATTAATATTTTGATTCTATGAGAATTCAATTTAATAACTAATAATCAAAATTGAGAAAATTCAGTCTGAGTGGTAAGGGTTTTTACCATATTTTTTTAGTAGAAACCTGAAGAACTATATTTCTAAGAACGCTATTAGAGAACAAAAAATTATGATAAACCCTAGGAAAAGTATATATAATTTTCATGAAATGGTAGAATATTTTATATGAAATCAAAATAATCATATAGAAATCATATACTATGATTTAAAATTAATATTGTTTTTCATGATTTAATTAGTAGATGTAGTTATTTAAAATAACACCTAATAGAAGTATTAAAAATTGTGTTAACTCCTTTATTTAGGGTTTGGGTTTCCCCACTAATAAAATAATGAAATTGGTGTGGAGTTGAGAAATATTTTACTATATAAGGGTAGTTAACAATGGTTATAAAAAAAATTCCAAAAATATATCATTTCATTTAGGAAAATTGAAATCCTACAGTAGAACCATTAATATATTGGTGTGAGATCATTAGATTTATTCCTTGGTAAATATAATTATTTCACTACGATGTAGTGAAATGGAGATTGTTAGTAGGGTTTTATACCATATAAATGGTGATTTTGATCAATATGGGTTATATATTAATGTTACATAGAAATAGCATGTGATTGAATACATGAAATGAAATTATTTTAAGTAATGATTTCATCAGAAAAATTCCCCTTGATCGAAAAAGACCTATTGTAATGTTATTTTGGAATTAATGAAAAAGGTAAGTGAAAACTATGATAGAAAATAATAATTACATTTCAATACTAGTGTTTTGGGTTTCAATTTATATATACAATTTTAAATGAAAGATCAATCATATAATTTAGGGATTTATAGTAGTCTATTAAATCTAATTAGACTAATAAAATTTTTTCCATATGAATAAGTAGTAACAAATACTATCAAGACTATAAATGAGACCTCAATATCTTATATTTTCAATGGCAATAATGAGACCAATATAAAATTAGTGTGTTATTTAGAATGAAATGTTGAGAAGACGACTAAAATAAATGTTTAATTTAAAAAATAAAGTAATTATGGGAACAAATACACTTGGAATTTATTGATGGACATGGGAGTTTTTCATATGTATACTAAAAATAAATAAAACTCCTAAATTAAATGGCCTGAAATATGAATCAAATTCCTAATGTAACAATTATCATGAGATGAGATAATATTTTTTATTAATCCCTCTTACATCAAAACATTATACCATAGAATACATTAAGAGGGAAAAATTATGATTCTATAATTACTATGTTTGATTCTATAGTCCCAAATGATGTCATTTCATGTGCTTTGATTGTAAACTCATAGGTAACTATTATAATAATTGATTGTGGATCTATTCTCTCTTTTACTTAATAAATGTTTTCATATCACTTTTAATGATCCTATATGATTGTCAAGAAAGTGTTTTGGGATAAATCACTGAAAAAATATATTATCCCAAAGAATATATATTTTTTATGCACATATTATAATTCATAGAACTAATTTAGTTACAAACATGATAGTTATATAATTTTGGACATTGATTTATTTCATCGGATGAGTTGACTCTCAAACTCTATGGTAAAATTTTTTAACCAAGGAAAATAGGTTATGATATGGAATTAAGATATATAATCAATTTATAGAGGATGAAATATTAAGAAAACTAGTTTAAACAAAATTAATTAATTAATAAACTGAAGGTATTAAAGGTTCTGACATATTATGATTTATTTATCATATTCATAATATTGGTCTCTCTCATTTTATTTAATATTATAATTAAAAATATAAGTAAATTCATTTATAGTAATTTTTTATAAATAAAAACATTAAAATTACTATGTGAAAGATATTACTATAAAAACTAATGAATCATATATATTAATGATACCTAAAGAGGGTGAAGAAAATTAAACCCATATTTTAATACAAATTAATTGATTATTTATTAAATAATTATTCACATAATACAATCTGAGATGATAATCAGGGCTACTATCTTCGAAAAATTCTCTACATAATATAATAACAAGATACATCATTTTAAAGAAATTATTTAAAAACACTTCAAAAAATTCCCTTAAAATTCCATTTCCCATCTAAACCTACATGTGATAAATAATGGATGTCTGTAAGAAATGAGTGAAATATAATTCACCTTAGGGTATAGTCAAAGAATAACATAAGGTAAATAATTTCATGTGAGTAAAGAGGCATATCAGTGTAACATAATATGGGTGATAATCATAAACATTTTCATCAAAACACGATATAAGATGATAAAAAGTGGACAACATTAGAATATGTCAATAACATAATATAAGAAATCATGGAAATAAGTAAAGTTTAACCACTGAGATATCATAAAATAATAATCTAAGAAAATGTTTTCAGGCACCAAACATAGTATCAAATGTGATAAAAACATTACCTAATTCATTGGAGGGTAGTATAATTATAGGGACACTCATCACATTCAAAACATGTACAAGAATAAGCGTGTCACATTGATAATAAAACATAATGATATATTTAATCACTTATAATCCCAAATTTATAAGTGTAAGTTATATTAATTTTATTGCCAAATGACCAATGGATAGGTACATCTAGGTGAACAAACTTCAGTGTAAATGGGGATGGTTATTCACTACACAAATATTTCCACAGAAAATCATAGGATCATTTCGGTAGCATAATGGAGTTACATTCTGATTCATGGAAGTTATTAATGAGAGTGAAAGGTATCCCTAGTCCCATGTAAATTCTAATAACAGCAAACAAAATGTGTAAAAACATACCCAATAATGAAAAATTAGATATAAAAATACATAATATAGATGTGGTTCTAGAATAAAGAGGTGAAGGATATGATTCCTTACCTTGATATGGAACCTATCAAAGTGTAGGAGCATATTATTAATATATTGGGAACACCTTGTAAGGTCACTTGATTAATATATTTGTAGAGACTATAGTCTATAATAGTTTTTAGTGAATTGAAAGGGTGGGATGTATGGTTTCTTATAGAAAAAGTGTTCTTAATTCTTTATTAATTTCAAAAACTAGTTTTTTGTAATATATATGACAAAATACATAAAACCACAAACTATAAAATAGTTTAGGTAGATGTATTCTATCAAAGATGAGTACTTCATAATATTTTTCAATAATATTAATATAAATATTTAAATTAATACCCTTGGTTATATGGAAGCGAGTCATGATTCTATAGAATTTATTTTATGACATTAAAATATTATATATGATTTAAAGGATTAATTAATGGTTTCTGAAATTAATAAAATTACATAAAAAATACATCATTTTTATGAGGAATAATTTTTTTCGGACAGTCATTGTCGTATTATTACATTAGTTTTTGGATTTTATGATGTCGTAATAAATAATGTATATTTATAACATATTTAATTTTATACACAAATTCTACTATTTATAATAATTATGAAGAATTCACCATAAAAAATTTCAATATTATGATTAAAAATATATTTTTTCAATATCATAATCTAAATATGGGAATTTACAATTTTAAATAAAAATACCAATTTACTAAAAAATACTATTTTTATGAAATTACCATTTATTGGAACCTTATAAAAATTACAATTGGCTTCATAATTTTTTTAATCATTATATTAAATATATATTATTTAATAATTATATTTTATTAGAATAAGAGTGATTTAAAAAATGGTTTATTTCTGGAAAAAACAGTGACTTGATTGAAAAAATATATTCCCCAAAATAAAAAGTTGAGTTTTATCATTTCAAAATAAAATTTCTATCATCATCAACAATTAATCCTTTATAAAGTAACAGAATCATTATTTAATGAAAATAAAAAATATTAAAATTCATACAGTTAGGGTTTAGATACAAAACCCCTTATTATACCAGCGTATTCCCTAAGGGTGAGGTGGGTGATGGTGATACTTCCATTTGATGGATTGGGGAAAAAATTTTGGGTTGTGATCTCAAAAACACTTAACTTCTCGAAGAATTTGGGAATCTTATGTTGTAGTTTTTAAATATGAACTTGGTCTTGGTCAACAAGAAATCTCAATGATTTTATTTTCCTTTTAAGTACATATAAGTGTGCTTCATAGGTCGTGATCCTACTAGTTGATTCTATCACTCTTTATGCCTTTGTAAATTATACATTATCATAACCCTTAAAATATAATAATTATAATAATCACTATACAAAAATTATATTATAAATTTTTTTGATTTTAAAGGTATTTAAAATTTGACAGTATATAACTTATAACACTCTAATATAACAAATGTAGTGCATGCGTTTTCTATAATATCCTTACTTAAATATGAATTAATTCTTTTAGAAAGGGGATTTTATTTATAAAACACTAATTCAATACATAGACTAATTAAAATTTTAGAATAGGAATATTTTAAGGGAAGTAATGAGTTCTCTGTTTTATCCTAAGAATAAAAGTTTATTCCCTCAATAGAAAACATATATAGAGTCACGTGTATTTTAACAATATCTAAAAATATTTTTCATTGGTAAGAGATAATTAAAAATAGGAGGATTATATTTCATTAATGTTGGGGGTATAATGAAAAAAATTTGAATTAAAATATATATTATAATAATTGTTTCCCGTAAATTATAACTATAAATTATAAATTGGTAAATTGGTAAATTTTCACTGGATTTTGATGATATATACCATAATCTTATACATTTTTATCTATTAATGATTATACATTTTAAAATAATTTTTTATAATAAATATTAATTAATCTATAATGGTATATTTTATATTAAATTCCACACATAGAGAAAATTACTATTTTACGTAATTAATATGGAAAATTATATATGAAGGATTAATAAACTCCATAAAAACATGTTAATTAGATGATAAAGAAATCCAAATTGCTTATGTTGAATTTGGAAGTCCATAATGTATTAATATCCCAGAAATATGACATATAATTACCCTCTAATTTCAAGGTGAATTATTTTTTAAATATTAATTAATTTTTTGCACCTCAATGAATTATTATCATTCACGGTGTTGGTTAGGTCCATCAATTAGGTTTCATGGAGTCAGATCTTAGTTAAATCTATGATGTTGTATCAGGTGGGATATCATCGCAAGATTCCTTGATGTTATGGTGTGGTGGGAAGCTAATTATTGGATCATCATATAACCATTAAGTACAATGGAATGATGATTAGAAAGAAGGAATAAGTTACATAACATTATGAAGGCACAACTGTGCGACATATTGTTCAAAGAAAGATTTCAAGGTTTAGATGAGGGCCCTTACAGTACGATGCTTGTAGATGATGAAATTTGTCATATCATTGAACATAAGTGTCATGTGGTTTGGTTTGATAGGCATGAGGAAATTATTTATGGGATGTGAGGATCTGGTTTAATGTTTTTTCCTTGGGTGTGGTCATGATGTAGAGATTTTCCAATGAAATAATACCTTCCATACGAGTATTGGTAAAGGCACAATGCCAGGAACTGGTTGCATGAATCCATAATGTGGGGACCATGTATGATATTTCATTATAGTATAACCACCCTAGGTTACATATTTAAGGTTATTTAGGGAAGGGGTGAGGACTTTAGTCTAGGGGTATTCATGTTGTTACCAGGAGGGTCCATGCAATTATGTTTCCTGAAAGGTATGTTCCATGTTCAGTACTATCATTTTAATAATCCTAGATTTTATTTTTATGGTTTAGTTTGGAAACATCACCTCATAAAATTTTATATCTCCCTCATCCTACTTCGTTGATATTGAGATGTATTGGATAGATTTTCGATCTTTTAAATGTAATTTTATGCTCATACCCCCTTCTCCCATGATCATTTTAGGTGTTTTTCATTATAGTGACATTTACCTAAAATTTCTATTCCTTTCTATGCATTAGTTAACCTCATTTTATTATTGGTTTCCCCTTAAAATAAATTTATAGTGGTTTTTGGGAATTATTTTAGGTTTCCACATGACTACAAATAAAATGAATAGTTTTGCTTGGTCAGTATACTCAATCAAGGTAGGGGTATGCAGTCATTACCATGTTTTGAATTTCATATAATGGTGTTTGACCAAACATTTTTATGAGTGTATAGATTATCAATGTGAATACTTGATCTTAGTATTGGGATAATTTATTATGATTTATTTATGTAGTTCAACCATTTGAGGGGGATTTAATGGAAATACCTTAGAAATTGTGTAATCCCACCTCATATTGATATTAGTGGTTGTGTTGTCCACCTATTAATTGATGCCTATAGTTGGATCCTCATGATTATCAAATGATGTTGTGATCCAATAAGATGGTATTCAGTCATGAATGATTCTATTAACTAGAGGGATTAGTAATGGGGAATAAATATGGTCGTTCTAGATGATTTTGGATTTGGAATGGTTCACTACAGATGTTTTTCTATTTATACTACTTATGAATATTTTCTTATTGAGATCCATGTGATATTAACATACTTATGAATATAACCAAACCCTTAGTGTTGTGTTAATAGGTCAATAGTTGATGGAGAGTAATATGTAAATGGTTAATTTACAGAGGGTATGATTTGATATGTATGAGGATGGAAAATGGAATTACTTCCATAGACTACATCCTAAGAAATAAATAATATGTATAACCATGGGGAATTACTGAAGGGGATTGGTTGGATTGTGTGAGAGTATTCCCATTATGATGGATTCCTTAGACATATCAAGGAATATGGGAGTTATCCATGGGACCTTTGTCTAATGGATGGTTTGGATTATGCTAGAGGTTGGTTATTATGATTCCTTCCTCTAATCACGTGAATTTTCCTAATAGAGGGGTTTTAAGGAGATGAATATTCCTTAATAAATTGTTATAATGTAAAAGTGAATTATGATTATTGTGGCCAAGATAGCAGTTGATGAACCATATATATTGTCCTGATATAAATTTATTTATATCACAATATAAACCTTTATATAGATGTTGTAGATATTCTAATGATATGCTGGTGGATTCTCACTTAGTTGTTTTTACTCACACTCTACATGCATACCGTAGTGTACAAAATGAATTTATTTTCATGATCTATTCAACTTAAATTGACTTATTGTGGAATTCTATGCATGCAGATATGGAATAGGATTTAATGATATGATGGGACATACTATGTGGTATTTTTTTGACTCAAACATAATTTTTTTATTTTTATCATTGTATATATAATTATTAGAAAATTGTGGGGGAACCTCTTGACTTTATTTTAATTATGATTACATTTTATTTTTGATATTTTAGTTGAAGTATTGTATGTCTACTTCCAATGGATTATTTCTCCATTATGTGTATTTGAATTACATTCATTATGATTAATCATGATGTTTATATGATATCAAGGGTATAATGTATCAATTTAATGTACTATTTACTGAACACTAGTTGGATTCCTATTTAATACATGGAGGAATGAATTATATCTCAAGTATTTATACTATAGTGCCAATTGGTAAGGCTAGGGAATCAAAAAAAATTTATCAGATCCCCTTCCTTTTTCAATAGATTAATAGTATAGAGATACGTTTATCAGATCTCAAGTGGGAAGATATGAATCTACCAAGATATCACCTAAATAGGAGAAAATGGAGTTTCTAGAGTAATGATATAGATTTAATTTGTTGTGTTATTACAATTCCATTATATTCTTTAGTTATTATTATGTTATTATGGTTTATTGGATTTTTCTCCCAAACCTTGATGAAATAGTTGTGAGTTTATAAAACATGGATTTGAACATAGGTTCATATGTTATGATCCAAATTTATTTTGATTAGTATAATTTTTAATTATGTTATGTACAGTAATAAGATATTTTTTTCCCTGAACAATATATTTCTGATATCAAATTAATTTAAAATGTGTATGTCATCTATTATATTTATAATGAATATTCCTAATTTGTAGGAAAAAAAGTTACAATATTTGGAATTGGGTAGTTCAATGTAGACCCTTAGGTATTATTTTATTGGTTTTTATGCGTTTGAGGACCGGTTAATTATTTAATTTTTATAGGTTGATTGTATTTAAAATGTTTTTGTGAGCCTCTTTTTTGGAATTTACAAAAATTCCACCTCAATGATGCCCAATTATGTAATATTGGGAAAATATAGAGTATGTTCATATATTAGAAAATACCTCTATTATACCTTTATATTTCTAAAAGGAGGAGGCTAATCATGATCCTAATACAACTCCTATGGTTCTGGAAGAAGATTCACATCATCAGTGTGTTTTCCATCTTATACTAGTGGTAGGTGAATGAGATCATTTTAAAAGACCTATAATTGTATATTTCAAAAATGATTTAATGTATAATCACCCACTTATATTAAATATTATTAGTTTTCGTTCATATGTTTATGAATTGGTCAAGATCAATGAGGTGAACTAAGCGCTAGTAGAGACGACCTATGAATAGCTATAAATTCTCATTGCCTATATATTATAGGGAGTCGCTGAGATGTGGTGGGGTTAAATGGTTTATGATAGGAGTAATGATGTCCTATAATGGGAGGTCTTCAACATCCTATTCATTGACTATTTCCCCATGATTTATTGATTCAAATCAAAAATAATATTTTGTTGAGTTATTTTATATTATGATTTTTCAGATAGAGTAATAATGATGCTTTGGAGAGTTGATACATTTTCTACAATATGGTATATTAATGAAGCTTAAAAATTGCATAGAATTAGATTAGACTTCAACATGAAATCAGGAACTAGGTTAGGATATTAAACCTAATACCTTAAATTATTGTGTTCTATATGTATTTCACTGTTGATAAGGGAATAATAGAGGACAGTGCAATATGTTTTATTTATATTATTGTTGGGAAATGTTGTGGCCTTACATATGGTGATTTTAATGCCTCTCACAGTCGTATGAATATTAGATTTTAAATTATGGAAATATGAATCCCCCGGAAAATTATGAAAGGTATTTATTTATATGAGTACCTCTTATTAGGGTTATCAACCTTATTTTTAAAAGTGGTGGATAATTTCCATAGGTTATGTGTGTATTTTTGTATATTTAGTTAGGTTATTGTGAAGAATAGAAATTTGTTATCAACGATTAGTGGTTTGTTTGATTTGTTGTGGGGAGATTGACAGCTCTATACAACTGATCTATGGTTCGGTTACAATCTATCACAAGTTATGGTGAAAAATGTAACAAAGGATATTATTAAGAGTATGTATGGATTATGTGAGTACATTGTGATTTTATTTGGAAAAAAATGTGTCAGTGAATCTTAAGGAACTTAGGAACATTATTTTATATCCCTATATAGAATATCTTTTCATAGAATTCATGGATTATATAATGGTATATTCATGGGCCTAAGAGACACATTTCCAGTTTATATAGGTTGTATTATGTATTATTCCAACACTTCAGCTTTATGAAAATTACATGACCTATATCTTATTGATTCAAGAGATGTATATACATGGGGATGTAATATCATAAGCAAATATCACGATTGATTTATAGAATTTGAAGGTGTAAATGTATTGGGAATGATCCATGAATGTGTTTTGGATTTGATTTTTGTTATCATTAGGGTATTATATATTATTTATTGAATATGTATCTTGCATAAAATCACCCATGATACGATTGAACAGTAAGGGAGTAGGGTTTGAGTAGATTAGTCTGTGTGAAAATTCAATCAAGGATTTAAAAAAGCTGTTTTTGGTTTATAGAATTTAGATTATTCTAGAGCTATAGATTGGATATTTTATATATTATAATTCATTAGGATTTGAGCTATTATAATATAGGGGGATCAGGTGGTAGCATATAACTCTCTCAAGATTTGACCCTATGAGAAAAACTACACTACCCATGATCGAGATATTGCTACCTTAGTTCACACCATGAAGGGTTTGAATCACTGTCACTTGAGTTAGATAATTTTCATAAATAGATATATATTATAATATCTTATAGTATATATTCTGCAAGTGGTAATTGATCCTATAATATATGTGTTTGTTCAAGTACACACAGACCTACGATTTTGATATAGAATATACCATGTTAAAGAGATATTTCATCATTGATCATCGTACTAGGATGGATCATGAGAAGGGAGTTAAGACATATTATGACTAATGTATACTGATATGCTTGGTTATTGATTGAACTAAGGATGAGTTAGAGGACAAGGACACAATGACATATGCTCTCATAGTCATTTCCACTTAGTTGGCGGATTAAGTGTTGGTTTTTAATAATCTTGATTGAGATTTCTTTATAATGTGAGAATCAATCATAGTAGATAACCAAGTTATATGATGATCTCAATATGAGTTAATGTAACCCCCTAGATTTTATGACATATTTCCCTTCAAATAAATTAAATTTCATTTATTTCTTGAGATATATGTAACCCAATGTCTAAGTTAACTATAATGTAACTTATTTTTATAACATATCCTTTATAATGGTGGTGTGAATATTAATATTCAATTTATAGAAAAATAAATTCCCACATTTTTATTGAAGGAAATGTATTGATAACTATGTGATTAATTTTTAAGAAAGTCATAATGCATAAAATTAAATCATTCATTTGAAATTGATCTTATTTCATTTTCAGAGATGATAATAAAATTTATTTATTTCAATTAAATAAAATGAATTTGGAAAACTGAAATTTATTTTTGATATCAGTGTATAAAAATTATGTTAGGGTGACTTTTTTTGGTTTTTATAAAATGAAAGACTTTTTAGTGAAAATTGAACGATATAGATTTTTTCAAATACAATCTTTTATAATAATTAAATAATTAAATTTTAATGTATTATAATATTTTGTATTTTATGTAAAAGTAAAATCTGATACAATATATTTATAATAATCTAATTTATTCTATTTCAATAAAAAATATTCATGATATTTATATAAGTAATTTTGTATAGATTGAAATATAATTTTGTAAAAACTATTTTTATTGTTTTTTATTCAACAATATTAATATTTATTTTTTTCCAATTCTGTAGACATAATCTTAAAAATGGGTAACATATTTGTAAATAGGATGTTAAAATTGTGTAAATAAGCACCATTTGTTTCATTATAAATAGTAATTATGGTAAATATTTGTCACATTAGTAAGGACAATATGGGTAAAACAATGTTAATACCATGAGTTAACGTCTCAAAATCTACCCAAAAATGATTTTATTTCATTAGATTAATGTAATTCAGTCATAGAAATCCAAATTTTAAATATTTATAATTTTTATTAAATTTTCTCTTAATAATATAATTTATATTATTGTAACTATAAAAAAATCCAAAATGCCACTGGTTTGAATTTAATATACCTAAAATTTATTCATAATTACAAATGGTGAATATTTTCTGTCATAATGCATTAATTTAATTATCAATTATTTTTTCATAGTAATTTATTTTTTATATTTATTGATTAAATAATTACCCTAAATTCTTACACAACGCCAACACAGTGCTAGTACAAGTAGTATAAAAATCATGGATTTTTTTACAACATTAAATGTAATATTTTTTAGGTGGTTTATAGTGACCCATGAACATTATAAATCCATATAACATATTAGGTATGTTTTAATGGTTTATATCTGAATTATATTACTAAAGTCCTTCATTTTAAATAAAATTAAATGAATTTTCTAAAAAAGTACATTAAGTATTTTTTATGTAAACTAATATTATATTAATAAATTTAAAAATAATTAAAAAAATGAATGAATACAAGTAGGGTGATTAATGATGAAAAATATAACTCATTGTACATTTATCTGTTAATTTTTTACTTATAAGAGTTATATTGAATCTTTAGGATTGAAAACATTACTAACATAATTATGGTTAAAATCAATTAATGAAATGGTTAATCCAATAGATAAATCATAAAATGACACCAAACCCCATCTAAATTTCATTATTTTAACAGCCTATAATGATAAAGGGTTAAATGGATAAATGATATGACTCATGTCAATATGTTACACCTTCCTTTTCAGAAGCCTACCTGATTAGAACACCTAAATTAAGTTTTCTTGTCCTTGAGTAGTGATAAGGATGGGTGACCCTCTAGGTTGTTTCCCATGTTGTGTGTGAGTGAGTACAAAGAACACTGGAAATGACATGTGTTGACCTATTGGGATAATCATTAATTAGATGACCTGTTCAGGCATGTGGGTGGGCCCCATGGTGGGGACCATGTGTATGTTAGGCTACTTGTGGAACCTGGCGGGCCCGGACCCAAATTATATTTTAAGGTGAAGTGTATCTATTTTTAATAGGGCTCGATTTTTAAATTTGGTTTCATAGGAGGAACTCAGCCTTAAGTGTGGTGCACTAACTAGGTTGCGAAGTAAGATCCACAACAAGAAAATTTTTCTCTAGGGGTGTTGTCAATGTAACACCCCAGAATGATAAGGCGTTAAATAAATAATTTATATGACTCATGCCAATAAGGTTCACCATCATTTTTAGGATCCTACCTGATTAGAACTCCACAGTTAAGCGCGATTCTCCATGATTAGTGATCCTAATGGGTGACCCTCTAAGAAGTGTCCATGGGTGAGTGTGAGTGATGAAAAACCACACTAGAAAAGACATGTGTTGTCCTATGGGGACAGTCATTAATCAAATGACTTGTTCATTCGTGTGGGATGGACCCATGGTGGGTACCATGTGCCTGCGGGGCAACTAGTGGAACCTGGCGGGCTAGGACCCAAGGGCCATATTAAAGCGGGGTGTGTGTGATATCAGCAGGGCCCATTTGGTACAATTTTACAGAAATATTTAGAACATTAAATCTTTTTAATTGAATATTTTGTTACATGGAATAATTTTTAATAATAATTAATTTATTATGTATTATTTCTTTTAGTAATTCAATGTGTGTCCTTCCCCACCACTATAAAAGGAAAACCCTTAAAATTTTTCATTACAAATATTTGAGCAAAATATCTCGACCAAACCCCATATATTTATACTATAATATTCATTATACTCGAATTATAGGATCTGATATTCTAGAAATACCATTCCTAGGGTCCTTAAAAAGTGATCTGACTGATGCCTACTAATGAAGAAGAAATTTTCATACACAACCTCTTTAATTTTGTTTCTTATTTTACCTCTTATAAATCAATGGTTTTTACTATAAAATAATAAATTCTGTACCCCAAATATACATAAATATTATTATGATTATTTAAACACCCATATCAAATCACTATTCTATATAATCGGAATGTGAAGCATTTCCCATTCGTACGTGTGGACTGCCATCTCCTTGA
The DNA here is from genome assembly GCA_963277665.1 of Viscum album. NCBI lineage: Eukaryota > Viridiplantae > Streptophyta > Magnoliopsida > Santalales > Viscaceae > Viscum > Viscum album. The sequence continues at coordinate 825,089,467 of OY728131.1, forward strand.
AGAGATACTAATCATTTTCCATCAATATATTCCACATATAGTTATTATGACTTTTTTAATGATTAAAATTATTATTTATGAAATAATTATACATTTTTAATTTTTATATCATATCTACATTCTTACTTTTGAATCCGTTGGAAGATGATAAACTCCTCATGCATACGTGTGGACTACAACCTATATGAAGCGATTTGATTCGTTTACAATTTATGAATTGCATGGATGGTTATATAAATATATTTATAGAATATATATGATATATATGATATAAAAATTATTCTATTAAAGTTAATTTGTATATTTATTTCTTTTTTACATCTATCAAATAGTGAAAATAAAATTCATACTTATGTATGACCTATCGTCTATAGGAATGGTGTAATTTTTTTTGTCTCTATCACTACTGGATAACTATAAACATATGTAATAATTAAATATAATATTTATTTCATGAGTAACATAATGATTATTATTTATTTATAATAAAAGTGTTCAGACATAAGCTGTTGAACTAAAATTACGATGAAAAATGACAGAGTTAACACCTATAAATGATCATTTTAATTTGGGATTATTGATAAATGGGTGATTAAATGTTAAAAGTGAGTCACATATAAAGTTATAAGTATATAATTTTTTTTATATAAATGTAATATATATAAATTTATTATACTAGTCTTTAGAGCAATTTTGATTCCATTAAAATAAGAACGTCTTATTTAAATTTTAATCTCATTGTTTATGGGGATTATTTATGAAAATGTTTTTATGAGAATTGTTTTTGATAAAACTCTCAGGAAACACATTATTTTTTTATATTATGGTATTTATGAATATTACATGTTTTAATTTCATTTTTCAATATGTATGTTCTCAAGATACCAAAAGAATATTTTGAATGAAATCTGACATTATTTATCTATATTGTTGAAAATCCATTTTCTTCCATATCCATGTTTGTAAAAATGATTATGGGAATTTTGTTACTATTCAAATTGATAGTTCCAGGAATTTCAGAAGCATGCAGCGGTGGTGATATATATAAAGTGTATTCTAATTGTCATTTCATGAAACCATGATGGAGGATTTTTCACATCTAATTTATAATCCATTTATTTAATATCTGAAGAAATAAATACTTTGGATTATGAAATTTCTTGTTTTTTTGGTGTTGATCATCTAGAAATACTCTTTTGTGTTTAATAATTTCTCTAAGGGGATCCATGGAAAAATTTCCTCAACTTGTGATCCACACATTCTCCCATGATATCTGTGCAACGCCACTTGTTCTCCAATTACTTGTGTAATGAATGGAATGCATTACATTGTATATTATTAATTGTTATTTTATTATTATTGATGAAATCTATCTTTAATTTCTCATTATTTATAAGGAGAGTTAAGGATTATTTGGGAGAGAATTCATTCATCAAAAAAATATCTATTTTTTCTACAGTGATTAATATTTTGGATACACTACAAAACATACATATCCACATATTTATAAAGATAAGGTTTAGGTTAAAATAATTATTTAGTTTCATTACATCCATTAAAATGTACAATAATTTTAATAAACCAAATGTTAGATAATAATATTACAATAATTATTTTCTTGTTTGTGCCAACATACAAAAAAAAGATAAATAATATTTACTTACTTATAAATAAATATATTACCACTGTATACACTCTTAGTCTGATCAAAGTATTCAGTATTTATTAAATAGATGAATAAATATTTTATTCCTAAATAAATATTTCATTAAAAAATATACAATGAAATATTTATAAAATATTCATTAAGATAAATAAATATATTTTTATTCACATGCCGGTGAATGAATATTTATTTAATTTATGTGATCAATATAACATGGATCAATTCATTCCTAGATCATTAAAATAATATTTATTTCATTAAAGACATAAAATAATATTTAATCTAGATCAATGGAAACATATACTTTTTGAACCACTAGGATTCATTCTCATTGGAATCATTCGGTATTTCTTTTTGTCCAAGATTACTCTCTATAAATGAGTCAAAGAAACTTATTGAACGAAATTAATGTCACAATTATGAAAACCACATACAAATGGTCACTGTGCATTATAATACCTTTGTCAAAATATCTCATCAATAAGGGTTTTTATCCATGTCACCAAACCTATTTTCTTGATATATCATTCTTTGGCTATCTATAATAGACACATTGTTATGCCATGACTCCAGTTTTTACGGAGATAGTTCTATTCCAATCAATGGTACAAGATAACTTTTGCTATAAATATGGAATTTAAATTTCCTTCTTGGATTTATTAATTAATGAAATGTTAATCATGACACACACAACATAACCCAATTCAAAAAAACATACATGATGAAGATTGTTTTAGTAACTCTAAGTGTGTGGGTCATGAAATAAACCAATGCAAATCTTAAATTCTGGATACTATTACACATTCTCATAAATGAGATTATGTAATTATGCAATAAAAATGAGGAAATCCTACTAGCGATTCTCTTCTCATAATATTCTATCTTATAGATTACTAAGTGTGAAATTATTGAGAAGAAGCATCATCTTCTTTGGAGTACTCAAATGTGATAGTCTAAATTATATATATATATCCCACTATAGCCTATTATTTAACCACATAACTATATTAAGAATATTTTCATATCACTTCACAGTTCTCATCATAGTGAGAAAATTATATGGCATTATAAATGGAAAAACACTAGGATATTATTACCTAAAATACATAAAAAATGATGAACAATATGTAACAAGATACTTAATCAAAGTTCAATACATTGAATATACATGTTATTAATGTATAATCTATTTTTCCTAGGATATCAACTCCAAAAAAAAATTAGACTAGATCCAATTACTAATGACCTTGATTCTTCTAGACCTCACATGACAATAATGTTTCTTATGAGCCAATGATTTAGTGAAGAGGGCCACCATGATTTCCTCTATATAAATATTGATCACTTCAACTTAACCTCTAGGATAAAAATCCTCGAATACATAAAACTTCCAAATCATGTTCTTCATTCACTGATGTGACCCTGGCTCATTTTGGGAGATCCGATACTGCAATATTATTACAATAGAGTGTAATAATATCCTTATTACTTGATACCAAATAAAGATCTTGGAATATGTTTTCCATCTATACAACATCCTTAGGTACCATACAATTCTTATTATAATAGTAATTTTCTATATAATTTTTGAAAATAGAATTATTTTATCTCTTCTAGCTCAAAAAACCTTAATTCAATGTAAGGATGTATCAGATTTATGAAATCATGTCATCTTGATAGTTTGGGAACTAGCATATTCATATCCTCTGATGACTATATCCTAATATCCTATATATATCATGAATATATCCATAGTATTCCTTAAATACTTAGGCATAGTCTTGACCTCCACCCACTGGTGACCACCAAGATGAGCTTCATATATTCCTAATAGACTCAATGTGTAGGAATCATATAGCCTCACACATAGAATAATATAAATTAATTTACTAACCATTGAAGTGTATATAATTATTTCCATTCTATTTATTTCCACATTTTTCTAAGGAAACATTTTCCTAGAAATATAAATACCATGTGAGACTCGAAACAATACCCTCTTGTATTTTTTTCATATCTAATCTCTTCAGTATCTTGTTAATGTATATACCTTGACATAGACTGGGAACTCTCATGGATATATTACAATGGATCTTAATCCCTATAACATATTCTACCTCACCTATGTCCATCATGGAGAAGAATTTATTCAACCGTGTTTTAAAAGATTTTAAAATTTGTTTTTTGTTTCCTAGGAGTAATATGTCATGAACTTATTCTATTAAGAAAAAAAGTTCACTCCCTATAAATTGTTTATAGAAACAAGGGTCATATTTATTCTTTATGAAACCAAATTTTGTTATTTCCCCATTAAAATGTATGTTCCCTGACAAAGATTCTTAACATAATTCAGAAATGGTTCTTCGCTACTTGCATCCCTTTTCGGGATCCTTTGGAGTCACAAACAATTCTGGTTGTGTCATATAGACATCTAGATAAAGGTTCCCATTATGAAAATATGTTTTAAAATAAATTGTAAAAATATCATAATCATGGAAGGCCAAACAGAAAAGTTGAATTATGAGGGATTTAATCATTTTAAATGGTTAAAATATCTCCTTAGAGTGAATGACTTAACACTTTTTTAAACCTTTTGAAACTAGACAGGCCTTAAAAGTACTGACATGTACTTCCATTTCAACTTTATTCATGAATAACCATTTTTAACCAATGATATTTATATATACTAGAATTTATACCAAAATCTATATTTAGTTTTAGTACAAGGATTTTAATTTTGAATTCATGCACTCTATCAACCTAGAGATACTAGTGCTACTTACTGCTTCCATGTAGGTAAGAGGATGATTATAAAAAACAAACTATGATCCAACATCCTAGGTGAATAGAAAAAAATTTCAAGTTCTATAACCTCCCTTGTACCCCCATTTAGTACATATGTATGTATAAATTTACATATTCCATCGGTATTTTTAGAATCAGTTCCTACACCAACTTTTTTTATTTATCCTTGACATCATCGATGACTATCTCGCTCCAACTATATCATTTAGTTATTTTCTATCTCTTAGAGAATATGGATTTTCCTACCATGATAACAATTGATTTATGAGGTATCTTATAGTAAATATCTCTTCATTTACATTGGTTATCCTATATAAGTTCACTTTGTTCCGCAGAGTGAATGTTTGTTACCCTAAGAGGCCTTAACAAAATTTTCACTTCCCTACATATGTAAATTTGATAACATTAATTTTATACTACTCCAAAATTAATATTGAATACCATTTATTGATTTAGTTGGTACATATTTCAGTGTATTTTCATAAATTTGTAACATGTATCCCCAAAAGGATAATGTAGGGCTTTCATGAAACATCATTGATCCAATAATTTCTAACCAGGTGCAGTACCTCCTTCCACTTACCCCATTCCAATGAGGTGTAAAATTAATGGTGATTTGGGATAGGATCCTAAAATACCATAATTTACAAATGAATTATTTATTATGCTATTTTCCACTAGGATCTATGAATATTTTTTAATATTTTTACCATGCTCATTTTCAACTTCATTATTATATTGCATAAATTGTTCGAAGGAATCTGAATTCTACATCAATAAGTAGACATATACAAATCTTATAATATAATTTTTAAAAGATATGAAGTATGATTCTCCACACCTTTATTTAATAGTATATGGTCCACCCACACATTATTAACTTATTATAGAATCTATTTGTTCATTTTTAGTATCCCATTGAATGGGACTATGCTCATTCTTCATTGTAAAAATGCATGAAATAAACCAAGTGGTTTTAGTTCAAAAGAATATTAATATCTATCTTGATGTAATTTTTTTATTTGGTTTTCATTTACGTGACATTTCTGCTGAAGGAAATATTGGGTGTTGTGTGAGTCATGCGATGTAATTTCATTATTGATTTCCATTACTTTGTTCATGTAATCCAACACATAAAATCCAATATTTAAATGTGCCTTACCATAAAAAATTATATCTTTATAAAAGAATGTAATTTTTTACCAAATATGAAAAAAAATCCATTTGTAACAAGGTTGGACAAAGAAATAATGTGTTTGGTAACATTTGAAACATAATAATAGTATTTCAAAACCAAGAGAATTCTAGTTGGAAACATGCGATGGTAGTCCGCAATAGAAAATAACAATAATTTTAGCTCTGTTGGATGCTCGTAGACCCACCTTCCCTTAATCAATAATTCTGAATCAACTTGGTTCTTGTATTTTAGTACATATATGGGCACTAAAATCTATATTTAATACTCATCTTTTAGAAAGATATTAATTTCACTTGTAAAAAATGAACTCGAAGCTTCACCTTGCATGTTTGGATGAGTTTAATTTTTTCTAGTGTCCCATATTTCCACATGTGAAATAGATAAAATCATTTTTTCCATTCATGACACATGATCATCCTATTCTTTAATGGACATGGAGAATCTTTTTTATTAGATCTCTTTGCCTTCCCATTCTATTTGTTCAATAAAATGATGAAAGGTTTTTCACACTTCATACCCCTATACACTCGGTGATGAAGAGTAAGAAGATATATAAGATATTTTTCAATTATGTTCTTATTAAAATTATCAATAAATGTGGATAAGATAAGAGAGAGTGATTCCAAAATGAGATCAATTCCTAACTCTTTGGGGAGTTAAAGACATAGAACCTCTAATCACTCAATGAATCTAATAATCTTAACTATGTAAGGCTTAGCTGGTGAAACCCCTTCAAGTAATCTCTGAAATATTACCTTTTAAATTTAAACCCATTTATATATAACACTCTACTAGTAAATAACATAGAGGTTCTTAATCATGCTATATACATCCACATTTTCATGAGAATTCATGAGTTCACTATACATAGACGAAATTATCAAACATTGAACATTGATTACATCTCTCATATGTCTCTCATAGACTAATTACTCTTCATAACTCATATCCTTAAAAGGCAGACCAATAAATGAGGATTTTAACATGTATTTTTTCTATTTATAGTGCAAGGAAACATAAAGGCATTTGTACCATTCCTAGAAGTTTCTACCAGTTATGAGGTTGTATTTATACAATATTGATCATAAGGATATTGTGGATGATGATATTTTTATATTATTCTATAATTAAAAACATGTTTATTAATACTTTTCTTAATGTACAAATAACATGATAAATAATAATAAAATAACCGATTTTATTTATTATTAAATCTACCACTATTTTATCATGTCTCAATAGCCAACACGATTGAACTTGGAATGTTTTGTAACTTGGAAATTCTTGTGTCAAGGATTCATATTACACTTTTTATAACCCCAACAAGGGATTGTCAAGAAAATTAAATGTATTTAGGTAGGCAGGTCTTCATCAATTATGGGCTTTCAGCTCCATGATCCGTTGAATGGAATCAGCTATTCCGAAATCATGAATTGGATTTCTCCACAAATTCCCCCAAATTACACCATTTATTGAAAGGGATACACCTATTCATGTAAAATGGTTAAGTCAATCCAAAATGTTCATAAGAACTCCACTTATAAAATTAAATGTCCGAAAAGGGTTAGTCAAACACTTAATTCTATTGAGTTTTTTTAATCATGTTATGAAAGGATTAGTCTGATATAATATTATATTGAGGTATTTTAGTTAATTATGCACAAATTTTATCTTTTTTTATCCATGACATGCCTTGTTAATACAATGTGGGTGTTCCTTAATTAATTATCCATATTAGAAAAAAAAATTATGCATAGGTACTTTATTTAATTTTTATGCATAAATTTGATGTTTATTATAAATTAAATGTATTTTTAATATTAAGTGGATGTTAAATAATTAATTTACCATGAGGGATGAAACAATTATACATAATGGATTTATATAATTCTATATTTTCACATTAATACATTTATTTATGTTATTGAATTCAGGGATCCATAAAATAAATAATTTCATGGAATGAAATATATAAATAATTAAATGATGCCATCATGAGTTATATTTAATGGTTGATTTTATGTGAGAAAATTAAATCAACATTTGAACATGAAGAAATAACTAATATTTTAAATCATTGGATGAGATTTAACATTGCCACTTTCCATATGTGTATCACCTGAGTAGGCATCATAATTTCTCCCTCATGAACCCCCTTTATTCCCCTTGGGATACTCCATTAATTACATTATTTATGTCTTACACATAGGTGAGGGTAACCAAATGATTGTTGAAAAGGTTGTTACATAAATATCGTTGAACATATAGGTCCTACATAATAATAAAGGGAGGGATGACTCAAATTAAATCATCTAATTTAATATTAAATAATTTTAAACCAAAGAAATAAATTAAATAAAAATATCCAACACATACAGATGTATTCATCAAGCATATAAATGGTCATTAATGTAACAAATACGCAAAAAGAAACTGGCTAGAATTCATTTCTTGATTCATTTTTTATTATTAATTTATTTTAAACAATGGGGTTGAAGTCACTTTTTTATCAAAACAAATGAAATATTTTTTTTCATAGATGAGATCCATTACATGGAATGTAGGACCAATGTATATTAAAGCCCCAAAAAGTCCTTGAAGGCCCATATTGTTGTCCCAAATGCCCTCTATTGAATAATACCACTACAATAACTAGGTTCTTATAATACCATCTATAGTATTTCTTCCTTTATAGCTCATACTACCATTATCACCACCTCTATTATGTCTATGGTACTACAATTCCACCGCTACTATAGTTCTTCTATAATGCCGCTATAGTACTTCTACTATAACCTGCGACCAATGGGGTTTTGAACCCCCATCCTTTATTACTAATATAAACACCCTTGCATTGATTAATTAATTAATTAATTACCTTTCTTCTTAATGATCATCCATAAATAATTGGTGATAACCATAATTCATGAAATTATTGTAAAATGAAATGTAGAACCAATAAGAAAGTATTTATTATAATAAATTTATTGATCATTCAATATTCAGAAAAATAACTATAAAATTTCCAAATAGACATTCATGTTCCAATAAATAAAATAAAGATTTAATTCCATAATTTTCAATTTAATATATGTTTTAATTTTTTCCATTAATTGGATACTATATGGTGTGTACAGTCCAGTTATATTCCATGTACCTTGGTTTATGTTTATCCAATTCACAAGACTGGGGATTCATTTCATTAACGCAAGTGGACTACACGGTGTGTGCATTTCAGCTAAACTCCATGTATCCACATTCTATATTCCAGGTTGTCCCAGTCAATATGCAATGTGAAATAAATACACCACTTATAATTAACTACATGGCACATGTAGGTACAATGGTAATGTGTACACATTGAGTAATATTAGTACATGTCATGTAACCTAGTTTTACCATCCAAATATTAGGCACCTTCTAATGTAATATATGGTCCTCCTTCATCTATTCGTAAAAATTTAAGAAAATTAAACACCTAAAAAACATGATTAATATGTCAATGCATGTTAATTCAAATCAGATTAAAAAAATAATAAATGAAAATGCAACCATGACTTCGTATGGATTAACAATCAATTAAAAAATAATAAATTTAAACAGACCCATCTGATTCCACTTGTTAATTATGTGTGTAGTGGAATCATAAAATGGTGGGTGATATATTAAAATTTATTTTAATTACTGTTGCCTGAAACCATGAGAGAGGATATTTCACATCCAACTTATAAATAATTTTTTTTATATATGATAAAATTAATACTTGGACATATGAAATTACTTCATTGATGAATATTCATTATCCAAAAATAACCTTTAATATTACCTTAATTTCATTATGAGGATCCAAGGATATAATACCTCTAGTTATAACCACACATGTTCAGATAAGAACGTAGAAATGAAACTCATTCTTCAAGTGCTAGCATAGTGAATTGAATGTCTTGCATTGCTAATTTTTGTTCCTTCATTCTTTAGACTTGATTAAATCTCTATTTTGGTTTCATTTTGTTAAGAAGTAGAGAGAAAGAGGAGTTTAGATAGAAACCTTTGTGAAATATAATGATCTATATTGACTGCACCTATTGATATTTTCAATACACTAAACAATATAAAAAATCATTTGTTTATATATATAGGGTTTATGTATAAATAATTATTTAATTTCATTCTGACCATTAAATAATGCAATAACATTTAATAAACCCCAATCCACATAACAATATTATCATTATTATTTGATAGTGCACACCAACTTGAATAAATTGATAAATAAAATTTACCGACTTATAAATAATTAATTTATCACTAGATGTGGTCATGGTACAATTGAACTCCTCATTATTTATTGAATAAAAGTATAAATATTTTATTTATAAATAAATATTTCATTCATATACCTATGAATATATATTTATTATATATTCAATAAAAATATATATATTTTTATTCAAAAACTGGTGAATAAATATTTGTTTAATTTATTTGATCAATATAACATGAGTTATATTAGTCCTCAATCTTCAGAATAATATTTTTTCAATTAATTAAATTCAAAAATAAATAAATCCTCGTAAATGGAAACGCTTTGCGTGATACCCTCTAGGATTCCTTCACATTGGAATTATGTAGGATTTCATAAAGTACACTAATACTCTCTAGTAACGTGTAATGTCACCAATGAAAATGAACATAATGGGGGAAATTATGAAAACGACATACAAATTATCACTATGTAATATAATCCTTTTTCATAATATTTCATAAAGAAGGTTTAACATTAGTGTAGCCAACCTATATTCCTCATAAGACATTCATTGAATATGTAGAATAAAAATTTCCTAACACTATGCCCATGGAATTTAGAGAGATAGTTCTATTCTGATAAAAGTTTTGAGATATCTTCTTTAATAAATATGGAAGGAAAAAATCCTTCATTGAGTTATTCATTAATAACATGAAAATTATGATGTACCCAATGTATCCTACTTCCAACTAACATATGTCGTCATGGTTTTTGTCATTAAATATTAGTGTATGAGTCTTAAAATGAATTAATGATATTATTAACATATAAATAAAATTTCATACACTCCCAGATAAGAATATCTGATGTCACCAAAAAATATGGAATTCATACTGGTGGGTCTTCCCTCAAAATATTTTATCTTTGAGATTACCATGTAAGAACATCTAGAAATGAATTCTCATATACTAATGAGTACTCACACATGATGGTTTAAATACTATGTATCCCATTATAATAAGTTATAAAACCACAAAACTATGTCATAAATTTTTTATTAACACTTCATGCTTCTCATCATTATGGGGAACTTCTATGATATTATCAATGTTAAAAATTCTCTTGGAAATTATTAAATGAAATCCATGGAGAAAAATTAACAATAGGTGATAAGATGTTTAGAAAATGTTCAATAAATTGAATATTATTGTAATAAATTTAAAAAGGTACATTTTAATATTATAGAGTTTATTTGATCATAATAAAAGTATACACACTAGAACTATTGAAAAAAATTCTCCTGAAAAAAAATATTTAACACCATGAAATGTTTATTTTATGATGGACTTATTCATAAATTGGTGTTAAAAATATATCGTTGGGTGATATATTATACTATATGTTTATTAATTAATTTTTTATAGAATTATATTAAATTTAAATTTATTGTACCATAGGTTATAGTGATTTTGAATCTTTTCAAAATTGAGTTATGGGATTTATTTTTTAATCCCATTGATTATGAGCATTATTTATGAATAAGTTTTAAATGATAAAATTAAATGATAAACCAATCATGAAAATCATTAATTTTCCAATAACATGGTTATTTATTAATATTAATGGTTTTCATTTAATTTTCCAATCCTCAAGTTGACAAGATACTGAAATAATATTTTGTATGAAATATGACATTATTTAGCACTAAAGATGAAAATCCTTTTTCTTACACATCTATGTTTTGTAAAAATGTTTCAAGGAAATGTTTTTCTATTAAGCTGGTATTTACTAAAATCATTTTCACCCATAATTTAGTTATTATAAATTTTTTTAAATTAAATCCTCTTATCTTTTTTCTAAAATAAGTATTTTTTGTTTATTCTAAAAATCAAAATGAAATCATTATTTTAACAAACACAACATGAACAGAATTTTACACTATCATGACCAATCAATGGCCTGATTCTTATATCAAATGTTTATAATTTTATTTTCAATGAATTATTTTTCAATATTATTTTAGAAAATTATTTATTTTTAATTTATTTATTTCTAATTGAAATGGGTTTTTTCTTCCAGAATGGTTGCATATGATTTTTAATGGAATTTTTAATCATAGAGATCATATTTTAATGTTATATAAGATTTAATAAGGATATAATTTAATGATTCAATACATATTATTTCTCTATATGATTTATTCTTATATGGTTAATATGTTTATGATGCACGATTTTTTTTCATGGGTGATGCTATAATGAGCTGATGAAAAGTTTATGAAACCCATTTCCTTTGCCTGAGTTATGATATCACTAATATTTTATGATATTTTTTAAAAAATATTTTTTATTTTTAATATGTTATAGTATTTTATGAAATTATATATCCCTCCAAAAAATTAGTTAAATATGTATATCAGGTGAGATAATAAAGACTATAATAGGGTGTGAACACAATTCAATAAGGGAATTTATCCACTATAATAGTCTCACAAGGGAACCAAAGCTAAGGATATGATAAAATGGGGAGTGGACACTACACAATATGATAGTCTTAGAGGTAATCCTCGACATTGAAAATGATTTTCAATGATTATGTGTATGGACCAAACTTATGTGTTCTTGAAATGTTATCCTATCATGGATTAGGTTCTTTTATTCCTTTATGATTTATGTATTATGAAATTCCCTGAGTTAATTCCATGATTCATTATTATGATCTATGATTTTTTGGGTATTATTTTTAATTTATTAGTTCATTTTTTATACACTTATTATAGTGTTATAATTAATTGATCAATTATTTCTCACTTTTTTACTATTAATCATCATTTGATAAGATATATTTTTACGATCCCCTTCCCCATGATATAAAAGATTATTTTATGTGTGATATTTTCAAGAAGGGTGATAATTTTTAAAAAATATATAGGTGATGATGTAGATATATTATAAATAATTTTTTTATTTGTCCATGATTCAAATAAATTAGACCTGAATTATTTTTGTAATGGATAGTAATGTCATGTGTCTAATATTCATAAATTTAGATGTAATAAATATATGTGAACATTTTGGCCCATTATAGTCAATATCAAATAATAGTTTAGTAACCTTTGAAAACATGTATGAGAAAACAATAGTGAGATTCAATTATATATTCTTTTTTATAAGAGAAATTCCAATGTTATTGTAAATAAAGGAGGTTAGTTTTCCTATAAAATCATCCCTACTTGGATTCCATTAGTTTACAGGGTTTTGGAATATCATATTATAGTGGTAATAGCTAAAAAAAATATTGGTATTGTAAATCTCAAAAATCAATTTGGAATAGGGTGAGTGTGACCTTAATGTGAATCTGGTTTGAAACATCTAGGGGTATATTCTTGGGATAATTCAATTTTCTATTTACAAATTATTGAAAAATATTTTATTTGATAAATACCGCAGATGAATATGTTGAAACCTAAGGTTATAGTTATTGAAACTATAACGGCATGATTTCGAAATCCTATCAATGATATTTCATGACTAATCAATATCCTTATAAATTCATGATGATCATGATAACAATTTTGGTTTTACAATGGGATTTATGAAAAAATGATACTATTGAGGTAGTTATAGGTATAAAAAATATTAATGTAACCATATTTAACACTATTTTTTTAATTACTATATATTAAAAAATAACTAATTCTAATCCATAACCACAATGAATAGTTGTTAAATTATCTAATAAAACTCTTAGTGGTAGGATGATCACATCACAAGTCTATGATTCTTATTTGAATTAGTTTATGTGATGTAATTCCTGAAATCTCATTCTTCTATATCTAAAAAATTTGATGTTATCATAGGAATATGTTTTCATTCTATAAATAAATCCCACATCAATTATCGTGGATAAGATGTCATGTTTTATATTCGAAACCAATATTTGATCATATATCAATGCATAAATAGTTATGATATTTTGATATAAATGGTTTCCATTATATGGGTTATGATTCCAATTCATAAAGGGATTTTAAATAATTAGTTGGGGAGAAACGCATCAAAGAAGACAATACTTTTTTACAGGATATTATTAATTTTTTATAGAATAATTTTCTAGTCTTTCTCAAATAGTGATGTTTATTTTTCAATAGATTTAATTCCTAGTGCTGCAACTATTTGAAAAAATCCATATATAATGGTGTTGATTGTGTTGATATAATTAAGGATAAAATTCTAGGGTAATATTCAAAAATGATTCATTAGTGCATGTGAGTTTCCATGGGGTTCACCTATTCGTTTTTTAAAATAAATATGAATCAATTCAACTCTACATACATTATTACAAATATACAATGATCATAGTAATGAAGAATTGTCCTCTACCCTATATTGAAAATTTGTTTGATCAATTACAAGGATATTAGTATTTTATGAAAATTTGATTATCAATCTTGATTCTATTAGTTGAGGGTCAAATGTGATGACATACCCAAAAAAACTTCTTTTATGACGTATGGACACTATGAAATTACAGTGATGACATTTTTCCTTACTAATACCATTTCTATATTCATATATTTATTAAATAGATATTTTAGAGATTACATTTATCAGTTTGTAGTTGACTTTATTGATGATACACTTCTATATTCCCAGAGAAACGAAGATCATAAAGACCACATATAAATTTTTATTAACTACATAAGGAATCCAAATCTAAATGAAGAATTTGAAAAGTGTGAATTTGGATATATAATTCTTTATTTTGGGTTATATAATCTCATGTGAAGGATTATTTGGGGATCCATAAAAGACCAATGTTATTGAATGGTGTCCCATACTATCCACTATGACTGACATTTATAATTTTCATAGTTAAATTGTATACTATAGATTCTTTGTGGATAATTTCTCATGACTTTATAATCCACTCACCAAGTTAACTTGGAAGTTAGTGAATTTTCTTTGTAAAATTAATGTGACAACAAAATTCAATGAATTGATGAAAAGGTTAGTTAGTGCACATAGTCTAATAGTAACCTATTGTGGAGAAGGGTTTATGATCAGTAGTGGTGCATCAAAGAAGGTACTAGGATGGATCCTCGTGAAGAATTATATAGTGATAGACTATGCCTAATGATAATTAATTATTCTTGAGAAAAATTACCATACTCATGATTTATAGTTATTTGAAGTAGTTATATCATTTAAGATATAGTGGAATTATATTTATAGAGAAATCTATGATACAAAAACTGGTTATAAAATAATAAGGAATATATTAACTCCCAATGATATAAATATGTTATAGGAAGACAGTTGGAGTCCAATAATTATTGTTAATTCTTAAAACATTTCCACCTTGGGAAATCAGACTAGGTGGATAATGATTTGAGTAAAATGGATCATGCTAGCTTTTCAATGATGAGGATGAAAAACGATCATATATTAATTGATTTGAAAATATGGATATGTAAATAATTATGTAATGGGAGGAATGATATCTATTTTATAATGAGTGTTCAACCATCTATCCAGGTTATGATTAAAGAGATCCATAAGAATATGTAGAGTGGAAAAAAATGTTATGAAATAACTTAAGTTCAACCATGAATGTGAGGAAATAAAAAAATCAACTATTGTGTATGTTCCTAAAAAATATCAAATATAAATAAGGGGATATTGGATGATTATGATTGTTCAACATTAATGATTTGTCTATGAAGTACGGTGATGTATAGATATTTGAAGGTGTATTTATAGTGGTAAAACATAATGAAAGATATGACATGGTATTCATCAATGTACATTGTAGGTCATAAAATTATGGATAACTGATATAATTATAATGGTATTTTATAATAATTACCCATATATGAATGTAAAGGGTAAACCAATGGAATGGAATTTTCTATATAACTCCCCCAAATATATAAAATTTATAATGATAATTAGGCTATTTCCAATTACCATATGATGCCAAAAAATTCAGTCCAATTAGATAATATTTATCTCTTTATAATAATCCAATTATATAAATTAAATAACTTTCAAGGTTTTATGGAGTGCCACATTCTATTTTATATCATGAAGATCTAAGGTATACCCCATTGTTATGGAGAATTCTTTAGTGGGATCTGTATACAATGTTGAGTTTCAGTAGTTTTTATCATTCTTAGATAGGCATCCAATATTATTTATCCGTTAAAAACCAATTGGGTATAATGATATTATGTTCTATGGATTTTAACTATAGTCCTGATCCACACCTTCCTCTAGAGGGGATTTCAAATAACAATATATTTTAATTTCGATTTCAAATAGATCTTATTAAGAAATGCATAGAAATAAGTGTACAACAACAATTTTATGGGATTATGTTGGAGAAATAAATATATTATGACTTGATATAGTCGAGGAAATGGTAGAGAAAGTCAGAATGATACAACAACACATCATGTCATCTCAGAGTCGACCAAAAATTTATGCAGACAATTTTAGGAGAAATATGGAATTTGAAGTTGGTGAGAAGGTATTTCTATGAATTTAACCATGGAAAAAGGTTGTGAGAAATAGAATGATGGGAATTTTTATCCCTAGGATTATTGCATCATTTGATATTCTTTATCAAGTAAGGATGATATCTATTTTCTTGCCACTTCCGCCGATCATCTGTTATGTTCACAATGTGTTCCATGTATCTATACAAAGGAAGTATTTACTTGATCCATCACATGTACTAAAAATAGAGGTTTTACCACTATATAATGATGTTTCCTATTAATATGAAATAGTATAAATCAATTAACATATCAATAAAGTGTTATATAATAAGACTACTCACCACGTTAATGTTCTATTTATGAATATGAAAAATCTATGAAGCAATTTGGAAACCATAGTATGTTACAAAGCAAATATATACTTTTTTATTTCAGATTAAATAAATTTTAATAGATAAATTTATTTTTTATGGATTTTATAATGTTACACCAAATTAATTTATGATTTATAATTTTCTTCAAATAAATTTAATTTCATCGCCATCTTATGATATAAAAGACACAGTGTCTAAATGAATTGTATTGAGGTATAAAATTATATCACAGCTGTAATGTTGTTTGAGTGAATATGAATAACGAGTTTATGAAAAAATGTGTATGAATGCTTTAAATAAATCTACTATATTTATAATCAAGTACTGAGTTTTTGTAAATTCATTATACTTCAATGTACATATTTATACAAAAATGTTGTTATTTCATTTACTGCGAAAATAATATAATTAATTTCCTCATATTTGTGAATAGTTGTTTATAAAAATGCACATTATTTTAAGATCATCATATAAAAATTATGTTAGGTTGAAATATTGAGTTTTTATGAAATAAATGATTTTTATGAAAATAGTGAAAAAAACAGGTTTTTTCAAATACGATAATTGTTTCCCATTAAATCAAGTAATTAAAAAATAGCATTATATTTTGGATTTTGTATTAAATAGACATATATTCCATTTTATTTAGAATAATTGAATTAATTTATATTTAATTATAAATATTCATGATTTTCAGTGAAGTTATTTTTTTCTTAAAAACACAATTTTCTATAAAAATAAGGTTATTGTGTGTTTTATGCATTACTACTGAAATTCATTTCATAAAATTATTGAGGTAAAAACATGAAAAATTGATAATATAATTGGAATAATTATGATAAAATTTAGATGATATTTCTTTTATTAATTTTTGTTTTTATAAATAGATATTGTGGAAAATATTTGTCACTTTGGTATGAGTAAAATAAGTAAAACAGGGTTAAACCCATGAGATTAGGCCTCAAAATCATCCCAAATCTTTTATTTATTTATTTTAATGTATTAAATTTGACCATATGTGTATGAAATTTAAATATTTTTTCCTTTTTATGCCACTTTACATTGATAATGAATTTTATATTATTTCATATTAAAAATTTTAAAAATTCCACTATATAGAATTCAATATCTGTTAAAATTTAACATAATTATAAAGAGATGATAATTTAGGATCCAATAGTTTATTATAAATATGTTTTTTTCATTTTAATTTATTTTTTATTTTTAGTGATGAAGTAATTACCCTAAAGGATTACACAACTCTTGTTCAAGTAATAGAAAAATCATATAAATGTTTTGAAAAAAATGAAAAATTAATTTTTTGGGGTGAAATATAGTCACCCATTATTTTTATATATTTATATGACATATTATGGATATTTTAATGGGTTTTATAAAAGTTAAATTAAAATATTCATGTTCTTAAAATCAAATTAAATCAATAGTCTTAAAAATGTAATATTTGTTTATGTTAAATATTATTTTGTTGAGTTATTTTAAATCATAAAATCTTGAAAGCGGAAATACATGATATGCATGGTATAAAATTTTACCATTTATAATTTTTACATCGAATTTTTAACTTATATTAAAATTTATAACCTCTTAATATTGAAAAAGTCATTACAACATTAAGATTAAAAAATATTAACGAATGAATTAAAATAAAAGATAAGGTTTAAAACGATAGTAAAATATTTATAAATTTAATTTTATGATGGTATCATTAAAATAAACCATATTTATTCTAATAACTATCAATTTGGAAGTAATTTTCTTTAGAGTAAATTTGTTATGTTTTATTCCTTTTATTAATTTTATGTGTATCATTTCCCTCCATTAGAAAATGACTCATCCTCCCTCAATTCAATACAACAAATTGGGACATATAGATCATCCAAAACCTTGAAATTTATCTTATAAAATTATATATATATCAATTATAGGGTCTAGTTATCTATAATGACAATTTTGAGGGTCCTTAAGAAGGGATTTAATGGAGGCCTAATGAAGAAGCGGTGATCTTCCTACATTACCTCTTTCAATTTATTTCTTTTTATACCACATAAAAATATTAGTTATACATAATAAAATAATAACATAGGTTTCCTAAATATATGGATATTTTATTAAGAATATGGAAAAAAATATCCAACTAATATTCCATCATATGGGGAGTGAAAGTATCACTGATGCGTAGGTGTGGACTACCTCTTCCATGTAGAGATACAATTTTTTCCATCATCATCATTCAGATATGGTTATTATGATTGGTTTAATATTTATAATATTATTCTACTATTTTAATTTTAACATTATATAACCCTTATTAACTTTCCATATGTTGGAAAGTGACAATATCGCTCATGCATACATGTAGACAACCACATCAACAAAGATTTGTGATTTTTTTTTCATTTTCACGTTAATGAATAAATATTATATATATTGTATAATAATGAATCTATAAAGGTTATTTTTTTTACTTTCCAATATTCCATTCCAACTGACAAAAATTGAAAACAGCATCAATGAAAACATTTATTATATCAGCACCATAAATAGTCAAATCCATTTTTCTATCACTATATATTATAATTTAATATATATATATATAAGATGGTATTTATAAAATTTTTAAAATTATGTATATTATATTGTTATTTTTAATGTATAAGGACATGAACTACTAAACCATAATCCTCATGAATAATGAAATGTTTAACATCCAGAAATGGAAAATTTAATAAAGAATTATTAATAGATTTCATTCCAGGAATATCAAACTTGAGGTACGGGATTTATGTTATAATCCTTGTTTTTATTGGTATTTTCAATAAATAAATTTTTGAAAAAAAAATTATGATATACTTGTCAGTAAAGATTTAAAGTTTTATATACTCAAGTAAAATTTCTAGATTAAATGTTTTTCATTAATTTTATTAACATTATGTACAAATGATACTGAAATAATATTTTACAATAATATGACATTATTTCACTCATCAGTTAAAAATCCTTCTTCATTAATGTCAGTGTTTTCTAAATATATTTTCAAGAATTATTTTACAATTGTTATTTTATAGTTTATAGAAACTTTATTCTATGATTGATTTTTAACCAAATTGTTCTAAATGAATCTTCTTGTGATTTTTCAAATGATATAATAGTGGTATTTTTTCCAAAAATTTGAATGGAAATTTTTTAAACATACACATCATAAATATAATTTCACACTATAATGATCACTCAATGAATTTAATCATAATTTATATGTTTCTACAGATCATTAGAAAGAAATTATTTCCCTCAACATTTGAAATATTTTATATTATAAATAATTTATTTCAAAGTGAATGGGGAATTTTGTTTAGTAAATATTCACATTGATCTTTTAAATGAAATTTTTTTCTAGGAGAATATATTATAATTTTATGTAATATTTACAAGGGATATGATCTGATTATTCCATTATTGTTATTTCTCTTGATGAATTATGATTATGTTGAAAATTTTTTATGATACCCATTTATTTCCATTGATTTATTCTATGATGAAATGGGTTTGGTTTTATGAAACATGATTCCTTTCTATAGGTTACGATATGATGAATTATTTATGATTTTGAGTCATAGATTTTGTATGATTTTTAATTATTTTATGGTTAGTCACAGAATTATATACACATAAAATGTTTTGGGTAATTATTCTTGTCTCATTACATAGTATGGACAAAAAACAGGAGTAAACCTAGATCAGTAGGGGACCCCTTTCACTGCAATAAAATTGGGGGTAAACCTTAACATTATATATGACTGAATTAGATATGATCCCAATCCAATATTATAGTATTTAAAATAATCCTTGAATAAAAAAATGATTATTTATGATTATGTTTTTCCCAAAAACAAATGTCTCATGAAAATATTATAATTTCATCATTCATGTTCTTTGTTTCCAATCATATTTATGTCTTAGGTAGTAACAATATTTATTATTTGATTCTGGACTATGATATATGTTATTCAAGGTATGGTTTTAAAATGATACAATCAGGTTCTCATAAATGTATTCTTATTTTATACATCTCTGATCATTTATATCTCTTTTGTTTACACTTACAAAGTGTATGTGACCACCCATTATTCTATTTAACATCTATAGGATATAATGTAAGATTTTGTTTATGATATTTTTATATAGGGTGCTAATGGTGAAGAACTAAAGGGGAGATGATGTAGATTGTTTATGAACAATTTTTTTTTGTGTATCTACGTTTCCAATGACAATATACAAATATTATTATGGCATAGATTGTGACGTTATATATTGAACATCAATATGTTAATGTGTTAAATATGTTAATTAAATTTATCATTCACTATTGGATTAGATATTTTATGTTAAAATAAGGGTAATTTTATGTATCTCATTGTGGGTGGAGCTAGAAAGGTACTTCGATGCCTCATGATAGGTGGAGAATGAGCATTTGGGTAAGATATACCATGAAATCATGTTACACTTCGTGTAACTGGGTATGGGGAGGGATATTAGGGGTGTCTTCATTCACTATATTACTTTTAAAATTATAAAGGAAACTAATCCATGATAAGGTGGTTCTATATGTACCCCTTGTTGTTCTATTATATAAGTAGGATAATATTTCCAGGGACATTATCATAGTACCACCTAAGACCTTGAGTGTTTGTGACGCTAAATGGGTTGTAGTGGCCTATTTGACAAAAAAATTCTTAATTATAGTATATTTGGGTGACTAAATTATTAGTTGAGTTTTTTATGGTATGTTTGAGGGAGATAATGAAGAATCATTGACTTTCAAG
Organism: Viscum album; assembly: GCA_963277665.1. Classification (NCBI taxonomy): domain Eukaryota; kingdom Viridiplantae; phylum Streptophyta; class Magnoliopsida; order Santalales; family Viscaceae; genus Viscum; species Viscum album. The sequence continues at coordinate 825,111,099 of OY728131.1, forward strand.
AGGAATAGTATCAGATTGGGATGTATGTTTCTTTTCAGGATTTTAGATGGGTATATAGATAAATATTACATCTTAACTAAATCTAGGTTTAGTATATCATCAATATAAATACACACAAATGACCATAGAGGGAAATATAGTTACTATTGGATATGCTCTAGGAATGAGTGCATGACTTTTAAGATAATGGGATGATCAACTAAATTCTGATGAATTCACATGTTATAATATATTATAACTTTTGGTCTCGATGGATCTTTTTGATGATATTTATAGTAGGGCATTCAACTCCCATTATGTTAACTAAAAGAGGGTGTGTTGGTAGTGATTGGTTCTATCTTGTAGAAAGGGATCATAGAGAAGTGGTAGTTAAACTAAATATTGTTTATTTCCATATAGATTAGTAAGAACCTGTATCATGATTTGAGGCATTGACCATTTATTTTCATTATGGGATATCAATTATTGTTTTGGGTATCACCCAAATTGATTCATCAACATCAAAGGATAAAAGTTAATATCATTCAACTTTTTATTGCTCTGTTTGATATTAAAAATTCGATTAATGTATTTCAATATAATTTGGATCATAAATCATGAAATTAAGGTGTGTGCGATGTCTTTTACATATAATCAATCATGCAGTACAAGTCATAATCCTCAAACATGATCTATGGTGAAGATATTAAGTTATATGATGATGCATTATTTCAGGATAACCCATTTCATATAGTGGAATGAAGTGATAAAGTACACAAAAAAAATATAATGCATCTTTTCCATGTATTATAGAAACATTTATGTATCCAATAAGAGGTTTAGAAGTGGTAAACATGTATGTGGGAATAGTGGTAAAATATTTTAGGAAAGTCCCCCAAGTGATACATATATAGGATAATAATCCCTTAGAGTGGGATTTTGTAATGATAATTGAATTTAATCATATTTTACATTTTATATTTTATTAAATTATTTATATATTGATGAATTATAAATGTTCAAGGGTATTGGAGAGGGTGGGTCATTATATCATTATAAATGGGAATAATGGTGTGATTGAAAGCTAATCTAGTGAATAGGTTGTAGTCTTGAGGTACAAAATTTATTTGATTTTGAGAAGGAGGAATACAAGACACAATCGTGGGGAACCATGAGATGATGGAGGGAGATAACGAAATCCTATATGTCATCAAATGTAAGGGTTATAAGGGTAATTCATGTGTTTCATGTTGTTATTTAGTAAAGGTTTTATGTGACTTTTATATGGTATGTCCATTACTTGTGGGCATATCATTGTGAGGGTTCCATGACTTAACACCTAGAATTAGGGCATTGGTCAACCCTGGTTGCTCAACCTGATAGTGTGGAGTCATGAAATGGGGTTTCTATGAGAGTGGACATAAAAATGTGAACATACTATTCCAAACCATTGTTATGTTTTAGTAAGGCTAATTCTCCTTTATCTGGAGATGGCCTATTATGAAAAAATAAGGGCCATTTTGTGGTACAACCTGGTGAGGCGGTGCCACAAAATTACTAATTTGTTCTTGCTATGTCCATGTGGATGATTATTTTTTCTGGGGTGGACTTGTAACATCACTATAGACCCCATTATATCTTCCCCCAACATATCCCTAAACCGAATGTAATTTTAATGGGATTTGGAGCTTCTTATTTGTTATTTTAGCTCTCTCCAACAATCCCATATATTCTTTGATGTTCCATTGATTATAGAGAGCTTATCTTAGTATGATTAAGATTGATGATTACCAAAATACACTCTTCATATTTTTTTTAATGGTTGGGTCCGAATCCTCATTTATTTTTTAAAGCAATGAAAATACCTCTTTTAACTGGTTAGAGGGAGAACCATTACATAGCCTGAAGACCCAGTGTACATTTAACCCATTACATGGCTCGTAGGCCCAAATTTTTGGACCAAGACCCATTCAATGAATAGTACTACTACAATACTCTACCTGCTATAGTCCTGCATAGTATCCGCCGCTACTATAGTACCCATGCCGCCACTGCAGTGGCATGTTGCCGCAATAGTGTCTATCGCTGCTACAGTGCCGCCGCAGCCACAGTACTACTACAGTACCTATGCCCAGCGGGTTTTGAACCCCAATTTTTGATGTAGGATTACGATGTGATTACCACTAAGACAAACCCCAACAAAATACACTCTTCATATGTTTTTTTCTTTGATTACCAATTTAAATCCACTATTAGCATGTTTGGGGATGGTTCTACGGTTCTATTTGACATGGCATAAATAATTGAGATCAACATGGCTTGTAAACTCAATCAAGAATGAGTTAGGAATTCATTATAATATTATGGATATTTTAGGAAGCAGTTTCTCATGACATGAATGTGGGTGAATTTATATACCGTTTGAAACCCTGATTTTTTAATCAATGTGTCCTGGTGGGTTTGTAATCATTTCTTTAATTTAATATAGGGGGATTTATAGGTAATGTATTAGAAATGGGAGAATCCCACCTTATAATATGATTGGAGGTAGGGTTATCTTCCTATTTAATAGGACCTAAGGTGTGATATTCATGATCAACTATGGACAGGGTAACCTAGTAAGGTGATATTTTATCATTTTTTATTTGAGTACCTAGATAGATTATAAATATAAGGTTATTAATCCAATCCTTGATGTTAATTGTAGAATACTAGATTGTTGGGATAGTTTTAGTAATTCAATGTCCTATAATTTTCATACCTGATACTTTACTATGATATTAATATATTGATATTTATTACCATATATTGATTGGGCAGCTAGTCATTATTTGGGTTATGGTGAGTGATATTTCTTTGGGATAATGCCCATGGTATGAGTATATAATTAAGGGAGCTATGATGTTGAAATTCAATCCATAGACTCATTCCTTAGGATAAGATGTGAGTTGTTACCATGGGACCATACCATAGGTGAAGGCTTGGATTGGGTTAGATGTTGCCTATTGATATTCCATTATCATAAAAAATAGTAGATACCTTATATCTATATGAGAACATTACCCATATATATAGTTATATATATATATAGGATGGATATTGGGTTAACATCCCTAAATAACTTAATGGTTACATATGTATGGTTTCTTTTACAAATGGTTATTATCTCTATCATTGATTTGGAGTAGGTATGTATGTGGTTCATAGTGTCCATGTTAGTACAAGATGAACCAGTGAAGCTTTTGTGATGTATTTATTTCAATTATATATACACTTTAGTAAATAAATAATAATTACGATAAAAATGGGTTCATACTGTCATATATGGATTTATAACTCACCCCACACAAGAATACTGGTAAAATGAACACATTGGTGGTAGGTATTCAGAAAAGGTGATGTGTGCTATGAAAGGATGATGTTATTTTGGAAATAGATGCGGATTTTAATGGATACTAGGTCACACTTAATGATATTATTATTTTCTCCTTTGACATTCATTTTTTCACTAATTATTTATATATTGATCCACCGTAAATGGAGATATCAATTTACATTGTTATAATTAAGATTGTATGTCATTTTTATGTTTCATATGACGTTATTATCTAATTATAAATGCACTACTTATTTATCATATTTTCCAATATTTTTTCTTCCTGTAAATTTAATCATGCTGGTTATCTCATATTGAGGGAATTGTCTCAGTAATTTAATTTCTTAGACCTCACAACTAGTCACTAGCCTTTTTAATATAGGGAGGATTATATGGTGTTATTTATCTCTCGGGATCGAACTTGGTGTTCTTAATTGGAGAATTATATAACACCCAGGAAAAATAATAAAAACTTTTAAAAAAACAATAGAAATTAATGTTTCATATAACTATTTGAATACTAACTAGCCTATTGAATAACAACTGGTCATTGATAATAACACATTATATAATAAAAAATATATTCCAAAAAAATTAATCGAATACAATTATTATAATATCAATAAATTATTTCTAAAATTATATAACTTAAAGTGAGTATATGATAAAATTTATAATGATGTATTTTGTAAACTTTTTTGAAAAAACATTGAGATTTATACAAAAATTTAAATAATATATACAACCAAATTTGACATTTATGTGGATAAAATAGAAAAAGTTTCTGGAATAATCATGCCAAAATTATCTTAGGGTGTTCTTTGGTAATTATTCTTAAAAAGTTAAATATCTGGTAAATATTAAAAACATTGTTTTTATTTATAACATATGTTTTAGGACACCATAATCTTTTCAAAATTAATTAATAAATTTTGAAACATTTAAATGAATGAATGTTTGTTTAATTAATAATATATTAAGTTTTAAAATAATAAATATAATTTCAAAAACAATAAATATGTTTCGAAACTATATATTATATTTTTTCAAAGGAAAATTTTGTTTCTTTTTTTGAATTATATATGAAGATGATATATTTTTAACATGGTAGTGTCTAAAAGCCAAAAAATATATATTTTATAACAAACCAAAATTATTAGATACACGAATAAAAAGTATCCTTAGTCTTGATAAGAAAAATAATAATTATTTTATTCATAAAATACCATCTACTTTACCTATAAATACACCCATTTTCCACCGATTTATCATGTAACACCCAGAGTTTTTTAATATAGAAAACTATGTTTGATAGCTTATGAGATATGAAATATTGAACTCAAATAAACAATTATTATTTAAATATTAATGTTTTAAACTGTACATTATTTTTTTAAATATGAATATGATTAACTACCTTATATATATAATTCCTAATAATAATAAATTTATTGATAAATTCTTAGTAAATAACCACTCAATATTTGGTAATGTCTTTTGGTTTTTCAAAATATTCTTTCTTTAAAAATATATTTTATTTATTTTTTGTGAAAAATATAATAAATATTTTCTTTATAACATAAAAATATATATATATATATATATGATAAAATGAAATCTTTTTTTGATATCATCAACTAAATTAAAATGATTTGATTGTTTTTTATTTTTTTATAAAAATATTGATTTTTTTAGTTAATAGTGAAAAATAAAAATTTGTTTAAAACTATAATTTATTTTGATAAATATAGTAAATTAAAAGTTATATTATTAATGGAATTGTACTTAAAGGTAACATAATTATTATTAATATATATATTATCCAAATAATTTCTTTTATATCACTTTTAATGTATTTTAGAATATATTTTTTAGGTTTGAAAACTCGTTTTTATGAAAAACCCTTTTAAAATGAATATTCGTTATCTATTTTAATTAATAAAAATAATATTTAAATAAGAATGATTTTAATTATATTAAATAATTTTATATCAATAATTATTAATTGAAATTATAATAATTATTATTACTAGTTTTTGAGTTAAAGTAAAATCATTTTATCTATAGAAAATGTATTTGTTGGAAAACTACTTTTCATCACGCTTGCATGTTTTATTTTAAATTTTTTCATTCATATGAATTTAATTTTATAAAATGGATTTTTTATTTATAATAATTTTTATTAATATTAGTTAATAGGGTCAACATAATTTTTGGAGAATATAAATTTTAACCGTAGTAAATATTTATTACCACAGTGAAAGAAAAAAAATTAATTTTGGGTAAAATAATTTAACAAGTACTAGAAACAATGTAAACCAAATAATATGAATATTTATATTCTAATTTCATTTTATTAATTATTATATTTTTTCTATCTCTATAAATGATTAAATACTGATTTTTATGAAAATTATATGTTTATTGCGATATAAAATAAATTATAGGTCGGGTAATATAGAGTTTTAATCAATAAACTTTTATTTGATTAAATAAATAACATTATTGTAAAAGTTATTTTAATAAAATATTATTATTTTAATTTATAAATTAAATTATAATGATAAATATTATTTTAGGAACTAAAATTTTAATTTTTTAAGGGTTCGAAAACAGTTATGGTAGAAAAAAACAATCATTTCTTAATAAATGTTGATTCTGTAATAAAATTGATGATTATAATATTTAGAAAATAATTTTCTTAAAAGAAATTTTATATTTGTAATGATCACAACCAAATTAACCAATGGATAATTTTCCAAAATTTTATGAGGCAATTGAATTATTGAGTAAAAATTAAATATATTATCTATATATGATGTGTATTATGACATCCTAATGACCCAAATGTTACGTAACAAATGATATAAATAGAATAAAAGACAAAATATATGTCTCCCCATTAAAATAATGTGGCCATTAGATTATTTTATTAATTTTTATATCCTTTATGAATCCTTCAAAACCTATATTATATTTCAAGGTTTTAATATCATTTCTTTATGACCATGAGTCACTTCCTCACCACCATTAGTATTATATTAATGTATTCTCGAATTGGAAATATATAATTATAAAAAACAATCCAAATTTTATGAGTCCATGGGAAATAAATAGGGGAAGTTTTTTGGTTTTTATTATTTTTTTCTATAGAGTCAAAAGCCTAAGTATGGTATATAATAAATAACTCAACTCTCTATTCCTATATAAATGCCAGGAAAGCTCCCATTACTCTTCACTAAAAAACCATGAACCACGTAATTAATCTAGATTTACATCTTTAGTGTCCTCCAAATTTCCCTCATTCTCTAAATAAACTCCTCCTATGGTTTTTGAATTGCCCTCTCATGGTTGCAGATCTCATTCCCTTCTTTTTTATTCAATTACATCTTGTATGTTATGTCTCTTAATCTCCATTTATTTTGATTGGGATTGTTTTTATGCATTTTTTTTATTCCCTTTTTATTCACTTGTGATGTGATCCCATTTAAATCTCATTAATCCATCAAATTAATAATAATTTACACCCATTATATTGTCAAAATTACCCTGTGATTTTCCATACCAAAAGTGAGAGACCTCTCCCTCTTCTGTTAAATTCAAGAAACTTCTTTATATTTCTCCATTTTAATGTCAATTTGTTATTTTCTCATGACCTTATAAAGATATATCTACATTAAAATTGATTAACTAAAAATAATATATCATTTTCCCCCTCTCATTATAGTGTTTACCTAATCTCTTATTATGATGAAATCATCTCCCTCTACTCTTTATTCAAGAATCTTCTATATCTTTTGCCTTATATCTCCAATTAATAATATATTGATATGTTATTAAATATCCTCATTATATAAAGTGTGATATCTAAATTATGATATAACACTTTTATTCTCATTATTCCCTCCCAAGAACATTTATGTACCCCCGTTATGCTACCAAAATTTCCCTGTGATTCTCCATGAAATACAATTATATATTGAATACCCGTACCAATTTTCTATCAAGGGTGTTCAAATTTTTTCACTTATACTTATTTTATTGGACATATACATGTATCTAATCCACACTCCATTATAATACCATTAAATGTGATGAAATATGTTCTGGTATATATGATCTGTGTTACACAATTATTCATGTATATGATATGATTTTGATGGTTGCACCTAGATTGTGCTCCAATGTATTAGATAATGTTTTAGTCTAAAGAGATTCCATGTTTAGTGTAAATGTGGTTATCTGAATAATATTATGTGGTTATTTATTAGTGTTTATCCTTGAATTATGTTTATATTGTCATGTTTAATGTTTTTTCCATGTTTCCCATGTCGAATATATGTTACAATGCTATATCATGACATATTTTTCAGGTTTATAATTCTCAACCCTTTTATGTTCCACTTTATTTCCTACTATCTAAAATATAGTAATATCTTTATGTTATGGTTGTTTTATATTCCCCCACTGGTCCTTATTGATCCCCCCTTTCATATGCATGTCCCCGGGTTATCCAACACTATTTTAGAGGATCAATGATTTATAAGTTCATGTTAAGGATGTTTAAAATAATTTTTTTTTTCCAATGTTCAAGATGTTATTGTCTGTACATAATTCCGAATGACACTAAAATTATTTAAATTATATGTTATATTATCTGTTTTCTTATGTAATAAATCCTGAATTAATGTTTAATAAAAACAAGGTTTTCATAGTTGGTATCAAAGTAGTTTTTATTTATCATTAGGATTAGGATTTGATAACTATAGGGAAAGACTTAGTGATTAGACTAAAAATTAGAAGACGTAACAAAATTTTACTAAAGTATTGAGTAATTCGTTTCCATGAAAATGCATCCCAATATGGATAATATTAGTAGATGTGGATCTTGAATATATGTTCTTAGGGGTAAGAGTAACACTCCAATCTTTCATTGTACGCTTCTCTTTGAATAATACAGTAGCGTGTCTTGTACGCATCTTCGAGTTCTAACACACACCACAACCAATCAAACTAGCCATTATGAATAGTAATACCCACTTTTTGGAATTTAATAAATTTTATATTTCAAAGTGGACTTCATTTTTGGATTCTAAATATCGAAATTAGGTTAGAGTGATTTTTTTTTATTTTTCTGAAAACAGTAAATTTCTGATGAATTTTAAAAAAACACTAAGTTATAGTTTAAAACCGAAATTTTTTTATATAATTATTTATTTTATTTAAATTTAATTATATTCAAAATATATACATAATTACTATATAAGTTTAATGTAATTCATTGTAGTTAGTTTAGAATAATTTTAGATATATAAAACTTTTATTGAACTTTTCACCGTCTTTTACCCACCTCCTCTGAGAATTTGAAAATTCATATAAAACATATTTTTACCGCTTCTGTGAGTGGAATTGCAAAAATCCGAGAGACATAGTTAATATCAAGAAGTAAAATATGGTTCAATGAGATGAAAATAATTTTTGGTGAATAGTAACTATTTACTTTTATTTACCACGGTTAAAAGTAAATAGGGTTATTAAGGGTAAAAATGATATTAATATTACCCTAAAACATGTATTAATTATATTGTACAAGTTTATCTTTACCAATAAAACCTTAGGAATAAAATATTAGCATTTAGGTCCACTTGGATTAGATTAGGACATTTATTATTATTTAATTCAAAGAAGAGTTAAAAGAGATAAAATCAAAGTTTAATAACTAAAAAATTTTAACATAGGTTTATATATAAGATAAATTTGATTATAAATATTCATGGGAAATATTAAAAAATTTCCTACATAATGGTATTTTATTTATAATTTTTAGACATTAAATAATTAATTAATTTATGACACAATGGTGATGTAGTAATTACCTAATTAATGAAATATTAAAATGATTGATATTATAAATATCAAAATAAATTTAATTTAAGACTATTTATGAATTACACTAATTATAGATTAATATAACATATTTTGATTGGTTATATAAATTTTGTTCGAAGTAATAACACAATCATTAAATTATCAAAAACAAAATACACAATAGTCTCAAAATTGACATAAAAGAGTTTTTAAAACAAATATTATATTATTAATTGATATGTTATTCCTAAAAATCTATGGTTCAGCCAAAGGATTTATATAATGATAGGTGTATTATTAATGCCCCACTTGGGGGGCTCTTTGTGGTATATAGTATGTTTATTAACTTTATAATATAAAAATAAAAAGAGACATGGTAAATGTCAAACTATTTAACTAAGAGTTAAATATATATGATAAGGTTAATATAGTGACCCAAACCTATCTAAAATCTATTGGTTGAAAGGATTTAGACCCATACCCACCTTAATCTCTAAATAATCCACTTTAGAGCCATTTGAAACCGAATATGAATTTATTATAAAATAATATTTATAACTTTTCCAAAGGTTCCCCTCACCCCTCTTATAAAATGGTGTTCCCCCTTGTCTATAATTTACACCTTATAAGCCATTTGGATCTGCCAAACCCTGCCAAAATATTCTCTCAACTTCCCTCAATTCAACCTAGAGGCCATATCTTGATCAGAAATCCAACCTAAGGATCCTTTTTTATCAAATAAAATGGAAGAAACCAAAGAAGAGGTAATGTTTTCACCACCCTCTTTCAAGTTCCTTTCTTATTCAACTTCTTCTTTCTTTGTTATTTCCTTTATAAAATAATAAATACAGTATATTTTATATACTATGATGTTATTATAAATATGGTACAACCATGTTCAGTATTCTATCCATCCATTGAATGACATGTCACCATACATGCGTACGTACGACCTACCATCTCCACTTCGTGGTGTAATTGTTATTGAATACATTATTATTTGGATGGATATAATAATGACGTGTAATTAATTTAAATAATAATTATAACATGACAATTAATCTTTATATATGATCTACCATCGAATTATATATGATTTTAATATCAAATGAATGATATTATCGCTCGTGCGTACGTACGGACTACCGTCTCCACGAACGCGATGAGATTCATTCCCCATCATATCCATACAAGTATAATTCTCATTATATGATTAAAAATAATGTTTAAGGACTTGATATCATTCTTTATATGAATAAGATACAACCTATCCATAGCAAACATGACTTCTGTAACAAAACATATAAAATAAAATAAGAATGTTAACACCCGAAACGACGATAATACTAAGATATTATTAACAAGGAAATTTTAAAAGATTATATATGATATCATATTAATGTATATGATTCTTTTATAATTCATTAACAATTGTTTCACCATTATACAGGAGGCTATCCTACCCTCGACCAAGGATAATGTTCAAAGTAAGGGGTTTCTTATCTCACTTTTAATTCTGTGATATTTCCATTGGTCACAGCTTATTTATTGAATGTGGTGTGTGTACTACCCATGATTTTATTGATTTTGTAATATACATAAATTTATGGATATTTACATCATCATTTTAGGATCCTTCTTTCATGGGTGTATGTTTGGTAAGTTACCAAATCGATAAGGGACTTTGAAATTTCAATTTCCATTCATTCAGCTTTACACATACTTCATTGATTATATTACTCCAAGATTATGTGTGGAATCACTATTCATTTTCTTATGTCATAATTTCCACTCCCATTTCTATGGATATACTTTTGATACACATAATAACTACAATGATAATTTCTCAAGTCATCAATATGAACTTGATAAGAGTAATTTTTAACTCATTCTCCATTTGTTGAGTTGAATATCCAATTCATTCATGTTGTCTTTACAAGAATATGTGTGAATGTCCTCTGATTGATTTATAGTGAAAATCCAATCATATTGAGTGTATTTATATTTATCACACATAATTATGTCATTGATTTATCCTTAACCTAAGGATGTGCTCATTATATTAGATTTCATCTCAATTTATAGTCCATTGAGACTTATTTGTTATTATACACCAAATCACTTTTATATGGTCTATAAAATGTACATTGACATATTATATAATGAATCCCTTTATTCTCATGATATTATAATGTTTTTAGTACCTCAATTATTTGTATTCAAGTGTCACTCTTTTGGTTAGGAACTCTAACTAAAATATCATTTTAAATTATTTAATGATTTATTATTCTATATTTTTCTCATTAATGTCCATATTTTAACAATAGTTTTAAATATTTTTCTATATGGACATTAATGTTTTAAAATTAAAACTCCATTTAAAAGTTTCAAAGTGGTATGGTACACTTTTATTTAAAAATATATTTTTATATGGATTCCTGACAAATAGTGTGACTTTTAAATAATTTCAAGAAAAAGGGGGATATTTCTCTCAAATAGTTTTGATGGTTATTTTCATCTATGTCAATATCATTCATTATTATCGATTGAGGTAAATATGTTAGAATACAATCCCCCTTATTGTATTTAATGAGTTATGTTGGACTATGGATGTGCTATTTTTATACCATTCATGGTTTATAGAGAAAGTATTGACATTTCATATGCTAGTTTTAATACTAATGTTTATGTTATGTTTAAACCTATTCATATGAGGAATTAATTGGACTTAATAAGTGATGGGTGGAGCCCGCTATAGCTCCTCGATTCATCTGTAGGACTAATGAGACAAACTAGTGTCTTCGCACAAGGCTTTGACAAAATCTTATTTATAGTCTTGGAACGAGGCCTTGACTATGTGGTTATGAAAGTCTGACATTATGCATTCCATTATTATGAAAGTGGTTATTAATATTTCATGTGATTATTGGACTAGTTGAATATCCATGAAAATAAGTAAATGGAATTATTTAATTTTATTTATTCCGTATTATTCCGAAGTTCAATTTTAAAAGGCATTTGTTTTAGTTATACATTGTCTTAAATTTTTATGCTTATTTATGAAAGTTTCCGCTATATTGTTATCCTGAATGAGAATCTGATCACACCCCATTCAACGTTTTATTTTAACCAGGATTTGAAGAAGTATTTTATGAATGACCTACAGGGATAGAATGAGGGGATATGAAGACAAGATGTTGTTGTAGTTTTTTTCACTTTATGATGTAATGTAAGACTTATGAATATATCTAGTGATTCCAAGGCTACTTAACTAATTCGTATTTAGAGACTTGATCTTTTGTGATCCTGCCAATGTTATGTAATAATGCACCGACTCTGGGTAACTGGGGTCGGGGCATTACAGTATGACTTTACAACACCACATTAAGGAAGACTCATCTAGAACCTGTGCATGAAAATGATCCTTGAGACACACCTTGTTTGACACTCTCATAGTATATGATTTGAAACATTAAAAATATCATTATGAACCACTATTAAGGAATCAATGATACCCATAAGAGTATATGTTATGAAATAGATCGTAGATAACATAGATTGATGCCTATAAATTCATGAGTTATAGAAACACAAGTCATTTATAAGTTATCCATTAATGTTACCTTCTTCGTGTTTATGTGTTGTATAATATAACATTAATTATCCCTAATTTTATCTTTTTTATAGTTAATGCATAGTAATAGGTAGAACCAATTCAAAAACCAATGTAATGGGAAATCTGATGAGTATTCCAATTAGATTCATAACATGATGAGAAATCATGTAATATATATTCAATTTATGCCATATAAGATATTAAAATTAAAAATCAAAAACCGGCACATTGTTGAATATATTATTAAAAGAATAAGAGTATGGAATATAAAATAAGGTCATTAGATAATGGTAAAAATGGATTGAATAATAAATTTTTTATTTATCAAAAATGTGGAATGGGGAATAGAGGGAAATAATAAAAATGAACTCGAAGGTTTTTTATGTGCGGAGAAATAGTGCATAAAATATCTAGTTGTTGTAAAACACAATTCGATTACGATGAAATAGAGTACATTATATATTATAGAACCAATTTCAGTTAAATTTCTTATGTTGGTAGAATTTTTGTATCATTCATGTAAATTATTAAATCCACGGGTTAAATCCTAGACTATGTATGAACATATGATATGGAATTCATTAAAATGTAAGGATTAAAGTGTTTATGTATTAGTTTTGATAAATATGTTAAAAATGTATTTCTTCATAGACATTATTGATATAATATTCATGAAATATGTAATTACTATTCAAATTTATTTTTTATGTAAGGATCTAAAACATATATTAAATAACACCGATAACCTATAAATGTGATTCAGTGATAAAGTTATTTTTTGAAAATAGATGCTTGAGGGATTGATGACCCTTAATATTCAATAGGTTTTTTGATAAACCAAAAGAGTATAGGGATGATTTTTATAAGTCTGATCATTTGTTTAAAATCAATAATACAACTTTGGGAGATTAATGTAAAATAAATAATGTATGATTATTAGTATTTTGGGAAAAATATTACATGATAAGATATTTTTTATTTTGAAGATATAAATGATATTTCAATATATTTTCTAATTGGATGTGTTATATATACCAATTAGATTTAATATAAAATATTATTTGAGGGTAATTATATTATGTATTTGAAGGAGAATGTTTAAGGGAATAATATAACTTTTGAGGTTAGAAACTTGTCTAATGTTTAGCTTATTTGTGTAATTTTGGGTATACGAGTATTTTTTTAAGAAATCATCTGTGATAAATCATTGGTATTTTTGTTAAATTTTAGAGATTAATGTTTTATGGATTATTTTTTTCTATATTATTTTACTTAATGATAACCATTTAGGATTTAGTAAATACATGAAATATCACTTGTTATTCTTTGGTGTATTATATGATTATTTAGAATCATATTCTTGTTTTTTAGGCATGAAATATTCATCTTGAGTTCTAATCATTTGGAGAAAAAATAAGATATTGTAGTGGATATTTATTAATGGATAAAATTAAACTTTTCATGAATGTAAGTTTCATTATAAACCTATTATAATTTTTAAATAGATCCCTTAACTCTAGAAAAATAATCTTGAAACAAGAAATGGAGTCACAAAACAATCATTTATGATGAATTGTTGACCTTTTCACCCTTCACAGATTTAGGGTTTTAGAGTCATTGAATTTCTCTAGACCTTATCTTATATCCCACATTATTGGTTTTTTTAACTTTTTCACCTACCTATCTATTTTTTCACTTCCCACTAATGTTATCATATATGGAAATCGGGTTATGTGGTGACCTTTATACTTCACTTTCTCTCTTTTCAAGTGAATGTTTTAGTAAACCTTTGTATGATGTGGGATTTAAATAAAAATGTTTTCAAGTGTCAAAAAATTTAGCATAAAATTTATGTTAAAATTTTAATGACACAAATTACTAAAGGGTGGATAATGTTACACTATGAGTTTTTAAAAATAGAAAACTATGTTCGGTAGCGAATGTGATACGAAACACTGAACCCTAATATACAATAATTATTTAAAAATGACCATCTTAACCTAGCCATTAATTTCTAAAATATGTATATAATTAACTACCTTATGAAATATATATATATATGTACCACTTGACATAAATGTATTGATAAATTTGTAGTAAATAATAACTCTTTATTGGGTAATGTCTTTTTGTTCTTCAAAACATGATATCTTCATAAATGTGTTTTAATTTTTTTGTGAAAAAATATTATAAATATTTTCTAGAAATTACAGAAAATTTATTTTATTAAAATAAATCTGTTTTTTATATCATCATATAAAAATTAACTTAGGATAAAATTTGATGATTTGATTTGGAAAAATATTTATTTTTTGTGAATAATGAAAAATGATCATTTGATTAAAACTATGATTTTTTTGTTAAATTATTTAACATAAAAGTTATATTTTAAGTTAATTATTTTATGGTAAATAAATGAATAGTATTTTATATTTAATACAATTTCTTTTATTGAAATCAACATTATACATTATTTTCGAAGAAGATTAATTTTAGGTTTGGAAACACGTTTTTCTGAAAACAATTTTAAAATATATAATATTTAACCATTTTATTTAATTAAAAATAACCCATAATGGGGAATTTTTTAATTATGATTATATAATTTAAAATCAATAATTATTAATTTAAATTCATATAATGAGTATTAGTAGTTATAGAGTTTAAGAATTATCATTATTTCCATTGAAAAATGAATTTGTTATAAAACTGCTTCTCATTGCACTAATGTGATTTGTTTTAAATTTCAAAAATTTATTGAATTTAATTTGATAAAATCAAACCAATATTTAAAATCATCATAATTAATATTTGGTGATAAGTTCAATTTAATTTTTTATAATATTAATAGTAAATGTTGTTTATATTTATTACCACTGTAAAAGGAAAATTGGTTAGTTAAAGGTAAAGATAACATAACAAGGACTTGAAAAAAAGTAACCCTATAACTGTGATTATTTATATTTTCATTTCAATATACTAATTATTATATTTTTTTGATACTTTATATATTATTAAATAATTATTCTGATAAAAAATATATATATTTTATGCATTAAAACAAAAATTCTATTTGGGGAAATATATACTTTTAGTCCCGTAATTTTATTTATTTAATTAAATATTTTTTGAGAAAAAAGATATTTTTGTAAATTTTATTATTAAATATTATAAATTAATTAACAATGTTAAATATTAATTTATGAAGAGAAATTTTAATTTTAATAAGGGTTTGAAAACTGTTATTGTAAAAAAGCCCATCATTTCTCTATAAATTCCCATTCCATTTTAAATGAGAAAATTAAAAAATTTTGAAAATTATTTTGATAAAAATTATTATTTTTTGAATAATAGTGTCTAAATTATACAATGTTTATGTTTTCATAATTTAATTAGACAATCAAATTTTCTGTTAAAAATTAAATACAATATAAATATACGATTTATCTTACGGCATCATAATAACCCCAAATTGATTTAATAAATTCCATAAATTGTATCCACGAACAAATATTTGTACACCATTAAAAATAATTTTATTCTATGGATATTTTATTAATTTTATAAAGCCTTTATGAATCCACCAAACCATATATTATATTTTATGGTCTTAATATTATTTCATTATGAGAATGACTCACTTCCTCATCGAAAAGGGTAATATTTTAATGATTTTAGAACATGGAATTATAAAATAATAAAACCACTTCTATTTGGAATAAAACATGAGTAATAACCATGGGAAGGTTTGTGGTTTTGATTAATTTATTGTATAGAGTTAAAAACCAATGATTGGGAAATAATAAATAACTCCTCTATCTTTTCGTATATCAACCCACCCTAGATCCAATTATTATTCACAAAAAATATTCGGAGCACATAATTAATATTCCCATCATAATTTAATAACCTATAATGATTGCCTTAATCTCTTAAGGATCCCATCTATAGATATTGGAATCCCCCTCTTAAGGTATGGGATATCCCAATCTTCTTTTTATTCACAAACCTCTTTTATATTAAGAATCTTAATCACCATTTTTTATTATTTTGATATGATATGATACATGCCTATTAGTCACTTTTTTATATAAATGTGATTATATATCCATTTAACTCTAATTAATACTTCCCATAAACCTGTATATACACTAGTTATGCTGCTGAAATTGTCATATGATTTTCGTACTAATATTGAAGGATATATCCATGTTATTTTCAATTTAAGAAACTTCATAATATATATCCTTTTGAATCTCAATTTTTTATGTTTTAATTAATTTATATATATATATATCATTATACTATCTAATTTATTTACTAAAAAAGATATATCATTTATCCTCTCTGTTTATATAATTAACCTAATAGTTTTTCTATACTGAAATCCACTCCTACGCTTTTTTCAATCATATTCATTATCTTATGCATTTTATATATTATTCTTTATGTTATTATATGTGATTAAATATCCACCTTTTATTACTTATGATATATATATTATTATAGTCCAATTTAACTCCCATTAACCAATCCCATGACCATCTCCCCCTGTTATACTGCCAAAAATTCATTGCAATTCTCTATTCAAAACAATTGTTTAGTAAATACCCATACCCATTTCCTATAATGGGTGTTCAACATTATAAAAATATAACCCATTTATCAATGAATTAAATGTATTTAATAAACATTCCACTATCATTGGATTAAATTTTATTTAATATGTTCTTGTGTATAAAATCTCTATGGCACACTGATGCAAGTACATGATATGATTATGATGGGTTCACCCAGATTACACTCCAATGCATTGGGTAATGTTTTAGTCTCATTAGATTCCATATTTAGAATACAGGTGGACTTCCTAATAACATAATTTTATGATTTCAAGGTGTTTAACAGTGACATATTTTTATAGTGTTATGTTTCAAGTTGTTTCCACATTTCGCATGTTGCATTTATGTTACCATGTTATATCATACATTATTATCTATATTTATTTTCTATCGCCTTTTATGTTCAACATAACATCCTATTTTATAAAAAGTAATATTATATTGTTGTTATTATTCTATTACATTACATTACTGGTCTTTATACCTCACCCCTTTATTATGTATGTTCCAAGGTTATCCTAGGCAATTTCAGAGAACCAAGGATTTAAAAGATCTTTTTAAGGAAGTTTTCTATAATTTTATTGTATCCCATCTTCAGGATATCATTCTATACAAGAAATGTCCAAAAAAATAGACTTCTAAATCTTCTGCTTTGTATTATATGTATTATTATGTAATAATTCTTGAATTAATTTGTTAAAAACATGGGTTGTCATATATCCTCATATAAAAACACCTTTCGTTGATAAATTTATACTATAATACTCCCCAAAAAACAATTTTATCCACATAATTGATTTTATATTCTAGTAGAATACTATTCCAATAATATTTAATGTGTAGTAATAATTAGTCATCTCAAAGAAGAAACTAATTATTCTAATATAGGATATTTCCATTTCATTCATTTTATTTCATTAACTTCATCTTTCTAAATTTTATAAAATATGTTTCCATCATAAATTTCTCATAAAATTATATAGAAATATGAATTGTATCAACATATAATTCTAAAATCAAATTTATAGTTATTTATACCATTCATACTATTATGACATGTTTTAACCTCTTTTATAGATGATGTCTTGAATTAACTATTACAAACACACATAAATGGGTTTAATTTTTTTTAATGAATAAATATAATATTGATGATTTAATTTATATATAAGATGTATAAAATTGAAATTATATATGTTTTATATTTAAAAAACAATCATGGCCATTTTAATCCCCTATAATTAGCATATTATGATGTGTTTCTTAATTTACTACCATTTTGTACCATATATAGAACATTAATATTTTATACTATTTAAATGAAATGAAAATAAATACCTATAAATATCAATAGCATTTGGAATCACGGTAAAATGAATATTGACAATTATATTTACCTAAAATCAGATTGTAAAAGTGGACCAGTCTACCTAATGTGATAGAACTAAGGGACACCAAATAAAATAATGGTTATCATAAGATGAAAAATTTATTATGATATATGAAATAAAAACTAAAAAGGTTATAGACTATCAATTGATATTGTTAATTTATCTATTCAATATTTTTTGGGAGCATCCATGCAAGTTTGAACTCAAGGTAAGAGAATTATTATCTCACTCACATGTTTTGGAAATATATATCATGTTTTGTCCATTATATTAATTTTTCATTAATCTTTATTTATTTAATAATTAATTGAATTTTATATATTTAAATATACATTTTATATTTCATATCATGGATTAAATCTTACATCATTTCTTAACATATTCTCAAGGGGAGACATTTCACTATTTATATACATCTCACTATTTGTTTCAAATTATGCAGACTCTTCCAATATCATCTATTAAGGATTTCTTATACCAGATATACCACCTTCATAAACTCATATATTTGAATTCTCTTTTATTTATTCATGTGTTATTAATATTTTTATACCTTGATTTTATATTACTTCTTTTTAGTGAAGAACTTTTCATGTATTTGTGAGTAGCTTCTACAAATCAATATATTTATAATCTATCCAAAATCTTGTGATATTTTTTTCTATATTTTTTTTAAAAAAACTAACTATAATATATCCTATATTATGGTTATTTTCTGGAGTTTTGGAAATATTTGTTTATTTTTTATTTATGCTAAATGTTACTTTCCCAGAATCTTTTAATTTTTTCAAGGTATTTTTTCCAAATCTCATAACCATTCATAAATTTTTTATCTAACATCTATCTCTATTTATAGTATATTTTTGAAACACTCTTTAATGTATACCTTACTATTTTTTAAAAAAATTTAAGATATTTGTTTCTTTTACCTCTCATTTAGAATTTCAAACCACATGTTATATTGTTCATGATGGGCCTCTCTAACTTCTTTTTCATTTAATGTCAATTTTTTGTACCACTTTTTATCTCCCTTACATGAACATAATATTTTCATCCATATCCATATTATTTATCTCATATATGTACTGTATATATTTTTATAATATTTCTATGGTTATTCAAATATTGTATTAGACAAATAACATTTTATCTATAATAAGTGAAAACCAAATATTTCATATTTTTTTGATGATTTTTTACCAATAAATTAATCTCATTCATTTGATAGGGGATATAATGAAAATCGATATTCCCATTACTTTAATATAGAAAATTAATTATTATTTTTCCACCTTTATGTAAGTGGTTCTTTTGGGAACATGATGTATTATTTTGTTTATATATTTATTCAATTTCTAAGATAAATCCATTGGTCTTAGTATGTTATAATACCCGGTCTAGAATCACTCAGTCTAAGACAGAGGGTCACATGACCAAATGCACACCTCCCAAGATAAAAAAAGGATGTCAACTAGTGTCAAGGGACTACACACTATCATGGGGATACTATTCCATTAGTATCAGACCACCAATGGCACATATATAGTGGATGTAAGAAATAAGTGATAAAAACACAACAAATGAATGAAAATTATCAGTAATAACATCTAAGTTATATTAATATAGCATACTACAGTTTTACAACTAGTAGAAAGGGATCCCTACAAGGGTGGATTAGTATAAATAATTTATCTAAAAAATTTACCAATGATGCATGGTAATAAAATATCATGCAGCCTATCTAAACATCACCTCAATCTAATCCACTCAATAGGATCAATAAACCAAATTAATTCAACTTCTCTAAGCCATTTCACATACCATAAATCATAATTTTCATTTAGATTACCATGAAATGTGTACGTATAATTTTTTTAGAATATCACAAATTTTCCTTTAAAATGAGTAGTACTCGTATAAAATTTTATGTGATGAAATAAAATAATTACATAAAAAATAACACAACCTATTGGGTTATCTTATTACAAACACACTACCGCAGACCAAATACCTTTTTTTCTATCACTTATTATTGAACAAAACGATCATACCATGTATCCACCACTAAAAACAAATAAATCTCTTATTACTATAGGGAAATTGAAAAAACTGTATCATGTACCAAAAAACTCACTTACAAAACCCATCCTATTTATAATATAACCCAGCTATCTTACTCATTACTATCCTCACGTTACAAGTGAAGTTCTGATATATCACACATGAATAGGGAACCATGCATCATGGAATTGACCATCTCACTCCTGTGTGGACCCTTTCACCGTTCCAATATTAACTATATGACTTATGATTATCCCGGTAATGACCCAAACATTGGAAAAATATGTTGTTTCCAAAAAATTTAATTTTTTACATTGTCATATTCGATAAAAATAATGAATGAAATGTGACCACCGGGATTTGACTTTTGGATAATATGACTAATGAAAACAATAATAAAATTTTTACGTTATAATTATTATTTATAAATTGGAATGATAATGGATAATTAATAAATAACGAGTCTATGGCCTCATCTCGTAGACTCAAGACATATGAAGCCCATTTGTCAAAGCGTCGGAGGGAGGTAGTGTCACTTGGATTCACTTCAGACAAACCCCAATTTGAGCTTCAATATGATAGTCTCAAATGAAATTTCCAATTTGAGAAGTTTAATTTAGTTGATATTACCACTTAGGCAATATTATCTGAGCCAACACAAGAATCCATCCCCATCGCACACCTTACCCCTAGGTCGTATGTGGGTGTTTTAAGGGGTTATGTTTCATGACCCTAGATACATTAAATGTAATACCTCTATGTCAATAAAATTATTATTTCATCATTATAATTTTAATAATATCTTTTCTAAATAAAATATATGTTTAATTGAGATAGATTTTGTAATTTAATTTCAGAAGTAAAAAATTTCACTTTTTATATACTTCTCACACATAAAGAATTATTAGGGTAAAGTAATCATCTTTTTTTTCAAATGTCAAAAATAATCTATTCTGAATTTTCAGAATTTTCCAATGATGTTTCAAATTTTTAATGAATAGTATTTATGAATATTATTTTATTTGATGAATAATAATTTATGAATTGTAGTTTTTTTGATAATAGGAAAAAAAATTATAAAATAATTGATTCTGTGAAAATATTTTCAAAAAAGGACTTACATGGTTATGAACAGTAAGATGTTTAGAGTTTAACAGGATCAACTTAATTTTACTGTGAATTGTAACATGACCCTTTGGAATAGTAATATTACCCTTATGAATAGTAATTTTACCATTGGAATAGTTACCTTGCCTAAGTAAGTATAAATATATTTTAGTCATTTTAAATGGTCATGTGATATAATTATACCACAATATAAAGAAATAAATGTTTTTGAAATTATTTGTTATGTATTAGAATATTATTTATTTAATTAAATAATAAATGAAATTATTTTTTATAAAATGGAGTTCATTTATTTAGTCTACTCATCATAAAAAATTTAGGGTGATTTTTTTGGTATTTTTCTGAAATAGATGAATTTTCAATGAATAATAAAAATATAGTTTTGAGGTTTCAGTGTGTTTAATGACATCATATCTATATCATAATGAAGTAATGAGTAATATAAGATAATGGTAGACTCATTTAAATTAAAATATGATATGAGGTATCCCAAGTGGCCAATACCATGTTCAACCCATGGGTTTTCAAATATCACTAAAAATGATTCCTTTAAAATTAACAAAAAACTCCCTTTATTTTACTATAAATACCCACACATTCCTTTGTTTATTTTAATTAAAATTTCATACTTCATGATGTTATGAAATTTAAACCTCCAAATGAGTCCTCTCATGGTTTCCTGAAGCCCTAAAGTTCTACATCCTAGGGTTTTATAAGTTACTCATCAATGTAATGGAATTCTCACCTTCTCTTTTCCTTTCAATTTCTATTTTATGCGGTATGTCTTAGAAATTTCAAAAAAAAAATCTTATTTATATTTTATTCAATACATATATTGTATTATAATAATTTTATAAATATGTGACACTTTTCCTTTCTATTTTAAATGTTATTTAAAAAAATGTTTCGTACCTGTTATGCTGTTGAATTTTCATCTCAAAATACCACCATTTTTCTCAAAAATTATTTTATTTTCATTATTTGAATACACAAACCTCATTAAATTCTAGAGGAATTCGTAAAAAAATAAAATTCTATTATTCTATTTTGTAACATACATATATAAAACCACAATTCTATATCTGTGGGTTATAAATGACATAATGATCATGTTTTTAAGCCCTTTTTAAAACACAATGATATTGATATGAAACCCATTTTTATTCTCTATTGGTTATTTATGAAATGTTTGATTATGATCTATTTGGATCACATTAAAATAAATACATATTAATGTTTCTCTCTAATAGAGCACTAATGCATTGGGTAATGAAATTAATCTCTAGAGATGACATGTTTTACGATACCTTGGTGAATAAATTTTTTAATTTTTATGACGCCTTGGGAATAGACCTTGGTGATATGCTTATTAATGTCTAAATTAAATGATTTATCCACATTTTCAAGTTATTATTCAATAAATCACTATTATTAAAATCCATTTTATCATGCCTTTATTATATTCCCCATATTCTTATTGATATTTCCCAAGTTCACATGTTAAATATTTCACTTGTTCTCCCTTACTGAGAATTATGATCACTCATTCCATTAAGTCATGTCCCTTGGATATGAGCTATAATAAGTGTATTTAGGATGAATTTTGAAGAATCGTTTCAGGAGGAATAAGATATTATTTTCTGTTTTCATGTATCATATAACTTATTTCAAAGATATTATACCTTAAGAGCTCCTCTGTTTATAAAATGTCATGTAATGTAATGTAAAAAATGGGGGATTCCATTGTTGGTAGAAAATGATAGTTTAGTTATTTGTGGAAATTAGGATATGATAAATTTAGAAAAAACCCTATAGAAAAGTTTAAATACCTTATAAATTCCTGATATTTTTATAAAATATTAAGTAAGTGGTTTCTGAATAAATAAAACCATGTCTGCATAAGAACAAGTGGATGTGGCTTCGGAAGAGATGTATCTGTGGGTAAAACCCCAAAAAACCTATTTGATCTAGACTCAAATGGGAACTGGTGCATGAAAACGTGCCTCGATAAACTCCTAGTTTGGCACACCAAGGTGATATGTTTGGTTAATCACAAGTTTTTATGAACCATTATGAAGGATTTAAAGAAAATGTAATTGTTCATAATGAATAAAATGTTTAATCATGATGTTTTAAGACATAATATATTTTAGAGTTGTAATATTCTTTAATGAAACAAGATTCTTGCTATGATTTTCTTCTTTTTGAAAAGGGTACGAACTATGAGGAACTATGAAAATGGTGATCGCAATGGACAAAGTGCTAACGATCCTTCAATGGAAGATGAAAGTTGAATTTGATACTCTAAATGATGTGTTGGTAAGTAGTCTTCTTGTTCTTTCAAAGCTATAAAGTACATTGTTTTATTCTATTTCAACGCATTCCTTTATTTTCTCCGTGTTTGGAAATAATATAGAATCAATTACTAAACAGATAAAAGTATAGTTATTATTTAAGAATACTAGATGGGTTATCCATGAATCAACAGTGTTTAGAAACTCTAGTATATACTCTAGAGAGAAAAATCATATAAAATTTTAGTAGTCATTCCCATGTTGGAATTCAATATTATACTAGGTATTGACTGGTTCTCAAAGACTAATTTTAAGATCGAATGTAGAAGATAAGAAATCTCAGTAGTATTAAATAGAATTCCTATAGGTATCTTCAATGGAGAGATATCTTGACACGATATTTTTCAAGAAGCACCTCTTATAAACTTATTTTATGGATTTAATCGGTGAATTAGAAGATGGAAATGAGAATATAAAAATAGAGAATGTCCCCATCATTTACGAATACATTGACACATTTCTTGAGGAGTTACCTAGACCTCCCCAAGAAATAAAGGTTGTGTTATCCAATGAACATGTGGCTAGATCCAAGCCAATTTTAAAAACACCATATAGGATGGAGAATGTGGAGTTGGAGGAATTAAATATGAAACTACAAGATATTTTGGAGAAGGGGTTTGATTGGACAATTGTGTCTCCTTGGGGAGCACCTATTGTATTTTTAGAGAAGGTGGATGCATAAATGAACTTATGGATTGATTATAGATAACTAAACAAGATCACATTGAAGAAAAAGTACCCTCTTCCAAGAATTGATGATTTATTTAACCAGCTTAGTGCGGCTCATTTCTTCTCTAAGATTAATCTTCAATATGGTTATCATTAATTAATGGGAAAGAAAGAATATATTCCAAAGACCGCCTCTTGATCTAGATATGGGCTTTATAATTTTGTTGTTATGACCTTCAGA
Source organism: Viscum album (assembly GCA_963277665.1). Taxonomy (NCBI): domain Eukaryota; kingdom Viridiplantae; phylum Streptophyta; class Magnoliopsida; order Santalales; family Viscaceae; genus Viscum; species Viscum album. The sequence goes on from OY728131.1 coordinate 825,136,401, forward strand.
TTGACTAATAATCCTGATATTTTTATGGATTTGATGAAAATATTATTTAAAAACTACCATGATAACTTTGTGGTAGTTTTATTGTTGATACTCTGATATATTCCAAAATTCAGGAGGAGCATTAATATCATCTATGGGTAATACTCCAATCACTGAGGTAGGAGAGGTAATTTTGAACGTTTAGAAAGTGTGAGTTTTGGTTACAACAAGTTTCTTTATGGGGGAACATTGTAACTAGTGAAGGAATCCTTGTTGACATTGCGAACACAAAGGTTGTAGAGGAGTGTCCTCATCCTACAACATTAACTAAGATTCATAGATTCCATGGTTTACAAGGATATTATAGAAGTTTTGTGAAAACAATACATAAATTTATAATCTATTAACCATGTTAACTCAAAATGGTTCAAGTTCTTCTTGAGAAAGGAGTGTGAATAATGTATCCAAGATCTGAATAATAGATTGGTTTTTTTCACCCATGTTAACTCTAACCTCAATCAGGGAAGGATTTTTTTTAGAGATTAATATTTGAAAGGTCTTGGGTTCATCCTCGTGAAAAATAACAAGGAAATTTCTTATGAATCTTGATATCTAAGGCCTCACGAGCCTAATTATAATATGCATGATCTTGAGCTGGTATCAATTTTTTTCTATAAAGATATGGAGGAACTATCTTTATGTGGAGAAATGGCATACATAAAAATACCATACAAAATTGAATTATATTTTTTCATAAAAGGAATTGAACATGAGATAGAGGATATGGTTGGAACTTCTTAAAAAATATAATTGTTCAATTCATTACCATCCATGTATAGCAAACAATGTCATTGATTCATTATGTAGGAAATACTACATTGTTCTGGAAATGATGATGATTTAAAGAGTTCCCATGATCAAATACCTAGTGAAACTAGAAATGGGAATTGTAAGGGATGGGACATTTTAAAAACTATCCCAAATGATTTCCAAAACGTTATTACTTGATAAGATCAGGAAATACAAAAAAGAAGATCCTTTATTACAGAATAAGGGAGAGGATATAAAATATGGGAAGTTTCCTGCGTTCAATATTGATCAAGAATGTGCACTAAAATTTCATACAAGTCCATGTGTTCTATCTATTCTAGAAATAAAGATGGATATGATGGATGAATCCCATAACTCTACATTCTTGATAGGTCTTAGAAGCATGAAAATGTGTAGGGACCTTCACGACTATTACTGGTTTCATAACATGAAAATGGAGATTAAGGATTATAATACAATGTGCCTGGTGTGTCACCATGGGAAGGAAGAGTGGTAACATCATAAGGGGTATTAAGAACACTACCCATACCTGTGTTGAAGTGTGACAATATCACTATGGACTTTTTCACAGGTCTCCTGATAACATCCATTGGAAACAATGCAGTATGGGTTATAGTGGATTGTCTCATAAAGAGTTCCAATTTTATCTCTATTCAGGATGTTTACTCTTTTGATAAACATACATGGATTTATATGAAGGAAGTTGTATGGATTCATGGAGTTGCAATTTCTATCATATATGATCATGAACCAATGATCACAACAAAATTATAGAGAATTCGTCAACATGCTCCATGTACTGAATTGATATTTAGGACAACCTATCTCCCTCAAAATGATAGAATATCTGAAAGGACTATTTAGACACTCGAGGACATACTGAGAATATACTCAATGTAATTTAATTGTGGTCAGGATCATCATATCCCATTATTTGAGTTATCTTACCAAAAATTCTTCCATTGGAGTATTAAAATGAATCCCTATAAAGATTTATATGAGAATAAATGTTAAAACCCAACTTGTTGGGATGAATCTAGTGAGAGAAATCTTCTTGGGACTGATCTTGTACAATAGATGACCAAAAAATTTCATGCCATCCAAAAACACATTAAGGTTTCTCAAAGTTGGTAGAAGAGCAATGTCTCCAACCGTTGAAGGGACATAATGATTGATGTTGGTGATTATGTATTCCATAGAATTTATACGCGGAAGAGTTTGTTGATGTTTGGGAAGAAAGGGAAGCTTATCCCTAGGTACATTGTCCCTTATGAAATCTGTGACCGCATAGGCCCAATGGCCTATTGACTTTAAATTCCTCGAAATCAATCTCAAGTTCATTATGTATTCCACGTATCCTTATTGAGGAAGTACACACCTGACCCTTCACATGTGCTAAATCCAATGGTGGAACTATTAGAACACAATCTCTCTTATGAGGAGCATCCAGTGGATATCTTGGATCATAGAGACATGGTTCTACACAACAGTACTACCCATCATATTAAATTATTATGGAGGAACCATAAATTTGAAGAAGCCACATGGGAAACATAGGAGAGTATGTGATATAAGTACCCACACGTTTTATCTTCATATTATTCAAGTTGAAATTTTGGGGGTACAATTACTTATGGGGGAATAATGTAATGAAAAGAACGTTTGAATAATATATTGTTTCCTGAAAATATATGTTTTACTGTATCATAATGAATAAAAAGTATAAATGAAGTGTGGACATCAGGTTTCGACTATTATATTATTGTTGGTTAATATGTCCATTGTAAACAATAATAAATTTTAACCTTATAATTATTATTTATAAATAAAAAAGATAAAGGATAATTAATGAATAATGAAATATGGATGACCTCATCTTGTAAACTCGGGCCCTTTGAATCCCATTTTTCAGAGCATTGGAAGGAGGTAGTGTTACTAGGATTTGATCTAGACCAAGCCCAAGATGAGCATAAACATGTTAGGCTTGAACAAAATTTCTTATGGGAGATGTTCAAGTTAATGGAGATTACCACTTGGGGGATGTCATCTAATTTGCACCCAAAGTCCATCATCATCGCACACCATACCCTTAAGTCATATGAAGGTGTTTTAATGGGTTATGTTTCAAGGTCTTAAATACATAAGATGTAATCCCTTTATTTTGATAAAATATTTATTTCATAATATTCTTTTTATGAATATCTTTTCATAATAAAATATTTGTTTAATTGAGAAATATTTGATAAATATTTTTTTGATGTAAAAAATTGTACTTTTTATGGATTTCTCATAACTGGAGAATTATTGTGGTAAAATAAACATAATTTTTGAATTTCAAATGTAAAAATTAATCTAAGATGAATTTTATATAGTTTTATAAGACATTTCAATTTTTTATATGAATAGTATTTGATGAAAATTATTTGATGAATAGTTTTTTTGATGAATGGTAAAAATAGTATTTTTATTAAATAAATTATTCTGTAAAATAATTTTCAAAAAATGGGCATACACAGTTGTGATCAGAAATATATATAGAGTTTTATAGGATCAAAATATTTTTTTGGTGAATAGTAACTTCACCATTTGGAATAGTACTGTTACCCTTATTAAAATTAATTTTACCAATAGAACATTAACCTCGCCAAACTATGTATAAAAATATTTTACTCATCATAAATGGTATTGTGATATAATAATATAATAGTATAAGTAAATAAAAAAATTAAAAATTATTAGTTAAGCATTAGTATCTTATTTATTTAATTAAATTTAAAATTAAATTAACCTTCATGAAATGGAGTTCATTTTTTGAATTCTATACATCAAAAAATGGTTAGGGTGATTTTTATGTATTTCTATGAAATTGTGGTAATTGTGATGAATAGTAAAAACATAGTTCTGTGTTTTCAGTATGTTTAATGACATCATAACTATTTCATACAAATGTAATGAGTATGATAAGTTGATGGTAGAATCTTGTGGATTAAAATATGATACTAGGTGTCCCGTGTGTCTAATACCATTGGAAAGCCCATGGTTTTACAAATACTGTAAATGAGATGTCCTTTGAAATTATTAAAAAACTCCCTCCATTTTACTATAAATACAATCCCATTATATCATTTATCTTCATTAAAAATTAATCATCCATGAATTTATTCTAGTTATACCTCCCATGGAGTACTCAAGCCCTGAAGGTCCTGATCTCAGAGTTTTAGAAGTTACCCTTCAAGGTAAGGGAATTCTCAACTTCTCTATTCCTTTCATTTTCACTTTTTTGTGGTATGTCTTTTAAATTTACATACCATGTTCTTATTTCCGTCTTATTATTTCCCTCCTCTATATTATGAGCATTTTATAAAGAGTTTAACCTTTTACCTTACCTAGCTATGGTCTTATAAAACTAAATATGATACCCGTTATATTGCATAATTTTCGTCTAAAAATCTCTCTCTTTTTCTCAAGAACTACTTTAATTTTCAATATTTAAAAACCCAAAACACATTCATTTCCAGAGTTATTCATCAAGAAATAAAAATTATTTATTTTATTCACGACTATTAAAAAATAAAACCCCCATTCTATTTATGTGGGTTATATATGACATAATGTTCATCTTTTTATGCAATTTTTAAAAACAACATGATTTCGATATGAAACCCATTTCTTTTATTATCTATTGTTTATTTATGAAATGTTTGATTATGTTCTATGTGTATAAAATAAAGATATATTCATATTATGGTTGCATCCTAATATATCTCTAATTCAATGGGTAAAAAAATTAATATCTAGAAATAACATGTTTTATGATACCTTGGTGAATAACCTTGGTAATTTTTTTGAATCCTTGGGTATTGAACTTGGTGATATGCATATAGATGTCCAAATTAGTTGTTTTAGCTAAATTTTAAAGTTTTGGTTAAGGATATCATTATTATTACTAAATTCCTCTTTATATCTCCTTTAATATATTCCCCATGTTCTTATTGATATTATTCAAGATCACATGTAAACTATTTCACTAATTTTCCCTTACTGGGTTTTCTTCTAACCCATTCCTTTGATGTCTGTCCCTAGGTTATGATCATCAATAAGTGTACTTAGGATGATCCATGAATAATCATTTCATTTTTAATATTCTAATGTTTTATGTTTTTATATATTAGTTACCTTTTTTCCAAGACACTAAACTTTAAATGAACCTCTATTTTTAAAATCTCATGTAATGTTATGTAATAAAAAGGTGGGATTCCTTAATCCCAAATCATAATTTGTATGAAAAAAATACCAAACCACATAATTATAGAATGTTTTGAACACAAATAACAATTTTAATGCCCAAATTACCCATGAATACAAAACTACCATTATCCATGGTACATGGATCATATTTTTCAACATTAAAGAAACCAATTCACAGTCTCCCTCTAAGGTACCAACTACATCAACACCAACCTCACACAATTACATTAAGATTAAAAGAAGATATTTCATAGGTCCTTACAATTTCCCACATTTAATTGTAGAATTATAATTATATACATGTGACATATCATGTTAATGACTTTATACCTCATGAGTTATAAATCTCAGTAACCGTGAATCAAAACCCAAAATATAACCCAAATGTAGTGAATCCATAAAATACAGCATGATACTATCATATAAAGTATTTTGAAAGGTACTCTATGAAACATATGTAAAATTGGGTACACATGGATTATATATCATTAGAATTACCATGATAAAATAGTTCAATTGAATACACTACAAAGAGACATCAATGAGTATGAGGGAGAATATATTTTAATGTATAGGCATCTAAATAGATAAAATCACCTATGAGGGTTGATGGAGGAGTCAGAGAACCACACTAAGGGTCCCAAGATAAGTTCCATTTCAAACCATATAAAAATTATTCTATGGTGGGAATTCACTACATGTTTATATTATTGAAGATGTGGACGACTACATGAATAATTACATAAGGTTTTCCTGGGTAATACATTTTGTGAACCCCAATGTTCACATAATTAATACAACATAATACACTATTCTAGTAAGAGACTTGAGTTAATTTCCAAAAACCCAAACCTTGAACTAGTCCGGACCCAACAAATGACTAAATTCAATAAATATACAAATGATTAGGAATAATTCAAAGAAAAAAACTTCTAAATTTAATGGTAATTACAAAATCCCCAAAACTAAGGGATTTTTATCCCTGAGAAGAATATCATAGGGAATGCTTTAAAAAAATATAGACACTAGTTTTGGGTATCTAACTCCTTCTCACAATTCATGTCATTGATAAGTTTATGATGCCAGAAATTATAAACAAGAGGAACTTTCTTCCCACATTGTGACTACTCACATAGGTTTTTGTTCTACGTTGTACATTACTCAAATGATGAATCAATATTAAACTCAACATCATCACTATCCATCACATTAATATCCAATAAATTATTTTGGAGTCATGAAGCATGAAAAATATCATACAAACCTTCATTCCATAGGGTAAGATCTAATTAGTAATCAACAATTCCAAACCATTAAATAGTCCGGAATAAACCAACAAATTGGGGTTCTAGATTTCCATGCTCACTCAAAATTATATGCCCCACCTTTGGTGACACCTACAAGAAGTCTTGATCACACAGTAAGAGCACAAATTTACATATCCTCTAATCATCATATGATTGTTTCTAGCATTGAGAGGTAATGAACCACTTTTTAATCAACTACACCCAGTTATAAGTGTACTTCATTAGGATGGTTTTGTTCTTGTATGAATCACCATCATCGAGAAAAAATATTGAAGAATGATCTGGTTTATCATAGGGAGCCTCAAAAGGATCCTTATATATTAAGGACTAAAAGTTTTATTATCCATAAACTCTACAAAATCTATCTGATAATCACATCATCCACCAAAAAAATAATGCATTCTATGAGCATAACCTCTAGGATCTATATTATCCTCTTGGATCATCTATATATTTGTAGGTGATATATTGTTTTCAACATCACATGTGATTCTATTTTTATCCTAATTTCTTTTTAAACACATGTTTTGAAATACATATCTCAATATAACATGATATTCATAGGAATACAAGGAATGTTCACGATTTTCTTCACATATAGCCTAGCCAACTCTTTAATATAACATGTATCTTGAATCATTAAGAAGTGTTAACATTTAATCATCCATTAAACCACCACTAATATAACATATTAACCCATAATGGTATTCTAGAACCCCATAACAACATTAATAGATTCCTTATACCACATCCATTTTGGTATTAAAAGAGGTTAAATCAATCATCTTATTCATTTTTACTCTACATCTCTCCAATGAACGATAAGGAAACAAGTAAAAAACATTGTAATATATGTCATCATATCTGGACAACATAACAAAAATTTAATATGATGTTATATCATGGTTGATTCTAGATGTACTTCCCACTATGAGATGTGGGATCCCTTTATCATCTCCTCTTATAGAGAAATAGGGACCATCACTCTTCCGTGTAAATGTATCATGTCATTACAATATAAATAATATCATTGAAAAAAAATCAATTACCCTCAACCACCCTTTAATTATGCAAATATATAGCCCAGCCATTGTTTTGGACTTTATTCAATCCACTAATGAGGAACTGATGATCATTGGAGTACAGGTCCCAACCCCTTCATCCTCAGAAACACCAAACTACAAATATATTATAAACATAAAAATATTTTACTTTTATGTTGGTGGGAAGACCCAAGTTATATGGTTTCATACAAAGATCATTTCTAACAACAATCCAATTTCATAGGGAATAAACCATCTCAGAATCAAATGATGTTAGGTACTCAACCCAAGAGATAAACCATCTCATACTAAGTGATGATATTTCATTAAATTTTTGGTCTATGTGAATGATAAAATCTATCACCCAAGAGATAATTATTCAAAAAATTCTAACCATTGACCATATCAATTTTCTCTAGGTTACTAGTGGGTTATTTCTTATTATGGGATCATATATGGTGAGAAATATAATAAACTTCCCAATATCCAAATATCCATCAACCCAAAAAGGATACAAATGATTCATAAAAATATTCTATATAACCAATCCCCAAGTCTAAAAGAACACGAATTAAATTAGACATCAAACTCATCTTTAACTCATAGAGGGTCTCTACACAATGATTCATTAAGTTGAACATTACACCTTTCGTATTATTCCATATCATAAGAACATCCAAGGGAGAAAATTATTCGATGAGTTGTATATAATATCAATCCTAAAAAATAATTATTTAAACCATAACCACATATCTACATATAAATCATCACATAACAACCATAATATTCTACAGATAAAAAGATATTATAACCCTAGAAAACTCATTCTCAAGGAAACAGAATTTAGAGAACCAAATGTGACATGTTATGAGCCTGAAATAAATATATTGTAATAAGTTAATTATACAAAATATCAATATTCAAGATATGTAAATATATGGTCTCCGAGTGTAATATAATATCATCATCTAATACAATAATACAGGCCTATAAGTATGGGTTGAAAATTTGGTTCATGAGTTCCATGAACACCATTGACAAAATAAATATAATTAATGGAATCATATGATACTCATAAAACCCATTACATAATTCATTGGTACATCCTTGTCCCCACCCCATAACTGATTATAGTAAGATAAAAAAATTATGGATAACCACCATTATTTCAACAATTGGTAAAAAGTATTAATCATTACAAGTAGAAACCTTATTTCACTATAACATGATTTATCTTCTTTTAATCAATTTTTATTCGAAGGATGAAATCAACAATTTTAGATAATTAGAATGGGGAACCCAAAGTCAAAGTGCTCATGTTAGTAAATCCATTCACCTTTAGGTTGTAATGAATTCCCATATTCTCTCTAAACTATGCTGATGAAATTCAATATGATGTAATTTATATCAATTATGAAATATTTATGAATTCATTTGCAAACTCTCTCCACCTATCAATAGGGATCCTTGAAAAATATTATGAAAAAAAATCCTAGAAATGATACACCTTATGAAGAAATATGGATAGAAACATGATTCATCCTGATGTGAGAACCTTACACACCACCTGTTCTATAGTGGTAATTTTTTTTAAGGATATTATTATACTCTACTTTATTTTAAATTAAATTAACTACTAGGAACATAATCCACTCCCTTATGGGAGGTCAATGTTAGCAAAATCTGATAACAATCGATGTGGTCTTGAAAATACATCAACCAATACATTCCAAAATTTCTATCAAAAATGGTCTTCTCAAAAATTATCAAATCCCAATGATAACAGAAGCTTTCAATAACTATAGGATACTCCAGTCACCGATGAATAATATTTAACCTCTTTCCCAGAGTTGTATCAAGGGATACCAACCAAAGGGAGAACATCACCAAAAATCCAAAAAGTAAATAAATAATGTATAAATAAATTAGTGAGACGCTTATATATGTAATATAGAAGTAAATAGCGTCAACATAACCAATATCATGCATGTAACCAACAAAGTTCCATCTCCACCATCAATTAGAACCTAATCAATTCATAAACTCTACTCACCTTAGATCCATGGTTCTACCCATGTGATCCCTAATTCTATAGAGGAAATGAACACTATAAATCATGAATATAAATAATAAAAATCCATGAAATTATCTATTTAAAAACATTTATTATTAAGTATAAATATAAATTTAAGGCCCCCTGACCTGGCCCTCGAGGCCTATGATTGTTTGACACCACTTCTAGAACTCATTTATTAAACCCTTGAGAAACAAATATAAGGATATTACATCTTTATAGACAGTATAAACACTGCTCATGAAATATTATATAACATATGTAAATTACACATTTGATCACACCTAGAATACTAATGGAAACCTCCTCCCACACAGGTGATTTAATAATCCCTATATTCCTCTTACTACTTCTAACCACCAAAGCATATATCCTTAGACAACCAATTTATACTACTAGTAGTGGAACCCAAAATAACACTAGATAGGCTACTCACTGACTTACTAAAATATTGAAGATGAATAATGTAGCATCCCGACTATGGGTCCATATAACCCCTTCCCCCAAATAGTGGGTCACATGGCCTCATGTGCACCTCCTCGCATACCAAAGGTGACCGAATATCATTTATTGTGTAAAGGTGGTATTATGGGGAGACAATACCCTCATGTTAGAGTGGAATAATAGATAACAATAAGAAGCTTCTAAAAGATGAATCATTATATAAACAAACACTATATATTGTAAAATTCATCCACCGTAGTATATGAACATACGATTGAAAAAATAAATAAGCAATAGAAGAATAAATAAGTAATCAGCGAATAATTATACCAGATACACAAGGGTAGTTTCAGTTTCATGGATTCATGACACACAAATATACCCAAAGGGAATATGGGACATGCATATATAAAACAACAAAAATAAATAAAATGTTGCCCCATAAGTAACTAAAGTGAATGTTCTGTCCTTTGTTCCTATGCTCCATCAATAGGTGAGTATATAAACAACCTGTAACGAGGCCCTTGGACTTATACAAACATTTATCCATATAATCTTCTATGGTACCAAAGGCAGCCCCGGTAGGGTGTGATATAAACATATCAATAGGATACCACCAATGGTGTCTACATGTAATTGAGAATGTTCTCATAACTAAAAAGAGTGTAAGAATAAGTAATTAATTATCATAGATGAATAAATAAATAATTTCCGTCTCATTTTCCAAATACACATGTGTTCTATACCTTATTCAGATCATTGCTACAATGGAATCATGATCAATTAATTTTTCTATATAGTATTAATAAATATATACAATACAGTTATATATATTACATCCACCTATACGAACCATGTACATGTGGAAGTAAGTGGTCGTATTACTGGATTACTTGTGCCGATAAGATTAGGGTGTCACCCAGACATCCTTAAATAGTCTAACAAAACTATAATCTCAAGAAATAAGGTACATTCCTGATATCCCTATAAGTGTGTGAGACATCATGCATGACACATGGGATGGTGAGTGAGAAATCATTTCATAACATGTAATAAAGGAACATGGAACATCAATCCCAATGTCCTAATAGTGTCAATGGTTTGAGACATCTTGCTAAACATCTAATGTAAGGCAGTGTGATACTGTCATTCTCAATAGAACCCTTACCATCATATCTTATCCTATGTAAATGTGTATTTATATTTATAACATTTTGCATGAGTAAATACGTCTCAGGAATACCAATATTCAATCACATTAAATGTAAGGTATTTCAATTCATATAATAAAGTTCAGTATTATCAAATATGAAGTGTGGTCCTTCCACCCTTAAAATTAATTCCATTTAACACATTTAATTCATGTAAGGAAACTCAAACAAACCATAATAGTTGTCCAAAAAATATAACCATTTAATTCTATAATCATGGAATTTAACATTCCAAAGATAAAGGAGGCACTTAAAATGTGCCTTATCCATGTAGGAAATTACCTACATGGGTAATTCTTATAACAAGTTGGGACAAGAAAATAACAGGTAGCATATGTTCACTTAAAAAATAAGGTATCAAGTAAAATTCCATATCAATTTCAAAATAAATTCGAACTAGGAATTATTGGAAATTAAATAAATTAACCATAAGGGGTTATTTGTATTAGAACACCTGAGGGGTATCCATAAATGAGATCAAACACTTACAATTTATTAAACAAGGGTCAATAACCATGTATCAAGGTAAAATGATTAAATTGATATGAAAAAATTGACCAAAATGATTTTTTTGAAAAAATATGGAATGACACAATAACATAGCTACAGAACATTGAAAATTAGGTGGAAAATGATGAGAACACCTACTCAATGTCAAAGATGAGTCCTCATTCAATATCAGTATCAAATTAGAAGTTGGAAGAAGGAAATATATTAAAGGGTTGAACTCCATGATAATAGGGAATACAACCATGAACCTAAATAGGGATATGGATTCAAATATAAAATTTGATAAGTGATTATATTATTCTAGATCATAGCTTATGGAATCCATCAACTTAGATGGATCATGAATATGGCATCAAGTGATAAAGATATCTAAAATCATATTTAAGGGAGATTGGAGCTCAATGGGAGGAGAGGTACAAGAAAAAACGCTATAGGAAAGAATTAGGAAGAAAGAAAGGGTATATATATTTAATTAGGGGAAAACTAATTTCACCCAAAAAAATACAAAAGTGCATGGTTTGGTCGTAAGATTGTCCAAACTGTGCACCAATTGTGCATCATTTAATTCATGAAAGGGGAACATCGCATGGTTTGGTGCAAGTTCTCTTTAACCATGCGTAAGGCAATAAGAACCACTCTTTACCAAACTGGTAAATGGTCTAATAACCATTTTCTAGGTGTCACATAGGTGTAGAAAAACCATGTGGACACTACTACCCCATTATTGCAATCTCAAAATTTAGGGAAACTAAGCTGGCTAGGTGACCCAATTTTTCCTAATCATGCAGCTGATTCTTTTCCTCCAATTTTGGGGCTCTGGGCTCCAAACAAGACCCAGAGGAAACAAATCCTTCATTGACTTTTTTAGGTTTAATTATTAGGTACATTTAGAGGAATAAAAAAAACCAATGTTCCATAAAATCCTGAAAAGGAGGGTAATTTTAACCTCTCCACATTAAAGAATCTTATCCCCAAGTTGTCCTTCTGAGGGTAAAGAGCTGTCATCAGCAATGTTTTTCAGCCAATGAGACCATATATCAGTTTCCCATTACTATGTCTCTTTATATGCCCAGATATGCTTCCATAACACCTATACCAATGTAATTGAAATTCTATAGATTGTAATCAAAGTCATATCCACCATACTAAATGGATACTCCTCGAAGGAAGCATCCACACCCATCTCAACCTCATTAGGTTTTGATATATGTGATGGGTTAAGATAGTATTGGTGATGTTGAGATACATGAAATACATCATGTATAAACTAGTATCTCTGAGGAATTTCTAACTGGTATGCCCATGGTCTGACTCATTTTACATTCTAGAATGGTCCATATAACCTCAGTGAGAGAATAACATATCTCAGAATACGTCTATGGCCCAACATGGGAGAGACTCACAAGAGAAACCAATCTATATCCTTAAAAATGAGAAGTTTCCAGAATATATTGGCATACACAATTTTTCCTAAATTGAGCTGTCATCATGTTTTTTTTATCAGCTCGACCTATTCTATAGTCTCTTGTATAGGACATGGTCCAAGAATAGCTTCTTCCTCTGCCTCTAACCAACACAAAGCTGAGTAGAAAGGACTTCTATTAAAGTTTTCATAAAGATACATCTCAATATCATCCTAAAATATGTAATTATAAAATAATTCTTCAAGGGGAATTTGTTTCTCCCATGACCCTCAAAAGTCCATGTCACATTCACAAATCATGTAATATAAAACTTGAATAATATTCTCTATTTGTCCATCAGTCTTTGGGTGATAGGCCTTGCTTTAAAGAACCATTTTACCCAAGGCCTTCTAAATCCCATTCTAGAACCGTGACATGAAATGAGAATATCTACATTAAATAGTATTGATGAACCCTCTGGGAAAATTAGTTAAAATCATATTTTGATAATCCCAATTATGTTCACTCATATTTTGATAATCCCAAATATGTTCACTTATATTATGCTCAATTAGGGTTTGATAATCCCTATATTTATTAATGGTTAATTACTTATTTTTGTATTTCTGTACACCATGCACATATTCATATATTATAATATTTACCTGATCTTTAGATAATTCAGTTACTGGATGGATATATTGTCTAACATAACCCATTCTTCCAATAGAATTCTTAAACAGACAGGTGGTCACCGTTACGGAACAAAGTCACTGATACATCAAGTCTACGGATACATGAACGTCACCGTTACATCAAGTCTACTGATACATCAAGTCCACCTGTACAACAAGTCTACCATTATACAAGCTCACCGATAAAACAAGTCACCGTTATGCAAGCCTACCTTTATAGAAAAGTTACTGAAGGAAGTCTACCGATACACTAAGGAAGCTACCAGTACATGAAGGCTACCGTTACATGAAAGGTCACCAGCACACTATGTCTACCGCTACCGATCAAGTCTACCGAAAAACATGAAGTCTACTGATAGAAAGAATACTGTTACACGAAATGTCATAGGTACATTAAGTCTTCCGTTACCGATCAAGTCTACCGACAGACATGAAGTCTACCAATAGAAGGGCTACCGTTACACAAGATGTTACCAATACAAGATACTGTCGATACAAAGACATACTGATACACAAGGCTACTGATATCTAAAGCTACCGTTCCAGAGAATATGACGCTACCTTAATTTCATTATCTTTATTTAATCTAACCAGTGGTCATATTAGGTATATTTTAATGCTCTGACATTTATTTGATAAAGTATGTTCGATTTCAGGAAATCGTACCTCGTACCTACAAAAAGAAATCTTTTCTTTTTCCGTATCTCGTGCCATAAATACAAGAAGTCACTATTGATGCAAAGAAGAATGAGACACACGTGTGGAAGACACGAGGAATATACAAGCGCAATAAGGAAGTGACCTACATGTGAAATACACAAGAAGATCTCATTCATGAAAGACCAATAAGACACATAATCTCATACACACTCATGCTTACTCAGGAAGAGTTCGTTACATTCACAAGGATTTTGAAGAACTTCATCGAATATATTTTCACTATCTCTGAACCTGGATGTCAAGCAGACGACACTCGGTTTTTAAAAAAAAACCATAAGAGGACTCAGAACCATTTTTGATCAAATTCGAAGAAGTCCAGAACTATACTGCAATCACTAGAGACATTCTAAACTCTATATCTTGCTCAGTGATTTACTATTTACATTACGAGCAGTGTGTATCATCTATTTTAATTTACACACACACTGTCTCCTGAACCTTCACTGGAGTATCTGTAAATCCTCATTCAAACTCCTTACATTTTCTATTTCCCACTGTGTATAGTTTTAGAGGTCGTGTGTGACCTGGACAACTGTATTTTCTGTTGTTTTTCCTTCCCACGTAGAACTGTGGTAGAGGTCTTTGACCTGGACAGTTGTAAACTGTTGCAAACCCCGATCCAGGGTGTGGAACCAATTTCTATAAATTGTTGAGAGGAATAAGTCTCTGCATGATACTTAACCTCTTTTTCATATCTGATGTTCTTTATTTAGTTTTATCTAAATCCTTTTATTCCGCTACCAAGTGCTTTAAAACCTAAACTGTTTTTCAAAGATACTTTGATAATTGAATTATCAAGTGTTTGCACTATTTGTAAATCAGTATGTTAGTTTCAAAATCTAATCTTATCCTATTATTATATTAACTGGAAATTAATCAATCCCTTCAGAACATAGCTGATTTTTTTTTCTTTAGTTCAAATTCACTACAATTGAATTAGTATTTTAAATTGGGGGAATTTTGTAAAGGATTTTAAAAAATAAATTTTAATTGGAACTCAATTCACCCCCCCCCCCTTCGAGTATCCACTCCGACCAACATTTGGTATCAGAGGAGAAAAATATTTTATGATGTACTCTAGTTTTTCAACTATGATTTTAGTTTTATTTTAAAGTTCTTAAAATTTCTGTTATTTATAAATCGTTATCTCTTCAAAATTATTATTTTAACCTAGTTATCATAGAAAACAGACTTGAAGTTGTTGCTACTAATAGAACACCATTTTTCAATGGAAACAACTATGCTCAGTGGAAGATCAAGATAAAAATTTATTTAGAAAGAATGGGTTTTGATATTTGGACTGCCATAGAATCAGAAAATAAAATTCATACTACTGTTAGATCTACTTGGAATGAAGCTAAAAAGAGAGCCTAAATTAATAATTTCAAAGCTATGAATGCTTTGTACTGTGCTTTAGGATATGAGGAATTTAATATAATATCTCCTTATAAGACTGCACATGAAATTTGGGTTACTTTAAGTGTTTCTCATGAAGGAACAACTAATCTTAAGGAGATGAAATTGAACACCTATAATATTAAATATGACAATTTTAATATGAATCCTGATGAACCCATTTCTGATATATATCTCAGGTTTAACGAAATTTTCAACACAATGATCTCACTGGGAAAGGATTTTCCATCAAAGGAGTAGATCATGAGAATTTTGAGATGCCTAACTGAAAATGGAGGGGAACTTCTGTTTCAATCAGATAATCTTGTGATATTGGTGAAATGCTAGTTAATGAACATATTGGTATGTTGATGATGTATGAAGAAGAGCTTAAGGTAAAAAAAGATGAAGAAGATGAACCAAAAATGAAGTCAGTTGCCTTCAAGGAATCTACTTCGAAGAATAAGGATAAGGAGAAACTTCAAGATATAAGTGATAGATCAAGCAGTGAAGAAATTGAAAGTGAATCCGAAAGTGTTGCAGAAATGGATCACATAGCCAGAAGATTTAAGAAGTTTTATAGGAAAAAGATGTTTTTCAGAAAATCAAATTACAAAGGTAAGTATGAAAACAAGGGACACTGGAAAAATAACTGGAAGAAATCTGACAAATCACATGAAGTTGTCTACTATGAATGAAAAAGAAAATGGAATATAAAAGCAAAATGTCCAAAGCTAAAATACAAGAATAAGTATGAGCATAAGGACAATAAGTATACAAAATCCATGAAGGATACATGGAGTGCTTCTGCGAATAGCTCCAGTGAATCTGAAGCTTCTAAAACTAAAAACAGAAATAAGGCAAACATGTGTTTTATGACAAAAACCCTTGAGGGAACCTTCTTAAAGAGCTTCTTTAGAAAGACATAGTAATTGGACAGTGGATGTTCAAGACATATGTCAGGATACATCTCATTCTTTAAAAGCATATTCAGAGTTGATGGAGTTTTTGTCACTTTTGGTGATAATTCTAAAGGGAAAGTCATCGTCTTAGGCCAGATTGGTAACACTGAATCAGTATTAATTTCTAAAGTTCTATTTGTTAATGTAATTAAATATAATTTACTAAGTATTTCTCTGTTATGTGATGATGGTTTTAATGTTAAATTTGAAAATGATTCTTGCAATGTTTTTAATTATAAAAATGTTTTAGTATTTTCTACCTTGCGAAATGAAAATGTATATGTTGTTTATTGAAATTCTTTAGTTATGCAACATATTACTTGTTTAAATGATTTTCATAATGATTCTTGGCTTTGGCATAGATTATTAGGACACTAAAATGTTCATTCACTTAGAAAACATTCTAGTAAGAACTTTGTTAGAGACCTACCAAATCTTGAATTCCCAGCAGATAAAGTTTGTAATCCCTGTTAAAAGGGAAAGCAACATAAAGTTTCTTTAAAATCAAATAAAGAAGTGTAAACTTCTCAACCTATCGGGTTGGTTCACATGGATTTGTTTGGACCTTCTAGAGTTTCTAGTTTAAATGGGAAGCACTATATCTATGTTCTAGTAGATGACTATTCTAGGTATTCATGGGTATATTTTCTAGATCACAAAACTGAAGCTTGTTCATACATTGTTAAATATTCCATGTCTGTAGAAAAACATAGTGGACTTAAGATTAAAACCTTGAGAAGTGATCATTGTTGTGAGTTTGAAAATCATGAGTTTGAATCCTACTGCTCACACAATGGCTATAGTCACAATTTCTCTGCCCCTAGGACACCTCAGCAAAATGGTGTAGTAGAAAAGAGGAATAGAACCCTTCAAAAATTTCCAGAACCATGCTCAATGAGTATGACCTACCTATTTATTTTTTGGGCTAAAGCTATCAATACATCTTATTATATTATCAATAGAGTCTTGGTCAGACCTGTTCTTAAGAAGACCCCTTATGAGTTGTGGAATCATATGAAACCTAAGGTTAACTACATCAGAGTTTTTGGTTGCAAAGTCTTTTTTCATAATACTAAAGATAATTGTGAAAAGTTTGCATCTAAGAGTGATGAAGGAATCTTCCTTGGTTACTCTATTTCTAGTAAAGCCTATAGAGTTTTCAATAAGAGAACCAAATGTGTGGAGGAATCTGTTAACATAAAATTTGATGAAACTGATCCACATGAACCTAATACCTCTCATGAAAATCTTGAAGATGATCTCTATGTTTTAAACCATATTGGTAAGGACAGTGGACCTATAATTAAAACATCCAGTTCTGGAAATTTTCCAGAACCTGCTTCTGTTGACCCCCAACCCGTTGACGAACCTGAAATCTCTAGACCTACCTTTCCGAGACCATCTAGTATCTTGGAGAACCATCCCTTAGATGATATTTTATGTCATATAGATAGAGGAACATAGACTAGAGCATCTCTAATAAATCACGTTGAACATCAAGATTTTATCTCACTATTATAACCTAAAAATATCAATGATGCTATCAATGATGAATTTTGGGTAATAGATATGCAAGAAGAACAAAATCAATTTAAAATAAATAAAGTCCGGGAATTATTAGAAAGACCAAAATAACACATTAACCATAGGCACAATGTGGGTGTTTAGAAACAAAGTTGATGAATCTGGAAATATCATTAGAAACAAATCTCGACTAGTTGCACAGGGTTAGAATCAAAAAGAAGGAATTAACTATGAGGAAACCATTGCACCTGTAGCTAGATTAGATTCAATTACGATCTTACTTGCCTTTGCATCACATCTGAATTTCATGTCATATCAAATGGATGTGAAAAGATCTTTTCTAAATGGTTTTATTGATCAAGATGTTTTTTTAGAAAAACCACATGGATTTTCAAATCCTCACTTTCAAAATCATGTTTTTATACATTCTAAAGCTTTATATTGTTTAAAACAAGCTCCAAGCACTTGGTATGAAAGGATTAAAAATTTTCTTATTTCAAAAGGATTTACAAAAGGAATTGCTGATACCACTCTTTTTATAAATAGAATTTCAAAATATTTTCTAATAGTACAAATCTATGTTGATGATATTATTTTTGTATCTTCTAAAAATTCATTATGTACTGATTTTTCAATGGTTATGTAAAATGTGTTTGAAATGAGATTAATGGGAGAGCTTAAGTACATTCTTGGATTTCAAATATTTCAAACTAAAGATGGTATTATTTTGAATCAGAGTAAATATACTAAGGATTTATTAAAATGTTTTTGTTTGGATAGTATTAAGGGATGTGATACACCTAGGAGTGCCA
Organism: Viscum album; assembly: GCA_963277665.1. Lineage (NCBI taxonomy): Eukaryota > Viridiplantae > Streptophyta > Magnoliopsida > Santalales > Viscaceae > Viscum > Viscum album. Next base: position 825,155,559 of record OY728131.1, read on the forward strand.
CCTGTAAATTGGATATTGATAAACTGGGAAACCAATGGATCAAAATAATTATAGAGGTATGATGGGGAGTTTACTTTATCTTACTTCTAGTCGACCTGATATTATGTTTAGTGTATGTATGTGTGTTAGATTTCAAGATAACCCTAAAGAGTCACACTTAATTACTGTTAAAAGGATTTTCAGATATCATGACTATACTTCCAATTTGGGACTGTTTTACACAAAAGAACAATCATTTGATTTAATAAGTTATTCAGATGATGACTGTAGACGCCGGAAAAGTCCGTTGTTCCCAAACGAAGCTCCGGATGCGGAAAGCGAAGTGATATTTGGAGTCAGAGGCACGTTCCGGAGGGCCCGGAGGACTTGCGCGAAATTTCAGAGGCTCGTGCGCAAAGTTGACCCGTGGCGCGCAATCCTCCCGGGATGCGCGCAATGCGCCGGGCCGGCGCGCTATTTTGCGCGCCGTGGCCTGCGCGGCTCCTTTGCGCGCCGGGTCCTGATTCCGCGCCCGCGAAGCGAATTGCGCGCCCGAGACCGGATTCCGCGCCCGTGGTCGCCTATAAATATAAGGCGACCCCCGACGTTTTGAAGGTTGCCAGAATCCGAAGTGTCGCTCGTTCGCGCAATCCAACCCCTTCCGCGCGCAATGTCGATCTTCAGGTAACCTCCTTTCTTTCGCGCAATAGAGCCTTGGGGTTCGCCTTCGCGCGCAATCCCCTTGGCTCCTTTCCTTTGAATAAATTTCAACCCGAAGGCCTTTGCGTGCAAAAGAAGCCTCTTGCGCGCAATTGCCCCTGGGTGCGCGCAATCCAACCCGATTGCGCGCACCCCCATCTTCAAAGTGGCCATTCGTTAGAGAATGAGCCGTTGCCCCCCACGCGCTATCCGAAGCCCGGTGCGCGCAATCCCCATCATCCGCGCGCGAAGCGCTGGCCCAATTGCGCGCCAGCCCGCCATTTTGCGCGCCGACCCGCGGTTTTGCGCGCAAAGCTCCTCTTTTGCGCGCAATCCACCAGGGTCGCCTCCCTTGACCCCCTGAGGGTACCCGCCTGCGTGGCGCCCGATGATCCTCATCCTGGGTGCCCGAACAGTGCGCTGTCTTCCCGTGCAGCCTTCCAGGCTCGTGCGAAGTGACACGGACCCATCGGCGGAAATCATTCGTCCAGCATGACGTTAAACTGCATATTCGTCCTGCATGACGTTAAACTGCACAATGTCCAGCATGACGTTAAACTGCATATATGTCCAGCATGACGTTAAACTGCGCATTCGTCCCGCATGACATTAAACTGCCCATACGTCCAGCATGACGTTAAACTGCACATCCGTCCAAGCTGCACGACGCTAAACTGCCTATCCCCCATCGTCCGCGCTGCAAGACGTTAAACTGCCAAGTGTTTCGTCCTCAACACACGACGTTAAACTGTACTTCGTCCGGCAAGACGTTAAACCGTCTGCTTCGTCCTCAACACACGACGTTAAACTGTACTTCGTCTGGCAAGACGCTAAACCGTCCGCATCATCCGATCCCGTGCTCTGCACGCAGGGTCTCCCCCGGTTTGGACGTGGCCCCCACCCGCTCGTCTCTGCAGGGATGTCGGGATTGTCCCCCTTTTGGGACGATTTAATGGGAGTGGCTTTTCCCTACGGGGGCAGGGTATTACAAACCCCTAGTTTCTTGTGGGGGGCTGCACATGTGTATCTCCATTGCGCTCCCCCACTGCCGAAGCCAGTAGAGGGTGTGACTGGGATCGAGGTGTCTTCTGCTTTCGGTCCAAGTCCCTTCCAACTGAGTTTTGTCGCATCCGGGCTGCCTCAAGTGCGTAAGTCCTGACAGAATGAACTACGTGGACTTTGATCCCTGTCTTCTAAACAGGGTACGTAGGAAGCCTTCTTGAGGTCCAAGACCGCCACCTGGTCGTCCCGGTCGTATTTACGCCGGTTCGTCCATCAGTGGACCCCTCCAGGGTTCACGCTTGCGTCGATTCACCTATGAATCCGCCCCTATGGGAGACTGCCCGTGTGTATCTCCACTGTGCCTCCCCACAGCCCCTTTTTCCATTTCCCCTTTTATCGTCCAGCATGACGTGAAACTGTGATCCACCCAGCCGTTCCACCCCCCTCTGTGCGAGGTGGTCCGGTTCAATCCTCCGCCCGGCGGCCTAGACCTCTTCGTGAGTCGGCTTGCCGACGTCCAGCATGACGTTAAACTGTATACCCGAACTACGTTGACTTTGATCCGTGCTAACGCGCGGTACGTAGGAAGCCCCTACGGGGTCCAAGCTCTTCACTCCATCATCCATCCTGATCCTTACCCGGGCCGCCACATCCCGGTGGGGTCATGCCACTTCACTCCACTCCACGTTACTTGGGAAGCCGCCCATGTGCTGGCCCCAGCGTCGGAGGTTCCCCGCAAGGGGTTCTGTCATCCGATCCACTTTTCGTGTTGATCGGTCCGATGCCGTCCCCGCTGGACGTTAAACTCGCGGCATACCCCGTGTTAAACATGGGAAGCTGAGGAAAACCTCAGGTGACACAGTTCCCCGCACCTAGTACGGGATGCCTCAGGCCATCATGCCTTCGAGAAGCCCTATTAGGGACGGAAGACAGACGTGCAGAGCCGCAGTGTCACAACACGCCCCCAGCACCCAGAGCCACCCGGCCTTCTCACTGCAGGTTGCTGCCCCGCCCAGACTCCTTGGAGCGTCCGGGCGGAAGCAGCATAATTAACCGGTGTCCATGAAGATATGGCGCCGGGAACGAGATTCACGAACATTCTTAAGTCTATGAGGGAGACCCGGATTAGGCGACGAGTTCCGAGGAGACGTCCAAGGAAGGAGGAGCCGACATCCCATCATCCCGGTTTCGATCAAGGAGCAGACGCCCCTGAATAAGGGACGGATGCCGCCCGCCCTTTGAAAGCGGGACTGCGGGACCACAAGCCGCGCGCCCATCCCCTCGGGTTGACGGGTGCACGCGCGAACGCGTCCTGGCGGAACAGCGTAACCCGACGCACATCCGCACCGAAACAGAAAAATGGTGAACCCGACGTGAATCTCTTCTCCTCGATACGAAGACCGATGGCTTTCAGAGGTGTTGGAAGACCGGCGTGTTGCCCGGCCAAGCATTCAGTCTTACCCGCCAGGGGCTGGGGAAGGAACATCGGGCACTCCGTCTCGCAACGTCGAGGGCCTGGGTTCCCCCCACGGAAGGCGTCGTGGCGCTAATGGTTGGTTGTCAATTCCTTTTTCCTGTCAGTGTTAATGGGTCATTCTCCCTGCTTTCAGAAATCAGGTCGCCCGATCCAGTGCCCGATCGCCACCCGCCCACTGGCGCAGGGGCAGGGGAAACACCGACGCGGCTACTCCGCGCGGTCCCTCCCGTTCCACAGCCGTCCCAGCAGCCGCAATTGCGGGACGACCACGCCCTCTCTCCCCCTCGGAGGTCATCCAGAGAAGGGTGATCAACACCCTGGTGCGGAGATACGAGGAAGAGGGAGTCATCCCCACTAGGGAAATGGCTCGCCTCGACCTTGAGGAGGCTGCGCCTCGCCACCACCGCCGCCCCCGAGGGCCGCGCAGGGAGGCACCGCTGCCTACCTCAACGTCCAATCGCTTCGGGAGTTTATCCTCGGGGCGCTCTGACAGTTCCCTTCCCTATGCGGATGAGGTGGATGATGCCCGGGATCACCCTATCTGGGATTCGCTCCAGGGATCCACGGTAAGGGCTCCCGCCAGGCCACGGCGACACCGCCGCCAGGCCTCTCCAGTCGAAGAGCGGGCTCTCCACCTGCCCGCGCCGCTCATCCCGACTCGTCTGTCTCGACGCCAACGTCGGGCACGAGCGGAAGAGGATGCCCACCTTGGGGCTCTAGCAACAGCGGCCGCATTGGCCCAAGCCACTGTTGGCTCCAGTCGCCAGGCTTCTGCGCATCCTGAGCAGGGGAACTCCTATGCCCGACCTGGATCGAGGCCCCGACCGCCCCAAAGGCAGGTTGGGTCGACTCTCCCGGTTACTGGCACTGGTAGTAGCCACCGTGGACCACCTCGCGGTAGCGCTATTCACCGGCAGGATCTACTCTGTGTGGCCGATCCAGGAGGCATGGGTCATCCCACCTTCCAATCCCGGCCCGGAGGCCTGCCCGGAATCATCTCTCCCCGCGTCCCCTTTGATATCTGTCCCGGTGCCCCTCGCACCTCGGTTCCCAGTCCTCTCGGCCCCAGCACCAGTGCGGCCGGAGGACGCCAGGACAGAGATCAGCCCTGCCCCGAAGAACCACCCAGGGGAAGGAAGACAAGGCGTCGACGCCGAGGGAAGAATGTTACAGAATTCCGGACAGAGATCCGACCGGTTTGCTTCTCTGATTCAGAGGCGGAGTACGATTCGGCGACAGAGCCCCTTCCACAATCCCGCCAGTCAAGGGCAGGGGTAGGAATGCGGCACGTCAGCCTCGTGCTCCCCGAGAGCGAGATCGATGTGATCCCCGCTTCTCTCCGAAGGTATATCCGGAGTAACGAGGGCCTGGTAGACCCCCAAGGATCAAGCTTGCGGTTGGTACCGGCCCCTCCGGAAGCGCCTTCCGCCTCGATCGGAGAAGCCGGAGACTTTTTCTGGGGACCGACGGTCGAACCACGATCTAGTGCACCCTCGGCGAGCACCGATGCTACGGCAGGATGATCGCTCGCCGGCCCGTCCTATCGTGATGTGGTAGCCAGGGCACCGCCACCCTCAGAGGGCGGCCCGGGATATGGAGGCCAATCGGCATGTTCGCCGTATTCACCGCCGGCCAGCCCGTCGGCCCGGCGGCCCGCCTCGGCACCACTGCCGGTTCCCCGTCCGTTCCCAGCTATTGAAGAGGACCAAGGAGATCTGGGTCCCGAGTTTGAGTCGTGGAGCTTCTGGACCATCCTTGCAGAGGGCCACTTCCCTGAGAAGTTTTGGCCAGTCGCAAGACCAGGCTTTGATGCACCCGAATCGCTCACCCCGGATGAGTTCGAATGCTTCCGCCGAACTCTCCGGGAGACTCGCTCCTGTCTTCACCGCCTACAAATGCCATACCCCGGGAGTCAAGCGCACCTGGAGGATATTGGTGAGCAGTGCCGTCAAATTGACCTGGCCATGCTCCCCGCGGTTCGGCACCCCGGGTCATTTGGGCACCACGAGGCCCTCCAACAACGATGCGTTGAGTGTTTTCAAGTACTCCACAAAGTTATCGAGGACGCCACTCCCCACGTGTATATCCGTGGATGGGGGCAGTACGCTGCCCTACGCTTCAGTGTGATCCGCCGACAGCCCGATTCGCTGGGTGGCCCTGAGGGTATATCCCCAGGGACAGGAACGGTCAATATGGCTGACCTGTCGGGAGAGGGGAAGGACTTGGAACTTCTCGACGGGGGCTTCCCCCCCGAAGACAAGCCGTCGTCAGATCCATCAGTGAGAGTTACTCGTCATCAGAGAAACCTCCTGGGGCTCCCCGCACCCACTGAAGCACTGACGTTGAGCCGAAACGTCAGCAAAGGAAAAGAGCACAGCGAGGCTATAAGGCCCGCCGACCCATCTGCCTCCATGCAGAGGGCAGAGGAGGATCCCGAGAAGGCTACGCTACGTCAGCAGCTCGCCGAACAGAAGAAGCTGGTTGACCAGCTCCTCGCCGAGCGCGCTGCAGAACGGCGGCCTGACTACGGTGATCCCAGGCCAGGACAGCAGGGACCGGAACAACCGCTCCTCGACGAGACTCTCCCGGGCAACCGTGATTACGCCGTGTTCGCCGACAGGAGAGAGGCCATTTCCTATGGCAAGAGGGCGCGGTATGTTTCGCCACACCCTCCCGAGCGGCGTGACTACCTGAGAGATCCCGCTCGGATTCCTCCCGCTGCCCCAAGGGCCGCTCCGCCCGCCATCCCACGAGCTGCCGAGTTCGACGACCCGGTCGACGACCCGATTGAAGGGCCATGCAATGCGCTCGTGGTTAGAGATCCTCGCCAGGACTGGAACCCATGTCCGGACGATCCGATGGCGGCACTCATTGCCCGCTTGGAGGCCTTGGAGACTCGGCAGGTGGCGATCCCACCGGACGGCAAGCCCTACCCAACATGGGTGGATGACATGCCGGCGCCTCCGGGATTCGGGAATCCCACTTTCTCCCCTTTCAACGGAACTGGAGATCCGCCACAGCATTTAGCCCACTTCAACTCGAGGTGCGGGCCTATGTTGGGGACTCCGGCGCAGCAAGAGGCCGCTAAGCTTCGCTGCTTTGTTCAGACACTGGAAGGGCCAGCATTTGTCCGGTACAGCCAGCTCCTCGTCGGGTCGGTAACCAGCTGGGAGGACCTCCGTAGACAGTTCCTCTACCAGTTCAGTTCCACGACCCGGAAGACAAGTATCGCAGACCTCTTCAAGTGCAAGCAGAGGCCTGATGAGCGAGTCGCGGACTTCGTCGCCCGATGGAAGGGTCTCACGTATTCCCTTGACATGCCATTGACTCAGGAGCAGTTGCTGACAATGTGCGTCGGGAACGTCAAGACCGAGCTGGTCCCTTCCCTGATCACTCAGAATTACCCCGGAGGGTTCAGGGACTTCTCAGACAAAGCTCAACGTCTTGAGGAAGCCCTGCAACAGGCCAGCCAGGCACACACGCTGCCTCCTATGATTCCTGCAAGGAGAGTCAGTAGGGCTGAGCCCGCTGCTGTTGCCCAGATAGAGGCCCCCAGGCCGTTGGAGCTGCTGCCGGCGAGGCCAGCTCCACAGCCTCACAGGAATCCGCCTCCACGGGCTCAGTTCCCGGCCCAGCAGCGGCAGCCTCAGAACCGGCCGGCCCCTCCGTGTAATGTACCGCTGCAACCCAGGCGAGATAATCAGGGTCCACCTCCTCGGCAGGCCCCTCCAGCCCCTCGTCAAGACCACGCTCCCAGGGGCCCGCGCCACCTGACTTACTCATTCCATGAGGATCAGGTCCCCGGTTATTTCCGGAGCGCCCTGGAGCAGAGGATTGTGCGACTGCCTGAGTGTTGGAAGCCAGAGGAGGCACATCTTACGAATAACCCCCGCTACTGCCCCTACCATCGGGCCCTGGGGCACACCATCCAGCGGTGCTATGTGTTTAAGGATTGGCTCGAAGACCAGATTAACAACAATGTAATCAGGTTGGGCCCAGCTCCAGCACAAGTGGCGGGCGTGTTCGTGGGATCAGGTGACGATAGTGGCAACGAGGACGAATGGAAGCTGGTCTCCAACCGCGGATCCCAGAAGTACAATTACTGGATGGCCTGCAAGACGACCATTCGCGCCCATGGAATCATCCGTGCGCGCTTGAATCAGCCTGAGCCCCCAGAATCTGCGGGTGCTGCTTCGGCATCGTCGTCCCAGCCTGCCTCTTCCAAGAGGAGCAAACGGCGGCAGCGCAAGAAGGAAGAGCGCGCCCCGCCGGTTCCGCCACTATCCCGCACTCTCGGCGATTTCATGCCCCCGGAGATGGGGGTCCCTCCTCGGATCCGCCCGGTGATGGATGATTCGTCCGCTGACGGTATTGGGTACGCTTCGGTTAACACCGTCGAGCTGGTAAATCCCTTTTCGGTTCCCGACGTTGAAGAACACCAGGTGGACCTCCCTAGTGTCCCCGGTCGTCGCTACCGTCGGAAGAACCGCAGCAACAGGAGTCGCCGGGGCACAGCCGTTGGTACCTCCAGCCAGGCCGTGCACGCCACTGAGACTAGGCAGCAGGCTCAAAACCGAGCTCAGCGCGCGCAGCCCCCCCATCCGGGGATGACGGCTTCGCCTCCGCCACTGTTTGTGGTGTGGGACCAGGCAGAACCGCCTCAGCCGCGTCGCGACCAGCTCCGCCCTGCCACAAGTCCATCCCGGCCTCCTGACTCCAGTACGGTGACCATTTCCCGGACTGTAGCCGGTGAACAGCGAGATGCGCCAAGTACCAGTCGGCCGCCGATCCAACCGGCAAGGCCCGTCATGCTTCCAACCGCAGAGCAACCTCCTGCAACCAGGGGCTCGCGCTTGGCTAAAAAGTATGATGTCCTGAAGCACTTGGCCGACATCCCGGCAAGGATCTCCATCCTTGAGGCTCTGCGCATGTCATCTGAGATGCGCGAGGCACTCGCTGAAGCCCTGAAAAGCCCCCTCCAGTTTGAGACAGAGGTTGCGGCTGTAGAGGCCTTCCACGCCGAAACGATCGAGGACGCCGAATGTCAGGCAGTTATCTCGTTCTCTGGTAAGGATGAAGACCCTCCTATACAGGGACATATACGTCCGCTGTATGTCACTGGCCAGTTCAATGGCCTTGAAGTCCGGCGCTGTCTTGTCGACACGGGGTCCGGGATTAACCTGATTCCAACTCGGACGCTCCGGAGATTGGGGTTGTCTGAGGATGACTTGATTCCCTCCGACCTCAAGATCCAGGGGTACGACCGCACCGAGCAAACCCCGGTCGGCAAGATACGTTTGAAGACCCAGTTCGGTGACTTGGTTGCCAACACCGAATTCATGGTAGTCTCTCAGGACACTGCGTATAACGCATTGATGGGCAGGCCATGGCTTCACCTTCACGCGGCGGTTCCCTCGTCATACCACCAATGCCTCAAATACTCCCTTAATGGTCGAGTAGGCATGCTTCAAGGAGATGCCTCTCCTTTTGCCTCATGTGAAGCCCGCTATCTGGACGCGGACTATTACAAGAGCAAGGATAAGCAGATCCTGGCAGGTGAGGTTGAGCCTGTCGCTGTTGCAAGTGATCCCTGGGCAAGTCTGGATGACGCTTACGTCCTCCCGATTCAACGGTTGGACGTCGCCATGGTCTTGACGGTCCGCGAGTCTCCTGATGAGATGGCCGCGACCGCCCGCGCCAGCACCAGTGGCCCAGCAGGATCTGGTAGCCCCAATGCAGTTGCCAACACAGTCTCTCTCGTGGACGATCCCTCCCCGAGTGGAGAGGATATGGAAGACGCACCCCCAGCCTTTGAGGAGGGCGTCCCCGCCACGGTCGATGAGTTAATACAGGTGAACCTTGGAACCGAGGCCGATCCAAGACCCACATTGGTTAGTGCCGCCAGGCCCTCTGAGGAGCGGCAGCAGTACGTGGACTTTCTCAGGCAGCACCGTGATGTATTCGCTTGGGGCTATGATGAGATGCCGGGGCTGGATCCTCAGGTAGTCGTCCACCGCCTTGGTCTCCCGGCGAACCATTGCGGGTTCAAGCAGCCTCCCAGGAAGATGCACCCATCCCACGGTGCCATGGTTGAGGCCAAAGTTGGCAAGCTTATCAAAGCCAACTTCGTGAGGGAAGTTCAGTACCCCAAATGGCTGGCCAACATTGTGCCGGTCAGGAAGAAGAACGGGCAGATTAGAGTCTGCATCGACTTCCGCGATCTCAACCGCCACTGTCCGAAGGATGATTTTCCCCTTCCAGTGACAGAGCTGTTGATTGATGCCACGGCAGGGTTCCAAGCCCTCTCCTTCATGGATGGATACTCTGGATACAACCAAATTCGGATGGCCCCTGAGGATGAGGAGTTCACTGCCTTCAGGGCCCCCCAAGGTACCTTTTGCTACCGGGTCATGCCCTTCGGCCTGAAGAATGCAGGTTCCACCTATCAACGGGCGATGCACCGCATATTCAAGCCAATCCTCGGCACACTGGTGGAATGCTATGTCAACGACTTGGTTGTCAAATCGCGCCAGCGTCAGGACCATCTCAAAGATCTTGAGAAAGTGTTCAGCTTCCTCCGGTCTCGCTGCCTGAAGATGAACCCGTTGAAGTGTGCCTTTGGGGTCACCTCCGGAAAGTTCCTTGGATTTGTGGTAAGATACCGGGGTATTGAGATCGACCCAGAGAAAATCAGGGCGATTAGCCAAATGCCTCCCCCAGGTACCGTCCGGGAACTGCAAGGGTTCCAAGGCCACTTAGTCTATATACGCCGATTCATCGCGAATCTGGCCGGCAAGTGTAAGCCCTTTTCTCGGCTCATGAAGAAAGGTGCCACCTATGTATGGGATAAAGAGTGTCAGACCGCTTTCGAGGAAATCAAGCAGTACCTGCTTCAACCTCCGGTCCTGATGCCGCCTGTATCCGGGAAGCCGCTGGTCCTCTACGTGACCGCCCTGGAATGGTCCCTGGGTGCCCTTCTCGCCCAGAAGAACAATGAGGGAACAGAGAATAGCCTCTATTACCTCAGTCGCATGCTCCTCGATGCGGAAGTTAGGTATTCCCCCGTCGAGAAGAGCTGCCTGGCGCTCGTATTTTCCGTACAGAAATTACGGCACTACTTGCAGCACCATGAGGTACAGTTGGTTTCTCGGGTAGACCCGTTGAAATATATCCTGAGCCGGCCTATGTTGATTGGCCGTCTAGCACGGTGGGCTGTGATTCTCCAGCAGTTCGACATCAGGTATGTGTCTCAGAAGGCCATCAAAGGGCAAGCATTGGCAGACTTTCTGGCTGCTCACCAAACCTCCGCGGATCAGCCGCTGGATCTAGGCTTTCCTGATGAGACCATTCTCTCGGTTGATCGAGCCGATTCATGCTGGCAGATGCACTTTGACGGTGCATCCCGGAGCCCCACCGGTAAAAGACTCGATAATCCTAAGCTCAACAGAGTGGGCTTGGGCATCGTCTTCCTTACCCCGGAGCGAGCCGTGCTTCCATACTCGTTCCTGTTGTCAGAAGGCTGTACCAACAATGAGGCGGAATACCATGCCCTCATCACCGGCCTCGAGTTGGATCTCGAGATCGACGTGCCCCGTTTGTGCGTGAAAGGGGACTCCGAGCTGGTTGTTAAGCAGATCAATGGCGACTACGTTGTCAGGAAGCCGGAACTTGTGCCATTGTTGGAGTGCACCCTCCTTCTGATGGCCCGGTTCCCTTCTCGGCCGGAAATTGTCCATGTTCCCCGGTCGCAGAACGGTCGAGCAGATGCTTTGGCCAGCCTCGCTGCGTCACTTGCGGAGCCTGAACAGGACAACCTGATCGTCCGCGTGACGCGCCGCAGGCTCATCGCTCCCGTTATCCCGGAAGAAGATCGCGGCCCGTTGGTAAGTAACCTCACCACGGTTGCCCCTATGCCCGGAGCCCCGAGTACCCCAGATATGACAGTCGGATCAGCCCCTGATTGGAGGACGCCTTTGGTTGAGTACCTCCAACATGGCATTCTTCCATCGGATCGGGCCGAGCGCGAGCGAGTTCGACGCCGCGCATCGCAGTTCGTCCTCCAGAGCAGTCCCGGCCTGGAGCAGATCCTCTACAAACGCGGATTTGATGGTGTTCTCCTCCATTGCCTTCAGGGAGTTGAGATCCCACGAGTCATGCAAGAGGTCCATGCTGGTTCATGCGGCGCCCACCAGACTGGGCCGAAGCTGTCCCACCAGATTCGGAGGTTGGGATACTTCTGGCCCTCTATGATCCATGACTGCATCGAGTATGCCAGGAGGTGCCATGCGTGCCAGGTTCATGTGAACTTTGTGCATCGGCCGCCGGAACCACTCCATACTACAAGGTATTCCTGGCCCTTTGCAGTCTGGGGACTGGACGTTGTGGGACCTTACCCGCCGACGACAGCTCGCCAGTGCCGGCTCATTCTGACCGCCACAGACTTCTTCTCCAAATGGGCAGAAGCGATTCCTCTCAGAGAGGTCAAATCCTGTTCGATCGCTGACTTCGTGACCTCCAACATCGTCCATCGATTTGGAGTGCCTCACGCTATCCTCACGGATAACGGAACCAATTTCCGAGCAGCCGAGTTGAAGAAGTTGTACGCCAAGTATAACATTCGCTCGAACCATACATCTCGCTATCATGCGCAGGCGAATGGACAGATCGAGGCGTTTAACAAAACCCTCTCTAACATTCTGCAAAAGATGGTTGGTCAGAACAAGAAGAGTTGGCCGGACAAGCTCCCCAACGCCCTCTGGGCTTATCGGACGACGACTCGCAATTCCACCCAGATGACCCCTTATTCCCTGGTGTATGGAGCTGAGGCCGTCCTGCCCATCGAGATCCAGTTACCGTCCTTGCGCACTGCGGTCTACGACCAGCAAGCGCCGGACAGAGTTGCTGAAGCCCGTCTAGTCGAGTTGGAAGCACTGGATGAGAATAGACTTCGCGCTTTGCACAACTTGGAGAGGCATCAAAGCAGAATGGCTCGAGCTTTCAATAAGAAGGTTCGCCTCCGCTCCTTCCTGCAGGGTGATCTAGTGCTAGCCCTAAGAGCGCCGATGATCCCCGGCAGGAAGCCGCCCAAGTTGGAGCCCAAGTGGGAGGGACCGTTTGTTGTCCACAAGGTCTATCCCAATGGCGCATACTCCCTAGCGACTATGGATGGTGAGCGTGTCACTCCTCCCACCAACGCTAGGTTCCTCAAGCAGTACTTTGTCTGAGTGTGCCCACGTCCTGCACGACGTTAAACTGCATTCGTCCAGGCTACAAGACGTTAAACTGTTCAGCATTCGTCCGCGCTGCAAGACGTTAAACTGCCAAGTGCTTCGTCCTGCATGACGCTAAACTGCACTACGTCCGAGCTACAAGACGTTAAACTGTTCAGCATTCGTCCTGCATGACGTAAAACTGCCCCTCAAGAACTACGTGCGGCTTGATTCCCATCCTTATGGGATACGTAGGACCGCCTGAACATTCATGTTTCAGGCCCAGCCCCATCCTTCGAGAATTTCCATCCCATCCCGGGCCCTTGGTCCAGTTGCCTCTGGGTATGTGGCGTATGGTGTGAGCGCGGGGGATTATGCCCTCATTCACGTCGGTTTTCTCGCCACGCTGTACGCCCCCCACGTTTGGGGATGCCTTCTGCTCCCCCCTTCTTTTCCCCTCATCGTCCTGCATGACGTTAAACTGCACTTCAAGAACTACGTATGGCTTGATTCCCATCCTTATGGGATACGTAGGACCGCCTGGACATTCATGTTTCAGGCCCAGCCCCATTTCCCGGGAATCTCTATCCCGCGTTGGGCCTCTGGCCCCAGTTCCCCTCCTTTTTGTGCGAGGCGTATCGCGTGAGCGGGGGATTATGTCCTCATTCGCGTTGGTCTACTGGCCACGCCGTACGCCTCCCCCCATGTGTGGGACCACCTCACACCTCTCATCGTCCTGCATGACGTTAAACTGCCTCTCAAGAACTACGTGCGGCTTGATTCCCATCCTTATGGGATACGTAGGACCGCCTGAACGCTTGTGTATCAGGTCCAGCCCCGTCCCTTGGTTGATCACGGGAATCTGCCCTCTTTTGGTTGCTCTCAGGGTGAGTCCTCCGACCCTTTCCGGAGATCTGTTAACATGTTTTGGGTACTTCGGTCTATGACTCGTAGTGTCAGATTCAATCCCGACAAGTCATGTGTTGCTTGTCAGGCCTCGCGCTTCCTCTTGTTCGAGCCTTCACTCAAAGGGATCCTCGTTAGCGGTTTGGGTACGATGCCTCAGTGCTCTCCTACCGCTCCGGGTCAATTTACCGGCGGGTCTTGGGCCGCAAATCGATATGAATCCTGCGATTGAGCGGTCGATGCTCGTTTGCTTGCCCCGTCTTAGGCTGACGCGATCGGATGTTGTGTTGCGAATGCGTCAGCAACATCCTTGATCGCCATGTCAGCTCCTTCAGGCTCTGAACATTGGTTGCGCAGTCCTCATCACACTCCGCCTTTGTGCGTTGTAGTGGAATCTTGACACTCTTTTCATACTGACCTTCAGTACACCTCTACACGTTAGGCAGACCAACCAAGGTAATGATGTCGTTCGAGGCTCCCATGATCTGAGCACCAAGGATATATGCGGATATCCTCCCTAAGGGCCATGCGTAGCTGGACCCTCGTCCCCATAAGAAGGAAGGAGTCGCCCGAACAATTGCGTTCTGGGCCCAGTATATCTGGAGGCTAGCATCTCTGCCCCTCAGGTGATGGACATACGCATGCCCCTATCCCAAGACTCTTCTCCTGGAACCGTGCGTGACCGCAGGGCTGGGTATGCTCCCACCTCCGCCGTGTCCGCCGTACCGCGATAAGCGGATTCCTCCATGGTCCGAACCACACGACCTTAAACTGTGTTGTCTGGTCCTACCACACGACCGTAAACTGTGATCGTCTTGGCCGCCCGACGAGAAAACGGCACTGCATCGTGATGTTCCCCTCAGGGGGCACTCATGTTGGGCGCTGGTTAATAACCACGCCATTCATCAATGCCTTCCATGGCTTGATCATTGTGGCGACGCCAGAGATTTCTCAATCACAGGCATGTCGCCGCACGAAAAACCATTCATCTCTAAGGACAAACAATAAATATCAAATGCCGCTCCTTTTGTGTGCGAGGGTCAGACCCGCACTCTTCCCCGCGCTGGTGCCCGATTGTGTTGCGCCGCGCTTCAAGAACTACGTGCGGCTTGATTCCCATCCTTATGGGATACATAGGAACGCCCGGATGTTTGAAACTTCGGGTCCAGCCCCCCACCTCTTAGAGATTCCCCCTTCTCTGGGGAATCTGCCGCCTTCAGGTCACCCTCAAGGCGCGTTCCCCGACCCCTTGCAGTGGTCCACCGGTGTCAAGAGTACTCTGGTTTATTGCCAGGAGGGTCAGGATCCGCTTGGTCAGGATTCCTCCGCTTTTCAGGCTTCGTGCTCCCTTTCATTCGGACCCATCGTCTACGCCCTGGGTGGAGCCCCCGTGAACGGTTCGGACATAATGCCTCAGTGCTCTCCCACCGACTCGGGCCGGTACCCCCAATGGCCTCGGGCATCAAATCGATATGAATCCTGCGATTGAGCGGTCGATGCTCGTTTGCTGCCTCATTCCACCAACGGTTAGTGCGATGTTGATGCTGCTTTTCCGCCACGGTCGGCAGTACTCTCATATCGTCACGCCGGTGCTCCCGGTCCTCGAGTGAATGGCCGCATGATTCACATTTCCCACCTCCCATTCTGACCAGGCGAAACCTCGGCACTCTCGACACTATCCCTCAGTGCATCTTTGCATACCCGGGGGATGGGACCACGATGCGGCGTACTTTGCGGTCTTTATGGTCCGAGCTCTAAGACCTTAAACTAAGATCTCTCTTTATGGTCCGAGCTCTAAGACCTTAAACTAAGATCTCTCTTTATGGTCCGAGCTCTAAGACCTTAAACTAAGATCTCTCTTTATGGTCCAAGCTCTAAGACCTTAAACTAAGATCTCTCCTTATGGTCCGAGCTCTAAGACCTTAAACTAAGATCTCTCTTTATGGTCCGAGCTCTAAGACCTTAAACTAAGATCTCTCTTTATGGTCCGAGCTCTAAGACCTTAAACTAAGATCTCTCCTTATGGTCCGAGCTCTAAGACCTTAAACTAAGATCTCTCCTTATGGTCCGAGCTCTAAGACCTTAAACTAAGATCTCTCCTTATGGTCCGAGCTCTAAGACCTTAAACTAAGATCTAGCCCTTATGGTCCGAGCTCTAAGACCTTAAACTAAGATCTCTCCTTATGGTCCGAGCTCTAAGACCTTAAACTAAGATCTAGCCTTTATGGTCCGAGCTCTAAGACCTTAAACTAAGATCTACCCTTATGGTCCGAGCTCTACGACCTTAAACTAAGATCTCCCCTAAAAGGGATTCTACGTCCTGCATGACGTTAAACTGCACTCTCAGAACTACGTGTGGCTTGATCTCCAGCCTGATGGAGTACGTAGGAACGCCCGGGCATTCCGACTCGGGTCCAGCCTCAGGGATCGTTAAGTCCCGCCCCTCCTCGTCGCCGGCTGTCTGGCTTGACTTCGGGTAGAGTGGTGCAGTTGTGATATTCTCCCCGATTCAGCTCGGGATGCCCCATCGCAAGGATGGGAAGCGACGGTTTCCTCGTCAGAGAGGTGCTGTCTGAGAATTGAGGTGACTCACGGCCAGATTAGTGCATCCGCCTAATACGTTTTCCCCACGGTGGCGCAATTTTGAGAGCGTTGGATTCTGTCCGAACAAATCGTCACTTCGCCCCACGCTTTGCATGCCCTGT
This sequence comes from Viscum album, assembly GCA_963277665.1. Lineage (NCBI taxonomy): Eukaryota > Viridiplantae > Streptophyta > Magnoliopsida > Santalales > Viscaceae > Viscum > Viscum album. The sequence goes on from OY728131.1 coordinate 825,171,536, forward strand.
TGATCTGGATTTTCCACCCTTGTGTCTGAAGGAACCCCAAAGCGGTATTCATGATGACATGTGGTCTGCCTCCTGCAATATGAATGAAGGCCTTTTTCGGTCCGTCTATTGCAGTTGTTATGGTCGATCCACTGTCCGCCTACCGTCTTGGGCATTTACTGGAAGGCCGACCGTTGTGGATGTCCGGATTCGGGACACGTGAATCACCCTTTCTCATTTCCCTATGTTCGGATAAAATCTCAACGCCCCTAGCATTGTCCCGCTCGTGTGTTGGAACAGGTTGGGGGAATGGTACATTGATTAGGTCTGAGGTCTCCTTTCCTAGGAATGACCTCCCTCTTTTCTCCAGAAATCCAGGCCCAATTATGGATGCCTGATGCTTGGTTAACACTCCCGCAAGACAGTGAATTGTGGTTGAGCATATTAAACCAATAGATGCAGATAAATATATTGATTCATACAGATGGATCAAAGTAGCGGAAGAAAATGTTTTGGGAATGGAAAAACAAAGCCCTTAGGGATTAGCGTGCTGAATGAGTCTTTCTAATGCCGCTACCCTTTGGCTGGTGGCCTCTAGAGCTGCTTCTCGCTCTCTGCGTGCCCTCTCCTCGTCGGCGGTCGCAGCGCGCAGTTCGTCGATTCTGGCCTGTGCACGCTCCCGCTCGACCTGAATTGTGACCATCTGTTGGCCCGCCTCCGTCAGCTGTACCTGGGCGTCAACCAGCTGGGCTGCTAGTTGCTCCACAAGCTCGGTACACGCTGCGACGAAGGCCTCCTTCTCTGCCGCCTGCCCTTCGAGGCGCCGGACTTCCTGCTCCGCCGCGAGGAGCGCCCGCGTGCTCTCCGACATGTCCCGACTTTGTGTGACGTCGGTACGCCGGCAGCTCTCGCGCATCTTTTCGGCCATGAAATCACGGACCGTTAGATGGAGGCGTTGAGCATCAGCTCCCCCGGCACACAGAAAGCGCAGCCAGGTTTGAAGTGATCCCATGCGCCCCAGCCACTCCGACGGGTCTCGCTTGAGGAAGCGCTGGATGCACTTCCACCCCCTGCGGCGCGTTATCCGGCTCTCCTCGACCGCCTCCGTGTTTGAGTCGTCCATCTCCTCGGGATCGGCAGGCCGGTAGGCACGGAAGGCAGCCAGCAGGTCTGCTGCAGGGTCCGCCCCTGGGAGGTCCTCACGAGGGATAGGTTCCCCAACATCCGGGCGACCTTCTTCTCTCTCCCCAGCGGCGCTGACACCCTCGTCAGCCCCCAACCTCTCTCCGATGTCAGCACCGCCGATGTCCGGGGCCCCTTGATCAGCAGTTGGTGGGGCCGGCTCGGTTTGGGAAGTCTGTTCCGGAGCAGGCGGCATGTCTGCCACCGGTCCACTCGTGGATGGCCCGGGTTCGGCAACCCGATGAGCCTCCAGTGTTGAGATCACTGCGCAGGGCATGCCATGGTTAGTCACGGATCGTCAACGGCAAGCACCAGCAGTAAAGTAAGGAGACTTACGGGAGTTCGGAGTGTCATCTTCCGCTACCCCGGTCGCCGCAGGAACAGTTGCAGCAGGGGACCCTTCCACGCTTGTCAGTTCGATGATGGGTGTCTGCCCCCCGCCTTGTCCTGCTGGCGCCCCTCCTACTCCCGCTGAGGACGCCTGACCAACATCCGTGCGCTCCTGAGAAAGATGGAGAAATGGGTTAGAAGCTGCATAAGAGAATGGATGAAGCAGATTGAGTAGGGATAGAAGCGGACCTCGAGGAGCTCAGTGACATCAACGTCGTCAGAGCCGGCCACCTCGCCGCTCTCCCGCGGACTCCCCTGATGGGATCTTCCCTCGGAGCCTTCATCCTCCCCCATTTCCTCCTCTTCTTCGGAGTCGTTGCTACTGTCGTCTTCTTCCGGCGGCATCTGTTCCGGAGCGGGCTCGAGACCGAGCATCACCTTCACCAGAAGGGATGGCTCCGCCCGCTGACCACGTTGGCGCGCGTACTCGTCCATGGCCGTCAGATACGCATACTGCCGGTTGAAGTCCACCCTGTCGGCAATGTGGAGGCGCCCGACCTCTGGCAGATGGATTCCTTCTCTGAGAATCTTTCGCCAGATGGCGTCGGTCCCCAGTGACTGCCGTAGGGTCATCCAGGCCGACCACAGCGCCGGGAAGACTGCATCGTGGGAGGGTTCGAGCAGATGTCTCACCTGCTTCCCGGGCCGCTCTTCGACCGCCGCATGTGCCCCCTCTCTGGGCGCCGAGGTCGTAGCGGCAGCCTGCGATGTGCCCGCCGCCGAAGTCCCTGCTCGCGCCGGCCCCGCTGCTTGGTGCGCCTCCGTTCTCCCCCGTGTGGCGGCGCCTCGCCTCCTCCCTTGACGCCCGGTCTCCGCACGGGTAACCTCGAGCCGCCGAACTAGCTTCCGCAAAAGCCCCTCAGGGTACGCGATGGCCCAGTGTTCGGCGTACTCGGTTGCCAAGCCTGCGTCAACTCCGGTAGGAGGGAGAGTGATGACGTCGCCAGAGCCGAAAGCGGCAAACATCAGCCACATCTGGCGAAGGACGCCAGGGTTCGTCTCCTCCCGGATAGCAGTGAATACCCTCTTCGGCATCCGTTGAAGGCACCCGAACTACCTGGTGAACCGGGTCGGCACGTAAGGCTCGCAGATCACCTTCCCGTCGATCCGAGCCACGAGCACCCCGCCCCGCATGTTCAGGAAGTATTCATGCTGCTCCAGCGGACCCTGCCCATTGTCGATCATCTGGCCGACGGGAGTGGGGAACAGACTAAAGTTGAAGTTGGCATGATTTCCAATCCGGATCCGCACGCCCTCCTCACTTAGGGTCATCGGAGCGACCCCCGCGATGTTCAGCAGGGAGGGTCGCAGGCCGTTGCCCGGAGGAATGATGGCGTTCGGAAACGTGTACCCACCGAGGTGAGCAGCCACCCAGCCGTGGAAGAACTGAAAGGGCCCACAGATCCTTTGTGGCGACACCCCTCGTGAGATGCGTCCCAGGATGGCATACAGCCTCGCCAGCACTGGGACCCCGAGGTTGTATCTATTGTTGGCGGCCATAGCGCCCGCCATCGCCAGTGTCGACGGGCGAACGCCCATTCTCGCGTCCCGCACTGGCAGGAGCCACCCACTCAGAAAGGCGGCCAGGAACGCCGCGTACCGGACATTTGGGTCCCGGGCCTCGATGACGCGGTACCCCCATGAGCGGTAATCGCCCGTCTCCAGGACCCGCCAGTACGACCCGTTCTGGCTCCTCTGAGCTGCGGTCGGGCACCGCTTCCCCCTGCCTGGCATCTTGACCGCCGGGTCATGCTCCAAGAACTGGCCGAACCATTCCTTGTAGGCTATGTCCTTCTGGAAGTCTTTGATCCCGAGCCGCTGCGTAGCCAGGTCAAGCAGATGCCAGGTCAGGATGGGAGTCCGTGACCTGTCCTCCCAGATGTTCTTCGGTGGCAGGAACTCATCGTATTGGTAGCCCTCCAGCGGGATACCTCCGATGCAGTGGATGTCCCAGAGACCGATGCCGACCTCCCCATGGTGAAGATGGAAGGTGTTGGTATCCGGAGACCATCGGGTGAACAGCTCCGGCCCGAGCTCGGACTGCTGGTAGAAGTGGAACTGCGACGTCCACACCGCCTCGAACAGGCCGATGTACCGCAGCTCCTCTGCGAAGTGATCGCAAGTGTGGCGTACCCAGAACGCCAAGGCCCACTCACTGGTGAAGTTTCCCCCAGACCGCAAGTCCCAGTCCTTCAGCCAGCCCTTGGTGTCGTCCGTGACGCTCTGGCGATATATGCTCGAGTAGAGGGCTGGAGAATTCTCCGCAGTAGGCTCACCCCCATCAATGGTTCGCGTCCTCGGGTTCAGGACATAGACATCCAAGTGTCTGGTCTCCCTGGCAGGATGCCCATTGTTGGTGATGTTATAGCGGAGAAGCTCGTCCTCCCGGGTCACCCAGGTCCGCGGCGCATCAATCTCGAACCCTGGCACCAGGACCTCATCTAGGATGCCGAAGTTCCAGAGCGGCAGGTTGTCCGACAGTGGATATGTCTTCTGGGCCGGCGTCAGCAAGTCGAACAAGGATTGATTGTTGGAAACAATCTCCTTGGCTCCGTAAACCTCCTCGTTCGTCGCCATCTCAGCTCTGCGAGTGGCGGCATCCCCCTCATTTCCTCTGTGCGCGGCCATCTCAGAAGTTTCGGGAGTCGTGCGGGTAAAGGGATGAAGCGTGCGGGATCGGACGAGGCTGGTAGAGAAGTTTGAAAGGTGGCGCACAATCCAAGTGGACGGCGCGCAATTGGGAAGAATGTCGCGCAAAGTTCCGGGTTTTCGCGCAAAGACAGGCGAAATCCGGATGGTTTTGCGCGCCGATCGGGCGAATTTCGCGCCGGAAAAGGCAATTTCGCGCACGAGAGCGTTGGAGCTTATCGCTCGGAAGGCCTGTGTACGGAATGCGGGACCCAGGGCCCCTATTTATAGGCGAGGCCGGGGTCCGCGCTGCGCGGAAAGCGCTTTGCGCGACCGCAGCGGCGAATTTCGCGCCCGACGCCCCTTTTTGCGCGCCTAAGTCCCGCGCCGCCCAGGACTTCGGCATTCCGGCGTCTCCCTCGGAACCCGATCGTTGCGACCTCTCGCCGACCAGATTCCGAGGGGGGGCTTTTGTAGACGCCGGAAAAGTCTGTTGTTCCCAAACGAAGCTCCGGATGCGGAAAGCGAAGTGATATTTGGAGTCAGAGGCACGTTCCGGAGGGCCCGGAGGACTTGCGCGAAATTTCAGAGGCTCGAGCGCAAAGTTGACCCGTGGCGCGCAATCCTCCTGGGATGCGCGCAATGCGCCGGGCCGGCGCGCTATTTTGCGCGCCGTGGCCTGCGCGGCTCCTTTGCGCGTCGGGTCCTGATTCCGCGCCCGCGAAGCGAATTGCGCGCCCGAGACCGGATTCCGCGCACGTGGTCGCCTATAAATATAAGGCGAACCCCGACGTTTTGAAGGTTGCCAGAATCCGAAGCGTCGCTCGTTCGCGCAATCCAACCCCTTCCGCGCGCAATGCCGATCTTCAGGTAACCTCCTTTCTTTCGCGCAATAGAGCCTTGGGGTTCGCCTTCGCGCGCAATCCCCTTGGCTCCTTTCCTTTGAATAAATTTCAACCCGAAGGCCTTTGCGCGCAAAAGAAGCCTCTTGCGCGCAATTGCCCCCGGGTGCGCGCAATCCAACCCGATTGCGCGCACCCCCATCTTCAAAGTGGCCATTCGTTAGAGAATGAGCCGTTTCCCCCGCGCGCTATCCGAAGCCCGGTGCGCGCAATCCCCATCATCCGCGCGCGAAGCGCTGGCCCAATTGCGCGCCAGCCCGCCATTTTGCGCGCCGACCCGCGGTTTTGCGCGCAAAGCTCCTCTTTTGCACGCAATCCGCCAGGGTCGCCTCCCTTGACCCCCTCAGGGTACCCGCCTGCGTGGCGCCCGATGATCCTCATCCTGGGTGCCCGAACCGTGCGCTGTCTTCCCGTGCTGCCTTCCAGGCTCGTGCGAAGTGACACGGACCCATCGGCGGCAATCATTCGTCCAGCATGACGTTAAACTGCATATTCGTCCTGCATGACGTTAAACTGCACAATGTCCAGCATGACGTTAAACTGCATATATGTCCAGCATGACGTTAAACTGCGCATTCGTCCCGCATGACATTAAACTGCCCATACGTCCAGCATGACGTTAAACTGCACATCCGTCCAAGCTGCACGACGCTAAACTGCCTAGCCCCCACCGTCCGCGCTACAAGACGTTAAACTGCCAAGTGTTTCGTCCTCAACACACGACGTTAAACTGTACTTCGTCCGGCAAGACGTTAAACTGTCCGCTTCATCCTCAACACACGACGTTAAACTGTACTTCGTCTGGCAAGACGCTAAACCGTCCGCATCATCCGATCCCGTGCTCTGCACGCAGGGTCTCCCCCGGTTTGGACGTGGCCCCCACCCGCTCGTCTCTTCAGGGATGTCGGGATTGTCCCCCTTTTGGGACGATTTAATGGGAGTGGCTTTTCCCTACGGGGGCAGGGTATTACAAACCCCTAGTTTCTTGTGGGGGGCTGCACATGTGTATCTCCATTTCGCTCCCCCACTGGCGACGCCAGTAGAGGGTGTGACTGGGATCGAGGTGTCTTCTGCTTTCGGTCCAAGTCCCTTCCAACTGAGTTTTGTCGCATCCTGGCTGCCTCAAGTGCATAAGTCCTGACAGAATGAACTACGTGGACTTTGATCCCTGTCTTCTAAACAGGGTACGTAGGAAGCCTTCTTGAGGTCCAAGCCCGCCACCTGGTCGTCCCGGTCGTATTTACGCCGGTTCGTCCATCAGTGGACCCCTCCAGGGTTCACGCTTGCGTCGATTCACCTATGAATCCGCCCCTGTGGGAGACTGCCCGTGTGTATCTCCACTGTGCCTCCCCACAGCCCCTTTTTCCATTTCCCCTTTTATCGTCCAGCATGACGTGAAACTGTGATCCACCCGGCCGTTCCACCCCCCTCTGTGCGAGGTGGTCCGGTTCAATCCTCCGCCCGGCGGCCTAGACCTCTTCGTGAGTCGGCTTGCCGACGTCCAGCATGACGTTAAACTGTATACCCGAACTACGTTGACTTTGATCCGTGCTAACGCGCGGTACGTAGGAAGCCCCTACGGGGTCCAAGCTCTTCACTCCATCATCCATCCTGATCCTTACCCGGGCCGCCACATCCCGGTGGGGTCATGCCACTTCACTCCACTCCACGTTACTTGGGAAGCCGCCCATGTGCTGGCCCCAGCGTCGGAGGTTCCCCGCAAGGGGTTCTGTCATCCGATCCACTTTTCGTGTTGATCGGTCCGATGCCGTCCCCGCTGGACGTTAAACTCGCGGCATACCCCGTGTTAAACATGGGAAGCTGAGGAAAACCTCAGGTGACACAGTTCCCCGCACCTAGTACGGGATGCCTCAGGCCATCATGCCTTCGAGAAGCCCTATTAGGGACGGAAGACAGACGTGCAGAGCCGCAGTGTCACGACACGCCCCCAGCACCCAGAGCCACCCGGCCTTCTCACTGCAGGTTTCTGCCCCGCCCAGACTCCTTGGAGCGTCCGGGCGGAAGCAGCGTAATTAACCGGTGTCCATGAAGATATGGCGTCGGGAACGAGATTCACGAACATTCTTAAGTCTATGAGGGAGACCCGGATTAGGCGACGAGTTCCGAGGAGACGTCCAAGGAAGGAGGAGCCGACATCCCATCATCCCGGTTTCGATCAAGGAGCAGACGCCCCTGAATAAGGGACGGATGCCGCCCGCCCTTGGAAAGCGGGACTGCAGGACCACAAGCCGCGCGCCCATCCCCTCAGGTTGACGGGTGCACGCGCGAACGCGTCCTGGCAGAACAGCGTAACCCGACGCACATCCGCACCGAAACAATGACTTTTCTGGATGCATATTTGATAGAAAGAGCACATCTGGAACATGTCATTTACTTGGAAAGTCCCTAGTATCATGGTGTAGTAAGAAACAGAACTCAGTTGAATTATCTACTGCTAAAGCAGAGTATATAGTTGTTGGTAGTTGCTGTGCACAGATTCTGTGGATGAAACACACTTTATTGGACTATGGATTTGAGTTTAAACATGTTTCAATTAACTGTGATAACACAAGTGTGATCAACATCTCAAAGAACCTTGTGTCTCACTCTAGAACCAAACACATTGATGTTAGAAACCACTTTCTAAGAGACCATTATCAAAGAGGTGATATAACTCTTAAATTTATAGGAACTGAACTCCAATTAGCTAATATTTTCACTAAGACAATAAATTCTGAAAGATTGTGTTTCATTAGACATGAATTAAGAATGATAACATACTCGTAAAATATTAGATAAACCTCATTGTTAGATAAACCTCACCTCTGGATGAACCTCATCGTTAGGATCAACCTCATCGTTAGGATGAAGCTCACCGATAAGATGAACCTCACCATTAGGATGAACTTCACCATTAGGATGAACCTCACCGTTAGATAAACCTCACCGTCAGACCTCACCATTTAAGGACACCTCACTGGTACATCTCTCGTGCTGTTTTAAATTTTCGTATTAAGGCCGAGACTTTGAATTTATTTTTAATATAAGATTTATTTTATATATGAATCCTAAATGATATTAAACCTGACTCTAGACATCCCTCAATCACCGTGAACCTGTCTGTTCGAATCCCTCATACCTAAACTTCTCATGATTGAAAAACCCTAAACCTCAGAATCTGAAATGGCCCGTGTGGAGCGACCCTCAGTGGATGAATGGGGTGATGCGCCGCAAGCTAGGAAGCAGAAAGTAACCAGTTCTAGTGCTAGTGGAAGCAGTAGAGGTGATGTTTGAAGGAATCCTGTGAGTCTACATTTATCAAAGTGATAAATTGTAGTGGAAAAGGAATTATGTGCCGCATGGCTGCTCGAAAGAATTCCCTTGATTCTGAATGTTTTACAAGAACAAGGATGGCTTGAATGCTTCATGAACAATAATGGACCGTATTATCCAACACTGGTAAAAGGGTTTTATGAGTTTGTCTATTTTGAGACATCAGAGGAGGAGAATAGGATGATTTCCTTTGTGAATGGTCAAACGTTTTCATTTTCATCAGTTGAATGGGCTGAGAACCACAAAGTTCCTCATAGTGGTTATTATGGATTTTATTCATAATCCATACCTGCTGCTAGTGACTTTTTCGAATATGAGGATGCCTTATTGGAATTGACAGGAAATTGAACTACTAGAAAAGTCATTTCTGCAGAGATGGTATGGAAGGATAAACTACTTTTCATGTTCATTCTGCATGTGATTAGTCCAAGGATAGGAGATTTTTCTACCCTCAGATTTTAGGATATTTATTTTTTGTATCTGTTAAAGCATTGAGTAAAGATGAATTTATGCAGACTACTAATGATTCAGATTGATGAGATGACTAGACCGTAGTCTAAGTCCAATGCACTTTTCTATTCTATGTTTATTTCTATTATGCTGATGGAAAAGGATGTAGCTGGACCTCAAGATGAAACTGTGGTGGTTAATGATAACTCTTTCCTCACCAGGACTATTTGTATGTTTATGAAAGTAAGCTGGAACCCTTGGAAGAAATCATGGGTTAATGATGATGAAAAAATCTATGACTATTATACTCTTATGGACCATCCTTCTAGACCAAAGTATGTGAGGGATCCTGGTCTTGGTCCAGATGAGCTAGAACTGGTCTACAATGTTAATGATGCTACAGTTGAGGATGAAGAGACATCAGGCGAGGAAGGAGGAGACACAGACTTACCTCCTAGTCCTATGCATCAAAACATTTCCTATGGAGCAGCTATCCCTCCAAAAGAACTACCAAGGAGAGAAACTATTCTGAAGGACAATTACACTAAGACTATAGAAGAAGAAGAAGAAGAAGCATATCATTTTTTTGTCAAAGACACATCTGAAAAGGATGAGGCAACCGAGTGAGATCAGATTGCTCATGAAGAGAAGTAGGCTTCTAGTGAAGCAGATGATGAGGAAAATGAAAAAGAAGAGCTCAGTTTTAGCCCTATGATAGACAGTACAGTCAAGATAGTGCCGGATCAGGAAGCAGAAGTAGCATCTCTTGATGAGAGAGTCTTTGATCCATCAGAGAAAATGGATATTGAATCTGCTGCAGTTGTAGAGGAAGTTATAGAATTACCCCGAGCAGAACAGTTGGATGAGATTCCTCATGTGAATGCTCTAAGTGAGGGAGAGCATCTTGGTTCAGTATCAGTGTTGTATGACATTGAAGGTCGGACATCAGATCCAGGATATATGGTTCAGGGACTTAATTACGAAGAATCTTATGAGGAAGACCAGCCCCAAAGAGAATAATTTATCCTACCTATTGTGGCTGAAAATTTGGCAACCAAGGAGGGCCTCGAGTCCTTAATGGCTGAAATGAAAGAAACACTGATAGAATCAGTGGAAGATTTGAAGAAAATCCAGGTTGATTAAATGAGAAGTGTGGAGCAATCCCTAGAGCTATCTCTGGGATGTGTTGTTTCTAGTCTAGTGAAAGGAATGATGGATGAAGTTAAAGTATGACATACTCAAATTGAGAGTTGTACAAGAGCTGTGGTGGCTCTAAGTCAATCGATTGCTTCATTGATGGATATGAACAGTTCTCAAACCCATGTGAATACTGATATCAGATATATCAAAGAAGTAGTCAAGAAGTTTGTGGATGTCTTTGAGGCGTTTAAGACATCAGCCAAAGAACGTTTGAATAGCCAAGATGAACTTGTTCAGAAGGTGGTTAGTAATCTGACACAATCTTTCAAGGAAAGAGTAGCTTTCTTAGTTAAACCCCTTCCCTCATCCAGCTCCACTGTGAACCTTGACCAAATCAAAACTGTTATCCAGGAAGAGTTGACTAAGAACAGTACCAGTGGCACCACGGATACTCAAATCCTTTCTACCACTAGGGAAGTTATTAGTTTTGTTCGTGATCACATACGGGAAGCTACTGCTTCTCAAGAGACAATTAAAAATAAGGTGGATTATTATTTTGAGAAGGTCTATACCAAGAATAAAATGACCAACCATTTCATGATCTAGAAGGAAAATATGATGTTGCCTCTAGTGACTTAATATTTCAGAAAACAGGTTAGTAAGCTCATGGAGCTTACTCCTGCCATGGATACATTCATTGAAAATTGAGATGATTTTGTGTCAGCAATGGAGAGAGGATCCAGTATTATTATTTATTTCAGGAAGTTGTTGCTACCATTCATGCATGTGGATTCCAGACCTATGATTGTAACTCCTGCTCTTCCTGCATCTACCTCTGGGATTACACCTCATTTGACTCCAGTTCAGGCTATTCGAAGCTTGACATCAATGATCCCACAGAAGAGCACAAATTTCAGATCCGATACAGTTTCAGTGGCTGACCCTCCAGTTGTTCTTTCATCTATTCCCAAGCCATCTACTCAATCTAAACCTACACCCTCTTCTGATCCTAAGGTAAATACTTCTGTTCAAGAGGATGATTGAGTGATTCTGGATGTTTTTGATAGGATTCCCTTGTATTTTTGTAATCCTTAGTTTCTCAGTTTGTACCTTTTGTACCATAATGGAAATTTACACTTACATTCTCCACTTTACTGTGTTTATGTTTCCATGCAATCTGTTCTCTTTTTGTCTCTACATTTCTCTGATTCTACCCTTCTTTTTGTTAATCACAAAGGGTGAGAAAATGCAACAGATGAGACCTGGGAGTGAAAATGAAACAAATGAGAACTGGGAGTGAAATTGAAAGGGGGAGAAAAATGAGAACATTGTTTTAATGTTTTTCTTAGGAAATTTTTCCTCAGATATTATTTTAATTTTCTTAATACTTTGGAATATGATGTGATTATCAAAAAGGGGGAGATTTTTGAACCCTCTGGGATAATTTGTTGAACTCGTATTTTGATAATCCCAATTATGTTCACTCATATTTTGATAATCCCAATTATGTTCACTTATGTTAAGCTCAATTATGGTTTGATAATCCTTATTCTGATTAATGGTTAATTACTTAATTCAGTATTTTTTTACACCATGCACATATTCATATATTATAATATTTACGTGATCTTCAGAGAATTCGATTACTGGATGGATATATTTTCTAACTTAACCCATTCTTCCAATAGAATTCTTAAACAGACAAGTGGTCACCGTTACAGAACAAAGTCACCGATACATCAAGTCTGTCGATATGTGAAGGTCACGGTTACATCAAGTCTACGGATACATCAAGTCCACCAGTTCCACAAGTCTACCGTTATACAATCTCAACGATACAAAAACTCACCATTATAAAAGGCTACTGTTACAGAAATGTTACCGAAGTAAGTCTACCGATACACTAAGGAATCTAGCGGTACATGAAGGCTAACGTTACACGAAAGGTCACCGGTACACTAAGTCAAATGCTACCGATCATGTCTACCGACAGACATGAAGTCTACCGATAGAAAGGCTACATTTACACGAAAGGTCACCGGTACATTAATTCTACCTCTACAGATCAATTCTACCGACAGACATGAAGTCTACCGATATAAAGGCTATCGTTACACAAGAGGTTACCAATACAAGAGGTTACCGATACAAAGACTTACTGATACACAAGGCTACCGATATCCAAATCTACCGTTCCAGAGAATCTGATGCTACCTTTATTTCTTTATCTTTAATTAATCTAACCAACAGTCATATCCGTTATATTTTAATGCTTTGTAATTTATTTAATAAAGTTTGTTGGATGTCAGGAAACTGTATCTCCTACCTGCAAAAGTAAATCATTTCATATGCCGGAGCTCGTGCCATAAATACAAGAATTCCCTATTGCTGCAATGAAGAAGGATACACAAATGTGGAATATAGGAGTAATATACAAGTGCAATATGTAAGTGACCTACAAGTGAAATACACAAGAAGAGTTTATTAATGCACGACCAAGAAGAAACATAAGCTCATACACACTCAAGCTTACTCAAGAAGAGTTCGTTACATTCACAAGGATTTTTAAGAACTTCATCTACTACATTTTCACTATCTATGAACCTGGATGTCAAGCAGACGACACTCAATTTTTCAGAAAAAAAATAGAAGAGGACTCAGAACCATTTCTGATCAAATTCGAAGAAGTCCAGAGCTACAATTCAATCACTAGAGCCATTATAATCTCTATATCTTACTCAATGATTTATTATTTACATTACGAGCAGTGTGTATCATCTGTTTTAATTTAGACACACACTGTATCTTGATCCTTAACAGGAGGATCTGTAAATCCTCATTCAAACTCCATAGATTTTCTATTTCCCACTGTGGATAGTGGTAGAGGTCATGTGGGACCTGGACAGCTATATTTTCTGTTGTTTTTGTTTCCCACGTAGAATTGTGGTAGAGGTCTTTGACCTGGACAATTGTAAACTATTGTGAACCCCGATCTAGGGCGTGGATCAAATTTATATAAATTTTTTAGAGGAATATGTCTCGGATTGAGACTGAACCTCTTAGTCATATCTGCTATCTTTTATTTAATTTTATCTATAACCTTTTATTCCACTTCCAAGTGCATTAAAACCTAAACTGTTTTTCAATGTTACTCTGATAATTTTATTAGCAAGTGTTTGAATTATTTGTAAATCAGTAAGTTAGTATCAAAAGCTAATCTTATCCTCTGATTTGATAAACTGAGAATTAATCAATCCCTTGAGAACCTAGATGAAAGTTTGCTTCAGTTCAAATTAACTACAATTAAATTAGTATTTTATATTAGGGGAATTTGGTAAAGGATTTTAAAACAGAAATTTTAATTGGAACTCAATTCACCCCCCTCTTGAGTATCCACTCCAACAAACAAATATAATAAGGATCAAAATTATTATTCCCAACCTATCTGATCTAAAAACATCTCAGCTCGCCTACCATGAAGGCATCTTGTACAGGTATGAAGTATACAACCTTCATCAAATGGCCAATGAAAACCGACACTATATTGTTTCGATGAGTTGAACTTGGTTACCCTTTCAAAAAATCCATCAAACCATCACCCCATTTCCACATGATAATGGTTAATGGATTTAAAATTCCTTAAAGTCATTGATGTTCCGCCTTCACCCACTGATAAGTGGAACATCGATTGATGATAACTGAAACCTCATGTTTCACACAAGGCCACCAATATTGGAATCATAGATCATGATGACTTTTGGGGACACCAGGGTGAACCTACCATGATATTATGTGTAATTCCCTTACTAACTCCTCTCTCGTGTTATTTAATAACCATACATGCCCATAGAATAGTACAATATTGTAAGAACCCAGTTTTTCACTCAGGTATGGACCCTTTAATTTTTTTTTCTAAATCCTCACTTGGGATCTAATATGAATGCCTAATGGGTTAGAAAATGATTCAGGGCTGTCTGGAGATTGTCCGGAGGCCAGAACCCATATTTTCTGAAAAAAAATATTTTCACATGGTTTAATGTAAGGCATGAAAGAATTCCACAAGTTTGGAAAACCTTAAAGATTTTGTTTTTTTATAGAGCCGCCTCACACTGTTAATGCACCGCTGTGCGGCCTAACCATGTGAACGACCCATTTTCCCACGTACCCATGCATGGCTTGCGCAAGGTATGATCAAACTCTGTGGAGGATGTTTTTTCAGACAGAACCATCACGTATGGTTTCTATACGGTTTGAAAAACCATGCATACAAACCATGAACTTGATAAAATTCTAAGAAAAAAGTCCAAAATTCCCTTAATGATCTATTTACTCCCATATTCTTCCCAAACTCATAAACTATGAGGATTTTCCTCATTTTTTCCTAATTTAGAGATTTTTGAATTCCAATTCTAGGGATCAATAGATCTCTATCATCCAACATCCAATCAAGATCTCATCCATCACATTGGATGCGCAATGGTAAGTACTCGATTCATTTAAAGTCATTATTATTCTCTCTTTCTCTCGACCTAGACATCATCATGTGTTCATTTTTCACATTTTCTTTGATCTACTTCAATCTGAAGAAAATCAAGGGCTAATACCAGAGGAAAAGAGTCATAAAAGCCTAAGGATGTTGGTATATAACTCATCCCTAATGTTTTCTGATTTTGGAATATATGTGTGGGGACCGCTAGTTTCATGGGAGTCGTTTCTTAAATTTACATGTAATGATTATACATTTTAGAATCGTATGGTTATGCTCTTTCCAAATATGTGATTAGTTGTTAGATGGTATGCACACAACTCAATCCACCCCATGTTGAAGGTTATTCCATAATTGGGTTTTAGTGTTTTGGCACGTTTAAGCGAATGTAAGGGAGTGTCATCGCTTGACCTTCCTGAAGGTGATCTTTCCAATAGTGAATGGCTTGTTACTGATGAGAATTGAATAATGTCACGTAGAATGTATTCTCACCACTTGACATGCCTAATGTAAGTGCTTAAAATTTAATATTACATGTGAAATGTGAAATGGAAAGTATACTAAGTATATAATGTGGCCTTATCAAATGATATTGAATAACAGTTATTTGTTTATAGCACCTGTTTTGATATTTATGGAATGTATCAGAGTAAACCTCATTGATTGAATATGCCTTAATAAACAATGAATACTTGATTAAATGGTTTAAATTCTAGTTTACCTATCCACACAAATAGAAGAAAAGGCTTGAAGCAAATGAATTATTTCATGATTACAACATCAAATAGGAATGTACTAACTCAATATCTCCTTAGATTCATATAGGAGAATACCATGGGACCTAGAAACCTCATTTTAATTCCAGGATATTATTTTATAATGTTGAATCCCACATAGACTCTAGTTCATGTCTGTTCATTGGATTCCTAGTATACTACTGTATGGTCTTTTATATTATTAAATGATACCTCAGATACACTATTTGGTTCCATCATTGACTAGTAGGTTCCATGGTTAAATACAAGATGGCCATGTTCATGATTAACCTTCTTTTACCTTGATTGATCACCTTGGACTCAGTAGGCGCTTTATTATGGAATTCCTTGGATAATGCTCATTGGATTACACTGTTAACTTTAATCTAGACTCAGATAAAACTAAGTTAGTGTTCCGTAGGATCTATGTTACCTTGGATATTACCCTGGAACTCCCTCACCAGATATAATTTTCAGGTTTCCTTGTTACTTCTTAGGAAATTCACTATTTGTACTATCACGAGGTGATTTCAGAACTATTTATGTCTTAAATGACATATTAGCCTTTAATATTAATTACTTAATTAATGAACTAGTAATATTTTCAGACACCAACTGAGGGATGAAGTAAGTTCATGGGTATTTAGTTATATTGTTTTTATTTTCATTACTTTATATATTCTTTCCTGAACATTACTATATTCCATTACACAGGCCAGACGTTATAGAAACCGTTGGTGGTTGCCGATTGAAATTTTTCCCAAACCCTCTTAGAGCGTCGTTTGGTACCTAAATTAGATTACACGACAACATGTGTTGAAAAAGGGAAGCATACAACTTGAAACACTTGATTTCTTGCTGATATGATAGAGCATGATTGAAGATGACCAAGTTAGATCACATGGTTCTTGAAGAAGTATTGTTTTTATTTTACCTTTTGGAACATGTTATGCCTATTTTCTTGTATAAATGTTATTTTAGTTTTCTAGTAACATGAAATTACATCATCAATGTTCCAGTTGATACGATTACTGTTATTCTCATTTATCTATTACATTAGTTTACTTCTGGTATTTATTTATATTTCTTCGGTTGTTTACAATATATTTAAAATGCTTCTAGTATAAAACGCTCTGCTAATAATGGAATAATCTCCCCATAGACACACCCTTGGCCCTCACTGCTAGTCGGTAGCCTCTGGCATTTAGGGAGATGCGCTTGAGGGCATGTGGCCAACTAGGCTCAAGGCACCCATTAAGTGGCATCCGAGTCCAGGATGTCAAAAAGTGGTTTCAAAGGGGTTTTATTTTCATACCATAATATTAGGAGATAATATATTTTAAATTTTTAATTCTTGGGACTTTGTCATAAAACATGCTTAGGCATTGTGAACCCTTATCTGGGGAAACATATAAGTTACCCAAAATGTAATTATTGTTCTGTTTTCCTTATTATAGTTGATTTTATTTCACCATTGGGTGACACAAATTTTGTGCCGTAATGTTTAATATTACCTTGATTAGGATTTATTTTATACTTAGACTGATGAAATGAGAACAATGAGCATTGTAATATGCTTCATTATAGGCACCTATAATTCACATTTCTTGCATATTTCTTTGCCATATAAGTGAATTTCACTACTTTTCATTGCTTGATATACTTTTGATGGTTTAGTATAGTTGTAATAGATGATTGTACATGTATTAAAATTGGTTTTCATTTAGTGAATACATTATAAATTCATGAGGTGTACAATCCCTCATGGGTTGGGATGGGTGATTTACTGTGTCAAGCCATTATACTCTAAATAAACAGGTGTCGTTTCTGGTGATAGGTGTATAGGAACTAATTCATCAGAGATTGTTATCCAGTATAAACTGAATCCTAAAATCTAAAATGAATTGTTATCATATTTGTATCCCTCCTTGTCATGTTTATGAATGGAAAGGGATAGAACCTAGAAATTATCTGCAAAATGACATGAAACTTATACATGAGAACTTACTGATACCTGGCCATCTAATTTGGTAGTTTGGGTAGTATACCTTGGGTAAAGATTTTTACTACTTTTAGATTCTAATAATGATGTTATATTATTTTTCTAAGCTTCTTCTATGGTGTTTTCTTGGAATTTGTAAACCAATGCCTTCACGATGTCATTGTGTATTTTTCCAGGAAGTTGGTGACGATCATGCTCTAGAAGTGGTGGGCCCTAATCCGCCTGTCTTACCTCAAAGAGTGCCACATGAGGCACCACCTCTTATACCTGATTTGGGCACTGTGGATCAATTCCATGATAGTTTCCTATGTCTATTGATGTATATGCATGTTGCTCTATGGGTTGCACCTATGATGGATGATATGACACACGATTTCCAACAGCAGTATCCTCCTACTATTTTAGGGGATGTCGGTTCTTAAGCAACAATGTCTTGTCTAGAGAACATTGTGTAGTTCTATGAGAATCTAGAAATTACCAATGAGCAGAGAGTCAAGCATGCTACATACTCACTTTTGGATTCAGCCATGAATTGGTGGGATGTGGTTACCCAAACCGTTCGTCATCAGGGCATGTTATGGGATGATTCCTAGACTTCCTTTTATGATCAGTTCTTTCCTCTGTCCCTAAGAGTGGACATAGACAAAGAGTTCATTCATATCGAGGTGTGTCATATTACAATTATGGAATATTTATAATGGTTCACTGATTTACAGTTCTTTGCACCACTTTTAGTTAGTGATGATATTTAATGTGCTAGGCACTTCGAGGATGGGCTATGGTACACCATCTGAACTATGGTGAATGTCTTTCACCAAACTTCATTTTCTACAATAGCTGACCAGGAATGTATCACTGAGCGTAGCATGAGGGAAGACATGAGTAACGGGTTTAAAGGATCAGTTCCGTGTGAGGATATGAGTTCTTCTAGTGGCAGACGAACGATCCCTCAAGGTTTCTTATCACGGATATGGTAGCCCGAGTATCATGTTTGATTGATCTTTGGTGTGTCATCAGTGTTGAAGGCCAAGGAATAAGAATCCCCAATACAACAGAGACCCTATGGAGTGTCAAGATTGCATCTGTATAGGTAATCATCAGGGTTTAGGTATAACAATTCCACCAGCTAATAGGGGAAAAGAATCAACACTAGCTCCACCTTCTAGAGCGAGATATTTTATGCTTCATCAGGAGGGGAGTTGCAATAGCACAAGAAGGTATGGCTGAGGAGGAGGTTGTGATTATCATAGTCTTACCCCTGATCACCAAGAGCGCTAGTAGAGCAGTCATGATTGTGGTTCTCCATCAATTGCACATGGCCATGGATCATGTCAGTTTCATTATTTACAACCAATACTCGAGGATCAGTCTATGGTACCATCTATGGTATGAGGTATTATTATAGTGTCTCTAGTATTATCTCTATTTTTTTATATAGGGGATTCAAACTCTTTCTTTTCATCATCTATCATGGAAAGCCTCATACTAGACATATAGTATCCCTATTGTGTAATGACTCGTGATACACCATTGGGAATAAAAACATAGGGCATACTCCATTGTAGGTATTGTCCCCTTGAATTAGGAAATTACCCTTTATTGTGGAATATCATTGTTCTTGAGCTGATGGGATTAGATGTAATTCTCGGTATGGACTAGTTAGTCCACTATCACACCATTTTTGACTGATATCACATCATGGTCTCTTTTACATCACCAAAACATGTTAATTATCTTTTAATGGTAATTTGGATTTCCGGGTAGGGAGAGGTTCAATGAAGCATAATAGGCTATGTGGAGTGATCAGCCATATTGAAAATCCTTTCAAAGAGGATCAGGGTTTTCCTCAAACTGATTTCCTTCTAATAGTTGATCATCTAAAGGAAGTCTTTCTCGATGACTTTTCTGGCTTACTTCTTAAGATAGAGGTAGACTTTACAATGGAGCGTGTTCCAGTAGTAGTTCTAGTGTCCATTCCTCCTTAGAAGATGGAAAATACCAAACTCAAGGAACTCAAGAGGTAGTTAGAGGATCTAGAGGAAAAATGTTTTATATGTACCAATACAACTTCTTGTGGTTCACCCGTGATTTTCACTAAGAAGGTGGATGTAAATATTCATTAATTTGTGGATTATAGAAGGTTGATGTAACATACGGTCAAGAACCAGTATCCAATTATCTGAATAGATTATTTCTTCGACCAGCTCCAAGGAGTGAAGGTATTCTCAAAAATTGAACAAAGATAGGGTTATCATCCGGTGCAAGTCAAACCATCTGACATAGCTTGTATAAAATTATGAAGATCGTATGGTCTATATGAGTATCTTTTTTTGTCATTCGGTCTTACGAACACACCTTCCAATTTCATGGCTTTGACGAATATGATATTCCACACTTATTTGGACACTTTTTCAAGGTCTTTGTGGAAGAAATCTTGATGTATTCTTTCACTCATAGTGAACATGTAAAATATCATGATATCATTCTGAGTACATTGAGAGAGAATTAAATTTATACCAAGATTGTAAAGTGCCACTTCTAGATTGAAAAGTTCAACATATTGGGCCATATTATTTCAGAACTATGTGAATTTATAGACCCTGAAAATGATAGTGTTGAATTTTCCAAGGAGTTTCCCATTAATGTGACTGATATACAATGTTTCTTCGTGATGGATAGATATTATAGGAATTTTATACAAGACATCTCACATCATTATTCACCTATTATTGGCCCTTAAAAGAAGGTTTTCATGTTCACATGGTGACAAGCATGTCAGAAATCCTCTCATGAGATGAATGGGGGGATTGTTTCGACACCTATTCTAATTATTCTCAAGCCAGGTATAGGTAATACCGTCTGTTGTGACGCATCGGGCATTGGCCTATGAAAATTATTGATTCATAAAGATAGAATCATTACATATGGATCTTATAAATTGAGGCCTCCTGAGTGAAATTACAAAATGCATGACCATGAACTAGTAGCAGTTGTCTATGAATTTTGTTCTTGAAGACATTATATGTTGGGTGACTGCTTTGTGGTGTACATCGATTGGATGAGTCTCAAGTATATATTTTCTCAGTGTGACGTGAACCTCAGACAGTGTAGATGGTTCAAATATCTAAAATCCTATTCTTTTGAGCATTCTTATACACCTGGAAAGGAAAATGTGGTCACAGATGCACTAAGTCAGAAAAATCAAACGCATGTCGTACAAGAATTATGTGATCAATGGAAGTTCATGGACTAGTTTTCTAAGCTTTATTTGGAGTTTCATGACAACCACAAGTAGTATTACCTCTCAGACTTCACAGTAACCTCTTCCCTTCTTGTGAAGGTGAAGAGTAGGTAGATTTTATATACTGAAGGTTTGGTTCTTTGTGAGAGAATATCTGGAGACAACCTAAATTCGGATTGGTCTATATATAGAGACGACATCCTTTGTGTTTCTGGATGTGTCTGGGTTCCCACAGACATGAGAGAGGATTTAATAAAATATTCTCATGCTTCTCATTGGATAGTTCATCCTGGAATCTCAAATATGTATCAAGATATTCAACACCAATATTGGTGTCCTGGGATGAAATGTTAGATAACTGGCATTATCACTAGGTGGTACATCTATCATCAGATAGAGGAAGAGCACCAAAGACCTGCAGGATTTTTTTACCTGCATCCATTCATGAAATGAAAAGGAAAGATGTTGTTATGGATTTCATAGTTATCTTACCTATGTATCCATGTTCTAGTTATTCTATATGGGTATTCATTTACCGAAAAACTAAATCATACCACATAATTACTCTAAAAAAATATTTCTCAATTGATTAGTTGGGAATACTGTACGATTGTGAGACTGTATTACTACATGGTGTTCCTTATACTATCATTTCATATTGGGAGTCTCATTTTACTTCATATTCCTTGCAGGGTTTGCCGAAAGATAAGGGAACTGATGTTCTTCTAATCATAGATTTTCACCCCCAAACTGATGGAAAATCAGAATGGATGATAAATGTTCTATAGGATATGCTCTGAGAATGATTGTATGATTTCAGTGGTTCTTGGGAAAAGTATATCTCTCTCATCGAGTTCAACTATATTAACATTTTTCCGTAGAATATTAATATGTATCCTTTTGAGGAATTATATGGTAAGCCATTCTTTTCACCCTTGTGTAGGCTAGAGGCAGGTGAGGCAACCATATTAGGTCATCAAATCATTTCGAAGACTTCATAGCATTTTCTGGTGATTAGAAATAATATGACTACTTCTAAATCTATAATGAAGTCTTACACCGATCGATATCAACAACCTCTTGAGTTATAGGTTGGGGATCGTTTTTTTCTTCAGGTATCGCTTGGAATAGGGCATAAATGGTTACAAAATCTGAGAAGGTTTTCACCATATTGCGTAGGGCCATTCGATATCATTGAGAGAGTTAGGCCAGTGGCCTATTAGTTACTAATACCTTAGAGGTACCATTCCATGCATGATGAATTTCATGTATCACATCATCGCCAATATCATGGAGACTCGTCGCATACATTTGATCCTAAATAAGTTGATTTAGATGTCGATGATACCTTTGAAAAGTATCTAGTTTGTATTGTTGACTGGATCACAAAGGATCTACAAGGCCAGTATGTCCTTCTAGTATGGGTGCTATGGAAGATCGGCTGAGTACATGATAAGAATTTGGAGAGGGAAGCCAACATATGTTCACAATGTCTATAGTTTTTCTTAGAAGTTGATTCATTACCCATCAAAGGAGAACTAGAGGGAGAGTTCTTTTAAAGGGAATACTGTAAGAACCCAATTTTTTACTCAGGTATAGATCCTTTAATTTTTTTCTAAATAATTACTTTGAACCTAATATGGATGCCTAAAAGGTTAGAAAAGTTATCATGGGTGTTTTGGTCTTGTTAGCAGCCCATGACCCATATTTTTGGGAAAAATAGGATTGGTGCATAGGTTAGAGTAAAGCCTGAAAGAATTCCATATAGTTTGGAAAATGGTACAGATTTCATTTTTTTACAGAGCCACCTCGCACAGTTGGTTCATGGTTGTGCAGCCTAACTTTGTGAACTCCCATTTTTCCCAGGTACCCGTTCAAGGCTTTCACATGGTTTGATCAAACCATGTAGAGGATGTTATTTTGAGAAGAAACATATCACATGGTTTGTGCACAGTTTGACAAACTTTGCGGCCAAACTGTGCAAAAGCTAAAATTCAGGGTAATATGTTCAAAATTAACTTAATGATCTATTTACTTTCCTCTTTTTCCCTAACTCAAAAAACAGTGAGATTTTTCACATTTTTCACCCATTTGGTCCTTTTGGAAGGACAATGCTAGGGTTTAATCGATCTACTTTATTTCGATTCAAATTGAGCTTTCATTCATCATGTTTTTTGTGCAACGATATGTACTCAATTCATTTTTAGTCATCTTATTCTCTCTTTCCCTCAACCTAGATATCGTCATGTGAGCATTTTTTCACTTTTCGTAGATCTACTCAAATCTATGAAAAATCAAGGGCCGATACCAGAGGGGGAGATTCATACAAGACTAATGTGGGTGTTCTATAAATGGTAACACCCCAAGATTCCACGGTACGTATGCCTTTGAATAATCCAATGGTGTGCATTGTACGCAACTTCGAGATTCTAACAGACCACAATCAATCAAACTACCCATTATGAATAGTAATACATACTTTTTGAAATTTTATAAATTTTATCATTCAAAATGGACTTCATTTTTTGATTCATAATATTGAAATTATCTTAGGGTGATATTTTAGTACTTTTTGGATAACTTTCATATTTTGACGAGTAGTGAAAATTACTAAATTTTAATTAAAAACAACTTTTTTAATCTAAATAATTAATAGTGATAAATTATTAATTTGAGTGGTTTTAAATTATATTTAAAATATATTTTTTCCATTCAATAAAATGTTGGTCATTGGATGTAATTTCACATTTAAACCAGACATAAACAACTGTCAATCTTTTGATAGTTATTATCTCTTAAAAACACGCAATTTGTTTTGACGACGTGAATTAATTGTTAAATTATTCAAAACAACTGATATGTTTTGAATTTGGTAAAATAGACATAATTTTAGAATTCATAATATCAAATATATATTAGGCCTAATTTTTGGTATTTTTCTGTAAACTTTCATTTTTTGATGAATAGTGAAACCACTAAGTGGTAGTTAAAAACCTGAATTTTTCATAAAAAATAATTTTACCGCTTCTGTGAGTGGAATTTTGAAAATCCGAGAGACACGGTTAATATCAAGGAATAAAATGTTGTTCAATGAGATGAAAATAATTTTTGGTGAATAGTAACTTTTTACTTTTATTTAACATGGTTAAAAATAAATAGGGTAATTAAGGGTAAAAATGATATTAATACTACCCTAACACATGTCCTAATTCTATTGGACAAGTGTATCTCGACCAAAAACAACCTTATGAGTACTACATTATTCAATCCAGGACATCACGTGGGCCAGTGGTAGGTGATACACCCTTGTCGCCCTTCAGTTGTGGGTTCAAGTCTCGCGGCCTTGTCGGACGCGATGGGTTGTCTCCCGACCTCCAAGTTGTCCTTTTTATAAAAATCCAAAAATAATATTCAGAAATTATTTAACCATAAAAATTGTATCAAATGTCAAATATAATCCATTCCAACCTTTAGACTTATCCAAATTACTTCTGTCCCAACTCACAGTCCAAAATTATAAGGAAGGTAAACATAATGAAGATTCTTTTTTCCTGCATAATAACATGTGAACACCTTCATCATGTACTCTTTTAAAACACTACAACATCTTGAATTACCATAAAACCTTATTGATTACATTCATGATCCCTTATTCCTTATATAATAATTGATACACTCCATCTATCGAAAAATGTTGTAAACTCCAACAATGATGGAAATAGAAATCATTAATCAGTTTCAAGTTAGTCAAGAATATCCAATATAATTTATGCAAATCAACTATCTCTTATTCCAAAATACTACCTCATTATCAGAACAATATTATTTTTTATCTTTCTCTCAACCATATATTTTCCTAAAATTTAACCTGCTATTGAGCCACTTTTCTTGGTTCCACACAATCTCAAGTCCTTAATGAAATAGTACTGCAGTACAATCCTTATATACTCCATAATTATTATAACCAGTACATTATTGATACAACACTCAAATGAAATAATTCTATAATAACAACATAATAACTCTAGTCATTCCTCCTCATATGTGGTAGTATCATAACTTGATTATTATCCAATATCATCATTTGGGGAAAACTCTGATGATTTGGACATTGGTTCGCGTAGTGTCCAAACTCCTTGCAGATGAAGAATTATACATTTAAAACATTTTTCTTACCCTTGCAGTCACGTAGATGGTGACCTTTTTGTCCACACTTATAAAAATCTCCCATTCCTTTCAGGAAAGTTCCAGGGTGTTTTTCCCACAGTTATCACATATGGTAAAATTCTTCTTTTCCCTCATCACTTTATCAATCTTTCTCTCTTCCATCCTTTTATTCTCTTGCTTCCCTTTAAATCCATAGCACTCAGTAAACTCTTTAATTATCTTATCAACAAATGATAATATTTCTTCATGTGATGATAATATGTGGGAGATTATTTCCCTTCTAAATGATAACTTAATGCCATTAAAGATATGATCTTTCTTATTCTTGGGATTATACATATTACTAGAGTTCACATTCCTTATATTGGGTGCCATTTCTATACAATAGCATAAACAAGGTCAGTTTATGAATTGCATTTAATAATTCCAAACATTAAAAATACCTAACGTAAATTGAACAGTTTATGGACATAATTCATAATCATAAAATTTATTTCGTTGAGTAAGTATATACTCAGGAGCCCTTCATAATGGTTTGTAAAGAAAATGAGAATTATCCTAAGCATATCCCCCGAGAGTGTCGTAACCAAGAGTGAAACAAGGCATGTTATCGTGCACCAGTTCTCGTTCGAGTCTAGCTCAAAGCGGTGTTTTCAGGTTTTACCCCTAGGTACATATGTTCCAGAGCCACCTCTACCTACCCATATCCAGTCATGGATGTATTTTTCGGAAAACTCACAAAATCTCTACGATACCAAAATTCTAGGAAGTTCTTCTATACTAATCACCAAAGTCTATATTAGGGATATGTTCTCTAATTATAGTTTATCTAAATCTAGTTTCCAAGGTTTGTACTAAAATTCCTCTGATACCAACTATAACACCCCAACCCCAGTTACCCAGAGTCGGTGAATTATTACATAACATTGTCATGATCACAAGGAGATGATGTCTCTAAAGACCGATCAGTTTAGTATTATTGGAAACAAGATTTTTACATATGATCAAGATTACATATTTCAGAAAAATACATCAAAAATATATTTCATTAGAAGCATCCAAGCCTCCTATAGTATGCCTGCAGGTCACTCATAACTAACTTCTTCATATCCTTGTAAAAATAAAACATTGAAAGGGGTTAGCCCAAATGCTCAGTAAGGGTATATAATACAGCAAAAAATGACATAAATATTAAGCTTGCAAAATAATTGAAACCACATTCCCTTACATTAATATACATGAATAATTTTATGGCAAGAACATTATATGAGTAAATAATTCCATAATAAAACATAATCATTGGTATTCTACTAGTCGAATCACCACATGAACCATCAATATTATTTCCATAATGAGGGAATGTATAATGCCAGACATTCTGAAACATTTTGTAAAGGCCTCGGTCAAGATATCTAAAATTATTAAGGCATTGACCAAAACCATAAATCAAATTGGGAAAGGGCCTCGACCAATTCCACATCTAGTTGTCTCATGAGACCTACCTATGAATTGAGGAGCTATATGGGGCTCCACCCGTCACTTACTAAGTCCAATACATTGCACATATGAAAAGGGTTAAACATATCATAAACATTTGTATTAAAACTAGAAAACGAAATTTCAATAATTTAACCATAAGAAATAAATGGTATAAAAATAGAACATCCACAGTAAAACATATCACAAAATCATCAAGACAATATTGTAGTTTTGTATCATAAAATATCAACTTCAAAAAAACATAAAATCCATCAAAGGATGTTGACATAGAGAAAATCAAAATCTTTTTTTTTTGAGAGACATACATCATTATATTTTTAAATCATTTAAGAGTCACATAAATAAAATATTTATTTTGAAAATATTCTTAAAAGCTTGTAAGGGAATCTTTGATGATCTTATAACTGCGGAAAATAGCCGCACCCGCCGTATAAGTTAAAAAACATTATTACCTTAATTTTTTCGAAAAGGATAAAAAGGACATTGTTTGGAAAATGACAGAAATATTCCTTTATAAACCTCTTATAAAATTCAAACAATGGTATAAATTACTTTAACCCATATTTTTTAAAATATTAAGAATGTATTGAAATTAGTTTTTAAGAAACATGGATGTGGATGATAAAGAGTTCCTGATGGATATTTTCGTATAAACAACCTCCAATAATAAAGAGATTGTGAAATAAACCTTAACTTGTACTTTTCCTTGGTTGATGGTTGGTTAACCTCCTGTATAATGGTGAAATAATTGTTGTTAAATTATACAAGAATAGTATACATTAATAAGATATCATATATGATCTTTTAACATTTCTTTGTTAATAATATCTTAGTATTATCGTCATTTCGGGTGATAACTTACTCGTTTTCTTTTACATGTTTTGTTACATAAGTCGTGTTTTTTATGGATTGTTTGTATCTTATTTATATCCAGAATTATATCAAGTCATTAAACATTATTTTTAATCAAAAAATGAGAATTATACTTGAATGAATATGATGGAGAAAGAATCTCATCGCGTTCGTGGAGACGGTAGTCCGTACGTACGCACCAGCGACAATATCATTATTTTAATATTAAAATAATATATGATTGGATGGTATATCATATATAAAGAATAATTATAATGTTATATTTATTATTTACATTAATTACACATCATTATTATACCCATCCAAATAATAATGTTTTGAATAACAATTACACCACGACGTGGAGACGGTAATCCGTACGTACGCACGTATGGTGACATGTCATTCATAGGATGGATATAATACAAAATATGGTTGTACCATATTTATAATAACATCTCAGTATATATAGGATACTGGAGTTATTAGTTTAGAATGGTAATAACAAAGAAATAAGAAGTTGAACAAGAAATGAACTTGACAAAGGGTGGTGAAAACATTACCTCTTCTTCGGGTTCTTCCTTTTGATTTGATCAAATGGGGTCCTTATGATGGCTTTATGATACAAATATGGCCTCTATGTTGAATTGAGGGAAGTTGAGAGAGTATTTGGGTAGTTTTTTGCTGAACTAAAAGGCTATGAAGGTGTGGATAATTGGTTAGAAGTGGTGTCCTTTTATAAGGGGGAGGAGGGGTACCTTAGGAAAATCTAGAAATATTATTTTATAATAAATTCATATTAGGTTTCTAGTGGCTCCAAAGTGTATTATTTAAAATTTATGGTGGGGATGGTTCTAATAACACTCAAAAAATATAATTTAGATAGGTTTGGGTCATTATATGAACCTTATCATTTAGTTTTGACTCTTAGTTAATTAGTTTGGCACTAACCATGTCACTTTGTATTTTTATATTATATAGTTAATAAAAATACTATATACCTCCAAGAGACCCCCATAGTGGTCCATTAATGATACACCTATCATGATATAAGTCTTTTGGCCGATCCTTAGATTTATAAGAAGCGAATATCAATTAATAATATAATATTTTTTTAAAAAACTCATTTATGTCAATTTTTACACTATTGGGTATTTTGTTTTTGATAAATTCATAAAAGAATTATTACTTATAAATAACATTATATAAATAATAATAATATGTCATATTAACCTATAAAATTACATTATTTTATAAAAAGTCTCAAATTACATTTATTTGGGTATTTATAATATCAATTATCTTAATCTTTCATAAATACGGTAATTACTGCATCATCATTGCATCATAAATAAATTAAATTATTTAATGTCTAAAAATTTTAAGTAAACTACCATTATGTAGTAAATCTTTTTAGCTTTCTAATTAATATTTATAGTCTAAATTGAAACATATATAACCCTATGTAAAATTTTTTTTTCTAAAAGATATATTATTATGTCTTTTTGTATTTATTTTAACTTAATTAATATAAAGTGTCCTTATCACCAAAAAGTGGCTCCATGGAATCCCAAAATCGACCTAAATATGCCCATGGTCGGCCATGTATCAGCCAATAATGTTAGGACACGTTTTTGGGTAATTTATTAGTATTATAATATAATTTTGTTACCCTTATTTAGCAGATTTACCCTTTAACCATGGTAAATAAAATTTTTACCGAAGTAATAATTCAAAATGACTAAAAATCAAAGTTACCTATTTACACAATTTAGAAATCCTGATTAAAAAATGGAATCCATTTTTCCAAATTCAAAACACAGAAGTGGAAGAAATTAATTTAAAATTAATTCCCGTCGTTAAAACAAAATTAATGTTTTTAAGAGATAATAACTATCAAAAGATTGATGCTTGTTTATGTCCAGTTTAATTGTAAAATTTTGTCCAATGACCAACATCATATGAAATGGTAAAAATATATTCGAAATATACTTTAAAACCACTCAAATTTATAATTTATCACTATTAATTATTTCGATTAAAAAAATTGTTATTAATAAAAATTTAGTAATTTTCACTATTCATCAAAATATAAAAGTTATCTGAAAAGTACATAAATTTCATCCTAGGATAATTTTGATATTAATAATCCAAAAATAAAGTCCATTTTGAATGATAAAATGTATAAAATTTCAAAAAGTGGGTATTACTGTTCATAACGGCTACTTTGATTGGTCGCGGCATGTTAGAATCTTGAAGTTGCGTACAACACATTCTACTGTATTATTCAAAGAGAAGCATACCGTGGAAGCTTGGGGTTTTACATTATAAATTTTTTATGTCTCCATTCTAAAGAATAAATATATTTAGTCAATTTGAATATATAAAAGTTTAAAATATTTGATTTAAAAGAGTTCACTATTAAAAGTTGATAAAAGTGCATTTTTGAAAATTACTTCTTTTATATAAAAAAATTAATTTGTTCTTACATTATGTCATAGAAACTCAAAATATGGATTCTAAAATTATAAGGATTATATACCGTTCAAAATTTAGTTAATACTATTCATAACCGCTTTTTAAAGGCTTGTTTGGTAATTCATGGTGTGATTTAACTCAGTGTTGCGTGTAGTGAAAGTTATTGAATTATTTTGAAGATGTAACACACTATGAAATCTTGGCATGTTACAGTGGATCATATAATATTTCAATAATAATTTATATATATTTTTTCTATAAATCTTATTAGTGGAACTATACATGAACCAACCATGATCAACATTTACTATTGATGATATTCTTGGAATTCTGTGTTTACATTTTGATATTATACTTTATATGAGTGTGGGTAGGTTGGGATAGGATTGAGACATATTTTATAAGAGTAAATTTATGGTATAACATTATGTTTATGTTATTTCATAATGCAATGTGTCATATTGTTCATGTAGTGGGGATGAATTCCTGGTTTTGGACATATAAATGTAATGATATCCTAACATCATGAAATATGCTCGATTTCTAGGTGGATGAGGTTAAGCATTCCACACTGGTTGTGGAGGTGGAGTTGCCAATGTCACTTGATCATCATATTCATTAGTATCATAGAGAGAGAAACCATTATATATGAAATTCTATGGGACATGGGGTCCTATGGGATAGAATGACCATTTCAGACATGACCTAGTATCCTAAGTCTTAACATTAACTAATCATTATGGGTGAGTGTGGAATATAATATTTATGGTTGTGGATCGAGTCCGTGAAGATAATATATTTCCAGTTTTGATACACTACTAAGAGGATGGTGTAGATATTCATATATAGTTTGAATGGACCAATAATGATATATTAGGATTTTATAATCAAGGTTTACCTACATGGGGGGTTGACCGATAAGGAATTTTATTCACCTTTAATTGATCACTTCTTTCTAGATATTTTTAGGACTAAGGGTTATAGGTTTTTTATGAATATACAATATGGGATTTTTTTTGACAAACAAAAAATTTATTTACTTATATATTGGAATTTTCACCTACAATGGATGGTTATTGGATACCTGGGTAAAGAATTTTGGGATTATAGGAGGAACACTATTAGTTCCAAGGAGAATATATTTTTTCTAATATTATTTTTAGGGGATAGGAATCAGAACCTAACTATATAGAATAACAAGATGGAGTTTAAGATATCTAGGTATTAATACGATTCTATTTACTATTGTGAGAACAAATCAATATGTAGTATGAACTAAATATTTGGGTATAATTTCTAGGTAAATGATATGTAAAATATACATCGAAGTGGTTCTTCGCATCCTCTTAGAGGGATTTCCTTAGTTAATTATTATTAGTGTGGCGAATATTGGAATATTCGATCAAATTGTGATAATATAAGAAGTGCTTCTCCAATGTGGAATTGGGCCACTGCTATAGATTTTTTAGATTCACACCATGGATCGATAGTAGGTGATGATCATATCAGACATAGAGCTCAGGGTAGATCTAGGTGCATTAAAATAGTCATGTAGTTGTTGATCCAATAATCATTTAGGTCATTATGGTGACCGTAGTACCAAGGGGATGCATTGCTAAAAGGTATAGGTCCCTCATTTGTTTCTGTAGATTGGATAATATGGAAAGGGTTTCGATTGACTTCATTCCATCAAGAAGTATCTTATCTTGAATGGTGGGGATCTCCTTGTAGTCCAATGTATGCTTCTAAAAGAATTAACACTGTCCTTATTTTTTATTTGATACATTTTATTCTCACTCCTTTATATCTATGTAGTTTTTATGTTATTTTTTATTGCATGTGAAGTATCTATATGTGATTTTTTGTATGTATTTTCCATCCATGGTGACATTGTGGGGTATATGAAGGATTATTAAGAGTTCCCATGTGATTAGTGATTAAATGTCAGTTTAGTTATTCTTTAGGTTAGATAAACCTATCTTTCATGCGATCCTTGTGAATTATGAGATGACCCATTATCAAGAACACTTAGACAACTATCACCAGATTGTATCTTCCACAACCAAAAGGGTGATAGTCATAGATACATAAATCTATGGAATTGGAAAATTTACCATTTAGGACTTGACAATTGGTATCTATGGTTGATCAAGACTCTATTGTATTTCATTAATTTATAAGATGAGATGATTTTTCAAGATGTCTTTCTTTCCATCATCGATCAGTACTAGGGTTTTTTACAATGAATTTCACTGGGTTTACACATAATCTTGATATTGAGTTTATGATTGGGATTTATCCATGTAAGGATCCCATATACATTCCAATATAGATGATGGATCTTATATAGATTCAAGAGTGGAAGGTTCAACTAAAAGATTTTTTGGAGAAGGGTTTTATTTAGTCATGAAATTACCATGTGGGTGCCTTTGTATTGTTTAAAATAAAGGGTGATGGGTTTATAAATTTATGTTTTAATTTATAGTGGCTTATTTAAGTGATACATTAGAACAATACCCCCTCCTAAAATCAATGACATATTCAACTAGTTGATGGAACAAAGTTTTTCCTTTAAGAATTATTTATGGTAATTATATATGTAGTTGAGAGTGAGGAATTATAATATCACATTTACTTATTTTAAGAGTTTTTATGACATATATGAGTATGTTTTAAATTTTTTTGTTGATTAATACAATATCCATGTTCATGGACCTAATTAATAGGTTGTTACATGCATACTTTGATTTTTTTCCTTTTCTTTATTATTGATTATATTCTGGTGAACTCCAAATAAATGTTGTATCACACCTAAAATTTAAAGATTATTTTGTGTATAGAGAGAAATAATCTTCTGGATACTATGATCTAGAAGTTTCAGTTCTAGATCAGTGAGGTGGGTTCTTGGGGAATGTGAAATCCGAGACTGACATGTCACTATAGCAAGGGAATTATTATATTATTGTTTCTTGTGTGTTTCTCAGGAACATATTCATTATTCATAGTGTACAATGATTAAAGTTTTAAAACTATATATTTATAATTTAATAATCATTATTCGAGAGATTGGTGAAATTCTTAAGAGAGTGTGTGATGTTTTTCATTATAGATTTTTTTGGGAGATCCTTTTATGAGTTTAAACAAAGTTTGATATCTAAATTATTGCATGAATTAATTGAGTTGACTAAGAAGTATAAATTTTATTGTGATTACCAAATAGTTTTTACTGGGTATAATATAACTTATTGTGGGTGAGAGGTCAATTATTGGGCTATAGAGATAAATCTTCGGAGTGGAAGTACTTGACATAAGACATAGAGCTAGTTTTTGTAGTTCATGCACTATAAAGGTAGATCCAATATGTTATAGGTGATATTTCTATGGTGCACACTACACATAAGTTCGTAAGATATATCATTATCTAGATGGTCCTAAAAATTTATATAATATGATGGATTTATAACATCTAGTTTTTTGAGACAGATATTTCATATGTAATACTCGAGACATTACGTTAGTAGGTAAGAAGCTTATCTTGGATTATAACACACTAAAGAGCCCTTATTGAAGACAACATTGTCAAGATAAATTTTAGATTTCTAAATTGACCAATCAAAAATCAGTTATGAATTCATCATATCAAAATGAACATAGATTATTTTTTTTACTTTTTCTCAAAAGTTCATCTTCTAATTAAAGAAATATGATTCTCATGAAACATATTATTTTCATGAATTTATGAATACATAAAAATGATATATATTTTTACAAGAACATGAATGTAATAAAATTTTAACTCTAGTAATAATAATACTGACTTGTAAAATATTTCATGATCTTATAAATCCCATTTCCAATGTTTTTATAACTAATTAAAATGCCACTTAAAAAACAATTTCTGTATTTTCATTAATTTATGTATTTTCAAGTGATATTTGGTCCTTAAATTCAATAAAATCTTAATATACCATATTTAAATTATAAGATATCATTTTATATCATTAAAATAGGTGTTGAATATAATTTTTTCTTATATATGTAATTTTAAATCATAAAAAAATTTATTATCTAAAAAAATATTTTTACACAATTAATTGTGTTTATTTTAATGTTAACATTTAACAAATTTAAAAAATTTATATGATAAACTTATTTATATATTTTATATTTTATGTATCAAATAATTTAAAATGTTAAATATTAATCATTATCATTAAAATTAATTATTAATGCTAGAAATTAATTTCCAAGGTAAAAGTAAATGAGGGTAAAAAAACGTTAAAACAACACGCACTAAAATAATTAGTTTTTTTACAAAAAAAATTAGTTTTTGTGGTTGATTTAAAATCAAAATAAATTTCATCAACTATTTCTTTCTATTTTTTCTCTTTTCACATTAATAGTTAAATTGCATTATTGAAAATGTAATGGTTACACACAAAACTACCCTTCCTTTAAATTATAAATGGTTAACATATTACCCACTTCAAGATAATCCTATAATTATAAATTATACTCCAATATCTTCAATTTCATCCTTTTAGATCCCTCTTCCACGGTCAAAATATTCTAGTCACTATTATACAGAATAAATCCTCCATTTCAAAAGAAATTTCTATGGAATGTTCAAATCCCCAAAATGATTATTATAAACTAATTATCTTTTCATCCAAAATATAATCATTAAAATTTATTCTTCTCAAATTAATATAATTATATTATTATAATATTTATACATTTAATTTACTATTGTTAAGACCCGTCCTTAGGGCCCAAGCTGTGACTACCCCAAGCCCGCCTTCCATAGGCCAGGGGCTAGCGACTAGCACCAAGGCGTAAATCCAATTAAAAAGGGAATGCATTGCCGTTATATTAGTAAAAAACACAACAGAAGTAAGCACTATGTAATACTGAAATACAAAAGTAAGTGATGAAAAGAAAGGGGCCAAAAATACAATCCCAATAGTAAGTACAGTAAAACTGAAAAAATAGTACAACTGTAGTAAAGAAATCAGCATCCACTGAGTCATCCTATGGGTATCACACCTAAACGGTGGGTCAAGATAGTGTCCTCGACACCTCGGGTCCTTCCTTCTTCTCTATGTACGTATCTTCAAGTGGTCCACCTCTGGGTACCGTCCAGCTCCTCAAGTCTCCACCTAGATCAGTGTTGTCCATCATCTGCATCCAACACAACTTAGTACGGGAAAACCCCGTGTAGGGGTGAGTATACGGTACTCAGTAGGGACCCCGAGACCCCCGAAGGTCTCCCAGAATCCACAAAGGATAAACCACAGAAGAGATACACAATCACAACTATCAACCAACCCTATTTAGGTATATGCCCATGAAAATACCAAAGTTATCAATCTCAGTTTGGCTCCAACTCTCGCGCCCAAGAACAACTCATTCCACACAGGAATGAAGTCAATCACATCGATGATAATGTTTGAATGTAAAGATTCAGCTCACAGAGGTATACAACTCACGAAGAGGGGGGATATTATTAGATGTAGCCTCTGAATCATCTCCTCTGCCGAACCCATGTAGGATCCTAGTACAAAAGTCATCGCTTCCGATCCCACGGAGGATCCCAGTACAATAATCATCGATGCCAAACCCACAAAGGATCCATGTATAGTAGTAATCACTACTGAACCCCCCGGATGATCCATGTACTGTAGTCATCACTGCTGAACCCACGGAGGATCCAAGTACAGTAGTCAACATCGTCGAACCCACGGAGGATCCCAGTACGGTGGTCATCGCAGTCGCAGCTGGCTCTAGGGTTCTCGTACACAGCACACTTGATTCTGAGAGGGTCCGTGTAATGGACCGGACCTCTCTGGCCCATTCCATTGTCAAAAATAAGTCCATGAAGCGTTCTGGAGGGTAAAATGGACTATTCCACGCTTTCTAGAATTTTGAAACTACATGCCGTGTCGTGTTAGTACACGCCCTGTACCCCCTCACTGGGTATACCCCATGTTGAAGGCCTTGTACTTTCTGTGTGAAATAATGGGGTACACACCGTGTGTGCATACTACACGTCGTGAACCACCTTGCCGGGTATACACCGTGTTGAAGGCTATTTCCTTGCTGTGCGAAATAATGGGTGCACGCCGTGTGTCCAGTTCTACACGTCGTGTAGTCCTTCACCACGTACGCATTACCAATCAATAGTCGCGTATCGTGTTGGAGCCGTGTCATTGTTGTGTGCAATAAATGAGTACACGTCGTGTTTCCAAACTACACGCCATGTAGTCCTTCCCCACATATGCTTTTCCCTCAAACCGTGTGACGGCCAGTCAACAGCCGTGGAGCCGTGTTGGAAGCCGCGTGGACACCGTGTGAAATAACCGAGTACACGCCATGTACCCTAAAGTACACGCCATGTACTTTTTCATTTCCCACCTATAAAAGGTGGGGTCCCCTCATCCTTTTCAACTCACCCCTCTCCTCCCCTTCCTCTGAGTAGAGCTCTCCCAAGATACTCGAATGCTCCTTTTTTCCATAACTTCTTCATCTGAGCTCCGATTTACGATCCTTCAGCGGACACGGTATCGTAACGACGAGTCGGAACTTCCGAGCCTGGGTCCTTTGCCTTTCCATCAGCCTTGCCTTTCCGACATCCACACGAGGAGGTTTTTTCGGGACCCAACAGAAGTGACGGACACCGACGGACGTCTTCTAAGGTAGATCTAGGGGAGCGTTGCGATTGTAACCTGTTGAGGTAGGGATATTACATTCGTCTCTCTAATTTGTGCATCATGTTGGGTGGGTATGATCTTGTTTTCATGATAAACAGTTGATCCATTAAATAAAGATAATAACTGGTCAATGAATGATGATGGTAAAGTTTTTATGTATATCTTGTTTATCATATTGATATGTTATGAATTGAACATGATTATGCCTACTGAAAATCACGGGCGTTGGGGGCCTTTTCATACACAATTAAATGTTTCCCTATCCTTCTGGATTTTCCTATGGATAGAAACTTTGTGGAATGTGGAATTTGGTTAATCATGTAAAGTTTTCTGTTAAAAATTTGGACCCCTTGTGTGATCACCCCGGTTAAACAGAATGGTATAATGAACATGTGGGTGTTGGATTCGATACGTGGCATGTGATGGGTGGTGTTTTGTGGGTTGTTGTGGTTTGGGTGAGCAGCGGGGCTAAAGTTGGCTTGGTTTTGGGTTGGTGCGAATGTTATGTTGGTGATGGGCAGCGGGGCTACAATAAATGGTATATAAGGGATATTGATGTACGGGTTTTGCTGCGGTTGTGGTTATTGTAGTTGGTAGCGGGGCTACAAGGATGGGTTTAAATGTGAACGGACTATGAGTTGTGAATAATAAATAAAAGTGGAAGAGTTAATGAATGGCGATGCGTGGTAATGAAACGAGTTTAATAATCGACGGGGTTGTTTGGTTAATAAGAAGAGATTTGTTGTGTTTCTTGGGTTTTCCTAACTTGATTTGTGGATGGCAGGGATATTCTTTACAAACGATCGTTGTGGTTGGTTGTGGACAGTTTTCCAGTATTTAAGGAATTAGATAAACTAATTCTGCTGAAACGTGAAACCTAAATGGGGTTGGGGTTGATTGTTGTATTCATGCTTCGTTGTACCAGTGCCGAGGAACGTGATCAGTTTCTCTGTTTAGAATACATAGGTTGGGTCGTGTTTTTGGTATATATATATTTATCTATATCTACTATGTTTTATTGCACCCCACCCATGTTGAGAACTTAGTGTCGAACACTCCCATTTCATGAGAGAGGGTGTTTTACCTTAGTTACTAGCTCTTTCATGCTTCTTCTCCCCTAGGTTGTGATGGATTGAGGCGACATTACACCTAACAGTCTTCGGGTAAGCTTCGATTGGGGTGGCTTTAGCTCAAGACACTTTGGGCAGGTTCTACTTTTTCCCAAGAATCTTTCGGATGAGGCCCATGTTTGTGCGGGTGGGATACGTGGTTGTGAGGCCCAGGGGTGTGCGGGTGGGATACATTGTTTTGAGACCCAGGCGAGTGCGGGTGGGATACGTAGTTGTGAGGCCCATGTGTGTGCAGGCAGGGAGAGTGTGGCAGCGTCATGACGTTTGTCGTTAGGAAGAGTAGCTAACTAAAGGGAAATGGTGCAGGGTACCCAATACTCTTGTTCTTATATACTACTACCTGTTGTGATTGTGTTTTTGGTGAGTGTGGCTGGTGAGGTTGTGTGGATAGAATTCCTTTCTAGGTTTCTTCTGTTGTTCTCGCAGGGCATTAGGATGTATCCCCACATGTGCACGAGAGCTTTAGGTTTCCCTACTGAGTATACTTTTATTCTCAAACTATGTTTACTTCCAGGTTTCCAGTAGGAATATTAGGGCCGTGTGGGACCCTACTAGTCGTACAGTTGGAGTTGTTGCAGTTGTTGTACTCTTGTTTATTTTTGGTATTGTACTTTGAGCTTTCTTTTAATTGTACCTTGTTATAAAATTGTTTAACATGCATATGGGCTTGGTTTGGGTTTATTTATTTACACTTGTTATTTTCCTTTTTGGTGGATGACTTGTCCTATTTCCCAATCCTAATAATAATAAAAAGGGTAATGCATCCCATATTTTTTAAAACTCATACCCTTGGTGCTAGTCGCCATCTGGGGGCCTACTGGAGGCAGGACTCGGGGGTCATTATCTCCCTTTCACCATTGACAGCTCAGGAGGGGCATCTTTGGTGGGAGGGGGTCGTGATAGAATGGTATCAGAGGTGGTAGTTGAGAGATAGGACGGAGTCTTGAGTTAGTCATAGTGAGGATTTCATGGGATGGTAGGGCAACAATGTTAGTTAATCTTGGTGTGTGACATAGGCCACGGAAGATCGGCTAGGAAACAAGATTTTAGGGCCCCACGTGATCCGATGCAAAGACTCTAAGCCTACCGAACGACCATGTTAGACTACATTGATTGCAGGGTAGAGACCCTAGGGAAGGTACATGCATTATCATGATTGTGTTTTACGTGATTTGGGTGCTCTGGTAAAGAAATTGAAATAAAATGATAAAATAATTCCTTGAGTTTTTCATACTACTTGGGATTAGGCGATCCTTGTTTACCGTATAGCTATGGCACCTGGACGTCATCCCTGGGTGGCTCAGACGGACGACGCCCAGCAGATTCAGGTGGTCGATCAGTTGAGGATTGACCGAGAGGAGGAAGATAGCCACTGGTAGAAGAATCTTTGTTCTTTCCAGCGGCAGACCCTCAAGAAGTATGAGGGTAGTACGTAGGATACAGAGACGGAGGGGTGGATTGAGGAGCTAGGGATCGATATTACCTTGATCTGTGCTCTGAGGGAGTCCTAGGATCCCCTAGCAGCCATTCAGCTGAGAGGCGCGGCGCGACAGTGGTGGACGCTCTACCTCGGAGAGAGGGTAGAGGCAGAGGTTCCATGGGCTGACTTTGAGAAGGAATTCTGAGAGGAATTCCTTTCTTCCATGATCAAGGTGGAGAAGTGGCAGAAGTTACTCTCCCTTAAGCAGGGGAGTATGTCAGTACGAGATCTGGGGATCACGTTCAAGGATCTCCTGCTCTTTGCTCCGAATCTCTTTGCAGATGAGGAGTCTCGGGCGAGACATTTGGAGGAGGTGCTTCATCCTTCGCTCCAGTATGTTGTCACCCCCTTCATCCTTCCGACATAATTGGAAGTGTAGAAGAAATCATATGTTGTAAAGAGGATGAAATCGCTGGGAGGTGCACCCCGAGAGGGGAACCAGCTAGGCTCGTCGAAGGGGAAGGCAATTAGTAGCAGGTCTCCTACGATGGTACCTTCCAGGTTCAGGCCAGTGGGGAGCAGGCCTTGGTAGTTCCAGTTCAGATCATCGGGTCCTCATCCCTTTTTAATGAGCCCAGGACTGAAGTGTTTTTCATGTGGAAGTTTCGGGAACGTTCAAAGTCAATGCCCGACCCGAGCTCAGTACGGTGGAGGTGGGTAGGTCCAGCACCCACCTCAGTAGCACCAGTTGCCAGTGAGGCCCTTTCAGCAGCAGTAGGACCATGATCCTCTAAGGGCATACTTTGTGGGAGGAGGCCGACCTCATGGTTCCCCTCAGGGACCTCAACCAGGGCGTGGTTGGGGAGGTGGATGACAACAGAGAGGCAGAGGAGCTGGGCGTGGACAGTTTCACACAGCAGAGTTGACAGCTCCAGTAGGACTAAAGGTGGTGCGAGGTACGATTTGTTTGTTCAGCACTCTTGTTTCAACTTTGTTCGATTCGGGAGCTTCGCAGTCCTTTTTTGCACCTAGTATAGCCCATGCATTGGGACTAGACATAGAGAGACTTTCCATACAACTGGTTATAAGTACACCAGTTGGAGGCCAGAACAACATATCTTGTGTGTCGCCAGGGATGTGGGCTGACGTTGGGACCACATAGATCTAGTGGGGACCTTCTTCTGTTACAGATGCAGCCATACAATGTCATCCTAGGAAACAACTGGTTGTTTTCTGTTAGTGTCATTATCTACTTCTTCCGGAGAAGAGTCGTGTTCTCCGACGTAGATGGGATGCACGGATATTTTTTTTAGCGAGGGGAGCGATCAGGTGGGAAGCCGGAATGTGAAGCCTCTCCTTTCCTTGTTAGGCGGGTTATCAGTGGTTCCAGCTGATACAGAGATGATGGATGTCCCGGAGGTTGTTGGGGAGTTCCTTGATGTTTTTCCTGAGGAGGTTGTGACTCTACCTCCCCAACGTGACGTTGAGTTCGGGATAGACTTACAGCCTCGTGCCCGTCCAATTTTGATGACCCCTTATTGGATGGAATCTTTGGAGTTGCGGGAGTTTCGGATTCAGATTGATGATCTGATGGAGAAGGGTTTTGTTCGACCCAGTGTATCGCCATTGGGTGCTCCAGATTTGTTCGTGAAGAAGGAAGATGGTGGTCTCAAGCTATGCATAGTCTACCGAAGGTTGAACTAGGTAATGGTCAAGAACCCTTACCCCCTTCCAAGGATAAATAGTCTCTTCAACCAACTGAGGGGAGAAGGTTGGTTTTCCAAGATTGATCTACGACCTGGATATCATCAGCTAAGGGTAAAGGACAGTGAAATCTCGAAGATGGATTTTAGGTGAAGGTATGGGCACTTAGAGTTTTTAGTGATGTCGTTTGGAGTTACGAATGCACCGGCTGTGTTCATGGGACTTATGAACCTTGTCTTCTGAGAGTTTCTGGACCGGATCGTAATTTTGTTTATCGATAACATCATAATCAACTCAACATCAGAGGAGGAGGATGTTGAGCA
Source organism: Viscum album (assembly GCA_963277665.1). Lineage (NCBI taxonomy): Eukaryota > Viridiplantae > Streptophyta > Magnoliopsida > Santalales > Viscaceae > Viscum > Viscum album. The sequence continues at coordinate 825,212,308 of OY728131.1, forward strand.
TCTTAGGGAAGTCTTGGAAGTCCTTCGACAACACCAGCTCTGTGGGAAATTGTTGAAGTGTAAGTTCTTGATGCCAGAAGTACACTTCCTTAGGCACGTGGTTTCTCTGGATGGACTGTTAGTGGACCCGTCGAAGGTGGAGGTAGTTGTTTCTTGGTCAGAACCCAAGAGCATGGCAGAATTTCGTAGTTTCCTGGGGTTAGCAGGTTACTATCGGAGTATTGTTTCAGACTTATCTTGAGTTGCGGCTCCATTGACACCTTTGACTAGGAAGAACTAGGTCTTACTATGGAGCAAGAAGTGTCAGAAAGCTTTCGACTACCTGAAGTAGAAGTTGGTCAGTGCTCCCGTACTCAGGTTTCCAGATGAAGGGTTATTGTATAAAGTGTTTTGTGATGCTTTTGGCCTTGTTCTGGGGTGCGTGCTGATGCAGAAGAAGGGAGTGATCTGTTATGGGTCTAGGTAGTTACACCCTCAGGAGAATAACTGTTCCACCCATGACCTAGAGCTTGCAGCAGTAGTGTTTGCACTAAAGTTGTGGGGACATTACCTATTTGGGGAGCGCTTTGTAGTCTTCTCAGATCACAAGAGACTGTGTTATATCTTCTCCCAGCGTGACCTAATCTTACGGAAGTAGATATGGGTCGAGTTTCTCAATGACTATGACTTTGAGATCTCTTACACTGGAGGTAATGGCAACGTTGTGGCTGATTCCCTAAGCAGGAAGTCGCATAAGGATGTGGTTCGAGAATCCGCTGATGCTTGGAAAGCGATGGGATATTTGGATGCCTTGCACTTGGATGCCAAGGTAGAAGGTGTTAGAGGATGTTTGTTTAAGATGACGGTGCAGTCCTCCTTGTTGCAGCGGGTGGAAGAATCTCAGTGGGGGGTCTCTGAGGCGGAAGTGATGCGTGATCGTGTTGATCAGAGGAATGATCCAGAAGGATGGTCAGAGGACAGCCGATATTGGATGCTTTTCCATGGAAGGTTGTTTGTCCCGGAGACAATTCATGATGGAGTTCTCCGCGAGTTCCATACCTCATCCTTAGCGGTACATCCAGGAGTTTCAAAAATGTACCAAGGTCTGAGGGAACAGTTTTGGTGGCCCGGGGCGAAGCAGGCAGTGGCGGAGTTTGTGGCTAAATGCCTAGTGTGTTAGCAAGTGAATGCTGAACACTATGTTCCCAGTGGTTTGTTTCATCCTTTAGATGTCCCCGAGTGGAAGTGGGATGACATCCCAATGGAATTCGTCACAAGACTACCCTGAGATTAGGGTGGTTATGATTCTATCTGGGTGGTGGTGGATCGACTGACGAAATCAACTCACTTCATACAAATTAAGGAGTCAGGCCCGGTGAGTAACTTAGCACAGAGGTACGTAAACGAGGTGGTACGTTTGCATGGAATCCCGAAGACTATCATCTCATATCGGGATACTCAGTTTACCTCACGAGTCTAGAGGGGGTTACATCATGATTTTGGCACCCATCTACGCATTAGCACTACTTTCCACCCCCAGACCGATGGGCAGACAGAGCGGACAATCCAGATGTTGGAGGACATGCTACGAGCATGCATTCTGGATTTCACAAGATCATGGGTACGACACTTGACTTTAGTAGATTTTTCCTACAACAACAGCTTCCACTCTACTATTGGTGTGGCACCGTTTGAGGCTTTGTATGGAAGACCATGTCGTTCACCCATTTTCTGGGCAGAGTTTGGTGAGACAGGTTCTCTTGGGCCAGAGGTAGTGCAGACCACCACAGAGAAAGTCCAACTTGCACGTGAGAGGATTAAAACGGCTTAGGACTACCAGAAGTCTTATGCTAATCGTCAGAGGAGGACCTTGGAGTTCGATGTGGGAGATCATGTGTTCTTGAATGTTTCCCCTCAACGGGGGCAGCAGAGGGTTGGGAAAGGGAGCAAGCTCTCACCTAGTTTCAACGGACCATTTGAGGTGGTGAGGAGGGTCAGCAATGTGGCATATCAGCTAGCCCTGCCACCTCAGTTGGAGAAGGTTCATGATGTCTTCCACGTCTCCCAGATTCATCGGTACTTACAAGACAACTCTCACGTTATCGACTGGGGAGAGCTAGATATGGGGGACGACGATACCTTCGAGGAACAGCCAGTCAAGATCGAGGATCATAAAGATAATGTGCTCAGTGGAAGAACCATTCTGTTGGTTCATGTGTTGTGAAAGCATGGTGGCCTCGAGGAGAGCACTTGGGAGTGGGAGACCCAGATGCACGCTCAGTACTCGGAGATGTATTAACATGTGTTTTCCCTTGTTCTTTTGAGATTTATGTTGATGTTATACTCTGTACCTTTGATATATGGAAATGTTGGCTTGTTGATTGTGAGACCTTAATGTTTCCTTGTTCCCTAGTAAAGTGTAACATGTCCGGATGTGTGGGGAAATGGAAAAACCTGATCCTTAATCAAGACGCATTAATGCAGATGTGATTGAATATGTGCGGGTGAGTCAGTGCTGCCTAAAGCGGATAATACCTCGATATAGGAGAAGGAATGTTTCCCCAAAACACATGTTTGGGACGGTGTGTTGGTTGTGCGGTGTTGGGGGAAGTGCAAGTTGGAAAATCGTAATGTATGAAAGTGGGAAGACCCAATTCTTAATCGAGAAGTATTAAGGAGGATGCGATTAAACCCGTGCAGGAGAGTCAGTGCCACCTAAAGCAGATAAAATCTTGACATAGGACAAGGAATTCCTAACACATATGATTAGGGTTGTTGGTTGGGTTCCTGTTATAACAAGAACCCTAAGAGGTATCATGTTGGGTTCCTCTTGGTTGGTTTCTGAATTCTGGGGGACGAGAATGTTTTAATCGGTATCTGATGTAATCGGTCAGTCCTCTCCGGCCCATTCCTTTGTCAAAAATAAGGCCACGAAGTGTTATAGGGGGTAAAATGGACTTTTCCACACTTTCCAGAATTTTGAAACTACACGTTGTGTAGTGTTAGTACACACCGTGTACCCCCTCACTGGGTATACCCTGTGTTGAAGGCCATGTACATACCCTGTGAAATAAGTGGGTACATGTCGTGTGTGCATACTACATGCCGTGTACCACCATTCCGGGTATAAACCGTGTTGAATGTCGTCTCCTTGCTGTGCGAAAAAATGGGTGAACGCCGTGTGTCCAGTTCTACACAACGTGTAGTCTTTCCCCACGTACGCGTTAACAGTCAACGGCCGTGTACCGTGTTGGAGTCGTGTCCTTGTTGTGTGCAATAAATTTGTACACGCAGTGTGTCCAAAATACACGATGTGTAGTGCTTCCCCGCATATGTGATTCCCTCAAACTGTGTGTTGACCAGTCGACGGTCGCGAAGCCGCATGGAGACCGTGTGAAATAACCGAGTACACGCCGTGTACCCTAAAGTACACACTGTGTACTTTTTCATTTCACGACTATATAAGGAGGGGTCCCCTCCTCCTTTTCAACTCACCCCTCTTCTCCACTTTCCTCTGAGCAGAGCTCTCCCAAAATACTTGAATTCTCCTTTTCTTTCATAACTTCTTCGTCCGAGCTCCGATTTATTATCTGTCAGCTGCCATGGGATCATAACGACGAGGTGGAACTTCCGAGCCTGGGTCTGCTGTCTTTTATTCATTCTTTCCATTCCTACATCCACCCATGGTAGTCATTCCAGGACCCGACAGAAGTGACGGACGCCGATGGACATCTTCTAAGGTTGATCTAGGGGAGCGTTGTTATCGGAACTCATTGAGGTAGTGATCTTACCTTTATCTCTCTAATTTGTGCATCATGTGGGGTGGGTATCATCTTATTTTCCTAAGAAACAGTTGAAACATTAAATAAAGATAATAACTGGTTAATGAATGGGGATGGGAATGTTGTTATGTTTATCTTGTTTATCCTATTGATATGTTATGAATTTAATGTGATTATGCCTAGTGAAAATCATGGTCTTTGGGGGCCTTTGCTTATGAAATTAAATTTTTCCCTCACCTTCAAGATTTTCTTATGGATTGAAACTGTGTGGAAGGTGGAATTTGGTTAATCACGTAATGTTGGCTGTTTAAAATCTGGAACCCCTGTGTGATCATCCCGGTTAAACAAAATGGAATAATGAACATGTGGGTGTTGGCTTGGATAAGTGGCATGTGATGGGGGGTGTTTTGTGGGTTTTTGTGGTTTGGGTGAGCAACGGGGAAATGGTTTTCTTGGATGAGGGTTGGTGTGTATGTTATGTTGGTGACAGGAAGCGGGGCTGCAATAAATGGTATTAAAGGGATATTGATGTATGGGTTTCGGTGCGGTTGTGGTTATGGCAGTTGGCAGCGGGGCAGAAGGGATGGGTTTAAATGCGAATGGACTATGAGTTGTGAATTATAAATAAAAGTGGAAGAGTTTTTGAATGGTTGGTCATGGTAATGATACAGGTTTAATAATCAATGGGGCTATTTAGAAAACAATAAGGTATTGGTTGTGTTGCTTTTGTTTTCCTAACTTGATTTGTGGATGGCAGGGATATGCTTTACGAACGATCGATGTGGATGGTTGTGGATAGATTCCCAGTAGTTAAGTAACTAGATAAACTAATTCTACTGAAATGTGAAACCTAAATGGGGTTGGGGTAGTTTGTTGTATGCATGCTTCGTAATAGCAGTGCTGATGCACGTGCCCATTTTCTCTGTTTATAAGCCATAGGTTGGGCCGTGTGTTTGGTATATATATATATATGTATCTTTTTTGTTTTATCACACCCCACTCATGTTGATCACCTAGAGTTGAACAATCCCATTTCATGGGAGAGGGTGGTTTCCCTTAGTTACTAGCTCATTCCTGCTCCTTCTCCCCTAGGTTGTGATGGCTTGAGGCGACCATACACCTAATACTCTTAGGGTAGGTTTCGATTGGGGTGGATTTAGCCCAAGACTCTTTGGGCAGGTTCTACTATTTCCCAAGAATCTTCGGGATGAGGCCCAGGTGTGTGCGGGCGGGATACGTGGTTGTGAGGCCCAGGTGTGTGCGGGCCAGATACATGGTTGTGAGGCCCAGGGGTGTGCGGGAGAGATACGTGGTTGTGAGTCCCAGACCTGTGTGGGCGGGATACATGGTTGTGAGGCCCAGGCGTGTGCGGTTGGGATACGTGGTTGTGAGGCCCAGGTGTGTGTGGGCGGGGCGAGTGTGGCAATGTCAGGACTGTTGTCGTTAGGAAGAGAAGCTAACTAAAGGGAAATGGTGCAGGGTACCCAATACTCTTGTTCTTATATACTACTACCTGTTGTGATTATGTTTTTAGTGAGTGTGGCTGGTGAGGTTGGATGGATAGAATTCCTTTATAGGTTTCTTCTATTGTTCTCACGGGACATTAGGATGTCTCCCCACTTGTGCACGAGAGATTTAGGTTTCCCTACTGAGTATACTTGTATGCTCATGCTACATTTACATTCCGGTTTCCAGGAGGACTACCCGGGTCATGCGGGACCCTACTAGTCGAACAGTTGGAGTTGTTGTAGTTTATGTACTCTTGTTTCTTTTTGGTATTGTACTTTGAGCATTCTTGTACTTGTAACTTGTTATAAAATTGTTTAACATGCTTGTGGGCTTGGTTTTGGTTTATTTCATTACACTTGTTCTTTTCCGTTTTGGTGGTTGACCTGTCCTATTTCCTGATCCTAATAATAATAAAAAGGTTAATGCCTCCCATATTGGTGAAAACTCATACACTTGGTTCTAGTCGCAAACCCGGGGCCTACTGGAGGCAGGTCTCAGGGGTCATTATCTCCCTTTCACCATTGCCAGCTCAGGAGGGCATATTTGGTGGGAGGGGGTCGTGATAGTCCGCTCCCCGAGCCAAAGGTATTGATACATCAACTATCATTAAGTCCATAGTTGATGTATCCCAATGTTATGTCTCGTCAAAAGGAACCCAAGGCGACAGACGGCGCGTCAATCGGACGCCCGGTATGAGAGATATTGGATTTTCCATTCCAGGGCCCGGTTGGAATTACGCTTATTCCAAACCTGTCCGTTTTCAAATGTTTCCCAAAACTCACTTAGAGTTTTGAAAAAGGACTGCTTCTTCGTGAGGGTCTCAGTGCCACAGACGACGCGTCGATCAGACGTGCAGTCGTAAATTTATTCTCGTTTAAGTGAATCGACCCCGACCCATTAAGACTAGTGGGCTAGCAGGTCAGCCCATCCCGATTTGGGGGGTCTGACCCGGCAGGGGGGGTCGGCCTGGCCTGGCAGGGCATGGCCTAGCCCGATGGGTCGCGGCCCGGTATGGCGTGGCCCGGCCCAGCAAGGCGTGGCCTGGCCTGGCGTGGCTTAGCCCATCCGGGCGGTTGGCCGCGGCTTAGCCCGGCTGGCCGAGCGATGCAGGGGGGTGACTTTCCCTAACCAGCGGTGCCGCCCTCCTATCCGGCTGGCCAAAACATAATTGTCTTCCCAGTGCAACCGGCCCGCACGGGCGGACCTCTGTCTTCCCATGCGGCAACAATGGTTACCACAACCTCTTCAATCCCGTCGGCTTCAGCTGACCGGTTTTTCATTTGCCTATCAGCCCGCGGATGCGGGCCGCAGTTCCTCTCCATGCGGCCGACATACAGCAGTCGCTTCCTCTGGTCACTACCACCTCTTCTGTCACCACCTCCATCGAAATAAAACAAGGATAAATGGAGGGTCGTCATGCTATGTTTGTTCAGCATGCACCCTCCATGTTAGGCGATATCATATGTCCGAAAAAAAAACATGGTTTCAACAAAGAACGAAAAACAATTTTATTCAATTAAAATTGAATCAAACCCCTAACTCATAATTTAAGTCTCACTTCATCGAGCCGCGGAAGACGAGCGTCGCGGTATTCCGGCGTCGCGGAAGAACAGTGTCATCCCATAAACGTTGGAGGAAGAGTCGTTGTCATAGGCGACGCTTTACCGAAGCGGTGTCTTCTCCCTTGACGCGGAGTAAGAAGAAGGTAAGAGAATTTGTGGAGCATTCTTTGCCAAGAGAATATGACGTTCTTCATGGAAGAATGAATCTCTCCTCTAATTCTACAAAGGTTCCCCCACAAAAATATTTTCCAAGGTAAATATTATTTTATGCCTCTCAATTTTAAAATAATTTCCTTGAAATTCAAATTGATTCAAATGAGAGGTGCCAATTAATTAATCAAGTAATTTATTGGATGTGGTGTCATAATCAATGGGAGGTAGGTTGAAAGGATCCACCATAATGAGGGTAGGTGTTAAATAACTAAGGGAAAAGGTGGGGAGTTATAAGAATTAATAAGGGGTTTCATGAGAGTTTAAGGGGAAGTTGAGGGGATAGGATCTCGTGTGGGCCCCACATCACATTATCATCTCATGGAAGGTTATGTGGTGTGGGCCCCACCTCTGACTTCTCCTTGTAGGAAATAACCACCAAAAATAAATAAAATTGTATACAACAATATTATTTAATTTATTATCAATCTCCCAAAAAAACATCACCTCTTAGGAAAATGCAACTGGGGTAACGATCTACATAAGCGAATACCAGTTCTGAGAGTTCATTGGTGCCCTCAAATTTCAATTCCGAGCAGTGGTTCAAATGATAGAAAAACATGTATGTATGTTTACTGAACGTACCCGAACAGAACTTCAGAAAATGATTCTGGGCACACCGGGCCGTGAAATCAGGTGCCATAAGAAACTGAAGACTCATAAAATTCCAAAGTATTGAAGAAAAACATTTCCTTGAAATTTTGTTGTCATTAAAACTATATTAATATAATTAATTATTTTTTATTTATATACAACATCATTTAATAAAACTATCGTCTTTTGTGTGTTGTGTGGACTATCGCATCCACAATGCAACAAGTTTTGTTTTCCTTCACCACTATAAAAGGGTTGATATAGAATATGTAATGAAAAGAGAGATATGAAAAATATGTTATAATTATGATTATGGTTGGAATAATTGATGAATATATTAATTACATGATCAATGATCCATCATTGTTACTTTAATCATTTAGAACAAGCAAGGTAATGGGGTAATCATTTTTTATGTAATGAATTTTTTTCATATCTATTTATTATTCTTAAAATTATTGTAAAATTAAATATATGATTTTAATAAAAATTAAATAAGTATATTATTATTATTCTAATATAATTATAAAAATAGAAAACCACCACATAATCATTTTTTAAATCAGGGTATGTTCCTGTTTGGCTAGATTTTACCACCTACGAGATGAATACTACAAATTTTTATTATGAATGATTATGGGAACATATTTAATAGTAGAAAATAAAATGAAAGTGTAAATAGTTATTTTTAAATGGTTTTATAGATTTTCTGTCAATATTTAATAAATAATTTAATGAAATAACCTTCGATCAACAAGAATCACTGAAACATGCTTATTACAAAGTTAATCTTCAAGGATAAAGACAAAAACATACAAGAATGAAATTAGAAACATAATATGTTATTATAAATTATCAATAATAGTATATTTAATGACACTTTATGTATTAACTTTGGAATAAGAATAAATAAGGACACAAGTATTATAAAACTAGTACAAACAATTAGAATTATAAACAACCGATGTAGAAAAATCAGGTAAATTCATATAGAGAATGATTATTTATGAATATTATAAATGAAAATAGACTTGGGTGATATTATTATATTAGTGATTAATATATCACGTTTTTTTATTCAATATTTTAATGTACACCAATGGAATTTAGGGAAAGTGGTAAGGGTTTTCCTTCTCAAATACTTCTCCTAGAGAAATATTCTCTATTGTGGAAATAATTTGATTTATGTGGTCTATATACTACATATATTATATTTTATATCGTTAAATTATTATATTCATGGTATATGATGATAATTATTAATCCCACTCTTACAGGAGGACTTGATTTAATTTCTATTCAATCCATAAGTGGGGGTTCTTTATCTCAATTTTATTTTTTTGGACTCATGTTATATTAACCGCATATTTACTTGTGTGTGGTTCGAAAATTACCATGGAATTACTTTTCTATAGTATTAATGAAGGTTAAAGGATTTACATGACTTTTTCATCAGTCATATTCTTTTGATTTATGAGTTACCAAAAATATTGTCAAATTTAATCTTTTCCATGGTGGGAATCCATTTTCTATTTTGGAATGTTTACACTCTATTTATGAACCATAATGAAGGATTTACCTGCCATTTACATGGCCTCATACCAAAAAAATCCTTTTATTACCATTATAATCCTCTTTGGATAAGCCAACACATTATAAGTATCCTCACAACTATATTTCTTTGATAAGGGTAATTCATGTTCCTTTGATGATACCCCAAAAATTCCATGATTATTAAGGGATATTCACCTTAACATAAAAATTATTCAATTGAATGGGGGACTATTTAGTTTTCATATTCCTTCATTGTATACATTGAAAAGTTTAATTAAATAATAGGTTCATCATTGAATTGTATAAAAGTCATGATGACTTTCAGGGTGAACGCATTGGGAATAATCAGTTGATAGGTGGGATCGATAACTATATATTTCCTAAATTAATATAAATTTCTCATCAAACAAAACATGTTGGGTTTTTGTGTATACCACTTACCATGACATAAAATTGTCTTACTAAAATGCATTTAAAACATATATATTCTGTATAACATTACGAAATTCATTATAATGATATCAATGAATATTATTATCCATGTTATCATTTATTTTTATAGATATATAATGCCCGGTATTTTAGTTAATTGGGGAATCACATGTTCATTTTCTCCTTCTAGATCAATTATTCCATGTTTATTCAATGAAATCATCCAAAATAAAATAATAAATAATTATAATCTATGTTAACCATTATATTTTCATTCATTTATTGAATAAGACTAGAAGAGGAATATGTGAAATTTTGTAACATCTCGACCTTGGTTCCACACATAGGTTTCCAAGTCGGTCATTTAAATTACCTATGGAATGCCTTCCCATACAATGGAGGATTTGGATTAGCTAAAAGGGTCAAATATTGATCATGGGGAGATTATACCCTCATTAACATATCCTAAAAACTGTAGATAATTAATAAAAAAACAACCAAATTATATAATCATAACCAAGATAATACAAGTATTACATGATGACCAAAACAATATATACATTATCCAATACTAAAAAGTATATTTTCCATGCCAACACAAGTCAATTGTAAATATGGAAATCCCAAAAATAACTATGGAAATTGATAACTAGGAAGTGGGGTTTGAACTATGTTTGGTTCCCTCATCCATGCTCCACCCCCTATAAGAAATCTAAAAAAGGGCCCTTTCCCTTAACGAGTCCTTCAAAAATGAAATATATTTAGGTATCGATCATGTAACCCTAGTAAGGGGTGAGTAAATATTATTAGGCCACCACCAATGGTGTCTAAAATAATATCCCGTCAAAAGAGTGAATGAAAATTTATATATAATAAATAAAAATTCGTAATTTAATAGTTATCAATTTTGTTATTCATTAAATTAACTAAACCAACCCACAGGTTCCTAAGGAAACCCGAACCACCATTCTATCTTTGGACCTCATCAGAGACTGTACCATATAACATTTTCTATTCACAAATCATTATAACACATGGCCTTTCATTATTCATTTCAAATAAAATCATTACTACTTACAATTGTAACCATATTATAATGTCAATATCATGGAATAGAACATCATGTCTAGCACTTTGTGGGTATTTAGAGTGTGATTATCTATTCCACTGAACAATAAAAATTCCCTCCACCTACGTGAAAAACGCATCGGTTGTGCGTAATTCACTAAGGTCAGTCTCCACATTACGTGACACCCGGGATTTTCCGCGCAAACTACACATTTTCGCGCTCGTCGCTGATTTTCCACGCCAGTTTCTGCTTTACCATGCCAGTCACTGATTTTTTGTGCCATCATCTATTTTTTCGCGCTAGCAGCAGTGTTTTTATCATGCAGCAATCTCAAAACCTTGCAGGTAGGAGAAGGTAGCCAATCGGGCTGACGTTGATAGGGAAGCCGCATCCGCTACTCGAAGGGTTGAGATAGTCACCAACCCTGAGGTTTATGGTGCCCGAAGGATCGTATCCAACAACCATACTCTCTTCAAAATGTTGACCCCAGCACAGAATGAGTATGCACTATCTTCCAACATGTCGATATGGGACTTCGATATCTTAGATGAGGTACCCAGGCCAAGATTTGAGGTCGACACACCGCCATCATGGGTGACCTACATGGATGACCTACCTTGTCATAACATCACCTACAATGGCCATCCTACTAGAAAAACCATAAACATGGACGTTTACGTCCTGAATCCCAGGACCAGGACCATCTTGGGGAGTGACTCTGTTGTAGAGAATTCCCTAGACCTTTATGCAAGAACCTTCTGTCAGAGTGTTACCGACAAGGCGAAAGGCAGGCTGTAGGATTGGGATCTACATTCGGGAGGAAATTTCACCAGTGAATAGGCCTGGGCATATTGGGTTCGCAAGACATGCGACCTATTTGGGGCCGAACTATGACACATGAGTTTGTTCGAGGCGGTGTGTATGTCATAGTTTCACTTCTATCGCCAGCATGAGCTTGGGGTATAGCTGTTTACTTGATGGTCCCCCAATACCAATACCTTCCATATTCATCATGGGTATGTTTGAATCATCCTTTGGGATATTCATTTCATCAAGGGTATCCCTTTTTATGGGCACCGGTATGATGAATTCCTCCAGACGAGGAACAACAGGGGAGATAGATCATGAAACCCTATGCTGAAATAGAACCAGTTGGATCTGGATAAGGAGAGGGTTGGGTCAAGGATTTCTTGAAGGACATCACTTATAAGAAATGGTTCTTCTTGCTCCTGCAAATAGATTCGGAGGTCAATATGTCAGGGTGAGGGAGACGGTGTACGAACGCGGAAAAGATGAGCAAAAGTATATTGTACTGGTGGATCCAAGAGGCGGGGGACTATCAGTCATGGGGATTCAGCATAAATGAGAGTTAGGACCCGAACATGGGGTACTCTGGGTTTCTTTACATATTTCTGAGTGGGTGGCTCTTATCGGTGAGGAACGCAAGGATGGGATTTTATCCTGCGACCATGGTGATGGCCAACATTATGGATTTTAATCAAATATTCAATCTGGGAGTCCCCATGTTATCCTGTATGCACGACATTTTGTGAGACAATCCGAGAGGAGGGTCACCGGGGAGGATCTGTGGCCCCTACCAGATCTTTTATGGCTGGGTCGTAGGACATTGTGGTAGTTATACCTTCCCAAATGTCAGTTTTTCTTCCTGGTAATGGCATGCAACCTTCTATGCTGATCATTTTCGGGGTTATTTTATTGACTCTCAACGAGGAGGGAGTAAGGATCAGAATTGTCAATCATACCAACTTCAATTTCAGCCCATTCCCCACACCAATAGGATAGATGATAAGTAACGGGAAATGCTCACTATATAAAAGGGAATACTTCTAGAGAATCAGAGGTGGGGTGATCATGGCTCGGATTTATGGGGAGATATTTTGCGATCCCTAAGTGTCTTTCAGGTTTGCAAGGAAATTCGGATACCTTAAAAATGCCGAAGAAGGTGTGCACAGATGTTTGGGAATAGAGCCACCCCTGTGTTCTTCTCCAAATGTGGATGATGTTCATGACACAAGGCTTTGGGAACGTTATCACCTTTCCTCCCACCGGATTTGATGCTGGAATCTCAACTAAAAATGCCAAGAACTAGGCCATAGATTACCCTTAGGGGATTTTGAGGATGTGAGTTCGGAAACTCAAGGTAGCCAGTGTAGAATCTGTGCGGCAAGAGATTAGACAGGGTGCAGTTGGGGGGGAGGTCAGAAGCATGTCGGGCAAGTGAGCCTGCATAGACTGGGAATTCATTAGTGGGGACATTGTGCGGCATGGCCATGCCCTCATCGTCTATGGGGAGAGGGGATCATGTAGAGGCCATGGAACTCCTAGGAAGAAGATTAGGTATCTGCTTCATCCTTCCAATGATTCAATCTTCCCATCTCTGTGGTTAGCCTGGATGAACCTGCGACAATCAATGGGTACTGAAGCTCTTTGGAAAAAGATAGTACGAGATGGAATCCAGCTATGAGATGTCGGACTCATTCGGGTTGTCAACAGGGTGAACATTCATCATCAACATGAATATCTAATGGTCATGGATGTGTATGCACGCCAATGATGTCAGGATGAGGAGACATCTTTTTTGTGAAAGTTATGCTCGGCAAGGAGCATGGCCCAGAAAAGATGTCGTCAGAGGATGACGATAGTGACGATGATCCGGAGGGAACTGAGATAAAAGAGGCGGAAGAAGTAGTAGGTGAAGGAGGGGGAAGGATAAGTGGAGTCTTAAGATGGAGGGTCTCGGGGGGCATCCCACCAAGGGTGTATTTGGGAGAGTAGTGAAATCATTGGCTCTGATATAGATATAACAGAGCTACATGAAGTATGTCTTATCCCTTGTCTATCCTTTCATCACATCATTTTTAGCCTTCAATATGATCTCCTTATACTATTTAGAAGCATATTGTCACTGAAAAAGAGTATCAATTTGAAGGGGAGGAGGCACCGATAGAACAAGGTGGGGATCCGACACCCATTATTGAACTGACGAGCACTAAGGGATCCCCCATAATGGCAGCTCTTGAAGTAGGTAGAACCCCATAGGATATTTCCTTGGTCTTATATAAGTTCATTACATCAATGATGATATTCACCATCAGAGAGATCATTTGATCAGGCTGTTCATTGTTTGTGCTCTAATCACAGCCTTGGAAGCTCATCGGGCTGCCGAACCCGGGTCAGTCGCAATTGATTCAACTACAAATGTGCCGCCCACGCATCACAAAATGAGCCGCCCCTGATGCTCGGTGAGAAATGGGATGTGGAATTCAATGGTACCATGGTAGGGGTGGGGCTGGATGTTGTCAAAGAAACTGTCGGGACCAAGTCAAGAGAGGAAGATCGCATAGTCATTGAAGAGCCCACCCCCTTGGGAAGGGAGGTTGAAGAAGTCCATGTTTCTGGTTTCTTGGATGATTTCCCCAACAATCGGCCCAGAAACCATGATGAGATTGATGATTAAAACTCGGAGGTGGTCAAGGAGAGCAGGATGATGCAACACAAATGGGTGGAAGTGCATCACACGCTTTCTCGGTCTGCCCCAGACAAAATGGTTGAAATGGATGGGATCACTCCAAACCTGGATGCGTTTTCTCCATGATGGAGGGGTGGAAACTCAATGCCTTCATTTGTTGGTCCATTACAACATGGAAGAGAAGCTATGTGAGTGAAGATGACACTCCGACATTTCCTAGTGTCGGGAGGGGTCATGGAGTACTCAAGCATTCATAAATGCAGAACAAAAGTCCCAACGCCTCGAAGAACATGTGAAGGAAAATGAGATATTCATTTCAAACTATTTTGAAATTGTGAAGCATTTGAGGGGCCATCTAGTAGACTCCCAAGAGAAACAAGTGGAACTGGGTCACTAAATATCTACACTTCAAACTGAACAGGCACAAGCACGGGCTAGGGTTAGTGGGACTATGCTATGCGGTCGTTGAAGAAGAGAGAGTTCTCAGTGGGCAGGAAGCAATCCTGGATGCTTCCACCCAAAAGATAGTGATGCTAGAATAATCCATCCAATATGCTGACCTTTAAGGGAACTGTTTCAGCCGAACGCATAAAATAATTTCTCTATAATTCTTCTTATCCTGAAATGCATATATGGATAAATTTATTTACTTGTCTATTTTTTTAATGCATTCAACCACAATCCTGGAATAAATAGAAATCCATTCCAAAGCTCACACGGGTTGCACCAAATGTGAGAAAAATGGATGTTCATACTATTAATTCAATTGATTGTGGGAGCATCAACCAAGCTCTCAGATTTCAAGATTTTTACAGACAATACGGTTTCTCAAGATGATAAGAGGGAGGTCCGAATAAGGAAGAGGACCTCAAAACAATCGACATATCATCTTCCCAGTGTGCTCTAGTGCACATGAAGGGTAACGACAGGGGAATTTGAATAAATATGAACATAGGGGAATGGAAAATGTAAATCACGATACCCCAGATACAAAACACTACAAGGGTGGTGTGACAATAAAGGATCACTGCTGAATATGATAGAAATAGAGTCTTCATATTGTATTATCATTAAATTGGGATTGAAAATGAAGGCCAACAACTGACCATGTTCGAAACATGGGTTCTGACTTAGAATGGCATCCATTAGCTTTTTGGAACGTTGGCCTAGGACAGTAGGAAAGCCATAGGCTGAGTTTTTATACTGTTAGGTGGTTCTTTTAGATGTGAAAGAGGAAGGTGTCCGAATACGGGGAAGGAAAAGCATGTAATGTAGAGTGATGGATTGTTTGAACAGAATCCCACACTCTTGAAGTTACTCAACCATGGTTGAATCACATTAGATGGGTGCAACGGTCTGATAATGGATCATTCCGCCTTTTATATAGGTCCTCTATGGCAAGGGACATTTCGCTTCCCAATGTCATCGTGGGGCATCCCGAACAAGTTCAGGACAAAGCTGTAGTTACATGGTTTCCCATAAGGGGTCAGGCCAGGGGGCCAGAAATAAGGAGGAACATGATTGATAATCAATGGGGCTGGACTAGAGGATAATTTCCTGGATGTCTCTATGTATCCATTAAGGATGGGAATCAATCCATACATAGTTCTGGGAGGTGTCGTTCAGTTTAAAATCTTTCAAAAGGATGCATAGTGGTCTTATTTTATTGTCATTGAGCTTGAAACATAGATCAGTAAAGTGTGCAGAGGACACATGATAATCTGATTATGAAACCCGACGTGAATTAGGACTCGAATTCCATATTACCTTGTATTCCCTAGGATGGTTTTCAGTTGAGGGACCAGAAATGAGAGTTAAGCTGGACCCATGGGGGAACTGCTCGGGCATTCCAATGTATCTCATGAGAATGGTAATCAATCCGGACATGGTTCTAATAGGATACATGGTAAGGTAACTGTTCTAGGGATAAAAGTGGTGTGCGGGTGTGGCCCTCTCAACTAAATAAGAGGCATTTGATGTGTTTTGTTTTTTCTTTAAAGTGAAAGGTTTAGTTTTGTGAAGCGACAGGCCAAGGATAGCATGTACTGGCATCACCACAAGAATCAAGCCATATGCAAGCATTAGAAAATAGTATGGCTTGTGACTGATACCAATCATGGTGTCCTCTTGAGTTGGAAATCACGATGCAGTGCCGTTTTTTGTCATGCGGCCATGATGATAAAGTCACAGCTTATGGTCATGTGATGGGACCAGGCATGCATTTAATCGTAATGAAACATAGACATAGTAGAGACGAGGCTAAAGGAGGAATGTGCACGGTGAAATAAAACATAACTAATGAGAATGAGTACATAATCCCATATCACATTGTACGCAATTCCAGGAAAGAATCCTTGGTCCAAGGGGCCAAAATAGAGGTAAGAGGGTAAGGGTAGGAGAAACTAGCTCCCAATTGAGCTTGAGTTGAGAAAGAGACATATGGGTGTTCCTACGTATCCCACATGGATGGGAATCAAGATAGACATAGTTCTAAAAGAGATACAAGTTTATGGTCTTAGAGCTTGGACCATGGAGAAGGGATGTCAGTGAAGAGCCCTGAATGACACTTTTACCGCAGCTATGTCCACCTAACATGAAAATCTGCACTGAGGGATAGTGTTAAGAGTGTCAAAATCCCACGTGGACATGATGGGGTGGACATTGATGTGAATTATGTAACCAACATTCAAGGCTTAAAGGAGTTAGCGTGAAGATGGAGGATGACTTTTGACTATGTTGGAAACACATCACCCATATCACGTTAGCTTGTAACAAAGACTAAAAAATTATCATTGGCCACTGGACATATTCACAATATGGGACTTGTATCGATATTTTTTCCGGAAACCCTCTAGGATGTTGGATCGTGATGGTAAGAGAGCCCTTTTGCCTAGAATCCATTCCATTTGGGGGTCCAATAGGATGTGGAAGATTATGGAAGCTTAAATAAAAGGGATCATGAAGCCAGAAAAATGGAAGAAAGCATTTCCACGTAAAATCTAACACTTTAAACACTGAACCAATGTACTCTTAGATGGATTGGTGAATCACAAAATAGGGTCAAGGAGGGTGCTCAACTTGAAAGTAACAAATCTTGAAGAATTATTATATTATAAGGGGATAGAGAACTCTCAAGAGAGGTATGTGGAATGGTCGTTACATCCCGACATGAAAGAGTACATAAGACTGCTCCACACCATATAATCCCCTCCCCCGGAAAGGGTAGGCCAAGGGGCCAAGGTGAAAGTGATTCTTATGAGAGATGGGGTTAGACCCAAAGTGTAGACATTCGGGCGGTCCTACGTATCCCATGAGGATGGTAATCAATCCATACATAGTTATATGAAGGGGTAATACAATAAGATCTTAGTTTAAGGTCTTAGAACTTGGACCATGGATAATGGACTATCCCAGGTAAAGGCAAACCTTATCCCAATCCTTAAAACTACGTGACACGAAATTCGTGTAGGAAACATGGATGGATATGACATTTTCAATACATGAAATATATGAAAAAAAGAATTTAGTGGAGCCCTAAATGATTTCTTTTTCCCGGATTTTCCATAAAACGTGCGGATGCGCACTAAAGAATAGTACCAAGAATTATGATGTTCTACTTGGACGTGATGAGGTGGAGAAAGATGTGAGTCATGATTCCAAACATTAGTGCCTAATAGTGTTGGTGTGATGATTGAGGATAACATTTTACCGTGTTAGAAACACAACATCCATATCACGTTAGCCTGAAATGGGGCCTAAAAAATGAGCGCTGACCACTGACCATATTCGCAACGTGGGACTTATATCGATTTTTTTCCTTGAACCCTAGAGGACGTTGGCCCGTAATGGTAAGAGGGCCCTTGGGCTGAGTATCCATGCCATTCGGGGGTCCCATTGGATGTGAAAGGTGATGGAATCCATAATGACAGAGAACGTGAATCCTAAAAAATAGGTAAAAGCATGTCCGAGTGGAGTCTGACATTCCAGGTACAAAAACAGAGTACCCTTAGGCACATCGGTGAAACAATGAAGAGGGCCAAGGGGGTCATTTTGAGAGTTGCCGGTTTGAAAAGATGAGGATATCACTTGGGGATGGAAAACAATTAGGAGGAGGAGGTAAATTCCATGGTTTTTACAACACCTGATGCAAGTGAGAACATAATATCATACCACACCATATATTCCTCTCTCTGTGGGAATGCGGGAAAAGGGGCCAAGATGGTGCATGACCTGAAAAAAAGATGCTCGAAAGGTCTTATGTATCCCATGAGGTTGGGGGTCAATCCATAATTAGTTCTGATATCACACATTGGGGGTAAGATACCCTAATAAGTGGGGTATATGGTAGGATGAGTAACCCGATGTGAATGAGGACATAATCCCATACCACACCGTACAACGCTAAATAGGAACTTGGGACGAGGTCCTAAAAAGGCCATGGGGCTTTAGGTTGGGACTCAAATTGGAAGGCCCAACCAATTCACAGTTTAACATCATGTATTGAGGATGAAGAGAGGGGTAAGATACCCCAAACAAGGGAGGTGTATGGCGTGGGGATTAACCCAACATGAATGTGGACTTAATCCCTTACCACACTGTATAACCCCCAAATAGGAACTTGGGTTGACAGCCCGAAATGGACAAGGGTCCTGGGGTTGGGCTTCCCTACAAATGCTAGCCATATGACATCTTCTGCGGTTACTGCCTCATCACAACTCATAAGCCCACATGACCAGTTCTCGGTGTGGGAAACCAGGAGCCAGACTCAGCTTTCCCCAGCATATGGGGTTCTAATAGTTGACATTTCCCATGGTGAGTTTGTCCTTGGATGTAAAATGGGGCATAGTAAACCCATGCCCTTAATGTTTGGGACATCTTGGGGTGGATCTAATGACAATGGACAGCTATTGACCACATTCAAAACACAATTTACTTATAGTGACCTAGAATGGGAACAAAAAATGAGCAACGACGGCTGGCCATATTCGCATCATGGGACTTATATCAATTAGTTGCTCAAAAATCTCAAGGGAGTTGGCTCTAAGTGGTAGGAGAACCCTTGGGAGTAGAATCAATGCCATTTGGGGGCCCATTTGGATGGGATGGATGATGGTGTTCCAATGACAGTCGTGGGTGAACCATAGATGTACCCATACATTTTAAATTAAATCAGGGCAGTGAAAGAGGCAGAAACCTCTGGGGAGTGGGACGTACGGTGGAATTGAGATGATCTCAACATGAATTATGGTACGAACCTGCACCACACTATATGTATTGACCAAAGGAGTGGTTCTGGCATTTGGGCAGGGCCAATAGATGAAATGTTCGGGAATTCTTACGTATCCCATAAGGTTGAGAATCAAGCCGTACATAGTTCTTGAAGGCCATGTTGTTTAACTTCATGTAGTAAGGATGTTGGAGGCTAGAAGAATGAGGAGCAGGCACATAGTGCGACCATTATAATCCTAGCCTCAGTGGGGCTATGAAAGCCTACACCATATCAGGGAAGGATGCTTAGTGAGAACTATACCCTAGGGGAATAGTCAAATTGAAGAGTTTGGGGGCTGGGCTAAAGACAAAATGCTTGAGCATTCCTACATATCCCATGCCGATGGGAATCAATCCACACATAGTTCTGAAGATGCAGTCTGACATCTTGCAGGATGATGCATAGTTTAAAGTCAAGTAGGACATGAAAGATTATGGTAATGCAAGACCATCATGCAATTTAGGGTCATCCGAGATCGGCATGCAGTTTAGGGTCATGCGGGACGGACAGTTTAAGGTCGTGCAGGACCAGATGGATCACGAAAAGTATCTCTTGAGGAATTTGGCATTGGTGGGAGGAGTTATACGCTCACCAGCCATGTTCACCAGGAATCATGCTCCATTGGGGTAAACCCTATGGATTATCTAAGTTCCTTCACATTTGGGATCCAACATGGGTGGTTTTTTCCAGGGATCATTGGTGCCTGGAGGGCCAATACCAGGTCTCCTTGCAATAAAGAGCGAAGGTGAACCTTCTTGTTGATTAATCTAGCAATCTTATTTGGATGCCTTTCCAGACTATGCAGGGCACAAATCCTATACCCATTAAGTGATTCCAATTCATCCAGATGAATTTTAGCTACCTTATCTGGCACCTGATGGTCATAGACCGTTGTGGGTAACGAAGGCAGCTGGATCTTGATGGGCACGACAGCCTCATCTCCATACACAAGGTAATATGGGTTCACCTAGGTGGAATTACGAGTCATCGTCTGATAAGCACCGAGGGATTTGGGGAGCTTGTCTGACCAACACTTCTTGTTCTGAACAATAATTTTCTGGAAAATTTTAGAGAGGGTTTTGTTCAATTCCTCGATCTATCCATTTTTCTGCACGTGATATAGTGAGGTATGGTTAGAACGTATGTTGTACTTGGCATAAAATTTCATTAGCTCGGCTGCTCGGATGTTGGTGCCGTTATCGGTGAGGATGGCATGGGGAACTCCAAACCAGAAGATGATATTGGAGCTCATGAAGTCAACCATAGAACAGGCCTTGATCTCCTTGAGTGAATAGGTTTTGGTGGATGATGAATGAAGTTATCATGAATTTGGCATGTGTGACATCTCTTGGATAACTCGATGCAATCATGGATCATGGAGGGCTAGAAGATCCCCATTCTCTGGATTTTATGGGACAACATCGACACAGTCTAATGATCCCCACATGAACATGCATGAACCTCATGCATGACCTGAGAAATCTCAACTCATTGGACGCAACAGGGGATAACACTATCTAACCCGTGCTTGTATAGGATATGCTCACGACCGGGACCACTCTAGAGGGTAAACTGCACCGTGTGGCATCGGATTCACTCGAGATCGGCCCGATCAGCCGGGAGGAAACCATTTTGGAGATATTCGACAAAGGAGGATCTCGAATTAGGAGCCTCGTCAATCACTGCATCTGAGGAACCTGGGGGTCCTAACGTGGAGGCTACAATAATAAGGTGGCTTAACCGTAGGCTGTCATCATCATCTGGGGTGAAAAAAGAAATAAATCTCCAATGTGCCACCTGTATGATTAGATTATTCTGCTCTGGTTCTGCATGTGATGCAAACCGGCTGGCCCGAGCATCATCTTGACCATTCTAAGATCGAGGGACATGAGTAACTTCCGGCCGAGTTGGAAACCGGGCCATTTGCTAGAGGGTGTTCTCCAACAATGGTATGAGCTCTGGATTTATGATGACATAGTCACTATTGATCTACATGATGACTAGTTTGGAATCCCCTTTCACATGAAAATGGGGCACATCGATCGTGAGGGCCAGCTTGAGGCCAGTGTTAAGAGCCTGATATTTTGCCTCATTGTTGGTGCAGCCTTCCGACAACAGGAATGAATATGGCAGAATGTCTTATGTCGGGGAAATAAAGTCAATACCAAGGCCTACTCTGTTGAGTGTGGGATCATTGAGTTTCCTGCTGGTGGGGCCCTGGGAGGCACCATCAAGGTGATTCTGCAAACATGGGATGGCATGATCTACTGCGAGGATTGCCTCGTCGTGAAAGTCAAATTTCAGGGACTGGTCCGTGGGGGTTGGACGGGCAACTAGAAAATCTGCCAATGCATGTCCCTTGACAGCCTTCTGAGGCACGAACCTGATGAAAAACTGCTGGAGGATTACCACCAACCGCCCTAGTCGACCAGTCAATATTGGGCAGTTCAAAATGTACTTCAGTGGGTCTACCTTAGACACCATCTATACTTCATGGTGTCTCAAATAGTGTCGCCATTCTTGTACTGTGAATACCAGTACAAGGAAGATCTTTTTGATGGGGGGTATCTGGTCTCTATATCAAGGAGCATGCAGCTGATATAGTATAGGCTGTTTTCATCCCCTCATTGTCCTTCTAAGCATGGAGCCCACTGAGAGATCGTTCCAGGGCCGTCACATACAATATCAGTGGGCTTCCGGAGATGGGTGTCATCATGATCAGAGGCTAGAGCAGATACTTCTTGATTTATTCGAACGTCATCTTTCACTCTTCATCCCACTCGTAGGTGGATCATTTCTTCATGAGCCAGGAAAACGGCTTACAATTGCAAGATAAATTAGCAATGAATCAGAGAATATAGGCTAAGTGGCCTTGGAATCCTCGAATCTCCAGAATATTTCTCAAGGGAGGCATCTGGCCGATGGAATTGACCTTATCTCAATCATGATTCCCATGTACCGTACAATAATGCCAAAGAACTTCCCAGAGGTAAAATCATAGGCACACTTCAATAGATTCATCTATAAGTGGCAGGAACGAAGGAAGCTAAACACATTCTAAAGTTCCTTTTGATGGTCTTGTCGGTGGCCAGATGTTACCACCAGATCATCCAAATATCATTCCACCAATGTCCCAAGGATTGGTTTGAATAGGAGGTGCATGGCCTACTGATAGGTGGAACATTAATTCTTTAAGCTGAAGGGAATAACCCTATAACAGAATGTACCTTTGTGCACCCTTAAAGTGGTGGAATATTCATCCTCGGGGGATATATGAATCTGATTATATCCAGAGTACCCGTCCATGAATGAGAGGTCCTGAAACCCAGTCTTAGTGTTGATTAAAAATTCTGTCATTGTAAGGGGAAAATTATCCTTCATACAGTGACGGTTGAGATCCTGAAAGTCGATGCAGACTCTGATCTATACATTCCTCATCTTGAATTGCACAATTTTGGCTAGCCACTTGGGGTACCGAACCTCCTTGATGAAGTTGGCTCTGATAATCTTGTCCACTTCAGCCTCAACCACAACACCATGAGAAGGGTACATCTTTCTGGGGGGCTGCTTGAACCCGCGATAATTTTCAAGGAGACCGAGGAAGTGGAAGTCTACCTAAGGATATAGCCCTGACATCTATTTGTAGATCTAGGAAAACACATCACGATGTTACTTCAATAAATCTATGTACTACTGCTGCTCTGTGAGGGACATGTTGGAACTAATCAATATGGGTCTCAACTCTACCTCGCTACCAAGGTTCACATATACTAGTTCATCGACCGTGGCGGAGATGCCTTCTCCAAAGGTGGTGGGGCTTCCTCCAAATCCTCTTCATCGCTTGCAGAGGAGGGATTCCCAGCAGGAGAAGCTTCCTCTAGGTCGGGAGATCCCGGTGGGAGGCTGGTACCTATCTGGAAAGCGGTGGACAACATATCAGGAGATTCATGTGCTATTGAAACCATATCAATGAAGGCAGTAGATCCGATCACATCTAGTCTTCATCCCAAGGGGCCAAGCTTGATAACATCACAGAAATAATGGCATGTCAGCTTGATCTGGTTAATTACAGCCCGGAGAATCAGACACGTATAATGTACTTCCATTGCCATGGGGTGGAAATCCCGATACCATACGGAGGTAAAAGGTTTCGGGATCACTGGAGCCTGATTTGTGTCGGAGTACGAGGTGATATCTCATCGTCTCTTGGAATTGGGAATACGTTTCCATCTTTTACCAGAGACAATGAAACATTGCCCCATGTCGGGGGTTGTGGCCTCCAATCGATGGATCGGGAAGATGTGGGCATCATCCAGACCTGCCCTGGGGCCAATTGCAACCGCGCCAGGTTCGACAACACATGAATGAATTTGTTTTTCCTTGCTCTTGTAATATTCAGAATTCATGTGGTAGGATTCACACTAGGATAAAAGAGATGCATCACCCTGGAGTATGCATACTTGTCCATTAAGGGAGTACTTGAGGCATTGGTGATACGATGAGGGGATCGCCACGTGAAGGTGGAGCCATGGTCTAGCCATCAATGCATTGTATGCGGTGTCCTGGGAGACAACCATAATCTCGGTGGTGGAAACTAAACCACTGAACTGGTTATTCAAACGGATCATACCAACTGGGATCTGCTCTACCCTATCATATCCATGGATTCTTAAATCAGAGGGAGTCAGGACTTCTTCGGATAACCCCATCTTCCGTAGTGTCCACATCAGGATAAGGTTAATCCCGGAGTCAGTGTCAATAAGATAGTGGTGAACTTTCATACCATTAAATTCGTTGGTAATGTACAGTGGGTGGATGTTCCCCGGTATGGGAGAGTCTTCATCTTCTCTAGAGATCAAAATTATTTCCAGACATTCAGCGTCCTCAACCGCCTTAGCATGAATGGCTTCTGCAACTGCTACCTCTGTCTCAAATAGAAGAGGGATTCTTAAATCCTTGACGAGGGCCTGAAAGATATTTGACGATAGGTAAAGGTCCTAAAGGATGGAATGACTTTCTGAGATGTTGTAAAGGGTCGTGGGAACAGCATATTTCCATTCCAGGACTGAACTTATGCTTGAAGGAGGCCACTCTGTGATGGGAGGCATGGCGGGCCCCGACGGCTGGGCCGACGGCTAACTGGTGCTGGGTATATCCCACTACTTTCTAGTCGAATCCTGATAAGAATCTTCCAAATGAGGACCAAAAAACTAATATCAGCTTAAGGTAGTGTGAGGCTAGTCGTGGCATGGTCAAGGTTACTCTTCCTAATCCAGTAGCACAAACGGTGGGGGAGGCGGGCTTGACGACACAAGATGAAGAGGTTTCCCATGCTGATTTTTGTGTTGGGACTGCTGTCTAGTCTAAGTGGAGTGCACGAACTGATAGGATGCACCAACTGATGCACCCCGAAGATCTATATTGTCGCGGCTCTGATGAGGTTGGCGTCGGTTGGGGACGTTGGGGAGGTTCACATGGCACTCCCGGTCGTCGACAATCATCTAGGGGTTTAACGACTCCACAGTACTAATAGAATCGTACCCTTGACTATCACATTAAGAATCATCCATCACTAGGAATATTCTAGGAGGAATCCCCATCTCATGTTTCATGAAGTCGCCGACAGTGCGGGACGATGATGGCATTGGCGGGGCGCATTGCTATCCCTTGTGTCGTCGATGCTTTCTCTTTTATGAAGAGGCTGACTGAGATGATGATGCAGAAGTGGAGGCTGTAGCTTATAAAGGCTCCGGCTAATTCAGGAATGCCTGAATGATACCATGGGCATGAGTGACCATTTTGAGATCCATCTAGTCATCATAATATTGTGACTCAAAATTAGAAACCTTCCGCCACTCACCCTCGTTGTCGCTACTGTTGTCTGAACCTACGATGAAACCCACCACTTATGATAGGGATGGGCCCAGATGGACTATGTTGTTAATGACCTAGTCTTGAATGCAGTCTTTAAACACATAGCACTGCTTGAGGATGTTCCCCAGGATATGATGATAGACGCAGTAGTTGGAGAGATCAGTGAGGTTCGCCTCTTCTGGACTTCTGCACTCAGGAAAATGGACGATCCCTTGTTCCAAGGACATTTTGAAATAGCCAGGGACCAGATTATTATTGAATTAGTAGGTATGGCTTCTTCTATCCTGAAAGAGATTCCATGGAGCCTGACCCTGACGAGGAGCTGGAGGGGTCTTTCAAAGAGGCAGACCCTGATTATCCCTTCTGGGTGGTGGCGGTGCATTCCACAAAGGCACTTGCCGATTTGGTGGTGGACACTGCTGAGCCAGAGGGTGCACCTAAGGTGGAGGGCCTCTGGGATTCTGTGGGGCTAGGGCCACTGGTATCAATCCTAGTTACCTGGGGTCTTCTATTTGGTCCACCGGAGCGGGCTCAGCTCTGGCAACACTGCTTGCTGAAATTATAGGGGGAAATAGACGTGCCTGGATGTCATGTTGCAGGGATTCCTCCAAGTGTTGGTCCCCATCAGAGAAGTCCTGGACTCCTCTCTGGTGATTCTAGGTTATTAGGGAGGGAACCATCTCCATCATGACATTTCCTACACACATCATCAGTAATTTATCTTGAGTTAGTGGAATGTCAAGGGAGTATGTGAGCCCCTTCCACCGGGCAATAAAGTCAGTGAATCACTCATCATGCCTTTATGTTCACTTAAAGAGGACTATGATGATGGTTTACCAGGTTGTGGAACTGGAAAGATAGAGTAATTTCTTTTGAAGCTCCTCCCAGTGGGTTACGAATTCGACAGGGAGCATGCTATAGCAGACAAATGCCGACACCTCCAATGTCTGAACAAAACAGCAGAGCATGGCAGCCTCCTGCTATGATGGATACCCTAACATGGGTCCACTTCTTGAGTTGAAGTGGGCCAGGTGCTGTGGTGGGTCCCCCATCCTATTATAGGGAGAGAAGGTGGGATTCCCAAAACCTGTAGGCGCCGACATATCATCCAACCATGCCGGATATGTCATTCCATCTGGTGGGATTGCCACCTATTGCATTTGCAATGCCACAAGGTGCGCTATGAGTGATACCATAGGATCATTTGGGTGGGGGTCCCCGTCTTGAAGGGATACCTAACTATGAGCACATTTTCAGTTTCTTCAACACGGTAAATAGGCTTAGTGGCTCATGGATCAGCTGTTGGAGCGACATGTAGGGAATCCGAGGGAACCCATGATGGATTTCGTGGATTATTGTGCCATTCAGGAGGTTTTGGTGAGACATATCATGCCCTCTCTCCGTGAGCTCCGGCTTCAGCCCTGTATGCGGGAGAAGCATGATCAGGGTTTCCTGGGGGTATCTCACTTAGGGGAAGTTGTTCCTGCCCCTATTACACTAGCCTAGGGTTTCCATAGTCTGGCCGTCACTCTGAAATGCTTTTAGCCAAGATTTCATCAACAAACTTCATTTACTCAGCATGTTATTAGTGCAATGTGGCCTTCGCATGGTCCTACTTTGTCTTATTCACTAAGTCAGATGGGTCGGAGTGTTTGGCAGATCTGACGTTCTCTTTTCCCTTAACGGAATTCTAGCTGAGTACCAATGCCTCAGTGGGTGTTGGGAGACCAAGTAGGTTCCTCTGTAGATGATTAATCCATTCCGATGGGTCCAATATTGGTTGCACGACTGTGGGGGGGGGTGGTATGTCTACATCGAGATGATCTAGCTCGTCCTCCTCGTCCACTATGTCAGCCATGTTGACCGTGGCCCTTCCTGGGGGATTGTCTTTGATGTCGCATAACATGTCGGGATACCGCCGGATAGGAATAAAGAGGAGGGAATTATAATTCCCCCATCCAAAGATTTTCATGTGAGGGGTTGCCTCCTTGATAATTTATTGGAGTACCTTGATACTCGGAATGCATTTTTGCTGGATGGCCTAATGACAACCTGGTGACTCGGGTTGCTGGGCCATAGGGAGTGCAACCAAATTGACCAGACAACATTGCACGTTGATCTCTTTAAAATGAACATGGATTTTGGGATAAACCACTAGATGATGAAGAAGACTAAAATGTATCACCCAGAGGGTGTGGTGGAGACACTCAACTTCCTCCAGGGTGAGGGATTCCGGAATGCAGAAATTCAGTGCTACCACGGGCCAGAACTTCTCAGGGATGTGGCCCGCTGTGAGGATGTTCTGTAAGCTCCTCAGTTCAGATTCAAGGTCTGGCCCTTGGTTTCCCCATTCAACAACTGGGGGTGGTTGGGAACTAGTTGTAGTACTGAGGCAGACCATCAGGATAGTAGGATGGCTGGTGGAGAGTATGGCGAACAGGCTGACTGGCCGCCGAATCTCGGGTTTTCATCCAAAGTGTGTAGCGACCTGGCTGCTACATCGTGATATGATGGGATGACGACTTCCATTCCTATATCATGGTCTAGGGAAACTAGCGATGGGTCACGCTTCTGCTCTCCTGCCATTGGTCCCCAAAATATCTCTATGTGATCTCTTGTGGGGGTAGAGAGATCTTCCAGTGACGATGGCGGTGATTGTGTGATCGTAATCTGTGGGGTCTCCATATTTTGATCCTCCTGGATATACAAGTGGAGGGAGCCTGGAATCCGTTGGACCTAGCATTATGGTAGAACCAAGCTCATGCACCTCATACCTACCCCGACTCTTGACTCGAATGTGCGAGAGGAGGGTTGTCGTGCAGAGTCGTACTCCACATCAGAGATATAGAAGTGAACCAGTTTGATCTCTGTCCAGACCATCTCGGGATTCTTCTTATGGTGGAAATGACACACCTTCCTTCCCATGGGTGGCTCCTCAAAATATGGCAGATTCCAGACAGGAGGTCCTTCGGCCGCACTGATGCTTGGGTGTAGAGGGTTTCCACCCGAGGAAGCTGGGGTGCGAGGAGCATCAGGAAAAATGTCAAAGGGGAGATAGGGAATACCTCCATGGGTAGCAATGGAGCGGGCATGGCCTCCACTAGAAATGGAAGAATCATGGGGAGTTCCTCCACGATTTTTTTTCTTGGAGACCTCAAGACGAGGGTCCTTGTACCAGTCTATCTGAACACAGGTAGAATCTATGTGCTTGGTGCGGGTGGATTGAGGCTATCCCTCACACCTATAGTTGTCGGGGTGAGGAGTACCTTCACCATCTACTTAGAAGACATGGGGAGGATCCCCATGATGAATACAAACTAGATAGGAAATGTCCCTACACCAGCGGTCGAGGGCAGGAGGAATGACTCCATACCGAGTGCAATAGGCACGAAACAGTATTTTGTGCTGAGTATCACTGCCATGGGAAAGGCCCTCAATCGAATTGGGGGTGGCCCGAGGAATACCTACATTCTGATCCTCGAAGTGGGGAAGCCCTATGTTTTCCATGGTAGTGGTACGAGGAGGTCCTCTGTACTGGGTGACATCACTATGGGTTGGTTTGCGGCAACCACTGCTTGAGCCAGTGACCAAGAGAGTCAACCCAGCCAGCCGGTTGGGTGCTTGAGGCCTCGATCCGGTCCGGGAATATATGTTCCCCTTCTCTGTGTATGTAGGGAAATAAGGATATGTGTCTACGGTTTCTTGGGCCACAGTGACCGTCGATGGTGATGCCCCTTGATAGCTGTCCTACACAACTTGTGCCTGATGATGTCGTCGGGTCAGACGAACAGAGAGAAGTGGTGCAGACACGTAGCATACCTGCTCCTCTTCCTGCAAGACTGAGTGGCGGTGCTGATGCAGCTAGGTGGGAGTCCTCACTGGGAGCCCCAATAATGGGAATCTAACCAGGTTGGGCTGGATGTCGCCTACCTCATCAGCGTAAGGCATGGAGTCAACCAAGACCTCTAGGGACAGGCTCCCGAAATGTTTATACATCAGTGTGGGGAGCAATGGCTCCCTGCGCAACCCTTGGGACAACATTGGCAACGAGATGAAGATTCCTTGTGATCCATGTGTGCCATATCCCGGGTCGGGATTACGCCCTCCTCCTTGTAATGTCGCACGAGGTCGTTGATCACACTTCTTTGGATGACCTCAGATGGGGAGTGGGGGAATGGTTTCTCCATGGTCGTAGATGTAAAGGCCATCGTGGAAGAGGTGAATCGACATGGAATGACCGTGATGATGATTCGCCTACCCCTACGTCGATGGGTAGGAAATGATCATGTCCATGGAGCATCAAATTTATTCCTGACTAGTAGGGAGATTAAACTCATCACTGCTGAAAGAAAATGGACTCGACGAACAATGCCCCAGCGCCATCCCATCTTCCATGGCCGGTAGGAGGGATCCATACTAGCCATGTCGCAGAATGTGATGTCCAATGTTCTACTACCCAAAATTCTGGAGAGTTTCATGCCAGGCCCACCATTTTCTTAGCTGGACCCGACACCATGTAGCTAGATCTGGTGACATGTCAATCCATTGATGCGTCGAATGCTACTAGTCTCCATTTTGATGAGAATAATTTCACATCGGGTTCACCATTTCTGTTTCCGATGATTTCGCATAGGTGAACACATCCTTCTATGGAGGACACACAGCTGTTCCCCACATTCCCGCAATCCAATGGTGGGCGGCATCCACTCCTTATTCATGGAGTCTGCTTCTTGATCGAAACGGGATGATGGGATGTCAGTTTTTCCTTCTGTGGATTCATCCTCTAAACTCTTCACCTAGTCCTGGTCTCCCTCAAAGATTTAATATGTTGTTCGGGAAACTCTTCTTAGCGCCATATATTCATGGACACCAGTTAATTACACTGCTTCTGTCGGGAAATAACAAGGGGACCAGTCAGGGCAGCAACCTTCAGCCATGGGATTAGTCACGTTAAGAATCACTAGAGGGAATGGATGTTGGGACACTGGCACTTTTCTCTTCTGTCCCATTTTATGGGGCTTCCAGAGGGCATGGAATCTCGAGGAATCCCACATCGAACGCGGGGAAGCATATGCAATGGTCAGGTATCTAAGGATTTCTTCTGCTTACCATCTTCAACACAGGTTAGGGGGAAAGTTTAACGTCCATTAGTGATGGGTCAGACTGATCATAACACCGACTATAGTTGATCAGATAGAGGAACCCCTTGTAGGGAACACCGATGTTGGGGTCAATGTGTGGTTGGATTCCCGATTACTGTTGAATGGAATGAGGAATGGGGTGGCATGATCCCACTGCCGGGTAAGAAACACGATGGATGATGGAATGTTTTGTGACATGGATGGTGAATGGGATTGTACCGTCATGAGGATGATGATGGTTTCGGACTTGAGCCTCTAAGAGGCATCTGAAGTATTTCTATGGTAGGGAATCAAAGTCCACGTTGTTCATCTGATGATGAAATAACACCAATTGGGGTTTTCAATGGCTTACCGCTGGATGAGGTCACAATGGATTACTACTAGATAGGGGTGTAAACAGCTTACTATTGAATGAGGGTTCAATGGATTACCGCTTGATGGGGTCACAACAGCTTACCGCTAAAAGGGGTCCAGAGTTTAACATCATGCGGGGTGGGGAGAACCGACATGAAGATGGCCGGAGTGACCTAATGATGGGCTTGAACCTTAAAGAGGCATCCTATGTACCATTCCTTGTCAAGGATCAATGACCTCGTAGTTCAAATGGTGGAATTTGGGGATTACGCTCTGAGGCAGACCAAGGTGTTGTTAAACCGACATGAAGATGGTTGGGATGACTAG
This sequence comes from Viscum album, assembly GCA_963277665.1. Taxonomy (NCBI): domain Eukaryota; kingdom Viridiplantae; phylum Streptophyta; class Magnoliopsida; order Santalales; family Viscaceae; genus Viscum; species Viscum album. The sequence goes on from OY728131.1 coordinate 825,243,454, forward strand.
TGGATGGTGGTATTGAACCACATGGATGCTTCCAATGTACCATTCCTTGCAAGGATCGAAGACCTCGTTGTCTAGGTGGGATGTGGTTCATACACTCTAGGGAACACAAGGTGTTGGTGAACCCACGTGAAGATGGTTAGGACGATCGGTGGATGGGGGGCTTGAACCACTAGGATGCTTCCTACGTACCATGCCATGGCAAGGATCAAAGACCTTGTAGTTCAGGTGGTATGTGGGGATTACACTCCAGGAAGCCCTAGGTGTTGGTGAACCTATGTAAATCCAGTCGGGACGACTGGTGGATGGTGGTATTGAACCTCATGGAGGAATCCTATGTACCTTGCCTTAGAAAGGATCAAATACCTCGTAGTTCAGGTGGGATGTGGGGCATACACTCTAGGTTTCCCAAGGTGTTGGTGAACCGACGAGAAGATGGTCAGGAAGACAAATGGATGGTGGCCCTGAACCATAGGGAGGCTTCCTACATACCATTCCTTGGCAAGGATCAAATACCCCATAGTACTGGTGGGATGAGGGGCTTACATTCTAGGATACCCAAGGTATTGTTTAACCGACTTGAAGATGGTCAGGACGACTGATGGATGTTGGAATTGAACCTTAGGAAGGCTTCCTACGTACCTTGCCTTGGCAAGGATCAAAGACCTTATAGTTCAGGTGGGGTGTAGGGCTTACACTCTAGGCTTCCCAAGTTGTTTGTGAACTGATGTGAAGATGTTCGTGACGACCGGTGGATGATGGGATTGAACCTCAGGAAGGATTCATACATACCTTGCCTTGGAAAAGATCAAGGACCTCATAATTTAGGTTGGATGTGGGGCTTACACTCTAGGACGCCCAAGGTGTCGGTGAACCAACGTGATAATGGTCGGGATGACCGGAGTAAGGTGGGCTTGATCCTCAAGAAGGCTTCCTACGTTCCTTTCCTTGTCAAGGATCAAAGACCACGTATTTTTGGTGGTTTGTGGGGCTTACACTCTACGTTTCCCAAGGTGTTGGTGAAATTACGTGAAGATAGTCAGGACGACCCGTGGATGGTGGGTTGGAACCCCAGGAAGGCTTCATATGTACCATTCGTTGGAAAATATCAAATACCCTCTAGTTCAGGTGGGATGTGGGGTTTACACTCTAGGTCGTCCAAGGTGTTGGTGAATCGATGTGAAGATGGTCAGGGCGAACAGAGGATGGTGGGTATGAACCTATGGAAGGCTTCCTACGTACCAATACTTGGCATGGATCAAAGACCTCATAGTTCAGGTGGGATGTGGGGATTACACTCTCGGATTCCCAAGGTATTGGTGAACTTATGTGAAGATGGTTGGGATGACTGGTTGATGGTGCGCTTGATACTCAGGGAGGCTTCTTACATACCTTGCCATGGAAAGGATCAATGAAATCGTAGTTCAGGTGGTATATGGGGCTTACACACTAGGTTTCCCAAGGTGGATTCCATGGTAAGTGCTTTCACTAATCCCACATGAGTCATGCTCGGCATGAGAAAGAAGAGAAAGAAAAGTCCTGAAGATCAAATCAAGAAAGGTGCGTCCATGGAATGTGGTTTGGGGCTTACACGTATTTAGCGGCCCAAAGAGGAAATAGGGGCTTACGCCTGGTTAGCAGCATGATGGAAACATAGAACAATAGTAGAGGGATTTGGTACTGATGAAAGGAGGGGCCCAGTGTCCATTTCACCCTCTCCCTTGGTCCTTGGGACTGATGATGAAAGGAGGAGCAGGGCTGCTGCCCCCAGTAAGAAAATCTGGGGGCCTATACCAGGATGGTTTCCCATTCCCCATTGACATGCACCAGTCCGATAAAGCGGATATCATTCAATTTATGAATGATCTCACTCCTATGGAGACCAGTGGGAATGCAGAATGTCCAAGGTGGGGGCACCCCGTGTGTGAGGCACGGGGCGAGGTCACAGTTTAACGTCATGTGCTAAGGATGTTGGTGTTTGGTAGTTTAACATCATGTAGCTCAGAAGATGTGGGTTTGCTCCACACCCTTAGGACATACATAATCGATACCCTATTCTCCTTAGTGTAGATAAGGGATAGGAAACACAATAGCTAGGGGGTTTTATAGAGAAAACCACTGGGTGTCCATGTTAGAATGTCTATGCGAAGAAGTATTAGCTGTTACCATGCCAATGTGAAGAAGCATGAGGCGAAGCAACGCAATGGGCGGTATAATCCAGGGGACATTATAGAAACTTTTTGCGAACCAAGGTGGTTTCATGGGAAATTAGTATATGGTAAAGATTCTTTGGGGATGCGAGGTGCCTGAAAATGATGCCCGGAAGAGGGATATCATGGGCACACACGGTGGGAGGCTTGCACACAAAAGGTAATGTTGTGCGAATAAGGGTTGGGATGACACACAATGGAGAAACATGCATGAAATGGGCCGGGATAGTACACAGTTGAGCGGTTTGCCCAAAAAGGGCAAGGCCGGTGCACAATTGTACGGCATGCACGAAAAAGGCTCAGGTCGGTGCACAATTGAGCGGCATGTGTGAAAATGGTCCGGTCCAGCACGCAAAAGGAATTACGCACCGAAGACCTGATCGCATGAAATTGGAAATAATTATGCATAGCGGAAGGGGATTGATGGGATTAGGACAATGATCAAGCTTGAGAGATCAAACACAATGGTGGACACTAGGGAAACCTGGCGTGAAAAATTCAGTACATTAGAGCCATATTTTTGTGCGCACGGGAGAGGAATTTCGCGTAGGGGAGACAGTTCAGATTCCTCGGCCATGAAGTCGAAGGGGTGGCCTTCTATTTATAGGTGCTTAGGATCATCAGTCTGCGTGACAAACAAGCCGACATGAAATATTGTACGCCCTTAATCGGCACCGAGTAAATCAACCATGCGAAAAACTCACGCGAATCCCAGTGTTTTTCGTGCGGGACATACTTTTTTCAATAACCTTGGAATTTTTTCCACGACGCCCTCCGGGACCCCTAGAATGGATCACTGGTTTCAAATATGGATTCTCTTTGTTTCACCCAAACCTTCCTTATCCATTGAGCATTTTTTGGTGTCTACAGTTGTAATGTATTATCTATTGAGTTATTAATTTTTAAAAAACTTCTATTGATAATGAATATATTCATAGATGATAATCACAAGGTATTCTTGTTCATCATGATGATATTGACTCATATGGGTATAGAATATAGATTTAGAGATTCAGTGACTCATAAATATGGTTGTATATAGAATTGTGTGAGGTAAATAAATGAATGAAATAATTTTGAATTGGATAATTAATTTATATTGATATTTTGTTATCATTCTAAAAGAGGATATTTCCAAAAAAAATTGATAATATTTATTTCATGTTATTTGGGATGTGATTCTTTTATAAAAATTATTTTTTGAATTTCCCATCATGTATGTTCACAAATATGGTTGACAAATTTTTATTAATGTACATGGAGGTATTGTAGCATTGATTAGATAATATGAAAAAAATGAAATTTCATGAAGGTGTTATGCAACCCTGTATCCCATAAACAAATACAGAGGAAGTGAGAATGAGCCAAATTTTACACATAGGGGAACATCATGATATCAGAACTAGAGTATAAAAAATGATTGTTCATGAAGGATTCATGTACTGGAGTTATTTCATTAATGGTTCTAAAATGTAAATAAAAGAATGGCTATTATGGAACCACCCTACAAGATGTTAAAGAGTGTTTTTTTAAACTATGAAATGTTGATTTTTTATTTTTTTTCAATTCTATAAACGGTAAGACTACTGATGAACTTGTGTTCATTGATTAAGAAAAATGTTATAGTTTATTGTAAATTATTTACAATAATTTAATCATTTATGAAAAATCATTTATTAATGATTTATGGTTAATATTTCATTCTGAATATTAAAGGAATTTGAGTGTGGCACCTGAGATTCTTCCTAAATCAAACATAAATAATTGTTCCCCAATAAATTCATTTTAAAGTATTCTTATAGATGATATCTTAAGGAGGGTGCTCACAAACACAATTTTTTATTTACACAATTATATTTAAATATAGCAATTAATAATTGGTTTTTTATAAAATTTAGATGATATATATGTAAATGTTTTTATATATATGCATATCTATACACAAATGATGAAACACTGTAAATGAATGTATGTAAGAAGAATTTATTTTCCCACAAGATTTCATGAAGATACTATCATTATTCTGTAAAATATTAATTCTATATTTTTTATCATGGGTTGATATTAACAATATAACTAGAGATTCAAACATTTGAATGGTTATTATCCCTCGTGGACCTTCATTATGCGTGATAATATCAATCATGTCACCTCCATAATGCTTCAATGACCCTATGAATTCAATATTATGATAATAAAGTGGAGGAGTAATGTTTAATAGACATGGATGATGCTGCTTTATGCTGGTTATATGTGTGATATAATCCCACAAAATTAGTGTTGGTGAAGGATAATGACAATTCATATTTTAAGGTGACTAGTGATAAGTTTGATCTATGTCCAGGATAAAATATTAATAATTAATATCTTAATGAACAATGATTTCATTATAATAAACTAAAAGGAGACTCGGGTTTTTTTACAAACTTTCTATAATATTGTTTCATCATTTGTATGCATATATATTTTTTTATAAACATATGTAAAAAAATAATATATATTATATAAAAACTCATTTATAATATTTTTTAATGAAACATAATCATAATAGTAAGAAAATTGTGTGTTAGAGTAGCCTCCATGAGAGATCTTCCTAATGGTTTAATTATATATAATAAATAGGAAAATAATAATATATTAAAGAGAGATTCATGAGAAATCCCCCTTATCCTTTAATGTAATTTATGGGGTGTATAATTCATTTTGTAATTAGTATTTATAAAGAATGAATAATCATAAATTTTTAAAAATAAAAAAGTAATATTATGTGATCGTGAATAATAACCTTCATTATATGAAAAAGATACAATTCAAGAAAAAATAATTTTTGGGGATTACAAGTCAACTTATTTGAAGGATATGTTTAATGAGATCATTAGGGACACAGATTAAGACACCATGCAAGAGACTTTACCATACACAACCATGGAACATAATGAATTCTCACACTAAATCATTGAATTTATTCTAGAGGAAATCTATAAAATAATTAAGATAGAATCTAACCTATAAATGAAGAAGATATCAAGGAGTTGGAAACAATACCGAACTAACATTATTTCATACAGAATTATATAATCCATCATAAGACTTTGAATAGAGAACAAAAACATGATGTTTATTTTTCAAGGGGGGTGGAAAAAACAACAGGTTTAATTGTTTTATATTTTTCATTTAATAAAAAATATATTAACTACACACAGTGTTTTATATGACTATAAAATGTGATTTCCTTGAGGAGCGATGAGGTTCAGAATGGAGTTCTGCCTGTCGAGAAAGATATCCCACTAGATTTTTATAGTGATATAGTGTATCTAATAGATTTAAAAGTATAGAAGTATTTCAATATTAATTCATCTAAATTTAATTGTTTTAATTATGAACATTCTTATTCCCTTCAACATATTTCAATTTCTTATATAGAAATAAAAAATTAGATCATATTTTTTTCACAACACATATATTTTTAGTACACAAAGAGGATACATTCGTAATCCTTTCACCGCCATGTAAGATTGAGTATATTTATAAAGGGATTTAATTGTATTAAATTTTTCGTGGAGTTTTTATAAAAACAATAAATGATTATACATTGGAGGGAAGATGATTTGGTGGTTCAAATCTCACAAACCATATCCACCATCTACTTTTGGATTCTAACTAGATCTACATACTAGATATAGTAAAAAACTAGTTGCCAAATGGGGGGGTTCCATACCCTGTTTTACCCATTTTTATCATTCCCTTTCTCAAAATATTTATTTACATTATATTAAATATATATCATATGTTTTTTAAACAACAATGTAGTATTTCAAATACTATACATTGAATAATTATGATTGGAGGTATGAAAAATATTATTAGGTGTTATCTTTCCTCTTCTTGTTTTTTTCTACCCTTAGGTTTTTTCGTGATGATAAATGAAGCTTAACTATGTTATTGGGTTTTTGAATGTAGAACTTCTTAGGAGTCCCTATTCCTTTTAAAATATTTTTTTATTTTAAAAGGAACTTTGACCTTAAATTAATTTTAATTTTCATTATTTTCACTTGATTTAAATTTGATAGAGTTGTCAAAAGTTTTAATATAATTTTTTTAAGTAATTGTTAATGTAGGAAAAAAATTATAGGATTTTTATTTTTGTGAGTTTTTAGGAATTTTTCCTTTTTTTATATATCTATGTCCTTGAAATAATGACATGAAATATTTTTTCCATCATCATATTTATTATGAAACCTTTATAAATATCTTTCCAAATACACACAATTAAATGAGAGAAAAATGGATTTGTGAGATTTTCCCTGAATCCATCATGATTAAATTTTTATTTTCCATTGAATGAAATATTTTTAAACCCTAGGATTCATATATCCTGGAGGCTACTCAAACTCACTATATTTCTATAATGTTGATTATTTTTAAATATATTATTTTAAAATAGGTTTTTATAAAATATAATATAAATAAATATATGCTAAAAATAAACATTTAGGTGCACCAAAAGTAGAATCACTATAAATATATGATATTAAAATTAAAAGAAGATCCTTTTAAAAAGACACATAAATGTTTTTATTGTTCATTAGTATATTTATTCTTAATATTTCATGCACTGTTGGGATAAACCCTATAACTCAAAAGTCTACTATTTTATCTGTTCTTGTCCCTCAATGATCCCATACCTGTGGGATAATCTCAAACCCATCACCACTATAATGATACAATGACCTACTTCATGTTAAATTCTGATAAAAATTAGATTAATATTGAATAGTGGGAAGAAAAAAACAATTGTATCCAATTAATGTCTAACCATTCACTGAATATAGTTTTAATTCTATTTATATTTATAGAAAAAAAATAAAATAATTTTTTTGAATTGTAACACAATAAAAAATTCAGATTCTTTCTCCATATATTGAAGACATTGTGGATGGATCCATATTAAAAATATTTCTTTCTTCATTGCATATCTTGATAAAATATATCGGATTCCCCCATATATTGTTAATAGTTCAATGATATAAGTTTTTGAATTGGTATTCAATAGACCTATATGATTATATATTTCACATACCCTATAAATTATTTATTATCATTCAAGATGGTTATAAATATTTATATTCGTATAAATGATGATAATATGTGTATCTAATTAAATTCTTCGAATATGGATTCATCAATATCAAATGGTTTGGAATTTAAGATAATGTAAGACCTTAAATTTACTATATTAAAATGAAATTAGCAAACTAAATTCTTTTAGAACCAATAAAAATTCTCCCAAATCCAACAAGAGGGAAAATAATGAGGGCTGAATTATATTTGAGTGACCTATCTCGTCAAATCTGCATCAGCAGTGAAATCATGGAAACATTACTCCCATAAATTATGGATCCATTTCTCATTATCTGATTGAAAAAAATAAATATATAATTTTATAATCTTGTAAAAAATAATGATTTTTTTAAAAAATTATATTTTATGTTATAAATACTATGGATCCCTATAAAGTGTACCAACTTGGTTTCTATGAACAGTTAATATTAATGATAAAATTATAACTAATGATTAAATATTTATATAAATATTAACTTAGTAGAGTTTATTCATTCATTGTAATATATTGAATTATATATTGGTTTATCTTAATACATTTCAAATATTTATTTACAAGATTAATTACACAGTTGTTGTCCATTATTTTTAATTTTCAAGAAACGTTTATTTAAATTTCATCATGATTAATCATTATGAAATTAAATTTGAGTTGGATTCGGAATTTCATTATCCTTATTTTTTTATATTTTTTTGGGGAGTTATAAAAAATGATTCAAACCCCACCCACAGATGGAGGGAAAACTCAACCATATAATGGATAAAATATCTGCCATAAGTGAGTGATTGATTTAATGGGAATCTATGGAGGCAGAGGAATGCACTAACACAAAATCGTGGAAGAGGCATGTAAATCACCTAAAGGGAGTGCATTGGTGTGCATGTTTTCTATATGTGGTGCATAAGAGAGTGATAGGGGAAACATAACGGTGTGATGTTTCCTATACATGGTATGTGTGTATAGAATATCAATGATTCCACACCAATTCCAACATGTGTTTTCATTGATGTGGGATGTATTATTATGATAAGTTCAACAAAAATTTAGTCTTATGTGGAAAGAACACAACATGGTACTATACCAATGATTAATATTTTGTTTATGAAATCTTTTTTCTAATAAATTTAATATCCCCTATATGATCAAGTGTTCACTTCATATTTAATCTTATTGAAAACATAGTTATATGATGTAAGTTATCTATAGGTGACAACCAACAACATCTCTTGAGATAATGAAATGATGTTGACATAGGTTTATTCATCTCGAAATCATTCATGAAATTGATTTATTTCCTTCAATAAATGTGACAAATAAAATAATCAAGAACAAGGGGATGGAAAATATTCCACATGAACTATCTCTTCATGTGATGACTAATAAAGTGGAAGAGCATACACATAATGATCTCATCATGAAATCTTTCATTGCATGATAACATGTAAACTAATCCATCTTGTGTTGACTGTGATCAAATGATCCAATATCCATGGATTGTAATTCAAATATAATACACAAAAGGCAAACATTATGAATCAAATTTATATAAAAAAGTCAAGGGTATTTCTTTCTATGGTATATTATGGTATTGTGTTATCAATATTTTATTTCATGAAATTACATATCCACTCCCACATCAATTAATTTAAAAGAGGATAAGTGTTTCAATATATCAAAATAAATGGGATCGAGATATCTTTTGAAAACATTTACTTAAAAATGGAAGTATATACAATTTTTATTAGATATGTCATTATTTCCTGATATAAGGAATTCTTCCATAACTATAAGTATTGTGGGACAACAAAAAATTTCTTTTTTATCGATTTGAGGATTTTCCACAGAAATGGTGCACATGTGTTCAGTTTTCTTATGAAGTCATAGATATTTGATTCCATTCCTAATATTTTGAATAAAAAGTGAACTGATGAGACTTCCCCAGTCATGTGGAGTAAGAAAATACACATTCGATTTTCACATGTAGTAGTGACTCACAAACCACATGATTTTTTTCATGAACCATATAAAATTTGAGTATATTATTTATGATGTTGACGTAAGAACAAATCTCCCACATGAATTATACATTTGATGTATACTTGAGGTTATCTGAAGATAAATATATTCCCTAAAAGGATAACTACTCACTCATTAGTACTTTAACATAAGGGTGTCTTCTTTAATATCATTAAATAATGAATAATGATAAGAATATAAATATTTTCCCGGGGATGACCATTTATGATTTGTTGAGGTATAATAAAAGAATGATCATATGGAGTTATTGTCGATAACTATTCAATCAATGGAAATTAAGAATCATTTTTTTATTTTATAATTTTTTGAAGTAGACATTTTATCGGGTCTAGGTTCAATCAATTTCACGTGTTCATCTAGATCATAAAAGAGGAGCTTTGAGTGTTCGATAAAAAACATAACACACCGGGGATGCAGTCATACATAAAATAAGTATAACTCATTAAAAAAATTATCTTATTCATTTATATTTTTTACATGTTACCATTAATAGATAACTAATGTTAAAAATTATCCATGTTTAAGGGATTTTGGAAATTTTATAAACACTAATTCACCCAACCTCTACCCCCAGCAGAAAAATTTTATCACTTTTTTTAATCATTTTAGTTTGTATCGATGAGATTTTATTACCTATCTCATGGGATTGATATAATAAATTCATCTCAATATGGTTTTATAATGCCCAAAGAGACAATAACATTTTCTTTTACTCTAATGGAAAAGTTGAAATGTGATGGAAATGTATGGAGTTCAATATTTTATTCACTATATTAAATTGACATAAAAACATTATGAGTAAAATATACTCATTACACATTTTTATTAAACAATATTATATTTATGATTGGAACAAAATGGATAATTCTTCCAAGAATAATATTATTGAAAAATAAATTGAATATGTTAGAATGAAGGAGGATGAATTTGTTTATGGTTTGATTATAATGATTAATATTATTAATATCACACTTAGTGTTTTCAAATAAACGTATGATGACTCAAAATTACTAGTGAAACTGATGATAATCTTACTATGTAAATTTTATTCCAACATCTCATACCATAGATAATGGGATCTCGATGTCTTCACTATTAATGATAATCCAAACAAAGTTCTAAAAAATAAGAATAGAATAGATGTAGATCCAAAAATATAATACAAAAATAAAATAATTGTTCACTTATAATGTTATTCAATTATTTAAATACAATAAGAGATGATCATTACTAATGAATATCATGATTTGGAATACATTAATAAAGTACATTCAATAATAATAAGAAACATAAAAATCAAGGGATCTGTGGATAAATGAAAAATTCTGCTAAAATTATTTAATTGTTGAATGGATTCCAATTTCCCTACAATATCTTCCATGAATTTTAGGAGAGAAAATGATGATGATGGAACCTCTATATAGTTGTGTGGTAATAGATAATTTCAAATTATTTTTTTAAATTTGTATTATATATTTTCACCCTAGTAAATATTGATAAATATTATATCAGTTAGTGGGACATCTTGTAACAGTGAAGAAATAAGTGATTATGATAAATCATTCTTAAGAACTTCACAAATACTAATTATAGAATAGTAAGAAGAAAAATAATTATTAGATGATGAATCAAAGTAAAGTATCTAATATATTATAAGGTAATCTTGGGCTACTAAATTTTAATATATGACAGTTGAAATAAATATTTTCATGAAATATATAGAAAACCTCCGAAATAACAGTAATAAACACAAATAAAACTCATAGAATAAATTATAACTCCATGTTGCGAAGGGAATTTTATTAATGATATTGAAAAATTTATTATTAAAATTATAATGGGAGGAAAAAAACTATTGATGATAAGAATTCTATGAATTATTATTGAAACTATTAAATCATTAAGTAAAATAATATGAAAAATAAAATGAAAAAATTAATTAATATGTGTGGTGTTTCATTAATAAGAATATAATAGAAATATGAGAATTTTATAAGAAAACGTGTTCTAAAAAATAATATTATTTATAACACTATAAGTACTGATGTAAGGAATCCTTCAAATCAATGTCAAAATAAAATTATGTTCGAAACAGAATATTGAACAAATGAAAATGATTAGCTAAAAACAATTTATAATTAAAAGGAATAAAATAAATGATTGATGAATACATATTTAGATCATCTATAAATCCTAATGTATAATTCGTAAATTGTGTCTTGATAAGAAATCATAATTTAATTTAGAAAAAAATGTGAATTGAAAATAGAGCATGAAAACAACATGATCAACAAAAATAATATTTCAAATATGATGGCTTCAATTTTATTATTGATGTTGTGGATTATCTGTAAAATAATCTAACAACAATTGGTACAACATGTATTTATATGTTATAAAAAACGATAATTTTTCATGTGGTTGAAATAAAACATAATAAGTCAATAGATACATAACATACATTATAAAAAATATGTGGAAATAATAAATATTCAAATATTACATATTATTTTTGGATGATGTTTTGGAATCCCACCCATCCTCATTTGATTGAGTTTTAGATGAATTGATACATAGCCATAGATTCCATCCCCTAGATACTAATGGATGGAAATAAATCTCATGGGCTTCATAATATTTGGGGGTGGATTTTCCTGTTGATTATAATATATCCAAGAAAGATAATACAAAAACTAAAACCATTATATGATGCATGATATCAATTTAGGAAAACATAAGGTAAAAAAATCAAACCAACTATATCAGAGTACCAAATAGATAACATGATACACATCAATTGTAATGCAGAAGATAAAACCAGAAGACTCAGAGATATAAGACATAACTACATATCACACAACATGCACCATTATTTAAATCCAAAATACAGATCATATATCCCAAATCATCAATATAGGAATGTGATACCTTTCCTTTACCTATGTCCTTCTCAACATTATTTTCAATAGCACAATTGTTCCAAAGCATGAGAGAGTAAAAATATAATATCGGTTTTTACCATGTAAAATCCCCACTAATTTCACTAGGATAGAACAAGTTGGCACATTAATATAAAACAATTTATATAAATGTTTAAAAATAGATTTTTATATAAAATATAATTTTTTTAAACCATATCATATTTCAAAGGGAAAAACCAAATAAATCTTTTAAAAAGAACATGTTAATATTTTAAAAACAAAAACCATGATTCGCACATGTACACTCAACATAAAAAACATTCTGATACCATTTTTGGTGGAACTTCACATCCATCACTTGTACCTATGATGGTGGTACTTCTATACCATTATCCATCCCATTAAATTTATTCCCAACCGTTTATTTACAAAAAAATGACAGTAAGCAGTTCCAAATTATTTCAATAAAACACCCTTTTATTGAAATAAATTTTCCAACACAATTTATATTCATCAGAACCAACATACGATTTAAAAATCATCATTTAAAAATTATGCCACCTCTTTCACATTCTACCAAAACAAATAATGTTAAATATTTCATAAACAATCACCAAAGAGGGGTTACATAATATTAAACACAACAAATCACAATAAATTTCAATGAAATGAATCAATATGAAAACAAGCCTTTTAGTTATAACATGAGGAGTTGAGCATGAAGCAACTTATTTTGGAATCTATGGATGGAATTATGAATGACAACTATTATTCAATGAAACTGGGTTGAATATCCAAAAATGTCCATATTTCTTGTTACCTATTATCAACACAACCATATCTCATTTTTATTATCACAAACTATACTTGATTTATCCCTAAAATACTATATCAATTAATCCAATATATATAAGAGAATTATTACAATCAAAAACTACAAAAAATGGATACTTAATAAGAAATATGACCTCTCTGGCATCACAAATATCCAATAGGTAACTTATAGCTGAAATAGAATGGTATCGTCATCTTTTTAGATGAAGAAAATATGATTTTGTTTTGAGAAATATGAATAAAGAATTAATTTGGTGTAAGTCTGAGTTACATAACAAACTTTATGCTCTAACATAAAACCATGAAAAGGTGCATCTTACAATTTGGAAAATTGGGCACCGAACAAGTTTTTACATTGTTATTCATTGAATGTTTAATTTTATGGGGGGCCTTATAGTTTGGAAAAATAGTGCATCTGACTATGTACCTATCCAGAATCCAATGTATCACTATGGATGGTTGGTTTTAGGAATTTCATGGTCTCTATATACCATGATCAAAGCATGAACCTATAAAAAATACCAAAAAATGAATAAAGTAAACCAGAATCACCCATGAATCACATAAAAACATTACATATATAAAATGCATAACAAAAAGTTTAATTACTTCAACCTGTGGTGCTACATTCCCCAAAAAAACATCCTTTACATCTCTGAAATGTAGAAATAAACAATTTTCATGAAAGATCTTATTCCATTGCTCGGTCATTTATTTATCTCATTCCCATGGATCTTCTTGAATTTGAAAATGCTTTCAAAAAAACCCATTGTATACAAATTCTTTTCCCATGTAATACATTCTCTTTCCTATCCATAATCCATACCATCAAATGATCCAAAAAATCATATGTCTCTAGGTCATTGTTATTTCATCTAATCACTATAAAAATATATTTACAAATAGTAATTTACAAATAGAAATTTTACATTTTAGTAAAAATATGCTATTCCAATAAATATTATGTTTTTTTGTATTAATTATAATTACCATATTTCATTTTTAACAATTGATTTATCTATAGGAATTGATAATTATGTACCAAAAATTAATTTATAAATAGTTATATATATTTCATTATCATACTAATACTATCATTTTTAATAACACATTAATTATTATGTAATAATATCCATTATGAAAAAAACATTTTACTAATAATATATATTGTTAATACCAAACATTCAATAATAAAATGTTATATTGATATCATATAAATAAAAACATTTTTTATATTTTTATATTAGTAACAAAATTCAATATCAATGTTTAAGGACTTATTAGAAATAATTCATTAAATTATTTTTAATTTATATTTTTCTTAAATACCAATAGGGTTTATATATTTAAATTTTGTTCGATTAATAAACATTTGAATAATTTTCTTTAAAAATTAATTACAATCCTATCAATATTTGATATATCTAAAATTATGTTTGAAACTATATATATAAAAGATAATTTAAATTTTATATTTGAATTTTATATAAATAAATTAATATAATGAAAAAAAATTAAAAAAACATATATAATTTTTTAAAATAAAATGTATAACAATACATTGTATCCTTCTCACTCAAAATCTATGATTTCTCCTATGGAATCTTCCTTGTGAACTATGGATGTACCTTCCTAGGTAGATCCTTGTCAGATCATCCTCTTATAACAAAAAACCATTCAACAATGTGAATCATTCCAATCATTGAGGAGGTTCTTGGTTGATAGATGTTTCGATGGACCTTTTAATCATGGGTTCATCTATTTTCATTGGAGACAATCTATTTCATATCCATCTTCTTCATGTATGAAATTATTTTATTCCCCTGAGGTTTTAAAATACTTCAACATCAGTATAGATGTTTTGACTGATAATACCATCATCTTAATTCGTTTTATTCTGTTTTCTACAGATAGGTATATGTGTTCATTATCTCATCAACACTCAATTTCATCAGTTATTTATGGGAATTCATAAATAAATGAATTTTATGAGCAAGATAGTGACCCAACTATGATGATCTATGATATTGAATTCAATGACACAATTGATGGCTTTCAAAATCCCAAATGAACAGAACTTTAAACATCACAAGTCTCCAATGTTCAGTGTGTGTTTCCATATATTATTACACAAATGTGAAATAGAGTTTAGTGATAAATATAAATGATGATATTCTATGACAATTTCTTCTCTAATTTGATGGAACATATCATAATGTTGTGGAATGATGGTGTTCCCTATTGTCTTAGAAAAAATGAAGCTATCATTGATGGGAAAAGTATTATTTTCATTCATTCACTATCTTGGTACACAAAAAATTGAATTTTTAATATAAAAAACTATTATGGGGAATCTGAGAACTCGCAAATTCAAAAGAGATATGACACTAAATGAATGAATGTAATTATTTATGGATACACTGAAAATTGACATGTAATTATAAAAACACTTTCAAGGGAAAATTGACAACCTGTATAATCAAAACAGATTAGCCACTAAATGAAAAAAAGAATTATTTTTTGGTAGTTTAAGTTTGTTGGATTCATTATCTCTAAATAATTTATAGGAAATAGAAGTAGATGATGTAGCTAGAACATCCATTTAGAGGTCCCCAAAATAGTAAACTAAATAGTCCCATTATTTCATATATTCTTATTTTTTGGTCTTCCTCCCACTGAATAGTCTTATCAAAATGTTTTCATGCCTTGAAATCTAATAAATTTGTTTTGTATTAGTGTCCAAAAGCATCATTCATTCCATAAATTATTTAAAATCTACATCTGGGGAATTAATAGTAAGACAATCCTTTATCATTTATTTATGCTAATGTGTTTGAAATTCCAGATTATCACTATGATAATCATCAGGGGTTTTATTGAATGAAATTTCCTTGTAAAAAGTAGAATCCTCATAGATATGAGATCCAAAGTCTTTGTAGTTAATTTTAATCTAATTCCCCTTAATTTTTAGAACTGATATTATCTACATTTGGATGGAAAGATGGAATGATTCTTATGAAACTTCTTAGTGACATTCCAACCCTTCCTCCTCCTTTTATTAAGGATATAATCACCTTAGAAATTATCTTTACAATATCTTGTAAATTTATGTTATTAGTCATCACTGGATACCTCATTGAGGTCTTCATGCTCCTCATTTGGGTGATCAAGTTGTGAATTTTCCACCTCCTGGTCCATCCAAAAATATATGCTCTCAACACAGTTAGATAACTCTAAACTAGGAAAAGCCCTTCATGATCTTGGTTCCCTTTATTCAATAGGTTCCAATTCAAGCCTCTTCATCTCATAAAAACCCTTTAATCCTATATGTCCTTTACATTATCATATTGTATCCACATAATATGTCATATTTGGAGTCATTGAAACTCCATCATCATCTACTTGGATCCCTTCCATGCCTGATGTACCCAAATGATTTGATGAATATGGAATCGTATCACCCATATCCTTGTTCATCTGCTTCAACACATCAACGACAAACGGGATACCACGTACCCCTCCAGTTGAACATCATTGACGTTATCAAATTTTTTTTGATCAACGGGCTCTCTCGCAAGGTTCTTTTAGCTTTCCAATTAGGAATTATATGCCTTATTGCATCTGAAGAGTTCAATTTTCTTGAATTTGCATCGGACTAAGAAACATAATAACACATAGAGGGTCTTTTGCATCCATAATTTATCACTGTCACCATGTTTCCTCCAAAATACATTTCAACAGATCATTAATATTCACCATCATTGAAATATGATTCAGTAAAATAACCTCATTCAGAAAAAAATCATTATTTTTTATTTTCATAGTTCTCAAATGAGCCGTTGCAGGTGCATCATAAAACCCTAACACCTGATGGTTGGGAATGGTATGAATCCCACATCGATCCCTACTAGTGAAAAGTCAAGATGTACCTGGGTGGCCAGAAAATTACTTGAAAAACAATTGTATATCCATTACTAAAATACAACAGCCACTTTTCAATAGTATTCCTCCCTAACTACAATCCAAACCAACTCCACCATCATTTTAGAAACATAAACCTCAACACATATATTTGGAGCTATAGAATGATAGACATATTTAGTTATACTATCATAAAACATGAGTCAACCTACAAGGTTACATAGAATAATGAGAATAATAGGATTCTGAAAGGTTAGTGGGAGTTATAGGAAGCTTACCTAAAATGATGAAGAAGGGGTGCCCATTTCATTTGGAAATCCTATTTCCATCAAAATGGGAACATCCAGAACTCAGTGCATGGATGGGGAGATCTCAACAAAGAGATAAAAAAGTTTTCCTCAAAATTGAAGGGAATCATGATGTGTTATTTGTCTAGAAGACCCATAGTTTCCTAATCATGTAATCCCCAATATCCAAAGATGATTCTTTCATAAGTATAAAGATGAGGATGTCTCTACCTCAACCAATTCACCATGTTTAGATTATATAGTCCCACATAATTAGATAACATTGATGATGAGGGTTCAAGATTAGATAAAACGTCAAGTAGATCTGGAACATTGGAAAAACTTAAATACACATGAATACTGAGAGAAAAAATTGGTTAGAGAGGTCACCTTGGTGGCTCGGTTTAGATAGAGGGATAAATATATAAATAAATTCATGTCAGTAATGAATTAATAAATTTTGTGACATAATTTTTTTTTTTCATCATGCATATACTTCTAATCGAAATTTACAATGAACAACACATAATACTAATGTATAAAATGCAAAATTCATGAATTGATCAGTAATAACTGTTTGAGTGGGATTTTTTATGTGTTTCATATAGAAAAATAAATTAACTCATGTCTAGAATGATTTATTTTATTTTCCCAAAATAATGATGATGGTTATCCATCAATTATTTCTTACATCTTATTCAACTATTAAAAAAATACCAATCATGTACATCCTAACAATTATTTTTTCTCTATCACCACTCAAGTAATAATAATATATTTTATGTATACCTCATTCCTAGAGAACATAAATCCAACAATAGAATTTATTAAGATAAATATTCTCTATATATTAATTGAAAAATCCAAAAAACCCAGGACATATTAGAACATTTGGATTGTAGGAATATAAGACTTTACGAAAGTGGGTAATGGAATATTAAAAAATAATTAAAAAATATGATTATATATAAGTAAAATATATGATAATTACATTAATTAACTCTTAAATTATCCACTGAAAAATGTAGGACTCTCACTTCCCAATTCTGATTTTATGTGTCATGGGATAGTGATAAAATAATGAATGGTTCACCCCTTTTGTTTTTTGGATCATTTGGTCATTACAAAATTAAAAATTGATCGAGGAACATTTTCACATTCATCAACTACATAAAAATTTTAAAAATCTTTAGTGATGTGTTGTTTATTTTTAACCTCTTTATATGAACAAAATATTTTTTCCTCTTTTAGGGGTTAACATTAAAAATTCAGAATAATGACGAGGACCAATTCCCAAGACCCAATGCGAAAAATAAAAATATGTTTACACCAATTATGAATATATTTTTTTACATTGAGATCACTCTCCCCCACACATAAACATTAACAACCACACAAAATATTAGATAATGAGTAGGAATAGAAATATTTCCATATAATGTAGATCATTCTTATCAAATATCATGCATGGTTTCAATGAGATAAATGTAGTATCAATGAAAAGGGTACGTATGATATAAAATGTTATAATAAATAAAAATCTCATAAATGTGATTTTAGTGAATTTTCTATAATCATCTCTTTCACATGATCAAACAAATTTCCATGTTGGTAATATGTCCAATGTTCTCTCAACATTTTTACAAAATAATAGTGAAAACAAATTGTTATAGAAAACTCCAAGGAATAAAATAATATTAATTTAGGTCATTGACTCCAGGAATGTTTAATTATATATAAATTAATCCTTTTAAACATATGATATTTCATCATGAATGATGGAGAATAAAATTCAATAACAAGTGACTAAAATAATAAATCTAGATTCATTTATTTTAAATTAGTACGGTTCACATTATGAAGTTAATTACTATATCATACTTACTAAATTAAATTAATTTTAAAATTAAATCATTCTATTTTGGGGTTCTAAAATTATTTGTTCCAATAATCTGAACATACTTGTAATCTATGTGTAGTAATGAATTTTTCATTAAATCCTAAAATTAACATGAAAAATATATTGTAAAAATATTTATAAAAATTATATCGTAATCCCCACGAACATTGAAATACTTTTTCAGCTTATCCACGATACTATTATTCTTCATTTACCTATATTAGAATTTAAAACATTAAAATTATAAGGTCCCTTAAATTATTTTTCAATAATAATGGCTGGGTATGTGTTCATATATCATAATATAATTTCCTTAATCATACGAATGATAATAAATAAATATCAAGTTTCCTTTAGCCAAAATCTATTAATAATTTCATTAATCCTGAAAATACCACTATGGACATGAATTATGATTATGGTGTAGATCCAACTATCTCACTATGATAGAAATCTATATTTTATGTATGATCGGTTTTGTTGGTCTACATGTCCTCCTCCTTAATTGAATGGATTATTAGTTAGTAATGGAATATAGGTGATGGAAAACCCTAATACTTGGATAAAAAATTCATTTTTTGTCTATCCCATGAACCACTCATCATTTTACTCCATTAGTGGATGTATTTTATCAAAATCTGTATTCAGATCATCTAGTTCATCAACCACAATTCCTTCTTCTTATTTTAATCAAACTTCATGTTCTTGTATGGCATACAATTCTACAATATTTATAAATAATTTCTATATTTCAAAATATTTTTCCTCATTATCCTACATTTTACCTTCTATTTCTTCTTTTGAGGGATCATTACATTCAAAATTTTTATTCCTCCTTAAAACGTAATTTGGTTCCCTCCATCAAAAATTCATAATAAATATTAGAATAATATAATACCATATATTTGGAAACATGATCATTTGTAGTCTTGGATGGATCAAAATATCGTTAATTAATGTGGTTCTCTTCTATGATTTCATCGATTCGTTGTAATACATTTTTATCAAAGTTCTACTTCTATATTATTCATATTTTCAATATAAATTCCATGAAATAGAGTGTCTCTTCCAAATTTGGATCATTTTTATGGTTACCATTGTTTTTATGAAATCTAAAATATTTATAAATAAATTTCGATCATTAATTATTCATATTAAAATTATAAGTGTTATAATTTTATCAAAAAATGGATATTGCAATAAATTTCATCTTTTTTATAATAAAAATATTCAAAAACTATAGGAACATAAAATGGAACTAAAATGAAAAGTGAAAAATCATAATATGAAATAAGATAATAGAAAAGCGTGTGTTTTTGGGGGGTACAGTTGGGGGTTGAGTGTTTCATGAAAATTCAATTTTTAAGGATAATTTCCCATGTAGTGGTTGAGAAAAATTTAATATGTACTGAATATGTGATTGAATCTTTAGGGAATATAACTTTTGGAAATTTATAATATCACAATTAAACTAAATAAATTTTCTAGGGTAGTTGTATGAAATGATCGATAACACGATGGATTGTGTTGTAATAGTCAATAGTTATGAAATTGTAGTTTCTATTAAATAAATACATTCCTAAAATAATCTATGTTGTTGAGTGAAGTAACACAAAATTAAATATAAGGATGAAGATATTAAATAATAAATCCAATGATGGGTTTTCAGCAATTTAATTCAACATTACAAAATAAATAATTACAATACATTAGGAAAGAAAACTCTGAAGATAACAATATTTCCTCGTATTCGTTAAGTTAAATTTCATTTTCTAGTTATCTCCCTAAAAAATGTTTCATTTTATCATCTTAGGTGGGTGAAATTTATCCTCTGGAAAAACTAAGGAGTTAAGGTCATCTCTCACTATCTAAGTATAGTTTACTACAATGGTGTTCAGCTTCTAAATTCATTCACTAGTAGTATACAAATAGAGGACATATTATTTAATAATGTAAATGTTATAATGAACGATAAGAATATATTTCATGCTTATCGGAATTAGAATGTTATGTAATTATAACATTCATTAACTCGTTCCTCTCCAATGAATCATAGAACCCCACTGTTGATATCACTATAATTAACGAATAAAATAGATATTGAGGACTATGGAATATAAAAAAACAAAAATTATGTTACAATAAAAAATTAGCATAATTTAAAAGAATAAAAACCAATTTTTATTTCATTATGACTTAGTTTAGAACAAAATAGGAAAACATTTCCTAAATATCCAAACATGATAGATGACTCTGATACTCCTCTTACAACACTCACGTTGGTGTAAGAAATTGACAATTTCCTAGGTCATGAACCCCCCCGATCCAAATTTTATGGGGGTTTTTAGCTCATTTAGTCCTCTAGGTTTTTATTCTTTTATATACTACATCCACCTACTTTTATTGGTAGTTTCTCTTCACTTGTCTCTAGTTTTAAAATATATTAACTATGACTAATATTCTTCATCCATTAGACTCATTTTTTATCTCAACATTGGATTCCTTTTACAACATCTATGTTGGATTTTTTGGTTCCTCAAAGAAATAATATTGAACACTGTGAACTTTTCTCTACCTCTTCTCTTCAGATAAACATTTTGTAGATTTATTTGACTCATTATTATCCAACATGTCCCCACATAAATGTTCGTCCTAAGGCTTCCAATAAGATTTCATGTAGCAAGATAATTTCTTATAGATTCTAGGGTATTGAATTGTCTATTATAAAGAAACAAAATCTCATGGTAAGATCATATATAATATTTTCACCATCCCTTTATTCATAGGTTTTATATAATGGTAAAGGGGTTTCTACTAAGAAGGGCCATAAATACACTTTCACATCATTTAGAAATTATGAGTTACGCTACTGAAGCTCGAATATAACCTTATTAATATCATGTATTCATCATGACTAGATCATGTTAATCCATATTCTCTATGGCAATGGAAGAACTTGTTGATATTTCTTGCTTTATTATTATATTGTTTCCATATAACCATATCTATTACCTCTTTCATTCAATATTTTCATTGTATCTTTATATATTGGCCTCAAAATAATAGGGAGTGAACTCTAAAAAATGGATTTCATAATTCATTATTCATAAATAATACCCATGTACAACAAAAATTTATACCATAACCTATTCTAAATCATATCATTTCATGAAACTGTGAGACATGATGATAAAACTAGATTTCATCAATACCAGATAAATGGGAGATAGTTGTATTATTGAATGACCATGGAGTATCCTCTTCCCATATTTTTAGATCTTTTTTCAAATACTTTATATTACCTTGGATGAAATATAGTAATACTGAATAATATGAAGCTATTAAGATTCAATACTGTAATGAAAGTCATGTTTCACATTAAAATGTTGATGGTTATGTATACCAATTGTAAGAACCCGGATCTTCGTTTCAGGTACGCCTTTCCTTTTTTCTGGATTTTTTGAGAAAAATAATGTTTCTGGAAATTTTTGAAGTACACGCCGTGTACATTTTGAGTACATGTTGTGTACACTTTTCCCGCTCAAATTCATGTAATGGCCATGTCCGAGCCACACACACGGTGTGTAGCGGTGACGTGGAGGTTTATTTTGGCGGAGTATGGAAAAAACCCACTACACGCCGTGTACTCTAAAAGTACACGCCGGGTACATTATTTTTTCATTAAACGGACCGAGGTCATGCCTAATCAAGTAAAAAGTCTTCTTCTAGGTCTTGTTCTTCCGAGAGCACCGGGAATCTGCATATCTTTGACGAGACATCGTTCCTCCGTCCATTCTCCGATTCAAACACCATCGATTGCGTTGGAATTGCAGCGGTCATGAGTTCTCCCTTCTTCTTGAGCCTTGTTTTCCAATTATTCATCCTTATCAAGTTATCATGGTCTGATATTTTTGGATGTTTTCTCAGATCAGCAAAGTTCAAGGGGGAATCAGTTGACGTGATTCATGTATATCGATCTCCTAGGATCGAGGTAGGTTGTTTGTGTCTTTCTGTTCAATGTATTTGAGTTTTATGTGCAAATTTCACCAATACCCCTGAACGGGGTATTAGGTGTTTACTATCTTGCCCTTATTATTTTCCTGCCTTTATTATATGCTTGTGTATAGGTAAATTTATCATGTTAAGGGATACTTTGTTGTAATTGGTGTTTTTTCCCATTATGTGTTCTGTTTACGACTTTTGGGGTCTCGTTTGCCTTTTGCTGTTACACCTGTTTCCATGCCTCGTGATTATATGTTTGAGTGAAATTCATAACATGTTTTTTGCCCTGTAGACTGTTCATCCATGTAGCTATATAGTTTTACTTTGGTTATCCAAGTAGCTCTATAGGTTTACTTTGGCCTTATAGCATTATTATGCACTGACTAGCACGAGACTGAGAGAACCCGGTGCTATAAACTATAAGGGATAGACATAGTGAGCTTCCCATGGAGTCTTAGATATTATAGACTATAGGGGATGGACCGAGTGAGCTCCCAGAGAGTCTTGGATATTATAAACTACAGGGGGGTAGGCCGAGTGAGCTTCCTCAGGGAGTCTTACTTCGTTTGAATCTTTTTTAAGAACCTTTCTAGGCTAGAGGAGGAATTTACCGAGTGAGATTCCTCAGAGAGTATGTGGTATACCTGAGGCTATAGGAGTAATTGACCGAGATATCTTCCTTAGAGAGTCTCTAGAACTTGGGCGTAAGAGGGTTAGACCGCATGATCATCCTCATAGATTCCCTGACTACTCTATACTATAATGGTAATTTACCTAGTGTGCTTCCCCAGAGAGTCTCATAATTTAGTATGACCAAACCAGAGGGGTTAGGCTCAGTGAACTGCCCAGAGGGTTGTGGTAATTCTTGTATATGACCAGAGGGTTTCCTTCTTGTTAGTTGTTGCTTCAATGCTGTTGTTGGTTGTGGATTCATTGTTGTTGTATATCTTCCTGTCACTGCTTGTTGTTTACTGTTACTATTACTGGTTAATGTACTATTACCTTCCATATACTCACTGACTATTAGGCACAGATCTTTGGGTGGTTGCCTACTAGTATTTAGTCTCACATCCTGTTTGGCCCACGCTTTTGGGCCCAAGAAGACCTTGTTGTTGCAGGTATAGAAAAGGGCAAGCGCCCTTCAACTTCTAGTACTTTATTGCTTTGGAGCAGAAGAGCATGGGACCAAGCTATGGCTTGCAATGCTGAGGATTTTATTTGTTTACCTTTCATTTGTACTTTGGATTGGTACTATTGTATTTTCCAATATTGTGGCCTATTTGGAAGCTTTCCTAGACATATGTATCATACATCATTTCATATATATGTGTGTGTTCCAGTTGTTTATTTCATTACTCTTTCGCTATTTACTTGTGTATGGATTGTTCTGTTTCCACTATTTCTTAATGTTTACATCCACTATGTAGTCTGCCAATGAGGGAATTGTTTCCCCACTATCACACCCAAGTCCCTCGCTACCAGTCGTCAGCCTCTGGTGTTTGGGGAAATACGCTTAAGTCCATGTGAACAACTAGGTACGGGGTTCCTCTGTCTGGCTTCCGGAACCAGGACGTTACACCAATGGGTCTGATAAATCCATATGTGTTTTTAAGAAGATTAAAAGGATTTTCAAATAGAATGATACGTTTTCAGTTAAAAATTAATTGTTCCTTCTTGAGGCTATGTCCGAGATTATTCATCTAATAGATTAAGACAAAAACTATAATATTTACAATAGTTGATGCAGTTATTAGTTTAGATGTGGTCCACAAGTCCCACAAAACTATCAGTGCTTCCCCACACCAATGAGGAATTATCCCTACAACCACATAGGGACTGAACATCATGCACATTCATTATCCTCTCATGTACATTCCATCCATGAAATATACATTTACACCACGATAATATATTTAATGGTTTAATAATTCTTCAAAATCCTCCAATATAATTCCCATCTATAATTTATCATGATCAAATTAAACACAACATTTGAATGAAATATCCTTTTGAATATATATCAAAAACATTACATTCAGTTTTTCTATTGTTCTAAGGAAATCAATGATCCATTTAATACCAATCAGCCACATGTATTATTTCTCCTGTAGTGAATCACCTCAAAATATGGTGGATTATTATTCTAGAACTGGAGGGAATTCTCTTCTTTCATTATTTCATCCCTTTGATTCCTTCTATCCATAGATTGAAAATCATTGACAGTAGTCTATACCAGCTATTAGTTCACCAATCGGTCAGAGGAAACAACATTGTCATCTTCTTCTTCCCTTTGGTTTCTATGATTCCTACCATGTAATATTTTATATTAACAAAAAAACTTCATAATACACACACTATATCAACTATATTCATAACAATTTAAAATTTACCATATAATAACCATCACTACACTGCATTCCAAAAATAAAAAATTTCATTTTTCACTTTATTTTTTAAAATTACAAATTATTTTGAAAATAAAATATTTTAAAAAACCATGAAATTTTTTAAAATATTAAATATGTAAATATTTGATAATAACTGTTTAAAAATAAATTTTTTACACCAAATAATAAATCAATACAGATAATTAATTATTCAGTCCTATTGGGAAGACATTTCTATCAATTCGTGTAATTTTTTTGATTGGATAATCCCTTGAAAATGATATTGAAACTCTTATAAGTGTCACTAAAACACTTATGTACATAAAACCCTTGTAATATGGTGTTCAGAAAAATTAGGATAAGTTCATATTTTTATTATAAACATTTTGGTCTCTAAAGATGAAAATCATTTCGACCAATGCAGATGAGGAATAAAATATGAATGAGGCTCCTGGATCAAAATACATAAAAAAATTTCCCAAAATGATTCAGTTATCAACCCAGATCGATATAGTTGCATGGTAAGGAACAACAAGATGATACCATTTGTAACATCCCATCCATCCTCAATTTCCTACGTTACAAAAAAATCTCTAATTTGCCTTAAGAGACATCCCTATGATTACAAATGATATAACTAAATTCCATGGGCTTCATAACAGTTGCATGAATATTATCTATTTGAATGAAAACCAAAAAAACCAAGCATACCATAACAAAACCACTATATGAATCATGATTATAATTTATTATAACTCAATGTATAAAAAATGAAACCATATAAATCATAGTGCCAAGTGGAAAAAAAGATCAAGATAAATAACCTATAAAAGGAAATAAGAACACATCTCAAATACATTAGGATGTAACTCCACATCTCTAAGCATTCACATGATCCATCTCCTAAATACAGACTAGCTATTATGAATCACCACTAATGAAATGCGATTCCCTTCCTTTATTTGTTTCATAATGGAAAATATATTTAAATGAAACAATATCACAATGATGGGGTGAGTAATGAAACATGTTAGGTTTTCCCTAAATTACACCCCAACCCAAACCACTAGGAATAAAAATGTTGGCACATTTATATAAAATAATTTATATAACATATTTTACGGAATGGAATCTATTTATATCAAAACAGAAAATTTTTATCATACCGAAACACATTTCTATCGAAAATAACCAAACATATTGTAATTTCATGGACCTCTCTGGTCCATTACATTGTGAAAATGTGGTGTTTGAGGTGTTTCGGGAGGTCAAGGTGGCTTCTGCCCAACACTTATCCAAATTTCCAATTCTGTGAACAGTTCCATCATTGAACAGTGTTCAATCAAGGAGGTTATATGAACAGTTCTATCAGTGAGGTTTAGTGAACAGTTCTATCAGTGAGGTTCAGTGAACAGTTCTATGGGTGATGTTCAGTGAACAGTTCAATCGGTGTGATTCAGTGAACAGTTCTATCAGTGAGGTTCAGTGAACAGTTCTATCGGTGTTGTTTAGTGAACAGATCTATTGGTGAGATTCACTGAACAGTTCTATCAGTGACGATCAGTGAAAAGTTCTATTTGTGAGGTTTCATGACTAGTTCGATCAATGAGGATCAGTGAATAGTTCTATCAGTGAGGTTCAGTGAATAGTTATATTGGTGAGGTTCCGTGAACAGTTCTATCACTGAGGCTCAATGAACAGTTCTATCGGTAAGGTTTTTTGAATAGTTCTATCGTTGAGGTTTTATGAACAATTCTATCGGTTAGGTTCAGTGACAAGTTCTATCAGTGAGGTTCAGTGAAAAGTGTTCTATCGGTGAGGTTTAGGGAGGAGTGTTCTATCAGTGAGGTTCAATGAACATTGTTCTATCATTGAGGTTTACTGAACAATGTTCTATCGATGAGGTTCAGGGAACAATGTTCTCTTGGTGAGGTTCAACGAACAGTGTTCTATCGGTGAGGTTCAGTGAATAGTGTTCTATCGGTGAGGTTCATGAATAGTGTTCTATCGGTGAGGTTCTAACGGTGAGGTTCATGAATAGTGTTTTAACAGTGAGGTTCATGAATAGTGGTTCCAGCTTCATACTGTTTCACTCCTTTGACATTTCCTCTGACATAAAATATATCTAAATCCTTATTATAAATTCTCTTAAAGCTGATTCAAAGGCCATAAATTGTATATTAATTATTCCAATAGATTCTGATGTTTTTACATGGTCAAACCATGTGGTTTAATTCTATCCTTTTTTAATGCGGAATTATGCGTATCTTAAACTGTCACCCCATTAAATCTCAAAAAAGGGACAAGATATTTTCCTCCCTTGTTCTTTTTCATTGTTCTCAGCTATGAGACACTAGAAATATTCATTCCTTCCCACAGGAGTTTCACAAACAAAATTTACCTCTCAGATTGGTTCTTCTCTATTTTGATGCAACCAAACTGCATCGATCAATATTTGATTTAAGGTATATTTTATCATCGTTACTTTGGGGACCATATTCTATTGTTTCCCCATTCCATATTATATAATTAAATCTCCATGCTTATAATGGAGTTTTCCTTGGGGTTTGGTTGATGCGGTCGTATAGTGGCATCCTCGGGTGGATGTAGTTGTCACGATAGGAGGATCATGACCCGTTGTGTGGATAAAGAACGTGAGAAACTATTTGAGGTAGGGGATTCGTTGCTTCCCTTTCTCTTCTGTGCAAATGTGTCTTTATCATGTTTTATTCAACTTGATTCAATAGAATTGGCATAATAAATATTTGAAATTGATAAATAAATTGATATCGATAATATGTTATTGCCTCTTGTTTTTTCCAGATTGTGAGATATTTATGCTTGTTCTTGATGGAAATTGGTAAAGAACATAAACCATGAATAATTGATAGTTTTTTTGTTAAAGATAAAGAGTCATATTAATGAATTTGGTTCTTGTTTTAATATGAAGTTAATCAAATTGGTGCAGTAAAAATGTTCATTTATTTGTGATAGCTTAATGTTAGAGTTCCCCAAATTTATAACCAACGAATAATAAATCGGTTAATCCAAGATGGATTAAAGAATTGTTGTTTGTTAAAAGATAATTGTTTGCACGATTCTGAGTTACCCTCTTTTTTGTTAAAGGACCAAGAGCCCAATTTGTGATGATGTTTGTTTTACAGCTTCTTATGTTTATATATGAGCCTGGATGGTTGTGGTAATATGTGGAGGCATGGGGCCTTTTTTTGTGGCAGAAGATAATGCCTAGAGTTGTGAGATGCATTGGTTAATGAATGTGGGTGTCAGGGAGGACACCATGGATGATGGAATAGAATGGATGTGATTGTAGGATGCTTGTTGTTTCATTTGTTTTTTATCTGCATTATATTTCCCTACTGCTCAAGGCAACTGGTCTTACATACCCCTCTTCAAAAAGAGGTGAAGAAATGTGGGGTATGCCACGTGATTTCTGTGTTTAGCTTCTTAAGGTAGGATGGGTATATGCTCTTGCTATAAGCCGAAAATACTTTATGGGTAGTAAATCTACTCACCATATTGAGCCCCCTTGTGTTTAGTAGCATAAAATGTTTTTCTAGAATGCATGGGAATGTGGGAAAATATTTCTTTAATGATTAATTGAATAAATGGTGTTATCCCATGGGGATGGAGTTGCTAGAACACAATAATGAGGTTGTTTTTTTAAGGAACAATTGACTTTGGCTGTAATGCTAATGAAATTTAATGTGGGATTTTTCATGGTTAATTAATATTTAAATAATTAATCAACGTATAGTGGAACTGATAAAAAGGGAATGATGTAATATAATAAATCTTCTTATAAGGTATTGTGCTTATAGGATACCTAGTCTTAGAAGTAGCAGCCCGGAGTCTGAGATACGTAAGTTGCAGTTGTGTCTAAGACAAGGTTATTCCCACAGTGTGGTTGTGAGTTATATTATGTTCTGTAATTTTTGTGTTCCTATATGCTACTCCACCCTGTCAGTAAGGGAAACGGACACCCCAGGGATTTCAAGCCCTGGGGGGTGTTTTTTCCAACATTCTAGTAGGAGGATGGAAGAATGACTACCCCCTTTGGCATGACTCTCTTCTCTTGGTAGTTACTTGTGCTGGCAGGGACATTGGTTAGTTTTCCCCATATATGTGTGTAGTGGGATGTAATGTCTTATGGTTATTCACAAACATATATTTTGGATATATTTTTCTATGGACTACTATAGGTGTAACGTGTATAGGTTGTGATGGATTGAGGGTCCTTACTCCGTGTATGGGCTATAATGGCTTGAGGTATAATACCCAACGTATGATACACGTTATGCAAGCTGTGGTGGATCCCAGAAACCGCCTAATTACCTTGGTGTGTAGACATGGAGGTTTTGTTGCAGAAGGTGCATATTGTGGTTCTTCGCCCTGGTCTTTGCAGGCAAGCCTTTTTAGAGAGATATGCTTAGGACATACGACGTTGTGGTGAACTGGAAAACTAGTGGGGAAGTAGTATCGAGGTACCCTTGATATTATTAATTATATGATAAATTCTTGTATGCGTTACTTAGTGAGAGTTTCCATGGTGAGGCTGGGAACTTATTCTACCTGTTTAGGTGATGAGTTAGTTTCACTTATTGTTCATTGTACATTAACATGCATTATTTACTTTTGCATGAGAGGCTTCATGGAGGATTCAACTGTGTATATTTTTATACTCACCCTATGTAAATATAAACTTATTTTCAGGTCACATGGAGAAGCTTGGAGATCAGTATGGTGTTTACTAGATTGTGGTTGCAGGAGATGTTCGGGGCTGTGGTTACTGCTATTTTTAATTTCTTTTGGGTTCTTTCAGTTTTTTCACCCTTCAGTCGTAGTACTTTTTCATGTAATTACATATGTGCAATTGGGTATCTTTTATATTTCAGTTCTGAGTTGGAGTTGGTTGGTGTCTATCTTATAACTCTCTTCCACATGTGTTCTCTTAGAGGGTAATGCCTCCGTTTTGTGTGTTTATTATACCCTCGGTGCTAGTCTCCAACCCGGGGCCTATTGGAGGTAGGAATCTGGGGTCATTATCTCCCTTATAACATTGCCAACCCAGGAGGGGTACACTTTGTGGGGAGGGGGTCATGATAGAGTGTTGTTAGAGGTCTGGTCGAGAGATATGATGGAGTTTTGATTTAGGCACAGGTGAGGTTTCCCGGGTTGGTAGGGAAATGGTGTCATTCATGTTTAGCATGTGGGGTAAACACTAGAGACCGGCTGAGACATAGGAGTTGAGGGCCCCTTATGATCTGATGTCCAGACCTTTAAGTTTACAATGTCTACTAAACAATTTGATACTAGTTGCAGGGTAGAGACCTAGGAAAGGATCATGAATCATTCTTCTTTGTGACTGTGTTTGAATGGGTAGACCTCAGGATAGGTTAACCTAAAATAAATAAAAGAAAATAATAAATTAATTAATGTTGAGTCTTCCATATTCAAGGTTTAAGAACTCTAACAGTTGTTATTTTGCAGGTATAGATCGTGGTAAACGTCCTCATCAGGTTTGCACAGAAAATGTCTAGCAGGCTAATCCAGCAGATCGTTGTAGTGTAGAGGTTGACGACGATGACACCTGGAGGAGAAAATTCCAAGAGTTTCAACTCTAGAGTCTTCAGAAGTATGAGGGATCTGTTTTAGATTCTGTCACCGAAGACTAGTTAGAGGAGTTTGAGATCGGCATCAGATCGATCTATGCTTGGAAAGAGCATTTGGGTTCATTGGTTGTGAAAATGTTGTGTGGAGCAGTGATCCAGTGGTGGTTCTTGTTCCTTAGGGATTGTGAGGAGTGAGCAATATCATGGGAGGAGTTCTGAGACAGGTTTAGTGTCGAGTTTCATTCTTCAACTACGAAGGCGTCTAGTCACCAATATCTTATTACCCTTCGACAGGGGAGCTCCAATGTTTGAGAGTTTGGAATCCATTTTAGTAACCTTTTATGATATGATTAAGACCAGATGCCAGATGTGGAGGCAAAGGCGAGGCATTTCGAGGAGGCTTTGCATCCAGAGATCCAGCGCCAGGTCACCCCATTTTTGTGGAAAACATATCTTGAGGTGCTAGTGAGGGCAGAGGTTATCGAGATGACTTTTTCCAGGACCAGATCATCATGAGAGGGGAATCAGCATGATTCCTTAGGAAGCAAAGCTATCGTCTGTGATTCTCAATTTTCAGGGCAAAAGAGTTTTAGTTCATCCGTTGGTAGGTCACACCCCTTAACATCTCGTTTGTTCAGAGGCAGCCACTCTCAGGCCTATGCCAAGGGATCAGTCAATTGTTTTTCTTGTGGTGGTTGTGGTCATCAGCAGCGGTAGTGCCAAACCTTTTAGAGTGGCCATCGTGCACCAGACACTATGCTCAAGGATCCCCCATTGAGACAGTTTCAACTGAGGCAGAAGCATCCAGTTTCACCAACAATAGATCAGCATAGGGTAGATGGGGCTGGTAGAGGACAACCCCATGATGCTCCATGTTCTGAGAGAGTAGAGAGCGGCTATGGTGGAGGTCTTCATCAGGGTTAGAGAGGTCGTGGAGGAGGTCGTGGTCATCTTCATGCTCTAGTGTTTCCAGCTCTTGGGGAGATATATATCATTCGAGGTACCATTTTCTTGTTTTCTACCATGGTGTATACCTTGTTTGATTCAAGAACGAAACACTCATTCATATCACTTACCCTTTCCAATGCATTGGGATTTGAGGTAGAGAGGCTTCCAGTGCCCTTGGCATTGACTGCTCTAGTTGGAGGTTGAGATGACTTGTTTGAAGTATGTAGGGACTGTGATCTAGTGATGGGGCAACACCGCTATTGGGTATATTTCCTATGTTTATGAATACAACCACATGTTGTCATCCTTGACATGGATTGGTTGTATTCGGTGATGGATATCGTGGATTTATTCAAGAAGAAGGCCATCTTCATTTATGCGAATGGAGAATAAGTGGTGTTTGTTAGTGAGCGAGATCCTTGGATGTGTCGTAGGCATGTTCTGTCATTATCATCCATGATGGCTAAGATGATGCTAAGTTCTTTTGAGGTTTAGGAGTTGGTGTTTTCTAGGGTCGTAGAGGAGTACCCTGATGTCCTTCAAGAAGAGGTCGTAGCATTACCCCCTCGAAGAGAGATTGAGATTGGGATCAAGCTACATCCAGGAACGTCTCCTATATCAATGTCTCCATATAGGATGGCCCCTTCTGAGTTACGAGAGCTAAGTATACAACATGATGGTCTTTTATAGGGCGGTTTTGTTCGACCCTGTGTGTCACCATTGGGTGCACCGGTTTTGTTCGTGAAAAAGGGCAACAACATTTTGCGGTTATCTTTCGATTATCGTCATTTAAAAAAAGTGACAAGAACGAATCGCTATCATCTTCCACGAATTGATTATTTTTTCGATCAACTGAAAGGTGCAAGTTTGTTCTCAAAGATCGACCAGCAGTCGAGATATCATCAGATGCATGTGAAGGATGAGGATATCCTGAATACTACTTTAAGTTGTCATCATGGGAATTATGAGCTTGTTGTAATGCCATTTGTATTGAAGAATACTCTAGACGTATTCATGGGATTGAATAATGCTATGTTCCATGAGTTCCTAGACACGTTCTTGGTAGTTTTCATCGAAGACATCCTTGTGCACTCTACATCTGAAGAGGAGCATGCAGAGCATCTACAAGCCTTTTTGGGAGTTCTTCACAACATTAGTTGTTCGGGATGTTGTCAATGGGTGAGTTATTTATAAAGATGTCTATTTCTTGGGGAATTTTGTGTCCCAACAGGGAGTAGATGTGGATCCATCGAAGATAGAAGCAATAGTGTCTTGGGTAGCCCCTAAGACAGTGTCAGAGGTGAGAAGTTTCCTTGGTCTCGCAGGCTACTACAGAAGGTTCATAGTCGATTTATCATGAGTTGTGACTCCAATGATAGCTTTGACTAGGAAGGATCAGACATTCATATGGATTGATCTATGTCAGGATGCTTCCATGTATCTAATGGAGAAGTTTGTTAGTGCTCCAGTCCTTTGTCTTCCAGCTGAGGGAGTTCAGTTTGATTTTTCTGTGATGCTTCACATCTGGGGTTAGCCTGTGTTCCCATACAATAGAGTTTAGTTGTTTCTTATGGGTCTCGGTCGTTTCATACCGAGGAACGCAACTATTCCACCCATGATCTAGAGTTGGCAGCCGTGGTGTTTTCTCTTGAGATGTGGAGACATGACCTCATTGGTGAGAACTTTGTGGTTTTCACCAATCATAAGAGTTTGAGGTATGTTTTCTCCCAGTGTGACTTGAACTTACGATAATGTCGGTGGATGGTGTTCTTATAGGAATACGACTTCGAAATATTTTATACACAGGGAAAAGGGAATATTTTAGCTGATGCGCTGAGTCGAAATCCACATAGTGATGTTGTGCGTGAATCCAGTGATTCTTGGAGAGTAATGGAAGAACAATCAGCACTGCATATTGATATAGAAGATGTTGGGGGAAGAGGTTGTCTTTTTCAAATGATGGCACAATCATCCCTGATGCAGAAGGTAGAAGAGCCCCAGTTGGGATATCTAGTGGAGGTGGTAAGACTTCATTGAGTTCATAGGACGATTATTTCTGATCGAGATCCTCATTTTACATCTAGGCTGTTGAGAGGTCTCCAACATGATTTTGGTTCTCAACTATGACTTAGAACTACTTTTCATCCTCAAAAGGATAGTCAGATAGAGCGAACCATCCAGACACTTGAATACAAGTTATGCTCTAGTGTTCTTGATTTTGGTGGATAAGGGTTAAGACGGTTACCCTTGGTGGAGTTCACTTACAAGAATATTTTTCACTCTATCGTTGGTATGGAAGATTTCTAAGGCTTGCATGGTTGACCATAACATTACTTGTTGTGTTGGACTGGGGTCATAGAGTCAGTAATTCTTGTACCAGAACTAGTGCAGAATACAACAGAGATGGTTCATGTGATTCGTGAGGGGATGAAGATAGCGCAAGATCATTAGAAATCATATGATAATCAAAGAAGGAGACACATATAGTTTAATGTTTGTGATTATGTGTTTATGAAGGTGACTCCCCATCGTGGGTAGCGACTGTTTGGTTATGGAAGTAAGCTTTCTCCCTAATTTGTTGGGCCTTTCGAGGTGTTAGCTTGTGTTGGAGTTGTGGCGTATCGAGTTGAACTTCCCCCATAGATGAGTTGGATACATGATTTTTTCCATGTATAATAGCTCCATCATTATCTTCATGATGACTCTCATATTATAAATTTTGGAGAGATCGATGTTGATGGTGATGAATCCTTCGAGAATCATCCCGTGGAGATCCAAGACTGCAATGAGAAGGTGTTGCGCGGGAATTATATCCCCTTAGTTCGTGTCTTGTGGTGACGCGGTGGAATGGAGGAGTGTACCTAGGAACGTGAGTCACAGATATGTGCTTAGTACCCAGAGTTGTTTGATGTTTATCTCTTTTCAGGTAACGATGTAACCTTTGTGGTCAGACCATTCATGTTTTATTAATGAATTTCATTTATTGATTTTGTGGCTTTCTCTCATTATAGAGGTATCTCGATGGGTTGTTGTTCAGACCTTGTATTTTTTTATTATATTTAGGTTGGTTTTGAATTCTTGAGGACAATTATGTTTTGAGTGTTATCTTTTGTAATGGCTCCGATCTCTCTGGTCCATTACTTTGTGAAAATGTGGTGCTTGAGGTGTTCTAGGAGGTGAAGGTGAGTTATCCCCAACACATAGCCAAATTTCTAATTATGTGAACAGTTCCATCAGTGAACAATGTTCTATTGGTGAGGTTTTGTGAATATCTCTATTGGTGAGGTTCATTAAACCATTATATAGGTGATGTTCAGTGAACAGTTATATCAGTGAGGTTCAGTGAATTGTTCTATAGGTGAGGTTCAAGGAAGAGTTCAATCAGTGATGTTCATTGAACAGTTCTATCGGTGAGGATCAGTGAATAGTTCTAATGGTGAGGTTCAGTGAACAGTTCTATTGGTGAGGTTCGTTGAACAGTTATATTAGTGAGGTTTATTGAACAGTTCTATCGATGAGGATTAGTAAAAAGTTCTATCGGTGAGGTTCAGTGAACAGTTCTATCGGTGAGGATCAGTGAACAGTTCTATCAGTGAGGTTCAGTGAACAGTTCTATCGGTGAGGTTTAGTGAACAGCTCTATCGATGATGTTCAGTGAGTAGATCTATCAGTGTGGTTCAGTGAATAGTTCTATTGGTGAGGTTTTGTGAACAGATCTATCGCTGATTTTTTGTGAACAGTTCTATCAGTGAGGTTCAGTGAACAGTCTATCGGTGGGGCTCAGTGAATAGTGCTATATCGGTGAGGTTCAATGAACAGTGTTCAATCGGTGAGGTTAAGTGAACAGTGTTCTATCTATGAGGTTCAGTGAACAGTGTTCTCACGATGAGGTTCTTGATCAGTGTTCTATCGGTGAGGTTCATGAACAGTGTGCTATCGGTGAGGTTCTAACGGTGAGGTTCATGAACAGTGTTCTTAGAGTGAGGTTCATAAACAATGTTTCCAGCTTCATATAGTTTCACTCCTTTGGCATTTCATTTGACATAAAATACCTTTAAACACTTTTTTATGGTCTCTTAAAGCTGATTCAATGGATATAAATCCAATATTATTTATTCTTATGTATCGGGATGTTTCTACTTGGTCAAAATGCATGGTTTAATGTGATATTCTTTGAATGGAGAATTAAGCATATCTCAAACCATCTCCCCATTAAATATTTTAAATGAGACAAGATAACTTCCTCCCTTGTTCTACCACATTATTCCTACCTATGAGATGCTATAACCTTTCAACACGCCCTATAGGAGTTTCACAATCAAATATTACCCCTCGAATTGGTTCCACTCTATTTTGATGCGACCAAGCTGCATCTATCAATCTTCGATTTCAGGTATGTTTTATCATCATTACTTTGGAGACCATCTTCTCCTATTTCTCCTTTCCATATTATCGAATAAAATCATCATTCTTCTAATAGGGGGTTTTCTTGGGGTTTGGTTGGTTCGGTCGTACCGTGGCATCCTCGGGTGGATGCAGAGGAGGACCGTGACCCAGTGTGTGGATAAAGAACATGAGAAACTGTTTGAGGTAAGGGATTCGTTGATTCTATTTCTTTAATGTGGAACTGTATATTTAGCATGTTTTATCCCACTGGATGATAATGGAATTGACATAATAAATATTTGAACCAGATAAATAAATTTATATCGATCAACTGTTTGGGCCTCTTGTTTTTTTAAGATTGTGTGATATTTATGTTTGTTCTAGATGGAAATCGGTAAAGAATGTAAAATGTGATTAATTGATAATTGATTGGATAAAGATAAAGAGGCATGTTAACGAATTTGGTTCTTATTGTAATGTGATGTTAATATAATTTGTGCAGTAAGCATGTTCATTTATTTGTGATAGATTACTATTAGGTTTCCCAAATTTAGAACCAACCAATAATAAATAGGTTAATCCCAGATAGATTAATGAAATGTTGGTTGATAAAAGATAATTGTTTCCAGGATTCTGAGTTATTCTCTTGTTTGTTTAAGGGCCAAGATACCAATTTGTGAAGAAGTTTTTTTACTGCTGCTTGCATTTTGTTGTGACCCTGGATGGTTGTGGTAATATGAGGAGGCATGGAGGCCTTTTTGGTTGTGGGAGTAGATGACGCCTAGAGTGGAGAGATGAATCAGTTTATGCATGTGGGTTTCATGGAGGACACCAGGGATGATGGAAAAGAATGGATGTGATTGTTGGATGCTTGATGTTTCTTTGGTTGTTTATCTGCTTTACGTTTCCCCACTACCCAAGGTAGGTGGTCTTACTTACCCCTCTTCTGAAAGAGGTGAAGACACATGGGGTATGCCACGTTCTTTCCATCTTTAGATTCCCAATGTAGGATGGTTATATTCTATTGATATAAGAGGAAAATACTCGATGGGTAGTACATTTACTCACCGTGTTGATCCCCCTTGTGTTTAGTAGCAAAGAATGTTTTTCTAGAATTTCTAGGAATGTGGGAACTTTTTTTGTAATGAATAAATGAATAAATAGTTTTAACCCATGCGGATGGAGTTTTTTGAACACTGTGATGATGTTGTTTTTTTTAAAGGATGAATGGGCATTAGGTTTGATTCTAGGAAAATTTAATGTGGGGTAGTTCGTGGTTAATTAACGTTTAAAGAATTAATTAACGTATAGTGGAACTAATAAAAATGGAATGAATTAATCTAATAATTCTCATTAAATGGTTGTGTGCTTATAGGATACCTAGTCTTAGAAGTAGCAGCCCAGTTTCTGAGAGATGTTAGTTGCAGTTGTGTCTACGACAAGGTTATGCCAATAGTGTGGTTGTGAGTTATGGTATATTCTATACTTTTAATGTTTCTATACATTACTCCACCCTATCTGTAAGGGAAGCTGACAACCCAGGGATTCTGATCCCTAGGGGTGTTTTCCCCAACATTTCGGTGGGAGGATGGATGCATGAATACCCCCTTTTACCCCACTCTCTTCTTATGGTAGTTACTTGTAATGGCAGGAACATTGGTTAGTTTTCCCTATATATGTGTGTAGTGGGCTGTAATGGATTGTGGTTATTCGGACACATATATTCTATATATATTATTCTATGTACTGCTATAGGTGTAATGTGTATAGGATGTGATGTCTTGAGGATCCTTACTTGGTGTATCGATTGTGATGGCTTGAGATATAATACCTGACGTATGAAAAACGTTATGTGAGTTGTGGTGGCTCCCAGAAACTACCCGGTTTCATTGGTGTGTGTACATGGTGGTTTTGTTGAAAGAGGTGCATGGTGTGGTGCATTGCCCAGCTATCTCCAGGCGTGAATTTTTTGAGAGAAATGCTTAGGACGTGCGATGTTAGGGAAAGGCGGCAAACCAGTGAGGAAGTAGTAGCTGGGTACCCTTGATATAATTTATTATATGATATATTTATGAATACGTTACTTGGTGATAGTTTCCAGGGTAAGGTTGGGAACTTAGTATACCTATTTAGGTGACGATTTAGTCTCACTTGTCGTTCACTGTGATTTAGTATTCTTTATTTACTTTTGCATGAGAGGCTTCAGGGAGGATCCTACTTAGTATACAGTTATACTCACCCTATGTATATATAAACGGGTTTTCAGGTCACTTGGATCAGGTTGGAGATTAGGATGGTGTTTACTAGCTTGTGGTTGCAAGATCTATTTGGGCTTGTGGTTTTTGCTGTTTTTACATTCTTTTGGGTACATACAGTTTTTCCATCTTTCAGTTTTAGTACTTTTTCATGGAATTACATATTTTCACTTGGGATTCTTTTATATTTCATTTCTGAGTTGTATTTGGTTGGTGTCTATCTTATCTCTCTCTTCCACATGTGTTCTCATAGAGGTTAATGCCTCCAATTTGTGTGTTTATTATACTGTTGGTGGTAGTCGCCAACCCGGGGCCTATTGGTTGTGGGACTCGGGGGGTCATTATCTCCCTTCTCACATTGCTGAACCAGGAGGGGTACACTGTGTAAGGAGGGGGTCATGACACAAATCGTTAAATTATTTCACATCCCATTTTTTCAAAACCAAACCATGACTAACAGACACAATAAACCACAAAAAGCTTGGTGTTACCAATTACGGTAGAACATCACATCACCTACACATCCCTTTGGCAGTGGTACATCAAGACCATTATCCTGCCCATTAAATTTATACACAACAATTTATTTAAAAAAATCATGCCAACACATTTTGAAAAATAATTTTAATAAAACACATTTTTATTGAATACACTTATCCAATCAATTTTTTATTCATGAAAATCAAAAACCAATTTTTAAATCCGTGTTTTAAAATAATGATACCACATTAAAATTAAAAGGAAACACAAGTAATAAAAATTTAATAAAAAATCACTAATATGGGTTTCCATGAATCCTCATATAATAATTTCATAATAAATTTCATGAAAATCCATCAACTTGGAATCGAGCATTCTAGTTCAATAAATAGGATCCAATGATGAATCCCTCTACCTTAAAAACTATTGTAGAAATGAATAATGACATGAATTATTCAATGAAATAGGTTTAATCTCCATAAACCCACTCTAGAACATTTCCCATAACATCAGCATATCAATATATCATCATGAGTGGCATAAACTATCATATATATATCCCTAATGAACAACATTTATGAATCCAAGATTGGGAGGAGAATTTGACCTAAGGAAAAATCATAAAAAAAATGAATTACCAAGACAAATGTCCTTCAATGCACTAACAGATGTAAAAATATTGTTTAATGCTTGAAGGGTAGAATATCAATAGCTATTGGGAGGAATGAAAAATGATTTAGGGTCGAAACAGATTTACAGCATGTGGAATTTGGGTAAATTCACGATTCATTATGTTTTTTATAATCTAATTTTAAACCATGTACGGTTGGATCACACGGTTAGGAAAACCATACACCGAACACGTGCTAGTCACTGCCTCCAAGAAACATTCACATATTTGTCTCTCATAGTTTAAAAACCCAGGATCTAATAGATGTATTACCTCCATTCCACTTTTCATGGTTACAATGAGGGTTCATGCACTATTTCAAAAAATCATGCTCCTTAACATGCACCTTATCAAAAGCATTTGTCACACTATACATAGTTTCAGGTAAGTGTTTGATTGTTTCTAATAACTATTCTAAATCTATAAACCATTTGAAAACCCAAAATACACTCCAATATTATTCTAAACCCTCATAAGGATCACCAAAACACATTACATACCTAAAATAAATAAAAATTTAGAAACATAAATGATGTTGTTGGTGATAGAAATATGATCATGAAGGGAACACCTGAGTGGAATGTGTTTATTTTATACTATATTAGTTTACTTTATTACGCAACCATAGAAACTGATAAAATTAGAATGTGATCAGTCAAACAACCAATGTTGTGGAAGTGGCTTTTATATCCCTTATATATTAATGTCTCGAGATCCAGAATAGTGATTTTTCATCTCCCATTAAAGGACATACGAACAATATAAAATATATTATGTTAAGTTATTTTGAAATTATCATAACATGGAATGATATCTCTCTAAAAATAAAAGGATATTGGAATGAAAATATTTGGATGAATAAAATTACTATAGAAAATGTCTTATATGTTGCTTATTAAAGAATAACAAATTGAGTGAATTGAGACTCTATGATTATAGAAATGAAGTTATACTCAACAAAAAAAGTTATCGTTTAATTTTAAAGATCATTTTGGATGATATAAATATGTGTTATAGTAAATAATAAAAAATATTTTATATTGGAGAGGCCATGGTAATTTCTTATTTAATCTATAAAAAATGTATATTTGGTGTAAAAGAATACTAGATAATACAAGGTAAACGTGGTCAAAACCACACAGTGATACATATCATAGAATAAGATATAAATAATATAAATATTCTATAATAAAAATATACTAATATAATTTAAAATTTTAACATCGAAAAAATGGTGAACAAAAATCACCAATGGATTGGAATTTAAACAGAAAAACAACAATAGATGATCTACTCAAATTTTTACAAACATATTAATGAAATGTCAATAAGTTTATTGAATTATGTAATTACAACAATATACAATTTCACATGGATGTTTTACATTATCTTCATGATTGGAACAGCTAATAACCTTGATATGTTCTATAGTTTCAAAATACTTTCCTATAAGTATGCTGGTTCATCTTTGATGAGGCTACGATAAGATAATTGTAGTGAGTATTAAAATAGATATTTCATTTAAAATAATATAAAAAAATATTTTATATGAGTGTACTTATCCATAAAAAGATAAATGGAATCGAGTGGATGAAATAAATAACATTAGTCATGTTGATATGACAGGAATTATATTGTATGTGTATAACAACTCATGAAAATATTAGTTATATGATACTAAAAAAACTATAATAACACGTAAAATTAGTCAAAAAATTCCAATGTATATATTGTTAATCATTATTAGTGGTGTAAGGAATATATAAATGTTAATCACTTTTATGTTTTCTATAGTTCATGTTTGATAAATAAAAATGGTATATGTGGGGTGGGAAGAATTGATGAAATTGTAAGGGTGTAATCATCTTAGGTTATTAAAAAAGTAATTGTTTATAGATTTTGCAAAAAAATAATCAGAAAATTATATATAATTATGAGGTCATTGTTTTTTAAAATGAATAAATGGGGAATTAAATTATCTGTGGTGATGGGTATGATGATATCATTTATTAACTATTCAAAAAACTAGAGAAATCACCTTTATTCAAAATGATAAGGTTAATTTCACCTAAATTAGTGAAAATCATCATAATATAATATTTAAAATATATAAAACAATATTGATGAAGCATGTTCATAGTGAAAATACTATTCGTGATCTGAATCAAGGATTACTAACTAGGAATATAATTATGTAAACCATCTATATGAGTTATTATATCTTTGATGAAATATCAAATAGCTAAGAATGATTCTAATCCAAAATAGGGGGTTTTGTCTATAAATGAAAAACTAAAATATATTTAGTTAAATGTGGCTTATTAACTTGTTCCTATCTGAGAGAAAATAATGTAATTGGAAAAATGTGATTTTTAGGAATTTTCTAGATGAAAATTGATTAGTGTAGAAATTAAAATTCGGTATAGTTTTTAATTGATACCCAAAGAATATAAGAATTCAATTAGATGAAAAATTTTCTATGGATTCAAAAAATGAATCAATTAGTATATAATAACATATAAAATCTGATAGATGATTCATATTATTTGAAATGGAAGTTAAGTTGAAATTTCATAGTGGTGATCATAATAAACATTTATATATTGAATATATATAGTAATTTATAATATAGTCATATTTATTTATAGCAGGTAAGATGAAGACTATTCTTTAAGGTTGGAAGAATTCTCTATGATCTTATAATATTATGATATTTGAATTGTTGAGAATCGTGGAATTAACAAATGGAAAAGTTGACCAGAAAGATAAATATAAAAAAATTTAACCCCACATCGGTATTTTCATTTGCTCATATTGTAAAAATTATTTTAAAGAAATAAATAAATGTTTTGTGAATATTCTTCTACACATAAGAAGGGGTGATTATAAATATCAATTCATTGGGAGATAAAAAATTGGGCATATAAATTATAGAAGTAGTTGATTATATTTTTATCTCACAAGAGAAATATCGAAAAACAACATTTAAAAGGGTTTTAAAAACATTAATGTTTTGGTATTTCAACTTCTAACCAGGTACATATAATACTGAACATGGTTGAAGATGAAAAAGATACTACTAGAAACCAATTTTGATGATTTTGATGTCTAATTTACAGAAAAATAAAATTTCCTAATAATGTATATGTTTCAACTATTTTTGTTATATATCAATGTAATCCTATAGAATAACATCACCTATTAGAAAACATAGTTTTGAGATTTATGTAAAACACATAAAATAATGGATTTATTATTATCAAAAATGAGGAGAATGATTTTAAATTATTTATATATTTTGATTTCACTGGGGATATTGACAACTAAAAATCCAAATCTAAGGGATATATCACTTTTGTAAATAGTATTGTATCATCGAAATAAATCATACAATCATTTATATACTGAGTTTAATTGGGGATTAATATGTGGAATAATCACATAAAGATAATTATATTATTTGGATGAAGACAGAAGGAGAATTATTGCATAGTTATATTAAATATAAACAATTCATTTAATTTGATAATCAGAGTGCCATTAGTCTACAAAGAATCCATATCAACATTCATAATCAATATCATTAATAACATTTATCATTTCAGTGAATTCAAAATGGATAAAAGTATTATAAGATATAAATTTTCTCATTCAAATGAAAGAATTTCTGAAATTCTCATGAAACCATTAATAAATGATTCCATTTTGAAACTTTTTTTTAAAAGGTATAGAAATAAACATACCCTCACTATTTTCTGATAAAATAAATGAGTTCCCTTATATATTCATTTAGGTTTATTTTCATGAGGTGATGTCATATGGATTGATAAAAATATTTCGCTATTGACATACAAATTATTTTTTGTGAGAATTATGTGTTTCATTAATGAAATAAAAAATTAAATTTCCATTTGGATGATTATGATGAAATGTAAAATCATGATATTTCTTATTTTGAAGGTTATCATTGATTTCAGGATTGTTAAATCCTATTTTATACACTAATGTAGCTCATGTAGACATAGATTTGATCATTTCATGATGCATTTATACTGAATAATTGTGTACTCTCTTCATTCATATTGCTTTTATTGTCAATAATGAGCAGAAGTGGTGGATTTTATGGAAAAATAAATCCAAGGGGAGAGATTTTTTATCCTATGTGAGGATGATGTTGTATTTGTTTTTAATATATGAAAAAGTATGTATATTAATGAACCAACATCATTGAATGAATGAAAAGATAAAATTTTTCATAAATTATTTTCAACACCATCATAAGATATTAAAAATATTCCATAAAATATTTCATATATTTAATTACTTTTTTGATGATTATATAAGGTGGAGGAAGATTAGAATAATTATTTTGACAAATTAATGAAATTTATTTGAATAAAAATATTGATGGTCATGAAAAATATATTTATGATTCTTCAAAAAGTATATTTTCAAATAATTCATTTGAGTTATCTGAGAAATTTCAAACATCGGAATAAATATGTATATTAATGTTGTTAAGTAACAAATGGGGTAAATCCGAGCCACCTATGGAGGTACAACTCAAACATAAATTGGTTCAAAGTTGTACCATGTGGGAGATTTACCAAACATTGGTATCCATGAATGAAAATTAATGCACCTACATGGGATAACAAGAAATGTCCATGAATAATTTCATAATGGGTTCAAAAGTGTACAGGGAATGCAGACAGTGTGCATAGGTGGGT
This sequence comes from Viscum album, assembly GCA_963277665.1. NCBI lineage: Eukaryota > Viridiplantae > Streptophyta > Magnoliopsida > Santalales > Viscaceae > Viscum > Viscum album. Next base: position 825,288,171 of record OY728131.1, read on the forward strand.
TCTTGGGATCCTATAAAAGAATTTTTGGTATGTCATTCATGGAATGTGTTTTTTGAACATCTTGGTGATGACCAGAGTTCCAGATTGAGTTGTTGTTGATGTGGGATGTTTTATTAAGTCATAGTCAACCAAAATGAAGTATGATATTGGAAAATCAATTCATTTCAACTATTATCATGCTAGAAATATATTAATACAACATCTACCTCTTGATTATATTAAAATCAACTATATGATCAAACCTCTATAGTGAATTCAAACTTGTGATGACACTAATGTGATGATGGAAGATATATTCAAGCTATAACATTCTCCATATTCTATGATGTAAATGAATGATTTTTACAAGATTTATTATATGAGTCTAGGCATGAAATAGAAGTATTTCATTACTAACATGAGTTGAATATTTTGATAATTATATATAAGAGGTTGATTTTAACACATTAACTCTTTATCTTCTTGTTGTCATATCATAATGAAATAATTCATATAATGATTCCACCTTGGATAAAATCCATTTAAGGATCACAAGTCCAATAAGTTATCACCTAAATACTATGATAAATTTAAGTAATACAAACAATGTCACATTAATAACAACATACACATGTAGAATCCTCCATGAAAAGTCTTAATTTCATAATTTCTATAGAAATTGTCAACCTCCAATCCACTAATGTGTCACATGATCATGTGAAGTAAATGATGTGATCACATATCTACACTAACATCACTAATGAATTAACAGACTGGTTGTTCCAAAATTTAATTTTAATTAATATTTTGAGATCATCATTTGTCTTTAAATTTATCATGGCATGACATAAAATCTAGATAATACGATACATTATTTCTAGAGGAAATGTGTTTGTCAACCAATATAATTACTTAAGAACTTAGATAATTTGTCCCTACAGTTTTATTTAAGTATTTTTACTAAAATAATGCTCCCATGTCCTTTTTAAATGTTAAAAATATGTTCTTCCATGTCATTCCTTGTAACACGAGCGAAATGAGATCCCACAAAGATACTCTAGTCAAGTGATTGAAGAATAATCCCATGATATGTTAACATTATAGGTATACTCTCTTACCAACTATGTTATTCAATAACCCTTGTAACATATACATATATATATTTTTTTAAATATTGAAGTAATAACATATCCACATCGTGCATTGAATACACAATGATCACATAATTTTATTTGAAGGAAAATACATTTTAGGAAAGGAAAAATAATCAAAAATTACCTCATGAGAATAGTTTATGGCATTTGTAAATTTAGTGAACAATGAATGGTGACAATCAATTGATATATTGTTCATATGAGGATAGATATAAGATTTTTTAGTCAATAGAAAATAAGGATCATTCATAGATCATGTAGATTCTAATTAAATTAATGGATAATATGTATTATTTTTTCAATAGGGTAATTTATTTATTGATACATGTAAAAGGGTCCTTGATTATACCAATTCAAAAATTCTTATGGATAATAAAAGTGGAGTAATGCATGTGAGATTAAGGCAATGCCACAATAGGGTCATAACTATCCTTAAAAGCGGAAATCCTCATTCAGTTTTTATAGTGTTCAATTATATTATTAATGAGTTAACATGATTATAGGACATGTTTAATATAAGAATGGGAATTTTGAATATTTATAAAAATTGATTCACTACCTCCTACTATTATATATCATTCACATGATCATTTTAATTTTGTACATTAATTACTTTTGAAAAGGGATGAATTGATTTGAATATTTTTCATATATCATTCACTATATAAATAATCAGAAATCAATTAATTGGAGATATTGAATGATTTCTTGAAGATCATTTATAATTAATTATTTTAAATTGAAAAGTTGTTGATGAATCATAAAAGATGTTCTTAAGCATGTATCATGATGTGATATACATAAAAAATTATGATAGTAGGAGGATCGTGATTTAACACTTGATAGAGAATCATAAATAGGCATTCCATGTAAGAAGAAGTGAAAATATTATTTTCATTGGGGTTATTAAGTGGTAAAAATGTAGATCAATTCACAATATGGTATTTAATAATATGTAATTTGTGGTTCATTGAATATTTTATAGTGAAAATACACAAAGTATTTTCCATGAAGATTAGTTCATGAAGAAGTTATCTATATATCAAATTTCATGTGATATTATGAATTTATTTAAAATTCAAAAAAATGAGACTCATGTCACAAATTTTTCAGAGTTAACAAATTCAAAGATGATTCCAATTACCCATGGATTCCAATATAAGTGTATTTTTTTTATTTTTTTTATAAATTGTGTGTTATCATGGGTGACCATTTATAATACATTGGGGATATTGATTCCTCTGAAATAATAATAAATATATGTTTACATTTGTGATATTTCAAATTATAACATATCCTTTGTTTTTTTGATTATCTCGGTTTTTTAAATAATGAAAAATGATTTTGTCTATTTCATGAATTGTGTTTATAATATATTTCTATGATATATTGGCTGAAAAATTCCTTTAACACTGAAGCCACATTTTATTTCGGGATTATTTTAATCCTTTATGCCTAGAATCAGAACCCCCATCCCCATCCCCATATGGTATTAACTTAGAAGTCAAGTATATAAAATATTTATATTTATAGAATTATAAATTTTATTGTTATCTACATATCTCACCTAGGAAGAAAATATAACAAAATTATTTGGATTATTGAATATTGACAACATCATTAAAAAATAATTTTAGATTTGTAGATACATGCAACCAATGTCAACTCCATTCAATTGTCAATTCCAAATTATATGGGTTATTTTCTCATAACTTTTCGATGTAGTTAGAAAAATTTCCATGGGTAGGATATAAGCTTCCACACTGATATGTCTTTTTAGGAAACTGTAAATCTTGATGTGGTCTTGGTACTTAATCTTTTTCTCTTGAACCTTAGTCATTTATGTATTAAAATCTATTTCATCATCTATGTTGGTATCTTCTAATGTTCCCTATATTGTTAATGACTCATCCTATATCACTTCATTAGATTTAAATGAATGATCTGATTTGGATTATGGAATTCACTCACCATATAGTGTGAGCATACCATGGGTGACCAATCTATGGCCATCACAACGAGTATTTATTAGTCATTCTCAGAACCCCTTCCTTTTTCCCATCAATTTTATGACCCACATATATATATTCTTATAACGAGATATACCACACAATAAGAGTCATTTTTTTGTTAGAAATTTGTATATCATAATGTTTTTAGTGACTTTGTTACATTTTTAGGTGTATATCCCATTTATATGTGTTGGTGGATGTTTTTTCATAACTGAGTATAAAAGGATGTACAAATGGAAGTTGTTTGTGTATGTCTTTTTCTCCGTGTATGGTCACTATTCCACTCATGAGTATTTTAGGAACATTTTCATCTAATATACAATCTTCCAATTCAATAGGATTTTATATATGAGTTTTCCGTGATGATATTGTGATCCTAGTTTTTTTCATTTTGGTGTAATACTTGTGTTGTCTAGTTTTCATAGATTTATTTATGGAATACTAAACTAGAAAATATCCACCCATCTTGACATCATTCTTTTTTAGGATATCGAACCCATCAACTTAATGATATACCTTATAGTTTAATGGATTATTGGAAAAAAATATCTGAAATCAACTATATGTTGAAACAGAAATACTAGTTCAGGTTATACCTATATTAACCTAAAAATAAAAATATATAATGTTTAAATTTATAATTTTATTGTAAAATTAGTTTTTTTAGAATTATTCAATTTTATTTGAAAATTAATATTTATGATTCTTCTTATATTAAATGTGTTTCAGAATTATTATCTTCATCTAAATGTTTTTAGAAAGGAAAAATTCTATATTTTAGGGAACAAATTAACTATTGATGTACAAAGTGATTTCTTATGGAAATGAATAAAATGATTTTTGTGTTATAATTATTAATAATGTGTTGAAGTATGAAAAAACCTTGTATCATAATTTAATAGATATGGTATGTGATGAAATATAAATTTTTTTACTTTTTCTTTCTATTTTCTATGAAAATAACATTCATATATATTAAATAATGCGTATTTAAAAATACACCACTCAAACATTACTATAAAAGGACACCCATCTACCCACATCATAAAAAAATTTCCATTAGTTTATTTTCCAATATCACCACAATTTCAAACCTTATTATTCATTTTTATAGTTTTATATAATCAATTGAAAATAGTGATCCAATAATAATCCTTTTCAATATTTTAAATTAGATAATGATATAGTCACACTAGAGTTTCACAGTTATATAAAATTTTATATATCTCGGGGTTTCTAGGATATCATGAAATTTGATCCCTTTTGTTTTGAATTATTTATCATATCAGTGTGTCACATAGATAACACATGTTTAGTTTAAACTATATAACAATGGCGAGATGTGGTTTTTTTTCAGAGGAATTATTTTTGATGTTTCACAATTCCAAAAACCATGTGGGTATTTCTAGTTTACTAGGTGTCTTTTTTTTGTTTTTAAGGTACTAAACTATTTGGTTCAAATATTGGAAAACATTACAAAAAACTAAATGGTTTACACAGCTATAAATTTACATATATTTCTAATAAATACCCACCATGTAATGAACCAAACATTAATTAATGAAAATTCATCTTCATCTAATTAAATGTCTTATTATGTAAAATGGTTATTGTGATTTTGGATTTTAAAATACCATTATTAATTGTGGCCAATAATAATATATTCAATGAATAGTGATCACATGATTTGTATAAATATTGGTCTTTACAAGATCCAATTTACTCAAACAGAGGATGTGATGGCCTCATCCAGTTGAATTTCTCCATACAAATCTGTTTTGTCAGAGCTCAGAAATGTGGTGGCTTCATGGGGCCTCTCCCATGACCAAACTCAAGCTGAGATTCAACAAGTTATGCTTGAACTAAACCGCCTACAGGGAAAGTGGATGTTGGTATAGATTACCACAGAAGGGATGTTATTTGAGCCACCCTAAGAGTTTTTCACCAATGCACACCTTACCCTTCAGTATTTTTCCGGAGTTATAAGGTGTAATGTAAGAAGACCTTATCATTATGATTATGTGATTTATTTTTGTATATAATAAATAATGTACATTCATTTTATTACTTTTACTTTTTATGTAGTTTTTAAATAAAAATAGTATTTTTCTTTAATATTCAAAAAAGAAAATAATTTTGAAAAAATAATGGATATTTGAATTAAATAATATTTTAGTAAAATATTTTGATTATTAAATTAATTTTTATTATGTTTAAAATATCTTATAGTTTTTAGGAATATAATTGTAATTTTTGTTAAGGTTGAAAGCAGTTTTTGACAAAACCCATGATATTTTTTTAAATGAATGGATTTTTTAAAAGTGAAAATTAACATATTTAGAAAATTATTTTCATAAAATTAATATTTTTTTTGTGATCAGAATGTCTAAATTATCCAATGGTGAATTTTTTATAATTGTTTAAGACAATCTAAATTTTAGGGTAAAAATTAAATACCGTTTAAATATATTACGTGTTTTATGACATCAAAATGTCCCAAGAATGATGTAATAAAATACTATAAACATTATATTCATCCAATATACATATTACCATTAATATAATTTGATTTAATGTTTGATTTATTTACTTTACAAAGCCGTAGTCGACCCTCCCGGACATACAAAACATTTTAGCATTTTCAATTTATTTACTTGAGGGTGTGACTCACCTCCACATAAGAAACCTTATTATTTTAAGACGTTCATAAATTGTACTTATAAAATAGTTTTTCCACTCCCATTTTTCAAAAACCATGGGAAATACCATAGGCTTATTTGTGGTTTTGATTAGTTTAATGTGTGGTGTCCCAAACCTAAGTAAAAAAAGAATTCCCTCTCCTTTCCTATATAAACAAACCCATGCTACCACATCCTATTCACTAAAAGAAGTTTAAGATTATCAAAAATCCTCCCTCCTATCTCTATAATACTTCCAAGGTGCCCCAACCTCCATATAAATTTCTCTCAATCCTCTTCCAAGCCTTTGGGATCACACCTCCAAGTAATGGATTCCTTCTATTCACATTTTATCAATGTTTTTAATATTTTTATGACCTATTTTTTTAATTATACCTATTGTGGTATGATTTTAGCCTCCCATATACTTCCCCATTTATGTTATAATAATTAGAGACACATTTTTCTCTATAAATTCCTCCCATGTACACATGTTACCATGCTGAAACTTTGTAGGGAATTTCTCTCTCCTCATTTACATTCAAGTAATTATTTTATATTATGACTCCAAATTCCATTAATTATGTTTTGGAATATATCTATATGACCCCCTTACATTCAATTTCATGTACATATGATGAGACACCCCTTTATCTCTTATCAACCATTTTCATGAATTATTATGTCACACCGTTTTGTTTTCAAAATTGCATAATGTTTTCCAAGCCAAAGCCATTCTGTAATGAATACCATGCTCATTTCTCTATCAAGGGTATTCACCATTTTCCAAATTTAATTATATATTATCTAATTTCATTTATTAATTATGCATTCCATTATCATGCAATAAATGATGATGTCTAATATATCTATGGTTTATGACCTTTGTGGTACACTTATGCCTGAAATGAAATGTTTATGAAGGGTGTGCCCTAATGGTTCTCCAATGCATGGTGTAATGATTAGTATTATGATATGTCAAGTGAAACGATGGTTTACTCATTCTAATCCAAGTAAAATGAGGGTTTACACATGCTCCATGTTCAATGATCCTTGGATCATGCTAATACTATGTTCAGTGTTCTTCCCACATTTCCATCTAATGATAATAAAGCAATATCTTCCCTTTATTTTCATGTATCTCTAACGATTCATTGATATTCCTATTTAATGTAAAGTAATTTATTTTTCACATTATGATTTGTTTACTCCGTTACATGGAATTATATCTCACCCTTTTTATGCATGTCCTCATGTTAGCCCATGAAATGCTAAGTACGAGGTAATGTAGTGGTCATGTAAATGATGATTTCAATAATGATGTGGTGTTTCATGATCTAAGTTGTTATGTAATGTTCCTAAGCCCTGAAGACACTAGAACTATTGATCTTCTATGTTTTATCAAGGTAATATTTTATGTAACAAATCATATTTAAGTGATTAACTAAGAGTAGAGTGGTTATTGTTAGTATTAGAGGATAGGTTTTTATATTTTTGGGATTTGGAATAGAAAAACCTAGTGAAGCCTTAGAGACCAGACTAAGTGTAATAAAAACATCCCTAAATTTTTTAAAGAATTTTGTAAGTGTCTTATCTATAAAATACATCCCTTCCTGGATAAGAGAATGTAAAGGCGTCTCTAGAAGAAATGTACATTGGAGTGAAAACTCTGACGAGGTGTTTCGGATTAACTCGGGGTATCCTGGTACATGACAATAGGCCTTGATGAACTCTTGGTTACGACACTCTTGGGAGATATTCTTCAGTAAATTTATAAGAATAGTATGAACCACTATTATGTAAATTTAAAAAAAATTAAAAAATAAAAGAATCTCCTATGAATATATGTTATAATGTAGGTCATGGAAAAAATATATTGAATCCTATTGATTTATAAGTTAATGGAAAAAAGTTATTTATAAGTCCTCTATTTTGTCCATGGATTACCCTTTATTTATTACCCCTAAATATCATTTTATTTCAGCTATTGGTCGGTAAAACATGGACTCAGGCTAACAACCGATGCAATGACCAATGTGATGACTATTCTAATGAGATGCCCAATCCGAATGGTGAAGGAATCATGATATTTGTCATGATAGTCTCTTAGTTGACTCAATAATTGAATTTAGACATTGGTCAAGAGGAATAATCAACCCCACCTAAGAAAGAACAAGTCGCAATCAAGATATTCATGAGGCAATGGCCACATAATTTTAATGGATCATTAGATCCATCAATGGCCAAACTATAGATCAACTCTATTAAAAAGATATTCTATGTCCTTCAATGTTCTGGAAAAGTGAATATTCTTCTGAATACATATCGCATGGATAGTGAAGCCAGTCAATGGTGTACCTTGATCACAAATATGAAGCCTGAGTAGGAGATCAAGGAATTCGAATGAAAGGATATCATGAAAATATTTTTCGATAAATATTTTCCTCGAACACTCTGACTTAAGATGTAAATGGAATTTCATTCCCACAAGTAGAAAGATGAAGAATCCATCGATGTATACATGTAAAACATCCCATGGATTTCACTATACACATTTGGCTTTGTCATTACCCGCCGAATTCCTGGTTGACCACTTCTTCGGTGGGCAGAAACCTAGCCCGTGGAAAGCCCTGGCGATACGTCACTTTGACAATTTTGGGGAAATTTAATAATTTTACATCATGGTCAAAATGGAGATCAGATAATCTCAAGAGTATCATGTGGATAATAAGTATAAGGCATGATTAAATTGTGGTCGTTTGATGAATAAATCCAATGGTTCTTTGAAAACCCAACACACACTTGTCAATGGTGTGGAAAGAAGCACCCTGAAAATTTCCAGAGGTGGATGAGGAAATACATTTAGTATGAAAGAGATAGGCACCAAGACATTAACAACCAACAAGAAAAGAATACGGCTGCATCATAGGTGAGGAAAACTCTATTTGATCCTCAACACATTTTTTTACATCAATTTCAATGAACCAGGGATCCTTTCAAATTCATTCTCTAATCCAAGGGTTTTAGGAGGAATCAAACCACCTCCAAGGTAGAAAGGGATAGCTCTTTCCATCACTACTACTAATGTGAACCCCAACAAGATTATGGAGGTTTATTCATTGGTCCCTAGTCCTTCGGTTCTTTTGGCCTTACCTTCTCCAGGTCCATCTTCCCCTGATAGCAGTTCTGATACCACTGAAAGGGTTATAGCCCCTTCTTCTTCCACATCTTACTCTCCTTGGGATCATTTCCATCAGCCTCCTTCCTTGGACCTACTCTTGCAACTGGTCATCCATTCACCCAAGGAGGTATTTTCCAATAGGGACAGTGCTTATTTTCTCCCAGGTAAAGGGAGGCTCTTAGTGGCTTCTACCCCGAAAAGCCTGCTTCTCTAGAAGTCTGCTCTGCCAATGCATATAGAGTACGTAGAGGATCGCAATCAAGGAATCATGAACAGATTTCATCAACTCATTTTTTTCAACGCTCTGAGTTTTTAATAAAAACCCAAGACACTCTTCCATTAATTACTCATCTCCTCATCTGGAATGCCTGTTGGGTAGGTGCCCATGTAAATTCGGACATCCTGGCATCTGAAATATCTAAACAAAAAAGCCGTAGTTGCGGCCTTTGATGAGCACAAACAACATCCCCAAAAGATTAGGGATTTCTCTAGAAATCTCAGGATACAAGGTTATATGCATCCATATCCTTTTAATTATAAAATATGGATCTTCTAGATCAGGAGCTATAAGGTGGGCCTAATCCAAGCTAGAGATCAGTTCATTACTACCAAGGTGTCTAGCGACCTTCACACTTTTTTCAACTCCTAAGTTTATAGGAGCTACGATCATGGTGGTAGAGAGGGTCTCTAGAGGGACCTAAACGGGTTTGATCCTGGTTCGTAGTCATGGCTAGTAGGGGGTGATATTAATGTTGTTGCGGATCTGACGGAACACAAGGTAAGGGGGCAGTTCCCTCAAAATTCCAGCCTCGACATCAGTCTCATCATGGTATGGAAGAGTCTTTCGGACCTCAGCTATCTGGGTGACTAGTTTACCTAGTGAAACAACAAATGGGGGAATCATCTCTCATGGAGCTGACCAGATAGGTGCTGAGGTAAAATGCAGGCCATCTCCATATTATCCAGCTCAATGGTTACTCGCCTAGTTCATGGTATTTCAGACCAATCCCCCTTATGGTATCTCGGTATTCTTCGAAAACTTGCCATGACTGCTTCCACTGCAGTCAGTTTTGGACCAGAAAAATGGGAAACCAGGAACTGGTTTGGGTCTCCTGGAATCTGGCAACCCAAGGACATACATGTATTGCACTTCATAATAAATTGATGAGATTCAAATTGAGTCTTCACGATTGGTAGAAATATTTCCACCCATTGGATGATGCATTAGAGATCATCATTAATGAAGTTGACGACCATGAGAGGTGCCTGGAAGCTCAGTGGGATGAACAAATTTTCGATGAACTCTTGGGGAAAATAGACATTCTAGAGAACATGCCCCTGAAACAAGAATGACTGGCTAGGGTGGGGGAAAGGATCAAATGGCTTAAGGGGGGAGATAAAATCACCACATATTTCCAATCGTGCATCAAGGAAAGGTGGAGTATGGTGAAACCAAACATTCTCCTGGATGATGGATCCTACGCAGATGACAGGAATGTGGTGGGCAGCCTGGCCAATGCCTTTTTCAAAGACCTTCTTGGTGGTCCAAATGAACTTATGCCTAATGGTTACCCTGTACAGGAAACGAACCTGTTAAATGTTATTCCCTCCTCAGTCTCACCCAGGGACAATGAAATCTTGGGTTCTATTATGGGGGAGAAAGATATTCTAATCGCCAGGATGCATTTGAACCCTAAGAGTGTTGTAGGTCCAGATGGTTTTCCTATCTCATTCTACCGATCTTTATGGGACATTGTGAAGAAGGACATAGTGGTGGATGTGAAAGACTTATTTATAGTTGGGAGCTTACCTCAGGTGTCTAGTGCCACTATGTTGGTGCTTTTTCCTAAATCCATGAACCCATCTTCTATCTTCCATTATAGACCGATAAGCATGTGCAATGTACCATATAAAATCCTTTCTACCATTATTAACTCCAGGATGTATAACCACATTCCTCGGTGTGTATCCTTGGAACAAAATGGTTTTTTCAAGGGTCTCTCCATCTAAGAATCCATAGCCCTTTCTCATGAGATGATTCGTGATCTTAACAACAAATCTTATGGGTCTAATATAGCAATAAAACATGATATGAACAAGGAATATGATCGGATGGAGTGGAGTATCATCAACAACATGCTCCCAGGTATAGATTTTTCTATTGAAAATATTGATATCATATTCTATTGTGTGAGATCCTCCTGGTTTTCTATTACTTTCATGGGGAAATCACACGGCTTCTCTAAGTCTGTTCGCGGGTTGTGGCAGGGTGATCCGATTTCTCCGAGCATATTGATTTTAGTCCCGGATGAGCTTAGTCGTCTAATTCACTGGAGTATTACTACTGGTGAGATTCAACTGTACCAGAGAAAATAGAACCTCCCCAGAGTGTCTCATATCATTTTTATGGATGATACCTTCATTTTTACAAATGCCTCAAGTAGATCCCTTGGCAGCCTGAAAAAGGTGTTGGAGGATTATAATCACTGGAGTGGGCAGGCCATCAATAACAACAAGAACTGCTTCAATATTTCAAACAGGTGTACCTCCATGCGATCTACTTCTATGAGCATCATACTAGACATGCAGAGAGGTACTCTCCCAATGAAGTACCTGGGAACACCCATTTCTATGGGAAGAATTTGAATCAGTGAATTTGACCACCTCCTCACCATGATTACTGACAGGGTGCTAAATTTGAAGAACATGCACATGTCCTTTGCGGGACAGATCACACTGGATAATTGTGTTCTCTTGGAGACTCTAGTTCATGGCCATTCTGCTATCAAGGTATTGAAATCAGTTATTAAAAAACATTGATAGAATCCTTGCTCGATTCATCTGGGACCTCGTTATTGTATGGAAGAAGCACTACTCCGCATGGACCAAGATGGCAGGTCCAGTCTGTGAACGAGGTATAAACCTCCATAGCATGGAAGACACTGTTAACTGTATGCCTGAAAGTCATGCATGGGGCATACTATAACAATAAAATTTATGGGGTAAGATCATCCACATATATTCCTCGGGGGACCAGGCTCTAGAAGAGGGCCATGCCTCGTCTATCTACTCGGTGATTGGTCCTCTTCCATATACCCTTCGCCTACACTCATACTGGCTCGTTGGGAGAGGCGATTTATCTTTTTGGAACCAAAACTTGTGTGGTAACAGAATAGGTTTTCTAGGGTTTCCTGTAACTAACAAAACCTTCAGGGAGGTGAGGTCCTTTCCATCCTTCACCGTGGTGGTTCTGACAAGGGAGCAACACAAGTTTTTCAACCTCATCGATCTGACTTATGACCCGGACATTTATTTCTTCACTCTAGACTCCTCGGGATCCTTCACAATAATGGACTTCCAGCAAGATTCTAGAATTATAGATCAAGATAATGTGGACACTTGGGATGAGGCTCTATGAGTTAAGGATATCACCACAAAACTAAATTTTCTAACATTGAGGATTCGGAAAATAGATATCCAGAGAGATGAGAATGGAAAGTGGTGTGGGGATAGCATGGCCTCTAGGTTCATGTGATTTAAAACTCACAGTGAAGAATGTGTGGACCACATTTTCTTTGAAAGAGAATGGGTACATGAGGTTTGGACCTGCATCGGGGGTTCCAACACGATATTAAAAATCAGCATGTACGTTCTCCCTTTTCTAGATGGTTGGTACCACGGTTCTGAAAACATCAGCCTTGAAATATTAGCCCATACAGTGGTGTTTCATGCGGGCTGTTGGTGTCTCTTGATGGAGAGGAACAAGCTGAGATGTGAGGGTACCAGCACTTCACCTCGTGCTTTTATTTTCTAGATGAAAAATCTCTTATGTGACTTGGGTAGGGTGGTTCACAACTAGAGGGAGGCACCATCTCTCATACGGTTTCAAGCAATGGAATTAGAGGTGCCCACGATCTGTGGGGACATGGGTAATTGGGTTCGTTATAAATCTCCATCTAGAGGGTTAAAATTGAACACCGATGGCTCGTGCATTCAGGGTAATATGTGAGGAGGCAGGGTTGTGCGCGACAACAGTGGGTCGGTGTACCTAGCCTTTACGGTTAATCTCGGTCATGGCTCATCCTTACAGGCTGAGGCCCTTGCGCTTCTTTACAGGCTCCTCATATGTGGCCAGAAGAATCTGCTCATCAAGGAAGCTGAAACTGACTCATTCCTACTTCACAAGTCCTTCCTTGATCATGGAATATCTACCTGGTCGATCACCGATGACATCATGAAAAATAGGCATTTACTCGGCAACAACATCAGAGTGGGTCACACTTGGCTGGAGGGAAGCAAAGATACAAAACACCTGACATCTCACATAATCTCAGGCCCAAAGGATGTATTTTTTCACTCTTTTTCTAGATTTAATCCATAGGGTGTCAACTTGGTTAGAGTGGATGCCCTAGGTCTCCACTATTTTTGACCTCCTTATCTCTCGGCTTCGGGGGTAGGGGACATGCGGTTGCTCTGTGATGTTTTGTGAGTTTTGGCATTTTTATTTAATAAATATTCACATGATGATGATGATGATGATGATGTCATAATAGGTTTATTGAACGACCATGTGCACCTAATTATACTTAGTATGGTGGATTTTGATTAAATCCACGACATGGATTTCCTTTTGTTAAATAGATCCAAAATAAATTTTCATGAGTGGGAAATCACTCTCTATGTTGAGAATTGACCCCCAAATCTATACGAGTTCATAGAAGAAGATGAATCTAATTTATAACCATCATCTCCTGTGTGGATATTACTTCCATATGAGCACACGTATCTCGCTCAGACGATTGAGTAAATGGAAGCAACCGTCCTTGAAGACATGCCTATTGTGAGATAACTCGTTGATGTGTTTCATGAGGAATGGACTGGTCTTCCTTCTATAAGAGACATTGAATTCTGAATTGACCTTATACTAAGGGAGTTTTCAATATCCAAGAGTCAATGTAGAATAGATTTTGTGTTTCTCGAGGAAATGAACAAACAAACACAAGAGAATCTGGATAATGGTTTTATAAGCCAAAGTGCTTCACTATGGGATGCTCTTGTCCTGTTCACCACGAAGAAGGATGGTCCAATGTGACTTTTCATTTGTAATTGTGATATCAAAGAAATCACGATAAAGAACAAGAATCCTCTTCCTAAAATTGAAGACTTGTTCGATCAGCTATGTGGAGCACAATACATCTCTATGGTGGATCTGCGGTCAGGGTATTACCATGTAAGGGTGAAGAAGGAGGATATCCCCAAGAATTATTTTCATACAATGTACAGGATCTATGAATTCATAGTAATGCCTTTCAGAATCATCGATGCTCCAGAAATCTTCATGGACTATATGAATAGTGTTTTTTGAGATTTCTTAGACAGATTTGTGGTAGTCTTTATAAATGATATTCTAATATACTCCAAAACCAAGGAGGATCTTGAAGAGAATATAAGAACTCTACTAGAGACCTTGGGAATGGAAAAACTCTATGAAAAGCACAACAATTGTGAGTTCTTACTGAATGGGGTATCATTCATGGGTAATATTATCACAATCAATTAGATATCTGTAGAACACTATAATACAATAGCAATCGAGGGATGGCCAAGTCCATCATCGGTAACTGAAATCTATAACATCATGGGATGACATGAATATTAATGAATATTTGTGAGAAATTTATCACGATTGTCAAGAAGTCATACAATGCTAACTCAAAATGGAGTAAAGTTTTCATGGTGTAATGAATGGGAAGAGAGCATGAAGGAGTTAACGGGATGGATTATCACTATTCTCGTGCACACATTACCCTTGAGTGGAGTACTGTTTGTGGTATTTAGTGATGCATCAATGAAGGGTATGGGTTTTTGATGATACAGAATGATAATACAATAGCCTACCCCTCAAGGAAGCTGAAAATCCATGAGCAAAACTATCCCACACATGATTTGGAGTTGGAAACTGTGATATTTGTTTTGAAAATATGGCAGGATTATTGCTATGGGGAGACGTTTGATACATATAATAATCACAAGAGCATCAAATATATATTCACAAAAAAAGAGTTTAATATGGGCAAATGAATATGGATAGAACTCATCATGGATTTTGACTTCTCAATACACTACCATCCTGGTATGGAAAAAGGGTGGATGATGCTTTATGTAGTAATGATCCAGAATCATTATCAATGATGAGAATTGAAATGCATCCAATTATATTAGATTGGGAAGGATGACATGGGAATAATTAAGGGAGGAAAATCATCAATACTGTCTCAAATGATTTCTCAACCATCCATCACGGAGAAAAAATGATGCTCAATGAAAGGATGAAGTAATTCTAAAAAGTGTGGAAGTTATCAAAAATGGGAAATCCTCAGAGTTCATGGATGACAAGGATTAAATAGTAAGATTAGGGTCATGCTTATGTATACCATCCAATACCCTGATAATGAAAGAGATTATGAATGATGCACATAGCTTAACATTCTCTATTCACATGGGGAGCACAGAGATGTATCGAGATATCCAAGAAAAATTTTGCTGGGACAATATAAAATGGGAGATTGTGGAATATACCTCAAAGTGACTAATTTTTCAGAAAATGAATGCTGAGAGGAAAAATTATTAAGGAATGATGCAACAAATACCCTTACCAAACATGGATGTGGGACAACATTATAATGGAATTTTTCACTGGATCTTCAAGGACATCCAGAGGAAACAATGCTATATGTTTCATTGTGGATTATCAAACAAAGATAGGTCACTTTATCGTGATTCGATAAGACTTCTCATTGGATAAAATTTGCATTGATTTATATCAACGAAGTGGTAAAGAATCATGGAGTGACACTATCTATTGTATCTGATCGTGATCCTTGATTAACCTCGATGTTCTAGATAAGTCTCCAACATGATCTATGAACTAAATGGAACATCAGTACAGCCTATCATCCTGAAACTGAAGGCCAATATATGTAAAGTATTCAGATATTAGATGATATGTAAAGATCATGTTCTATGGAATTAAAAGGAGGATGGTTCCAACTTCTAATAATGGTTGAATTCTCCTAATATAACAATTTCTACTCAATCATCTGAATGGTACCATATGAATCCCTTTATGGGAAAAGGTGAATAACACCGACGTGTTGGGATGAAGTCGATGAAAAATATCTGCTATGACCTGAAATGGTTGATGGAATGGTGGAGAAGATGAAAACCATTCATTATCATATCAAGTAATCCCAAATTCATCAATAGAGTTATCCAGATAACCATCGATGAGACCTTGAGATCAATGTTGGGGACATGGTATCTCTATACAAATCTTCGTGGAAGAAGATTATGATGTTTTTAAATAAAGGGAGGTTAAGTACTAGGTACATTGGCCCCTTCAATATTCTTGATCGTGTAGGGGTTGTGGCCTATAGACTAGAAATTCCACCCACCATGGTCAAAGTACTTGATGTCTCTAATGTATCAATCTTATGGAAGTTCATTCCAGACCCTTCACATGTACTCTCTTTATATGCTGTATAATTATATGATGATATTTTTTATGAGGAGAAACCAGTGAAGAACATAGATCATAGAGAAAAAGTCTACAAAATAAGACAATGCCCCTTGTTATGGTGTTGTGGAGAAACCACAAGTTTGAAAAACCGATGTGGGAATCATAGGAAGTGATGATGCAGAGTTAGCAACATCTGTTTTAGTGTGGGAAAAGAAAATTTTGACGGAGAAACGTCTTAAGGGGGGATGATTATAACAACCCGAACATTTATTAATAAAAATTCTTTTTGATCAAAATATTGTATTATTATGTAAAATGATTATTATGATCTTGGATTTTAAAATACTGTTATGAATTGTGACCTTTGATAATATATCCATTGAACATTGACCACTTTATTAGTATAAATATAGGTCTTTAGAAAATCCAATTTACTTAGACAACAGAATGATGGACTCATCTTGTTGAATTTATCCATACAAAGCTCATTTTTCATAGCATTGAAAGGAGGTGTCGAAATTGAGAATCACTCTTGAACAATCCCATGTCGAGATTCAATGCATTAAGCTCTAACGGAACTGCCTACTGGAGATGTTGAAGTTTATAGCGATTATCACCTGAGCGATGTTATCCGAGACACCCCAAAAGTATGTCACCATTGCACACCATATCCATTGTTCTTATGTGGGGTTCATAAGGGGTTATGTAACAAGACCATAACACTATGATTTTGTGAATTATTTTTGTATCAAATAATGAATATACATTCCTTTTATTTTTGTTACTTTTTAAATAGTTTTTATATCACAAATATTATATTTAGTTAATATTCAACTATGAAATCTATTTTGATAAATTAATTTTTTTTGGAATTAAATAGTAGTTTTAAAAAATAATAATAATATCAAAATAATTTTTATTAAGTATAAACGATCCGATAATTTTTATGAATACAATGATAGTTTTTATTAAATTTTGAAAGATATTTTGGTCAAAACCCATGAATTTTCGATGAATGTCAGTTTTTTTTAAAAGAAAAAAAATTATTTTTCTAATTATTTGAAAAAAATTAATATATTTTTTTGAAATCTGGATGTCTCTATTATCCAATATTTAGTTTTCCATAATTTTCTAAAACAGTCGAATTTTTGGGTTAGAATTAAATACCATTTAAATATATAATGAGTTTTATGACATCTTAATAACCCAATAGTGATGTAATAAAATACTATAAACATTATGTTCTTCTAATATGTTTTTTACCATTAAAATAATGTGATTTTAGGTTGTTATATTTATTTTACAAAGACTTAGTGAACCCTCCCAAACTGATAAAACATTTTAGCTTTTTAAATTGATTTCCATGAGAGTGTGACTGACCTACACATAAACTACCCTATTATTTTAAATATTTCGGAAAATAGAATGATTAAATATTGTTTTAAACTCCACTTTGGAAAAAAAGAAAATAAATGGGATGGAATTTGTTTTTAATTAGTTTAATGTGTTGTCTTCCAAACAGATGTAATAAATAATTTTCAATCCTTTCCAATATAAACCCACCCACACTACCACTTCCACATCAATCAAAGCCTTTGTAGTTCATTCAACCTTTATCCTACTCTCTGTATAATCCTCCCAAGGTGTCTCAATATCCCAGGAATACTCACTCAAGCCTCTCCCAATCCTTTGGAATCACACATCCCAGAAAGGTATTCCTTCATTTCTCATTTTATACATGTTTTTTTAGTATTGTTATGCCCATTTATTTTCAATTATAAATTATGGGGTATGATTTCACACCTCCCCCATACTATCTAAATTATGTTTTAATGATGAGATACCCATTTTTACCACATTAATGCCTCCCATGTACACCTGTTACCCTGCCAGAATTCTGTAAGGAATTTCTCTCTCTTCATTTACGTTGTTGCAATTTTTTGTATTATGAATCAAAATTCCATTACATATGTTGGGGAATGTATCTATATGACCCCCTTACTATCTATTTTCATGTACATGTAATTAGACACCCATTTATCTTTTATAATCCATTTTTAGGAATTTTAATGTCACGCCATTATGCTACTAAAATTGCACCGCATTTTTTAAAGCCAAAGTCATTGGGTAGTGAATACAATTCACATTCATCTATCAAGGGTATTCATTTTTATACAAATATACTTGTTAATTATATAGTTTCATGTATGAATTCTAAATTACTTTATCATGGAATAAATGATGAGTTTTAATACATCCATTTTTTATGATCCATGTGACACACTTATACATGAAATGAAATGTTTATGAATGGTTTGCTGTGAAAGAGCTCCAATGCACTGGGTAATGATTTTTATCATGATACATCTAGTGAAATGAGGGTTAAAATATTCTTATTCAAGTGACATGTGGGTTTACTCATACTCTATGTTCAATGACACTTGGCTTATGTTAATATCATGTTATGTGTCGTTGCCACATTTCCATGTTATGAAAATCACATTATATCATGCCTTTATGTTCTTATTTCACATATTATCCATTGTTATTCTAATTGCCTATCAAGTATTTTATTCATAACGTTATGTCTTATTTACTCCATTATAGGTCTTTATAACTCTCCCTTTTTTATGAAAGCTGTCAGGTTATCCCATGAAATGCTATCTACGAGGGAATGTACTAGTCATGTAAAAGATATATTAAATAAAGATGTGGCGATTCATGTTTTAAGTCATTATGTAATATTGTTAAGCCCCAAAGACATTAGACCTCTATATATTATATGTAGTATCAGGTGGTGATTTTATGTAATAAATCATGTTTAAGTGCATAATAAAGAGTAGGGTCGTCATACTCCATGTATTTAACGGAGTTTAGCCTCTTATTTACAAGCTAACTAGGTTGGTCTTAGGTTTACCCCCATATTCTCCCACCTTCATCCATGGGTTTTCATATAGATTTAACACTTGTTTGAGCCCAAATGGTTTAGTTAAATTGATTTTTTTTCTTTTTCAATATTTATCATCCTTTTCATTGTTTTAACATAACTTATGCTTCCTAGGTTCCATTGTTTTGTAAATTTCAGGTTTGGTTGGATGTAGAATAGTGTATATTAATTTAAAGGGATTAATGATGTCATATACATCCTTTTTTGATCACTTTCCACAGTAATTAAAATATTATTCTAATTTTTCAAGAACGTATTCCTTTGTAATAATTTTTAATATAATATACTCAATAATTTAATTTCATTAAAATTTATTATATTCCATTTTAACTATTACTATTAACCATGATGGGAGTTGAAAATAATTTTTCTAAATTATATCAAACATATTAAATGGTATTATATGGTTTTATGTTGTAAATATTGAAATTGATGGTATTTAATTTCGAAATGAATATTTTCACAGCCCATTTTATACTTTTTTTTAAATTAAATAATGTCATATAAATTCTGATCAGTAAAATCATTGATTTATAAATAATTTTCAATGAGGAATTCTTTTTATGTTATTTTTAAATATATATTTAATTATATGAAATATTGATTTGGAATTATAAAAATATTTTAAATTCCCTCTTAGAAGAAAAATATTTTCATTAAAATATTTCTCAGAATCATAAAATAAAATAAAATATTTAAATATTTAACTCTATAATTACAATATATATATAAATAACCTTATTTAAGAAAGAGGTAATTTCCTAGGGATTAATGTTATGATTTTCAATATTATTGGCTATGTAACATATATTTAACCAATAATTACATAAACTGACATGATGTTTTGACTTTAATGACATAAATGTACGAACATGGATAAATATATGAGAGATTACATCTATGTGTGGATTTTCAAGAATGAAATTCATCTATAATTATGAAATATATTGAATCCATTAGCAGTGAGAACTCTTGGGGTAACTAGGATAACTTATCAAACATAACTAGAACTAAAGACACTAGATGGTTAATCTCTCAATGTTTCCAATAACCATATTTGGTTCACGAAATTTAATATCTATATATAAGGTGGAGTGATGGTCGGTTCTATCTATCCCTCTATCCTCTACCACATTAATATAAGTCCTATAAATTCTATTACTCATACAATAAAATGAGAAGATATGGTTTTATTAATGTCACATTGACACTAATTAGTATGATGATTTCATATGTTTATTATAATTTATTCATTAGGTACTCATGTCGATAATAAACATTACCATATCCTATGAAATATAGACTCCCCTCATTGATATTAGTATAACCAGTGAATAGAATATAACCCTAGTATAATGAAATTAATAAATTATAAAAATCATGAAAAATATATTATCATTCTTGAAATTAAAGACACATCCCAAATTTGAAATTCATTATAATAAAATGAAAAAATAAAATGAAAAATAGAACTTTTATAAAAAATTATAACTTTATAGATGAAATAAATTCTTATTTTTCACTATAGAATGGTTTTCTAAAACCATCCTTTTATGATGTCGAGAGACCACCCCACACCCTTAGTAGGTTAGAATGGGATCATTATCACCTTTGGTCATCTGTCATTACATAGTATCCATCCTCATCTATGAATTTGTATCATCCAATTCCTAATATATTGTTTAAAATCTTTATATTACTTCCTACAATTATCAACCATTTTAACTTGGTTAGTAACTATACAATTGACCATTGATAAAATTTTATATGAGGGTTTGGACATGTATTCTCACATATTATCAAAAATGTTTTCAATATTTTTATCCCACATAGCTTATGATCCTTTTATTCTGTATTGACATGACTACATTTCAGTAGGTGAAATAACACATTCATGATATTTATAATATTTCCCCATATTAAATCTAATGGCATGTGGAAATCCCATGTAGGATAATGTTTTTAATTTTATAGTAGTAAAAAACCCTATGGTATGGAAATCACATCAACATCATTTAAACCTTTATGTGACTTATAGGTGTATCCTAATGGTATTGATATATATCCTTATTCATGTTTTAAATTAACCTTACACATCCTTTAAAAAATGGTATTACCCATAAGAATCTCAAATTTACCATTATGTAACTTGTTTATTCTAAATTAATGGATTATTTGTAATATTATTCACCATGGTAAAGCCTAGAATTGTGTTTATTTATCCTTTCAAGGATATGGTGTTTTCTTATATACCAAACTAGTATCCACAATAATTAATTACATCCTTCAAATATTCCATTAACATACTCTTCATAATATAGTGAAAACCAAATTCCATATATGATTGAGTCATTCATTTATTAAAATTAAAAATTGTACCATGAAACCATTCATGCCACAATCCCTTCATGAGTAGCTATGACCATCACATTGTGCATCATAATTCCATAGATCATTTTATAAAACATGGGAAAATAATTGACCAACATTAAACCACTTTTCATCATTTTTATAACTTTAATTAACTAAACCTCCCTTTCATTGAATTTTGATATTGATTCTAGATAATATAGTGGAATCAAGTTTCAATAATTGTTAGACATAGTAGTTCTATGATGTCTTAGCCATTGAAATGATTTATTGTGTGTTTCACATAGAATAATAAGTTTAGAAGGAATATTTTTTGGGATTTTACCTATGATGAAAATCATTTCATTAAAAATAATCAGTTCCACCATCATGAAATTTTATACATCATTTTTATTATAATTTTAACCCTTCTATAGTTGTTTTCTAGTAATGTAATTTTTATGTAGTATTTGAGATGAAAGATCATAGATGAAACTAGTTACACATCATTCTAGTGATGCATTTCTCTAGTCTCCACAAACATCATATTCTCATTCACTGATGTTCTATCCCTATAGCATGCCATGCCTAAACTCAATATCACCTCTACATCATGCTCGATCATTGAATATGGGTGTCTTCTCAAATGACCACATGGGGATACTAACTAGATTTAATACATGTGATAATAAAATACTATGAATATTTTTTGTACGAGAACCTATACAAATTATGCATAAATATAAAAATATGGAAAACTTATTTTTTAATTTGTTTCCTTAAATATTACTATAAAATATAAATTAACCATAAATAATAACTGAAAACTAAAATTTTATATAAAAAATATAAAAAAATATTATTTTTTATTAATATATAAATAAATTAATATCCATAATTAATTCATCAATTCTCTGACACATAAAAAATTTTAATCACCAATCGTATCTTTCCACTAGGAATTTACAATGGAAGACACATGATACTAGGGTTTAAAATCCAAAATTGATGAAATGAACATTAATAAAATTTTGAGAGGGATTTTTTATGTGTTTCATATGGAAAATGAATTTAAATCTTGACTAGACATAATATATTTTATTTTCCCAAAATAATTATTATGGTTATACATCTATAATTTCACGCACCTTATTCAATTATTAATGTAAAAAATATTAGAAAACCAATGATATATTTTAAAATTTGGATCGTAAGACTAAAAGACTCCAGGAAAGTGGTTAATTAATTAATAAAAAAATATTTATAAATAAAATATTATATGTAAGTATAATATATGATAATTACAATAAATTTTGCTAAAATTTTCCTCTTTAAAATGGTTTTACTCCCACTTACCCAATCTCAGTGTATGGGTCGTGAGATAATGAAAACATAATGAATGTTTCACCACTTGTTATTTTTTTTATATTTTGGTCAATGAAAAAAATAGAAAATTTATCTTGGAAAATTATCACATTCAACACCTACACCCATATTTTAAAAGTTATTATTGAGGTGATGATGATTTTTATCCTTTAAATATGAATGAAATTATTTTTTCTTTTTGGAGGGGTTGACATTATAAATCATGAATAATTAAATGGACCTATTCCCATGACCTAATGAAAAAAATAAATTTCCCTCAATTATGAATTCTTGTTTTCATATTTGAATCACTCTCACCCACACCTAAACATTAACAACCACACATAATATTGGCTAATGTGTAGCAATAGAAAAATATCCTTATAATGTGGATCATTCTTTTCAATGTTCATTCACGGTCTCAATTTGTTAAATGAATGATCAATGAAAAGGGTTGGTATGGTATAAAATATTATAATACATAAAAATTTCATAAATGAGACTACAGTGAATTCAATATAATCACCTATTTCACACGATCAAAGGAACATCCATGTTATTAACATGTCCAATGTTCTTTCAATAAATTTGCTTAATAATGTTGAAAATTATTGTTCTAGAAACGTATAAGGAATAAAATAATAGTATTTTAGGTAATTTACTCATGGAATGTTTAATTATAAATAAATTAATCCTTTTGAACTTTATAAATTCAATCATTGATGATGTTGAGTAAAATTCATTAACATGTTACTAAAATAATAAATGTAGATTTATTTAATTTAAATTATTATAGTTCACATTAACTATTTAATTAACATATCATACATGTTAAATTACATCAATATTATAATTAAATTACGGTGTTTTGGGGTTCTTAAAATTATTCATTCAAATTATCCAAATATACCACTAATCTATGTGTAGTTATGAATTTTTCACTAAATCATAAAATGGACTTGAAAAACATACTATAACAAAATTAAAATAAATTATATCATTGTCCCCATTAACATTGAATAAAATATTCATCTTATCCATATACCATTATTTTTCATTTATATATAATAGAATTTAAAACACCAAAAATATAAGGTCCATCAATGTATTGTTCAAAAATAATGGGTGGGAATACATCTTTATATTCGAATCTAATGTCCTTAACCATAAGATTCATAGAAATTAAATATCATGTTTCCTCTAGCCAAATTGTATTATTAAGTTCATTAATCCTTGAAATACCTCTATGAACATGTGATACAAGTACGTTGTAGATCCAGTTAACTCATAATGTTGAAACTCTATCTATTATACATGATCAATGTTTTTGGTCTACATTTAATCCTTTTAAATAATGTATCATTAGACAGTAAAGGAGTATAAGTGATGGAATACAGTTATATTTGGATAAAAAAATCATTAGTTGTATATACCATGTACCACACTTCATTTTACTCCTTTAGTGGACGCATTTCATCAAATTCTACATTCAGGTCCTCTAGTTCAGCAACTAGAGTTCCTTCTTTTTATTTTTATCCTTCTTCTTGTTCTTGTAGTGGATACTATTATATAATATTTAGAATAAATTTATATATTTCAAAACATCCTTCCTCATTATCCTAATACTGGACATCTATTTCATCATTTGTGGGACCATCAAATTTACCTTTTTATTTTTCCTTAGCACTTAATTTGGTTACTTCTATTGAAAATACCTAATAAATATTAGAATAATATCATACCTCCAATTTGGACACATGGAAAGTTATACTCTTGAATGGATCAAAATTTCATTCATTAAAGTGGTACTCTTCTATGATTTAAACCATTAGTTATAATACATCTTTATCCATTTTCTGCAACTATTATATTTCAATTTTGAACATAGATTCCATGAACTAGAGTGTCTCTTCTAGATTTAAATATATTTTTGGTTACTATAGTATTTCTTAAATCTATAATATTAATAATTATATTTCAAAAATTAATTATTCATTTTAAAATTATAGGTGTTAGAATTTTATCAACAAACTGATGTTGGAATAAATTTCTTCTTTTTCGTAATATTAATACAAAAAAACTATAGGAATATAAAATGGAAATAAAATGAAAAATGAATAATCATAAGAGAAAATAAGAAAAATGAACATGTATGTGTGTGGGGGGAGAGGTGTTGGTGTTGAATGTTTCAAAAAATCTAATTTTTTAGTAGAATTTCTTAACAAATGGTCGAGAAAAATTTAATATATCTTGAGTACGTCATTGAGTCCTTATGTCAAATTTCTTTTGAAAATTTATAATATCAGAATTAAACAACCTAAATATAAAGGGATGTGGTAAGAAAGGGTCGATAACATGATGAAATGTTCTATAATAATAAATATTTTTTAAATTTTAGTTTTTGTAATTAAATCCTAGCCTAAATTAATAAATGGTGTGGAGTGAACTAACACAAAAGTCAATATAAGGATGATGATAGTATATACTAAATCCAAATATGGTTTTTAATATTGTAATTCAACATTACGTGGGAAATAAACTGAATCCACTAGGCATGACGACTCTAATGTTAATAATATTTCTTCATCTACCTTAAGTAGAATTAAATAATATAGTTGTCTCCCTAAAAATGGTTCAATGTTATCATATTAGTTGGGTGAAATTTATCCTCTATAAAAATATGCACTTATTTTAATCTTTCTCACTCTTAATCTAGTCTACTATATTGAGGTTCATTCTCTAAATTCCATCAAATATAGTAGAAAATTAGAGGACATGTTATTTAATAATGTGAATGTGATAATAAATAATAATAATATATTTAGTGCTTATCTGTATTTTAAAATAATGTCATAATAACATTAATTAACTCAGTCTTTTATAATGAATCATAGAATTCCACTGTTGATATCTCTATAATTAATGAATAAAATAGATATTGAGGTCTAAGGAATATATAAACAACCAAAAATCGCGTTATAATAAAAAATTATCTTAATATAAATGAATAAAACCTTGATGTAATTTCACCACGACATAATTAAATACATATAGAGAAAAAAATTTCCTAACTATCACAACATGATGAATGAAGGTGGTACTCCACCTACAAAACTCGAATGTGTGTCAGAAATTTATATTTTACTAGGTTTAGAACCCCCCCCCCCCCTCCTATTTTGGGTGTTTTTTAGCTCATTTACTTTTCTGAGTTTTCAATTCTTGAATATACTCCATCCACATCCTTTTATTGGTAGTTTCGCATCAAATCTCTCTAGTTATAAAACAATTTAACCTATATTTATCATCCATTGTACCCATTTTTTATCTCCACATTTAATTCCTTTTAAAATTTATATATGTTTGATTTTTTAAGTCTTTTATCCTATAATATAAAATATTTTGAACTTTTTTCTTCCTCTTATATTCAAATACAACTTTTATTTATTAACTTGACTCATTATTATCTAGAATTTCCCCCCATGAATGTCCATCCTAATGCTTTCCTATGGATTTCAAGTGGCACCCTAATTGAGTATGGATGCTAGGGAATTGAATTTTTTATTAGGAGCAAACACAATCTCATTGTAAGATCTTGTATACCATTTCCACCATCCCTTGGATCATAGGATCATATATAAGGGTAATGTTGTTTCCATTAAAAAGAACAATATTTAATTTTAGACATCATTTATAAATTCGGTGTTATGCTAATGAACTTCAATTATAACATTATTAATCTCATATTTTCTTCATGACAGCTTCATGTTTATCCCTACTTTACACAGTGTTGGAAGAACATGTTTATTTTTCTATATGTATTGATATATCGTAGTTATCTAACTATTTATATTACCTTATTCATTTATTATATTAACAATGTCTATAATTATTATCCTCACAATGACATCGATTAAACTGTAAAAAATTGATTCCATCATTAATTATTCACAACTAACCATCATGTACAACAAAAATTTTATCACAACATCTTCCAAAACATATTGGGCCATAAAACAATGAAACATGATGATAAAACTCAGTTTCAAAAATATCAGATTGATAGGGGATACTAGTGTAGTTGAATGACCATGATGTATCCCCTTCACTTATTTTTTGGATCTTTTGTCAAATATATTATAATACCATGGACAAAATTTAGTAATACTGAAGAATATCATGATATTAAACATTAATACTGTAAGAAAAATCATTTTTCACATTGAAATGATTATGGTTTGGTCTATCAATGGGACTTCTAAATCACAATTAGTTTTTAAGGTATATAAAATCGATTTTGAAATAGAGTAATACCCTTTCAGTTAAAAATTAATTTTTCCTTCTTGTGGAATTATCCCAAATTTTTCATCTAAGAGTTTGTGACTAAAAATATAAAAATTACCATAGCTGAAGGAGTCATTAATTTAGATGTGGTCCCAAAGACCGCCAAAACAATCAGTGCCTACCCTCTCCAGTGAGGTCTTTTTACTCAAAACACATAGGTGCTGACCATCATGTACATTCATTATGCTCTCATGTTCATTCCATTAATGAATTATGCATTTACATTATTGAATGTGTAATTATTCATTATGGGTGGACTTTCCAATGGGATGTCATTGATTTTATTAGTGTTTCTCCTCAATGTGTGTGGGCCATCAATGTTGTCCAATTATTTATCAAAATCTATAAAATCATAAAAATAGTCGAACATGAAAAAATATAATTTAAATAATTTCATTTTTTTCAAAAATATCATACAAAATTATAATATACTAATAAATAATTATTCACAGTTGAAAAATTGGTATAAAAAATTTATAACAAATGAAATTTATAATGATTTTCTAAAAAAAATAATACATAAAATGAACTAATAATTTGAAAAAGTTATTTATGTGGATATTTAATGAACTATTGATACAAAATATACTTTTTTATATTCCATTTCTAGTATTCTTTTATATTTTAGTATTTAATTGACTCTTACATTAATTAAATAATGTTTACATATGGAAGTGTAAAGGGGTTGTAAATTGTGATGGTGTTGGATTTGTGGTTAGATTCAATACTTGTATCAGGATAATATATGTGAAACACTCTATCTGATTGATATATAACCTATAAATAATTAAATTCATCTTATCACTACATAGCCGATTATAAGTTCACTATTCATGCTACGGTAGCATGTTTCTGATTTTTCATTCATTATAATAATAATTTAAAATCCCAATAGGTGATCACACTATTCTAGATGGCCCAAAAGGTGTGTATAAGCATCTTTAGGATTATTATTGTGGTATATTATTGATATAAAACCATGAAAACCATATCCATTTTCATTTATACTATTGCATAGTTTATATCTGATTATTCATATTCATTTTTTATGATTCCTTCTAGTTGATTTATTTTTAACTCTTTACATAACCGCATTTTCATAATATTTAAAACCATAATATTTTATTTCTCTTCCACATAATTTTTTTTATATCCAACATAATTGATATCATCTTTCATTATGGTGTGGTATTGTTAACAAAAACATTTCTTACCATAATGGAAATTTATGATGTATTGTTTTTATTATAGGGAATCTTTTATATGGAAGTACAAAACAATATATAGATTAAATGTTAGTTTACATTTTTAGGGTTAAAAGTAATAAATTAATAAGAAAATCATTATTTAAATTTAAATAGTTGTTTTATTTTAATATAGATATTTTCCAATGATATGAAATATCATATTATTTCATTATCCACAGGAACAAAAAATAATATTCTCCAATTTTTGTAAAAAATGAAATTTAAAAATTAATTTATATTTAATTGTATAGAATCTTTCATGAGGGGATTTCAGGAATTATATGTTCACTCCGTGCATGATGCTTTTGGTGTAGGAAGCTCTTATTTTTTTCCATTTTAGAGACCAATAAAATTGTAATTTTGTTCAAAGTGTATTTACAATGAAAGGATTTTAATGAGGGTAGAATATAGAATCAGTCTAAAAGGAGTTGGTATTCAATTATTTATGTTTTCATTTTATATGTTTATACAAGTTGTGTATCACCAATTTAGTCCAAATATATATTATGTTGTGATCAGTTTCTATTGTATTTATATATATTCTGTAATCGGTAACAATATCATTATAAAATTCATTTTGGATGATGTTTCATTATTATCTAAATAAGTTTAATTAAAAAAAATTATTATGAATCTTTATGTAGTTTCCTTCATTCAGTGTTACATATCTTATATTCATGGTAGTATAATATATTGATGTACAATTCTGAAATCTTGAGAAGTTTATTATTAATGATAAATTATTCATAGTTGGGGAAATCATCTGCAATATCTTGATCTAGGACTCCCATGGTCTACATAAAATCTCATTCATATTGAAAACTCACTTTAGGCCTAAGGGTGAGTTTTTTCAGGTGATATGTCGAGTCAACCTGGGTTGGTTTGTTATAATTAGAATTAGTGTTAGGTTTTCATAAGGGGATTGGGAAAATTAAAATTATTATTATTAATTGGAATTTATATTGGTAAAAATGAATATTCAATGTTTATGATTCAAGAGAAAAATGGATATAAATCTCTTTATGGATACCTTTTATGGTGTTGAATGATTTTACATGAGTATCTAAGAATTAGATTTCTATAACGAGATCGATTTTTTATTATCTTTTTCTAATTTAATGTCATAGGATATTTATTGTAAATTGACCCTAAAGGTTATTTATGATTTTTCATTCGATATTACAATAGTTTTAGTGAGAAATTGGTTGAAAAACAAGGGTTTTAATGTCACACCTTATGTTATATGAAACAGTGTGCAACCTATGCAATGTGGTTCTAAGGAAATCATAGAACAAGGAACATTGTTCGCCCATGATCTATCAAAATGTTTGTCCAAATCATGAACATATTTGTTACTATTAATGATTTTTTTGAAACTTATTGATTCTGATTTTTCTCAAATGCTAATTCTTCACATTTTATATATCTAAAGATGGGTTTTCATATGTGTCGATTTGATTGATTTATAAATATGTTAATTCCCTATTGGAGTTTTAATTTATTTTTTTTGGGTGAAAATGGTAATATCAATAAAATATTTATTTCAAAAATACATATTACAGTATTTATAAAAGATAATATAATATAATTACAATTTTATAAATTATTTTATTTTTGGAAGAATAATTGGAAATAAATCATCACAATGGAGTTGGTCGATAGAAATTATTTTGTTGGATTTAAAAATATAATGAAAATATAATAATGGACGTTATATTTACAAATTGTAAAAATATGTACAAATTTAATTTTTATAATTCCTAACCATGTAACACGACTTTTGACATATAATAATGTGTTTATGAGATTTTAATTGATTTTCAAAATAAAGTTACATGGTTTGTCAATTTTTAAATTGTATGATTTAATTTTTTTTAAAGGATCTGTTTCTAAAAGGTTTGTGTTTATGAAATATAAATATAATGTTATGTTTTTTGAGGTCATATGTATGGGTATGTGTTGATCTTGAATTACCCCTTGATTTATATTAGGATAGTTTTATTAGTTAATGAAATTTTATTTATTGCATTCATGTTTTTTTCAATTCATTTTATGACACTATGAAATATCTATAATAACTGTGAAAGGTCTATTTCTAGAGACAAACCCTATGGTTTTTATCCAAATCTCCTTGGTGTAGTACCTCAATATTTTGAATTTTCCAAGAAAAGGAATATAGTGGTGAAAAATAGTTATATTGTTTTATTGGATATTTTATTGGAATTCATGAATATTTTCCTCTCTCTTATCATTGTATCTTATGTTTTCATGTGTTGAAATATTGGTTAGAGACAATTTATTGTATATATAATATTTTGGGAACTCTATAGGCCTCAAGAGGAATGGTTTTTTTAGTATGTTGACTTATGAACACCAACATGGAGTTATTGTGTTTAGTTTTCCATGGGTTCCCTATACATATATTCATGGATATGATTTCTCATTTACATACTGTTGTGAACATTGTTTAAATTTTACCAATACAGTTTTTTTTCATCAAGGATTGATTTGAATTCCATGAATTAATATATAAATTGTCTAATCTCCATTTCAAGTTATCCCAATTGATTTTTTAATTAAATATATATACAAATTAGTGTATCCTATATTAATAGAGAGTTATGAGATAATAAATTCTTTTTGATGTTTCCTATTCAATTGTGGATTTGATGGGTAACATATATAATATAGAAAACAAATAACTCTATAATAAGAAATTATGAAAACATCAATATTATATACCATTTTCATTAGAAATTAATTATCTTTATTGACCTCCATAGTCCTACAATGACTTAATAGTTGTGTATTTAATGGTACAATTTGAAATTGATTTCCTTTTATGATTCCCACATATACCCATTATTTGTCTTATCAGATTAGATACCTTGCATTAAACATCATGTATATGGATGGGAGTAATTTCTACATAGCGAATCAAAAACATTATTTACCTTCCCATGATGGAAAGGTATTGAAATATCCTAATCCTCGATATATTCTAACCATAATTAGTAGATATTATTCTTAGTATTTTCAATGAATATATATTTGTTGATTGTATGGTCTATGTATGTTTCAAAACCCCCTATTGATATAATGTCAAAAAATATTCACTGAAATGATCAATGTAAAAAATTCAATACCACAAGTTCGGTAGCTATTCTCAAGGGTCCATAATGGGAACGAGTCATAGTATATTACTTTTTAATCTTGCATGAGTACACAACCCAATCCCATTTTGGATGCATAATTTTATATGACAATTCTTTCCATAATTCTGGATAATATGATTACATTTTCAATTAATAACCTCTCCATAACTCATGAATTATATATTCATAGTCCTCAATCTATAAAAACATTATTTAAATTTTAGTTATCATATTTAGTGGTTATGAAAATCAGGATTATTTTATTCAAAATAACACATAGTATCCATCTAACTAAAATAAACAATTTATTCACATCATAGAGTTGTTTTACTCCATCAATGAATTACCTATATTTTTTAGTAATCCAAAGAAATACCATTTCTTTTGATAAAATTATTTTAGAATGTTACATTCTTCATAATGAACATATATTTATTATACATCACTTATTTGTTTTCTTATTTCAATGACTTCCTTATATAATTCCAATACTCGTTATGTTCCTTATTTCATAGGTGGTAGATAAAGATATATACACCAAATACTATAAAAAATTCATGGAAATATATAAGGACCATTTTCATCATGTCCATGAAAATAGATAGAGAATTAATTACTAAAAATAGAATTACTGTGAAATAATATTTTCCTAACATTATATAAAATTTAATCCCATGAATATCCTACTAATTTTATTTGTCTTATAATATAGAAGTAAATGATACACATTGTGGATGTACTGATCTCTATGTAAATGATTTGACATGTCAAAAATCATTGGAATATACTACTTTTTCTTTATTTTGATATTTTTTATCCCACCACATTAATTAAAAAAGTGTATTGACCCATAATTCTTCTAAATGAAATAGATATGTGAACCCCACGACAATAGACATTAGAATATAAATCCTTTTTCTATATTCTCCATTAATTTTGTCTTTTGTTCTTCATTTTTGAAAATGGAGAGTCTATATGTTATCTGTGATATTGAAAAAGATCCTCATATATATTCATTAAAGATCTCAAACTCTTGAGTTGGAGGAGGACTAGAAAATTCTTCAAGAAATAAATAATTGAATTCCCTTAACATGGACATCTAATAAAGGATAATATATTATATAATATAAATAATTAGAGAAAAAATGATTTATTATATAAAAGTAATATCAATTTTTATAGTAATGTAATAAATGAGATTCATCCACATCCTTTCAATTTTATATAATCATAGAGATAATTTTTATACATAGGGTGATTTTCATCTCTCAATAATTTTTGTAGCATCTATATATAGAATGAAAATAATTTACTATCATATAATTGTATTCCAATAAAGAGTGTATGATAAGAAATTATTGGAATTTCTATCTCAAAGTGGTAATAGGGGATGAATTTTTTGGGGATTCAATAACTAAACCATTTTCCATATTCACTGATAAAAATATAACAGGTATTAATGTGGTGTTGGAAGAGTTCTTCCAAACAGATGTGATATAACAAATTGTGTTTAACTAGTATCAAGTAGTTTGATCAATATCACAGATTGAATTTCTAGCATACATATAACAACATTTTTTCCAAATCCACCACAATAGTTATAATTTCATATGATCAATCTATATCTCTATGCCTTGGAGGTTATATTCACCAGTTATCACAGACAACCCTTTGACTAGTGTAATGATTTACATTTTATCCTTCTTCCTTGATGATGAAACATTAAAATGTTGGTTTACGGGTGAAAAAAGAATTATATTCTTCCATAACATTTGAGCGGGGTTCCCATTCTGTAAGTTTTGGATATACTTTTTTTGATATTTTTCCCAAATCCTTTCATTGTCCACTTTTGCAGATTTCTAGGAAGCTTAATTCCACACCATTTAAATTTTAGATGTTTAACTCCCATACCAATGAATATTCTCAATCATATTTCTAATATTAAAATCCATAATCCATATCCTAATTAAAAAAACACGAGGACCACGAGTTTCTCCCATATTCATATTGATATAGATGGAAAATTAAACAACATAATTATAGTTCTCGATGAATCAAATCAAGATGTGTTTTAATATAATCTCCATGACCCATCAAATAAGTGGTCCAATTGAATTTTGGGTTCAATAAAAAATCTATTTGTGTTTCATTAATATATTTAATAGTTTTCTAATACACCCCAATTGAATAATCTATAATTTTTACTTGGATATGGAAATAGATTCCCATTTTATATTGGAGTGTGCAAGAATAATATAGATTGAAACAATTGGAATTTATTCAACTCTATCAATTATATTTCCTAATAATTCATTTCATTTTTTTGATCAATATCTTCCAATTATCTAAATATATCTCCATATGATAATAAAAAATCCCAACCTTCCCTCTCTTAAATAATTAAATAGAATGAAAAACATCTTCTTAATGGAGTTGATCAATTGATTTGTGATTAAGGGATTAGAAAATTCACTCGATGTTTGAGGTAATTGTGACCAAAATATATCAATTAAAACATTATATTTATTAGTTATGTTGGTATTGTAATGTCTTGTAAATTCCATGTAATATAATTTAATATTATATGAAATAATTTATAGACCATATGCTTTGACCACTCTGGATTCCAAGGCCCGGGGAGCCCAGAATAGAATTTAGATATTTTTTTAAATATCTATAAGTAAATGTGTGAGGGGGGTTTTCTATCATTTAATCTGGCGCCTAAAGAAAAAATATGAGGCCACCACTGAACACAGATGATATGGATTCACCTAAAATGGATGTAACATCGACCGGGTATGGTCGACTTGAAAAAATAATTTTTTTACTTCTCCAAAAATATATAAACTAACATTAAAAGTTATTTTATTTGTTTTTTTCCAAACTAGTGTGCGGTGGAACGGTGGTACTACTTTGCAAAGATAAATAGAAGATGAGTCCCATTAAATAAATCTCATTAATGGAGCATAAAAGTGCAGTGTAAATATGAATTAAATGAAGCTTAGTAGATACATTGTCTCATAAATGAAACGTAATAATGATGTGATGACACAATGTAACAGAAAAAATGGGATATGTATTCCTTTTTATGGAATAAAACAATAGAGAAGAGGGATCAAATTATGTTATTCCTCTTGTCAACCTACGACAAGATTTCTATCCAACGATGAATGACGAATGATGACCTATTGCTAACGAAGTCGACACATCCCGATGAACTGGGCAAGAAAGTGGTGAATGCCAACAGAACAGAAATCCTCACAGTCAGAGCACATCAACGATGAAGTCAATCAAGGTAGGGTATATTTTTGTTGTGGTTTATCTTTTCACATTCTTCATTCTAAATCGATGAACACAGATCAATACAAAAATAGATTGATCCACAGATTACTCATTAATGAAGGACGATGCTCCTTTCGAGGGTTTTTTCATCAGGAATGATTATTATTTTTCGAATCATGATCCTCAAACCACAAACCATTCATTTCATTCTAAACCTCTAAAGGGGAGGGTGGAGGATGACATGAAAAAGGCCTGAGATCCTCAGCATTGTGCCTTCTTCATTTCCAATCTTATTGAAATGGAGGAAAATGGATTATGAGGCCTTAGTATAGAATACAGAACCTCACGGAGGCTGGAGGTGTTGAAGAGGAAAAGAACGAACCACCAGAGTGGACTTGGTAGCCCACGGAAGAGTCTGTCAATGCGTTAGAGGTATCAGTTATGGAAGGATCCACCAATTGAGCCAGCGGTTGGGGGAGGGATGTGGCCCCACATATTACAGTTGCTGGCTACAATATTGCAAAACACATGGTCCCCGAAACCCATGCCAAACCCAGCTGGCCGGACCCACTCCCATCAGGAAGGTCCCACCCCTGTGGTCTGCCACCTCCCCCATCGGCCTGGACATGCCCCCTACGGGGAAATACCAAGCCTATGACGATGAAACCACCCCATCAGTTCATCCTAGATGAGAGTGGGACGCCATGTGACACGAAGGGCTGGACTACCAGTCGAATCAGGCTGAGTCTAGGGAGGACCAATGGGCATAACCCACATGTTAGGATGGACCAGGATGAACAAGACCCAAACAGGTTGGGTCGAGTCTGTTGAACTATACCATGGAATGTGGGCCCCCCAAGCCGGGTTGGTCAGACTGAGGCTAGATGCAACCGACCGATGTTTACAAAAATGCCAATGGCATGGAAACCTGATGTCTGATTGATGAGCCGTTTGAAGTGATGTAAGCCTCATGAATAGGTGTATGTTTTTTCATACACTTTGGAGGATTTAATGGATTTTGAAATAGTACAATTGTCTTGATGATAAATTTTCTTGGAATTAAGCGCACTATGTTAAGAAACTATATGGTTGGCTGAGACCGGAAGACTGCTGACAAGTGGCCCTATGGGGATCATATAAAATAGAAAAGTGGGAAGAAACTCAATGTTACATTATAGAACCACAGTGGGTAACGGATCTATGTTACCCAATATACCCATAGTACTCGACGAGGAGGATTTCCTCGGTATGTACAAGGTGGGAGGTGGCTCTATGTGACCCAGTAGGCCCACGGTGGGGAGAGGATCTGTGTGTCCCATAATATCCATGGTACTCATCAGTGATGTGCACCATAGTAGCCCATGGTTAGTGGGAATATGGTCAATGTGACCAGGTAGGACCACTACAATTATTGATGATGACTGAGGACTTGGCAGAGGACTCTGTGGCCTAAGACTAGGTGGTGCGCAGTGAGATCTGGTAGTCAAGACATGATTATATTCCCTCCTACAACTACACTATAATTACCCATCATTTGTTGTTCAATGTGGATATCATTCCATAAATCATGTACATTCTCTTATTGTTGGGGTCTTTTTTTAGTTTTATTCTACCCCAATTACTTTCAATTGTACCATTACACTCAGTGGTTGTTTAGTAGCATGCATATTGTCTTTCCCAGTTTTCATGGGATGTGGTTGTATGTGAATGTGTACAGGTACATAGGAAAATTCCTCCAACATGTAGCCTGACACCTTTAGAACTATTTTCCAACCCTAGGACTTTGGGAGCAGGGTTTGGGGGAGTCACGTCACGAGCCCTAGGCGACAGGTCGTGGAAAAGTGGTATCAGAGGTGGTCAGTTCTATATCCACGTGAGAGAGTCTGTTGTTTTGTTTTTGGGAAATAGTATTAACTATTTCAATTTCGACATTTATATTCGGTGAGTCCAGTGTTGGTGAGGTGACTGACGTATCCGTACATGAGGACCTTCAATTCTACATTTCATTTATATACATTAAAAAACAGTTTTATAGAATGATATAAGAATTGGGTGTTTCGTTATGTTATTATTGAATTAGATTAATCTCCCTAGATATAATATATTTTCTGTTGTACATCATGATTTTTATCATGATTCCTCTACATAGAAACAATCTTGGATTCGAAGGCGTGACCATGAAGACAACCTACCTAGCGATGAGGTGTCGGTTGAAGGACAAGTTCAAGAGAAGACCTTAGTGGGTGGTGCACTAGCGTTACCCCCTCATATTGATCGACGGTTAATACCAAGGTTACTAGTAGATGATTCACACATCCCCAACACTTTTCAAATGATACATAGATAGATTCCTCCTTGGATTATGGGAGATACGGATCCAGTAGTTTTTGAGGATTGGATGGTTGCAGTGACATGGGTCTTTAGTTTAGTGAGGACACCACATGACCAGATGGTTATCATTTCTTCAATCCATCTTCTGGGATCTGCAGGGACATTTTGGAGCCAAAAACTTCAGACTCGTGATGAGAAACCCTTTCCTGGTCTGATTTCAGGAAGCTTTTCTAGGAGGAGTTCTTCCCAACGACCTTGTGCTCAGTGTGCATACAAGAGATGTTACACCTATAACAGGGCAACAAGATACTGTCTGTGTACACTGTGAGGTACATATACCACTCTCGCTACTCTATAGAAATTGTGTGGGACACTTTCCTCGGGACACATACATTTGAGTAGGAACTCTGAAGGGAGATTAGGGTGTCAATGATTTCCTTCAGCGTCCCCACTCAGAATAGAGTTCTAGAAAGAGCTATCCCATTTGAGAGATTCCCCACCGCGTTGGCACCAACGATGGGAGATACCACTAGGTAACATTTTATCGAGTCATCTGTGGTGGGAAACTAATAGATGAAACAATGGTCCTTGTGGACGAGATCACCTAGAGAGAACCCCATGACAATATATTGGGGGTGCAAGGCCACCAGGGTAGTTATGGTCAACATTGAAACATGGAATGCTACTCTGCTCAGGGTCGAGACACAAGGCTCGTGACTATAGGATCATCCACAAAAATTATCAACATAAGGTCAATGGATTTTCAGGGTAGATGATGATTTTTGAGCAAGGAATTATATAGGGCAATATATATTTCAAGGGAGAAGACTGAAAAATAGAATATGGGATTTTGTTCGAGGTACTACCACCACCAACCCAAGGTTGTCCATCCCGACCTCAGGATGTAGGTGCACAACATCGAGATCAGTTTTAAGAAGTGGAGGCCTATGACTACTACTCTATGAAAATTATTTGTGGTACGATATTTGTATTCTCCCCCTTATCTATAGTTTTTTATACATAGGTTTCAATCACTTTTTCCTTGCCACAATCCTTGTTCGAGGCTCAAAGATTTTAGTAGAGTCATTTTCTCGATCCTTATGATTTTATACACTTATGGGAGGGGATGTGATGATAACACACTACGAATGGTAGTGTGAGATTACTTTAGGAGTTGAGATCTTCGGCTAGGATATCATATTAATGATGTATTGGCCTTACTTCATTGTCTTGGTTATAGATTAGTTATCTACATTCAATGCTCATATCGACTTTACTTGTCACAATGGGTGTTGTATCCGCAAATATGAGTGTAGGTTTTGCATCACTGTAAATAATGGAACATTTGAAGCATAAAAAATACTCTATTGAATAAGATTTCATCTGATCACTCACCGATTGGTTATCCTCACCCTTTCTATTGTGGACTGTAGGATTCTGAACATTCCTATAGTGGTGGACGAGTATGAGGAAGTATTTCCTCAGAATGTTATGGGAAAACCTCATCACTATGAGGAAAACTTTTGCATCGACTTATACCCTGGGATGAAAACCATATCGACAATGTCATATCAGATGGACCCTTTAGAAATTTGGGAGTTGAGGGTATAGATGGAGGACATGAATGAGAAGGGATTCAGGAGGCACTGTGTTTCCCCATGGTCATCCCTTATGATGTTTTCCAAGAAGGATAATGAGATTCTGATGTTGTGTATGGACTTCCAAAACTGGATCGAGGTGATAATGAAGAACACGTATCCACTACTGAGAATTGATGGCTTCTGTGGTCAGTTAAATGGAGAGAAGTGGTTCTCAAAGATAGACCTCAGATCATGCTATCATCATTTTCAGGTTCAAGATGACGACATATTGAAGATAACCTTTAGATGCTGGTATAACCACTATGAGATTTTGGTGATTCCATTAGGCATGAACAATTCCACAATAGTGTTTATGGTACTCATAGACATTATATTCAAACCTTACCTCAATTATATCATGGTGGTCTTCATTGATGACATATTGCTGTACTCGCTGTTAGAATAAGAGCATGCTACAAACATGCAGGTAGTCTTGGATACACTCCGAGAAAACCCTATTTTCCAAAAGCTATTAATGTTTCAGTTATAGATTCATGAGGTCCACTTTATTAGACCCTCCATCTCATAGGCTGGAGATGTAGTCGATCCAATGAGGATTTATGCAGTGATTTCTTGGGAGCCACCCAGGAGCATGACGATGCTGCGGAATTTCATGGTGATGGATAGATAATACCTGAGGCTTGTGGCTGAATTTTCTAGATTATAATCTACCATATAAACTTTGATAATGTAGGTACAACACTGCATGTGGATGAAAGAAATATCCAAAATAATTTCCAAGTGCTGAGGCATAGACTGACAAGTGCCTCTATCTTGAGACTACTAGCGGAGGGTGTTGGGAATGTGGTTTTCATCGATGCATCAAGGACCAGAATAAGTTGTCTATGGATACAGGAGACAGTGGTGATGACCTAAGACTCATTTAAGTTAAGTCAGTATGCTAAAAACTATGTGACATGAGAGGTGTAGATAGTACCTACGGTATTTTCATAGAAGATTTGGTAGCACTACTTGATGGGTGAACATTTTACCATCTAATCCAACCACAAGAGACTTAGGTATATCTTCTCATAGAAGGACCTGAAGTTGATAAAAAAGCTATGGATATAGTTCCTGAAAGACAATTCCTTTATGATAGTCTATAATTATGGGAAGGGAAACATGGAAACAGACACGCTCAGTAAGAGGTCTGGTTTACATATGCTGAGTTAGGTGAAAATGTGGTTAACCATGATGAATATTTCTTTTGTGGATGATGATGCAACATAATTTCATCAGTAAATGTATGTATATCCTAAACTATTATAGAGATTCAGGGAGGAACTAAATGTGGTTGTTGATTATGAGGATTAATGTGCTCTATAATCCTCAGGATAGGATGTTGATGAAATTTCAAAAGGTGCAGAGTGTGTCATCCTTTTCCGAGGGTGCACCATTGTTCCATAGAAATTGCAGGAGGAGGTTTTTATAGAGATCCATACATCCCATTTATAGGTACATCATGGTGTGGAGAAAACGATCATGGATAGCTGACACAAGTACTGGTGGCCAAGGATAAAGAATGTTGTGGTAGAGTTCATTTCGTGATGCCTCAGTAGTCATCATGTGAAGATTGGGCATCAGGTTCTAGTAGGCATTGCCGAGTAAAATGAGGTGTTGGTGTAGAAATTTGATGGTATCTTGATGGAATTCGTGATGGGATACCACACACATCAAATGGAAATGATTTTATATTTTTGATCCTTGAATGACTCACAAAGTCAGATCAAATCCTACACATCTGGGGGAATGGATTGGTAGAGGTATTGGAAAGACACTACGCCTAAGAGATAGTGCAGCAAAATGGGGTGCCTTCAATAATCATCTCAGACCATGATTCTAACTTCACAGACAAGATGTTGAAGGTATTACAGGCGGATTTTGGGACTCAGGTGCGCATGATCACATCTTTTCACCCACAGAAGGATGGTCAAATTGAGCTGACCATAAAAACAATAGAGGACATTCTTTATGCTTTTGTCCTTGATTTTGGTCACAATTGGGAGGAACACTTGCCACTTGGTGTGTTTTCATACAACAACATCTATCACTCAACCATTGTTGTGGAACCATTTGAGGCCTTTGATGGGTGGCCTTGTAGATCACCTCAATGTTTGACTGACCTAGGGGAGTAAACACTTGTTGGTCTAATGTTTTTACATACTACCACAATGAAGGTGTAGATCATCCAAGAGTGGATTAGGACTTCAACTAGAAGGCATAAATTTTATACTGATAGGAGACAGAGGCCCTTATATTTTGAGGAGGGATACCATGTTATCCTCTGGGTCTCACCCTGATAGGGATTGTGAATATTTTGTGGGGGCGCCAGGATATCTGCCAGGTTCATCGGACCATTCCCAATTATGAGCAGGGGTGGTGTGGTGGTGTACCACCTAGCTCTTCCACCCATATATGCACCAGTGTGATGATGTTTTTCACTTATCGCTGCTAAGGATTTACATGACTGACCCTTCATAGGTCGCTAAATATGATAATCTAGGCATTGACGATGGGGAAATGCTAGAAGAGTTCCAAGTGGTGATAAAGGATCGACAACAGTGGGTCCTTCATTGATGGTTGATTAGTTTGGTTAATGTTCATAGGCAGCATGAGAATCTACAAGAGAGTACATGGTAGAGTATTCTCATATTCTTTCTTAGTACCTCCAATTGATTATTTATCCTTAATTGACATAAGTGGACGTGAATCTCAAAATGCCTAGAGTAATGTAATATCATGTAAATTCTATGTAAATTATTTTTAAATTAAATAGAATTATTTCGAGACGAAATTCTATGAAAATTCTTGATTCTGAGGCCCGATGATCACAGAATATAATTTTGAACATATTTTATGTTCATTTAAGTAAAAGAGTGATCAGGTTTTTTTAAATTTTAATCCAGTGCTGGGATCAAAAATAGGATGGAACCGTTGAATCTAGATTTTGGGGATTCACCCTGAATGGACCTAACATAAAACAACATGGGTCAAACAGGAAAATTAATTTTTAGACATTTCGAAAAGAACAAAAATAACATAAAAATCATTTTATTTGTTTTTTCCATCTTCTGGGAGGTGGTAAGGTGGAGCTGCGGTGTGATGACAAAGCAACAAAGAGTTACATTAATTGAAATTCATTAATGGCTCATAAATGTGAACTATAATGATGCATTAAATGAATCATAACAGATATGATGTTTTATAAATTATATAGTGTAATGACATGATGATTCAGCGTAACAGAATCAATTTGACATGTTTTATTTTTTAGGGAATAATGTGTTGGAGAAACGAGATGAAATCGTGGATTTCCTCTGACAAACCAATTACCATATTTCCCTCCAATGATGAAAAATGAACGTCGGAGGATCTCTAATGATGTCAACACTTCTCGAAGAATAAGACTAGAAAGAAGAGAAAAAAATGGAACTTGAATCCTCGCTGGAGGAGCACATCAATGACAAACTCAATAATGGAAGGTGTTATTATTGTTGCAGATTATCTTTTCTTGTACATATTGAAATTGTGATGAACACAAATCACCCCATGAATAGGTTGATATACAGATTTCTCATTAATGAGGGATGGTTCTCATTTCTTGGGTTTTTTCATTTGGAATGATTATTATTATTATAATCTTGAACATCAATCCCCAAACCTCCCACTTTTTTCCGATCCTCTAACATGGATGAAGCAGGTCAGAAAAAAACAAGTCAAAAGCCCCACCTCCTTGTGAATTCATCATGGCCAAACTTTTCAAATGTTGGAATGATGGTTTAGAGTCTTTAATAGAGAAGGAAGGACCCCATATTGGTCATAGGTGAAGACAAAGTGAAGAACAAACTGCTGGAGAAGGCCTCGTGGTCCACTGAATATCCTAATGGTGCACCGGAACCAACAGTGGAAAAATGCATGAGGATACACCCCACAACCACATTTAGGAGGCAGTAGCCGCATCTAGCTGGGGTTTTAGTGAAGAAGTTGGATTCTCCTTCCAGGCCGATGGCAATTAGAGCGACGTCACCCCTTGGAAGTGTCGGTGGAGCAGCCTGTATCTACGGTCTGCAGATTTTTGTGGCAGTAAGTCCCCAAACAATGTCTGGAACATAGGGTTCTATCACTTTCCAACTATGCAATAACACCCTAGACAGGGTACGCATCTGAGAGTATGATTGCTGGTCTACCTAAGGGAGACCGGGTAGGGCGCGACCTACACCCTACAGTCCAAACCCACTACCAGTGGGCCAAACCCACCCCAACATGCCAAACCCACACCCATCAGGACTAACCCACCCCAGTAGTCTAGACCCTCTCAATCGTGCTTGGCTAGATGTCACCGGGTTGCCAGGCGACCAGGTGCGCTAGACCTCCGGATGAACCGGGCTGGGTCCCGTGAGGCCCAATGGGCCTGGCCAATTGACAAAGCCAGAACATGCCTACAAAGACCTGAACCAGGTTGGTTCAGGAGAGATAAACTAAAATATGACATTTGGGGCACCTGATATATGTTTTTTGTGTCGGTCTGACTAGGTCAGACTGGGACCAGATGCAACCGACCACTATTTTCAAAAAAAAATAACATTCAAATCAAGAGTATGATTGAAGACCGTCTATGGTGTTGGATCCATCATAATGATGTGGAACATTTGTAATAATATATGGAGGTTTTCATGGATTTTGAAATATGACTAATAGATTTAGGAGTGGTTCTACCAAAATCAAGAGCAATACTTGCAGAAACCCAAGGGTTGGCGAAGACATGAAGTATACTGACATGTGAACCTGTGTGTATTAGCTATGATGGTACAGTGGAAAGAGGCTATGTGTGACCCAGTAGGCTCATAGTGGGGAGTGGCTATCTGTGAGCTAGAAGAACCACCAACTCGATTGGGATGAGTACCTCAGTTTGGCTATGGTGGGAAGTGACTTTGTTGGACCTAACAATCTCTTAGTGGGTAGAGGCTTTGTGTGACCCAACATACCAATGATACTCATTAGAGATGTGTACCACAATATTCCATGGTTACTGGGAAGTGACTCTATGTAGCCTGGCATGAAAACTACACTAATTAAATAGGATTTCCCTAGTAGCCCAATGTGTTCGATGAGATGACTGATGGTCCTACATTCCTTACTCTAGATTATAAATGGTGTTAGTTGTCACACTTCTTGATCATGATTTGTGGTTTGCTTCATGGATTGTTTTGTGGTCTTTCATTGTTCGTTTTGGGGTCCCTATTGAATATTGTTTTACTCACCCTTTCACGGGCTTCACCCGCACATGTTGTGTCTGGTGCAGTCGACTGAAAACATAGTAGAGGACATTGTAGAAAAGGAAAAAAGTGGTTCCTATTGAGACCTTCTAGGTAGGATGTGCTACTCTGACTTCCGTAAGAAACTCTATAGTTTCACATTTGTTGGGGTTTTTAGATGATGACATTCCATTGGTCTTCTGGATACTATTTTTGCAGTTTCCTTTTTTGGGTTTGTATTCATGACCATTTACTTTCAGTTGTAGGTTTACACCTAGTTGTTGTCTAGTAGAATGTATATTATCTTTTCAGATTTCATGGAACATGGTTGTATGTGTGTGTGTGTGTGTATTGGTACTCAAGAAA
This sequence comes from Viscum album, assembly GCA_963277665.1. Taxonomy (NCBI): domain Eukaryota; kingdom Viridiplantae; phylum Streptophyta; class Magnoliopsida; order Santalales; family Viscaceae; genus Viscum; species Viscum album. The sequence continues at coordinate 825,332,972 of OY728131.1, forward strand.
ATGCATCGAATTTTCCAGCTGAAACATTTGGCGCTAGTAACTAATCCAAAGCCCGTGAAAGGTGAGTTTAGGGGAGTAGCTGAGCAAGCCCCGAGGGATGGGTCATGGAATGTATGTTCACACTTATTCATGTTTCTATAAAAAATCTATTAATTGATAAATTACTTTCATATACATCTATAATCCTTTTCCCATCATGCTGGGAACCACAATTGGGAGGAGAGAATATTTTCATTTAAATTAGTTTTTAAATAAATATATAATAATTCCATCCATTACTAAAATATACAATAACATTACGAATAAGAAATTTTAATTTAATAAACTCATATATATGAATCCATTAACATTAATTTGGTTAATCATTAATTAACTATATAGTATAAACTATGAGTTTATCGATTTAAATCTATGTTATCCATGATCTATTTCCTAAAATAAAATATTATAGAAATTTTTTTCCCTTCAATATGGATCAAAAGAATCTTAAGGATTTACAAATTAATATCCCCATAGATTGTCAATCACGGGTCATATAAAGTATTGTTTGTCATGTACAAGGTGATAATCGATTCGAGACTTATCTGACCTCTTCAGGGTTATTCACCCAGTGTTAATTAGTACCATAAAAATCCATTTTTATTATAGTGATTGGTGTCTATTTTCATGGAATCCACTTGGAGTATAGTTTTTTAAAAAAATTGGGATATTTCCCTTTGTTTAGTCTTACCCTTAAATATTTCACTAGGTTTTTGGTAATCATAATAATATTAACAAGACTTTCATTTGGTAAGATCTATATAATCCCATATTTTAATATACCTTAGTTGATGATTTTTTAATAGAGCACATAATATTTTATAGAATATAGTTTTTACTAAAATCAATTTTTTTTATAAATTAAATTAAAAAAATATCTGGAAACAAGGTTACAAGAAAATTAAACAAAAACATAACAATATTACATTAATATTCAATTTTTCTTATAATAACGCATTGGATAACATGGGGACGTATATAAGTAATGGGTGATCTATAGGGCCTAATATGAGAATAATAATTTACCATCATATAGAAAATTAATAAATATAACTCCCGAAGAATATAAGTGTATCATAACAAGGATGAGAATCATAAACATTCACATTGATGCATGATGTAAGATAATAACATAAAATCAAATGATGGAATATGGGAATAAATAAATAATTTATGACTATCCACCAATATATAATTAAATCATATTCAACAAGTAACCTCCCATGATCTATAAATGTTATCTCATAAGTAATAAAAATTAACTAATACATTGGGGGGATATATAATTTTAGAATGACCTATCACATTCATAACATGTTCAAGAATATCAGTCCAACCTAGATCACAAAAAATATGAATTTCATTCATCAATTTTAATTCTATGATTCAGGATCCTTTTTTACTTACTTGAAATTTACTAATCAATGAATGATTTTTAAATATAGGTTATTTCCATTGTGTGGGAATTTTGTTGGGGTTTTGAAGAAACTTTTTTATGATTTTTTCATAACAATATTTTTCTATTTTTTGGAAACTAACCTATTTTTACAAGAATGTTGATGTTATTTTGGAATCAAATGATGTCCATAATAATGATTTTTATGATATTTTAATGTTGATAAATGTTTAAGGCAAGACATAAATTGGAATAATATTTTTTTTAGAAATATATTTTCCAAAAATAACAGATCATACTTTAATGCACCAAAAATAGACTATCATACTGATAAACATAGAATTATAATGTGTTCAGAAAGTTAAAATTGATTATAAAGTGAACCATCACTCTTGGGTCCATTAGTATGATGTTCATGTTCCCTTTTACTCTATTTATATTATAATGATAGAATTTAATGTTTGACGAAGTCTTATTGTTCTTGATGTGTTTTGAAGGAAGACTGTGGTGTTAGTAGTTTAATGTTTTTATACATTCTAAATTAAATCATACAATGATTTTCTTATCTTGGATTTCTCAATGATCATGAATAATATCATGAAAAACCATTTTTAACAAATAATGTAATTGTGATGTTTTATCAGTTACAGAAGTACCGTACTTAGATGTTCTATAACTATGAATGTGTAAAGATGATGACAATTGAATAATATCAATGTTTCAATGTGAATAATTCCATTATAATTATAATTCTATAATAATAATAATTCAAACATTATGAAGATTACATCAGATTGACTCATAGAAGTAAATTTAATCTAACAATCATAAATAAAAATAGGTATAAAGTGATGAGATATGAAATAAAATATGGTCATAATGAGTTTAGAAAGAATTTATATCAAAATTAACTCATAAATAAATGATGATAATAATGATATAGGAAATGAAGGTAAATTTTAATGAGCAATGAAAGAATGTAATATAGTAAAGGTTAGAGGATGATGAAGATTATGAATATCATAGTTTTTTAACAAAGATAGATATATCATTTGGAACCTGCCGATGTTACACTAGGATGGACGAATGATTGAATGTTTGAGAAGAATGGAAATTAAGAAGACTCAAACAAGTGATTCCATATGTTTTATAAATTGATAATGATATGAAAATTGAATTTCAATTTTTTCTTGAAAATTGAAATAATCTAAGAATAATTGATGAAATAATAGTTTATGTTTAATCTCCAGTGACCTTTAGTGTTTTAAAATTAGAAGAAGAGTTAAATTTTTTCACGTTTCCCTCTTTTTCTTTTTGAGTCTCACATAAAAATAGATGCACATAATTCACATTTTCTAAATTTTTCTTGAGAGTGGAAAAGAAACAGAAATTCATAATTCCTAAAATATTATAATTCATGTACTCAGATCTCATTTGATGGTTAGAGTATTAAATTTTTTATTTTCTTGGTTGAGCAATATCATATTGAATATTTGAATATAGTTTTAGTTTTTTACATTGAGAGTGGGTTCGTCATATTGATTTCGTCTTATCGAGTAAATTGGACCAAGAAAGATCAAACTGAGAATTTGAGTAGAGTTTGAAAAGTGCATATTGAGTAATTGAGAATCGTATTGACTTTATTGGACTGAGATAATTAGATCCATCCATACCAAACTAAGGATCTAGAATAAATTTTTTTTTAGTAGTTTGGAAGATGTATTTTTTGGCATAATGATTCTGCACGAAACATTGTAATATATTATGATTCACTATCATCATTATTATACTAATATAAAAGGTGTCTAATGGGATTCGGTAGAATTTGTATTCACATATTCATAATACTTAATTTGTATAGATCCATGGAAGTGGATATAGAGAGGATGTTGGTTCTCACATTGAGGTTGACCCATATTATTGTTAATATCAATTCTGTAAATATTAGGGGAATTCTTACTTATTATGGGAAAAATATTATTTATGAAAAAATGAGATGATTCCTTGTCACGTATCTCTTGTCATGTTAGTGGTTGATACTTCTAATTTTTTTCCAACTAATTTAAATGGCGTTTATATGTTTTTTTCTGATAAGATAAATATAGACGATTATGGAATGGATATAAATAAAATCCGAAATATATAATTGTTGTACAAATTTGAAGTGTCTTAAAACATCAAAATGATTGTGTGATAGGTTCGATGATATTTGTTTGGGGAATACTAATGTTAAGGGATAAAAGATAAAAATAGGGCATATTATGTATAAGGACATCATAATGAGAGGTGGTGAAACAATTGATGAATACTTCACTAATGTACTTTAAATTATTTCCGACAGTTAATTATTCATATATTCGATATAAAATTCAGTAATTAGGAAGAAACTTATCAGAAACACTCATGATAGCTATCACTCTCAAATTTCATATTTTTAAGAAAAGGATGTTTTATCACTAAATGAATTTCATAACCGTATCATTGTTTAAAAAATGAGAAAATATCCATTATTCAAAAATTATATTAAATATTAATTTTTTTTAAGTTATCAGATTATGATAATACAATATGAAAATGATTTTTATCTTTATAACATGGAATTAAAATATGATTTTCAGATAAATAAAAAATCATGAATCTTATATCAAAGAACTCTCGAAGAAAAAGTATAATTAATCGAGGTAAACATCCTATCAAATGTTTACGTGTTTTATTATTACACACTTTACAAAGAATTTCCAAATGAAAATTTTTGGTTATCATAAAGATAAATCTGATGAAAACCCTCAATGAAATAATTGAATAAAATGATAAAGAATCAAAGTTATCCAAAAAAATATAAGATGATTTTTAATAGAAATAATAGAATTATGTCATGTAAGATAACTCAATAAAAAGCATTTAATAAAAAGATTAAAGTTCATAAAATTTTAGATAATTCACTGAAATTGTAAATAATGTTAACAATTCCTCAAATAATGATGATGAATATGGTTAATAATATTATAGTGAGTATAAATAATGAAAAAAACATATAGCATGTATTTAATAAAATCACCGAAGAAAAAAATCAGAGTAAAATAGAAAAATGTTGAAGAATTTTAGGAAAAGAATATTACAGATTGTGAGAGGAATAATACTTCCAGTAGATCTATAATACAAAAAATATAATTTTTATCCATGAAAATATTGTTGAAAATATATGTATTATGTGGAAAACTAAAGAAGAAGAAGTTATCAAACGTCCATAAAAACTTCTTGAATCAGAAAATACCATGAGAATGATAAAATAAAACCTCAAAGAACCTCATAATTAAATGCATAAACCTATAATTTTTATACGAAATCTCAAATTATGAATATGGTAAAATCCCCCCCCCCTTCCAAAATAATGTTTCATGTCAATTCTATAAAACTTCAGGTTCCATAAAAATTATTTGCAATTTTTTTCGAAATTGGATGTGGAAAAACCATTTCATCTAAAAAGGATTAAAGTCCACATATTAAGAAGTATAGTCCATGTCCTAATGATGTTATAGAAAAAATAAGTTATAAGAATCAATAATTATTCTAATGATAATGATATTACCTAAATTTAAAATCAAAGTTTTATAAATGTTGCTGGGGTTGTGGAACATATGGTAAAATGGTTTATAAATGATTCCACAACATATCACTACCTAGAAAAAGGTTTGAACAATTCCAAATCAATTTTAGATTGATAATTAGCAATATAACTATCCCACAAGAACATAGAATTGAAAAATCTCTTGATATTAGAAACATTCCAAAAAAATTGAGTTCCTGGAAGATGTGTTGGAAGATCTGATCAGATTATTAATCATGAAAAACGATTTAGGAAAATCTTCCCAAACATGGTTCTTATGGTTGAAATGAAGAAGATGTTGGAAATAATAAATTTATAGATAAATATTTTTATGGTGAGATAGATATAGATGAACAATCAATGAACAAACCATGGATATATGATAATTTTTTTTCATCACATATACATGTGATATAAAAATATCTAAACATGTTTAAATTAATGATGGAGAATCATTTACCATTCGTAATTTTAGATCCTCAAAAAATCATAGGAATTTGTGTGGTTGAGATTGAATAAGGAAAGTGAAAATATAAGGAAGTATTGTTTTTTTATTGGAAAAAACGAAACTTAATTTTTTTATATCTACATTGTAATGATGGAAAATAATTGATTTTCATAAATGAATCATGTATAAACATAATTGTTAAATATGGAATTCTTTTCAAAAATGAGAAAGAGATAGTGGTATTTTTTTAAATTTTAGTGATTAATTATAATTCTTACATGATTTCTAAAAATGAAAACAAGTTGTGGGACCAATGGCTTGGTCACATTAGGTAGAAATGCAAGAAAAGACTCTATGATGTTGATGCTTGAAAAATTATTTAATAATTGAAAATTAAAGAAGAAGTTTTTTATATTTCATGTTAAAAAGATAATATGAATAAAAAATAAATAAGACAGTTGAGATTAGGTATTCCATACCTATTGAACATATTCATTCCAATTTTTATGAATCGATGATATATCAATAATAAATGAAATATTTATACATTTTCACTTTTATCTATTATATCAATAAGATAAAAAACATCATATTTTTGAATTAAAATTCAGAGGCTATTGAAATATTTAGGTTTTTCAAATTACATGTTGAGATTGAAATAATAGAATAATTAAATAAGTTGGTCATTCAAAATGGTACTCAATTCACGTGAAACACGATAGAAACATATCATATAATTAATTTTATCAATCTTTAGTATATTTCACCATATAGTCCAAAAAAATTAAGTAGAAGACAGAAATAATAGATGTTTATTTGAAATCGGATAGTGAATGTTAGCAGAATTCGATCATTCAATTTCCTATTGGAGAAAATTTGGTAGTACTATTGTATATGTTCCCAATAGTTGATTCTTGAGACCAAAAACCAACATGAATTCTAATGAAATTTGTTATAAAACTCTTCTTTAGTGTACTTCAATGATTTTGGAAGTCTATGCATGCTTAAAATAAAAAATAATAATCTTGGACATTATGATGATATTGGTGAGGAAATAAAATTTATGGGTTATTCACACAATATATGACGTTTCAATTGTTGTAAAAACATTTAAAAAGAAGGTGTATTCATTTTATGTAAAATTAAATAAACATTATACATTCTTAAAAACATTTTTAGTTAATTATATGGAGGATAAACAGGATATTACCAACAATAGTGAAATTATGTAAAAATATCCTTATCAATTTTCCAATGAATCATGTAATTCAGAAAGTGAATCAAAGATATAAACGTTTAAATTTACTACAATAAAAAACATTTTTGACTCTAAAAAAATTATTTGAAATTAGTGGGCTCTAGTTTAGAGTATAATATTGTCAATATTAGAAAAGCAGATATCACTTACCATAAAAGTTGAGTTGGAATTATTTTCATAAGATATTGAGAAAAAATGGGTTTATGATATGAATGAAGTTTTTTATTAGTTTGAGAATAATGAAACATGGGAATTGTTTTATGGCTATTAAATAAAACTGATATAGGCACAATATTGTATTGTATGAATTGGATGACTAAATATATAGATGATTCAAGAAACAAATTCAATATTCTATATAATAGTTATGAACAGGTTGATGGTGTGGATTATGAAAAACAAATTTCATTATTTTCATGATTAAAAAATATTGTATTGTTTCTATAAGTGGCTACACATCATTATTACATTGTCTAATAGATAAAAACAATTTCAGGTATTTTGAATACTAATATTGAGGAAGATTCTTACATTCAACAACTTTTTGGGTTTCTAATTGATGTGGATGACAAATATGTTTTTAAATTGAAATAATTTTTTATTCACTAATACTAGGTCCAATTTCATGGAATTCTAAATTATATTATTTTTTTCAATAATGATGAAATTTTCTAAATGAAATATTGATATAAATTTATATGCGAAATTGTTTGACTTCCTAACATTAATGGTAATCATATTAGTTGATTATATAATTTTGAATATGGATGAAAAATATTGCTTACTACATTTGATGATAAAATGAATATGACTTTTGAAATGTCAATGTTGGAAAAATGACATTCTATCATGGATTACATGATTAATAATATGAAAAGTACATTTGCATATCTTCTAAAAAGTATGTGAGGGAATCCTTAATGAATTATGGGACTGTAGAATATAAATATGTTTCTTCTCTTTTATCAGTGAGAAAAATTATGAGTAATGATGAATCTAGAATATGTGTGATTCATAAAGGATTTCAGAAAATGATAGGAAGTATTTATTTTTACCTTACATCCTCAAGGCTTGATATTATTTATGTTGTGAAATTCTTATCCAGGTATCATATTAATTCGAATGAACCAAATCATTTGGAACTAATGGGTATTATAATATATTTCAATGAAATAAAATCACATGGGTTGTTAAATAATAGAAATTTGGTGGAAATGTTTCATCGTTATATTGATGCCGATTGTTCTAGATATTATAATGATATAAAATCATCTTCTAGAAGAATAATTTTTTTGGGTTAATGTAATGTGAGTTGGAATAGTAAGAAAAAAGAACAGTAACATTGATTACAACAAAATATGAAAACCATATATCTATATAATATTTCACTCAAATGTTATGGATGAATTTTCAACTGAATGATTTGAAATAAAATGTTTTAAACCATTGTAGATGCATTATAATAAAAATTTCAATTTATCTTTCTAAGAATCATGTAAAAAATTCCTGATCAAAACATATTGATATAAAATTTCACTTTATAATTGATAATGTTGATTCTAGAGATGTTATGTTGTGATACATCCCAAATAAGTATCAAATGACTAATAATTCCCCAAAATCCATGATTATTGAAATATTTGTAGAATTGAGGATGTAAATTCATGTTCACCCTCCAACCATGACTTCTTAAAACACATATTGAAGAACACAAACAATTATTTGGATTGTTTTTAAAATGGGGGAGAGAATTTAACAATATTATACATTGTAAGAAGTTCATACTTATCATTATTTAATGAATGTGATGTTTTTTTATCATAAAATAGGGTAGTGAAAATTAAATGATATATCAAAAGATAAAAGTGATGTAAATTTTATCTATACATGGATGAAATAAAATTTCCACCAAGGGATTGAATTCTTTAATAGCATTAAATTATACATTAGAACATTGTAAAGAAACACCCTTTTCAAAAAGTAATTGTTTTTTATAAATATAAAAAAACATGAGTTGATATTAAAAGATGAGTTTTGAAAAAATTCTAAGAGTTGGAGTAATTGTTAACATGGATTTTTAACAAATACAAATATGGTATGGAAGAAAATATTTGTTGTTTTTTGTGATAAAAATTCTTTTGTATTTTTTGACTACTATGATTTTATTATTTTAATTTTATTTTACGAAATTTGACCTAGTCTATCATATTGAGTTCTGTATGGAATTTGAAAGTTACATAATGTTCAAACCCTAAAAAAGGGGTGAAATTTATTGTTTTTAAGAATGAAGTTTTTTATAATCAGAGGAATGGAAAATGAATAACTATATATAGAGTATGTGACCAAGAATCACGTATCGCAAAGGTGGTAAGAAATTTGATGTTATTGGTCAAATGCACCACTAGTCACCAAACCATAGGTATAATGTTCATATCCATCGGTCTCAGTTTTTTTAGAAAGATATAATTTTCTAAATAATGATTTCATATCATTGATGAACATTTTTGAAAGAAAATTGTGAATTTAGGAGTTTTAATATTTTCACACAGTCTATATTTATCTAAGCAATGCTTTCCTAGATATAGGATACTAAAAATCATGAAAAATATCTTGATAATTGATTTTGAAAAAATAAGGGAATGATTATGATTGTATTAGATCTAGAGGTACTAGAATCAGTTCTTATTAGAAGTATGAATCTATAAAGATGATGAAGCGTGAAGAATAAAAAATATGTAGAGTGAATAATTCAATTATTATGATAATTCCAACTTATTGGGAATTAAATTTTTATGAGGAATCAAGCAGGATGACTATGAGAAACAAATCATGTAGACTATCTTAGTTGAAAATTAGAATATCGTAAGGGGATTAGAATGTATGGATGATCATAATGAGCTGAGAAAGAAAGGAATATCATAATAAGTTGAGAATGAAAAGTATATGGTAGTGATTTAAAAAAATAAAGGCACCTTTCAATGACCTTAAATAAAATGGTATATTAGAATGTGTTGAGAAGGAATATCAAATCACAACGAGGATAGGAATCTGAATGTTGAAAAATATTGATCATGTTGAATATGATGTTAATTCACCATACTGCTGATACAAAAGTTATAGTAGAATGAGGAAGGGATAGAATGTTTAAGAAGAATAATTATTAAGAATCCTTAAAAATAAAATTCTAGAAGTTCTAATACAAGTATTAGTGGTTAAATATAAAATTAAATTGTGCATAAATCTTGGAGAAATATGAGAATGGATGAAGAAGTAATAGTTGATGTTTAAATGAGAGAAATTTTCAATGATTTTTAAATCTAAGGATGCAAGGTATTGTTTAAAGTTTAAAACATTTTATTTTCTATTTCACCAATAAATAGTGGAACACTTCATTAACATTTGTTTATTTCATATTTATAGAGGAAAAGGTGGGCACTGCATAATTATTTATATTGTATTTATTTCTGGACTAAAATCCCAATAGAATATTAGACTACCAAATTTTTTTTTACCAGACTTAGGAAGATTGTATTGAGGATTTTTTAATAGTTTTTTTTATTGAGGATTGATAATTTGTAAATCATATCAAGTAAATCATTTTGAGTAAATAAGAAAATAGAATATCTGGATAAGTGTTTGAGGAGAGTTTGAGAAGCTTTGACAGTTTATGGGAGAATCATGATGACCTCATAAAATTGAGAGGATCAGATAAAGCTAAATTGAATGGAAGAACTAAAATGTCCATTTGAAGAGAAATTTAATCAAATACATTATTCCTTTTTAGGTTCATTTGGTTTGGAAGACAATTTTCAAATTTTCAGGAGTGATTATAATATTTATTATTAGGATATATAATGTCTCTAATGGGATATGGTACAATATTTATTCACTTCTTCACAATAGATTAATTCCATAGACCCAAAAGAGTGGCTTTGAAAATGATTTAGGTTCTCAAACTAAGGCATAACCTTTTAAATATTGTGTTCATTAAATTCCTTCATTCTTTTTATGCATGATTATTTACTAAAATACTTATATTAAAATAAATACTAATAGGTTGCATAGGTCAGGTTTCGATAATTATGGACGATCATAAAAAGTTGACAATGATTTCACCCCCCCCCCCCCTCAGTTATTTATAGATCGTTTGGAATTTCAGTCTCCACTACACAAACAATTATTATAGAAAATCACTAGATAATATTTTCAGGATAACTAGGGTAAATAATGCATTACAAAATGGTTTAATGGTAGTGAAATTTATAAAAACGTACTCTTAATGTACATTAACATTACATAGGCATAGAAAAATTAATAAATCATTATACAAACATATTCCCAAACATCGTATTAGTTTAGTTCCTTCGAAAATATGGAAACGTAAACACTAGTACATTAGTGAGATATATTATATCCCACAATTTTCATCATAACTATAACCCTTAATAAACACATAATTATTAATAAATATCAAAACAACCATGGTAAGGAATAATAAAAAGGGTGATATTAGATTCCCAGTAAGGGTAAATAAGTGTGACATATAAGCAAAAAAAATGAGCATATAGGTATGAGAACAAAATCATAATATTCACTACTGGAAAAGAAGGTTATACCAACAGTTTAAAACAGTTGGTATAGGCTGGAAAACCATTAGTATAGCCTATACCAATGTTTTTTCAAACCGTAGGGTAGTTAGCCGTGAGGAAATGCCTATACAAATGGTTTGATCTAAACCGTTGGTATATCCCACTGTATTTATTGATTTACAAACAGTTGTAGACTAACCATTGGTATATGTTCGTATAACATTTTTACCAATGGATTCAAGAAACTATTGGTATATATTGAATAAAAAACACTATAGCAATGTTTTTAAAACCGTTGGGATAGTTTTTAAATTTCTATAAAAGTATACCAATGGTTTAAAACTATTTGTATTGTGTTTTTCTAGAAATACTGTAGAACATCCCCTCCAGTAGCCCTTACAGTATACACCTGCATAAAAATAGCACAAAACCACATAAAAACTGACTTAACACAAAAAAACACCTAAAATAGAACAAAAAACACATAAACCCATCAAACTCTTACAACCATGGAATGTACTACAATTCCCTATTTCAATCATCAAATAAAAACAATCCTCCAGTAGAGTTAATAAATGTTTCAATAACTCAAAAATTATTTACACCCATTTCAATATCCATATGAGAACCACTCTTCCAGTAGTAATTAACCTCACCCCTGCATAAACACCCCAACCAGCCAAAATCCCCCACCTCCCCATCAAATTCGAATAGGTAGAATAGTCTGAGAAATACTTAATAGAGTTGAATAAGAGTTTGAAATTGGCTCAAATCCCAATTTTTTTTTCTAGTCCAAGATTTGGGTATATAATGATTTGTGATGCATTTTGCATTGAACATGTATTTTTTATAATATGTGGTGAAATGGTATTTTTTAGGAGTCTCGTACCTTATGACCCGATGAGTGAAACTACCCAACTCATGAAATAGAGTTTGCGACTATCGTTGATGAGTGTAAATTTCAGTTGTTGTATTCACTTAAAATGATGTCCTTTTGAAATAAATGAGAGCTACTTTGAGTGGTCCCGACAACAACGTTCCTTGGATTGAGGTGGGGTTCACTTTTACACATCAAAAATGACCCATGGATCGTTTTTTAAAGTATCAAAACAATCCTAATGTGTTTGGTAAGTTATCTATATGCCGGTTGTTTTTACATAAAATCTTATCCATTTTAAACAAAAGAAACACACTTTGAGTGGTACCGGCCTCAACATACCTAAGATTTAGGTGGGGTTAACATGTACACATCAAAAATTACCCATGGATCCTTTTCCTAAAGTATTAATAGAATCCAAATGTGTTTGGTCTGTTTTCCATATGTCAGTTATTGTTTTCACATAAAATTTTGTCCATTTCAATGAAATGTGAGAAACTTTGAGTGGTACCGGCCACACCGCCCCTTGGATTGAAGCAGGATTGATTTGTTCATGTAAAAAATGACCCATGGATATGTTTCCTAATGTTTCAATAGAATTTGAATGCATTTGGTTAGTTTTCTATATGTTAGTTGTTGTTTTCACTTAAAATGATTTCCATTTTAATCAAAAGAGAGACATTTTGAGTGGTGTCGGCCACACCATGCCTTATATTGAGACGTGGTTGACTCGTACACGTCAAAAATTCCTCATGTATTTTTGTTTCTAAAATATCAACACAATCCAAAAGCGTTTTGTCAGTTTTATGTATGCAAGTTGTTTTTTTCACATAAAATATTGTCCATTTCATACAAAAGAGAAGAACATTGAGTGGTTCTAGCCACACCATCCCTTGGATTGAAGTGGGGTTGACATGTAAACATCACATATGACCCATGGATAATTTTACTAAAGTTTCAATAGAATCTATATGCCTTTGATCGGTTTTCCGTTTGTCAGTTTTTGTATTCACATAAAATGATGTCCTTTTGAAACAAAGGAGTGACACTTTGAGTGGTGTCAGCAACACCGCATCTCGGAATGAGGCAGGGTTGACTATTACATGTCAAAAATGACCCATGGATCATTTTCCTAAAGTATCAACACAATCTTAATGCGTTTGGTTGGTTTTCCATATGCCAGTTTTTTTTACTTAAAAGTGAATCCATTTTATACAAAATAAAGACACTTTGAGTGGTACCGACCACACTATGACTTTTATTTAGGTAGGTTTGACTCATACACATCAAAAATGACCCATGGATCCTTGTAATAATGTATCAACAGAATCTGAATGTGTTTAGTTAGTTTTCCATATGTCAGATGTTGTTTTCACTTAAAATGTTGTCGATTTCAGAGAAAAGTGAGACACTTTGAGTGGTACCGGCCACATCGTGCCTCGGATTGAGGCGGGGTTTACTCCTACACGTCAAAAATGACCCATGTATCCTTTTCATAAAGTTTCAATAGAATCTGAAAGCATTTGGTCAGTTTTCCGTATGTCAGTTATTGTTTTCACTTAAAATTATATCCATTTTAAACAAAAAAGAGACATTTTGAGTGTTGTCGGCCACACCACATCTCTAATTTAGGCTAGGATGACTCGTACACATCCCAAATGACCCATGTATTGTTTTCCTAAAATATCAACGCAATCCGAATGCATTTGGTTGGTTTTAAGTATTCTAGTTGTTGTTTTCACTTAAAATTTTGTCCATTTCAAACAAAAGTGAAACACTTTGAGCTGTGCCAGCCACACCGGCCCTCATATTGAGGCGAGGTTGAGTCGTACACATCATAAATGAACCATGGATCATTTTCCTAAAGTCTCAATAGAATCCTAATGCATTTGGTTGGTTTTCTATATGTTAGTAGTTGTTTTCATTTAAAATGATGTTAATTTTAATTAAAAGAGAGAAATTTTGAGTGGTGTCGGCCACACCACGCCTCTAATTGAGGCTGGGATGAATTTTACACATCACATATGACCCATGTATCGTTTTCCTAATATATCAACACAATCCGAATGCGTTTTTTTTGGTTTTATGTATTTTAGTTGTTGTTTTCACTTAAAATCTTATCCATTTCAAACAAAATAGAGACACTTTGAGTGGTGTCGGACACACGAAAACTCGGATTGAGGTGGGGTTGACTCGTACATGTCGAAAATGACCCATGGATAATTTTTCTAAAGTATCAACACAATCCAAATGGGTTTGTTCAGATTTTCGTATGCCGATTGTTTTTACTTAAAAGCGTATCCATTTTAAGGAAAAGAAAGACACTTTGAGTGGTACCGGCCACACCATGCCTCAGATTGAGGTGGGGATGAATTTTACATGTCACAAATGACTCATTGATCCTTGTCCTAATGTATCAATATATTCTTAATGTGTTTGGTTGGTTTTCTGTATGGCATTTGTTGTTTTCACTTAAAATGTTGTCCATTTCAAAGAAAAGTGAGACAGTTTGAGTTTTTTTGGCCACACCGTGCCTCAGATTGAGGAGTGGTTGACTCTTACACGTCAAAAATTACCCATGGATCGTTGTGTTGCAGTATCAACCCAATCCAAATACGTTTGGTCAGTTTTCCATATGTTAGTTATTGTTTTAACATAAAATCATGTCCATATCAAATAAAAGTGAGAAATTTAGAGTGGTGACGGACACACCAGCCTTCGGATTAAGGAAAAGTTGACTCTTACACATCACATATGACACATAGATGGATTTATAATGTTTCAACAGATTCCGAAATCATTTGGTCAGTTTTCAGTATGCTAGTTGTTGTTTTCACTTAAAATATTGTACATTTCAAATAAAAGTGAGACACTTAGAGGGATTCTGGCCACACCATGCCTCAGATTGAGGTAGGGTGGACTCATACACATCAAATATGACCCTTGAGAATTTTTCCTAATGTTTCAATAGAATTATAATACCTTTTGTCAGTTTTCCGTATGTCAGTTGTTGTATTAACTTAAAATGACGTCCTTTTAAAACAAAAGAGGGACACATTGAGTGGTGTCGGCCACACCACACCGCAAATTCAGATGGGGTTGACTTGTACACATCCAAAATGACCCATGGATCTTTTTCCTAATTTATCAACACAATCCGAAAGCATTTGGTTGGTTTTAAGTATGGAAGTTGATGTTTTTGCATAGAATCTTGTCCATTTCAAACAAAATAGAAACACTTTGAGTGGTGATGGTCACACCGTCCCTCATATTGAGGCGGGGTTCACTCGTACATATCACATATGACACATGGATCATTTTCCTAAAGTTTTAATAGAATCTGAAAGCATTTGGTCAGTTTTCAGTATTTTAGTTGTTGTATTCACTTAAAATGATGTCCTTTTGAATCAAAAGAGAGACACATTGAGTGGTGCTAGCCACACCGCGCCTCAGATTGAGTTGGGGTTTACTCGTACACATCACAAATTACCCATAGATCATTTTCCTATAGTATCAACACAATATGAATGCATTTGGTCGGTTTTTTGGGTTCTAGGGAGGAGGGTGAGTAATGTATCTAAAACTCTATCAAGGTATCATATATCGAATTTCGACAGGAATGCAAACCACCTCAGGGTGTTGTCCTAGAGCAGGGAAAAATCACAACATTACCATGGTGTGACTATGGCATGACCGCGGTGTAACCACGGCGTGACCATGGCATGACCGCGGTGTGACCGCGGCATGACTGCGGGGTGACCACAGAGTGACCACCGACTATTGACTCATTCTAGCGACATTCGGGGGGAAGTATCTTTTGGCTTCCATCACTAGGTTCCACATTTGATACAGTAATTTATTTCAGCAGTTTCTTCCTAAAATAAGCTGCATTCATTCGAGCAATAATGATTTTTTTTGGAAGTCCATGTTCATCAACTGACATCCATTTCATATAGTGGTTTGATGGAATATCTGCATCATCTGGAAGTAATTCCATAAAGAAGGTAAGAATGTAATCAGATGCAGTATTCAAAATCCCATACATAGTTTTCCAATGAAACAATCGGATTAAAAATTCCAAATTTTTTATTTTACCACATTGCCGATATACTGGAGTCGTCGCAACATCATTCTATTTTTTTACCCTATCAACATCATCATTTTCATTGGACGCATCATGAGTGCTTGTATAGAAATCTTGATGGATAGAAATCCTTTACTTCTCATGATGCCGAGTAAATGGAAACCGATCATATATCAAACTCTCCAATTCAGTCATATCATTTGGATCATAAAAATTTTGAGATTCCATTTTCTCTCCATTATGATACAACACATAATATTTTGTTTGGAAACCATATTTGGATATATGATAACTAACTGTTTAACAACTCAACCATGGTCGTCCAAAATAATTAGAACATGGGTAGTGTATGCGACCACTATATGAATCATTGTCAAATGAAAAATCTAATAATTTGTTAAAATTATTTTTAAAATCGGTTGAAATTCGATCAATTTTGTACATCCAACTTCTATCCATTCTCTAAAAAAAGTGTGATAAGTCATTTCAAATCAATTCATTAATATTTAATTTCAATCAAAAAAATATTTTGGTAAATGATAGTTGTTTACTTTAAATAAAATCATAACTGACACATTAATCTATATGAGAATCATATTAATAAATAAAACAAAATATAGTGTATATATGAAAATAAGATACAGAATTTCTAATGCCTATATTCAAGGATTTCCCAGTATGATATTGGAAGGGGATCAAAGAATATATAATCCTTATGGGTCTTGTATAGAGTACATGAGTTTTATACATTCAGGGAGATCAGGGGGAGGAGTAGGATGAGGATCACATCAAATGTAGTTATGGCCTCATCAAGTTTCACCTTAACCATGGATTAAAGGATCTCAGGTTTGGGGCCATAGATCATAGGTTGGTAGGGTTCATTCCTTGAATCGTGTCCCAATTGATTTTATAGAGGGACCTTCAATAGTTATGGGTATGGATTTTATTTAAAACTACTATAAAAAAGATATACAAGAATTGTGAATTCCCAAACAATGATTACACTCATTAGTGACCCGAACCCAGATGGCCACTCATTGGAGAGGGACCATCATGTTCTATTTTGTTTTATCTCACATAAAAATATGATTTTTGGGATGTCTGGGGTCCAGGGAGGAGAGTGGTGGGATTTCCGGGGTTCAGGGAGGAGGGGGGGGGGGGGGTTGTCCATGTTCCAGGAAGGACGGGGGCTGTCCTTGGTCAAGAAAGGTAGGTGGTGGGCATTCCGGGGTCCAGGGAGGAGGGGGGGGGGGGGGGGTTGTCCAGGGTCTAGGAAGGAGGGTGGGGGATGTAAGGGTTCCATGGAGGAGGGTGTGGGGGATGTTTGAGGTCCAGGAATAAGGGGGTTTTCCTAGGTCCAGGAAGGAGGGGGGTTGTCCTAGGTGGACCAAAAAACACCGAATGGGGTTCCACTCTATATTTCTGAGAATATATTATCCAAATCTATAGAGATTCCACCTGTAAAGATGACAACATTAAATCCGTACCTATTGTAATTTCATAACATTTATGGGATATGTGTTATTTGAAAATCTTAAAAATTACCGTGATGTTCGTTATTAATGGTTTTCCCCCAAATGTGTTTGGAATTCAGTAAAAAGGATGGTTTCTTCCATTTAACCAATGTTATAGTGTACGTTTATGATGAATTCATTCATTTAACCAATGCTCTAGTTTAGTTTTAGGTGAGGTGAGTTAGAAACCATTTTAGGCATTTCATTAGAACAAGGGTTCTTCCACTTGACCATGTAGTCTTGAATTTCAGGGATGGAAGTGTTTTGACTAATCTAATTACTACCTACTCTATATTATGGCCAACTCATCATATGGGAATACCCATGAAACAAATCCATGTGCAAATGGGACGTTTTCAACAACCCATTTGTCCAAACATACTTTTCACCATAAAGGATTGGCCATGTATATTTACATGGATAACTGAGTCATGTAATGTGTGTACATTCCCATGTACATTCCTGGGACACTAGATTATCGTAGACACCATGTCAACCATTATACACACCATGTGAACACTTATACCATATTGTCATTATTACAACTATTAATAACAACTTATTAAACATCATCACTTGTCAAATATAATCAAATTGAACATAAATCAATAATAATATTAGGGATATCAAGTAAAATTAAGTCATACTATATTACATACTAAATGAACACCCGCAACCATGATTAAGGACCACAAAGCTATCGTTTCATCCAAATAAAAAGTTAAAACAAAAACACATAGTTGCTGAAAACAACCTCATTTGTGTGAAGAATAGTAATCCCATGGTCCTCTTGATATTTGAACCACACAGTGATGATTTTCGAGATTAACTTGTATCCATGAAACCATATGAGAAATAGGATTCAATAAATGTGTTTTTATGGTTTTCCCAAACATTTTGAAGTACCCCAAATCAGTGAAAATTGTCATTGTGTTTTAGAAAGGTGATCAAATAACTCATGTATGATGTTAAAGGCAGAATGTTTAATTTTTATATTTGGAAAACTAATATTTATTAATATTACAAATTTGACATTTTGTTAATTAGTTTCATGAAGAGGGAAGATGTACTAGATGGGAAAAGGAGAGGTCCCAATGAGAGTTCCCTTTGTAGATATTTTATCAGTAAATAACATTGGATTTTACAGTTAAGTATTTCTTATTTCTTCTATGTAGAATAATTAGCGCCCGCATACTATGTTTCAACATTCAAGAAGATACTCTATATGTTCTATTGTGCAAAGGATTAGTGAACAATGTGTCATTTTATATATAAATTGATTTTTATAGAAACCTGATACATACTTGTAATATAATACACATAGTGTATAAAAATTAAGATGAATAAGATCGTCATGTTTGACATGTTCTTCATTAAAAGACTTATTTTCATGAAATACTATGAATAAATATTACAAACAATTTTTTATGTGTTCATGTACATGAAGCTGTAATATTTCAAGCATTGAGATTAAGAAAACTATGAAACATTAAAATTAGAACACAAGAAAGAGACATTATTCCCTTATAAATGTATATGTGTAATGAAAACATTAATTAGACAATGTGTACACCGATGTAGTGATTTGAGTACACAATTTTTTGAATCATTAATTTCAGTACACAATTTGTGGAGTAGTGAATCAGAAAATTTTCCAAAAAACCTAGAAATATGGAATAATGATATCCTTGAGAATAGGTGTAAGGATATACTTGAGAAGAGGTGGATGGATATAATTGAGAAGAGGTGGAAGGATTCTAACTAGGAAGGTGATCCAACGGAAGAGGTGCACCTATGCTGGGGCTTTTCAAGGGCTTCTAGTGGTCGGGAATCACGTCTATGAGAGTCGCACAACTTCTGCAATATACTTCTTGAATAGGGGGGGGGTCGTATTCCATAGTTGAAATTGGGGTTTTTTTGGAAACAGTTATTAAAAAACGTTTGTAAAACAATGATTTCCCAATAGTTTGATGAAACCTTTGGGAATACTCATCTAACCTCCATCATTACCAATGGTTCTCATGAACCATTGAAATAGAACAATGCTTTCCCAATGATTTCATCAAACCTTTGGGAAAACTCATCTAAATTCCATCTTCACCAATGGTTCATGAAAACCATTGGTAAAGAACACCAATACCAACGGTTCAAAAGAACTGTTGGTATACAAGTATTGGTAAAACAATGATTTCCAATAGTGATTATATGAAAATAAATTGCATATAAAAGATCATAAAGATGAATATTGTCATAGATATTGAATGTTCATTTTAAAAAAATCACACAGAAATAAAGAACATAATACCTAAAATCATAACATTGGAATAATACAAAGAATTTTTCAATAAACCCGAACATATAAAATCCTATTTCAAGGATACTTACCAAGACCATCTTATCATGTTAGGATTGGGATATGACATATGTACCTGCTTCGGGATTGGGATAACAACCTATGTACCCTCAGCTTTTTGAGATTGGTCTAGAACATATGATCCCTATTACCTTTCATCGTGGGAAAAAACCTGTGAACCAGATTATTTTCAATCCTGGCCTATAAAATATGAACCTTCTTATTTTTTGGATTGGTCTTCAAACATTGTACTTTCTTCTTTTTGAAAATGGAATAAAAATTATGTAAACTTTTATCTCAGTTACTATTTTTCTTTACCCAATTCACTAACACTCTTATTTTTGGGATTGGGCTACTACACATGAATCACATTACTTTATTGAATTAGCTACAACCTATGAACTTACTTATTTTCAATCAAGGGTTACAAACTGTGAACCTGCATATTTTTAGAATTTTTCATCAACCATTGCATCTTAGTATTTTCGAGCATGGGATTAAACCTATGTACACTCTGATCACACAAACCATTTATCATTACCCAATGCACTGAGTTGAGAGAAAGGTCACACCCATTTCACAATAAAATCATACATACATGTGCCACAAAAACCTAAACAATCATTTAATAACCCAAGAAATTAAATGGCTATCAAAAACTTGTAATGATACCATAACCTATGGGAAAATATATCACTTTCAAAATTATTTCATCAAAATCATTACATATGAATGATTAACTGATTTCATAAACATATAACAAATGAAAGAGAAATGGATTTCATAAACACAAAACATGTGAAAGAGAAACTGATTTCATTATCATATATCCTTGGAATGGGAAATATGTTCAATAAATAACATGGAATAAAAAATTACCCAGTCCAAGAAATCACTCAAATTGATCCTTTATATCATTTCCACCAAAGGCTTCAGTAACATCAACGAAATTAATCTTAGACGGAAAATAATTTTGAAATATCATTCAAAAACATTTCTTGAAGAAAATACCATATCTTCTATAAAATTGTATTTTTAATGCATTTACCCATTTGAAAATAAATAACATATTAAATACCTTCAAAACATATAAATAATACAAGAATTAATTTTGAATTCTTTTCCCTTGACAACTTATAAAATAATCATCAAAATAATTTAACAATATAATTCATAGAAAAAACATGGATTAAAATAAAATATAACCGTGAAATTTTATGAAAAGAAAATCATTGAAAATATTTTGAAAACACACACACCCACATATATATATATTTATATATATATTTTCAATAATATTTCATTGAAAATAAATTTGAAAAAATATAAATAAATCGTGGAAATATTTTGAAAACATTTTTAATTGAAAACTTATAGAATAAGCTTGAAATAATTTTGAAAATAATTTTCAATAAAATTACATATTTTGAAAAAATTCATAAAAATTATCCTTTTAAATATAGAATTTAATATTCATAGTAATGATTATTTTGAAATCCATTCAATTCAGATGAGGTAAAAATGGAATTTTAATTACACGGAAAAAGCTAAAAAAGTCATGTTTAGAAAGAGACAAGAATATTCCTATGATAAAATTGAAAAAATAAAAGCATTGAAAAAGTTCCATTTAAATATTATCAGATAATATAGAATATTTTTTTATCCATTTTTAGAAGAAATGGTTTTAACGGAACATATGTTTGTAACTGGTAAATTCTGATGTTCTTAAATACACATTATTAACAATTTTATTTTCCAATGAGTGAAAAAATATTACCTATATATGAATTTATCATTAATAACTATATGAGAAGAAAATTCATGGGTTTTATTGAGAGTTTTACCATTTTATTCCATCATATGAAGAATAATCAAAACCAATCTTCGAACGTGATGATATTGTTTAAATAAACTTTTACCACTTTGTAACAATTATCCAGACGCCATATTAATGAAAATAAAATTAAATAAATCTTAAAATAATATTAAAATAAGTGTAATAGTGACATAAAATTTACAACGTATTATAAATACCTCATGGATAAATATAAGTCTGTAACATCTTTGTATCAAAGAAGAAAATTGAGACAAATTCATTTTACCCATTTTGTAACATTTGAAACACAGTACACATGAAATACTTTTATTCACATGTATTTGTAAATAGCCATAAAATTAATTATTTTAATCATATTATACATCCATGTGTTGTATAAACCCCCAAAAAACTAAATGGGTGGTGAATGAAGCATATATCTCACATAAATAAAAAAGGAGAGAAAATTCACTTACATTGTGTCTTGACTCTGTTCGTACTCATACAATCATCCTATATAATAAATTTGTGTTTATTATATATATTTTTCATAATAATAACATATCTAATATCATATATTGTTTTATTATGAATATATAATAACCTCTTTTTAAAAATCTGATACCATAGTTTCACTTTAGGTAAAATTCACTTTGTTCTTCACATGAGTATTGATTTATTATATCATTGGACCATATACTGATATAATGATATCCATAATTTACAAAATTTTATGTTTAAAACATATATTAATTATATTTAACTCTAATAATATATTCAATATATATGATTAAAATGTATTACATCATTCGTGGAGGCAATATGTTGTACGTTCGAAAGAATGTTGTTTCCATTTTTTTGATTTATTAAAAGAAAAAAAGAACATGGAATATATTTATACATATATATGTACATAATATAATTAATGTATAATTATAGTTTTATATATATCATATATTTTCACTAAACTCATCTCTAATACATTCAGCGTATTGTGTGAACGAATCACATCACCTTCCGTGGGTAGTAGTCCACACTCCCACAAACGAAATTATCATACTAACAGAAAAGGGAAAGTATAAATATTTGTGCTGTAAAATAATTAATGAAATATAAAAAAATTATAAATATCATATAAATTATATAGAAATATATTTTCAATCATAATTCCCACCATGAAGAAGTGGTAATAGAAAAACAAACAATCATCATTTTATGTGGTTATAGTTTATTGTACACAAAAAGAGCATGTCCATTACCCATTATGTTGAGGTGTTTTTAAATTTTATTTGAAACATTAGAATATAAAAATAATTTGGTATATATCATATATTTTTTATAATATCTTGTAATAATATGAGTTGAGTGGGTGGAGAATAAAAATAAAATAAAAAAACACAAGGAAGAATATTCCATCTTTTCAGGAAACTTCATTTGGTTTTCACCAAATTGAATTTATAGATATCTTTATACACAAGGTAATTATTATTGGAATAAGTAATTTATATTGAGGATATAATTTTAATAATTTTTTAGATACATTTTGTCTTGATATGTGTGAATAATAGGATTATATTATGCCATTTTTATTAATGAGAAGGAGTGGAAAAACAATAAATTTTGGGAAAGGGTTTTACACACACATTTTTCCAGTGTTTAATAGATCTAATAATGTAAAGAAGTATAGTAAGGTTATGATAGAGCTTAAATATGTATATATTATGTCTTTTGGACAAGTTTCTAGGTCATTTAAGCTATTATGTTTAAGATTTAGTTCATAATTATGTTTAATTTTACCTTAATAGATGTAATTAATTTTAATTAATTTCACTAAATTTTTTTTCCAAGAAATAGTTGACATTATTATATATTAAAAATTATTTTTATTCTAGATATGTAACATAATTTTCAAAATTCAAATGATAGAATTGGTAAAAATTATTTTAATTCTAATCTTAAAATTGGGTAGACCATGTGGGTTTGTAATTAAAAATGTTCAAAAAATCACTATTTTTTTATATTAAATTTAAAATTAAAATTTATTCCAAGGAAATAAAATTATTAAATTATAAATATAATATCTAATTAAAATTTTATTCCAATTTAAACTATAATTTTACAATATAAATAAATTAGAGGAAAAAGTAGTTTCAAACTAAAATGTAGTATTTTCTATTATACATTTGAAATGATTCATCATAGAAAAATACCAAAAAATTACTCTAACTTAAATATTGAGTTCCTATTTAAAATATTATTATTATTTCAGCTTATTAAATCTATAAAAGTTCCAATAATTATATTTAAATTTGGTTCTCCATTAATGGTGGTAAAAATTTGATAATAAAAATATTGGTTTGTAAAAATGAAACTTATTTTTTCGTATATTATGTTAGTCAAATATATTGGATAAAAATAAAAAATAATTTATTTCCTATAATATATATATATATATATATCATATTAATACTATTAAATAATTATAATTAATTTAGTTTTTAAAGAAAATGTTTCATTATGGGATTAAGAATATTTTTATTTATATTTAATCGGTTTTTTTATTCATTACTAATTAATTTCTAACTAATAAATACATTTAATATTTTTGTAAAAATAAATATTCATAAGATCCATAACCCTTTTCATAAATAATAATCTAAATTTAATGTCATATTAAATAATATAATATTATTTGGTAAAACTCATTCTAGCTTGTTACACAAGACATTGAGGGAAGTCATTATTGAATGTAAAAAAAGATAACCTAAATGTGTTGTGTAGCGAAATGTAAAATCAATGTTAAATGTAGTAAATCATTAAATTGGTTTTATGTATTAATTAATCCAAACATTTTTATTTAATATAATTTTTTTATATGAAATGTATAATTTTAAAAAGATTCAAATAATTTGAAAAAAAAAATTTTTCCAAAAATCTTGTGGTTTTACATTCTACCCCAATTAAAATGAATTTCACCATCGAAATTAATCATAGTTAACAAAGGTTTAATATCTAAATGTTACATTAATAGAAACAGACAATGTAAAAATTGAATACTAAATAATTTCTTAAAAATGGAAATTTGGAACCATAATGGTTACCCATAGTAACACATATCAGGGATTCCAAATAGCAGACCACAATGGTAAGTGATAATATGGACATGGAAGAAAAAATTTAAATTCATATGAAGTGATTGAATTCATCAATCACAAAAAAGTGAATGATTAATTTAAATTTTAGCGTCTCAAATTCATAAATCATGGATAAATTGAATAACCATCATTTGAAAAGGAATTTAGAAATAATGACATCATTTCTTTTTTATTTTATCACTTTCAAAACATTGAGTAATTCTTGATATATTTATATTAAAAAATTATTCCTTATGTTTTTTTGATCAATTTTTAGTTCATCCATTATCTCATGGAATGAATGTATATAAATTAAAATTGATTTATAATTTAATAAAACACAATATTAATTTATCTTAATTACTATAAAATAATTAAATGATTAACTATTTGTCACTATTTATTCTAAGAAATACATTGTCTTCATCTGTTGACATAAAATTTAACACTAATGATTCATAATTAATATTTATTCATCAAAAATAATTATACATTAACGGAGACATAATGTAAGGAGGTGGTAGGCATTAAACCATTGTCATCCTTATGTCAAGGGTTCTTGAACAAAAGCATTACCGGAATTATTTAATTTTCACATGAAAAACCTGATGTCCTTTTTTATGTACAAAATAATAATTTTTCAAAAATTTGATGTACATCCATTAAATAATGTAAATAACTAAATATACATCTAACTATGGTTTTTAATAAAATATTAATTCAAAAACACTTCATCTTAATTTTAACATATTCTTTTCATGAATGGTTGACCTTAAACCCATATAAAATATTAATATTCAAAATAGTTTAAATAAGGTAATGAAATCAGTAAAAAATTGATTTCACATATATCAAACTGTATATCTTTTTTCATATTCCAATCAAATTAATACCCTCATCATAATTCCACTTAAAATATGGTAATAATCTAAATTATGATTAATCGTTATGGAATACATGCATTCATCCTTATCCCAATGATTAATGGATAAATTTCATATATCAAATATGTTTTTTACGTCATCCCTTATAACATTGACTAAAATTTCAAAAATTATATTACAAATTATATGGAAATCTTTACCATCCAACATATCATTATCCAAACATCAATATCCCAACTTCAAGAATAAATTATGTGTTACCTCTCCTAAATAAAAATATCACATTTTAGTGAAATCACTTGTATACCTGACCAACACCATTGAAAATATGATTTCACTTCATCAATGAAAAAATTATACTAAAAGTACTTATATATTTAATGATATCAATAACATAATGTTGGAATTCCAAACCAAATGTACATCATTCATTGAACATTATTCTGAAAAAAATTACTCATGCTTCATCAACATTTTCATTAATACATCATTCCTTGAATTTGGAATTTGATAATTTCTTAAGCTTCCACAACCCCAATCAAATTATTCTTATTTCTTAATAATATAAAACATTTTGGTAGAACATCACATACGTTTCACATGACATTTTTTGGACTTTTTATATTTAGATGCATTCCCAATACTAATACCACCTTCATGATTCTAATTATCAAATTTTAACTTAGTTAATCAATTTTGATAATTCCTATTGTTTCCAAAAATTTTAAATTCAATTTTATCCATGTTTCTTATAATTATCTCCCTTGAGAGAAAACATAATCCAAGGGGTGATAGGTACATATCATAGATGAAAATGAAATAATCATGAAAAATTACATGTTGGCTATCATAATCATCACACATTACATTTAACCGACAACTAAATATATCTATGATAGATTATTCCTAGTCATATTCTATTAAAATCCATCATAATTGTTCATAGAGAGTTTGTGAACTTCTATGGAATATTTTGTATGTGTCTTAGACATGGTGTGTAGCAAGGCTTGTTTCATATACGAGATTGCCTCGTTTTAGGCCTGGTACAGCATGTCAGAGTTATTATGCAAAGGTACATTTATACCAAAGTCACATAAACTTGTATTATATTTTCCTAGATGTATATCTAGAATACTACCCACTATATAATTTAGCAGAATTAAAAGTTATTTTCAGAAACATTAACTCATACTTATAATTTTCCTCATAGAAATCACTAAAAAAATCTTCAGAAATATTTATAGGGTCTTAATTAATGTTTTCTCATCCTAGATGCAAAAACGTGACTAATACTTATCTCTCATACCAAATAAAACAATCCAGTCTAAAAATAAAATGTCATTACATAACAATTACCAAAACTAAAAAACAATAAAAATAGATTCCAAAATATCATACTGGTTTAGTGCCTGTAAAAAAATGGAAATTTAAATACACATACATTATTGTGAAACATTATCTCCCACATAGATCATCATTACTAAATCCAATCATAAGCACATCAATTATAATACTTATCTATATAAACTAGGGGATGAAACATAAAAATTGGGTGATATCATATACTCAGTATTGGTAAAAAAGGGATTCATGTATAAATAAACAAGATAATAGTTGTGTGAGGACTTGATCATAAAATTAGAAGATCATACCCTTCATATCAAAGATCATAAACATGAATAATGACCTAGAGTTTAGAAATTAATAAAACATTAATCTCAAGTTAAATAAATAACGTATTCCATGAAATATTAACTTTATAATAAGACATTGTTTCAAGGAATACACATAAAAATATGAAATTCTATTTCTTGGTTAACTATAAATACCTTCGAAGCTTATTAATATTGGGTTATGACTCACGTATTTTTTTCGGTCTTGTGTAAAAACCATTGTACTATTTTATTTTTTATATTTTGATACAACTAATTTACCCTCTTAAATTCATGCTTTTTCTATAACCCTTACACAAAATTATTTTCAGGCATGGGTTACATCCCGTGCAGCTTCTTATATCCAGGCTTAGTATTACACCCGTGCACCTTCTTGTTTTTAGTAATTGTCTACTACCCATGTACCCTTTGATCTCGTATAACATTTATCATTACCCAAAGCATGGGAAGAAGATAGTGGTCCACAAAATCTCACAATGAAATCATACATACACATGTCCAAAAATCCTAAATAGTAATATCATAAATCAGGAATTGAAATGGAAATGATAACAAAGTATTTATATCATAACATAATGAAAAATATATAGGTTTCATGATCATTTCCTAAAAAATATATCCCATTAAGGATAAATTGATTTTATAAACACATAACCCGGGAAAGAGAAACATATTTCATTAACATATAACTCAAGAATATGAAACAAAATTCATTAACATATAACCAATGATAGATAAACATTTTACATAAAATCCCTGAAATTAATCATAGTACATTAAAAGGTAAAATATTAATGGATCCTTTTATCATATCCTATAAAATAATGAGTGACATCAATAGATTTCATCTTATATAATTTTTTTTAAAAATTTATTTATAGAAAAAATTGTTGATGAAAATATCCTTTCATCTTTGAAAATTACATTTTAATACATTAAAACATTTGAAAATAATTTTCTTTTAAAATACCATCAAAATATATAAGTAATAATTGAAACCATTTTTCAAATATTTTTCCTTTAATATATAAATAATAAATATGAAAACATTTTAAAAAATATTTTCATTGAAAAAATTTAAATTTTAAAATACATATTGAAAATTACCTGATAAATATTTCATTTAATTTCATTTGAAACATATAAATAAATACTGATATCATTTTGATTTATTTTGTGAAAATAAAATTGAAAACAGATAATGAATTATGGAAATGTTACTATTTTTTAAATTAAAAACATATGAATGAATCTTGAAAGAATTTTGAAGAGAAATTACTTAATAATTACATTAAAAAATAATAAAAATTATCCTTTTAAACTTGAAATTGAATCATTGTTGAAATGAGGTTACGTAAATCTGTACATGTGTTACATTGTAAAAATATTATTCTTTTTTTACTATAACAAGGTATAGAAAATTCCTTGTTTAGGAAGTGACAAAAAGATTCTGTTGAAAAAATAAAAAATATAAAAAAATGTTAATATATTATTTTAAAAATTTTAATATTATATTATAATATTCTTAGTAATTGTTTTTAAAAAACATATTTATTTGGATCATCTATTTCTAGACCTATATATTCAAAATTTCTTAAAAAACACTATTAACTATTTGATGTACCAAAGTGTTGGAAATATTTTACCTAGGTATGAATGTATCATGAATAAATAAAGGATAATAAAATTAATGATTTTTTTGGTGATATGGGTCCTAATATTTAATTAAAGGAAGAATAATCATAAATAATCTCGAAAAGCGATGGAATTATTTCAATAAAATCCTACAATAAAGTAACATTGAACCACACACCCATTTAATAAAATGATATTAAATGAATATTGAAAAATCATTGAGAGAAATATATTCATGATATAATATTTCAATGTAGGTAAATAAACCTCAAGAAAAAACATAGTTGTTAAACATGAAATGTGTCTTACTAAAAAACAGTTATGACAGAATAGTTTTACTGATTAGGTATATTTTAAAAAATAGACCTCATAAAAGAAATATAATAAAATGGATATGGAAATAATCCTAGATTTAATTATAATAATCATAAAATACTTACACATTCACTATATATAAATCACAAAAGGAGTAGGTGGTGAAAAAACCCTATATCTCACCGAAATAAAAAGTGTGGTGAAATTACCCAAACTTGTGTCTTCACAATCAGCGTACTTGTGAAATATTATTATATAAATAAGTAATTTTTATTATAAATAATTTACAGAATAACATTTAGATATATAATATCATATATGTTTTGATTATAACTCTATATTAATCTCTTGTTAAGAATCCTTTGTTATGGATTCACTTCGGGTAATATATAGATTATTCTTCTATTGTTTCCTATTTTGTTATATCTTTGGTCCTTATACTTATAACAAGATTTACAGAATGTACATCATGATATAATTATTATTTTTATTCTTTATATTATTTTCATAATAATCAATAGAATATAGAATTATTAAAAGGAATACATTATTCATATATATGGTAAGTCAAACATACACATGAATGTTGTTTCAACTTTTGTTATAAAATTGAATGAATAAAAGAAATTTGAATATATATATAATAATAGTAATTTAAAATTATAATTATATATATCATATAATTTCACTACTCTCATCCTTAATACATTCTGTGTAGTGTGTGAATGAATCAGATAGATTTGTGAGGGTTGTAGAAACACTTTCTCAAACAAAATTATCAAATTAATAGAATATATTAAATATAAATATGTGAGTTTTAAATCATTGTATTAACATTAAAAAATAATAAATATCATATATCTATATATATATTATAAAAATATTCTCCATCATAATTCTCACCATTAGAGGCTGTAAAGTAAAAAATGAACAATCATTATTTTATAGGGGAGTAGTTCTCTGTACACATAAACACTATGTCGGTTAACCATTAGAAGGATGTTTCATTATGTTTATATCTAACCATTAATATTAAATAATACTATTATATTTATGATACTGATTTATTAATATAATTTTGTAATAAGAATAGATTATTGGTTGTATAATGGAAATAAAATAAAATAACCTGAGGAAGAATATTACCTCTTATTTGGGTAACCCCTTTGGGATTGCACCAAAGGGATCCCATAGAATTATTTTCACCAGGGAAGGACTTTATTATTTGGGGGGGATTTTTTGTATCTGTTTTAGATGATATTTTTCCATAGAATTTGGCATGATAGGTGTGAAAATGTGGGAGAATATGATGCCATTTTATATAGAGGTAAAGTGGTAGTTCTATATATTTTTGAGAAACAAAAATCTTCCCCCCCGTGTTTACCATTGAAAGCGAATAATGTAATGTCCAATATTAGATCCAAGTGATAGTACGGTCTGAAAATGTCCATCCAAATGATTTTGAAAATGTTTATAGGTCATTTATAAATTTATGATTATTGATCAGTATATAGTAAGCTTAATTTTTCCATAATCAATGTAATTAATTTTATTTACCTACACTAATTTTTTTTTAAAAAAATAATTTTAAATCAATAAAAATTATAAATGATTTTAATTATAGTTATGGATTCTCTATTTTTAAATTCAAATAACATATTTTTAAGAAATTAATTTACATTTAATCTGGTAGTCATGTCGATGATACATGTTTTTAAAGTAAAAACATTCAATATTTCAGTGTGATTTTAATTTCAATTTCATTTTGTAATTGAATATAATGAAATAAATTAGTTTTATTGGTTAAAATATTATCTTACTACACATTTAAAAATATTTTAAATCTAATTTGATATCATTATAAATTAAATGAATCAGTGGTATTCAACTATAATTCATTATTTTTCTCTATTATTTACCAAATGGAACCACATATAAAAATAAAAAACATTTAAGAGAAATTAATTTTTCTTACTCATTAATTGATGATGTTTGGATTTTATATATTAAAAAAATTAATTTCAAAAAAAAGATTAAAATGTATTCACTAGAAAAAGGTGATAAAAATACCGTAAAAATATAGGGTTTTAGGAATATAATTGAGTTTTTTCTTATTTTATGTACGTAAAATATATTGTATGAATATAAAAAATTTATTTTTGAATATATAATATATAAATAAAATTAATATCTTCAGTAATTGAATTGAATTTATTTTATTAGTGTAAAAAATCATTGTGGGTTTAGTAGTATTTTCTTTTATATTCAACTGTTTTTTAATTTCTAATTAATTTGTAACTAATGAATTAATTTTATAATTGTGTAAACCATTAATATTCATATGTTAGATATCCATTTTCATAAATACAAATTTATCATCAAGAATATGTTAAATAATATATCATTATTTGATAAAACAATGTCTTTCGTGTTTCACAAGCCATTAAAGAAAGTAATTATTGTGTATAAATCAAGATGCCCTCCATGTTATTTGTATAAAAAGATAAAATCCATTTTTCATGTAGTATGAAATTAAATTGCATTTGTGTATATAAGAAGTGAAATATAGTGATTTTATAT
Organism: Viscum album; assembly: GCA_963277665.1. NCBI lineage: Eukaryota > Viridiplantae > Streptophyta > Magnoliopsida > Santalales > Viscaceae > Viscum > Viscum album. Next base: position 825,365,174 of record OY728131.1, read on the forward strand.
TAAAAAACACTATTTTTAGTGTTCTGTAAAATGTAAATTATCAAAATGATGACATTAATTAAAAAACATATTTCACAACATCATATGTTTTTACAAAAGGGGTATCTCATTTTTATAAAATAATATGAGTATTATGAGTGATGTTTAAAAACATATCCAATCACAAAACATTAGAAATAAAAAAAATCATAATATAATGGAGGTTCTTGAATAAAGAGGAGACGAAGAGAACCCATTACCTTGATATGACAGTTCTCAAAGCATAGAAGGAGATCCTTAAGTGCTTGCAAACACATTGGGATGGTTATATAATGGGATATTTATATTAAATTCATGATCCAATAGTTTTTATTGAATATAAATTTTATGTAGGCTAGGTAATTTTAGTAAAATAGAGTGTGATTTTTTTTAATTTCTAAACATACATTTCCATTTATATCTATTAAAATAATCATCACCACAATCCTTTATTTATTATTTTTTCATGGTTTCTTCCAATAAACAGTTTTTTAGATATTTTATATTTCAAAGAACACAAATAATTAATGTAAATACCATGTGATGTGGAGGTTAATCTTCATCATAAAGAATTAATTTCAAAACCACATAATATAATATATGTTTTAGATGAATCACTAAGGGTTCATAAAATTTATATTATAACTTCAATAAAACCTAATTTTCTAGGAAAAAATTAAATATATTCCTAGTTGGTATTTATATTATTAATTACGTCACTTCATAGGGATTGTTTTTGATTTTATAATACATGTCACATACCTATAGAATATTTAATTTTTACTCAAAAATATGAATCTCCTTGAATATTATAAAAACATCACCGTTGGATAATTTCATCATTATGAATTCAAATATAATATTTTTTTTTATCAAAATAGTTATCAAAATATGATAATTTAAACTTCTATATCTATATACCTATTTACTGATAAAAATTATGATGATAATAGTTTTCAGAACCCTATAAATATTACATTGGAATTCATAAAAGTATAATATAATATATATTTCAATGAAAATTATTTAGTAAAATATTTTATTAAAAATATCTTTATTTTATATAATCATTATTTAACTAAATGATTATATTTTTTTCGATTTTATATTTCCAATAAAAATAATTTGAGTATAATTTTAACAAAATCAATTTATGATCAAACACAATATGTGATAATTTATAATGTAAAAGGATACATAAAATAATTATATTGTTAAAATAAAAAATATATAAACATATAATATTTAGATTTAGATATATAACCCCATATTAAACCATAGTATTCCATAAGGGTAAAATTGTGAAGGGGATACTATCATGTGGGTTTTCATTGAACATGATCTTGGGAGTGATCACAATAAGATTTATCTTCTATCATAAATTTTTCACATTATTCATTAATTATTTAATATAACCATGAAAATAACCATAGTGAAACCCATGTGTTTCAATATCCATAAGATGTTCTAATAAATGGGATTTATATGGTATGATCATACTTCTCAGGGCCATCACATCTTCATTATTTTTCAATTGGTGTATATCAAAACCCATAATATATAATAATCATAATAGAAATTGTAAAATGATTATATTATCAATATTAATGAAGTCAAATAGATTTTTATTTTTTATATGATATATCTTACTATGGTCCAAAATAACTAAACAAGTGAATCTATTTTCAATAACATCATTAATAATAAAATTCATTCATTCATCTAAAATTATATAATCCTTTGTAAAATATTAATACATTATAAAAACATAACTTGATCCCCTCCCACTAATGTAGAGACTACTTGGTAATAGTACTCTTAGTATCTTATGACCACTGTGAATAACCCAATCTATTTGACTATAAAGTTACAACCTAGAGAGTAATATATAAATCAAATATTATGAATTATTATGTAGACGAATAAATTGAATCCACCCAAACACCCTTATTTACCATATAGATCTCTAAAAAATCTAAGCACCCAATAGAGCCCAAATCTCTAAAACAACAACAAATTTTAACCATTGATTCCATCTAATTTTTTTCAGTTGTGGAGGATATTAAATAATAAGATTTTTTTATATAGAACCAATTTTATAGTATTATACATTATGAATCCAAAGAGATATAGAAGGCTAGTTGGGAAGAAGATGAACATATCAAAATGACTAAGAAATCCCCCTGTATAATTATTTTAGGTGCCTACATATATTTTTCTATTTTTTTTTTGATATTTTATACTATGCGCATATAAATGTTATCATTTATATCATGGAATTCCATCATGTATTGTCATTCTATAATATAGGGAATTTCATCTATTTTGAGAAAAAATGTTTTATATTTTTTATTCCACTATATATTCTAAAATATTATTTCACATTTGATTCATTTTTTATAACTATGATTCAAAAAACCTATACTCAAACTAGAAAAGAAATATTTTATACAGAAAATTAATTATAATGATCAGTGAAAATATGACGCAATATTTTGGGGAGATTATATTTTATATCTTAACATTATTTTCCATCCATTGGTAGTATATATAATAATATTGGATATATATCTATCACTATAGAAAATTAATAGAGAGAATGTAAAAGTTATATGTGAGGGTGTGATATTTGGTCCATGTACTATTTTCTTATAGTTATTAATTTTAATAACATCAATTCTAACAAATTAATTTTCATGAGGAAAATCATTCAATTTTAATGAACATTACAGATTAATATAATTTTGATAAATTCATCAAAATACCATAATGAGTCTTATTTTATGTTATTTTAACAATTAGTGAAATTAGTTCAATTTAATATTGTGACATTAAATAATTTACATCACATATAATAACTATTTTATTTCGTTTTATGTTTTAAATGGAGATATTTTTGAATTAAAAATCCCATGGAGTAGAATATTGATATTGGAGATGTACATTAATATACATTAAATTATGTGATATTATCATAATAGGCAGCCCTATTAAAAAATTCATAAAAAATTTATATAGTGAATGATAATTTTGTACAGTTATGAAATAATTAAGGTGGTAAGTTTCATATTTTTATGTTACTTACACTGTTGGTGTTACATTAAATCTTATCCTCTATCATGATATTATAAATGAGAAAATGTATTTTAGAAATTATTATTATAATACTATTTATCTCTCCTTTCACTAATTTAGTGGTTCTAATAACACTCAGATTCTAAATGATCTGTAAAAAAGTATTCCATTATTATATGACCATTAAATTGAAAGAATGAATAATGTTCAAACATTATGAAAAATATAATAAAGGGATTTAATATTGATAAATATGAATTAATTTATAAATAAGAATTATTCAATTTTTGGTGAAATCATTTTACTCGTTGAAAATGTGTATTCATCAAAAAATTGGTTTATACCATTTCATAACCAAAAAATTATAATTGGTTAATATATTCTATAAATTTTTTGGTAAATATTTTTTTTTATTAATTTTGTCAATAGTTTATTATAGTAAATTTTTAGGTAATTCTAAAAAATATTTACTTTTTTGAAAATAATAAATAATTATAATTTTTTTTAAAAAATATAATTTATTTTTGTATAAATTCTAATTATGTTGTGAATTTTTTATAAAGTAATTCAATTCCAATTTAATTATATATAATTTAATTTTTCATAGATAAATCATTATTATAATTTATCTTCTTATAATTTTATATCTTTATTGAACAATATTTTTATTGTGAAACATTTACGAGCATAATAATTTTTTAGTTAAGTAAATTCAATTAACTATACTTGATTAATGTAACTAATTTAATTTTAATATAATATATTCAATAATATCGTTTACAATTTATTTTATTATTTTATAGGCAATTTAATGGAATTAATATATTATTTCTAGTTGAAAATGAATTTATCTCAAAGGTGTTTTCATTGTGGGTTTTAGGGATATTTAATTTAAAATTGAACAACACATTGAAGATTATTATCGTAAAAAAATTCCATATTTTTAATAATTTTAACTAATTTAATTTTATATAGTTAATTTAAAATAATTTCTCTGAATTTAATACACAATAAATTATTTTTCCATAAATAATGTTAAAATAGGATTTTAGGGTGGATAAACCAATAGATAACATTATGATTTCCGTTATATAAATTTTAAATTTAAATAGATTATAATATATCAATTTTATCATGTTTTATATTAGAATACTTATCCTTTTTAATAACTTTCCCATGAAATTGACCTTCTCTCATTGAAATCAATTTTGAAATTCAATGCATGTCTCTCCCCTCACTAATGAAAGGGAAATATAATCCTTCATTTTTTACACTAGTTGATCCATTCATCTCCAAAAATTACAAATAAAAATTCAATGATTCCTTACCATATTCCTAAATGATTAAGTCTATTCTTAGAAACCCTTTCAAGGAATAAGTTGGATTCCAAATTAATACACTCATACAATAGTTTTAAATATTATAAATGATCTTTCATATTTATTTTTTCTTATAATTCAGATAAAAATGATTTATCTATCCTAACATGATGAAAATTTTATAATAAATATACTGAGATTTTATTATGAGAAAATCCCAACCATTTACCACCTATTATTCATTAAATGGGATAAGAATGTATCACTCGTGTGTACATGTGTACTACCGCCTCCACTAGGAGATAAGATTCACATTATTTTTCTATATATTATGGTTTTTTTATATTATATTTAAGGAAGGATATAATAATTATGATATTATAATGATTATATATTTTTAAATTTTCATTTATCTTTCATTTCTTCAATCCAACGTAAATTGGAAACATCACTTGTGCATATATATATATATATATATATATATTATCTCCGTATAGTGATAAAATAAATTTTTATTCACTAATTTATATGAATGCATATAAATATTTATATTTTTTATTTTTATTATTTTTATATTATAAATAAATAGTGTTATATGAATTAACCATGATCATTCTATAAGGATCATAACTGTTGAAAAAAATGAAAAATAGAAAATTAAGCAGTTGACACTTGATAAAAATAATTACATGATTGACTGTCAATAATAGGGAGATAAGATGGTTTAAATAAACCATTTATGTTATTATATGAGTTATTATTGTTCTAGTATATAATTATAATACATTTAAATTTATTATAAATTATTCTTGAACATTTTAAAAGTGAGATAGTTTAGTGATGAGGGTTTTGTTAAACAATCTCATTTTTACAAAGACTCTAAATGAATTACATTTTTTATGATGAAATTATTTTATATGTTATTTTAAAATATTATTTAATTTCCCAATACAAATATATTTCAATAGATTAAATGATTTTATTTTAAATTTATTTATTTTTTTACTCATTCTCTAGATGGAATGTTTTTCAGAAAATTTTAAATTATTTCTCGCTTCAGTTGGGAATATATAATTCCATGCAAATATATTCTTTGAAAAATATTAATTTAGATTTTTTACTATACTCATGAGGTTCCCAGATTTTATTTTTCCTATATATTACTTTAAAATAATTTTATTTAAATTAATCTCTATTTGTGATTCCATATGAGTTAATTCTACCTTTTCACATAAATATAAAAAGCACTATTTTTTAATGTACAACACATGAAACTCAATCCACACAATCTTGAATACTATTTTAATATATTATAAAATTATATATGTTTATTTTTTATTATACAAATATTAATTTAAATGTTTTTTTATAAAATTTGAGATATTATATATTTCAGTTTGAAATTAAAAGAGTATTTCTATTATTAATATTTGTAGTTTTATTTAAAATTTAATATTTATTGACATCAAAATCATTTGATTTTTTTATGATTTAATTGGGATATTATTCAATTTTTAAATAATTAATCATTCTATCAATGCTAGAATGTGTAGCCAGAAGCTATTATTCTGACCATTAATTAAATAAAGCAAAAAAGAACAGATGAGATCCAGCGTCAAACAAAGGGACTTACCCCCCATCCATCAAATGAAGAAGTTATAGATCATAATATGAAAAATTATTCTCGAAATCAAAGTCATCAGTAGATTCCCATTATGATTGGGATGCACAGTGATTAGGGATCACAAGAATATTAAAAATTTGACTTTCTTAATAGCAATGAAGACAAGGTATACACAATTCTAGGTGTATTATAGTTGTCCTTCATATAACTTCTCTTTGAGGGAGAAGCAATATATTCCAAAAAATCATTAACCTTCAATTTTTTAGAAATTAGCGCTTTATTGAAAGAAGTAGGACAAATGCTACCCACAACGATCGCATCTTCCTCTGAGATGATATTTCACATTGAATATATCCTTGAGGGAACAAAAGGTTCTTGAGCTCAAGATTAAAATCAAACTATAGAGGAGCCACAGTTTTTAGAGTCATCTCTGTAGTCCTGTCACATAGAAAACCTACACCCAGACTATAATTCATGCATATATATATGAAACATATATATGTTCTTTGGATAATGATATGATTATACAATTAATATTAATGATCTTTTGTAACTCACACATATGGGTTTTGTTAATGTCATAGGAGGGACAAGAGTTACATATAACTTCAATGCTTTGGGTAATGAAGTATAACTCATGTTATAATATGGACATGAATAATGAGTGAACATATGTCAGTAAAAATTATTGACTAATAAGTCACTCATGGGTGAGAACCTTGATATGGGAAATTACTAAATATAGTGTCAACTGAAATCACTATGATATTCATGGAATCCATTTTTGAGTAAAGAAATGATTTAATATGATTATGTAGTTTCAATAAACATATTACTAATTGTAATATTATGATCTAAGGAAAGATGTTTGAATATTATTTATTGTACACATTTTTTATTATGAATATTTATTTAAAAACAGTTTCCCAAGATTATTCGTAATAGAGAATTTATGGCAATGGAATGATTCTATTTGTTTTATTCATGTTCTCATTCCATAATTCATAACTTATTTTCACATATGACCATATATTAATATCTCTTAAGATTACCCTTATTGACATTTTCTCTCAAAATTGTTAATTTTCACTTCCCCATGTTATAGAGATTTTTTTATATTTGGTTTCTTTAAGAAAGGTATCATTTTTAATTAATATAAATTAAAATTAAATAAATATTTTATCTGCATGATATTTATGTATGAAAACTTCCAAGGAAACAAATCATTTATGGTATTGTATATATTTTATAATATGTAATGAATGTTATTTCAATTAGTTATAGAGTTTATATATGAAAATTGATGGTATCTATAATTTGTAATATACTGTATTTTAGTGATCTTTAGAATCTAGAATGAGAATAAATTATTGAGAAACTTTGGGATATGATAATGTATTAGATAAAATTCTACGATATAGTAAAAAAATGTAGTGCAGATATCCCATAAAAGCATCTCTTTTATGTTATAAGAAAGTAGACGATGGATATAGAAATGATTACATTTTTTTAATAACTACATATAAAATGTGTCAAGTATTTAAATAACAATAAATATGATAATGATAATTATTCCAAAATAAAAACATATATAGACACTCTCGGGCGGGTATTCTTGAGTTTACCCTGACTTTATATCTATACAATTCTATAGGATTTTAATTGATTTCAGTCATGTAAAGGACAGGTTAAATGTAGTGTTGTAATAGTATAAAATGATAGTGCAATGAATTAAAAATACAAAAAAGAATTTTATGGTTATAAATTATTAATTATAATTATTTTTTTGTTAGATTATGAGTTTTTTTAGTCAATTTTTACAACCAAAAGGAACCATGTTAACACAGGATGCGATGGACAATAATATGATTGTCCTATGAATAAAGAGAATATGACAATTGATATAATACTAAAACCTAGTATTATAGTGGATTAAAAATAATAATATATTATTTAGAACATAGTCATAATGAAGGTTCCTCACATATTGAATGAAAAAAAAAATTAAATTTCTAGAAGTTTAGGTTGAAATGATCATGGAGGAATGATATTTCAATTTAAAAAATGCCACCAATGTGGGATGTTGAACCCTTGAGAAATCATCAATTGATGGGAAATATATATTAATTTAGTGAATCAATGAAATATAGAAATAAATATCTCTTGAATTTGGGGATTTATATATATGGTGAAATTGAGAATTATCTGAGTAAATTACCTATTACAATGGGATAATTTGTGAATAATTTGTGGCTATAAAATGATAATTATTGATGTAAACCATAATGGTTGTGGAAAATTTATCCTCAAACCCATGTAATTCGTTAAAAAGTTGATAATAAAAAGATTTAATCCAATGAAACCCTTATGGTTCATTCATTAGAGGAATATAATAAGATTTTGATGTATAATTATATCTATCTACACATATACTAAATATATTAATAGAATTAGGATGTCATATTTGATATTTCAAATAAACACATGATTTTATACTAATGCATAGAAAAAATGAACATCCAATGGATATTAAATATATTGAAATAGTCTTGATTCCAATAAAAATGAGGTATGTACCTCATATGGTTGGAGACAAACTCAACATAGAAGATAAGATTATGTATGTGGATTCTTTGATGTCATTCTTGAATAGTTACATAGTATTCCATGGAATCATAATGTTATGATTCTAATAGATTTATTTCATAGTTATATACAAATTAAAATAATCTATATGTAATGGATCCAATTGATTTACATGAATTTGTGAATTAACACTAGTAGAATATGGATAATGGATTAATTGGGACAACTACATCAATAAGAATTACACCAATAATTTTTTATAGGATGATAAATGGGTAAATAAATCTCTAAATTTATTTTTTAGAAATTAAAAAGATCATAATAATTTAAAATTAAATTACACCTCATATTGATGATTTTTTTTGATCAATTTAGTTTAGAATAATATTTTCATCAGATTTAACAATGATAATTATATTATCATTTATGGGGTAAAATATGCGGAATAACCAAGAAAGATTTACATTCATCGTATAGAAAGTATAAATATCATTAGATTCCCTTTGATATTACCAATAAAAAGGTTATATTAATAGATATTGAATTGAATCATTAAAGAATATCATGGTCCATATTTATGATTCCATATATCATTTTATCATTTATTACCATAGTACCAAATAGAATTATAATCACTTGATGTTTGTTCAAGAGGGAGTATTGAAGGAAATGTTTTATGAAAAAATTATCAATAATGAATTTTTCCTATAGAATGAATCGTTATTTTTACCATACAATGATGGCTGAGTGTATATAATTGGGTTTATAACCGTTAGAAGTTATTTAATGTTATCCTCAAATAACCACTATGGTATATATATATTATTGTTAGATTAGCTAGTCATTTAGGATTTTTTGGAATGGTATTCCATATTTTTATAATTTACCAAAGAATTTTACTCTAAAGGAATTTAGGTTTTTTTATTATTCAATGTGAAGAATGTTTCAATGAACTAAAGATAATGTTTTTCAATTCACATGCTATAACACTAAATCTTTTTAGAGAAGTTATTGTGATTTAATGATATATGATGATTATTGGTTTGCTATTTATTCATATGCATATTAATATGTTGATATATCATACGTTATGATATTTTATGTTGTATGATAAAAATTACATGACTCATGATATGGAATCTGTAGTGGTAATCACTACATTAAAAAATAAATACATTATATTTTCCTATAATTGTCTGGCATATATATTGAGCATAAAATATTAATTCATATATTCCCTTATTAAGAGTAAAGCATGATTCATGGAAGATGGTTTCTGTTTATTAATTATTATGATATCTTAATACATTAACATATCAGGTAAGTTTAAAAGGTGTCATCTGCTTTGACATTATAATATCATAACATGATATTTGATTAATCACGCGGATAAAAAAATCCATTATGTAATGATTTTATAAGGATGATCCATAATATCATAAATATTTTTTTATTATATTTTATAATATTGGTGTTATACCAACAATTCACATGGATACTAAAGAGGCACTGAATGAGGATGTTTATATATAATGGTGGGTGAAAAATGTTTCAATTATCAACAATGATTGTGATATAATGATATGGTTCATAAAATCAGCATGTGTTACATCAATAAAAAAAATTAAAAATGTGATATTTGAAGAAAAACATATCTCATTATTTTTCTATTCATATTTTATGTAAGGATTTTTATAATGATATTAACTTGTATTTCTTGTGGGAAAAATGAATATAGATATAGCAGATTCGGTATCTCTGTTATTAGATTTATGGCATGTAATATTTAAGATACATATGAATATTGGTATGTTAAAACCATTAACTATACCATAATTAAAATTATAAAGCATCACCATGGATTTTATCTCCAAAATCCAAAAAAAATAATGTCGTATTGAAATTTGGGTTTTAGTCGACTAGCATATGAAGGCAAAAAAATTAATATTAATTAGATAATGTTTCTCTACGAATAATCATTACATGATATATATAATGGTAGTGGAACAGTTTCACGATTTAGAATATTATTTTTTATTTTATTGAGATTTCATGATTACCATGATGTTTATGATATGTCTTTAACAAAATACAGAAGAGATTTTGAGTTTCATAAATATTCATAATCCTTGCATTGATGGTTATAATGGATGGTTTATATAAACCAAATATGATATTTATATAATTTTTAGAGATTTCAAAAGTTGTGGTATGAGAGAATTCCACCATTTAGGTTTTATTAACACAATATTTTCCACCAATGATTTTAGAATGATTTTTATAATACGCTTTATTTAAAAAAAATTAAAAATATGATATACAAATATGAGGTTATATAAAATGAATATTGCGCCCTCATTGAGCGTAAAAATTTTAGAGATGGATGAATATATTCATAACCACAACTATCTTGTTAAGAGTATATAAAATATTTATTTTATCAATCATCAATGACATTAGGACCACAAATATTTTGAGATGGTATTCTTATAAATATCCACAAGGAATAAATTTATGATATTTATAAATAAGGTAATTTTTATCCCTATTTATATTATTCTATTTGATTTTATTGGTTAGGTTAGGATGTTTCATTATTTTATTTTTGTTCTACCATTCCTCTATCAAGATTATGATGTGATCCATGTTTCTCTTTTAAGGATCTAAAGACATGAACATTGCATATAATAAACCTATTGAATCAATTATGAATAATGATATTCCTTGTGAATAACTACTGAAATAAATATTTTCTAATAGAAATAATGGTCAGTGGTACGATACTAAACACATGGTCACTATTCATTAGGACAATCAAAAATTTGAGGAAGCTATATGAGAACCCCTAAATGTGATAAATTAGATACATTCTAATTTTTTATTCTAGAAATATAAATACATGGTAAAAATTCATTTTATTTTGGTAGAATAAAAAACCCACCATATTTTATATTAATATCCATTGAGATAAACTAAAAATATATTATTTCATTCCTTACATGAAACCCTAAGAATAAATAAACTATAATAATGTATTCATTTATAACATATCCATTAAATTGGAAGGTATTAATATAGATGAACACATTATAGAAAATATATATTGTTTTTAAATAGTGATTTTTTATTAATAGTTAATAAATATGTACGAAATTTTCTGCAATGGGTTTTTATGAATCAAAATAAAAATTCAATTAAAAAATGTTTATCACATTATTTATGTTGGAAAATTGTAATCAAATTTTAACATTTTTAATTTTTTTTAAATTAATTTCAATTTTATAATCATCATTTCAATACTAGAATAGGTTAAATTTTTAGTATTTTTATGTAGTGATTTATTTGTCTTTGAAAAGTACAAAATATCAATTTTAATAAATACATTAATTTAATTTCTTGTCAAAGTAGCATTATGTTTCCCATACTATCTATAATATATATATATAACCTTTATATTTTAATAATTTAATTAATAACATAGTTATCATTATTATACATTATTTTTTAATAATTAATTTTTTGTGCTTCAAAATACATTTTTGAAAAAACTGTTTTTATAAGAGATTTTTTTATCTTCATAAATTAATATAATATTGATTTAGTAATTTTTTAAAATAAATATATTGATAATATATAGAATCATATATCTTGTCAGTGAATTCAGAGTTTCATAATGTAATATATTGGAATTGAATTATATCTTATGCTACAAAATAATTTTTTTAAAATTTTTCATTGAGGTTTTTTGCTTATTATAAATTGCATTCATCCAATTATAGAAATTTTGTCAATTGAAATAAATTCTATATTTAAATCCATAGAAATTATATTAAATTTTAGAGTTTTAATTTATTTTTTTCCATTGTGAATATTTAAATAGTAAAATTTAGTTATTAGGATTGTGGTTATAATGGGGTTTTCAGTGGTTAAATGAAATGTTAAATGTAGGATTATCATAAAAAAATCGATTTTTTATATGAAGTAGTTTTTAAAGTCTTATCAAATACAAAAATTCCTTACCATTTTTTTTCAGATTCTCAAAAAAAAATCATTATTGCATTCTAATATTTTTCAATATTCTTTTTGTGTCTCAACAGTCACATATAAAATGGAACCACTTCTCTTCACTTGTTAAGAACATTTTAAAAAAATATATCAACATTTTAACACATTAAAATCATTATATATTATATCGCTTCATCCTGGGACTTATTAACATCTCTAAGACATATCGTTCAATGATAAATGTGTAATATAATTGAGGTCATTAATGGAAGTGGCAAAAATCTTAATAATGATTTTTTATCTCTTTTCTTCTAAATCCTATAAAACATCAAGTATCATTATGTATATAATTATTCTATTAGAAAATATTTTCTATGATGGTATTATTTTTATTTAATAACCCTTTACCACATTATATCAATTATATGGGAGATAAAATTATAACTCATGTGTATGTCTAGACTGACATCTCCACATAGAGATATGAACTCTTTTACATCTTCATATAAAATGGAATTATATTATGGTAAATTTAATGATTATATATGATAAATATTATGTTATTATTATTCTATAAAAATGAATTTTCAGTTTCAATTCATTCAATCTATCTAAAAATGGAAACATCACTCATGATAATGTATAGACCAACTATCTCAAAATAGGGATTTGATTCATTATTTATGACCATTTTATATAAATTATAATTAATATTTATATAATTAATATATATGATATATATAAGTATTATGTGCTTGGTGTTAAATGACCCTTGATATATTTGAAATTACAATAACTACAAAAACAGAATATACAAGGAATATGAAATTTGAAACACTAAAAATGATGATGATAATGACTGATTGTTAATAAATAACTCATAATATGTTATTAATAATCCATGTATGGTAATAAAATAATTTATATGGTTCTAGAAAAATATTAAAATATATTTATATTTATTATACATGATCTTATTGAAATTAATTAGAATATGGATTCAATGTAAGTTTTATATGTTTAAATATATTTTTTACAAGTATTTTTTATGAAGAAAAATTAAATTTATGAAATTAATTATTCTATATCTAAAAAGTAATACTTATTTTATTCATCACAAGTTATTTCTAGAGATTATATGAGAAAAAATATAAATATCAAATCTACATAAATTCTCTCGCTATTCTAGATTTTTTTCATCATTTTACATATTTTCATTATTATTTTAAACAAATATTTTAACTATTTTTTAAATGAATATTAATTCTATTTTTACTATTTTTTTATTTTTTATTGAAAAAATTAAATATTTCTTTTAGTCATTTTTTGAATAATATACCAATGAATTTTTTCTACAAATCAATATGGATTGTTTTTATGTAAACCTATTAAATGGATTTCCCTTCCGCAATGAATATTTTTTTAATATTTAATAATATTACATATAATTTCAATATAAAATTCGTCCCTTAATATTTTAGATAATTTTATATATTGCTTAAGTTAATTCAATATTACAAGTGTATATTCCTTATGAACTGTTCTAATGATATTGAAAATGTTTTTCTCATTTATAAAAAATTTCATTTATTGTTGTTGGGATTTAATTGGGATAAGATCTGATAATAAAATCATTAGTATATTTGTAGATAGTTTATTATTATATTGATGAAATATATGTTAAACCCATATCCATTCCACTATTTATGAAAAGATGACACGATGAATGATTTTGGATCATCTAGAACACATAAGTAAGGTTGTCATTATGTCAATTCTAAGTCAACAATTATATCACCCTATAATAAAATTGGAAATCAATGATATATAAATATATAATATTTTCAATAATGTAATGGTAAATCATGTTAATTAATGGAAATTTTCTACACAGATTATATTAGAAATGAACCAAGGGAATAGAAATGATGGAATGGGGAGTGATGAAAATTCATTGTGATAGCCTTACCAAAAATCATTGACTATATAAATTATTTTTAATTATTATGTATTTGAAACAATGTTATAATAATCATTATATTATTTTTTGATGTATCAAGATTGAATATGGATGATTTCTCATTTATATGTCCTGGGTTATTTAATTTACACAGTCTTTTTCCAAAACATGTGACTATAAAAATTCCATTGAATAGGTATGACAATTTTATGATTTGATTATTTTATCGCACCCTTATTCTTATATAATAATCTATTATGAATGTTTAATGATATCAATTTTACCCTAATTGAGAATTATATCCCACAATTTCTTATGTTTTTATATCCCAAGTTATGGAGAACATGTTTATGTATGATATGTACTTAAAGGGATCTATTTATGAATAAATTAATAATAAATGATATAGATATTTCATGTAAAATTATTTTTTGTATCCATGATTCCAAATACACTAAACTATTAATGATTTTTCATTGATGATAATTTATTGAAATTAATATTCTTCTTATAATTTTGTATTATTATTTTGTGAAATATATGTGCTTGTATAATATTTAAGACATGATATTTTTGATAAATATGCTTATTTTATCAATTCATAGAACTTTTTGATATATATCCATGAAAATAAAACAAAATATGTAGATTCCTATGATACTAATAATATTTTTCTTAAGTTGCATTAAATTTATAAGTCATGAATTGCCCATTATATGAAAAATTATAGATAAATAATGTTAAATATTTAACACTATTTTTTATCATTAATTTTTAACCCTATTTGTATTACTGAACTTTTTGGTTGATATTTGTTTTTTAAAGTATATGGAGGAATCTATCATTTATTATCTTCTATTTAATATTTCATTTTGATTTAACAAATTTTGGTCCTCTTTTTATGATTTCTTCATGACTAATTCATAATACACCCCATATAAAAATCATAAATGAAATTGAAAATATCATATTAATATAGGTGAATTTTTTTATAGATATTCAGATATCCCAACTATTTTTCTAAGAGTAAATATATGTATAGTTTTGTATTAATAAAATTTTTTTTGAGTTATTAATGGAAAAAATTGAAATGTTATATCATAATTCGAATGAATATTTTAAAAAGGGTACATAGTGTTAATGGAAGTGGAAAGGAGCAACGGAATTTAATTGGGAATGGGGATGATTAGACACATGAATAATTTGACTTATGGGATTTTGGGAAAGATCATCATCATAAATTTCAATTTAATGTATAAATGATTAAATATTTCCCGTTCAAGAAAATAATATTCTATTATTTTAATTATTATTTTTTCATGTTGATAATTATTTGATGATGTACTATTAAATTTTATAGAAATGAGTTTTGAAATATATTAAACCTTTTAATGAAGTAATTATTTATAATATACAACATAGTATTTGTTTCTTTGATGGAATTTGGATGAAATGAGATCTTGGAATATTTTTGGATGTTCTGATAACAAATTAATTATTAAAATCCAAACAACATCATAAAATAAAGGCTTACAATTTTTTTTAAATAGAGTATATGTTATAATTATAGATGAAGTCAGAACTATAGTATAACTTGATTCCATTAAACTAAAATTCATCTATTTGAAAATAGATTTAATTAATATAATAGATATATTTCAATTTGATATAGATCACGATATCACATAATAGTTTAATACGAATTAATTAAAATATATTATGATCGAATAATCCATGATGTTTAACAATCAAAAATTAGTTATATAGAATAACGTGATATATTTTTTATATTATTTTTATTCACAAATTTTGTTTTCCATCCAATAAAACTATTAAAGGGGAGTTAACCATATAAATGCTAAAATACTATGCCGCAACATACTCCCCCTTCATCGTCCAATAAAATTTAATAATACATGGATATATCAAAATAATTTAATGAATTTTTGATTTTGTGTTGAGATCTTTTTCGAATAAGAATAATGAGAAATCACGAGTTACATGATTTATAATGAAACTCCATATCATTCTCCATTTTCAAGGACATGCAATATTAAAATGATATGAAACTATATCTAAGATACCTTCATCACACTAAAAATCACCCAAATAAATCCATTATCTATGTATTTTAATTATTTAGTGATTTATGTATCGTAAATGGATTAGTATATTAATGATTTTTACATTTATAATTAAACTGGTTTTAACAAAATAGTATTCTGGCTTACAGATATGAATGTGATGAATACAAGTTGAGGTTAAACAATTATATTGCATAATTTCATCAGTATTGTATTTTATGTTCATTTTTGAACATTACTTTTAGATAAAACCACCCTTAATAGTGATTCCTACTGTCCCATGAATGCATAATCACTTATGTGTTGGTAAATTAAGAGTAAGAAATAATAATATTGTTTTATTGACATATTTTTATTGTTGAATTATTATTTAGATTTAGTATTTTATTGATTTAGTAATATCACCTTCACAAATTTTTCATTGAGGGAAGCAATAAATTAAATAAGAATAACAAATTAGAAGGATAATTATGTATACAACAATAGTATTTTTTATTTTTCATTTTTGATGAATATATTATTTTTAAATTTTTTAATTATGATCCATTTAATATACGGAATTGATATAATCAATTTATTATTATATGAAATTGAATATGTGATGATTAATTATCCTTAATAAATAACATAGCAATTCAGTATACTATTATCCAATATAAAATTATTTAATTTTTAGAAAATAAATAAATTTATATTAAACTATTGTTTCAATTTTAATATATAGGTTTTATTTTCAATCATTTATCCTTTTAATGGATAATTCAACAATTTCTTATATAATTCTGTATTTTTCACTAAAAATAAATATTAAACATCAACATTAATATTACTGGACACATGTTGCAAGAAGAAAAACTCGTTCTACCTCAATTTATAGAATATTATTTTTGAATTTTCTGTACTAAAGTATCATTATTATTATTTAGAAATCTCAACAACCATCTATAAAAATTTATCTTACAAGAAGTTGTCTCACAATTCATTAAAAATAGTGTAAAATTGTATAATAAATGACCTAGCTTATTATTGATCATATTATCATAAATTATATTGTCTATAAAAAATCAAATTCTTATCCATGATAAATGGTATGAAAAAGATATTCTGAATAATATGTGACTATAATATAATATTTAAAAATATAAATTCAGTACAAATATGGGTCCAAAAAATATGTTTTATTTTTTTCTCCTTGATAAAACCACACATCGTAATAAATACCTTAATGATGTATTTTCTAAAATGATATCTGATAATTAATTTCTATTATTTATAATAATTTCACTCATGTGTGGTAAAACCATATATGTAAATAAATTCAAAAGAGTCCCTCAAAATTCTTAAACATTTCAATCATACTAAACATCCACCATTGTATGGACACTGTGATATGGGAAGAATGATGTTGTTTGACAAAAAATTAATTTTTCATTCTATAAAAAATATATGGATTTTTTGCATATATGGACATAGTATATACTAATACTTTTGTTATAATCATAACATATCATGAAGAATATCCAAAACAAAATTTCATCAATATTAAAAAAATTACCCTAATGAGTTTAATGGAATTAAACCCACCATACAAAAAATATAATGAAATAGTTTTCATTTCAAGAAGAAAAACAAAGATCATTTTAACAAAATACCATCCATAAAGAGAATATCTAAAGGTGTATTATTGCATTCTTTTCTAGCTGATAGTAATGACTAAAAATTAGATTCAATATCATAAAACTTTAGAGATGCTATAGCAACCATTTCTGGATTATATATATCTATTACACATTATTGATTAAAACATATATCATTAATATTCCAATGTATTCAAATCTTATAGTGTTCCCAACCAAATAATTTCTATTGTCTATTTACCAAAAAAATATAATCTATTTTGTCATATCTTCCAAAAATAGCTCATATCAAACTTGATAAAAAATGTGAAGATTCGTTAGAAACACTCAATCAATGTATCTAATTTAAAAATAAAATGAATTAAAATATAAATGTAAAAAAGTATAAATTAAAAAAATAGTCTCTATTTAGGACATTAAATCCTATTTCAAAATTCATAAATAAACAAGAAATAGTACTAATCTATTTTCCAAAAAAAATTAATCAGTTAGTTTATACTAAAACAGTCTTTTAAAAACATATTCCCACCATAGATAGTTGTAAATTACATTTCATCATTCTCAAAATTAAAATATCAATTTTCTAGGTTACAATGTTACATAATTCGAAATGATATGCCTGGTTAAATTTTCTAAAAAAATTATATTTACTATATTTTTATAGAATATAATATTACAAAAAATTATTAAATTAACATGTTTTACTTTTAATTATTATTATTATATATATATAAATTTAAAAACAGAAATACAATTTTATTATATATTTGATATAATAATAAATATCCATATAAAAATGTAATGTCCCAGAATTTATGGATAATTATTTTTATTTAGAATTATTTCAAGACCGTGGAATTTCACGGCATGTAATTCCATGGACTGGAGTGCCCAGAATGATTTGTTGAAAAATTTTAATCTTTCAAAAGGGTGCGTGAGTAATTTTATTAAAAAAGTAGAATAAACCATAAACAAATTCTCGAATCTAAAATCTGAGGGCACTGTTGTATTCAGGATGGTGGGTTTACCCTAGGCGTAACTTACGTTTAGTCGGTGCATGCCTCTAGTGAGAAAACTAGAAAATAGAATAACCATAAATAAAACTGTTAAATAAAATTATTTTGTTTTTCAAATTCATATAACTAAAGAACCGTTCCAGAGATAAAAAATATGAGACCACCGCTAAACTTGTGAGGGTATTCTTTCATTAGATAGACCATAACAAAGGATGGCACGGGCCAACTTTAGAAGTTAGATTTTGGCCATAAATATAATAATTAAGTAACAATTATTTTAATGTTAAATATTTTTACTTCTAGACGGTAACCCAATAGAAAATGTGATTGTGCCATTGGATTCATGGGGGCGTGTTTCCCTTAGGAGGAGCCTAAACTTATCCTGTGTGGGTCTAGGGTGACGGTTAATAAATTTTGAACATTTTAAGGCACGTCTAGTAAACATGAAAGCAGGATTTTATATCATTTGAACCATCGCTCGGATTGAAAATATGAGGGCACCGTTGAACTTAGAATGTCACGATTCTCCAAGAACAGACATTACATTGGTAGGTATGTTCCTAGAGGAAAAGTAATACTTAATACTTTTTGAGAAAAATAATAAAATAATTCAAATGAATTATTTTCTTTTCATTCTCCCATTGGAGTTGAAAACTATGATACTGCAAGGTAGCGACAGGGCAGTGATAGGGTAGTGACGATGTGCATCAAGGAGGCTCAATTATGGCTCATTAAACTCATAGTGTAATGACGATTTAATGGTGCGAAACAATGAAGATATTTATTAAATAAAACAACATCCATATGAGAATGTTACAATGTGATTGTATTTATAATTCTTGTGCTGGAAAAATTAGGATATAAGAAATTTAAGGATTCAGTGGTGAACCTCTTACAGACATCCACCCAACAAAGAATGAAGAAAAATGATGAAAATTCTTATTCTTATACGCCTTTCAAATTTTAGTGAACGAAAGCGACATCGATGCCTTAACCCCTCAAAGATGAACATGCGAAAATCAACATCAAATATGTATGAGTTTTTTAATCCATTTTTCTTATCATCTGTTTATAAATCAAAAAAGTGGATTAAGAAACAAACATGTTAATCTGTGGATCTTGCGTTTTAACAGGAGGGAATTTTTTTTTAATGATTATTCGGGAGATCAAATTTTGGCATGTAACGATTGAAAAAAGACACCCCAATCCTCCCCCATCATTAAACCTTCTAATGTATATTGTACAGGCTGACACAAACCTTTTATAATCCCAACCATTTTTTCATTCATGGTGTATGTTTTGTCTAAAGTGAAAACAATGATAGGTACAAGGATTCTCAATAATGGCATCCTCGCCAGAATATTGTTGGTGCAAGCAGCAGAAGGGACTGAACATCAGAGCACATCATGTGCCCAACTGATGATTCTACTAGCACACTGGTGCTGGTAGTGACAGCATAAGATGGGGGCAGCGGCATGCGCCAACCGCATGTCACATGAAGGAGTAGGCCTTCAGCCGTGTTGGTCACCAGGTAGAGTGGTGCGCTGGAGTGGCAAAAGCCGTGGCCAAATATAGTGAGGTGCTAGAGTCCTGTGTTGCCACCATGTCACCATGATGACCGGGGTCGAGCAGCGGACTGGGTCTATAGTTGACATGGAGGGTGTCTAGTCGTCACTGGGCATGGGGAATGATGGATTGGAATGCTCCTTGCGGGTCGTGCTTGGACAGGGTGGGGCGCATCAGTCAACCATGCCCCAGCCGCACCACACTGGCCACTAATGCATCCAGTCTTCAGACTAGCGGGATGCACCCCCCATATGGTCATGCCCTCCATTGGGACACACCCCATTGGGCTTTCCCAAACCAAATTCACAGTGGACCAGACCGAAAAGGTGGGCAAGATCTGCACCCTCTTCAGGTCGGATCCACACCATCTTCGGGCCGGGCTGGACTAGACTGGGTTTTCTGGAAACCCAGCGGGCTGGACCATCTGCCTATCAGGTCAGGTCCCACAAGGCATATTAGGTTGGGCCCACTATCCAGGTCAGACCAGAATGCCCCTACCAATATCAAGTGAGGTTCGGTTTATAAGAATGAATTAAAGTCTGTTGATTCCCTGAGTCGGGTAGGTCGACTCGGTCCAATCAGCTCGTACCAGGACCCATCGCAACAGAACCTATGTTTACTAAAATGCATGTATCATGCAAATAACATGTCTGATTGATGGAGAATTTGAAATTTTGGGACCATCATGAAGATGTGGATATTTCAGAATGCATTTTGGTGTCTTTAATAGATACAGAAAAGCAATGAATGGCCTGAGTAGTGATTCTACCTAGCGGGCTATGTACGGAACCCTGCGACTGGCTAAGACAAGATGACTGGTGACATTTGAAACTATGTGAATTTATGGCCCAATGGGAAGAACCACTGATTGACTTTGCAGGGCCACTATGGGAGTAGCTTTGTGTGACCCGACATACCCATGGAACTCGATTGGAGGAGTATCTCAGCATGCCACTGTGCGCAGCGGCTCTGTGTGATGCAGTGGACCAAAAGTACATGATGGCGAGGAGAACCTTCAATGTTCTAGGTTAGTCAATGTGGATCTGTGTAACACAGTAGGCCCACTATACTAGATAGATGATGAGTTTCTGAGTAGTTGTAGTGTTGGACGACGTGTTTGATGATGCTACAGGTACTACCCTAAAATATACTTATTGTGAGTTGTCTTGGGATTCATGTTCTTCATTGAGGATTTTTGTGGTTTATTTCCTTCTTGTATTGGGTCACTACTATGTACATTGTTACTCACCATTTCACAGAATCCACCTGAACGTGTTGTGTCTAGTGCAGAAGATAGACTTTTTGACAAGGGTACCCAGGGAAATGGGATAGAAAGATGCTAAGACAGAGACATGGAGGCCTAGGACCAGGAGGGACCTAGCAGGATCTGGCGGACAGGATGTAGTAATTCATCTTCTAGTAGTTTCCCTACTCCCGCGATCTGGTGGGGTTTACTATGGATTTCCATCAGATCACTTTTAGTACATTATGTTTTCCATAATTTTTGTTGGGTTTGAATTCGGGACCACTTTCTTTCAGCTTTACTTTTAATCATATAATTAGTTGTATGTTGTTTCTCTTTAGTGAGTTGGGACATTTTTGGGCATGTGTGTGCCTATAGGTATCCATGCTAATGCCTCCCACTAGATGGTTGATGTCTTTGACACTAATCACCTGCTCGTGTCCTTTGGGAGGCGGGCTAGGGGTAGTCATGGCACGAGCCCCAGGGGATGGGTTGTGACAATGCGGTATCAGATCACGGATGATTCCCCCTCAAGGGCCAAGAGTCTGTATTTTGGTGGGGGAAATGTGTAAGTGTGGTGATTTTGACTTTTATATTTTTTTAGTCCAGTGTTGGTGCGGTGGTTGACGTCTCGATATTATAAGTCCTTGAATTTTATTATCGAATCAATACAAGAAGAAACTAATTGCATAAATGTCATTTGATTTTGAATAAGAGTCATCTCACTAGGTATAACATTCTGACTATGATACATCTTTATCAATCTCAGGATGCCTCCATAAAGATGACTAGGTAGGATCATGTTACAAGGTCATGAAGATAACTTGTCTAGCGATGAGACGTCTGTTGAGGGACCAGTTCTTAAGATGGCCACACCAGGAGGTGCACTGGTGCTACAACCACCCGATGGCCATCATCTACTTTCTTCGGTTTTGAGAGATGTTTTTTATATGATCTATTCCCAACATGAGTTTCTTAGAGTTGAACCTCCAGGTTTAGGGGAGAGACTAATCCTTAGGTCGCTGAGGACTAGCTGGAGGCTGTGATGTGTGTCCTTCACTTAGTTAGGGCACCGCCAGACCAGATGGAGATCATGGAAATCAGCTTTTGGAGGGCTTGGTAGAGAGTTGGTTGAGCATGAGAATCTAGACTCCCGATGAGGTGACCCTCACATGGGTTGACTTTAAGAGGATTATCTAAGATTATTTTTTCCATATAAAGTTTCACTTTGTTCGCATTCAAGAATTGCTTGACCTAGAGCCTGGAAACATGACAGTGGCCAAGTATTCAGTAAGGTTCATGGATATCTCCCACTACGCCATAGACATGGTGTGAGGCCCTTTATTTTAGGCTCAACCATTCGAATAGGGACTCAGGTGCAATATCAAGGCTTTGATTGTGTCTCTCAGAATCCCTACCTAGGTTGGGGTGTTGGAGCGAGCCCTTATGATGGAGAGCTTCTTGGAGGAGTAGGCACCCACCGTTAGAGCATCCCATAGACCATTGGTGGCATAGTATTCAGATGGCAGAAGACAATAGATGTGTGGACCACTGTGAGATAGGTCTTTCACTGGCTGGCCCCAAGACTCCCAGTTGGCAGTGTGAGGATACCTTGACATATGGATCAAGAAGAGGGTCAGACATTTCTTTTCCTATGGTGTGCATAGGCACATGGAGCGTGAATACCCTACCAACAGTACCGATGACCAAAAGACGGTTAACTGGCTGCAGACACTGTAGAAGAGGTTCGATCAAGGAGGCCCACAGGGACGAAGAAATGGCATGGGAGTTTTGTGACTATTTGGAAGTGGGTGATGGTTTATGGTGTTACCACCAAAACCCCCATTCGGTCCACCCCCGACCTTTGGGAGATGGCAGACAGGGGCGAGTTAAAATTTACTGTTGTAGAGGCTTACGAACTCGGTGCTCCAGATATGATCTGTGTAACGATCTTTGTCATCTCCACCCTAGTTCCACCAATTATAGACATAGGAT
Source organism: Viscum album (assembly GCA_963277665.1). Taxonomy (NCBI): domain Eukaryota; kingdom Viridiplantae; phylum Streptophyta; class Magnoliopsida; order Santalales; family Viscaceae; genus Viscum; species Viscum album. The sequence continues at coordinate 825,389,302 of OY728131.1, forward strand.
CTAGTCACTCTATCCTTTCCATATTTCTCGTTTAGAGATCTAATATTCTGGTGTATCTGTTAGATTTATCCTTAAATCTAGAGACTTCTACTAGACTGGATTCAACGAATACACACTGGTGTCAGTAGTGTGAGATTTCTCTAAGAGGTGAGATGTTATGATAAGATATCCTTGTAGCATTGTCATTGCATTACGATGTTATATTGGGTATGGACTTGTTATATATAGTTCATGCTCAGATTGATTGTTTTCGGATTACAGTAAGGTGTTACCAGAAAAATGAGACCATGTATTCCTTCACCAGTGAATGGGAAACCCTCGTACCACAATATGGAATGTCTCTGTGGAGGGTTCAACGAATCACTCAAAAGATGGCAAGCCTCACCCTCAGTGTAGTAGAGGATAAGATTCCATGTTTTCCTATAGTGGTGGATGAGTACGAGGATGTTTTTCTTAATGATATTCCAGGGGTACCTCCTCATAGAGAGGTAGACTTTTTTAATGGAATGTACTCTGGGATAGCACTGATATCCACTTTAGAATTTTGAATTTCACCCACTGAGCTTTACCAGCTGAGCATACAACTAGAGTACTTGTAGGATAAGTGTTTCGTAAGACCTAACATCTCACTATGGTCAGCCCTGGTTCAATTTATATTCATGAAGGAATATGTGAGTTGGAGGTTGTTCATATATTACCAGCACGTTAACCAATCAGTTCCAGAGAAAAAATACACCACTACTATAGGGTCGATGGTCACATCAATTATTTAAATGGGATAGCCTTGGGTGTGGATGGAATTGTGCCCGTAGGAATTTCAACAGTTAAAAAAATGTTTTTGGTCGGTGTTCTTCCAGGACTATAAATTTTAGATACTCTGTTATCATTGGAAGGGGGAATGTGGTGGCAGATGCGCTCAGCAGGGGGACCGGGTTGAAACTCCTGAGTGAGGTGACAAAGCAGTTAGTTGTGTTCTGGGTATCCACCGTGGATGATGGTGTACCTATTTTCCTACAGTCTATGACTATCAATCCACCACATCTTCCATTAGTTTGGGAGACTCAGCTTGAGTACGTTGACTGAGAGGCCCAACATGCTCAAATATCATCAGGACAATCTTCTAAATGATTTTTTGATGGTGGTGAGCATGTTTTCCTTTTTGGAGGATGCACCATGGTACATGTGATGCTACGATAAGAGGTGTGAATGTAGTTCTATTCTACTCCTATAGTGGTACATCTTAGAGTGGAAAATATGTTACAGGACCTCCAGAGTCAGTACTGGTGGAATGTGATCAAGAAAGAAGTGGCCGATTTTGTTTCACAATGCCTCACATGTCAGCGAGCGAAGGCCGAGCACCAGGTTCTGACTGGCCTGACTCATCAACTCGAGGTACCAGAGTGGAAATGCGATGGTATCTCAATGGAATTCATGATGGGGTTACCACGTACATCTAGAGGCTATGACTCTTTTTTGGTGATTGTTTACTGACTCAATAAGTCAGTTCACGTCCTACACATTTGGGAGCAGGGGATGATAGAGGGCTTGTGATGCCTCTATGTCCTGAAGACAATAATCTTATTTGGGGTTCCTTCTACTATGTTCCCAGATCATGGTGTACACATTACCTCCTGGTTGTGGAAGGGCTTACATGAGGAATTTAGGACTTATATATGCTTGAACATAGCCGTTTATCCCCAGACATATTGTCAAATGAAGCTGACCATAAAGACATTGGATGACATGCTTCGTGCTTGCGTCCTTAACATTGGTCATTATTGGAAGGACCACCTACAAATGTGCATGTTTTTGTAAAACAACAACTATCACCCCAAAATTGTTTTTGAACCGTTTGAGGCCTTGAATATGTAGCCTTACACATCACCCATATGCTGGAAAGACCTAGGGGATTCAGAACTCATGGGTCCAGAGTTGGTACGGGCTACCAACAAGATGGTTTAGATCATCCTGGAGTAGAGTAGGACTCTATTGAGAAGGAAGAAGTCTTATTTTGATAGGAAATGAGACCCATTGAGTTTGAGGTGGGAGATCATGTGTTCCTTTGGGTCTCACCCTGACGAGGATGGAAGAGATTTGGTAGGGGAAACAAGCTATCTTTGAGGTTCATTGGACCATTATAGATCCCTAACATAGTTGGCGAGGTGGCGTACCAACTAGCTCTTCCCCAAAAGATGCACCTAGTGCATGATGTTTTCCATGTGACACAACTGAGAGGGTTCATGCATGATCTATCACATGTCATAAATGTAGGGGTGACATTTGGGGAGTTCGCAGTTGAGATAGAAAATTGACATGAGTGGGTCATATGTGGGCTGTCAATTTTTCTAGTCCTCATCTGATGGAATCAAAGTATCTTCTAGGATATCACTTGGGAGAGGGAGGCTCAGATTTGTGCTATGTACCACCCCATTTTTTTTAGTTGTTGTTTTGGATTTCTGTCATATAAATTACTATAGTGGGTAGAATTTAATGTACCGCAATTTCCATTTTTTTCAATTATATGGAATTATTTTGAGATCGCAAAAAATGACGGCATGTAATTCCAGCGCCCGATGTGCTTGAAATGATCCGCTGAAAAATGTTATGCTATAAATATTTGGTGTGGCCAGTTTTCATGAAAAAGTGGAATAGCTCTTAAACTGATTCCCATATTAGAAATACAATGGAAGAGTTTCATTCTGGATGCTGGGATTATGCTAGGTGAAACTAGTGTTTAGTCAGTGCATTCCATCAATAATAAAACCCAAAAATGGCATAAAATTATAAAATTATTTTATAAAATTATTTTATTTTTCATTAGTTTATAACTCCCTGACGGTGACTCAGATTAAAAATTTGTGACCAATAATGAACTCGTGAGGTTATTCTTTTCTTTATGAAGACACTAACATTGGTTAGTGTGGGCCAATAATGGAAGTTAGTTTATGGCATAATTAATTTAATTAAGTAAAAAATTATTTTAATGTTAATTCCTTTATCTTCTAAATGGTAACTTGTATTGAAAATCTAAGAGTAACATTAGAAGCATGGGGCGTGTTTCCCTTATACATAGACTATCCTTGACCAGAGCAGGTCGAGGGTGACTGTTAATAAATTTTTTACTTTTTTTAATGTATGTTTAGTGAATGTGGAAGTAGGGTTTTCTATCTTTTGAACCATCACTTGGATAAAAAAATATGAAGACACCTTTGAATTCAGAATACTGGGATTCACCAAGAACTAACATAATTTCAGGCAGTAAGGGCTGAGCAGAAATGTTATTTTGTGGACTTTTCTAGAATGATAATAAAATAATTTAAATGAATTATTTTATTTTCCTTCTCCCTTTGGAGTGGAAGACCATGATGCAGTGAGGTAGTAATAGGGAAGATGTAGTCTGAAAACAATGCACATCAATGTCAAAGAGTAACAATGCATTATTAACACAAAATAAGGGTGATGATTCTAAAATTAAACTGTTTAATGATGCAACATCTCATCATTATGGGAAAACTATATAGTTCCCTATTTATAATTACTCACACGGGGAAAATGTGGATTAGTGAAATTTGAGGATTCTCTAGAAAACCCATATCGGACTTCCACTGTAGCCAAGAATGAAGAATTCCAAAAAAACTACTTCATTATGGATGCCTTTCGAATATCGAAGATATAATGCAATGCTAATATCATAACACCACGAGGAAGAACCTACAACAGAAAACATCAAAGAGGTTTGAGTTTTTTTAATATTTTGTTCTTCCCATCCATTTCTAAACAAATAATGCAGATTAACCCACTAATAGTTTAATCTATTGATGGTTTGTTATGATGGTGTGGTGACTTTTCTTTTGGGGTGATTTTTCAAGGATTCAAATCATAGAATCCAATGACTGAATGAAGACTCCCTAAACCTCCCCCTTCATTATTCCCTCTAATATGGATGATACGAGCTAACACTAACAAAGGCATGGACCCCTCTATTTTGGCGATCATGGTGATAATTTTGTCTACAGAGATGGCAAGGCTGGTTAGAAGGCTTCTTAGTAAAGGAATCATTTCCCAAAGACTATTGGAGAAAGAGGCACAAGGGATGGACCCCAGGTGCTTATTCGTAGGTCCACCCAAGATTCTACTAGTGCACCCTTGCCTGCAGCGACAACACATAGTGACTGTAACGACACACACCAAATGCATGTCAGATGGAGGAGAAGGCTGCTAGCCGTGCCTATAGCTAGGTGGATCGGCACTCCAGTGCGACAGAAGTCACAGTCGACTAGGCCGCGACAGTGGAGACCCGTAGTGCCACATGTCGTCATGTTTACCAGGTTCAACCCATGTATAGGGGCCGTGGGTGACATAGAATGTGGTCGGTCATCACTGGCCACTCAATATGTTGGAGCGGCTCACCAATTGTGGGTCGTTCATGGATAGGGAAAGATGTAGTGGATCGTCCTGCCCCAGGCGCACCCCACTGGCCACTAACATAGCAGGTCTTAGAACTGTAGCCCACTCCCCCCATCGGGTCAGGCTCATTCCACTGCCCATTACGTCATACCTACACCGTCGATAAAACTCGTTCCCTCTTAGGGTCAAGCCAGACTAGACTGGGTCGTTGGGCGATCCGGTGGACTAGGCCGGGTCCAGTGATGCCTATCGGGCATGGCCCACCAGCCTGGCCAAAACAAAAAAAACCATAACCCACACTAGGTTGGGTAGGGTCCATTAGAATGATGTGGGGTATGTGGAACCCATGATCCAGGTTAGATGATTTGGTCCAACTGGGTTGGACTTGGACCCATCGCAATTGGCCCCCTAGTTACTAAAATGCATATATCCAGCAAATAACCTGCCAGATTAAAATTATGTTTCTGGTGTTGAAACCCTATCGAGGATGAGGATCTTTCGGGATTCCTTGTGGGGAAATTCATGGATGCTGAGAAGAAATCCATGGATTTAGGATCGGTTCTCCTTAATGCGCTACGTACGGAACCCTACGACTAGATTAGATCTGAAGACTGGTGACTTTCTACTCAGTGTGATTCGACAGCTCAGTGGGAAGTACCTTTATGTGACATTGTAATCCCACTATAAAGAGCAGCTCTATGTGACCTAAAAGACCCATATTACTTCACATGAAAATTTCCTATGAAGGCCACGGTGGGGGGGGGGAATGTTTGTTTGACATGACTGACCCTCAATACGCGGTGGGGAGGAGTACCTAAGATGGTCAAAGTTAGTGGGAAGAGACTCTGTGTGACCCAGCTATCCCACTATAATCCGTATAGGAGGAGTTTTCCCATAGCCATGGTGTTCAACGTCGTGTCTGATGACGCAACTATTACTACCCTAAAATATTCCAAGTGTGAGATGTCTTTTGTTTCGTGTTTTAATGTGATGAATTATTGCATGTTCTTTCCTTTATTTTATTTGGTTCTCTAATTATTAATGTGTTACTCACCCCTGCATTGGATCCTCCCTCACGTGTAGTGTCTGGTTTAGACGACCGATGTTTTTACTAGAGTGCTTAGGGAGACGGGACGTACAGACTCTACGACAATGGATTTGGTGGCCTAGGACCAGGATGTGACTAGTAGGACTGGGCGAACAGAACATACTACTAGATCTTCTAGTAGCATTCATACTCTCACAATCTGGTGTGATCTAAAGTCAATGTCCATTAGAGAACATTTTTACTTTAGAGGTTTTAGATCATTTTCTTGTGTTTTTATTCTGGCCCACTATCATTAAGTTGTACTAGTACATTTTAATTCAGTTGTATGTTGTTTACCTTTTGTGACTTGAGACTTGGATGGGCGTGTGTGTGCCTACAATTATCCAGGCTAATGCCTCACAGTTGCAGGTTGATTCCTTCGGTGACAGTCACCAACCTCTAGCCTTCGAAAGTCGGGCTTGGGGTAGTGATGACATCATTATTTGGGGATGGGTCATGACAAAAGATATTCATTATATTGAAAAAAAATTATACATGAACTAATTTCAAAATATAATACTTCAGGACAGCTTGAAAACATTTTGAGTCATCACACAAACTGGTGAATGGAATTTTTGATGAAAAATAATGTTAACCTAGAATTTTCCATAAAATATATATGAATAAATTTATAAAATAGTTTTCACTCTTGGTTATTAAATATATTAATATATAAATGTAAATCCAAAATCCTAAAGTTTTAACTCCACCAAAATATAAATTCCAAAATCGTAGAATTTTGATACCATTTTAAAGTATTATTATTTAATATAAAGCCAATTCAATGTCTTTGAGGACATAGAAAATGGATAAATATTCATACATTACATAATTTTGTTAAATTTTATGGGGATCAAAATATATACAAGAGTTATGATTTACCATAAAAAATATAAAGTATTTAATAAAACATTTATTAGAAAATTATTCATGATTAGTAAATTTCTTATTAGTGATCTACATAAAAATAAAAAAAATTATTAAATACATTCTAATTAAGCTAAAAACATTTAAAAGAATTTACTTTAGACAAATTATGAAAAAATCATTCTAATAAATATATATAAAAACATTGATTTCTATGAGCTATGTTCTTCCTCATGGACTCTATCATGTACGTACATGAATTTCTTGAAATAAGTTCATTACATGAACACTAAAACCCCTAATTTATACATGATTATAGGTGATTTCACTAATCGAGTAGGTTGGCCAACATATTAAACCAAAATGGGTTATTGTGATAAAATATAATAATGATAATATTCTATATTTATTAAATCTCAACTCACCATATAGTAATATTTTACAGAATAAATTACTATATTTAATATATAAAATGATAAAAGAATGATAATGAAAACATTTTTAGAAAAAAATATGGGACCACATTGTGTGCCCGACGATAATGACACAAAAAAATTTGTGTCCTTGTAAAATAAAAATATGAATCAAATTGAAAATATCAGAATAGTTTAACCCAAATGGTTAAAATTATATTAAAGACTAAATAAATAATAGCAACCATTGTGGCCTAAATTGTTTATATGTATATATCATAACAATAATCAGATGATATGAGGTCACATCATAACTGACAATTAAATCGTTAATAAATAAATATGATTTATCGTAATTAATATTTATCAGCTATCCCTAAATGATTTATCCACCCATGATTTTGATCAATGGGTGGTGTATAGTGATCCCTCATAGCTCAAGAAAAATGGATCATATTGAAGAATTTATAGTAAATCATAGAAAAATACAAATATAATTCTATATTTAAACTAACTATATTAAGATTCTAGGTAGATTGTTGTGAATAGTATTTTATTTGTTTTTCAATTTTTGATAATGATTATATAAGTCGAGTTTCATCATGAAATCATTGTGATAATGTATGGATCACTAATGTGGGAGGATATTGATGATCCCTATGGTTGAGGATCTGTTTCATTGAATCTGGAAATTGCAGAACCATTATGATATTTGATTTAGTTATATATATTGTGTTCCCATATCCAATATGTTTTGAGTAAGAATATATAATCCAATGAATAATGATATTGATGATAAATAAAACATAATGGTATTCTTGAAAATATGATTTAAACTAAATGATTTGTATAACATAAGAGACATGAGATATATTAAATAATAATGGTTATAATTATTCATTCATATATTATATTTTGTAAATGAATGATGACATATGGAAATGTAGTTATCATTTTTTTGTTTAAATATGAGATTTTCATAAGAATTTCATAGTGTCCAATTTTTTAATTAAATGATGATGCTATGAAGATGTTTTGGATATTAAGATGTTTGTAGAATAATGATGATAAATGAATTAATGTTGTTCATACTATATTTTTTAAATTAATATAAATAATTTGTGTCTTAATATAAAATAGATAATACGTAAAGAGATCAGTTTCTTCTATGTTCAAATAGGTATTGTTCTATATTAGTTAATAAATAATGAAATCAATATCGACAAAAATAATTGAATGAATGATATTATGGAGGAAATTGATGATACATGGAGGGATGAAAACTAATTTTTTGTATTCTATTTTGGCATTGGTATATTTAATGGTTATTTTTATAAAATTTTATTTATTAAATGATGTAGATGAAGTGTACATATAAATTGTTGAATGGTATTGAAATTTTCCATGAAATTTTGAGTAAATATATTAATGTTGAATATTATATATCAAAATAAACATCATTATAGTCATATATTATACGATCTAAGATTTAATAGAAAAATTTAAATGCAATAAATATGATAATGCAGAGTGATATTTGTAGAAGTCATGGGATTCATAAAATTACCTTTCAAATTTAACATTGATACATATAATTAAGTCACATGATATATAACTGTAATTAATATCATATTTAATTTTAATCTTCTGATTTTGTATGATCACTATAGGAATTCACTACATATATATGAATAAATTTGAGAATATATAGAAGTAAACCATGTTTTGACTGTATATGTAAAAATATTACATTGACTATGTGAGATTAAATATAAGTATATTAGAATTTATTAATAATTTAGATTTTATTTTTATATTTTTATCATTATCATTCAAAAATCATGATGAATCATGATGAATCATGGTGTTCATGAATTAAGCTATTATTTTTGGAAATAATACAATAAGGCAGAAATTGAACTATATTTAAAAACATTCCACATCAAATTTTTTTATATTCACATATGAAAATGGAAATGAATATATTTTATTTAATGAAGATGAAATTTGGAAACAATTATATCATGTGAGATATTTAAATATATATGATTAAGGATATTTCAGTGAGATTTAATAAAATTTATAAATATTTTTTATGTTATTCAATAAATATAAAAGTGGAGGTACTTATTGTGGTGAAAAATATGTCAATTATAAATTAAAAATATAACAAAATCACATTTAATGCATATTTATATATTGATAATACCATATAAAATTCATTTGATAATTATTAAATTAATAATTAAAGTTGGAAAATTTGAATTATATGGGATAAAATAAGTACTTCATTATGTATTATTTACTAATAATTATTTTAATTATTGAAGTGAGAGGAAGAAATATAAGAGTATTCTATTATTGAAATATTATTTAAGAATATGAAAATATAAATGTTAAATAATAATGTTCTATTACTAATTATTTTTGTAATATTTTTCTAGGTCAAATTATTTCATTATTAATATGTAGATGTCATGATTCTTATGAGGAAAATGAAATCTTGGAAATAAATTATTTTGTATATAAATTGTAATTTACTTAACTACATTATCCAAAATCTAGTGCTAGATTTAATACATTGTCCAGAAATATAAAAAATCATATCATTAAGGACATAATATTTTAGTAATCTTGTAAAATAAGATACATATTACATTCTTTTATTTCATTGGAGTATAAAAATAAAAACCTATGTTTCTTTTGAGAAAATAATTATTTCATCTAAAAAATCATTTCATAAAAAACATTTCACACATCTATTATTGATAATGGATGAAAAATAAAATTGACATCCAATTATATTTAAGTATTGAGTATAGAAGTAGCTATCTTGAATCGATAATGAATAATAAATATATAATTATAAATAAGTAGACACACATTCCATTTAAATTAATTTATTATAATGATGTGATAAAGAATAATCTATATGGTATTTTAAATAAATGAAAAATTATATTTAATAAAAAAATGAAATCCATTTGGGGATAATATTATTGAACTATTCAATTTTAAAATATGATATTATAATTTTCAATGAATAAAATGATTAATTATTGGACATCTTGAAAATAAGGAACATGATAAAATTATAATTAATACCATTTATTGGATCGTATAAAACTAATGGTTACATATGAATTTTATTTTGAAAACAATAGATATACAATCAAGACACTCCAAAGGGTAGTTTAAATATACTAGTTACAAACGCAATGTGTCTAGCCAAATTATTTTTTCATAGGTGACTACCAATGGATCGAGTTGATTTAAATAAAAGGTTCCTAACCTGTGAATTGTATATAAAATACATTTCTCATATATCTAATAAATGCTTTAATTCATAATCAATATTAATTGTCGTTAAATATAAATATTGTGTTAAGGATATAGATTTATCAATAGGGCCATAGTTAATTATATAAATTTAAATGTTAACAAAAAATGTAAAAATGGTAAATAGTTTAGGTTATAAAATATCCAAGATAAATAATATTGAATAATAGAGAAATTTTAGTGTCCAAAAATGTGAATAACTCTACTCAAATGTAATATTTACAAAAAAATGAAAAAATAAGGTGAATGTCAGTACTTTTTTGTTTTAAAATGATTATTACCCATAAATATGATGATTAACGATTACTACAATACAATATATGCCCAGTCGAGTAATAATAATGGGTTGTTATCTTTTATGAATATAAATATCAAAAAAATTAAAGAAAAATCTTAATAAAAATTATACATTTTATTTTTAAGATAAAAATTTTAAACAGAAATTATTTTTCAAATCTATTTAATGATAATAACATTAAAAAATATTAAATTTACACAAAAATGGAAAATCACACTCTTTAAAATATTCCCAAAAAAGTATAAATTTAATAGTTAGAAAAATTAAGTTCATTGTTGAAGTAAATTAAACAACTTTTATAAAATATAAAATTAACATACCTTTTTAACTACGCAAATGTTTGAAATGTTCTTTATTCAAAAAATGTGTGGGAAGATTCCATCTAAATTTTCAATGAAATCAAAATACTCATGGATTTATAAATTGAATAATATTTCCCTGATAACATATAATTATAAGATTAAATTGGAAACAAATTGATAATTAATTTTCTTTGAAACATTGATAAATTTTTTTATTTTTTTAGAAAACATTTTTTTGGAGAAAATATATTTCCGACCGAAGATAGGATTGAAGTTTGATTCTATTAAAAACATTTTCCAAAATAATTTTTTTTTAAAATATTATAAATTGATATATTACATGAAAATATTATTATAACAATAGGAGAAGAAAATTTAATGTTTTTATTAGTAAAATGTCTGATAATTTTCTTCTACTAAAATTCATGTGGAAAGAGTCCCGAATTGAATGATATTGGGAAATAAGACATTACAATCATCACAAAATTGAAGTATGAGTTAATCATTGAATAAATATTTATTAAATTTTAAATAAACATAAAAAACATTAAATGCAAAATAATTTATTAAAAAGTCATTATACAAATAATGTTATAATTACATATTCATTATAGTTTATATTTTACAAAATGAATGCAACTCAAGTTAAGAAATCCCAAAATTCACGTTTCTGTTTGGTTGAATATTCGATATTATCATGAATAGTTGTATAATCCTATCTTTAACATATAGAAAAAAAATATTATTATTTGTAAAGAAAACATATAATCATTTTAAAACATTTTAGCAAAAAAATATAAAAATATTTTATTGTTTCTAAAATTCTTGTGTTAATTTCCATGTTTTATCATGTGTCATATAAAATGAAATTTCAGTTTAATTTATTATAAAATATATCCATAATAAGTATAATTTAATTAATGTTATAAATATCATATTAACTTGGTATATTAATTTTCATAACAATTTATAAATGTTGAACATGGAAAATAATTCACATCGTTTCATGGAGATAGTAGGCTATACATACCCAGAAGTGATGATATCATTCCCTCGTAGAGTGACAGGGTAAGGAATTGGGGGATATATATGATTTTTATCATCTATTTCATCTCATATATATATATATTAAATAGTTTTTTATTTATTATATTTTTGTAAATATATATCGAAAAATGTATCAAATCACTTCACGAGATGGTAGTCCTCCTTACACAGAAGCAAGGTTCTCATAATATATTTTTTATGGAATGGACAAGAAATATATGTGATATTAAATTTATAGAAGTAAAATTATATAAAAAATAAAATATATATGTTTTAAATTGATCATAATATCTAACCATGATAGATGGTAATAGAAAAATGAATGGCTTCTCTTCCTGTGGTAGTAGTCTACTGTACACCCAAATAATGATTTCATAACCCATTTGATGGAAGTAAACATGGATCAATATTATTCCCTCAGAATGTTATTAAAATAGAATATGGTAGATATATGTATCATAATATTGAATTTTTTATGACATAATTAATTTTGGAAAATTATGAATGGAAATGAGAGAGATTTTTTAAGAGAATTGCCTTCCTCAAGGGAATCCTCCATTGGATATCTTCTTAAGAACACTAGTGATGGCCATTTGGAAGGTCCAGAAGCTATAGAATATTTCTAATTATGTGGGGGATATAATTGGGTTGTTTTTGGTCGATATAAATGTATTGGGATATTGGAATAAGTGAGGGTAGTGAGTTTCATTTTATAAGTGGGGAAAGGGAACCGTTTTCAGAATCCCGTAGAAACATCCTCAAAAATCCAAAATATTAATGTAATTTTCATTGAAAATGAGTTAAAATGGAAATATATTAGTACATAAGATGTATTTTTTGAATTATTCCCATCTAAAATTTATCCTACATGTTTCTATTTCATTTAGGATCTTAAAATTTTAGTTTAACCCCATGGTAAATCCATTTTTCACAATAAACACATTAATTAATTTATAATATGTTAACTATTTTTTGGTTCAAAAATTAATATGGAATTTTAATGAATTTAATATTTTTTTATTATTACTAATATTGACTCCATTTTATAGAATTTATACCACAAAAGTGAAATAATTATAATTTAAAATTAATCCCACTGAAGCCACGAGAAAGCGGGGTTTTAAATAGAAAATTAAAAATCCTTATTCAGTTTTTATATCAAAATTCCATAAGAAAATGATTCAAATTAACATAATTATATTAATAGATATAAAATGGAACTAATTTTACATTCAAATCAATTAAAATTTCAGTTTCATGTTATAACCTATTTAACCATTAAGGTGGTTTTCAATTAATACATAGTAATGTTCACTATCCACTTTAAAAAGAATCATTTCATACAAATTCAAAAAATTCCAACTAACATAATTGTTTTTTATGATTTCATTAATTTATTATTTTTTATAAAATAATGATACTTGTGTGCAATCCATGATAAACTGAGGGTTTTATTCAATGAAAGATAAATTTTTTCCCCTGAAAAATAGGAATAATGAAGTGTTTCTTGTAATTAAATATATTTGAAAGATTAGATTTATTTGAAAATAAATATATCGTAAAGTCTTTGGGTTTTTTATTTTCTTGTAACCATAGTGTTGTGTGTCATGTATACAATTTATTAAAATGTTTATTATTTCAAAATTTCAAGGTCTTAAATTATATCCACCAAAAATAAATAAAATCCTCATAATATAATATCTTTCTCATTAATTATGGTTAGAAAAGATGGAATTCTATTTTTGAGAACCCTACATCATAATTAGGTTAATAAAAAATTGTTTTAATTTGTGAAAATTGGATGAATGAAAGTTGTATAGAACTATCACATAAAATGGTTTCCTTGTATGAGAATGTATGTGGGATGTGATAACATCGATATAGATGAAAATACTTACTCCATACAATTAATATAATTTGATAGAGGTCACAAATAAAAAGAATGTGAGTAATCTCGATGAGGTTAATAAAAAACAAATTAAACAAAATAGGAGTGAAATGGTTCATGAAAAAATCTATGATGTTAGTAATATGATAAAATTTTATTTTAGATAATATTCCAAAATCTAATTAAAATAATTATAAGATATTCACACATGATTTCAATTCATTTCCTATGTATTATATCATCTTTTTTATTTCGTAAATTAATTTTTAATTTGTTGATTTATCCATGAAATGAATATCCAAAAATAATTTTTTATTTTTGTATATGAAGATTTGAATTTATTATATCATAACATAGATAAAGTAGTGGAAATTATTTCCATATGCCTCAAAATATTTTCCCATGAAAATATTTGTATCCCAAGTTATCTAACATGAAAAATTATTTCAAAAAAATTAATATATTAAGATCTAAAACCACATATGAAGCTCAACATTTTTTATTAATGTAATTGTTAATCTTGTGAACATTTAAATAGATCAATATCTAGTAACATTAATAAAATACCATTGAACATCCAAAATTAACTTATCATTAATCTGCTAAATAGTATGAGCATGTGATTTGGAGTACCATGAATATAATGATGATGTGAATGATTCTTCTAATGTGAGAACCGGATCAGACTTAAGTGGTGTTATGTGATGTCCTCCAAACCTGAGACTATGTCAAGATGTGGCCCACATGAGGTCATATACCAAAACATTTGAATATATTGAACACATGATCTCTGGAAATTTTTTAATCAAATCAATTACTTTAAATCTATATTGAACACAAAAATACTTCCTTATTCTATATGTAAAACATATCTGATTGGATATATTCAAATGTATTACAAGTTAATTTAACTCCAATAATAAAAGAATAAATCACTTTTCCAACATAACATTTTTCAGATCCAATGTATTGAATAATATATATTATACATTTTCCATATAAATCAACTATTTATATGAACATAATTATTGAAAAATTAGGAACACATTAAGGGATATATTTCCCTAAATTATGTGTTTTCCTAGATATGAAGAATTAAACTGAATCTATTTTATGTGTCATATGTACTATTTGACATTAGATTCCAAATCCTTATTATACATATTGCAGTATAATCCTTATACATTTCAGAACTCTTATAATCAAGAGACCAATTGTAAAATTATAAAAATAAATAATTCCTCAAACCAAACACAATCACATTAATCATTACACATAATATGTGGTAATATAATAATATTAACCTTGTTCTATTAGATTTTTCATAGGTATAATCCTTTGGTTCATGGTGAAATCATTTACATTGACCCCATTTAATTACAATTGATGTGTTAATAATTAAAAAAATATTTCATTCCATTTCACTCATTATCATGGTGGCATTTTCCTCCAATCATTAAAAAATCCATTTTTTCTTAAGTATATACCACATTGTTTCTTTCCAAGAATGATCACATGATGGAAAATACTACATTCTTTTTTTCCCACTATCATTCCTTTTCAATTATTTTATATTCTTATCTTACACCCCTTTAATTCCATAATAAATATATAACTCTATCTCTATATTTTAAAACATGATAATATGTCATCATGTGATGAGAATGTTTCAGAGACTACTTCTCTTTGAAATTGTCAATTATTACTATTTAATAAATTATCATTCTTACTCCTTTGATTATGTTAAATTATTAGGTTCCTCATTCATTCAACTAAAAACCGTTTCTAAATAATATTATACACTAGAATAGATGACATCCTTAAGAAAAATAATTGATTATCCCAAAACTAGATAAATGATTAACATACATAGAAATTTTTATGCATATCTATGATACTATTCATATGAAAGAATTAGTTAGGTATGTCACCATTTTTAAATCCATCATAGTAGTCTATATTGAAATTGTGAATTATTCATATCATATCCATTTGGAGTGCTAAATTTGGTGCATATTAAGACCCATTTTCATGCCCCATGTGATTGTTGGATCATGTCCACTGCACCCTTTTTAGATTTATTACCCTAATGTACATTGGGGTTTGAACCACATCAAATTGTATTATTAATATCAATATTTATTACAAGTAATAACTACATAATATTTTATATAATAAAATATTCCTATATTTTTCTATACTTATCCTCAAACTCTATCATATGGGAATAATCCGTATTATGTTACACTCGTAGTTTAGTTCCAAAAGAATCTATTATATTTCCTTTTATACAATATTCAATGAATCAACCAACAAGAGTCCAGATCTGAGGTCTATATTGATACATTTTCATGACATACTTTGAATACCATCATGAAGATCGAAATAGTTTTGTAGTGTTGGTATAAGAGATTCACATTTCAGTATTTTAGTACATTTTAAAACACAACTTTCCACAAACTTTTCTTCTATAATTTCCATGATACATCTAAAATATCCTTTCCTAAAAAAACAAAGTACAATTTATGAATTCCTATAAAATAAAATAATAATAATGTTATTATTAAATAAGTAGTTAGGGTTAAGTGTTGTCAAAGCTATCATGAATCAATAAAGAATAATAAATTTTAAAATAAAGTTAACTGAATGAAAATTCCATTTAAAATAATTGAATATCATGATGTTATAAGGATGAATAAATATGAAATAATAAATAACCAATAAACATATAATTAATCAATAAAATTATAATTAACTACATCGGAAGGTAATATCATCTAAAAATCTATTGGATAATAAGATATCTAAATTCTGAATGAAATAAATGCTTAATTATGGGGTGTTAGGATTTCCAGTCAGAAAATATATTTACAACAAATTCCTTCACCAATACATATTAAATCTACTATGTACAATCTGAAACAGTTTAAACAATTCCATCTCTACATATAATAAATTTCACAAGAAAATATAAAATAATTCGTTAAAATTTCATAATTTTTTTTCAACTGATTTTTTCAAACAAAACTATTTATACATCTTGATGATTTTAATAAAATTCCACATGTCCATTTAATTTCTGTATAAAAAATTACATAAATATATATTAATCGATTTAATTCATGATCAATGTTTAATTGTTATACCTATCATGTAACAGATATAGATTTATAAATATTTCCCCAGTAAATGAAATAATTATAAGAATAAACATTAAAAGAAAAAAATTGTATATTGGTTTGGATATAAACATATACATGATACATAATAAGTTCATTTAATAGAAACTTATTGTCCAAGAAAGTGAATACTTTATGAAATAGTTAATTACTATAAAAAGGAATCAGGGATGTTAATTTCAATACATTCCTTAGTCAAAATTATCATAATCCATCCAATATAATATTAAGGATAATATCAATACAGTATATACACATAGGTGTAATAATAATTTTTTTATCATATATGAAAAAAATTGAAAATATCATTACAAAAAATCATTGAATAAAATTTTCTTTTTTTATTGAAAATATCGTTTTTTACTATAAAACTTTTTTAAATTTCATTTTTATTGAAAGTAATATTTATAATAACAAAATTTCCAAAATATATTGAAAAACTATTCTTCGAAAATTACCTTATAAAATTTAAAAGTAATTATCAAATATGTGATGTCCATGATGGTTGGTAGTTTCACTCATGTAATACAATTTTAAAAGATATTTTCCTTTTGTGTTTAAATGAGTAGAAAAGTGAGTTGTTCTTAAAATAACATGATGATTCCATTATAATTTTTTTAAATCCAAAATACGTTGTTTTAAAAATGATATAATATTATTTTCAGAAAATATCATTAACCAATTAATAAAAATAAATTTAAAAAATAATTCATAAAATGATAAAACATTTATGAAATATTTTTTAGAAAAAAATGTTTTGGAAGACATAATATTTATGGGTGAAAATAATAATAAATACAATATTTTTTTTAAAAAATCCAAATTAATATAAGGCTCAAATAGTGGAAAATTTGTTATATTACATTGAAATATCATTAATTATCATTGGTGAATAAAATTAACTGAGTTTATTTGGAACTATTCAACTTGGTAACCTCAAATGTAATTGAAGAGTAAATAATATCAATTAGAACGAGATTGTGAAATAATCCATTATAAGGAGAATAACATTGAATTAAGATTTAATAAATGAATCAATTATGTGTTTTGTCTGGAAATAAACATAAAACAACAATATTTACAATATAAGATAATCATAATATCTTATATAAAGAATCTATGAATAACTTATCGTTGTAGTAGGTGTTTCACTAGACAAATAGAAATTAATTAGGAAATCCATGACCTCATGATTTTTTTTGGGTTTGATGTTATCCAAAATCAAGTATATTGGTTTTAATCATGTTATAATCTTATAATATAACCATGTTAATATTTTAAATATCATATATAATCATATTATAATAGTTTTCAACCTGTTTGTTAATAATATTTCATTATTTTCATCATTTTGGTTAATAATTTCCATGTTCTATCATATTTAATTTTTCATGAACATTCTTATTAAAATAAATAAAATATATTTCTTTAATATCATGAAATATAAAAAAGTTTTATGTGTCATATTTTTTCATTTGATATATTATTATATCCAATTATGAATGTTGAACATTTAAAATGAATCTCATCGCTTCATGAAGATACTAGATTTTACGTACAGACATGAAAGGATATCATTACCATAATAAGTGAATTGGCGAGGAAGTTGGTGAAATGTATTAAATTCCAATAATTACTGTAATCTATTATATTTTTAAATATTCATTAATTTTATCCTTCATTCATTTTTTATTAATTGTAATTTAAAAATTAATCACATTGCTTTGTGAGGTTGTAGTCTGTCGTACATATAAAAGAGGTTGTCATATTTTAAACATCATCAAACATAAAATATTTTATATGATATTAAAATTTTATGTTGTATAATTGTATGATAAATATATTATACTTTTACAAAATCCTTCACTATATATAAAATTTAAAAATGTTAATGAAATAGTGAGTGATAATGTTATACGAGTAATTAATCTGTCGTACACACTAATGATTAATTTTTATCCCATTTAATAGAGGTATATATGGATAATAATTATTACATAAACTTGAAGTAATGATAATAATGGAAATTTTTGTTTAATTAGATTTTTCTTGTAATATTGTAATGAGGAAAAATAAGAATGACCATTAATGTGATTTGTAAAGATAATTTAATCTCTAAGAGATACATCCATTGTATCTCATCTTAAGGGCCCTAGAGATAGTCTTTTGGGATGAATATATTCTTTAAATTGAAACTATGGGTGTTTAGGTGTGAATTATAGTGGTATGGTTCTTATAAAATGCCATGTGACGTGTCAAAAACCGAGGGGATGGAATGGTTTTTTATAAATGATGATGGGGAACCCACATTAAAAGTATATGGAAAATTTCCAAAAAGATTCCTGAATTGTAAATTTATTAACATGGAAAATATTTATAAATGGACAATAATTTATGAATGAGAAGTATATTCCAGAAACAATTCCATTAAATAATATTTTGAAAAATTGTTAGGTCATTTTAACATGTATCCTTTTAGTTTAACCTTAAGATAAATACATTTTTACCATAATATAAATGATTAATTCTTACAATCATCAGTAATAAATTTAGGAAATACATATAAATAATATTAGAAAGAATAAATTATGAAGATTAATCATATTTAATCTATTTTTAAAAATTCATTTCATATATGTGGCTACATTTAATTAAAAATTAATCCTATAAATATGAAAATAAATAGGCATTTTAAAAATAAAATATCCAAATGATTATTATGTATTTTTATGAAAACTGGAAATAAAAACAGTAAAAATGACCAAAATTGGTTTAATTGTTAACAAATGAACTAATTTTTATTTAATAACTACTAAAAAAATTAATTTTACAATATGAATTAATTAATATAAAATAGATGTTATCAATTAAAATTAAGTATTTTCCTCTATTAAATTAAAATTCATACATTCCCAAACAACCAAAAAATTCTCCCGAAAATGATATTCATATTATGATTCTAATTTTTTATTTAATTTTAAAAATAAATATTCTAAATTTTTTAAAAATTATATTTAAATTATGTGTTCAATTATTTAATAGACCATATATTTGGAAAAAACATAGTTATTTAGACAGATAGCTTACTAGGTGGTGAAATGAAGGAAAAACCAACCATGATGACAAATAGTTTTGTTGAACCATCATTTATTAAGTTCTCACCCTTTGAGATGCTCTTACATGTCAGGAACTGAATCGGGTCGCCATCCAAACCGACGCCTGACCCGGCTCGCGGCAAGGCCCGAAGGGCGTTCCCGATCCCCACGGGCTGGCACAAGTGCCCGGGTATCAAAAAAAACTTTGGGAACGATTTAACCAAGTGAACAAATATAAAGCATTCAACTAGAGTAAACCAAACAAAAGTAAAGGATACAGTCAAACATGCCCTTAACCAAACTGGTTTTTGGTTCACAAGTATTCAAAACCCAAATAACACTAAAACAAGATGACCAAGAACCAACCTAAGAACTGTCGCCCGATGTGAGGACACCGCCCCTAAGCCACCACCAAAACGCCACGTAGATAGGTCTGCTAACAACCTGAACCACTGCTCCCAAAAGCTGGACCCTTACCTATATCAGAATTAAACAAATCTACTTACACCCAAGGTTGTAAGTAGGGTGTGAGACATCACCCAACAGGATATCACCAAGAAAATATTCCACGCCCAACTATCAAAAGAAAACCCATTTGCAATGCTAAATAAAGAAAGAAATAAGTGTAAAAGAAATGGTTTTCATAAAACGATTTAATGGAAAGACAGTTCAAGATAAACACATTAGGGTAATCGTTCAAGTGACATATCACGTATCATTTTCACACATAGTCACCGGTAGCAACAAAGGATAGGAAAGAACCAAAAGGGTACTAGAGCATGTGGGACCCTAGAACATCGTGTCTTAGTGAAACGTGTCTTAGGTGGCCATGACCCTTAGATAACATGTCTTAGAAGGCCACAACCCTCAGAACACGTGGCCTAGAAGGCCACGACCCTCAGATACCATATGTTTAGTTATTGTTGCAATCGTCAAACCTGCCAGTGAAATCGGGTCGGGTCATCTCCGAAACACTAGCTCGCTAGTTCTAGTCTCCCCACCTAATACCTCGGCTTCCCTCCTTGTGCTCACCTAAAGTTCAATGTTCACATAACATGTCACAATAGCACTGAGATCCAAATGTGTCACTTGCACACTGATTTACTCTTTGAAAACCACACACACACCAAAACTTTTTTTAAAAAACTTAAACCACACTGCTTACACTTTAACTTAAACTAGACGCATAACTTAATGAAATCACTTTTTTAATTAAGAAAACCACTAAGAAAAATTATTGAACAGTTTTCAAACATGTCGCAAAAATTATTAAAGGTTAAAAAGTCACTCAAAACCCCTTTATATAAAAAAACATATTCCGACACGACAAAACACAAACTGCGTCATCCACACTTTCTAACTCACACACTGCACAATTTACAAATAATAATAAACATCCAAAGTAAGTTTTAAAAATAAAAATTGACTTGCATCACATAAATATACTACTAGAAAATTAGATGCACATTTAAAATGTAATTAGAACTAGTTTTTCAGCATGGAAACTAATTAGCAAGGTGCTGAAAAATTAAACCAACATGCAAAAGATCGTCAGATGATAATTGAGTGTGGAATCACCTACCTCAAACAGGAATGGAAAAAGACATGACGCAAAACTCCCATTGCGCCACGGTCGCACCGTACGGAGCCGTCAAATGGGTCCTAAAACAACAGATCATTAAAAAGGTTCAATAATAATGTTAACATAATAATAATAATAATAATAGAAATGCTAATAATAACGTAAAAATAATAATAGTGATAACAATAACAAAATAATAATAACAATAATAATATAATAATAACAACAATAATATTATTAATAATAATAATAGCATAACAATAATAATAGAAATTATTATTATTATTATAATAATAATAATATGATAATAATATTAATAATAATAATGATAAAATAGTAATACTAATAACATAATAATTATAACATGATAAAACGTTAATCACTTATTAAATAAAATAAAATGAAAAAATAAAATTAAAGTAACAGGAAGAAAACTAAACTGGGGGGTGGTGCGTGGTTCGGGGCAGAGGACAGGGACGGTCTGACGCGGATGGTCCAGCAAGGGGAGAGGTCAGTAGCAGAGGAGTGCAGCCAGTTGCTGTCTAGTGCAGGTGTGCAGCAGAGGTGAGGTCCCGGCGGAGAGGTCCGGCGGAACGCGGCTCGGGCGGAGGAGGGAGGAGAAGCGGGGGTGCAGGTGCAGGGGTGCGGCCGGGCAGTCCGATGCGGGTGCAACAGAGGTGCGGCATGGGTAGCCCGAGGTGGAGGACTAGTCCGGCGGCCGAACGGGGAGGTGCTTCTTGGGTATGCGAGAGACAGCGGCTGGAGAGTGAGAGGGCTCGAGGCCGGCCGAGGTACGACGCTGAAGGAAGATGAGGGGAAGGGGGAGACCGGCGGTGATAAGAGAAGAAGAATGAGAGGAAGAGAAGAATAAGAAAAGGAGGAGAAAGGGGGAGAAAGGGTGTGGTGGTGCGGTGAGCAGGAGAAGGGGAGCGTGCGGGTGAAGAAGAAATAGGGGAGAGAGAGATACGTGTGGAGGAAGGAAAGGATGGAAGAAAATAAAAGAAAGAAGAAAGAAAAAAAATAGGAGGAATGGGGGTGGCGACGGCTAGGGTTTCAGATGGGGGAGGGGGAGATTAAAGAAACTAAATAAAATGATTTTAATAACATATTAATAATAATACTAATAATAATAGCATAACAATCATAATAATAATAATAATACTACTAATAATATTAATAATGTAACAATAATAATAATATTAATAATAACATCATAATAATTATAAAAATAATAATAACAATAAAAATAATATAAATATAACAATAATATAATAATCATAATACAATAATAACCAATAAAACAATGATAAATTTTATCCGGTTATTTATCGTTCGTGCATACCCGCGCGCCAAGCGATGTAAGGCCAACACACATTTATCAGTGCCACTGTGGAATCCCCTTATCGATTCACCCCACAATTCAACCAAGCAATTAAATAAACTGACAATCTAAACTCATGAAATAAAATTTTTAAAATTAAAGTCGTACCTCTAAATGACGTCCGGGCATGAAAATTCTCCCCACCATGAAAACTTTCCACACTCGAAAAGTTATCTCAAAGCATGATCAGAGAATAGAAATGGGTATTCCTACTCACCCCATGACTTCCACTCCCAAGTCTTGTGTTCATCATTCCTGTGCTGCCAATGAATATGGACTAGAGGGATGGACTTTCCACGCACCACTTTCTCCTGTGAATCCACTATCTGCATTGGTCGCTCAAACATAGATAATTCAGACTCTATCTCTTGCTCCTCCCAATTCAGCACATGCGACGGATCGGGGTTGTACATCTTTAGTTGGGAGGCATGAAATACGTCGTGAATCTTCGTCAACTGTGAGGGAAAAGCTAACCTGTATGCGACCTTTCCAATCCGTTCAAGAATCTCTAAAGGTCCGACATATCTTAGTGTCAGCTTCCCCTGCTTCCCAAAACGACGGTGACCCAAGCGAGGGGCCACATTCAGGAACACTCCGCCCCCCACTGAAAACTCAAGATCCTGCCTCCTCTGATCTGCATAAGACTTGTGGCGACTCTGAGCTGTCAACAACCGCTGCCTAATCAGCTTGACCTTCTCAGATGTCTCCTGAACAAGACTCGGTCCCAAGAGCGAGGCCTCTCCTACCTCATCCCAACACAGAGGAGACCGACAAGGCCGGCCATAGATCACCTCAAAGGGTGCCATTTTGATGGAAGACTGGTAACTATTATTATAAGTAAACATGACCAGTCCCAAATGGCTATCCCATGAGCCCCCAAAATCTAACACACAGGCTCAGAGCATGTCCTCAAAAATCTGATTTGTCTGCTCCATCTGGCCATCGGTCTAAGGATGGTATGCCGTTCTCATCTTAATCTATGACCCCAAAGACTTCTGGAGGCCACCCCAAAATCGAGATGTAAAGCGGGGGTCCCTTTCAGAAACAACTGCCGACGGCACACCATGATGTCTGACCACCTACTGAACATACAACCGGCCCAGTTCCTCTACGTTCGCTATATCTTTGATCGGAATAAAGTGAGCTAACTTGGTTAAGCGGTCAATAACCACCCTGATATCATTCCTCCCCCGAGGTGTATGAGGCAAGCCAATGATGATGTCCATGGAGACCTCTTCCCACTTCCAGGTAGGACTGGCTAATGGCTGGAGTAGGACAGATGGTCTCTGATGCTCTGTTTTACCTGCTGGAAAGTATAGGATCTGGATACAATGTCGGCTATGTGTTGTCTCATACCTGGCCAACAGAACTAACGGTGAACATCGTAATACATCTTGGTGGTACCAGGATGGACGGCCCACTGAGATTGGTGGCTATCCTGTATCACCACCTTCCGCAGAGACATCGACACTACAACACGTCCCTTGAAGAATAGGACCCTCTGGGAAGACAAAGTCTAATCAGAAGATGTCTCCCCACCATGAAAAAACTGCATAGATCGCTGACACAACTCATCACCAGGCTGCTCCCGTTGAATCATCTCCAGAAGAGAAGGAGTCAACTGGATGCTAGCCAATAAAGTACCTCCACTATGATCCCTCCTCTCCAAATGAATCTGGGTGAAGATCCCCATCAAAGTCCACTCATCGATGGACTTCCTCAACGCCTGCACTGGTACTTTTCTACTCAAAGAGTCAGCTACCACATTACCCTTTCCAGAGGTATAGACAATATCAAAATCAAAACCCTGCAGGTACTCGACCCAGCGGCGCTGCCTCAAATTGAGATCCTTCTGAGAGAAAATATTGGCCATGCTCTTATAGTCAGAATATACCACAAATTTCTCCCCAAAAAGATAGTGACGCCACGTCTATAAGGCATGCATCACCTCCGCCAACTCCAAGTCATGAGTCGTATAGTTCTTCTCATGCGGCCAATGTTGGCGACAACCATAAGCCACAACTTGGTCATCCTGCATGAGTACACATCCAAGGCTCGTACCTGAAGCATCAAAGTACACCACATATCCCTTTCCTGACTCTGGTAAGGACAACACAGGTGTGGTGGTCAACCGCTGCTTCAGCTCCTCAAAAGATGTCTGGCACTGTGGGCTCCACTCAAATTCACCCCTTTCTGGGTGAGTGTGGTCATGGGGGAGGCAAGCCACGAGAAGTCCCGGACAAAGCGCCTGTAATAAACATCCAAGCCAAGAAAAATCTGGATCTCAAACACATTTCTCAGCTGCTCCCATGACATAACGGCCCTAATCTTTTCGGGATCCACTGAAACCCCTTGTTCTGAGACAATATGCCCCAGAAACGTCACTTCCCTGATCCAGAAAGTGCACTTCGAGAGTTTGGCATACAGGCGGTGATCCCGCAAAGTGCCCAAAACAACGCGCAAGTGATGCTCATGCTCCTCCTCAGATCCAGAATAAACCAGCATGTCATCCACGAATACCATGACAAATGAGTCGAGATATTGGTGGAACACCTGATTCATGAGCGCCATAAAAACTGCAGGAGCATTCGTCAGTCCGAAAGGCATGACCAAGTACTCGAAGTGACCGTACCTACTTCAGAAATCCGTCTTCGGGATATCTGCTTCTCTCACCCTGAGCCGGTGGTATCCCGAACGCAAATCAATCTTGGAGAACCACTTTTCCCCCTTCAGCTGGTCGAACAAATCGTTAATCTGAGGCAAAGGGTATTTATTCTTTATGGTTACCTTGTTCAATTTCCGATAATCAATGCACAACCGTAGGGTTCCATCGGCCTTCTTCGAGAATACAAATGGCACGGCCCAAGGAGAAACGCTCGGGCGAATGAATCCTTTGGATTCCAAATCGTCCAGTTTTATCATTAATTCCCTCAGTTTGGTGGCGGCCATGCGATGTGAGGGAAGAGATATAGGTTGTGTTCCCAGCACCAACTCAATCGAGAACTCCACTTCCCGCTCTGGGGGTAAGCCAGAAATATCACATGGGAAGACCTCTGGGAACTCATCCACTACACGAGGTAACCCGCCCTGTGAAATACCACCATCGTCCTCCATCACGAGCGATGAAAACTGATGAGCATGATTTCCAAGCTCAGGGAGTGGAGGTCTCGTGCGTCCTGACCGAGTATCCCATTCTCCATGAAATAACTGGGGAGTCCCATCTGGTGCCGTAAAACTGACTCGGCACCGATAGCAATCAATGTGCGCCTAGAAGCGCACCAGCCAGTCCATACCGTGGATCAAATCAAATAGGTCCATGTAAAGGACCATGAAATCTCATTCCATCTCGACTCCTGACACAGAGAGTGCGCACGATCGGCACTTAAGGCCTTGCTCCCTCTTTTTCCCCATCGGTGTTACTAAATCCATAGAAAACGATAAAAACTCGGTTGGTAGGTTCAGCAGATTCACAAAACGAGCTGATATGAAAGAAACTGAAGCACCAATATCAAATAAAACTGCGGCTAAATAAGATGCAACCAGAATAGTACCTCGAACCATCGAAGGCCCTGCATCAGACCCCGCTGGTGCCTCATCCACAGCATGCAGTTGCCTGGTCCCTGCCTGAGAACGACCACCCGCCTGTGGCTCTGCCCTGATCTGGTTCTGCCCTGAAGACGATCTAGTCCTACCACCATGGCCACTGAACCGAGATCATGTTGTTCTGGTCGGCTCTGACTGAACTGATACCCCTCTGGAAGCCACTGATCCAGCCCCACTCTAGTAAGGGCGTCCAGTCCTACAGAAGCACTGTAGATGTCCCATAACTCCACATCCATGGCATGGTCTGGGAGGGTATGAACAAACAGGTCGGATGTGCCCTACCCTTCCGCACTGATGGCACACAACGGACCCCGCACCAGAATCCCCAGATAAAAACTGCATGGGAGGATGACCTGAGCTGCCATCACTCTTCTTACATTGCTCATCATGCTTCCTCTTCTTCTCAGATGAACTGCCACTGCCAAGCCCTGACACTGATCCAAAAAACCCCGACATTACCTTCTGGTCAATCTCATCCATACTAGCACGATCGACCACCTTAGCATAAGTCTTCAGCTTGAATAAGAAAACCTGGGAGTTAATTTCTGGTCAAAGGACCTTCTCAAAATTCCGAGCATTCAATAATTCGCTCGAAATAATATCAGGTGTGTACCGTACCAGTTCAGCAAAGCGATTCGCATACTCCATCACTGTTTGATTCCCCTGCGAAATCTCCATGAACTCCCGAGATCTAGCATACGCTACGTACTCTGGACAATACTGCTCATTGAAGATACCGTTGAAATCTTTCCAGCTTATGTGCTCATGTTTCCCAGCCTGGACCACTGATTCCCACCATTTGCGACTGGATCTCTCCAGCTAGAACGAGGAACACTTCACCCTAACTTCTTCGGGCATGTCAAGGAAATCGAACATGAGTTCTATATTTTCAAGCCACTCCTCTTCCTCTTGAGGTTCTGAACTACCTGGGAAAGAAGGAGGTTTGCTTCTCATAAACTCCTGAGCTCTATCCTTCCTGGAGCCAAATTCTTCCCCTCAAGCTGGAATAGGGGCGGGGGCAGAAGTCGCCCCTTGTCCCAAAGCCTTAATGGCTCGAACCATCGTATCTACCAATCTCTGATCAAGAGGCGTGGGAGAACTCTCTCCGGCTTCCTCTTGTGGGTGCATGGGAGCTCTCCGAGGATGAATCTTACTAAAAAAGGGTAGGAATCAAGAAAGAAATCCATCAATAAAAAGGGAATAAATTTTTTCCAACAACATAAATATTCATCAATAAACCAAACACAAAAAAATGACTCCATGTAAAAGCTTTAATTTTCTTGCATGGTGTCCACGTACAGTCTGCAGCCTGCACGTCCCACCCATAAAATAAGTGAAATGATCACCCTCACATCCCATGGTGACTCAGTATCTGTCACGAGGTGTGCTGGCCAGACACCCTACTCGCAACATGAATTCTGAGCCCCGACAGACCCAACTCCTGTATAATCCAGCTCATCCAAAATAACATAAACCACGAACTAACCTGCCTTCGATACCATTTTCTCACGAACCGAATCGGTTCGCCATCCGAACCGACGCCCAACCTGGCCCGCGGCAAGGCCCGAAGGGCGTTCCCGATCCCCACAGGCTGGCACAAGTTCCCAGGTATCAAAATAAACTTTGGGAAAGATTTAACCGAGTGAAAAAATATAAAGCAGCCAACCAGAGTAAACCAAACAAAATTAAAGGTTACAGTAAAAAATACAGTTAACCAAACTGGTTTTGGGATCACAAGTATTCAAAAACCAAATAACACTAAAACAAGATGACCAAGAACCAACCTAAGAATTGTCTCCTGTTGTGAGGACACCTCCCCTAAGCCACCACCAAAATGCCACGCAGATAGGTCTGCTAACATCCTGAACCACTGCTCCCAAAAGCTGGACCCTTACCTGTATCAGAAGTAAACAAATATACTTACACCCAAGGGTGTATGTAGGGTGTGAGCAATCGCCCAGCAGGATATCACCAAGAAAAGATTCCACGCCCAACAATCAAAAGACAGCCCAATTGAATTGCTAAATAAAGAAAGAAAGAAGTACAAAAGAAATGGTTTTCATAAAATGATTCAAATGAAAGACAGTTCAAGATAAACACATTAGGGTAATCGTTCAAGTGACATATCACGTATCATTTGCACACAAAGTAACTGGTAAGACCAAAGGATGGGAATGCCCTAAAAGGGTACTAGATCATGTGGAGCCCTAGAACATCGTGTCTCAGTGAAACGTGGATTAGGTGGCCACGACCCTCAGATAACGTGGAATAGAAGGCCACGACCCTCAGAACACGTGGAATAGAAGGCCACGACCCTCAGATATCATATGTTTAGTTGGTTTTTCAATCGTCAAACCTGCCAGTGAAACCGGGTCGGGTCCTCTCCGGAACACTATCTCACTAGTTCTAGTCTCCCCACCTAATACCCCGGCTTACCTCCTTGTGCTCACCTAAATATCAAAGTACACATAAAATGTCACAATAGCACTTAGAGCCAAACGTGTCACCTGTACACTGATATCCTCTTTGAAAACCACACACAGACCAAATTTTTTTTAAAAAACTTAAACCACACTGCTTACGCTTTAACTTAAACTAGATGCATAACATAACAAAATCACTTTGTTAATTAAGAAAACCACTAAGAAAAATTATTGAACAGTTTTCAAACATGTCCCAAAAATTATTAAAGGTTAAAAAGTAACTCAAACCCCCTTTATATAATAAAACATATTCTGACACGCCAAAACACAAACTACATCATCCGCACATTCTAACTCACACACTGCACAGTTTACAAATAATAATAAATATCCAAAGTAAGTTTTCAAAATAAAAATGGACTTTCATCACATAAATATACTACAGGAAAATTAGATGCACCTTTAAAATGTAATTAGAACTAAGTTTTCAGCATGGAAACTAATTAGCAAGGTGCTGAAAAATTAAACCAACCCGCAAAAGATTGTCAGATGATAATTGCGTGTGGAATCACCTACTTCAAATAGGAACGGAAAAAGACACGACGCAAAACTCCTGTTGCACCACGGTCGCACCGTACTGAACCTTCAAATGGGTCCTAAAACAACAGATCGTTAAACATGTTCAATAATAATGTTAACATAATAATAATAATGCTAATAATAACGTAAAAATAATAATAGCGATAACAATAACAAAATAATAATAACAATAATAATATAATAATTACAACAACAAAAACAATAATAATAATAATATCATAACAATAATAATAATAATAACAATAATAATTATAAAATGATAATAATAATAATAATAATAATAATAATAATGATAATATAGTAATACTAATAACATAATAATTATAACATGATAAAACGTTAATCACTTATTAAATAAAATAAAATGATAAAATAAAATAAAATTAACAGGAAGAAAACTAAACCGGGGGGGGGTGCGTGGTTTGGGCAGAGGACAGGGAAGGTCCGACACGGCTGGTCCGGCAAGGGGAGAGGTCAGCAGCAGAGGAGTGCAGACGGCTGCTGTCTGGTGCGGGTGTGCATCAGAGGTGAGGTCCCGGTGGAGAGGTCCGGCGGAACGCGGCTGGGGCGGAGGAGGGAGGAGAAGCGGGGGTGCATGTGCAGGGGTGTGGCTGGGCGTTCCGATGTGAGTGCCACAGAGGCGCGGTAGGGGCGGCCTGAGGCGGAGGACTAGTCCAGCGGCTAAACGGGGAGGTGATGCTTGGGTAAGCGGGAGACAGCGGCCGGAGAGTGAGAGGGCTCGAGGCCAGTCGAGGCGCGGCGCTGAAGGAAGATGAGGGGAAGGGGGAGACCGGTGGTGAGAAGAGAAGAAGAAGGAGAGGAAGAGAAGAAGAAGAAAAGGAGGATAAAGGGGGAGAAAGGGTGCGGTGGTGCGGTGATCAGGAGAAGGGGAGCGCGCGGGTGAAGAAGAAATAGGGGAGAGAGAGATATGTGGGGAGGAAGGAAAGGATGGAAGAAAATAAAATAAAGAAGAAAGAAAAAAATAGGAGGAATGGGGGGTGGTGGAGGCTAGGGTTTCGGATGGGGGAGGGGGAGATTAAACAAACTAAATAAAATGATATTAATAACATATTAATAATAATACTAATAATAATAGCATAACAATCATAATAATAATATTAATAATATTAATAATATTAATAATGTAACAATAATAATAATAATAATAACATCATAATAATTATAAAAATAATAATAATAATAATAATATAATGATAACAATAATATAATAATCATAATACAATAATAACCAATAAAACCATGATAAATTTTATTCAGTTATTTAACATTCGTGTATGCCCGCGTGCCGAGTGATGTGAGGCCAACATGCATTTATCAGCGCCACTGTGGAAACCCCTTATCGATTCATCAAACACTTCACCCAAGCAATTAAATAAACTGACAATTTAAACTCATGAAATAAAAATTTTAAAATTAAAGTCGTACATCTAAATGACGTTCGGGCGTGACATTACATCGCAGCTATTAATGGCTACTCCAGTAGGTGTTCTCTCTAACATGATCCCTCCATGAGGCGGGGTCCCTTTGTTTGGGGGGTTCGAAAAGGATCACATGTGGATTCACATTTTGATAGAATGCTTATTATTTTGTTGATAATTAATATATAACAACTTATAATGCGTATAATATACATTTTCACAATATATTTAATCATATTTAAACACTTAATTCCAATGTCTAGGCAATGGAATTTATAAAAATATGAATAGTTTATTTTTGTTTTGTAAAACTCAGTCATGCATGTAGTGGAAAATAAAACAAGGGTTTCATATAACACAAGATAAAATTAGTGTATCATGTAAGGAAATATAAACTCTTTGTTCCATGTAATGAAATCTAATTATGTGATTTAATTTAATTAAAAAATATCATAAAATATGGGGGTGGGGTTTCTATGCTAGGTGTTTTCTATCACATACACTATAAAATATAATTTTATTAATTTAAAATCTTATGGTGTTACAGGAATATAAAATTTTTATTTTAATTAGTAGATGAAATGAATGTTTTGATAACTAATTAGGTAATTGATTTCCAAGTCCATTTGGTGATTAAATGGTTATATTCTATACAGATGAGATATCCATAATATAAAAGTTGATCTTTTTAACATATTTGATATATAAACCAATATAAACTTTTATGATATTATATAAAGAATCACTAAATATTTAAAAACTGTGATAAGAAACTACAATGGGGTTAATGATAAAACATTCCCTATTATGTACAGTTATGGTCTCTAATTCACCCTTAGTCTCTCTCCCCCATGATACATGTTATTTGACCCTCTTGGATGGTGCAGGTATGCCCTCTTTACTTCCTATAATAATTTTAGTTCCCATTCTTGAGGATATAGAACTCTGTATCATTGTGGGATTACTATAGGCCCACTATCACTAATGTCACATTCTGATTAGCCACATGTAACAAATGGGTAATAAAAATTGTCAATTTATGTGTAACTCTATCTCTCCAAAGGGAGCTTCTCTAGTATATTCCTCCAATATCACTTCCATTAATGAAAATTAAATCAATGGAATGAAAATTGATACATTCACATTAATTAAAAAGAAACTATATCATATACAGAATACTGTAAGTATTATATTGTAAACTTTATTGAATCATACATCCTTTCTCTTCTAATTTAATATCTTACTGTCAGACCTTGAATCCTATTGGGGACTACGACAATCTATACATTAATCCAAAAATCCTTATATATTCATGATTTTTCATGTATGGAAATCATCATTGTCTGGGAATTTTAATAAGGAAAAGATTTGCGAATGTGATTTAATTTATTTAGTTGATCACATGATGTACACAATGTTTGATACTCCTCCTCAACCAATAATTTTATTTATCTTTTCAAGATCCCTTCTTATTTTCACACCCCCTGTGATTCTTATAGTAATTGGTAGTTAATTTTTTATCATCTTGTGATATTCAGTTTCTAAAAGACCGAAACTAATTAAAGATTAATATAAGATGACTCATGGTTTAAATAGAATCATCCAATAAGAATTGGACAGGTTTTAGATATTTTTCAATATAAATAATCTTATTTATTAAAATCATTTATTATTGAGGTAAATAATAAATCACTATGGTGTCATAAATAATTTAATTTATTAGATGTCTAAAAATTATAAAAAAATACCATAATGTAGGAAAATGATTTAGGTTTCCAATGATTATTTATATTCAAAAAGATGACTTATATAACCAAATGTAAAAATTGATATTCTAAAAGATAATTGTTAATGTAATTTTTTTTTGTTTTAAGTTAATTAAAATAAAGTGTAATTATAATTCTTAAGTGGCTCCATTGAGTCCCAAAATAGACCCATGGATGACCATGGTTGGTAATTACTCATCCAATAAGGATAGGAAATGTTTTATGTCAATTTGGTATTATTCTCATATTCTTTTTACCTTGAATTACCCAATTTACCTTTAACTGCGGTAAATACAAGTCAAAATTCACTATTCACCAAAAATAAATTTTATACAATTGAACAATATTTTACTTACTAATAACAACCATGTATCTTGGATTTTTGAAATTAAATTCACTGAAGATGAAAAATTTAATTTAAATGAAAAATTTGTATTCTTAACTACTACATAGT
Organism: Viscum album; assembly: GCA_963277665.1. Taxonomy (NCBI): domain Eukaryota; kingdom Viridiplantae; phylum Streptophyta; class Magnoliopsida; order Santalales; family Viscaceae; genus Viscum; species Viscum album. The sequence continues at coordinate 825,422,472 of OY728131.1, forward strand.
GGTTCAACTATTCATCAAAAATTGAAGTTTTTCTAAAAAATAAAAAAAGCTCAACAAAAGATATATCTGATATTTAGAATTCAAAAACGAGTTCTATTTTACCAAATTCATAACATAGAGGTTGGATTAATTATTTTAAAATTAATTACCGTTGTCAAAACAAATTGTGTTTTTTTAAGAAAATAGTATCGATCAAACGATTGACACTTATTTATGTATAATTTCAAATTGAAATTAGTTTCAATGACCACAATTGTATTAAAGGGAAAAAATATAATCTAATTACATTTCAAAGCCAATTTAAAATATAATTTAACTAAATAAATTAATTAGATTAAAAGGTAGTTTTGAATTAAAATACAGTATTTCTCACTATTCATAAAAAAAGAATATTATTGGAAAATACCAAAATTTCATCCAAATTAAATTTTGATGTCCTTATTCTAATTAAGAATTTTATTTTTTCAAAATAAATATGAAAAAGGTTCAACTATTTTATTTAAAATGGGTTCTCCATTAAATGGTCGGAAAATAATTTTTTTTTGAAAAATACAATTTTTATCTGAAAATTTTAATTTGTTCATATAATATGTATATGAAACACAAAATACATAACTTAAAATTTTATGGAGTATATAAAATTAAAAATCTAGATAATAGTATTCATAACCTGTTTTGAAGGGCTAGTATGGTAAGTCGTGGTGCGCTCGAACTCAGTGTTGCGTGTAATGCAAGCTATTGAATTTAAAGAAAATAAATTACTATGAAATATTGGGGTCTTATATTCTCCCCTATTTCAATAAATTTCATCCTCGCAATTTGAAATAGTTCTTTCAAAATAAAAGTTTAAAATAAAAAATTACCATTTTGGAAAACCCACATCAGAAATTAGGTTAATAAAATTTAGTCTTAATAATAGGGAAAATGAGATGAATTAGTCACCAACAAATTATGATATCGATTATGATAAAATTTGTGGAAATTAGAGGCATATAATTTTAGTAAAAACGAAAAAATATATATGGAGTGATTGAAGTCATCAATCCCAAACAAGTGTAAAATTAAGGGACTCAAATCCATCAATCTATGATGATTTAAAATATCATATGTTCAACAGAACATAAATCCTTAGGATAACACATTTTTGGTTTTAAAACTCCTTCCCTAAAGTTTAATAATTAATTTATTCATAGAATAAGAAAAAAAATACTTTATATGTAGAGTTTCATTCTTCATCTAATTCTTACCACAATGTCATCTTTCAATCCAAATGATGATTATTAAAGATGACTTGGTCACACCTGAAGCACTAGAATCAACTTATAGAGAATAAAATAACCCACAATAGATGAACTATAAATTTCCCTTTTCTTTAGAGATTATCCAAAACAAAAATGGTTAGTAAAATATCAAATAATACTCAGAATGGGTGATACTTTAGAGAAATAAATTCTAATATTAATTTCTAAAATTAAACCAACAACACTGAAAGTTCAATAAATATCATTCAATAAACAATTTCTCATAAAATCCTTCAATATAATCCAAATAAATATTGAAACCCAAAACTCGGAATAATTTTCTTATGTAATCTTCCATGTTAAATTGTTTCTCCATATAATATCGACTACTCTTAAAGTCACATACTTAAATGTAATTAACCTAATCACACATTCTCTATGGTAGGTTAGTCATTTCCATAAATAACGCAAATAACTATAAATCCCAAATAAGAAAAGGGTAAAAAAACACCATTACTCTCCAAATGAAATCCCATAGTATTCTATTTTCCATAGGCATATAGTATTCCTAATAGAGAGAACGTATTCCAAAATAAAATTTATCACATTATCGACAAATCATTTAACTATACTAAGGATATACATTTTATAAGTCTGAATATCCAAAATAAACATATTATTGATCAATAAAATAATTTAACTAAAAATAATTTGTCTCACTAACCAAGGACATCATGTAGCCTAGTGTTAGGAAATAAATCCCAATCATACTATGGTTGTGGGTTCAATTCTTACAGCTTTGTCCGACATGATGAGTTGCCCCACGGTCTGCATGTTTTCCTTTTTCCAAAACTATATAATTTTATAATATTCTAAAAAGTGTGATAGATTCCTCAAAATAAATATAACATAATTTCATCACAAATGTAATCACATTCCTCGCATTTTCATTATAAAATTTAATAACATGTAATTGCCTCAAACTCAGCAATCATATAAAACCAAATTGTTATTAATAAATATATCCACAGGAGAAATGATTATTCATCCTCAAATATCATTTTTACATGGCAAATTTCAGGGTTAAAATTATAAGAGAAAATTTTTCCAATGTAATCCCATCAATAAAGAGAACTAATACTTTTTAAACATTTCTCCATGCATTTATTTCTACAGAGATTATTCCATGACCAAGAAGATATCCTATAGAATAAGGAATTCACTCAGGTAATGTCCATATCCCCTACATTTATAGAAAATTACTATAAATGGATTCTGGGGACCATTTTTATTTTCTTCCATAGTACCCTTAATGTTTCTTCATCAATTAATTACATTATATCCTTATTTCCCCCATATAAATCATTTTTTTTATTCCATTAAGACACCATCATAGTTGTATCCTTCAACCTTTCCTGCATAATGGAAAATGAGTTTTCTTTTCTCCATGGTCTTCACTTCTAGAGCTCTTATCATTAATCACTTATCTCTTGTTTGTTGAGTTCGGGAGTTGGTTAATATATATTTTGTTGATAATATTTTTTGTAAACTGATTCGGCATGAACACAATATCTTTTACGCCTATCAATATTACATTTTTTCTCATTTCCACCACAATTAAAACCTTGTACATAATGCTCAATGTTACTATGACTTCCATGGAATCCAACCATTGATTAAAACCAGAAATCATTATATGAGTAATAATAGTTGTAAAATCATTTTGATAATATCCTGGCACCTTATTTTCAATTTAAAACATCATAGGATTAACTAAGGTCATTTATTCTCATCTTATATTAAAATCCTTCAAATCGGTTTGTAAAGAAAATTTAAATCATCCTATGAATATCCTCCCAGGTGATTCATAACCTAGAGTGCATGAAGGTATATTGTCGTGTACCAGGATACCTCAGGTCAATCCCAAAACGCCATGTCCAATTTTCCACTCCTAGGTACATCTGTCCTAGAGCCAGTTCTACCTGCTCGTATCCAGACGGGGATGTGCTACTTGGAAAATATACAAAACCTCTACAATACCAAGATTCTAGGAAGTTGATCTATTCTAATCCTCAAAGTCTATCTTAGTGTAAAATGATCTAATCAGAGTTTATCTAATTATAGTTTCCAATTTATTTATTAATCTTCCGTTGATACCAACTGTAACGCCCGACCCAAGAATCCAGGAGCCGGTGCATTATTTTAATACATTGGCATGATTACCAGGAATCATGTCTCGAAGAAACGACCATTTTAGTAGTCTTGGAAACAAAATACAAACATAAGTTCAACATTGAAACTTTAAAAGAAAAACAACAATAATTTGATCCATTGAAAACATTCAATCTTCCATGATTATTCCTACACGTCACTCATAACTAACATCTTCACATCCAGGAAAAATGAAACATGATAATGGGGTGAGCTCAAATTCTCAGTAATAGTAAGAAATATATATAAAGATATCATAAACATTAGGCATGATGAATATTTGAAAACACATGCCTTTAAAAATAATAAACATGAACCCCTTATGGCAGGAATATGAGCTGAGTAACTAATGCTATAATAAAACATAGTCATGGGTATTCTTCTAGTCGAATAACCACATGAAATATCAATAGTTAATCTCATAATTATGTAATTCATAACAACAAACATCATAAAAACATAGTCAAGGAATCGTGCCAAGACTAAAAATAAGATTTGTTCAAGGCCTTATTCCAAGACACTAGTTTTTCACTTGAGACCTACCGATACATCTAAGAGCTATAGCGGGCACCACCCGTAACATAATAAGTTCAATTCATTCTTCATATGAAAAGTTTTAAACATAACATGAAATTCATATTAAAACTATCATATAAAATGTCAATACATTAACCCTAAACCATGAGTGGTATAAAAATATCACATCCACAGTCAAACATAACTTATTCAATACAATATGGAAGATTGTATTATAATTGATTAAACTCATTCAAGAATAATTATGGATATTGACATAGATGAAAAAAATCATCAAATCTATTTGAGGGAAATACCTCCCTTTTTCTTGAAAACAATTAAAAGCCTCTAGATTTATCAAGAAGTCGTTTAAAATTGATTTTTGAATAGCAGTGTCCCATACCACATTGATACATTTAAAAAAGAATTTCAATTTTTAAACATTAATGTCCAATTAAATAAAACTGTAAAACCATTTTTTAATCATTGATATTAATGATAAAGATTGAGAGGAATAATTTTTTAATACATTTAAAATGATATCATAGTTAGAGTTCCAAACCAAATGAGTGATGATTAAATAAATATAATTTGGGTAATCAAAACATTATAATATCATGAAAATAAATATATTCAGGATATAATATGTCTAAGTACCATATATACACCATATAAAAGACAATTGGATCATAAGAACAAAAAAGCCTCAATGGAATATAAGTTGAGATGCATTCATTTATAAAGACTTTATCATTAGGTTAAGGATAAATAAATGACATAATTATGTTTCAAAAGTATACGTACACTCAATATGATTTGATATTTAATGTAAATCAATCATATGACATTTACACATATTCTTGTAATAAAACAACACCAATGACTTGGATGTTTCACTCAATCAATAGAAATTGAGAAAAAATTACTCTTATCACGTTTATGTCGATGACTTGTGGATTTTTCAATGGAGTTATTATCTATATCAAAAGTACATCCTCAAAAAGGGAAGTATAAATTACTACATATGTAAATAAATTGTGATTTTTCACATAATAATTTATTAATGTAATCAATTAAGTATGTGAAAATCCAAATGAGTGGAAATTGAAATTTAAACTTTCCTCATTGATTTGGTAACTTACGAAACATACACTCCACGAAAGAAGTATAATCCAATGAAGATGTAAATATAAATAAATAAAATTATATTACACAAATAATACAATCGTGGGTAGCACATATACCAAACAAAAGGAAATAGTGGAAATATAGCATGAATCTCACTGGAATAAGAAGTGAGATGAAAACCCCTTACCACGTTGTAATCTATCAAATCATATGACCAAATGTTAATAAAAAAAAATTATTCATATAATAACATTAATATAAATAGGATAATTATGATATATATCAAATGTCAGTACACAATATACCAATGCAATAAATTAGCGGTGAACAATGGAAATCTCACGGAAATAAAGTGAGATAATAAACCCATTACCTCAAGTCTGACTTGTCTTGTATGTTCATTGTTCTCCCTGAATAATTTACATAGGTTAATTAATACTTGATTAAGAACATTTTTTAAGATTATTATTCTTTTTATATCACTTATTACCTTCTTATTACAATTAGTTAATTATTTGAGTTCATATTGGATATTTTAAATATGTTTGGAACTTGAGTCAAAAATGACTTTTTTATAATTCAACTTTTTCCATGTGGAAAAAATTCCATTATCTACAGAATGATATGCTTGATTTATATATCATATATATATATATATATATATTATATCAAGTATATATATTTATTTATAAAAGTACATAACATTTGGAGATAAGAAATGAAATGTCCCATTCATGGAGACGGTAAGCCGTACGTACGCATGAACGCTACTTTCATTTCTATTTTGTATTTTAATGGAATTAAAACAAAATTATACATCCGTATGTTATAGTTCCTGTAAAATATCATATATAATATCATTAAATCCATCCTTTATATGTCCCACATAAGGCATTAACGAGTCATATCATTTTGAGGGGGCAGTAGTCCGCACTTCCTCAAATGAAATGATCACATTTTACCCATAATGGAAACCATAAAATAATTATATAAATTGAAAATACAGAAGCTTAAATAAAACATTATCCTAATATATATAAAATATATAAATACAGTGCCATCCTAATGGACACCATGTGAGGCAGTAGGAGATAATCTAACAATCATCATTTCGTGAGGCATTAGTTTTCCATCCAGAGAAACAGTATGTTATTCACCCCTTAGATAGAGGTGTGTGTAAGTTTTGTTTTAATCCTTATCATAAAAACATCCTAATACATTTAGAATATGTTTTTTGTTATAAAATAAAAAAATAAAAAGAGTTTATGGGGTTGGAGAAGTAAAATAAAAAACAATAAAACAAAGGAATTTAAGAGAAAGTGTTACCTTTATTTTAGGTAACTTCCTTTGGCTAGGACCAAAAAGACTTCTTGAGGTTCCTTATTTCTATAGTAACACTTCTAGGAGGAAGAGGAGTATCTTTAGATATTATTTTGGTAGGATTTGGACGATCCCAGGGGCTTGATAGCTGTTTGTAATGGGTTAGAAGTGGTGTCCCTTTATAAGGGGGAGGTGGGGTTATTTAGGAATGTTTGAAAATATTATTTTATTATATATTGATATTTAGTTTTTAATGGTCAAAAACTAATTAAAGTAAAAGATAATAAGACTATTGGTCGTTATAAAATCATCAAATAAGAACTGGATATTTTTTGATATTGTACTAATATTAATAATCATATTTTATTAAAATCATTTATTAATGAGGTAAATACTACACCACTGTGGTGTCATAAGTAATTTAATTTTATTCATTTATAAATATTATAAACAAATTAAAATAATGTTGGAAATATATTTATCTTCCCAATGATTATTTATAGTTGGATGGATGACTTAGATATCCCCATGTAAAAATATATTTACTAAAATATAATTGTTAATGTCATTTTGCCTTTAATTTAAGTTAATTAAAATAAATTGTCATTATCATTCTTATGTGGCTCCATGGGGTACAAAAATATAACCAAAGATGCCTGTGGTCAGCCGTTACTCATCCAATAAGGTTAGGATATGTGTTAGGGTAATTTTCTATTATTATAATATTCTTTTTTACATTGAATTACACTATTTACCTTTAACCGCGTTAAATAAAAGTAAAATGATACTATTCACCAAAAATTATTTTCATCTTATTGAACCAAGTATTACTTATTAATAACAACCATGTATCTCGGATTTTCAAAATTCAATTTGAAGAAGTGGTATCATTTCATTTAAATGAAAAAGTTATATTTTTAACTACTACATAGTGGTTTTACTATTCATCAAAAATAGAAGTTGTTTAGAAAAATAAAAAAATAAAGTCTAAGATATATTTGATATTTAGAATTCAAATTACTGTCTATTTTTAAAAAATTATATACATTGATGTTGGATTAATTATTTTAAAATTAATTCTGGTTGTCAAAACAACTAGCGTGTTTTTGTGAAACAATTACAAAAAAAAGGATTGAAACTTGTTTATGTATAATTGAAAAAGGGAAATAAATTCCAATGACCAAAAAAAAGTATTAAAGGGTAAAAATATAATCTAATTACACTTCATAACCAATTTAAAATATAATATAACCATATAAATAAATAATATTTAAATTCGGTTTGTTATTAAAATACCGTATTTCTCACTATTCGAAAAAAAAATAATATTTTTAGAAAAATACTAAAATAACATCCAATGTAAATTCTGATGTCTCGATTCAAAAAAATAATTTTATTTTATGAAAATGAATATGAAAAAGAGTCAAATATTGGATTTAAAAAGGGTTCTCCATGAAAAGGTGGTAAAATTTATTTTTTTTTGAAAAAATATATTTTTTATATGAAAATTTGAATTTGTTCTTATAATATGTCTATGAAACACATAATTCATAAGTTAAAATTTTCTTTAGTATATAAAATTCAAAATCCAGTTAATACTATTCATTACCGCATTTGAACGGCTAGTTTGGTAAGTCGTGGTGCGCTGAAACACAATGTTGTGTGTAGCGCAATCTATTGAATTTAAAGAAAATAACTTACAATGAAATCTTGGCGTGTTACATTCTAACCTCCTTCAATAAATTGCATACTCACAATTTGAAATTGTACATTGAAAATAAATGGTTAAAAATAGAAAAATAACTTTGTGAAAAACCCACGCAAGAAATTTTGTTTTAAAAAATTATTCTTAATAAGAGGGAGAATGAGAAGAAAATGTCACCACCAAATTATGATTTTGATTAGGAAGAACAATGATGGAAATTAGAGAAACATAATTAGAGGAAAATACTAAAAATATATATGGAGTGATTGAGGTCATCAATCACAAACAAGTGTAAAATTGAGGGCCTCAAAGCCATCAATATATGGCGATTTAAAATATAATCAGTTCAAAAAATCATAAAGTATTAGGATAACAAATTTTTGGTTTTAAAACCCCTTCCATAAAGTTTAATAAATAATTTATTCATAGAATAAGAAAACAAAAATAACTTGACAAGTAGAGTTTCAACCTTCTTCTAATTCTTTCGAAAAACTCATATTTCCCTCCAAATGATATGTATTAAAGATGACTTGGTCACACCAGAAGCACTAGAATCAACTTATAGAGAATAACATTATCCAAAATGGTTGAACTATATATTTCCCTTTCCTTTAGAGATTATCTAAAACCAAAATGGTTAGTAAAATATCAAATGATCCCCAAAAAGGATCATACTTTAGAGAATGAAATACTAATCTTAATTTCTAAAATTAAACCAACAATACCAAAGGTTCAATAAATACCTTTCAATTAATAATTTTCCATAAAATCTTTCAATATAAACCTAAATAATATTGAAACCTAAAGCAAAAAAGAATTTTCTTACACATCCATCCATGTTAAATTGTACCTCCAAATAATATATAATACTCTTAAAGTCACATCCATACAAGTAATTAACCTAATCACATATTCCTTATTATAGGTTAATCTTTTCCATAAATAACCCGAATCACAATAAATCCAAAATAAAAACATAGGAAAATAACCCACCATTACTCTTCAAATGAAATCCCATAGTATTATATTTTCCATAACCATATAGTATTCCCAATAGAGCGAACGTCTTCCAAGATAACATTTATCACATAATCACCAAATCAATTTCTTATACTAAGGATATTTATATGATAAGGCATATGCTCCCAAATCAACATATTATTGATCAATAGAATCATTTAACTAAAAATAATTTGGAACACTATCTAAAAACATCACACAAACTAGTGTTAGGCGGTAAATTCCAATCGTACTATGGTTATGGGTTTGATTCCCTCACCTTTGAGCAACGAGACGGGTTGTCACATGTTCTGTGTGTTGTCCTTTTTCAAAAACTATATAATATTATAATATTCCAAAAAATGAGATAAATTTTTCAAAATAACTTTAACATAATTTCCCATGAAACATTATCTCACACATCGCATTTTCACTCCAAAATTTAATAACATGTAATTTCCTAAAACTCAATGATCATATAAAACCAAATTTTTATTTATAAATATATCCACAAGAGAAAAGATAATTCTTCATAAAATATCATCTTCACATGAAAAACTGTACGGTTACAATTAAAAGAGAAAATTATTCTAATCAAATATCATCAATAAAGAGCACTAATACTTTCTAAACATTTCTCTATCCATTTATTTTACATAGCATCTTCCTTGACCAATAGTATATCCTATAGAATAATAGATTCACTCGGGTAATGACCAGATCCCCTAAATTTATAAAAAATGTCTATAAATGGATTCTTGGGACCATTTTTATTTTCTTCCATAATACACTTCATTTTTCCTCGACAATTCTTTACTTTATGTCATTCTTTCCCACACATAAAGCATTTCTTTGTTCTGTTAAGACAACGTCGTAGGTATCTCTTTCCACATTTCCTAAATGATGGAAAATGTTTTTTCTTTTCTCCATGGTCTTAATTGTTGGAGCTCTTATCATTCACCACTTTTCTCTTCTTTTTTGAGTCTGGGAGTTGGTTTATATACATGTTCTTAACATGTAATTGCCTCAAACATAATTCTGGACATCCTAACCACATAGTCAAGGCATCGTGCCAAGACTAAAAATAAGATTTCGTCAAGGTCATGTGCCAGGAAACTAGTTTGCCACGTGATACCTAAACATGAATCGACGATCTATAGTAAGCTCCACCCGTTACTTAATATGTCCAATGCATTTCTCTTAAAAAAGGTTTAAACATAACATAAACATTCGTATTAAAACTTGCATAAAAATGTAAATACTTTAACCATAAACATTGAATAGTATAAAAATAAAACATCCATTGTCAAACATAAATCATTCATTACAATATATAAGATTTTGTTATAATTGATTAACCTCAATCATGAATAATAATGGATATTGACATAGATGAAAAAAATCATCAAAACTATTTGAGAGAAATGTCCCCTTTTTTCTTGAAAACATTTAAAAGTATGAATATTTATCAAGAAGTCGTTTAAAATATCTTTTTTGAATCAATGTGTCATATACAAATTTGAGACATTGAAAAGGAATTTCAATTTTAAAACATTAACTTCCATATAAATAAAACCTTAAAACCATTTTTAAAACATCGACATTAAATAGAATGATTTAGAATAATAAAAATTTAAAACATTTAAAATGATATTTTAGTTAGGCTTCCTAACCAAATGAGAGATTCTTGAATAGAAATATTAGAGTTAATAAGAACATTATAATATCATTAGAATAAATATATTCATGGTATACTATTTAAAAGTACCATATGTACATCAAATAAAAGTGAATTGGCACATAACAACAATGAAGTCTCAATAGAATGCATGTTGAGATGAATTCCATTATAAAGACTGTATTCTTGGGTTAAGGATAAATAAATGATACAATTATGTGTGAAAAAGATATGTACAGTAAATATGATTGGATATTAAGTGTAAATCAATCAGATTAAATTCACACATATTTTTGTAAAAAATCAACACCAATCTCTTGTATGTTTAACTCAATGAATAAAAATTGAGTTAAATTTAATCTTATCAAGTTTATATCGATGACATGATGATTTATCAATGAAGTTATTATCTATATATATATTATATCCATGAAAAGGGATGTGGAAATTACTACCTATGTAAAAATATAGTTATTTCACACATAATCTTGCAGTAATTTAATCAATGAAGTATGCGTAAAGTCCAATTAGTGAAAATTGAAAATTGAAATTTCCTCACTGATTTGGTAACTTATGAAACATACACCCCATGAAAAAAGTTTCATCCAATTAAGATGTAAATACACATAAATTAAAGTATTTTACACAAAGAATATAATCATGGGAAGTACATACAACACACAAAAATAAATAGTGGAAATATAGCATGAATCTCACAAGAATAATAAGTGAGATGAAAATACCTTACCACATTGTAATCTATCGATTCGTATGACCAAAAGATAATAAACAAAAAATTATTCACAGAATAAAATTAATATAAATAGGATCATCATAATATATATCAAATTTCAGAACACAATACACGACATGAAATAAATTAGTGGCGAACAATGGAAATCTCACGCAATTAAAAGTGAGATAAGAAACCCCTTTCCAAAAGTACAACTTGTCTGTTATGTTCCTTATTCTTCCTGAATAATAAACTCAATTTAACTTCTATTTTATTAATAAATTTATTTCTGTTTGTTATTCCTTATATATCACTTGTTACCTTGCTATAACAATTAGTCAATTATTTGATTTAATATTGGATATTTTTTCGATGTTCGAAACTTGAGTTAAAAATGAATTTGTTATAATTATAATTTTTTCATGTTGTAAAAATTACATTATCTCCATAATTATATACATGATTTTGATATCATATATATGTTATATATCCAGTATATATATGTATTTCTAATAGTACATAACATTTTTAAATAAGAAATTAAATGTACCATTCATGGAGACCGTAAGCCGTATCTACGCATGAACGTTACTTTCATTCCTATTTTGTATTTTAATGGAATTAAAACATAATTTTACATAGCTATATTATAGTTCCAGTATAAGATCTTATGTAATATCATTAAATTCACTCTTTATACATCCCATAGAAGGCATTAACGAGTCATATCATTTTGAGGGGGTGATTTTCCCCACATCCTCAAATAAAATTATCACGTTTTACCCATAATGGAAACCATAAAATAATGATATAAATGGAAAATACAGAATCATAAAGAAAAAATAAAAATTATATATATATATATAATAAATAAATATATTTCCATATTAATGGACACCATGAGAGGCATTAGGAGATAATCGAACAATCATCATTTCGTGAGGCGTTAGTTTTCCATCCACAGGAACAGTATGTTCTTCACCCATTATATGGAGGTGTGTGTAGTTTTAGTTCGAATATTTCTCATAACATAATTTTAGAATATTTATAACACTGGTGTTGTTATAAAATAATGGAATAAAAATATTTTAGGGGTTTGGAGAATTAAAATAAAACAAAACAAAACAAAATAATTTAAGAGAAAGCGTAATCTTTAATTTGGGTAACTTTCTTTGTCATGGACCAAAAGGACTTCTTGAAGTGTCTTCTGCCTAAGTAAAGACTTCTAGGATGAGGAGGGATTCTTTAGAGATTATTTGGGCAGGGGTAGGATGAGCTAAGGAGCTTAAGAGGTGTGTGGAATGAGTTAGAAGTGGTGTCCTTTTATAAGGGGGAGAAGGGATTCTTTAAGAATGTGTGAAAATATTATATTATTATATATTCAAATTAGGTTTATAAAGTTCAAAAACTAATTAAAGTAGAATATAAGATGACTCATGGTCAAAATAAAATAATCCAATAAGAATTGGATAGGTTTTGGATATAGTTTTAATATTAATAATCTTATTTATTCAAATCACTTATTAATGAGTTAAATACTAAATCACCAGGGAGTCATAAATAATGTAATTTATAGGATGTATTAAAATTTTAAAAAAATTACCATAATGTATTAAATCTTTGTATATTTACAATGATTATTTATTGTTGAAAATATGACTTATATAACTCTATGTAAAAATTGATATACAAAACAATATCTGTTAATGTCATTTTTGTATTTACATTAAGATAATTAAAATAATGTGTCAGTATCATCATTAAGTGGCTTCATGGGGTCCCAAAATCGACCCAAGTATTTCCATGGTCTGAAATTACGCATCCAATAATGTTAAGATAAGTGTTAAGGTAATTTTGTATTATTATAATATTCTATTTACCTTGAATTATTCTATTTACCATTAACCGTGGTAAATAAAAGTCAAAAGTTACTACTCCCCAAAAATTATGTTCATCTTATTGAACAACATTTTACTTACTAATAAAAACCATGTATCTTAGATTTTAAAAATTCAGTTCATTGAAGCAGTAAAATTTCATTTAAATGAAAAAGATGGATTTTTAACTACTACATAGTGGTTACACTATTCATAAAAAATTTAGGTTTTTCATAAAAATACAAAAAATGCAACCTAATCTATATTTTATATTTTTAATTAAAAATTTATTTCTATTTTACCATATTGAATAAATAGAAGTTGGATTAATTATTATAAACTTAATATCCATTGTCAAAAAAAATAACATGTTTTTATGATACAATAATTATCAAAAGAGTTACACTTGTTTATGCATAATTTCAAAGTGAAATTAATTAAATGACTAACATTGGATTAAAGGGTTAAAATATAATCTAATTTCACTTCAAAACCAATTTAAATTTTATTCTAACCATATAAATAAATTAGATTAAAAGGCAGTTTTGAATTAAAATAATGTATTTCTAACTATTCATAAAAATTGAATATTATTTGAAAAATACAAAAATTTCATCCAAAGTAAATTTTGATGACCCGATTCTAAAGAAGAATTATATTTTGTCAAACCGAATATGAAAAAGTGTAAAATATTATATTTAAAAATGGTTCTCCATTAAATGGTGGTAAAATTTATTTTTTGGAAAAATATATTTTTATCTGGAAAATTGAATGTGTTCTTATAATATGTCCAAGAAACACATAATACATAAGTTAAAATTATATGGAGTTTGTAAAATTCAGAATCTAGTTAATACTATTCAGAACTGCTTTTGAACGGCTTGTTTGGTATGTCATGGTGCGCTTGAACTCGGTGTTTCATGTAGCGCAAGTTATGGAATTTAAAGAAAATAAATTACTATGAAATCTTGTGGTGTTACATCAACCATGCCTCCCCTTACCTGAGAGGCTAACAACATGTAGCTAGTATATATCAAGGATCTTGGGGGTACTATACCATCTTTACCAAGTGAGTCCCTAAAGGAAAAAAATATAAAAAATGTACAACATAAAAAATTAATTAAAAACCAATATTGGATATATGTCTAATAAAAGAATAATAAATTGGTTAAATGAAAATAAACTAAAGAAGCAAACATTTTATTTCATATTTTTCCCAACTGTATATTGATAACCCAAAATAAGAAAACAATGAAAACTCCAATGTTGGTCCCATCATAAATTATGATTCCATCATCCATTGTTCATCTAGACTACCAATTCATCCATCTAAATTAGGGAATTTTTCTTTATAATGTATTCTAAACATGATGTCTACTTGTGTACCACTAAATGGCGCTAGTAGGGTGTGAGTAAAACATTGTAGGCCACCAAAAATGGTGTCTAAGGTAGTATCTAGTATATAACAGTGTCTATAGTTATATAAATAATAAAATATATAATAATTAATGATTTGATAATCTCATTTATTTTCATTTATTTAACAAAATTCTCCCTCATGTTCAAGGTGAAACTGAACACCATCATACCTTATTAGACTTGTTCTTGTGTGAAAACCACACACCATATGGTTTTAATTTTTTTTTATTTCATGGTATTTAATTATTGAATTTTATTCCAATTACATTTTGTTACATTGGACCATAATTTGAGGTACCATTATCATGGATTCTTGGAGAATCTCTTCACTATCATTATCCTGGGTACATAGATCATCAATCTAGAACCAATGTCTCAATTACATGAACTATCAGTCCAGCATCAATTCACTTATTGAATCAAGGGAATAGATCATCAATCTGGTCACCCATGGATGGGGACCAATAGTCCTATAACCAAATTTCATTTTTAACATATACATATTAAGGTTAAACATTAGTGACCCATTTCTTCAACCATTATCAATCCAGTGGGACATTTTATATTACAATCATAATCATCAAAATCACATCAACCAATTAATTAATTATCCCAAATAGGATGAATGATCTCATTAGTCATTAATCATTTGAGGTTAAGATAAATAATATTTATGAAATTAACCTTACAATCACATTAATGATATTATTTATTCCATTTACCCTCTAATTATACTTTTTCAACCCATATTAATTATTTTATTAAATTCAAACACACTATGATTAGCCATCATGATTTCTCTCATAATATTTATTGGATCCAATGAGGAATGAGATAGGTCTCTCAGATTCTAGGGGATTCAATTCACATTTATATTTTTATGGAAATTTCACAACATTCTAATAAAATAATAAAACTAGATACAGTATATCATTATCAATGATATGGTAAGTAGAAGGTAAACCACATACCTTATAGTCATTGTTGAATACTCGGACAACCTAATCCCTTAATTCGACGTAGATTGGCCAAAATCAAAATGGAGAAGATGATATAGTATCAAATAACATTTATCAAAATCCAAAGGAAGAATATCCCTTAAATCATATATATATATATATATATATCATTAAAATAATTATAATTAAATCCCCACCAAATGGAGATAATGGAAGGAGCATGAGAAACCTAATCAAGGAAGAGATCACATACTAAAGAGTGGTACATTTATTCCACTGAACCATCAATTTGAAAAGGATAGAGTTTTAGGATCTTATGAATCCTATAATTATACTCTATTAGTGACAAATCATTTTCAAGGTTGAGTGTAGTTTATTATGGATATAACTTAGGGTTAAATTAAATTTTATTTAAAATATCATTGGTTTAAAATTCATTGTGTACATATTCCTATATAGGTTGCATGGTTAGACAATCCATGAACCCTAACCATGTGAACCTACCATTTTTGGTGAATGGATTCTCCAAGGTAATAACTTGAATTTTTAATCCATAGATGATATATATAATCATCACTATTCATTGGGTTGAAGGATTTCTTGGGGAGGTCGCAGTATTTGGTATACCATGTTCCAACCATGCAATTCCCAAAATCTCACCAAAATATACAAAACTAACCTATATGACCTCGATACAATATGAAACCCAACAAATATTTAAAAAGAGTAATAATAAATAAAATTGAATACAAATGGTCTTATAAATTTTCTGGATCTTATAATCAAAATGAATTATAATATATCATCTCATGTTGCACTCGAGTAACACTAATCCTCCGATTTGAAAAGGTTAAGTCATTATTCCCACATATCATCTTACCCTTCCCATGTATCCCATTGATTTAGACAATAATTACACATCCCATAGACTAATTACAATGTATATCCCAAAAAAATTCTTACAATTAACTTTAACACAAATCATGTCATCATCAAAGTACACATCATCCTGAATATCAACATCATCATCATTGATTAAATGATAAGGGTTGTGGGGATACTGTTGATGTTGTAACACATGAATAAATAATTCACATCATCATACCTATGTGTGAGATATAATTGATACATCACTGGTCCAATCCTGTCCATAATCTAACATTGTTAGAAAAACATAGGTGCTAACATGAACTTCTAATGAATCTGACATTTAACCAATATTTCTGAACTCCTATGGAATACAGGGTATCCTACTTTAAAAAAGGGTGTAGATTTTGATCATCCTAAGCCTTCTATATAATATGTGTTATATCCATACATTTTTTCAATTTACTAAAACTACTCTCACATATCCGGTATGCAAAATATTACCAACAACTCTTACACACATGCCTCCATCCAATATAAAGGTGACCATTATAGGATATCATAGAGTTCTTCATATAGTTCATCTTAATAATTTCATAGTAACTATTATTATAGGTGAATGTGACCAGAGCTATTATTTTCTCAAAAGATTATTATAATACTAGTATGTATGCCCATATCAAATCCTCCAACACCTGAATAGTACTCATTGATTCCCCATCGTTCTATGGGAGAAACATTATCGTAAGAAATAATATAGTACCAAGTATATTCAGAAATAATTTTCAAAAGTGTGAATAATAATGTTTATATTAATATAAATATATACTACATGGAACCCCATGGAAATAAATAATATTCTGAACATTAATATATCCTAACAAATAAACCATGAATGTTTCATGGATAAGATTAAAATGTCCCACTTTTTAAAAAAAGTCCATAATTAGCCAAATCATGTCATTCCAATGTGATCTATTTAAAAGACCCACCCCATATTCCTTGGACACATCAATCAATTTACACTATGTAATTTTAAATGGATGTAAAATCATGGGCAGTTATTGATGCCCACCCTTCACTTGGTAACTAGTTTCACAACACATCAAAAAACGTGTAATATCTATTATCAATGTCGACCACCAATACTCTCTCTAATGATAGAAATACATCTTGTTGAAACTATGGTGAATGATACGATTACATATTTTGAATAAGGTAGAGAACCTTTTTTATTTAGATATTAATGTTTTTGACTTATTTATAATTCATTGTGATACAATAGATGGAATGAGGGTGTCTGGAGCTTGTTTTAAGCCTAGAGCCCAGTTTTTATTTGAGAAATTCATTTGGTCACATGGTAAGTATAAACCATGATTCTCATGTGGAACTAGTTTTTTTAAAACATTCCTAGACATTTATTATCCACCATAGGGACCACTGTTTTAAGAAAATATGTGACCTAGGATGCACAATCATTAAACTGAAGAAGAGTTTTTAATAGATAATAAATACATGGTTAGTAAATGGTAAGTATAATTGTGCCCGACTACCTTGAAAAGGTGTTATGGAGACATAATGTGGTGCAAGGTTGGAATTTTTTTTCCAAACCAAGTAGACAAACCATAAAACCCAACATTTAAAAGGGAAATACAATTTCTCCATAATTACAAATATTTTGAAAATCATATTATCCCTATTTTCTCTAGTATCCACCACATCAATTATAGTATCTCCTATGTAATCCTTGCATAGTATTTTCCATAACCATATTTTATGGACACCAATTATTAATTTTTTGTTGTATTGTATGTAACTCAGTAAGTTATCTATTGTTATTTGACATTTAGGCTCATTACATTCTATTGGATATGAAATATTGATGTTGGATCTTGTGCCTCATTTTCATGGTGATCATATATTGTTCATATTTCATATAATCTAGTTCAAATTAGAGGTAGTGGCTGGTTTATTGTTTATCATCCAATAATATGTTGGTTTTCTAGACCATCATTCTCATTGTATATTTTTATAGAAGGATTCCAATGTTACAAAATCTAGACATTCTAATTGATTATTCCTAAATTAATTGAAGCATTATTCAATTAATAACGTCATGATTGAGAAATTATGTGTGGACTATCGTTATGGTTTCATGTTTTTAACATCAACCAGAACCACATGTTTTTTGGGTTCTACACTTTTTATCTTGTTTATTCCACCCTAGGAGGGTTAGGAGATTTTCTTTTATAATTGAGAATTGAATGAGATATTATGGAGAATTATAAAATTTTAAATGTTCCATTTATAACCTTGTCATTGTAGATGAAAAGAATCAATTATTTGATCCATTGGTTTTTATGTTATTATGAAGGGGCTTATGAAATGGTGAATGAATTGGTTGGGATTACATTGAATTTTTTACTCATTATATTCAATTTATAGTGTTTATTTCCAGGATATTATTAATTGGAAAATGATAATAATTGAATCTACTGAACTAATAGGATTTCATGGACATTAATAATCCTTAAATCCCTATTTCATGACTTGTTAAGATTCACTATACATTTCCACTACACAGATAATTGTTACTAGAATCATTTGGATTCCTTTAGAATTTATAATATTTTGATCATATCTATATATATTACATGGATGTAATTGATATTTTATTTGGAGGATCCATCAATCATGGAGTTTTTTACATTCCGACTCCAAGTATCCAGTTTAACTACTTCATTTGGAATACTAGGATTTCATATACATTATTACTCCTTGGATATTTTTTAATTATTTAACATGTATTATTATTTCCTATGAACATTACTAGTCCATGGAGCCTATCTCACGTAGAATTGAATCAAAATTACAGTTTACAGACCAATGGTAAAACTGAATATGCTTTATATATATCCCTTCGAAAGTAGTTTGTTGATCATAGTGGGACATGATAGACTAAATGACAATACTTATAATATTTTACATGTACACAAATTATATATATATTTTTTCATTTTATATTCAAAAATATTAAATGTTATAAACACCATTTGTGGTGTCTTATAGAGTTTTATCTCAAACCATGCTAAAGACATCTTTGGGTATACAGATAGACATCAAGGATGCTATCAGGGACAAGGGGGAGAACCTACTTGAAGATGATAGATTGATTTATTCAAAGGATAAAGGGAGAATGTGACCAAGATATGGGCTCATGATTATGTATTTGTAGACTTATTTTTTTTCTTTCAATTATCTTGATATATGTATTGTACATAATGAATGTTTCCTTGATTTAATAATTTTTTTTAGAATTCCATGATCAACATTTGTTTAAAACTCTACTAGATGAGATTAGATGGTTATTTATAAGATGATTTTTTATACATCCACTATTTGGTTTTTTATATTCTTTCTTTATTGATTAATAATACTTTATTGTGTTTCTACACTATGACCATGAGGTTATAGTCTCCACACTATTCCACCATGAAAATTCTCTATATTTTAAAATCCTTTAGGATTAGTGGAGGAACACATGAAACCATGTGGCCAACCGTGTTCGGTTATTGTTGAGTGAATAGGTTATGGGATGTCACAAAGTGTTATTAGGTGATATATTTTCTCTTTTCATAATGTATGGTAATATTATATAGTTGATTATTAATGTTTCCAATTTTGGTAATGATATATGACTTATAGTATCTGACCTACATATTAGAAAATAAAAATTGAATCTCATGGGACATGTTGTTCTGGATTGGGCTTATTATAGTTAATTAATTTCACCATTAGGTGGCACATAGGATGTACGATGTTCATATGATTATTTGTTATTTCCAATTTCTAATATGGAATGAAAATATTTCATCATGCATCATTAACTTAACTTCATGATTTATATTGCATTTAATATTCCATTCCATGTTCACATATACTGCATCCATTTCCTATATTATGAATTTGAATATTTATAGAGTTATACATGAAATATCAATAACATTTTATGTTACGAATGTTAAATGAATAATAAAATTTAATGGATTCTACACATTTATTAATAAGGTGTCTGTAACCTTATAATTTGGATTTGGTGATCTATATGGTTAATCCTTTGAAATTGAATTTATAAAAAAAATAAAAAAAATAAATGAATTTGATTTATAAAATATAACGTTTGTCATTAAATGGGGATGGAAATTCCAATTTAAATGTAGTTTTCCTCTATAATCATCAATTGAAGCATTGTATACCAGAATCCATAATTAATAGTTGATAACTAATCCCCATCCCAACTATGGTAGCAGGTAGTAGGAAGTATTGATAAAAGGATGTGTAATTTGAGAGATGGCACAATATAACGCTCCATACAAGCCTAATGCTCAACCCTTGGTTGGTTCTCTTGCAGATCCTCATTTAGATAGAGTATTATCATCATATTTTTTGGATCCTGATCTATCATCTTCTGATTCAACCCCCTCATGGTTTGATTCATCTCCTCAGGGTGGTATCGAAGGTGTTCTGGATTCGAATATTTGTTCATCTAGGGTTTTGGCATCGTTGACATCTGTTCATGGTACCTCAGGACTATATTTCCTTGTTAATTCACTGGGGGAGTCAAAACATGTATATATTTACTATGTCGATAGACATAGGTTTTTAGTTTATCAGGATTCTCAAAGATCCATCCAGTTTTCCCGGCTATTTGTAGAGATTCCTCCATCTTGTTAGTGGAGTTTCTGTCAGAGGCCTATGATGAGTTAGTTGGTTGTCTGAAATGGTATGATATTTCTCATTTTGGTTTTTTAATGCTATAAATTTCTATTTTCAAGAAGTTCATCAACTCTTGGGGTCTTTATGCTTCAGTCTAGTTTTCACTGAGACGTTGGTCTTCTTTTTGTCAATTTTATTATTCTGAATGGGACATTATAAATGCAAGGTGATTTTTTTTGTAACATTGGTCGATAGAGGATGAACCCATCTAATTGTTTTCTTGATGAATATAGAGTGAAAGAATGTCCTCATGCGGCGATGTGGATTTCCATACTAGGTTTTCCATTTCCCTTACATAAAACTTCTATCCTCAATGCTGTTGGGGATTATCTTAGGGTTTTTATGTTCAGATAATAGTACCAAATATGGTGTGGATGTATCAAATGTGAGGATCTATGTTGAATTTGAAATGTCATTGGTGCTCCTAGATATGGTCTTTATAAAGTTGAAAGGGCTGCTTTCATTGAATCAAGACAAGGTTTAACCGGTGTTTCCTAGGTATTGTTCCCATTATAGTCGGTATGGTCACTCAGTGCAAGTATTCATGAAATTTAAATGCGATGGGATTCATTTTTAGAATTCTGATGAAAGGGGTGACATATCTAAATATGATGCAATTAGCATGGGTAACATATATGTTGTTATTATCAGTGATCATGAATAGGTACCCATGCCTAGTGATGATTCTAATTCTAGTAATAATTATCTGATATCAATTAATTTCTATGATGTTTATATTAATAAATATGAGATATTTGTTGTTACTGGTGATGTTTCTTTATTTAATGGTAAATTACATAAATTTTATGTTTCTATTTTGGTCCTTAATTGCGATCGTATGAAAAATAGAGATATATATTTGTGTTTTCCTCAAAATCCACACATCTTTATGATTTTTTTGGTAGTCTTGGCCAAGCATTAGTTTTCTTTATCTGTTACTTTGAGGTGTCTATATCCGGCTTTGGAATCCTTACCTTCTATATCCTTTACTCCGTTCGATATGGGTAAGGATGATAAAACTCTAGTAGCTTTCCATGGAATGCATAGAAAAGATACATTAGAGGTTAATGGGATATGGTATGGGAACCCCCCAAACTATTTCTCTCTCATAAGAAAACTGGTGATTCTACAAGGAATATGTTTTGGTATATCAGGACCTTGACATCCTATTATCCCTGTATAAAATGCTAAGGGATCCTGGTCAGAGTCATTCATTTTTGTATTCTCTTATCAAATCTACTCTGTCATCAGATACTGGTGTGTGTAATATGGAGAAACATTTGTATATTAAAGTAAATTTATACTCCCGTTCTAGTTTGACCATGATTCATAGGGCCAATTCATGCAATGATTTTTTCAACGATTCTGATGATCATATAGAATTTTTGTGGAATTGGTACAAGAGTGAAGCCTAATTTGAATTCCAAAATAATTATGAAAAATATGGTGTGTATTTACATTATTATGTTGAACAATTAGAAACCGATTTGGAACATAGAATTTTCTTGTAAATTTAAAATGCATGCATCATTTCATACAGACCTTGATAACCATCATATACGTGTTTTCTTGAATAATGATGTTTCAGTCGACTTTGTAAAATATGAAAATGAATACATTAAGGTGAATGCTAACATAGGTGTGGATTTAATTTTTATATACTTTATCTGAGGATTTTTTGAGGCTCAAAGAAGATATATTTTGTTGTAGATCTTGAATTTCATTGATTTGGAGGAACTCTCTTGGATTGTTGGTTGATACATTACCATTATTTCAGAGCTGGGTGAGAAGAAAGGTCAGAGGGAATTTTACCATTTGGATAGAAGGGGTCTTATTCAGTTCATGGTAGGGAAATGGATTATTGATATGGGATGTTCTAGGAAAATCTTCACATAGTGAAATAATCAGAAAGGGGGTAATCATTGTTAGATTCTTCTTGATCGATTCCTAGCTAATGTTCATGTAGTATCCATGTTTTATAATGTGAAGTGGATCATCATATTAATGGGATTTCAGAACACTCTCATCTCCTTGTGTCTATAATACCCATATAAGTTGGACAATATCATTTTTTGTTTTGTGATCATTGGAATTATATGATACAGTATCACCATCTTGTCATAGTTTTCTATAAGGAATAAGATCGTGGTTATTATCAGGAATCCATTAATAAGAAATTGATACATCTTAAGTGAAATATTCTAGATTGGGAGAAAAATAATTCCTCCTTTGATCTATAACTGGAGTGTCTGAAATAGTAGGTTGTGAGTGTAGAAATATTTCTTGAAACAGATGGGAGGACATGGTCTTTTAAGACCATACGTGTAAGAAAAATGATACGGAAGACCTTATCATGAAAGAGTAGTGTATTCATCGTTAAAGATCTAGAGTGAAATGGATTCGTGACGGAGATAAAAATTCAACTTATTTCCATGTGTGAATTGAGATAGAAAGATGATGGTTAAACCGAATATTCTTATTGAATATGGTCTATTATCAGGTGAAACAAATGTTGTTGGGTCATTGGCTTTTTCCATATTCAAATATTTTCTTTCAGATCCTAATCAAAATATAGTGAATGATTATCCTAGTTGGAAAGCATAATTTTTTGGAGATTCATAATATGGTGTATATCCATGACAATAATCTATTGGATGATATTCTGAATGAGATGGAGATCCTGGATGCTAGGATAAATCATAACCCTAAGGGTTCTCAAGGAACAGATGATTTTCTGTGTTCATTTTCTAGGGGGTCAAGGGTTGTGGATATAAGATATATTATTTTGGACATTCAAGACTTCATTCGATGTGGTACTATTCCAAGGGTGGACAGTACTACCGCCCTGGTTATGCTTCTCGTGGATAAAAATATATCTTCCATTAGTGACTATAGGCTGGTGAGTATGTGTAATTTCCCTTAAAAATTCTTATCATGTACCTTCAATTTGTCCATGAACGTGCATGTTTCGTTTTGGGTTTCCTTAGAGAAACCTAGTTTTGTTAGAATTCTTTCTATCTAGGGATCAGTTTCACTGGATCATGGGATGACTCACCATATCAACAGTAAATTCCATGGTTCAAATATGGCATTGAAGCATGATATTAATAATTATTATGATTAAATGGACTAGGGGTTTATCATTTCGGTGAATAAATATATGGTCTTCACTTCTTGTGATATTGACATTCTATTTAGATGTTTCAGCTTCTCCTAGATGACTATTTCTAACATGGAAAAAACTCGTGGTTTATTTCAAGGAAACTCAGGGTATCCAAAAAGGGGATACTCTTTACTCTAATGAATGATACCTGTAACCACCTTATCAATAAGAAATTTTCCATGAGTTAACTTCATCCTTACTGATGGAGGATGAAGTAGTCTTTGATCTCCTACTTGATGTTTGAGGATGATACTATTATATTAATCAATGGAAATTTTAGATTGATCATGTGGATTATTAATGTTCAAGATGAATTATTCTACTTGAGCAGTATAATTATCAAAATTTAAAAGATAAAATTGTATATCTCTAACAAATGTGGTGACAGTAAAGTCTTATCACTATCCATAACACTAAACAAGTAGAAAGGATTAATTTCCATGGATTATCTAGGATCCCCAATCCACCATGTCCAAATCCAAATCATGGAATTTTATGGAATCATTAATAAAATAATGAGTGATGTTATTGACTGGAAAAACTGATTTCTATCTTTGGGTGGCAGGATAACATTAATCAATAGCATGTTAATGGGTACTCTGATACATGTTCTCTCAGATAGCAATTTTCCAAAGTTGTTTATCTCTATTATTGACAAAATCATTGCTGAATTCATATGGGATTCTCATCTGGAGGGGAAATTTTATTGTACTACAAAGGATCTATTTGCTAGACTGGTTCATAATGGTGGGATTAATGTCAAAAGGCTATGAGATACAGTGCACTACATGAATGATATATATATTTGGGAGGTTTTGGAGGGGTGCACACTTGGGGGTAAAATTATGTCCTTAAAACCAGGAGACTCTACAGAAGATAATAAAACTTCCATGACTGTATAGTCGTTAATCCAGAGTATTATTCTTGTCATTTGTCATCACTCATAGTGGATTATAGGGAGGGGAAATATTTATTTTTAAAATGTTGATTTGATTGGGTCAGTTGTTGGTTTTTTGGATGTACCAGTTCCTATGATTTCCTTTCAGGGAGGCCAGCCGTTTCCCTGATTTTATCAACCCTCTCTTGGATGAGGATCAATGAAATATTTTTGGTCATATTATTTTGGATCTGGATGCTCACAAGTGTGTTTCCAATGCTTCGAATTATGGTATGTTCTCCACTAAAGTGTTTCAAAAAATTATAGTCCTTAGGGGCAATATAAAATTTTGAATAATGTGGTTTGGTGTAACAGTATACCACAGAATTCAATTTCTATAAAAGGAGAATTAGATATTAGAATATTCCCACAGTTGAGAATGTGAAAAAGAGAGGCATCACCCTAGTTTCAAAATGGCACTATTGCAATCTGAATAAAGAGAAGGATTCAAATAATATCTTTTGAGAGTGAATGGGACATGATTGTTTAGAGTTTCTTTGTATAATTCACAAATTTAATAGGCTCTTATACTTTGGAAACTCCATTCTTGGATAAATGGGTTCACTTTTGGAATGGTGTAGTTTGGGAAAAAATAGAAAGATCTATGATTCTATGTGTAGGGTTTCGGTGTATACGGTAGGCAAGAAACAAGGATCTAGTTAGTGTTATTCATTCTAAATAAAAATCTATTATCATGATGAAAATATATCACCCAATTGATTTGGAACATTTTCAAATTTTTTGAGTGATACCCCATGTTTAAGGAACATGCAGGAATATGGTTTTTTATAGCTTCCTTAAGATCATGTGATAAGATGGAATTGGATTCACTGGTATCCTCCACACATGGGTATTAATATTAAAATTGACGGTTCATGCATTGGGGGGATCATTCGTGCTTGTAGAGTCGTGTATGACTATTTATTAAGTATCCTACATGCTTTTATGGATTTTACGGTAGGGGGATTTCTATTCAGAGAGAGGTTGTGGCTATGCATATAGGTATCATGTTGTGTGCACTGAAAAATTTATCTCTTTGAAAAAATGAAATTGATTCCAAGATCATAAATGACTCTATTAATGGAAAACATATACCCTCCATTGATGATTACTTATATTATCAGGATGTTTAGAGGCATCCTCAACAACAACACCCAGTTTATTCATACATTGTGTGAAGAAAACATGGTATCATATTATCTGGCATCCATGGAAGTGGCTGAAAAAGGTATCAAAATCAATTTCCTCTCTAGTTTTCTTCAAATGAATCCTCAATGGGGTTACATAATTAAGGGAGACCATCTTGATATTCATTATTTCCAGCTGCCTTAAACTTGTATTTTCTGGCCTACCCATGACCTTGTTTGTGGTGGATTTCATCTTTTAATAATTACAAAATGAAATGTTGGATGGGTAGTTGCTGGAAGTTTATCTCTCTCTTTTCATAGGACTATTATGTATCCTATACCTATATGAATAGTTTTAAGATGGTGTGACATGTTTATAGGGATTATTTTACATGTCATAATCATATATAATTGTTTTTTGTGTTATCAAAAATCGAATTACGCATGATCATGAAATTTATTGTTTCATGTCACTATGACAACCCGTGATCATGGGATATGGGGGTGGTGATGAAAATTCCCCAGAAGTGATTGTCCATAGGTCAATAGAAAATCTTGTGGTATTTACTCTTACAAAATTGTTGGGTATTCTTGATAGGGGTGGTAATTCACAATTTCAGGAGAGCTTACTATATTTCTTTTAAAACATTCATGGAGAACCAAAAATATTTTCTTTTATGGTAGTGTTTATGATTGTGTTTCAGTATCAACCTTCTCCCATGATTTCAAGGTATTTCAGACCATATGATACATATTAATGGCTAGAAGTGGTGTTATATTTTTTTGGGTAAATCAATACATCTCTTGAAGTGATAGTTAATATATATATATATATATATATATATGCTACATAATTTTCCCAAAGATGATGAGAGCTTATTGCATAGAAATATCATAGTTGAGATATAGCTTGTATACATTTCTAGATATACTTTTATCTTTATTTATTTTCAAATATATTGAGGGTTGATATTCCTAAAGAGTATATTCATATATATAAGGGTTCCTTATCAGTCATGGAATTTTCACCCCATTTTATTGAGCTCTGTCATTTTATGAATATTTGGTTAGGTGTCGAGCTATTGAAATCTATGATATAATAGGTTGGTGTTAGTATGAAATATGATTATAGTTATATTATTTCATTCCAACTACAGTTATATAAATAATAAATAAGGAGATAATTTCTGAATGTAACATGAGGGTGATGGGGGAAACGTCATGGTGGATCAGCTTCGTGTCCCATTGGTTCAATGTCAAGTGGAAAAAAGAGACTATTTTAGAACACTTTTGGGGTGAATAATATCCATTTCATGGGTACTGGTACATCAATCCACTTTAAACAATGTGGACTATAGTAACACATTAGGAGACAGTGTGATTGAGATCCAGTTTAGGGACGAGGTTTTTGTGGTATAGGCCTTCTATAGTGGTTCTGAAGGACCAGTCTTCATTAATACATTGAGATATGTCTTATTCTTACACCACTTTCAGAAGAAGGTACATTATAATCTCAACTAGGATAAATTTACAGTTTTACCATATGATCAGGATGAGGATGTGGTTGTGACCATGAATGAATGACAATATATTCACAATGATTGTATGTCTGACCTGCTAATGGTTATCAGGCTATATATCAAGGAGGTGGTCCAGGCCTGATGTATATATTATTGTGGATACTTGAGAAACATATTTCTAGACACTCAATTATCATATATACAATTCGGGTTCTATATAGATTATTATATCCCCAATTTGATATAGGTTCTCACTAATATTTAAAATTTTTACCTGTTGTGGAGAGCCTTGGGCTTAATTTATAGTTTTTTAATGGTGTGATGAAACATGATACTTGATTGGGGATTGGACTGGAGTGTGTATCCCGTTGTAGAGAGATCCCCCTAAAGGTATGATGGTGTCACATTATATGAGACTAATTATTAATCAAGATGATAGGGTTTGAAATTATTCACAGGGATGATTCATTGTGCCACAATCATGATTTATATAATTTATATCATCAGAAGGTGACTTTCACATCAACAGAAGGTGGTTTTTTATTCATATTCATGAATGGGATGTCAAGAAAAGTGGATCTGGACCCTAGAATATTTTCCACAGTAGGATGACACCCCCTATTTCTATATTGTTTCTGGATGATCAGGGAACGAGTTAGGCATAATTCTGTCCATAGGTTGATCATTTTGGGGATTTTTTCATAGATGACATTTCATGACTAGCTATATATATATATATATATTCTGTTAGTTCCAAGAGCTAAAGCAGTAATAAACCATCATTTCACAAATGTATGACTATTTTTTCAAATTAAATGCATTTTATTCATTATAACATGAGCTATAGCCTATGTATGTCTTTGGGAACATTCAGGTCTGGATCCAATCTCGATGATCAAAAAAATGGAATCCAAATAGGTAAAAAATTACAGAATGGTTCGTATATACCTTGTTAGTTAACCCTTTAAAAAAATATAGCCTACAAGAGGCCTCATGGTTTGACTACAGACTTTTGAGCCTAGGAGCACACTCATATATAATTTCAGTTGTATGGTGTAAGTGGGATTATAATATATGGTTAATGTTTACCCAATCCATGAACCTAGACCATCCGGGGTCCCTCCTAAATAAGTTGATAACGTCATGTTGGAATAATGTTTGGCCACCTGTGTGGCCAAACCAGGTGACACTGTCTATTTGAGAGAATTTAAATTTCTACCCTTAATGAATACTATATCTCACTCATCTATTTCCATCATCTCATTCTAGTAGATCAACTCTTATTCTTCCTCCGTTGGCTCTCCCAATTTCTAGACACATGTAATTCAATAACTACATCATCCATTATCGATTTTGAACATTCAATATCATGGGGGATCCATATCAGTATGCATTAGAATCCTCTTGTTTACTATTCTAGTCATTATTCCAATCCCTTTTTTATTTAGTTGAAATCTTATATAAATATTTTCTAGGTATTATACCTTTCTTCATTTTTATTCTAATATACTTCTTATCTAAATATATTATTTTATGGGGAATCATCTAAGACATTATGGTAGGTAGTTGCGATTTATTTCCCAAATGTTGTAGGGTTTTCGTAGATCTTTAATTTTTATTGACACCATATATAGTTGTACGTTTCAATAAATTGAGTTAATGGGGGGGGGGGGTTTATGTATAAATCACTAAAGAGTTGTAGAAACATTTATAAGGTCTAATGGGATATTCAACCAATGTGATAAGTACAAGAGGAGAAGAGGCCGGGTAGTGTGAAACCAAAATTTCAAAAAAAAATTAGATTATAGTGGACTACAACACACTATATTTCCTCCAGTTGGGGATTATTTTAGGGATTTCAAACCTAGAAATTTTTTTCTTCAACTTTAGTACGAATGGTTGTGTTCACAACTTATATACTTATTGGACCATCAACAATTTTCATTAATCCTTATAGTGTAGATCATGGATAGATTCTAGAGATCAAGATACATTTATAGGATCTAGAGGGAAATATTATATAGAAAACACTTCCCCTTGGGATTCCCTTGTCCTTTTTTCAAAATCATTTATAGCACACTAAACCTTTACATGGATTACCATTGTATGAACCAAATAACAGAAAGATTTTGTCTCCACTACCACGAATTGACGACCACATTGATCAAATATAAAGATAATTTTGTTTTCAATGATGGAATTGAGGTTGGAAATCAATAAGTACAATTAAATTTCATCAATCATAAGTAACAAAACCTTCATGAGTAGGATTAGTCTTCACAAGTACATTGTTTTATCATCCATTTTCACCAACAGTCATAGAGTGTCTACATCTTGGATGAATCACATTTTACCCCCATATCTAGAATTATTTTTGTTATTCTTTTTTTTAAATGTATTATTTTTTTCACATAATTAATGTGAACATATCTCTAATATTGATATCCTGATGAATTCAGTAATATAGCATCATATTTATGCTAATCTTAGTAAATTCCATGTCATGATCGATAAAGATCAATTCCGAGGTCATATCATCTCAAATGTAAGAGTTATAGTAAACCCAGACAAAGTGGGGTCTATTGTTTATATAGAGAATCCCATGAGCATCATACACATACTATTTTTATTGAGTCTTTTCAGGTATTATAGATTCTTCATCTCAGATTTATCATGCACAGTAGATCCCCCTATAGGATTGAGTAAGAAGGGTGTAAAATTTTTATGGTCAGAACATTGTGAGTAAAAATTGATGAATTAAATAGAATTTTGAAATAAGTACTATTATTGAATTTTTAGAGACCTTGTTATGAATTATATATTCGATTATTACCCCTTTCGTATTGGGAATGGAGAATTTTTTATACAAGAGGAGTGAGTCATCATGTATGTCTATGTCTAGTTGAGGTCTCATGTCTAAAATTTCCCAAATCACGACCTGAAGTTAGATGTCGTACATCATGTCCTGCAATTTTGGAGACACAATTAACTTGGAAAACATTTTATGGTATTCAGGAATTAAAAAATCCATACCTATTTATTACCTATAGTTATATCAATTTTAGGTAGCGTAGAGGGGTCTAGTACCTAATAACCTTTTTATTTTGAGATTTCCTTTACACCTGAGATTAGAAATATAGTAGCTAATGCTCTGAGTTGGAACTCTCAAACACATGAATTTCATGATACTAGTGGTGAGTTGGATATCATGGATTTGTTATCAATTATCTAAATTGTGTTTTAGTATTTTCATTGTCAAACTATCCTCTCATCTTTGGTATTGACCTCTACATTTTGAGAATGGGTGATAATGAGGCCACATTCTGATCCTGAATACATATCCCTAAGAGAGATATCATAAATTATGATTCATGATTTGGTAGGACCATAGATAATGAAGATACATTATGATTTCATGGGAGAGTTTGAGTCCCAACAGACATCATATAGGGGTTCATGTAGGAATTTCATTCCCAGTCTTGGGAAGAAAATCCTAGTGTTCGCAAGATGTGTTGATACATACATCACAAGTATATGCGTCCTTATATCAAATAATAGATATATGGATTAATAATTTCATGTTTCAGCTATCATTTTTTGAATGTGGGATATCAGCAACAAGTCTGACATTTTTTTTGTTTTACATTCAATAGTCAAAATGGGACAATGTTTATAAGGATTTTGTGACTGTTTTACCTAGATCAATGTAAGGAAATTTTAGAGTATTTGTATTTTTTTATCATATTACAAAGATCATGAACTTACTACATATTCAACAGAACTTTAAGTAGAATATATATAGAGTATATACTTATGGTTAATCATATGTTTTCTAGGAGATCTTCATTATATTTTATTTGATAGAGGCACTTGCTTCACATATCTGTTTTTCATGTTTTGCAGAAGTCCTTGTATACAAAAGTTCATTTTAGAACATCTGATCACCATCATATCAATGTAAGTAGAGAGTGCATGATTCATGTGTTATTGGACATGTTCTGTGTATATTTCAATGACATTGGGGATTCTTGGATACAATACAAACCTTGTTTACACATTCAATGTTATTATAGGATGTATAACTCAACCATATCCTACCCATTGGGTGTGCCACCATAAATTTCCATTTAATAAAATTGTTTAAATTCCAAAATACCATCTCAATTATTTCAAAAATATTAATGTCCTTATCTCTCTAATATAATTTTTTAATCCACCAAATCACCCCTTATGTTCTTGGCATCTCAATAAATGGATTATCCTTAACTTTTGGATTGAACTAATTAGATTAAATATGAATTTATTTTTATTAAATGATTTAAATAGATTAATTAAATAGAATATTAACATGTGGAATGACCATTACAATTGATATAAGCTTCCTATATATATTCAATGAATTTTTACCCCCATGTGTATATTGTAAATGATTATTATGATTCCTAAAAGGTAACCCCTAATGATATTATTATTATGGTTCTTCCGTTGATATTTGTTGTGGAATGATTGGTATGAGACTTTTGGAGCAAGAATATTCAATTTCCATTACACCAGGTGTAAAAAATGATGTCTCTCACAGACATCTTGTTATCCAGGTGATGATAATGCCATTCCATGTTCCTCTATTTATTGTGTTAGACATGATGACTCATCCCAACTATCTCAAGTGTTGACTTGGATGTCTCACATTCATTATGAGATTTAGGGATTGTACCTTTTAAATTAGACTATAGCTTGTTAAACTAGATAGTGATGCTGAAGTTATGACCCATGTACATCTAGTACATAATATATTAGAATATGGATACTTATTTCATAAAATAATTAGTTCCTATAGGTGGATATAGTATATAAATAAACAATATATTTTCTATTATATATATGTTTACGGACCACACTCATCTCGATATATGCCAATATAGGTAGGTCCACCGAGGTGTCATGTAACATCCTTAGTCAGCTATAATTTATTTATTAAAAAATTGTAATAGTTATTTATATGTGTACATTAGTTTTTCTATGTTCATAAGATGTATAATTTTTTGGAACTATTGGTTGTGGGACACTATGTTTTTATCTAATTCCCAACTCGGGCCGCTATTGGTAATCGAGCATATTAATTTTCTATTGTTATGGATAAGGGAAAGTTCCCTATTATAGATACATGATCCATTTTACATATATAACGGTTCATGGGAGTATAGGACTAGTATTTTTTCATGATTGTATTAGATTATTCTCCTGACCTTATTTGATTTTTAACAGATTGGTGTATAATAATCCCCCAATATCCCCAATTTCTCTTTTAAATATCATCAGGACATGATATGAAATTATACATTGCTTATCCTATTATATTTTGGTATTGTTATAGTTACATGGTTATTTATACATCAACATATTTTAATATATATGTTATAATATACATTTTTGAGGATGGGTTATTGGTACTATCATTGTAGTTTGTTATTTCAAAGTTCTATAGTTTTTACACTCTTTCACCATGATATTCTAATTATTTTTATCTGTTATTCCACTCTATTATACGTTTATTGTGTCACAAATATATCATATTTTACCCTCCCTGCTAGTTACCATCCTCGGGCATTCATGGAGGCATGCGTGAGGTTATGTGACCTTCTAATTTGGGTGGATCCTAGATAAGTAGAATACATCATCAGTATACATTCCTCATTATATGATGGAAACTAATTAGTTGATTAATATCAAGAGGTTTCTATGGTAGTTGGATGATAACGGGGTTCTATGACCTAATACTTCATTGTGGAGTATTCTTGAAATTTATTCCAATAAAGTATATGGAACCCAATGTTTGTCCATGTATTAATAGAAATTGATCTAGTTGATTGTTAAAAACTAATGTCCCATTAAAAGATAGATGATCTCATTGACTTTCTCTTAGGTGGATAGGTTTTCTCGGTGGTTGATTTTTCTATTTATCCATATCAAGATCATGTTAAACAATCAGATATACCTCATACAACTCTCTATAGTAGGAATTTTATATATGAGTACTTGTTCACAAAGTTTGATCTCACTAATGCCTTGTCCATTTTCATTTCACTGGTAAACCATGTTTTACTTCCATTTATGGATTTGTGTACGGTGTAATTCATGGATCATATCATCATGTATTGTTAAAATTGGCACCACCATTTCAAATATCCTAAGATCATATTAGATACACTATGATTGGAAAAAATATATTGTATTATAAAAAAATTACTTCGAGGTCAAAAATATTCAATTACTATATCATATTATCTCAAAAACAGAATCATTAGTTGACCTATATATGATGAGAGCTCTAGTTTTCTAGAATCATATTAATAAAATATTTCAAATATATAGTTTCTTGGGTCTCACTAGATATTATAGACACTTACTATCATATTTATCAAGACTATAATCACCTCTTATGAGCCTATATAATATGGGTTTGATGTTATCAGGGTCTTGATCCATTAAGACATCCTTTCAGGAGTTGAAATAGTGTTTAATTATAATGTTGATTATAATTCTACCAAAAACAAGAATAAGCTATAGTGTATATTTTTATGCATTAGTAATTGGTCTACAAGAATTTTTGACATAGGAGATGAAATTATTGCAATGTGGTTCACATTAGTTGCTACTTCATGAAAGGAATTCCTCCATGAACAATCAATAGTTATATGATGTTATTCATTACATGTGGTATTAGAGGAATCATTTAATGTAGAGAATTTTTTGTGTACACTGACCACAAAATCCTAACATATATATTTACCTAGTTTGATATGAATCAAAGAAATAGAATGTGAGATGAATGACTTCTATCATTCACCTCTAATCATACCTATTTTATGAAAAATAGATATTCTTTTATATATGCATTGAGTTGGTGGACACTCAAATGGATGTTCAGGAGGTTGGTGAAGAGTGGCATCTTACTGAGCAATTTTTTTATATGCATATGGAGGTTCAAGAAAATCATGGATTTTCAACAAAATAATTATTATCAGTGACCTATTCACTTTTTGAGAGAGTGATGTTGAGCCAGATATCATATTCCATGGGAGATATCATATGGAAGGGTGTTTTGGGTGATGAACCATCTCATATATTGAATGTTAATGATGATTTTATCTTGTGCATCTGGAAACATGTATGGTTATTAACAAAATTAGATCAAAATTGATGTGTGAATCACATGCCTAGATATTTGTTTTACATACATCTATTAAAAATATGTATAACGAGTTATTCTGTCAATATTGGACGATGGGGATGAAAATTGGCATAGTTAGGTTTATTACTCGACATTAGACCTATCATTCAGTGATGTTAGATCACCAATGAACATCTATAATTTTGGATATATTACCTATTCTTTATGGTAAATGGAATTAATTCACATTAAATTTCATGAAATGACTTTGTATATCACCTCATGGATGCTATGATTAATCGAGGATCCTATAATGTGGGGAAAATGTTTCTCATTTGTATCATACTTTAGAGACTGTTAAAATAGATTACATTTGGAGGCTCAACATTAAATAGATCATATGTCTCCATGGGAATCCATTTTATATCAAATTAGATAGAGGCAATAATATTATGGTGTGGTCCTTATATAGGATGTAGATGGAACATGAATAATAGGTACTATTGACAACACCCTATCACACATTGTCTGATAATCCATTAGAGCATATGATATATGTTTTGGAGGAAATTCTCAAAAATTTCATTCATTATATTCGAGTTTAATCGGAGAAGCACATTTCAATCAATGATTTTTCATAGAATAATACCTTATTTCAGACCATACAGATGGATTCTTATAATACCATATATAGCAGGCCTTTCTATTCACCTCTATGCTAGTTAGAGGCCTATGTTGTAGTGTTGTACGCACACTTATTTCATTCATGAGGATTTAGTGTAGGTTCATATAATCTAGAAGAATATTTTTATAACTAAGTAAAAAAATAATTAATAAGATGGAAATTTTCTTTCACTTCATGAGTTCGAGAAGCGGAATTAGGTTTTGTTGAAATTCACCCCTAGACTAGGGAATAAATAAATTTGAATAGATGAGAAGCAAGCACCTCATCATGTCAGGGCCATATGAGATTATAGATAGTATTGGGATAGTGGCTTATTAGTTGATGTACCCTCAGAGGTACCTAGATATTCTTGAATTCTTCCACACATCTCATCCTTGAAAAAATAATTTTAATCTATCACATATTCTTATGCACGTGTAGGTTGAGCACTATATAGACTTATCTTTTATAGGGAATCCTACCAAATTGTTAATCATGGAATTAAGTTCTCCATGGTTGTTCAGTTCATCATGTATGCATGGTATGGAATCACAGATATATGGAGGATTGGACAATGGAGTGTTTGGAGGATGTAAGTTCCTTATGATAAGAGTTATTCTTAGAAAATTATTAAATACCCATAGAAGGGAAATTTTTTGGTAGAATTTATTCATGGGGGTGGGGATTGTGAGATATATACATTTATATGAGGTATGAGACTATGTTATTTTCTATTTAATTATATATTTTCTAAATATTAGTGATTATTTTTTATGATATTAGGGAATTGAGGTGAATTGAGTCTTTTTTGGAACCTGGAGCTTGGGTTTTTTGGAAAAAAACATTTATTCCGAAAAATTAGTATAAACCACGTGACCAAGGATATATAGTTTTATACACCTAGTTGGGGCACATTATTACATGAATATGGGAATATGTATTGAAGAAACCATGAGACCCATGAAACATGGCTGGTAAGGTACTACATAGTTATCAACATAGGATAAATTCATGATCATTGCATTGGGTTTCTAACTATCTGCCATGACTGTGTTAGTGGGTTTGGAGAAGAAAAATGGTTCATGGTAAGTGCATGTATTAGAAAAATACAGGAACCATTAATTTGAGGGGTAAAGTACACTATCCCCAAATTTCGTAAATGTTACCATTTCTACCTATTTTCCCAAAGTACATTCTACATTCTCTCATTGGATCTTCCATTGAAGCCTTTTGTGGTCATTTCCATAAAACATTGATCCAGAAAATGATTCTTTATTTTTCAGTATCATTATAATCATGATTATGAGTTCTTTATTTAGAATTCAAAATTCATTTTTATCCATGAAATTGGTTGCACTATTTAT
The DNA here is from genome assembly GCA_963277665.1 of Viscum album. Classification (NCBI taxonomy): domain Eukaryota; kingdom Viridiplantae; phylum Streptophyta; class Magnoliopsida; order Santalales; family Viscaceae; genus Viscum; species Viscum album. The sequence continues at coordinate 825,459,847 of OY728131.1, forward strand.
ATGCTGGATTTTATTCCTTATATTCCTGTCATTCATCCATTATATTATTTTTTTTCTGCATCAAATCAGAGAATGATAATGGATGAGGTTTACTATAACAACATGGGGTAGGTGGGATAGAAATTTTCCCTTTTGTTCTCATTATTTTTATCATGATGACGATGTTTCACACATCATACTGTTCATGGGATGTTTCCAAAATTAATTATTCCTTTGGTTAATTTATTAAAATATTCTTCTGACAAGTCATGATTACTTTATTTAAGGTTGGATGTTGTCACCATAACCCAAACCACCCAGGTGGTGGGTTCTTCCCTTTTTATCATGTTTATGTAAATATCAGATTGTGATTAGTTTTTCAAGTATAATATTTAAATGAATGAGTTATAAATTTTTATTGTTAAGGGTTGTAAGAAACCTGTTTATCATTTTCATTGCACAAGAAGTGTATAAATTGTTTGGTTTATAATATTATATATTATTAGGAAGGGACTTAAGAAATTGTGAACACATTGGTTAGGTTTCATTGGAATTTTCTACTCTTTCGATATGATTGATTTAATTTCATGATATTATCGGATTCCATTGACATTTTTAATCCTTCAATTGGTGTACCAATATAATTCCTTGGATATTACGACTCCTTGGATCTTGGTTTAATGACTTATTATGATTCACTAGAAATTTATACTCATTGGATCATGGTTACATGACTTATTTATATGTATTCTTAATTTCTACTTCATGGATCCAATCTATTTATATTCCATGGACTCTATGGACAGATCTACTCCAAGTATCTATCTGGCATGGATTCCATGGAAATTTCTACTCGATGGATACAATTTTACAAGTTCATCTCACATTTCATAATTTCATGGATATTTCCACTCATAGGACCCAATATACATGTTTTAATTAACTTATTTGGCTTCCATGGACAATATTTCTCCTTGGCCCCTAGACCATGTAGGCCTACCACATGATTACATGATGTTGAATGATGTTGATAATTGTTATAACTTTCAAATATCCCATCCGATTTAGTTACATGATCATTATGAGACATTATAGACTCGATAATATCACAACCATATTTTTACATGTACTATTATTATATCTATAATCTTATTTATCTTATATGAATAAAACTACCTTTTATAGACACCATTGTTGGTGGAATATTATGTGTTATCTCACACACTATATGGGCCATTATTTGGTACCAATATAGACATCAAGGATACATATATAATTAAGGTATTTCACCACCATATATATACTTGAATTATATCATCATAGGATCATGGGATCAAAAGACTAGGTAGTGAACACAGGATGATATCATGGGGTCTTTTTATCCTATTTATAATTTTGATACTTTTATTGTACTATATTTATGTTCCCATTTATTAATTATTTTGTATATAATTCCACAATCTTCATTTTTCTATGAACGTGCATAATGGAATTACTTGTTTATCTATATGATGGTTGTTTATTCTTCACATGTTCAGTTATTTATATACTTCTTCTATTGGTTTATATAATTATACTGAAGTGATACACTATAACAATAAAGGTAGATTCTCCCCACTATTCCACCATGTACCCTTGTTTCTAGTTGTTAGCCTCTAGCATATGGAGAGATGTACTTGAATCCATGTGGCCAACTATGTTTAGTTATAGTTGAGTGAACTGAGTCTGGGATGTCACATGAACCATCCACATCGATCCATGAAGCACACTTTTTATAAAAATAAATAAATTTAGCCACAAAAAAATATTCTTGATCACATATGGTCTTATCCCAATTTATCATACAAAACAGAGGTGTCTCCCCACCTTCAAAACAATCTCTAATGTCTAGAAACTCCAGATCATCAACATTGTTTTTTCATATTGATTTGGAGTTTATGATCAACAAATAAGAGTAAAAGGGTGTTTTTTCTATTTAAACATTTATATATATGTACACCACTTTTATATAACTTATCATCTTATAATAAGAACTTTAATTTTGTAGTTCCTATGTCTCTTTCATTCATCTATAATCATCAAAAACACTATTTTCGTTCCATGGTTTATAGGGTATCACAAAATTATATGAATATATATACTCGACCCATCATCAATGATGAATATTAATATCCTATAAAGAAAATAAGTTCATAATTATTTTTCAAACTTTATAAATAATAAATATTTTTTCAATAAGGTAATTCCACCATGACTAAAAGGTATAAACAACTACTGCAAATTGAAGGCCATTCATAGGATAATTCTATTTGTGTGGAATCACTATTGATATCCATACCCCACAACTCGATTATTCAATATAAACACATCCCAAAATAAAATACATGACACATCACAAAATAATATATAATTCTCAAATATATTTGGTATGATCAAAATCGTTGATGTTGTAAAATTATTCATTAACTCCTAGGAGGCATTCGCAAATGATCCAAACCATTAAAGCTTGAAACACATCTATTCAACACCAAAAAACAATTTTTAGAATTGAAAAATATTCTTGATGAACCTTTAGTAATAACCAACTAATCCCAAAAAAACATCAAATATAAAATACATTAATTGGTTACTCAAAAGAAACATCTTTCTGACATTATCTAGACCCACTAACACACCATTATCTGAGTTGATGAGACCCATAAAATGGACTCTGTCTATCCAAAAACTACACATAGATAGATTGGCATTTATCAAATCCCCACTTGCTATACTAAACCCAATTTCAAGATTTTTGGAATGACTATTATGATTTTCAGAGTATTCCATGACGATATGAATGAAAGAAACCACAAAATAACTCATGTACAAGTTGAATATTTCGTTTTTAAGGATATAATCATATCTCAATCACTTGTAAATTTTAATGGGATAACAAATAATATGTCATAAATTCCACACCATATCCATAAAGAAGTCCATGGTTTTTTCAGAAGGTATCACTCTCCATATATGATACCCTATCCTCAAATATATATTGAAGAACACTCACACAACACTCCATTGGTTAAAAATATCATTGATATGTAGAGTACAAATCCAGGTCATAACTGTCATCTTATTTAACGAACATTAGTTTATGAACAATAATAATATTCCATCAACATTATTTTAAAGATACACTAGTGAATCGCAATGTGATTTATTTTGATTAATAAATCCATTACCCATCAATTATTGCATAAGCATATATAGAACTTGAAAATAAGAGGGATCTATTCTATAAGGATGAAAGAAAACAAGTTTTACTCCCGGAATTAGGTCCATCATAAAAAAACATATCTTCCATGTGGAATCCTATTAAATTCATTAGAAAAAAAAATCCTAAAACTAATGGACTATAGGTGTTAATAAACTATTCTTAAAACCTCTATCATCCAAAAAAAACTCAAAATAGGGGAGAAGATATCTTCCAATTGTTGATTAACCATGCCATCCTGCCTTTCTCGACATCAAATTCTCCATGATGAACATATTTTTCAACCCTTAGAGAAGTAAAGGCTACTCTACAATGTAATAATAGTTAATGGATTGGAATGGAATTAGATAGTCCATACACAAAATCATGTAAAAAGAATACCAAATACGCACAAATCTCAAAGGAAAATATTTTCCACAATAATGTTGGAACACCCCTTGTATAGATATATATTCTTAAAACATTCACCAAATAGGGTGTCAATTTTCATGGACCCACAAAAAATCTCCACCATCAGACCAACACAATCTAGAAGTCGATTTGGCATAAAAGAATATTAATCTCCAATATTAAATAATGCACTTGGCAGTGTAGATGCTACATGAATTGTACCTATTACCATTAATTAATCAACCTCACAATTGAAAATTGTTGGATGATCTTCACGCATCTGACCTATACTTCCTATTTTTTTCTCGATTCTGAGTCCCCTATGATGCACTACTCTCCTGATATGGATACTCTTTTTCTAATGTTCCCTGGATGATACCCTGGATGGAATTAATAGCTGAACATTAACATGATGACATTGATAGGGTAAAATACCACCTTCCAATACTCTGGTATATCCTATTACCTCTATCAAATAAAATATATCAAGTGATAAATAATTACCATTATATGTGTTCTATCTTATTGCATTCTTGTCACTCCAACGTTTTTTAGGGACACTGGATAAGAATTTTACCCAACCTATAACACTGGTGAAAAACACTTGATACCTACCATGAGTAACAAATTTTCTTCCATGTAATCTCTTCTACCACCAATCAATATATGTTCACATAAAATATCCTATTACACATAGAATACATACCTCTTAGTTGTCCAGCTGAACCCGTATATACTACCCTGGAATCCTCCTTCAGGTTCTCCTCCTAAATGAGGGATCAGTTACTACAACCACAATATTCTAGAGTCAAAATACAAATACCTAGGAACAATTATAATATTCTTTTCTTTCAAAAATAAATCTCTCCATCATTTAATCATCATTTCATTGTACATGGAATAGGTGATTCATGAAGGTGAAGTAGTTGGTATAGTCCATTACTAACATTCTTACCTAGGTCATCAACATAAACTCTGAGGAAATTTCCAATCATAGTATATCTGGGTAAATATATTGGAGGAATATCTCTTAGAATTCCTTCTATACCTTGAACTCAATCTAATCCTCTAAAAAATTAATATCCCACTAGTTATTTTATGGTACTCATTACATATATGTCATTGAATTTACTCTATACTCTATAATAGTATCTAAATTATCTCTGACTATATAGATAGACACAATCTAAAACTCACCTACATCTGGCCCACATTATTTGAAAAATGTCAAAGGGTATTTTAGCTTGAACTCCAAGTTCAATGTAGACATATTTTGAAAATCCCTCCATGTTTTTTCATCACTGAATTCTATAATGAAATTTATTTTCATAAGGAAATTATATATATCCAATTCAACTAGAACCTTCATAGCCACATGTCAAAATATTTTAGGATCATTTTATGCAATATCCTCATATCATCCAACCAACAATCATCACCTGGGTGTAATTTCACTACAATTCCCACCATATAGCTTTAGAAACAGAACACATAAATATCAAATTTTTAAATGAGAGAATCATGTAATGTAACAACATTTCATCCAACAAACACATCAACATGGTTAAAAACAAGGAATTATCACTACATCCCACCCTATATAACCTTTTTAATTGATAACGTATGATAAAAAGAATTTATAATTTATAAATTCATTTATATGATCTATATAATCTAAATAAAATAATCATTTAATAGTATTTAGTTGTCTCGTAACTCTCCCATAACTTGATATTCCATTTGTGCATAAAATGATTCTTGTCACATATATCCATGAGTCTGTATAATAATTCATAAATACACAACTGTCATGCTATACTAGTCCATGAGTAAAATCTCAAAAAATAACACCACATATAAATTTAGTATCCGAAGATAAAATAAAATTCAACTTTTACAGGATACATTACGAACAAAAATCCCACCCAGGGAAATTTGGTTTTTACCCACATGAAAAACCATATTTACATGACCCAAAACATCATAATATTATATATAACATTCCCAATTACTAAATCAACTAAAATAAAAAACCCATATCAGATATCACATTGTAATTTCCCAACCATGGATCCACAAATCCACCACCCCAAGCATGTTCACCACCTGACCTCCAGAATGCCTCTTTGTAAGCAAGAGGTAGTAACCTTTCAGTGTGGGTCAATTAAAGATCATGGAGATACTATTACCTCTTTATCATAGTGAGTCCTTGTTAATAAATAATATAATTAGTAACCAACATAATAAAATAATCAATAATCAATAAGTACCATACTTTTAATATCAATATCCAATGAATATTAAATATTGATAAACATAATAAATATAGACACCATTTTATGATAAATTGAAGGGTATATATACAACATAAAATAAAGACTCATTGAAGTCTTTTATGATGGCCACGACATCATATTTTGTTACCACATCCATTATTCCTCTAGAATCTCATCTATACCATCTAACATATATCGTTTTCCCTTATCATATCCTAAAAATAACAATTCCACTCCAGTATAAATCTGATGCCTGAGTAGGGTCTGATTACAACTCAGTAAAAAACCCCCAACATCATTAAAACAAAAATCCATTATATAATACTATAGGAATTTATAAAAAGAATAAATGTAAAAAATGAAAAAAGAAGAAAGATTCACATTTATTATTCATTGGTTAAACATATTGGTCATTAGGTTCATGGTGAAACCTATGAAAATCATACCATCATTGGCCCAACAAGGTTTCATATCCATACACTAGGGGGAATTTAATCATTACTATTTAAAAAAAATTCATTATTCAAAGTAATTCCAACTTCATTTTCATACCATGGAGAATCAGTCCATTTACAATCATAATATATTATTAAATAATTTGTCTATCTTTATTATCATATGTACTTACATTTTTTGTAATGAACCAATGTATCTTGTGTTTGGAGTACCAATCCATCGCTAATTCACATGCATGCATCAGGTGCTTAGAGCATCAGACCGGCCAACCATATATAAGGAAAACTAGTGAGACACCAACATCTCATCATTCACATATACATATCAAGGATAATCATTAATGACCATTTCCATCTAGTATTCTGAACATGGAGTACCATTTTAATTATCATTCGTTATATTTAATATAAATTTATTCTTTTAACGATTTTTTGAAATACCACGAATCATCTCATAACTCCTTAACATAATGGGGATAATTAGAAAATTATTTTTACAATATGACATTCCAATCACATTCACAATTTTTCTAATGTCACAAACTCAATAATTCCCATTTCTCATTCCATATTTACCATTCGTGTATGTTGGAATACCCTATGGGTAAGCATAATTCCTTTTGTTGTAATCCTAAATGAATAGAATGTGATCTATGAAGGGTCTCCAAAATAAATGGGAATTTAAACAGAGGTTAAATATCTAGTGAAACAAGATCCCTAAATATCTAAATATGTTACATCATTAGAGGATGAATTCATCCATCTCTAATGGGAGATATTTGAAAGGGAGATAGAAAAAAAATCAAAGAATAGACCATGTACCAGAAATGGATTGATTTCTTCCATCTGATATTTTCATCATAAAATAATGTGTTTTATAAATATTAGAATCCCCCAACAAGGCTAAAAAAATAAATGGAAACCATATTGGGATGAGTGCGAGTGATTAGTGATATAATTATGGAGTCCAATTTTTTTTATTAAATATTTGATGTGATAATAATCTGAATGCACAGTACGTTGGATGGGTCGCATGATTTAAAAATCATGTTCCCTAACAATACGCCCATATTATTTGGGGTTCATGTTTTCTCCATTTTCGGAACATAGTTTTTGAAACCATTCTCCACTCGTTAAAACAACACTATCCCTGGGGTGTGTGGTTTATTTGGGGAATGAATCATGGATTGGGAAACTCGTGGACCAAAAATGAATTTCCTACCCCCCCCCCCCCAACCCACCCGCACCCCCACCAAATATACATTACTCACCAAAACACTCTTGAGGCATTACTAAACCAATAATATATTAAAAATGGTAAATTTACATTAAAATTTAATGGAAAGTCCATGAAATAGTCTTGATCATACATCATCACCCTAACATAACTAAGTAGGTTTCTAATTTTGGGTATGGAAAAACATAGGTGGGAATATTATATAGTCTCTATATTTCATTTTTTAATCATTGGATTATTTTCACAAATGTCTGCAAACATAGTTGTTGTGTTAACAAAGGATTCTGGGGATAGGGAAACCTCATTTTTGATATAACATTAATATTAAATGTATTATAATTTTTATAATAAAAATTCAAAATATTATATATTTTTCTAATGAATCGTTTCTACAAAAACTGAAGAAATCAAAAATGTATTTTTATATGGTATATATATTATATCAATTAAATATAAAATTAAGTTGTTACAAAATAAGTGAAAAAACTTTTTTTAGACATATGTGTTTTATTACAGAAAACATGCTGGTAGTTAATGAAATAAATAAATAAATATAATTATTTTTTTTTCATTTTTTTCATGACCTAACTTACTCCCTATTTAATGAAAATTATATGAAATTCCAAGGGTTTCCACATAAACATTAGAATTTGTTGAGATAGTTGAGGTGAAATATAGTATATTTCAATTGGATTAGGGATCAATGTTATGTACAGATGATTTTTTATTCACCAATGATGTTCATGGATCTCACATAAGATAATGACATAGAACCATTCATCATCCTTGATTTATCCAATGTAAAAGTACGACATTTTTTATCTAGGTTTATTCAATTTTACTTATCCCTTATATGATTTGAATTGATCCATCAAAAAATATGATTCATTTTTTTATCATTGATTCATGAGTGTTGATTTCATATTATTATAATTAGAAAATTTTAATATTTACTTATTCTTTATAATAAATTTTAGTCATCTATCACATGGATACAAATTGATTCCATCCTAAACATTTTAAAATTATCATTCATTATATTTTTATTTATCCCACCGTTCTCTGCATGATCATCATCAGTGTTCCATTTGATTTATGGATAAAAAAATTACTAGTATAACGCCATTTAACAAACATTCATGGGAGAAATGGATCATTACTACCTATTTGAAATTTAGATGTATAACATAGTTGTGGTGCGTACAGTGGTGGATTTCTAATTATACCAGGAGTTACCATTTAATGTTTATGGGTGATTATAGGATGCAGTGATAGGGGTAGTTCATGAGATAATTAGTGGAAGAAAACTGATCATTGGTGATGATAGATGTTTTATCAACAGAGAACTGATGTTCATGGGTCAGATTTGTAGGCATATTGAATGTGGAGAAGGATTCACAGGAACATCTTGGAGATCAATATGTTCTATAAAATCCCGACATACATGGTGTGTACTTCATAGAATAAAAACTATGTAGTCCCATGGATGTATGAAATAATATTTTATAGAAATTAAATATCATGCACTGTATAGTCCTAACACATTTGGTGTGACACGATTCGGGTGGATTAGTATTCACCATGGGGTTACACGAGAAAAGTAATAACTAAAAAAGGAACAATCATATTACACAATAATAAATAGATAACACTTGCACGAATATTTCCAAATGAATAACTTGAATATGTATTCATAGGACAATGTACAAATGCACAAAACCTAGCACTGGATATACTCACGGTATTAAAGAAACACATTATAAACCCTATGCACATTCATTAATTATTCCTTGTATGGGTTTGATCCTAGTTATCTATAGTGGAGACAAGTATTTATATAGAGTTCCCACATGGTCCATTCCCTTGAGATAACATTTATTAATCATGTCTGGATCATAAAATATAATCCCATATATTGGATTAGTGCTAGATAGATTTAGGTATCCTTATATGTGGATTAATGTATGATCCCTTATTTTTTTAGTTTTCCTCTGTAGGTTGTGGAATCAGGTCGCCTATATACTATGGTGATTAATAACTTACCATGTGGCGCATTATAGTCCGCGTATGGTTTCCCGTATATTACTAGGGTGTGATCCCCTATCTGGGTATCAATGTCATTAGGGTTCTATCATGTGAATCCTCATGTAATGGACCACTGAGAACAACCTCTCATCTGTTTTTTAATAGTGTTATTATGGATAGTTGTGATAGTACACTCATACAATCAATACCTAAAAAAGAATATAATAGTTGTGTTGTATGTTTGGGAAAATACATTGAGACTTGGGGTCTATGTTGGTTATATACGGGTTTCGGTTGTTATTTCTCATATTTTTGTTGTCTTATATTTGTGATGATGAGAATATCACTATCTAGATTCCATATGTTTAGTGACTGCATGTTCTCATACTATACATGTATACAATCACACCAAGTTGGGTTCATACAAAAACTATAATATATTATATAGATGGAAGGTCATAATATGGTGTCCCAAATGGAATGAGAGTCAATATAGCATTTTTGAGCTACACAGAATGTTCTTGGATCCATAGTGAATTGGAAAGCTATCACCAAATTCTTAGTAGGTGGACTTTATTTATAGATTTAGTGTTCCATAATTTCTCCAAATATGATTTCAAATAGTTTTTTAATATCCTGATGTATGATATAAAAGTAATCAAAAACTTAATTATTATTTGTATCTTTCAATTATGGATTGTTCTGGTGTATGGATATTTCTCCATTTAAACATGTACCAATGGATAAGGCCACTCATTTCTTTGAAATGCCTCCTCTATGTATTTAACCATCCAAAGGCCTAGTAGAGGTTGTCTTGGGTTGTCATACTCATACAACCTTCAATTGGAAAATCCTTGGTGGGTCAGGTGGTGACAAGACTTATTCAATTAATATATTAATTTTTAATATGTAAAAACAATTTGTTATAAAAAAATATAATATGGACCCCACCCATTCAAGGATACTAAATACATTTATTTTTCTATTAAAAAATAATCTTTTACCATCCCCTATAATACCTATTCGCATCCATTATATTTTGGATAATATAAATTTTCTAGAAATCTAAATTTCCAGGGATCCCTCTATGGTAATACTAAAGTTAACAATGTATGTAACCATTTATCAAAAATTATTACATTTATTATAATAAATTATCAATTCTAAATTTATAATTCCTATAAAATTATAATATTTTTTATATTCAAAATTTTATATGCTAATTTAAAATCAATTAAACCTATTTCTCCTTTTCAATTAATAAAAATTACTCCCACATTTATGTGTCAGGTAGTCTACTACATACTTGAGGATAAAAAATATCTCACTAGCAACTCTCTGCAGTGATGAAAATTCCATTAATTATGAATAAATATTAAATATAATATTTAAATATTACTATTCTGTGGAAATTATAATAATCCATTACTCTGTCTATTTAATCATTAAAAAAATTGTTCACCATGCACATTGCAGAATACTATGACCATGAAGTATCAAGTCCCATAATTATTCTATAGTAGTTATTAATTAATAACATATATTCATATATGATTCACATAATTAAAATTATCAAAATAATATTAATAATAATCTACAATAATAATATTATTCCAAATGAAATAATTTTAAAAACCTAACACTCCAATTAATTATGTTAGTCTCATATATGTGTCAGTATAACCAACTCCATAAACAATAATAAAAATAATATCATGTATGACTATGAAAGATAAATTAAAAATTTTATTATATATTAAAATTTAAATAATAATTTTATTTTTGGTTCATTGATGGTAACATTAATATTAAAATCATTAATAATGATATCATCATTTGTTTCTTACAGTTCACTAAAACATGTTTGTTGCTAATTTTCATTATAAGAACTATATATAAAAAAATTTAATGAAATAGTAAAAATATAAACTATCATGAAAAATTTGTTATAGTACCTTCTAAATTATAGGAATGATTAAATTTTGGAGATGAAATATGAGAAAAACAAATATTATAAATCTATTTGAAAATAATCAATATTAGTTAAACCATATATTGAAAATATATAATAAAAAACTATTATACATGTAGGGAATAAATGTAAATAAATTTCATAAAAGGATATATGAATGATTATATTTCTAGATTTTTTATTACGATGTATAATTTATTATTCAATGGATTGATGAAATTTATTGAATGTGATGAATTAATGAATGGATTTCCTGATATCATATTAAATTTTCTGAAACTTATTTCTTAATGTTATACCAAGAATTTATAATATAATACTATTCATAATGAAATTATTTTATCAAAATCATGTAATTAAAGGTGTTTAACTAGGTTAAATATCCTTCTTTGTAAATGAAACCAGTTTTTTTGGGTTTTGATTAACTCAACTACCTATGGTAGGTTGTAATGATTTTTAATGAACATATTTATTCATATATTGGATTAATGAGAAATTATTATTTATTTCAAGATACATTCTCATCCAATCAATGAAAAATGAATCATATTATTAAATTATTAATCCATGATTTTGTTCTTCCACATAAAAAATATATCCCTATTGGGAATTATTTTTGTGAAATTTTAAGACGATGGAAAGGTTTCGGACACAAATTCCACTAAAAGAGGCCATGTTCATGGTGTTTCGCATGGACTCAAGAACTTATCCCCAAAAATTAGAGGATTCTGACTAGCTATGATGGATTCGGTGAGTCTGTGGAGTGACTATTCCCTAATTAGTATAGTGTGGCACAATGAAATATCAATAACATATAAAAATAGAGGAAGCAGTAAAATAGAAAAATGAAGAAAAAAAGTGGTGGACTGCTAGTATAAACAAGCTATAAATTAAATAATATACCTTATTGTGATATATGCTACATGTTTATACTATAATACCTAAAACATGTAGTTAATATACATAATTAATACATTCCCAAATGTACACAATGACTGATAAAATGTCAACAACATTTCAATCCTTTTCTTGGTAAAATTCAATATTGATCCAAAGAAACTTATCAATTACCAATATTAGAGAGAATTCTCTTTTCGACACTAATAATAACATAATCTATTGGTGTAAAAAAACATGAACCAAATGGGATGTGGGACTAAATCCTTATACTCCAACACCCATGGTATGTGCCAATCATTATGTGAATATATATATATATATATATATATATATTGTAGGTAGTGTGAAATAAGAAAAGATGCAATCAAATAAGAACTCAAAATTAAGCATCCAACATGCAACGATTTCCATTTTCATTATTGTACCATTTATATTATATTTATATTTATATTTGTCATGATCCGTCTGAAGTCCAACATCCCCCATGTATTTGGAATCACAACAAATGCCTTATAAGGATATCTCATAAATACACATAAAGGACAACCCAAATATGTTCTTTGGCTTGGGGACACATCATATTGACCATCCATTCATTCAAATTAAATACAACTGAAACATATCCTTGACATTCTTATGCTGGAATTTAATTATCACTCGTGGTATAATCAACCCAAAACCTATATTCCCAAACATGTTGAACCTCTCATGAACCCATGTATCTCTCTAAATGTCTTATAAATTTCATTCCATATGTGTCCTTCCTTGCAGGTTCTCTAAAGAACCCACAAGTATCACTCATGACATAAAATCAATTCCCCACTCAGTTTATCCTGGGTAACCCATTTTATTATTAGTTTCCCTCGACCTAAGTCAATCTAAATGATTCCATATATAGAATATTTCTTTTTGATCCATGTATCACTCATTAAAAAATCACATTAACCATTGAGTATCTCTATGGAATTTTATTTCAAATCCATTTATCACAAACGATATGAAGTTTAATTTTCACATGAGTCCATCATGGTATTCTAATTTGAATTCAAGGACCACCCAAGGATATATATCATTTAACCAATTCAATTTAATTGAAACAATTCATTTTACCTGCATTGGTCAAAACCAAATTCATTCAATATAACTCACCAAAAAATGGATACTCAATAAAGGACCACTCACTAGGGCTTGGACACCAATTTACTCATGTGGGAATAACTCATATAATAAGAATCACATTAATAATAAACTAATACCTAGATTTAACATCATTTAACTCACATGGGAATATTATGGAAAATTGTTTTCCATGATAAATTAATCCATTACATAGTTTGGTCTCAACATAACACAGAAAGGCTAGAAATTCAATGTTCATAGAAATACTCACATGGGACACTTTTAATATAAAAATCTAAAAATTATATCAATCCATAAAACAGATAAAGTTTAATATAACTTACATAGAAAAGCATCTATTTTAGAAACTAAATCCAATTGCATCACATAAAATCATAACCTCTAAAATAAACACATGGGAAAGGTAATTGAAGACAATAATAATTAAATATGAAATAGAAAATATGGTTCAAGGGTAATGTCAACCACCCCATAATCTTTCACAAATTCAATTACAATATAAAAAAATTGAAATTCTATTTTCAATAACCCATTAAAGGGGAAAAGAATGCCATAAATGGATGTTAATGGAATAAACCCTTTAAGGGGCCATTCAAGGAAAGTTACCCATGGGGCTGTCTCATTAAAGGTATCCAACCTATAAAATTCAATTACAAGCCACATCAAAATAATAAAAAAATTCATGAATAAATATGATTAAATTTCTAATTAATGAGATTCCCAACAAATAGACACTCAGAACAAAAACATATATAAACAAAATGAATCTTTGAGAATGGTGTGATACCACCTACCTTACGTGTGTTCTAGATGGCTTATCTAGTATCATGGTCTGATTCAACATAGGTTTGTTGAAATATGATAAACTGATAAATATTGTGAAATTAAGGTATATGAGACTAAAAAAATATAGTGCATTTGATTACCATATGAATTGAATAAGAATAATAATAATTAATGCCTTAGGTTTATGGATCAAAGCAGAGGAATGATTCAAAAATTAGAGTCTGTAAAGAGAATATATCAGAAATCCATGAATAATCCAAGAGAATAGATTCTCAAAATCTCCTTTTCAATGAGGATGAAATTTATTATATATACTAAACTTGTCTTCTTTCTATCTGATGTTTCACCTTCTCATGGTTCCATTTTATCCAAAATACTCTAATTCTACCTCAAAATCCAAAAAACATCATGGTATACTTCCCCCCAGTCAGGATTTACTTCTAATTCAACTAGGGTTCATGGTCCCCTCCACTCCCCAACTCCCCTATCCCGCTCATGTTCCCAACAATCCTCTCCAGTCCCACCACTTCCTCTACTTGCTCCATCTCTGCATGCTCTGCCTCTGGCTCCTCCACCCACGCTGCCACCAATCACCCCTCACCATTAGGGTTTCCATGTCTCATTCTCCACCTACGGAATACCTCACCACTGCCTCCCTTCTAGATTTTGTGTATCCTCTACCCCATAGAATCCACCAGAAATTCTCACCTGCATACAATTGGATGATCTTCCTCACCTATGACTATAGTTGACTCCTACTCCCGCAATAAGTTGCGCAATTATCCTCACCTCGGGATACTTCTATTTCTTTCTCTTAAAGAAACTCTACATTCAATCTTCATCTCCTACCCAAACCGATATATGATTCAACACCCACAAACAAACCCTATATTGAAAGTACATATCTGTGTCCATTCGCAGATATCGACGACAGGTCATGATTTCCCCATAGCAATGCATCATCCCATTACCAGACACATCACTCGTACAATAATTCTATCTCCCTATTTTTACTATCAAAATTTTCTCCAGTATTCACCTTCTAATTTAAATTTATTCATATGAATTTCCCATAATCTTTTTGCATCCATATTCATTCATGTTTCGTGAATTAAGGATCTACTTCATTCATTCAGTCAAAATTTACTTGGAAAATTCTATCTATAAAAATCATAAATATCCAGTTATTTATAATATGTATAATTCAAGACTTGTTTTTTCAAATGCATATATACCATTTTTTAAATTCTTTCTTCTAATCATATTCCACCTCTATTCATAGGTATATTTTCTAAGTATTGTGGTTGTTCTTCTTGTGTAAATATGGTTCTATACCGATTCAATGTTTTATTTTTGTTTCCCAAGATTTATTATTATTATTTATATGACAGTGGTGGTCATAGGTTTCTCTATTATTTAAGATAACAGAGTACTCTATCCTATATAGATGTAGTAATTATCATGGAATTTGTTTCATAATTCAATTTACTATTTTTTTAAAAATTAAGTTATAAATATATTGTCACATATTATTCTGGCATTCATTATACATAGTACACATTCAATGATCATATTTCAGTAATATTTTCTTCCAATAACCAAATTTTTAATACAATGGTCCACTTTCTATTTAACTTTTTATTTGATATATATTAAGAATCATTACATGTTTATATGGGTGCTCTATTATGAAGAGATGAGATAAAAATGGCTGATGTGTACCACCACATTAAGGTTAGTTTTTTATTATGAATTTTCTTTTTCTAATAATGAGTCAATTAATTTTCTGAGTTCTTAAATTTAGTTTCTATTTTTCACATTTATCTTTTGATTTTAAAAGTTTATATATAATTTTATTTTCTCATATTATACATGCGTACAAAAATTTATTATTTATCTCATCAATTTCTTATCAGGAGGAAGAGTATTTATGGAATTATTCATATTCTAAATTATGTATTTTTGTATTTTTACTTATTTATAATTTTTTTCATATTTTTCCTCCTACAATGACATTCATCATCTCTTTTAATATTATTTTTGTTCTTATAAATTGATTCCATTCCTCATTAATAATATTATTTCTACATTTATATATTCTTTCTTATTCATATTTTTGTATCAATTTCCTGGATTCTTTCTAGGTAAATTTTTTATGAAATTTCAAAACTTATTATAATTATTTTATTATAAACTTTTTGACAACAACATATTTTTTATTTCATTGGGTTGTAGATTTCACTTTTATTACTTCATATTTTTCAGTAGAAACCTATTGATCATACATGGTGATGGGATAAATTAAAATCCTACTACACCAAATATTTTTTTCATTCTTCCTTGTACATTACATACCATTTTGTTCAGAGTTCAATTATTTCAGTTATAGAATTTTTCCTTTCCTATAAATGTGATTTCATAATATTTTTTATCAATAGTGTTTAATTTTATTTTCTCACTGGTGCATAATCTTTTACAAAGTTAGTGTCATGTAATTTTTGTTATGTCTATTAGTTTTAACTATTTTTTTATCAAAGAATCGAACATTATTGAAATTTCAACCATCATGTAAAGATGTTGTGATATTATGAGTGATAGTAAAAATCTACTAGTGCCCGCACCATGGAAAATAATACATTCTATATTAGTTTCCCATCCTATAAATTAATGGGAGGAATCAAAATGAGAACATACTATCATATTTATAAACACACCATGGGGGATTGATATGATTTATAGTATCAAAACTTTTAATGATAATAACATATATTTTTCATAGTGTTAAAATCAAAAGTATTTTTCATGTGGGTTATATCCCGATACATTTTTTTAATTATGAAATTTTAATATATTTAATTGGTAATTCATATTAAATTCAAGGATAAATAAAATAAGAATATTAATCATTGATCAAGGGTGATGTTAAAAAAATGTTTGAGGGAGAAAAGGGATCATGCTTCCCATAATGAAGAATGCTACTACTTTTAACTACAATCACATGGAAGTTTCTCCATAAACCTATCCATGTCTATTTCTACTATAGCCTATTTAAAATTGTTTCCATCTATGGTAAATGTGTCCACTCTCCATAAAATATGGCTATTGGCCAATATAGATTTATGTTTTTTCATTGATTTCATTAAAATCTACCATAAAAGATTTAATTATTCTGTTTTATTTCATTCTCCCTACATATCATTTTTTAAAATGAATTTCCCATTATTTTATTTTAATTAATCCACTTTTTCTCCCCCTTGAATATATTTTCTTCCATTTTATCTCTACCTAAATTTCATATATATTTTTACTCAATTTTTTAATCATTCTAATATTTCACTTCAATTTCATTAGTACAGTCCCATTAACTACGAGTTTTTTTTGTGAGTGTTTTTTAACCTAACAAATTTCACTTATCCAAACAAATATATAGGTTATTATGGTGACATTAAGTTTGACTATTTTTACTAGACCATATTGTGTAGGTCAACACATATGTTTTATAAAAAATATACATCATGTCCCATTCTAGATCAATGATGAATGTGATGGGGAAAAGGAAATGATTGATATGGATTATGTTTAATAAGACTCATTTAAAAGATCCTTTATAGCATGACGTGAAGCATAGTTCTTACAGGAAATGTGAATTATAGATTATTTTCAGTAGCTTATCATAATTATATTGAATATCCCACTATATGTTATCATTCACATGAATTTGAATCACACCCTATTATATGATCTCTATATATTGTTTACAATTAAACATCTCCACTTCCAGGTACCTTGGTATGAAATTTTCTACAGCATTGATACAACTATTTTTGGCATGAAAATTATCTCATGATTCTGAATTAACTAAATGTGTAGGTATTTGGATTGTAAGAGGCCATGATGCATCAATGGAGCTTCTTTATGTGATCACACCCATCCTATGTGCCACTCTAAATGTTCTTTTCATTCATGTCCATTAAAATACTATGTTGTATATACTTTGGTATTTTTCTTCATGTCCATTTGAATCTTATTTTATGTTGGATATTTCATTCATGTCAATTTCTTGGTGACATTAATTCTTATTATGCATATTCAGGTATTATTATGTTGTATACTTATTCTATATATATTAATATTATGTATTATTATGCTGCATATTCAGGTATTCTTATGATTTGTTAGACAATAATGATTCCAACCAATATCATATTGGTGAGGCAAATATGAAATTCAATGGTGAACGATCAATTTCATAGGTTTTGGTTTTATTTAAAATGGATGAGTTCAGAAAATTTCTTACATAAAAGTCTTAGTTAAAACACACTGGTGATAAAAAAAGAACACAGGACAGTGTTGTGTTGCATATTCAGTTATTCTTATGGTGTATACTTATATATTATATAATTATGCTCTATAATAATTCTTTCATGATCTTTTCATAATTTCTCAATGACAATAACATTTATGCTATTTCATTAATGTTAGTTTTTGAATCTATATATTCTTATAGATTATATCATGATTTTGAATTACCTCAGTATGAATGTATTGGGATTATAAGAGGCATTGATGATTCAATTGAGCTAATTTATGTGATCATGCCCATCCTATGTGCCACTATGAATGTTAATTTCATTCATGTCCATTAAAATACTATGCTTAATATTCTTATATTGTTTGTTTCATGTCTATTTGAATGTTATTTTCGGTTGGATATTTCATTCATGTGCATTTCTCAGGGATGTTAATACTTATTCTGCATATCATTTATTCTTATGTTGTGTAATTATTCTGAATATATTATTATGATGTATTCTTATGCTATATATTCATGTATTATTATGATGTGTTAGACAAGGATGAGTCTAACCAATCTCATATTGGTGAATCAAATTTGAAATACATTGGTGATGGCTCAATTTCACAGGTTTTGTCAGCATTAAGAAAGGATGAGTTCAACCAATTACATACTATAAAGGTATAGTTTGAACACACTGGTGATATCCCACACACACATAATAGGGATGTGTTTCATATTCAGGTATTCTTCAGATGTATACTTATTTTGTATATACTTATGCTCTATAATAATTAAATCATGTTTTTTTCATAATTTCGCAGTGACATTAATACATAAGTTGTTTCATTCATGTTCATTTTTGAATTTATATATTCTCTAAGACATTTTTTTATATTATCTATCATGAATTTTTATGATTTATTTTCTACAGTGATGGTATAACTATGTTTTAATTTCCATATATATTCTCTTATATTCTCCAATATGATTTCAATATTCTCCTATGTTATTTTCTTTTCCTTATTTTCCTTATATGTTTTCAATTCTATAGAGCATTTCCAATTATAATCCAATATTAAGTATCAATATTTTTGTGATATCATTATATTAAATATTTATAGAGCATGTCCAATTATATTCCAATATCTATCCATTTGAAATTGGAAGAACATTTCACTTATCTTTAACCCTACTCATGCATTAAGGAATGGATGAAATTTTTTTGTTTAAAGGGTTTCATTACAGGTTTTTATTGACATAAATGTTTCCAATTTACTAGAATTTTAAGAAACATTAACAGACTGACTATTTTCACTTAAAATTACTTTCTATAGACTAGGGTAATGATAGATGCAGATATCCTTGCATGGCATGACCCCTCTCCATCACATCATTCCATGGATGCATATATCCAGATAGGCTTATTCCAAAACCTACTCTACTGTTAACTTTTGATTTATTCTGTGTGTGTTCAATGATTTCCACTATGCTGTAACCAACAATTAACTTATGTGATTCCATGGGTGTTGAAGTGCATGGATTAATGCTTTTTTAATTATAAGGTGTCTTCTTAATGAAATGTTTTTCCACCAGAATACCTGAGCAACCCTCTCAAAATATATGTACATGATATTGGACTTATATGCTTCTCCCCCAAAATTCATAAACTGTCTCTACTAAAGAAACCTACTATTTTTGGGTTCTTTAGTACCACAAATATGAATCAAATTTTTAGTTTCCAAATAACCCTTTCAGGAACTGGAATAATACTTCTTACCATGACAAATTCCCTACTCCATCATTCCTATAGACTTTTACATCGAGTAGGGAAAGTGATAAATTCCTTTATACAGTCTAATATGATAATAACTCATCTTTTATTATCATGGACCTTATTTTCCGTCATTTATCATTACAGGGGATCAAAGCATGTTTTAAAATAAGCTGATATTGCCATGATATCTCTTATAATTGTTATGATAAGACTCTATATGGGTAGTGATCGATTCAGAAAAAACTATAGAGGTCACAATATCAAAAGTTGATTCGTGTTTTTCTTATCATCTATACAAAGGATTAGGCCATGACAAAATATTACGTTTATAGAATTATTGTAGATTAAAATTGGGAACATCTTATATTTGTGGGAAAATTTATCCATGTCTAAAAATCACAACATCTCTGTTTGTGGACAACAATTTATTCTTTATTTATTATAATTATTCTTCAGCACATCTCATATTTTTTATTAGAACAACTCTTATATTAGTAAATTCTATTCAATTTTTTGATTCATAGTATGCAATATTGTTTTCCTAAATTTAGTTTATATTAAAGTGAGGATTCTATTCTTGTCTATTCCAAATTGTTTCACATTACAATTAATATATCATATTTAAAATATTATAATTATTTCTTCATA
Organism: Viscum album; assembly: GCA_963277665.1. Taxonomy (NCBI): domain Eukaryota; kingdom Viridiplantae; phylum Streptophyta; class Magnoliopsida; order Santalales; family Viscaceae; genus Viscum; species Viscum album. The sequence continues at coordinate 825,480,982 of OY728131.1, forward strand.
ATAGTGTCACATCTAATTCAATATTATTTACCACTTATTTGTGAGTAAAATACATTAAACATTAATATTTCTTTGAAACTATTACAAATATTACTCTCTTAAAAATACATAAAATAATAATTACATATCACCATGTATACACACATGTAAGTAATAGTATAATCAGAAAATAGTGTTTTAAATTATTTATTGACATTATTTAAAATTCATAAAATTTTAAGATATGAAGGATTGTATCGTTTACCCATATGGTTTTCCAAACATTTCATAAACCATGAATGGATTCTTATAGCCTTGGGGAATTACAAAAGATTTACCCACATGATTTACAAATTCAGAGAAAACAATGATGAAACCCACTATCAATATATACTAAAAATTTACGATCTATCACATGAACGTGCATTTAGAATCAAATAGTTTTTTGAAACCATGTATCCTATAATCCCCTACCTTCCATCTTCAAATGGTTAATACAAAATGTCCTTCTTGATCTGTATAGTTTGAAGTACCCATTCCATTGGCTAAAAACATCCAAACATTAGGTTCTATTCTCCAAACCAACTTCAAACACCCCGGAAAACTTCATCACCCTATACAGGAATCAACCATAGGCCATATTTAACCAGTTGAACTGATTAATGGGGGTGAATAGATTTTTACTTCAATGAAGAAACAATTTCTTACAAAATTTACCCCTTAATTCAATTCATCCTTAAATTTCCCTTCCAATGATGGAAAAGAATGATCTAACACCAAATCTAGTAATTGTGATCATATATCAACCGCCCTCTCCCATGTCTCATCCTACACACGGTTGTGCTATGATAGCACCTGTACTAGAGGATCACATTTTCCTAATATAATAATTGTGTTACAATCCAAAATTCTTATAGGATTATCCTAAATAGAAACATCTACCTATATCTTGACCTACACGGGTTGAAGGGAATGAGTTGGGTATAACTAGTAACACCACATATGAGAAATATGAAATACTTCATGTATATACTAGTACCTATGAGTAAACAAAAACTAGTATGGAACTAGGCTGACTCTATAAAAAATCTTGAACAACTCGATATATCTTGGAGTATTTTTAACTTATCATGTGATCCTCCTGAGTCCCACCCTTGGTGAAACACATAGGAAACCAATATGCATGACCTCAAACTCTAGAGGTCATCCACAAAGATTAGTTTATAAATTCTAATGAGACTTCACAACATCCATCCACTTATAAATCAACTAAACTTTTTTTTGGGCATCATGGATAATAAGTGGTCCTAAAATAGCTTCATCTTCTACCTCCATCAAACAATGGGTTTAAAGAAATGGATTACGTTAAAAATACTCATATGGTACCAAATGCAAATTATATTGAAGACTATTATTTTACATTAACTCACCTAGGGGTGTATTCTTCTACTATGAGCCCCAAAATCCTTAACTAATTCATGTAGCTTCTCTTATAACACTTGAATCTTGCGCTATGAATTTTTATCAGTATGGGGGTAATATATCATGATTAGATTTTCTTCAGTACCCTTATACCACTATTTCCCTTTCCTTAATCGATATGTAAACCACGCGTCCCTATATAAAATGATAGAATTTGGTACCCTATATAGTCATATTATCCCATAGATATACAAGCTAACATGCTCATAAACTAAAAGAGATCTTTAATATTTATGGAATGAAATACCATCATGATCCATGAAACATTAACCAATACACCATCATTACCTTGAGGTGAACTCAGTAAACCTGTCATGAAATCTATCACATTGTCATTCCATCCCCACTATGCAATAGGCAGCTTATGTAAAAGTCATATTTTTCTCTTGTGTTGTTCATTCACATTGTGAAATGTGTAACACCTCATTACTAAACCATATAAATCTATTTTCATACCCTACCACCAATAAATGTGATTTTAATATCGATACATCTTAGTGACTCTTGAGTTCACTACTCATGCTAAAGTATAAATATCCAATAACAGCTTCTCCCACATGTTTGAAGAGACCAACCCCTGACCCTATACTCATATAATCTCCTACTCACCTGCAGACCATCTAGTATGAGGGTCTACCCTGGTCACACTATCCCATAGATATAGGCCTTCAGAGTCTAACATCTATCTCATCCTCACTCTATCCAGTTTTTTAGTGGTAAAATATAATGAAAAATTTATGTTTTCCCCAAAATTTCATTGACATACTTGTACATCTAAAAGAAATATAAACATAAGGTACCAATCAGTATTATTATGTTGTACTAATTGTATTGGGGTCCTCATACTAAGTGAATCAGTCACTACATTAAATTTACCATTCATGTTTCCAAGCTCCAAGTCAAAAGACTATAGGTACTCCAAAAACAATTCCTATATCAATATTTGATAACACTGTGTAAATATGTTCCTTTAGGATTATTGGTCCATGTACACAAAATATTATCTCGTATAAAGTAATGTGTCAAATAGTGTAATGTGTGAACAACAACATAGAACATGACATCATGCTTCATGTAGTTCCTATCATGTGGACTCATCATTAGAGACACATAAATTACAACTCAATCCACCTACATAATAACTACTCCCATACTAACACCAAATGAAACACAATAAATAGTGTAACTCTATCTTTGGTCTGAAAAAATAAGTATCAATGAATAATTCAATCTCTCTTTTACCACATGGAAGTTCATCTCCAAGGGATCTGACAATACATATCTCACACCCTTCTTATTAATGTCTTTACGTTGTTTTTCAAAGCATGAGGTGTCATGTACGTGGCACCTATAGTAACCATATTTACATATGAAACCCCACACCTCAATGACGTTAATTGGAAAAACAGGTAACTATAATTTTTTCTATCTCTATGGCTATTGATATTCATGTCTTTGAGTTGATGTCACCTAGGAAGTGAATCAGATCTATCTGGAAGTGGATCCTTGTGAGCATAGAATATAACTATTGATATCTCTGTGTATTCAAATAGATATCAAGATTGGTGGCATAATCAATTCAATTATGAGATTACACCATGGTATCTTCAACAAAAACCAACTTAATGGAATCTATATATGTCTCGAACACTAGGTTCATCAATTCCATAAAGACCACTGGTGTGTTTGTGAAACCAAACAACATAACCAAATAATCATAGAGACCATACCTGATCTGAAATGTTGGGAATGGTATGTTTAATGGTATAACACATAACATATGATAACCTGATCTCAAATAAATATTTATGTAAACTGAAACTCCATGAAGCTTGTTGAAGATATCATATATACATTCAAGATGTTAATAGTTCTTTACTATTAACCAGTTCAATATCAATGAATCCACACATATCCTGAGGGTACTATCAACCTTTTTTCACAAAAATAAGAGCATGGAACCGTTATAGAGAATTACTAGGTCGATTGAAAAAAAATTCCTCTAAATAATCAAGTTAAGAATTGATAAATTCTATCTTAGTAGTATACATGTTATATAGAGGAATGGATAAAGGTTCATCTCACAACACAAGCTTTATTCATAACTCTTACTCTCTCACTAGAGGTAATCATGAGATGCCATCTAAGAAGAAATCCCGGAAATGATCAACTTCTAGAGAGATATATACCTGAAATGTTCCACATCCATCCAAGTATAATCTCACAATATGGGTAGTAATCCCACCTACCACATAATATTGTGGTCCATCTCTACTCCCCATGGAATCCCATTCACCAATGTGAATATAATCCTTTCCCTCTGGTGATGTGAAATTCACCCTCTAGAGATAGTAGTAAATATTGGTTTGATAATCTATGAGCCATTACATCCATAATATGACATCAAAACATTTCACCTTAAGAAAATAAGGTATCTAGAGTATGTAATAATCAACAATATCAAGGGGTAATATTATACCCTAGCATTCATCATCAAATTTAATTCTAAAAATACTATATAGTGTCATAATGCCCTCATAAAATAGAACACCATGAAGAAGTATCTCCATAATGGGAACAAATATCAAACTATATGAATCCCATGTACACAACATAGCTACTCCCAAGAACATGTTTTTACAAAATTCCAATTCTTATCTATCATGTCCAAATAGAAATGAAAACTAAAGATGAAATACACGTAGAGATATTTTTAACATCCCAGACCCTGATTCCACTAAATGTTGCAATAATCCTTCTGCATCACATGGCCTCAAGAGAATCTCCCCAACAACTAGAGGTTGTTAACTAGCGTGGGTGATTCATTGATTCTGTGAGAAGACAATTACCTCGCTATCATAGTGTATAACAACAAAATATCATTAAAAGGAACATGTAGCAGAAGAAGTAAACCATACAATTGAAATAAACAATGGAATAATGATAGTATCAATAATATGGAAATCATAACATATAAAATATGATGTTATTGGTACATGTTTCTAATAAAATTGACAAAATGGGTACACAATTGGAATACTCAATAAATCTCCCAATGGTACAAAATGAAAAAAAGAATCGCAAAAACATTACAATCCAAATCCTGGTCCCATTCACCGCTCCTCCAAATCATTATATCAAGTACCAATATTAGGAACCTTGACCTTTTAGACAAATGAAATAATATAATCTAATTGTTTCATATAACATGACCCTAATAGGAATTAAGAATAAATCCCATTAGGCAACCACCCATTTCATTTCCATTCAGTCATTGAAAATATATATATATCAGGATGTGTGAAAAAAGAAAAGCAGTAATAAAGGAAGAACTCACATTTATACATCTTACTTGCACAAAAATTAATTTACATTCAATTAACATTTAAATTAAAATGTAATTTATTTTACTTAAGATTCATAGCATGTCTTCAATCACCTGTTTAGCTGGATTCCGATTAGATGAATTAGATGGTCGTCTACAAAATACATGTAATGACCGTACCAAGCTTGTGCTTTTATTAGAGATACATCATACCATCCATCCAATCTTTCTATTCATGTAGAACATGAGTCCATCCTCTACATTCCTGTGGGAATTCAAGTATCACTATAGATATAATAAACAAAAACCATACAAGATCATACATAGAGAACATCTCATGAACCACTGTGTCACTCTACATATGGTATAAATTACAGGATAGATGAGTCCATTCATGGTGTTACTCTATGAAAACCCCAAGTATAACTCATGAAATAAAATCAATTTCCATTTGATTCTATATATGGTACCCATTTTGATTCCAACTATCACTCAACATATAATTCCAATCTCAATGAGTCCGTACTTGGAAAATCTCATTGGGATCCATGTATTACGAATGATAATATCACATTAACCACTGAGTCTATCCATGTATAAATCTTGTTATGAATTTCAAAAGTCACATGAGTCAATCCAGGGAATGGATATTTGAATCCATGTATCACCCAAGACCATTTATTTTGTAACCAACTCCATTAAACTGAAAAAATTAATTTAAAATTCCAAGGTCTAAACTAATGGATATCAATATAACTAGACATAAAATGTGGACTCGAGCAAGGCCAAACCACTAGGTATTAACCTTCCATTTACACATGTTGGAGTTACTCGTATAACATGAATCATATGTAAAAAAATTAATATATTGATTAAAAATAATTTGACTCACTGGGGAAAATTATAGTAACAATAATAACTTGCATAATAAATCCATTACCAAGTATGGTCTCAACATAAATTTTAATGGATAGAATTTAAAAGGACGTCCAAATTCATACATAATAATTTTTAATAAAACATATATAACAAGACTATAATACTATCACATGGAATAATTATAATATAACTCACTTTTGAAAAAAATGAGATAAATTCAATCAAATTGAACCAATTCAAGTCATAGCCTCTACGGTACTCAAATGGGCAAAGAACTTCTAGACATGGATAAATAAACAAGAAATGTGATGCATGGGTCATAGAAATTTTAGCCTTCCCATATGATTTAGAAAATTCAATTATAATAAATTAATTCAATTCCATTTATAAAAATTCCATTTTTAACAACACATGAATGGGATAAGGCACGCCTCAAATTGGTGTCCATGGTAGAAATCCATTACAATTCAATTGATGGAAAAGACCTCAAGGGTTGGTCCTCATTTAGGGTATCCAACCAAAAACATTCACTAACAATACTATGAAATTACAAAAAACCTTACAGAATATAATATGGTACAATTTAAAATTAATGTGATGCCTAAAAATGGACATGTGGGACAAAAACATATATAAGAAACTAGACATTAAACAATATGAATGAAACCAATAAGCTTATGTCCCTTCCAAAATGTTCATCCAATATTGACAAAAAATCTTACTAGATTAGAATAAAAATGATGCTCGAATGAAAAATAATAAATTATGGTACATTCTCCTAAATACAAATAGAACATCCAATTATCACGAGAATGGAGTAATATTAAAAAAAACTAAGTCCTTACAATTATTTATGTTAGGAGATGAATCATGATCGAATCAATTTCCGACTAGAGAGTATATCTGAAATTGGATAATGGGCCATGTGGAATGATTATTAATGTTTCTTTTTCTATATGGATGAAATAATATCCATATTTTTTATTTTATTTTTTAATTTAAATTACAATTATAAACATTTCAAAACATAATAGGGATCATATGGTTTACACACATGTTTTTCATAACCGTGAAGTAAATTAGGGACAACTACTTATAACCATGGGTCACAGTGCATGGTTTACCAACAATATTAACAATTTAAGAACAATCAATGATAAAAACAACATTAAAGATATTTTAAAAACCATAGAGAAATCAAACTACCATGCATATCATAAGGTTTACCCAAATTGTGTGACATGCATTCCCCCATGTTCTAGCCTCGCACGGTTTAGTGAAATCATGTGTCATATCTTTCTCAATCAGAATTAACAGTGATCTAGTAAAAAATACCCAAACACTGGGTTATCAGCTCTGAACTAGCCTCAGGCACCCCATACACCTTTATCTCCCTACAGATAATAAACCATAGGCTATATTTATGAATTTAAACACAAAATTAATGAAAAAAAAGAGATATGTACCTCAACAACGAACCAGGTTCTTACAAAGATTTCCCCTCATTTCCCAAATATTTTATTTTTGTGAAACATTTCTCAATATATATTAAAGTACATTAATATGATACCTCATGTGACCTTTATATTATCCATATCATCTTATTTTAATGTTTTTTTAATACTCTATTAATGATGTTGGGTTTTAATAATTCTATTTTAAAACATTTATCATTCGATTATAATGAACTATATCATATTAAACATAACATTTATATTGATTAAAAAAATTCATTCTAATGATATGTTATTGAATTCGATATTTATATTTCTCTTTTTTCAAAATGATTCAATTCACAATTTTGAAACTATTATTTTTATTAAACACCATTAGTAAATATTCTTTTTTACAATTTAATTATTGAAAAATTATTTCCCAACACATTTGAATACAATTTTTATTTAAGGGAATAATATTGGAGATTTAATTTATAATATGGACTTTCAAAATTTATTTCTCCAAAATTTATCAAAAGATCCTTTTTAACATTTTAATTTTTTTTGAAAATAACTTATTATTTTAAGTAAATAATAAAAAATGTTTCTATGAAATATTTTAGGATTATACAAAGATTTATTCATTATCTATAAAAGGGTTATTTTCACGTGAATTACTCTTCATTAACAACTATAAAAATCCATAAAAAATAATATATTAAGTTGATAGAGTTTTAAGTATCAACATTTTACATTCATAGGGTCAATATTTGTTATACTATCTATAAATGTTGTGATACCCATATCTCATTTTAGGGGTCATATATGATGTGATTAATGACTGTTTTAAGTGGATCATATATATATATATATAATGATATATTGGGTCAAATGTCACCCTCCAATTCATTATTTAAGGATTTTTATCTAATGAGATAATTATAAAGATATTGTTTTTATTCCCACCAAACTATGGGAATCTAGTTGAGTGGCTTATGAAATTATATTTTTCTAAATTAGATAATAATTATTTTTCTAATATGATAAACAGTTAAGGATTATTACCCCAACAAGTTGTACGAAATGTGTAATGATTCCTGATACACTAAATTCTAATTTCTACCCATATGATTCATACATTGTTCTACTTTTATGATTTATTTCAATTATACAACTTTGATATTTTTATATTATTATTCTCCCTTGATCGTCTTTATTATATCATTTTACTACAATATAATAGTAGGGTATATGTATTAAATTTTTTTATTACAAGTGTTTCTATCATGGATTAAGAATAACTATATTTTAATGTATTTTTTAAAAATTTGTTAATAAACTCCCTTTTTATCTCATATTCTTATGATTTTAACCTTAATGGAGTATTTTTTATTACATTACTTATAATTATTTAAAGGTATTCATATTATGATCTTCATGATATTAATTGTGTTTTAAAATTTTATGTCAATATTTTCATTAATTTAGAGGTTTGAATATTGTATTATTATATTTATTTTCAAGTAATTATTATGTTTTGGTATTTATTAGTTTTGTATATTTGATATCTATATTAACAGTTACAAACATGTAATATAATTATATTTAAATATAAAGTAGTTTTTGATAGTTGATATATGTATTGAAGTTTTCAATATGTATGTTTATTTATCATATATCGCTAGATATTCTTTTAATAAACTATTTTGTTCTCTCATTGATGATGAACATCTTGATGATGATCTCGACTATATAACATAAATGATTACTCTATATAACCACCTATTAAGAAGGGAAAAATCCATTCTTTATTTATGATTCTAGAACCAATTCTTGAAATAAATATATCCCTTTATTTTGGTCCCCCTTTACATAAGAATTTTCAATAGTTACCAAAATTTATTTACTATTATGTTTTTTCAGATAATTTTGGTAGTAATATTTTGATTTTTTCATGTTTTATTTAATATAATTATTGGGAATGTTGGTCATAATATGTTACATTATTGTTTTACTTTATGGGTTGCAATGGATTAGGTTTCAATTTTCATTCTTTATAACATCTACGACCACTAGATTTTACATATTTATGTATTGTATATTATTTAAACATTATTTAATTATTAATTTTTTTTATTTTCATCCAAATTCATTGTCTATGATCTATTATAGTATGAGAACCTTTATCAAGGAGGAATTTGATATTTATATTTGTGAAGTAATTCATAATTTTTTAGAAAGCCAAATAATTAATACAATGGATAGAGTCGATGTTTATATTTTTGAACAGTTGTTGACATCTCATTACAATATTTATATCTCATATATGGTAGGTTATGGATTTGTTTCCAAATGGAAAAGAGATATTTTTTTAGAAGATTTCATCGGCGGGATGTCAAAACATGGGTAAAGGAGAACACACATATGGCTTGGAGACATAGATTTGGATTATAGAAATAAAATGTAGTAAGTAATATTTTTTATTACTGTAGATATACATTTTTTTAATTATAATACTGACCAAACTATTACTGGTTTTGATTTCTACAAGTTTATCTAAACTGATCCATCTACATCAAATCCTATTAGCGAAAGACATCGGCATATTGTGTTTAGTATTTTTTTATCAAAATCTAATGATATTAATTTCATTTTTATTTTATTTTGTAATTATATTTTATTGAAATTTATATATTTTAGACTTATCATTCATGATACATTCATTACAAGATAAATGTAGATTCCACTTTTGATTCGTGTTTTTGAGAATGGGGAAGAGACACATGAAACATTTCATGCCATGGATAAAGGCTATGTGACTAGTATTGGTTCAGGAATGAAACCTACAAGTTATTATAGTGATTTTATGATTTCATAGGTTCAATATTGACACCTACATGAGTATATGGTTGAATATAAGTGACAACATTCACTTTTTATTGGTATATATTTCCCACCACCTAAACCTTTTGGTGATCTTTCTCCCCATGAAATAAGTTGATATTGAATGTATTTTAAAATTTCATTGTAGTTTAATTTTTTTGAACATATGACTAGTGAGCATTGTTATTAAAGTTATATGAAATATAATAATAGTTAAATATTTCCTATTTTGTAAAAAAAATTATTTACTTAATTTTTCATAAATTTAATAAATTTTGATAGATAATAAACCATTTTAATTTGTATTTTTAAAAATTTTTCTCATCATATCTCGACAAATAGATTATTTGTCATAAATAAATATTATTTATCAAGAACCATCATAATTGTGTTTAAATTTTTTTATGAATTTATAAGAAGTGGGTACCATTTACATTTCAAATAATAATTGTTAGTGGCCAAACATCATAAAAACATTTTTGTGAATCATTTTTCTCCAATAGAGCGTTAGGAAGGAACTCATATCCCTAATGTCATGATGAAAAACATTAAAAATATAGATTTTTATTCCTCATTTACATGATGAAAATGAAGAACATAGTACCTAGTATTCGTTGAAAAATGTCATTTCCAAAAAATAGTTATGATTATTTTCTTCCAGTAAGTGTTAATCAATTTAAAGAGAATTATGTTATATCTATTGTTATTAAGACTTTTAAAGAATATAATTATGGATTTGAAGAGTATGTTATTATTTATTGACATGGGAATTTTTATACTACAAATAATGATTATTTTAATATTTTCACACATTATCCAACCATATGCATATTTGAGTTCATAATGGGTTTATTTTATGAAATGGTATAAATGGTGATAATGATAGATTCATTAGAGAATCCATTTTATATATAGTCAAAAATATAAAATAATCTCATAAATAATAGTAGAATATAAAATAATATTTTATGGTTTTATAATGAACAATATTCCCTACATAATTAATAATTTTAAGAATATTGATGATATGAAAAATTGTACTTTTAAAGCCTTTAAAACTAATATTATTTCATTTGAATAATATAATAATACACCATTGATGTCAAGACAAATCAATTCTAAATATATTACTTAAAGTCAATGGATGTAGAAAATTAATTACTAAAGAAAAATAATACACATAAAGATCATTATGGGATGTTAATGAAATTTTGGGAAGAAATATTATACTTGGTTAATGATGAGAAAATTATATTTACCATTAATTATCATGAGATCTATTCCAAACTGTGATATTTTAAAATGACACAATCTGGATCTTCCCATGATAATCAGAGATGATTTTCATCCCTAATAGTACATTATGGTAGTCTTTATACCAAAATATGTTATATTATATTCAATAGGGGTATAAAAGTTTACACTTTTCAATTTTATTATGTATTCTACCATTAATTAAAACTTTGGTGTACAATATGAGATGTTATATGTAGCACTGAACTAAAATGTAAAATGTAAAAATCCCATATTATATAATATTATAATAAAAATTATAATAACTATCAAGATTAATAATAGAAATATTAAATGTAAAATAATAAAACTAATAAAACCCAATGAAAATAAAAACATGACATTGTTGAAATTACAATAATCTCAATATTATATATAGATTATACCGCTGGTGATAATTATATAAATAGTATAACCAATTTTGAAATATGATATATATTATTGAGAAAATGATGAGTGATTTTATATTTGTAATTAAGGCATTTTACTATATTGTAATATGATCATTCTATGTATAGTCTTTTACAAAAAGACAATTGGACAAATAACCACATGATATATAGTCAGTTGATATATAACTTTTTGGAAAACATATATGTCTTTGTTATATTAATTACATATGAATGTAATAAGTAATATCTAAATATAACTACCATAATATTAGTATTCTAAATATTTCTTGATTGAAATGAATAGATAATAATTAATTTGAAATGTAAATTATGAAATATATGTTTTAATTGTTTTCATATTATTATTACTATCAAAAAATTTATATTTTAATAATATTTATTTATAATGTAAAATTAAATATTTCAATACCAATGGATTATTATGATTTATTGATATAAATATTTTTATTTATTTTTATTAGGGTGTGATTTAAATAAATTAATATTAAAAAGAGACAATTCTTAATAAATTTTTTTTTCTAAGTGATATATATTATATCTAAATAAATTTAATTTCAACCATGTAATTGATTAATCAAAATATTTAATGATTCAATGAATGAAGATATTGATTAATATAAATGAAATAAGTAATCAGTATGAAATAATAATCAGAACAATCAATATTAAAAGTTTATTTTCCCATAAAATTAGTTTTTAATATATAATTTATTTATTGTTATAAAAGATATATTTACATTTCTAAAAAATTAAATCGATTAATGGGAGTAAAAAATTCAGATAAAAATAATAATTATATTAGATGTGTCATATTAAATTTTTACTAAAAATAATTACTAGAAAAATTAATTAGACATGGTAAAAAATAAAAATTAAGCATTTATTAAATATTTTGTACGTAAATGACATTTATACATTATACATATAGATTGTTATGGTTGACAGTTACACGTACATCTTTATATAGTATTTCCTTACATATTATACCTCACATTAATGTGATTCCATGTTCACAACTCACCAAACTATGATTTGTAAACAAGTGTCCAACATTTTTTCATATATATGGATTCCCCCCAAAAATTATATCCATTAGTAAACTCTTTTATCTATATAGATTTTTAATCTAATATATTATTAAATTAATATTTTAATATTTTGATCATAATAAAAATAACATCAATCGTCATTCTGAAGGAAACCACTCTGATAAGAATTTATTCCCTTTATGTAGTTATATTTTTATTCAACATGAGTAATATATAAGTAAAAACACTTTATTATTCATTATAACAACATCATTTTGATTGATCAAATTCATCAAACTACATGAATGATATTTTATCAACACCATAATTTTTACCTAGAATGAGTATCAATATATTATCACTTGTAGGATAAGATATAAAATAAAAACTTATTTAATTTATTTTATTATAGAAGTGATAAAGAGAAAAGAATGACCATTACATTGTATGTATATTTTAATGGTAAATTTACCCAAAATATTCTCATAAAAATTACTATTCTAATGAACTATACCGATTTTATGATAAAAAATATTATAGTTGTCTATTAAAATTATAATATATTTACTCTACTATCCTATCTAATCTAGAAGATTTGAACATGAAATTGGGGAAATTGGATGGATATAAAAATAATTTAACATGTATGAAACAATTAAAATAATGAGAACCTGATGTTGAAAATAATATTTCCTTATATATTGTAAATATTATTAAAAAAATACAATTGATAATGTTATATAGTAGTACTTATTAACTATTTTCATAAATAATAATTATGGTGGTTTATTTAATATAGTAGCATAAATAACTTTTGTAAAATAATTAATTAATGTTGAATTTTACTTTTCCAATTTATATTTGAGATCAATATTGTCTCAATATAATCCAAATTGGGTGAAATTTAATCCTATTGTTATTATACCCCCATCAAATTTAAATATCAGGTTTATTTTTTCGTATTTATATGGATTCACTACATGTACCCTACCATGATTTTATATTTCCACCAAAATGATGTTTGTAAGTGGAACCCTCTTTATGTATTACACTTCATCAGGATCCCATTTGGTTCATATTCATGAAATTAAGGTATAAAATTAAATATACCTAATTAAATAATTAATTAAAAACATTTAACAGTGACTCAATTTTTTTTAAAAAAAAGTAATTATTTAATTTTTTATATTAAATCATTATCTAAATGTTTTCTTAGGTTTTATTTATGAATAAGACATTCATATTTTCATTACTATATATATTTTTAAAATTTATAATTATATTAAGAAAAATATTTTATAGGTAAAAGTTTTAACGTTTTTTATCCAAATGTTGATAATATTATTATTTATTTTATAAGAAAAATTATAATAGATTTAGAAATTGTTTTTTATCATTGTTAATATGCATTAAACAACCTTATGGTTCAAAGGGGATGTGTTCGAACCGAAACATCCAAAATATTATTGATGATAATATATTTTCATGTCTTGTGTTGATTATTTTGAAACTAATACCATTCATATTGTTTGAATATTATATTATTGAATTAAGGTACGATTTCATGTAGAAAAAATATATCTCATATTCATTATGTGAAAATTGAGACTAAAATTAAGAGGACTGTAAATTCATTACGTGATATATTATATCTCATGAGATTAAATGTATGTGTATATGGATTTTTCAAAATATATATTTATTATTATAAAATGGAGTTATCCAACTCCACTATATTATATGTCTCTATACACTATGTGATTATTTTCATAGCTAAAAATTTGACATAAGAAATGATTTTCTATGCATATTTTTATGCCACATTCCTATTTCAATTTTCATTGATCATGATTATTGTCTTGTATCTCCATACTCATATAACTCTTACAAAATTTCATCGAAAAAATCTTTTGTTATAATTAATTATTTTTTATCCATGTTCTTCTAGTTATGAGTTTCTTATATTAAGTTTGTAAGTATTTTTATGTTCTCATTCCCACTTTTTTATAATATGTTTTCTTCTAATCATCAATTTAGTTCCCTTGAGTTAAACCATTGTGATGGCATATTGTCACACTTTTATATGATTTCATTCCATATGATATCAATAAGTGTATAAAAAGTTATGTGATTAGATGGTATTAATGTGTGTTTTAGATATAGTAAAATGTTTACAGCATATTAAAATAATTAATTTATAAGTCTATTCTACAAGGATAGTAAATCTACATGTTCTATAATGTAGATTATTTTTAGAAATATTATATATCAATGAAAATTGATTTTTTTTTATTTGTATGTAAGGTATTAGTTTTCTCTAATATTGAATAAGGATTTCTCAAAATATTGTAGTCAAATTATGACTTTTATGAGGTTCAAATTTAAAAATACCAATGGTGAACCATAACTGTTTGTTGTAATTTATATAAAAGGGATAAAATTTAAACCTAAAAAGTAATAATAAATAATTATGTCGAATTATTTTAGAAAATATTTGGATATTATATTCCTTATCATATAACTACATTCTTTGGTTTTTATTTTTAATACTAATAATAATATTTTATTGTATACTAATTGTCTATAAAAAATATGATCAGAGTAAACTAATAGTTTGATAGATATTGAAATGATTATCCCAATCAAAAACAAAATTTTATGGGATATGTAGTGATAAATATTATGGTGATTCTCATACAATGTTTTAATCATATAAACAAAAAACCAACAATGAAAGAAAATCAAAAATTCCCCACGGGATATCTCTCTATCAAGTCCCTTATGAGGAAATGAAAATCATCTATTAGATTGTATTATTCCCAATAAATTATTAGTAATGAATCAACACATTTATTCTCCATTTATTTGAAAATTAAATATTTTTCTAAATTTTTATCATTTAAATGGTAATAATTCTCAATATTAAATTCTAAATAAAAAGACAAAGAAAAATATTTAGTAATAAACCACATGGATTACAATTCATTCAATGTAACACCTTGGTTTTATATATGAAAAAGAAAGCATGAAAAATTGTTACATTAGTGTCTTTAAATATTTTTTCCAAAATTAATTAAATATAAGTTAGAAAAGTATATTGGATGAAATTTTTTGATGTTCCTTAAAGGTTTATATTCATATTAGGGACTCACATATTTAATGTTGTTTTATGGAATAGAATTAGAAATTATATTTTCACAGGGAATGGAATTGTAAAATATATATACTAATTAAGTCTCATGTTTAAAACTGAAAATGATGTGTGAAGAAGCATGTTAAAATTTCCTCATTGAAATAAATACGTCTTTAAAATTTTGATATTAATTCCATCTAGAACATTATTTTTGAAAATATAATTAAAGGACACAAATTGAAATTGCTACAAATTAATCTCACCAAAATAAACTACCCAAAATCCAATTATATGATTTTATAGAATTTATTTATTATAACTACAAAATGATTAATGAAATTATTTATTCTATTAATTAATATAAAAATAATCACAATAAATGGGAAAATGGAAAGCAAATAAATACCATGTTTCTTAAGGGGTTCATGAACGGTATATTTTGAATGGTATATTAATTTTCCACTCAATAACTAAAATATAATTTTTTTTATAATTTGACATATTCATTCAGTATTTTATTATTTTATAAAAACACTAGATCACCACCCCAATTTCTATACTTTTAATTATATGTGTAAAATACTGATGGTATCACGATTTTATACCTAGTATTCACCCCTTCATTGGTTTATTCTTTTTGAAATGAGATTCCTCAAAATCTAGTTACACTTTTGTTAGTCAAATTTTATTTCATTTAGGATATGGATTAGATGCCTATATATATAACAGATCAATTAGTGGGATGGAAAATCATATTTCAAATCCTAAATCATCCTTTAATAATTTTTTAATGTGAGGTTACCAAAACACTAAATATATAAATATTATTTATTATTTATTCAATATTCCATAAATATCATAACGATACAATCCCTAGAACAATAATGATTTTTTCATTAAATACATTTTATTTTATTATTTTATTTTGAAAAATATATTAAATATCTTCAAAATTGTTATTCTCATATTTTAAACTTTTTATTCATACCCTACATAACACCATTCATTATTATCTGTGGAATGTAATCAGTTTAAAGATTGATCATAGATTCTCAGTAATAGATAAAATAGTAGCTATTAGAAAATTATTAAATCCAATAATTACATTAGAATAAGGGTTTGAAAATATGATCATAAAATATATAAATCATATCCATAAATCCATTGAACATAATCATGTAATATGAATTTTTTGGATCATAATATTATTTAATTTTTAATTAAATTACCAGATTAATGAATTCATATAATAATATTAATAATGTAACGTAAAAAGTGTCATAAAATGTGTAGAATATTCAAAATAATAGAAAAATTATTTCAATATTACCCATAAATATATTCATACCATGTTATACTTGGCCTATACACCTATATGAATTTTATGTTTTCAGATAACTATACGTGTATCCTCTTTGGTATTTGGAAAATAACCTCTCTTTCCTTTGACATAATTAAAAATTTATCATTAAGAAATGTATTAGAGGGATATAAAAAATACACACATCAAATTATTTTTATCCATTCATTTTTATTTCACATGGACATCAAAACATTTATAATTTCATCATAACATAACCCATGGTAAAGAAAAGGCTCTTTGTAAGTATTTCATCATCAAAATCATCACCAATCCAAAAAATTAATTAATATCATATCATTGTATAATCTCCCAATAGAATAATAAGTTACATTGAAATTTCTTCCTAGATGAAAATAATTTTTAATAGTCTCTAGATAATTTCTTAAAGAATTTTACAATTTACAATTTTAAATCACTTATTTAAAGTAAAAAAATTTCCATAATTTTAAGAAATTTTAAAAAAAAACATTGGAATTAACTTTGCTATCTTTTAATGGAAAAATAATTAGAATGATGAGTTATTATTGTGCTAAAATAAATTCAATTATAAAACTAAAAAATTAATTTCGTAAAAATATATGTTAAAAAATAATTAATTTTAAAATAGAAAAATTTTATCTTTGAATATATTTTATTGAATTTCAGACATGGATAAAAATAAAATTAATCAATCCATTTATATTATCAATAACATAATAGGGCCAATTTTAAATAAATAACTACATTAATGAGAAATATTATCGTATAAAGAGAAATAGAAAGATAGTTTCCCTAAAAAACATTATATTAGACTTGTGAGTTCATAAGGAGAGGAAAATGAAATGAAAACACTTAATTTCATAAATTTTTAGAGGATAATAAAATAAAAAAATGTTTTCTATATAGATCATATAATTTCATCATCTTAAATTAATGTATAAACAATCTCGGTAAAAATTCAGGTTGTAACATAAAATTATTACCTCGGGATTGACCTTCTAAATAAGTTATGTTAAACATTTTTATGATAAATTTAAATTTATTTCAATGAAATAACTAAATCATATTCATAAATGAAACAAAATATATGTGTTACTTATAAAATAGTGTCACGTAATTTTTAATAAATTATCATTAAATTTAATAATTCAAATGTTATTTGCTTCTTTTTTCATGTATTTTTTTAATCAACAATTATATAACATGCATATTGAAAGTGGTTAAATAATATATGAATTGAAAATAATTATATAAATATCATTTATACTCAATATATAAAACTATATACCCATCTATAAAAGAAATATATTTAAAACTGAATTACACATTTCATTTAGATATTTGTCTATACTGATGGATGAGTGTCATAATCATTATTTATGTAAAATAAATAAAAATAGATAAATACTAATTTTTTATTTTATGATAATTATAATATAAAATACAAATAAATACTTAATAAATAAATCATTATTTCAACTAATTTTAGGCGGTGATAGGAAATCAATCATATATCAATGTAGAGGGGATAGTCCACACATAAACAGAAGATATTTTTTAATTTAAAATTTATAGGAATTGAGGGGGATAATGATTTTCCCATAAACATAATAAAATTTAATTATATTTATGAAACCAAATTTATTATATTAGTATTTATAAAATATATTTAAATTAAGTAGAAAAACATCTAATCATTAAAAGATTCTACTTAGATGATTACCTCTTAATTGAAATACATCTGTTATTGTGCACATTTTTACATCGTGTAATGGTATTGGTAGAATAAAATATGGTTAATAATTATTGGAAATATTTTTTTAGATTTATTTTGTAGGCCTTGGATGATAAGAAGGGCTCAACTGTTGTAAATAATTGAGGAAAATTGGTTTCCTTTTTAGTGAGGGGTGGGAAACAAATAAAATTATGTTAAAAACATAAATAATATATAGTCATTTTACTATTATAGGGTCTTTAAATATTAAAATCATCAAACATAAGATAATATAAAATCTAATAATTTTAATCCAAATAGATTAAATTAGTTTATGTGGAAATTTTAACATTATGTCTTTGTAAAACCCATGGAGTAAGCATTTTTACATATAATTATGGTTCAGAAACATTCCTATCTCTACCAGTAATTATAAAAAATATATATTTTTACTCTCTAAAAAAATATAAATCCAGATTACCTGTTTTAAATAAATTTTATAAAATTTAGTTCCATCAAGTGTCAAAAAATATCAATAATATAAGTGAAAAAAAGAATTTTTTGAGTAATTTTTTTATCTTAAGACTATGTTTTAATGATTATATTCCAAGAAATATCTATTATATTAATTTTAAATACATTAAATTTAGTATGTAATATATTAATTCCCAATCATCATTAATTAATATTTATTTTTATTTTCATAACATAATATCACATTTACTGTATAAATATAGATTTCTAGATATTAAATAATTTTACATTCAAATGATTGTATTGTTATTCTAACCATTTGATAAATAATGAATGAATGGTTTCTCTTTTAGTAAAAATAGAAATTTTAACCATCACATTTTAATAGTCCTCACAATTTTTTATTTTATAAAAAATCATCACGCATATTGTAATACATTAATGTTTTTCCAAAAGTTATTTAAATCAAGAAATGATTTTTTAAAATTTAGTGATTATTTATTTTGAATTAACACATATATTTTAAATATTTATTAAATGTCAACATATATTTAAAATTTTTAAAATCTATATCATTCATCAATATCACATGTATTCGTAAATATTTCCATAATCATGTATGGTTCATTTTGACTCGAGGATTCATGTAAATATTGACATTGATACAAAAAATTATTTTAAAAATAATACAAAAAAATTCATGGGGTATCATATTATATCCCATTAGAATTAATTTATTCCATTAAATTACATAACTATGTTGAAAAAAATGAGTACTTTTCCTCTTAATCGTGTCCTTCGGTAACCAATTATCATCCGCAATCTTTTGATTCCTCCATAGCCAATTAACTATTTAGGTTGTCATGGTCACTAAAACTTTATATCCATGATATAATATTTCCAAAAAAAATTATTACATAGATCATTAACTAGGGATACAAACATAGAGTTTAGTATATGAAATATAATAGTTGTGTACTTCCCTAAAAACTGTTATATGGAAAAGATCATCAACTTGAGGGAGATTTTCTATAAGAACCAAGACATAACCTACCATCCATACTTGATAAATAATCTCAAAATTTCTAATACATATTGCTCTCAACCTTCCTTATATTCAAATAGAATAACCTTTTATGATGAAAAAATTATAATAATATCATATAACTAACAACAAATTAAATATCTCTTTGATGATTTTCTATATAACTTTTTTGATATCTCTGAGTAGACTTAATATGCTGATGAATGGATATGACCCTCTATAACATTTAAAAATTCAACTCAGGTCACAATTACATTCATTCAATAATATCATCATATAATGTGGTATTTTCATATATATTTCTATATAAGTATTAATAAAATACCATGATATTTCTATATTTTATGTTATTATTAGAAGATAAAATAAAAAGATGAACATGATTATCTCAGAATGAATTGAAATATATAAAAAATGTAATGAACTGAACCAAATTTCCCTCAAACGTGGCACCCAACCAGATTAATAACATACCCTAAGGGGGTTTCCTATTCGCATGGGCTGGAAAGAGGCTCCCAGGAATCGAATGGATAATTAGAGTGAATTATTTCAACCAACATGGAAATCCACATGATATATATATATATGTATATAATGATGGAAATAAATAGCAGAAGACTAACGAATATATATACCATACCAGTGATAAATTCCACATAAACAAACAATTGGAATGTAGTAAAATACTCCAAATCACAACTACAATTAAAAAGGACTAAAACTAACAACTACTCCATTCGATGATGTGGAATAACTCCCATCATCTCACCATCAACTATCCAACGCAGCTGACATGAATCCTCACTACCTCACTATAGAACTTTGGCTTTCCTACATTTGAAGAAATACATTGATCTTTTTACTATCAAATATTTCTATAATGTGAGTCCTTACATTCCCAATAGCATCCCATGTACGCATCCAACGAAAAGTCTCCGTATAACATATATTTTATGATTATGTTAAATAAAACATGTCCTGATATGTAGTAAGGTTGTTATTATAAAAAACATTGTAAATGCATACCTTTTTCCACAATTTAATCAAATGCATGTATAACATGCATATCTTGGATAACTTAGAAATCCATGAAGTATAATTCAAAAAGAGCTACATGGGATTCAGTACAAAGGATCATTGTAGGTTAGACTAGAAGACTAATCACACCACAATAAATAATGTGCATAATCTAGTTCTTAAAACACATTACTGGGAAGACGAGGAATACCCCATGATTAAACCCTCCTAACAGTGTCTATTTATGTACCCCAGAAAAATGAGCCTAGGAGACAGAGGGAATACCCATTATTAATCCACTTTATAAACACAAAATATAGTCGATATCCTTAAGCTAAACCTTCCATCAAAGTCCCTATGGTAACACATGTTCTCATCTTCACAAAAACATTCAATGATTCAAAAGTACCCATTTGATTTTCATTTTTCAATGACATTGAAAAACCATTTCTCTTTAAAAAAAATCAATATACTCTAATAGTCATACTATTTTGATAAATCAATTTATAATGTAAGAGTATTTGGGTTTATTATTATTAGATTGAGACATAACTTGCCACCTAAAATCTTGGGTCACACATGTCCACAATGTGATCCAATAATAATGAAGACCATCAACACCATCATAGACCCTAGAAGATAATACATATACCATGTTATTGATTTAATTAGAAAAAATTGTCTTCATAGAGATAATGAATCCACAGACATTAAGAACTATGTACCAATGCACCATGACCAATAAGGAACAACCTCCAGAAAGAAATCATGAAATGGATATCAAATCAAGACAATAGGAAACAAAAACATAGAAAAATGCATATGATAATGAATGCTAACTATTCTACCATGATCAATAGTAATGAAGAAGCATAATGATTTCTCACGCATAAAGATGCACCATAGTTTCAATGGAGATCGAGTGACGATCAAATCGAAATAAAAGGAGAAGAGTCTCTCAAAAAAGAATTGGGAATTACCTTTGGATGGGGGAAAAGAAGATTCAATGAATGAACTAAACCAAAATAGATATAAGAATATTTTATAGACTATCTATGGGCCATTTCACGATGTGTAATACAATTAGACACCTTGAAATCAATGGTGTATAAGTACACTTAAAAATCTATCACCTCTCATTAAAAATCCATTGTTAAATAATTCAATTTGTGAAACCACGCATAAAAAGTTATTTACTTTGAAAATTTGAATCCACATTTAATTCTCGTACCCAATAACTATTACATCGTCTATTACCTAGTTACATGGTGTGTAATCCTCCTTCAAAATGTAGAATATACTGGTTATGGCCGAATATCTGAAGACTATTTTACTTCACCATTACAGATATCCTCCAAACCTCAATGGATGGGAAACCCTCGATGAGATTAATGGAGTACCTCATAAAATGGTAATGGTATGTTTTTTACACCACACCAAATTTATTTTCAATCCTTATGATGTAATGTGGAAGATTTAATACATAAACCGTGTCCCCATTTCTCCTTCATTAAGGAATCACATTCCCAAGTATCAAAGGAATACGATTTGTGTTTCCATTATACTCTAACCATATGTGTCAACATCATATATAAATATCTAAAAATCCACTTGTAGTATACTATAAAACCACATAATCATCATATCCTAGAGACATTATGCGGTTCCTCCCATGAAAAAACATACCTATCCTTCTCTAGATCAATATAAAATCCATGTTTGGAAATTATTATCCCCAGGAACTTTACTTCCTGAATCCGAAAACCACATGCTTAATAAGTTACTAAAAATAGAAACTTCTCAATATTATCATTAACAAACACATATTTTTCTCATGCTCATGATCATACACTGAATAAACATAAAATACATCAAATAACACAAATAAAGGGTTAAGATATTGAGGGAATATAATATTCATCAAGAACAGAAAAACTATTTGAGAATTAGTCAGACCAATTGGCATCATAAGATAATGATATTGGCCATAACTCTTAATGAATTTGATTTTGGGAATATCATACTCTGGAATATGACATAGTGATAACCTAAATGAAGTTCAATTATTGAAAATAAATTTTATTCCTTAAACGGTTCAACCAAATCATCCACAAGAGAAAAAGGATATATTTTATTAACATTAACCCTATTAAACATCTAATAGTACACAAATATGGTAAGTAAACCATCTTATTTATTTGAAAAGAGAACCAGATATTTCCATGGATAAACACTAGTTAAAATGAAAACCCTTTTTTAAATGTTAATAAAACTGAATTGTGATCTCCTTCGACATTACAGGTTCTATATGATATAAATGTATCGATATTTTTTTATGTTTACCTTGCACTAGATCAACCATAAAAATTTCATTTATCCATGTAGGGTGAACTTGGAAATAATATAGAAAAATTTGTTGAAAACCTAAAATAATAACCGAAAGAAAACCAACATAATAATAGTATCTGACTCAAATGAAATAGCAACCAAAAAACACTTCAACTCTGGGTGGGGATATCCTGCAAAAACAGACCTCTGGTCCTACTCGCTGAGAAACACATGAGACCACCCATCGATAGTAATAAATTATACGTGGTGATGATGATAATCATCCACAACTATATTATCAACAATCCAATCTATATCTAGGATGACATAAAAAATATCCATATCAAGAATGATAAAATCCCAGAAAAACTCTATATCGGAAATCGTTAACGAACAAAAATTAAACTAAAACCCCAACCCTTTCCTCTTTCCAAGAGTTGTATATTACTAAATTTTAATGGAAATAAGATCCCATTATGTTGAATAATATCATCAAAACACGTAGATATGAATGACTAGGGGAAAATAGTGTCAGACAATGAAATTTATACTGAATATACAATAAGAATAATGCCTCTCATAATTGTTAGATCATCATTGAAAAACATTAAACATTCATCTACTACTTGTAAGTGCTTCACTCTAGAGGCATGTGGCTAGATCCCTATAGTCATTTAAGCTTCATACTGAATTGTAGTAGCCTTTGGAGTGGAATAACCTTGTCCATATTAATGTGTGGTCTTAGCCTGATAGAACCCATGTATGTGAGCAATGTGTCCACATGTAAGGATTGCCTTTGCATGAAAAGGAAAAAAATGTCTTCTGTGTCCTCATTATATGAAATGATTTCACGTCAAATGAGAATTTCTAGCTAGAATTGATTGTGTATAGGAGGATCACTAATGAGATCCACCTCCACCACATTTTTGATGATCTTTCCCAATTCCTTTCTACCCATGAATGCAACTAAAGCATTCACAATATAGATAATAAGAGGTGGTAAGGATGGCCATTAATTCCTTATTAATCAATTCTATAATATCTATTTTTACGATATTCACATATGTATAATGCTTCTACATAAACACCTATGATAAGATATCTGGTTGCAAACCCTACAGTTACATTTCTGCCATCATATGGCCATTCTTCAGTACAACCAGAGAAAAATAATCAAGGTCAACAAATTTCTCAGTGTATGGAGACACCAAACTCTCTCCCTATTGGAAACAAATAACTCAAGGGTCATTTCCAGTATTAGGTACTATTGATAAAAATTTGAGAAGAAAATTGTTTTAAAATCCTTCCAATCCAAATCTGCACGTTTTTCTTTCTGGACCACAGAATCCCACCATCGCTGGTGGAACCCCTCGAGTCAGAAAACTACACACAATACCCTTATATTCATAGGTTTCTCCATGAAATACTTGATTTTATTAATCCTATAAAGCCATTGTTCCACCTCTTGTACTTCAGTCATTCCCTTAAAAATGGAGGCTTCATGTCTATGAATTTATGTGATCGATTTTTCTCTCTTATAACTCATGGTTATTCCTCAAAAACTGTCTTCTATACTCATGGTTCATCCTCATAAACAACATGGAATTACCTTATGGTAGGCTCGATGATATTCTAATCTATATGTCAATTCCCTTATGGAGAATCAATGGTATATTCCTAAGTAACATGTAGATGACGTCTAAGAGGCATAACACTGCTCCTCAAAACATATGAATTATTATACTATAGAAAATATATTAGTTCATAATAGAAAACTCATATTCCAAAACTGAGATTAAAAAAAAAACCAACTCAAGAAACACACATCCCAACATCCCATGGAGTCTTGATTCTCTCCATTACAATAGATAAATATACACATATTTCAAAATATCATTCTAGTCCCAAAAATCCAATATCTAGTATAATAGACATCCTAATTCAAGGAATCTTGATGACATACAACCTACCTCTAGTTCTAAACTGTAACAAACTAACTCGTGATTCCCTCAAACTGACACCCAGACTTATTTGTCACATGCCTGAAGGGAATTCTCAAACCCCATGGGCTAGCGACAAAGACCTGAGCATCAAACGACTAAAAAGAGCAAATTATTTCACCAAAACAGAAAAACCACACACAATATTTAAATGAAGAATGAAACAGCTAATGACTAACAAATATATATTCCATAACAGTGATAAATATAGCAGAAAGAAACAACTATGAACGTAGTCAAAAAATAAAAATAATAATTCCTACAACAATGTACTAAAACCTATAGCTAATTGATGTGATGGAACAGAAGAAATACCACTATCTCATTACTAGCTACCTATCTTAGCTGACACGAACCCACACCACCTCACTTTGGGGCCTTGCCTTTCCTTTCACAGGAAGATATACACTGGTCCATAAACCATCGAATAGGTGAAAATCTGTGAGATAATAGGCTTAGAAGGATCCCACCAAGGTGTTTTAAAAGAAGTCATTGTATAAAAATTCGTGTATGCATAATTTAAATAAAAAAAGGAATGATAAGAAGTATTGTAATGTTTGTAGAAGGCATGTTAATTATTTCCATTTTAAATAGTTTTAAATAAATGAACATATAAATTCCTATCACAGCTAACTCAAAATTCAATGAAGTATCAAATAGAAGCTTCCACACATGAATCAGTACCAAGTATGAATATAGGCTAGACTAACATTCTAATTTTACCTAAATAAGTAAAGTGTACTATATAGTTCCCATAAAACATGCCTATAAAGAGATAAATACCCCATGACTAAAGCCCTAGAAATTGTCTATATTCATCCCCTAGAACAACATACCTAGGATACAGAGGAATTCCCCATGATCAATCCTCTATATAATCATAAAACATATACAATGGCCTCAAGATAAACTGTCCACCTATTTATACAAGGTAACCCTTGGGATAATTTTAATAATTAATTTCAATGCATCAGACCATTTATATTTAAATTATCAAAGGCAGAGGAAATTCATTTCTCATTAAAATCCTTTTTCAAAACACATAAATATACACTCCATTTTGATAAATCATTTTGTAAATCAAGAGAAATTAGGTTTATTATCATTGGATAGAGGCAGAACCACCCACCTCAATGCTCGGGCTGCACATTCATATAATGAGATCTATAAACAATGAAATGAAACAACAAAAGAGGAGTCTTGAAAATTGAATCCATACACCATAGAATATTTTTCATATGAACGTAAAAGTGTTTTCGAATAATATGAAACCACACATATCATGAACCATAGGCCTCCACCCCATGATCACCAAGGAACTATTTCGAAAATAAGATCACATAATAGTTCTTAAATGAATATAAGAGTAATTTTCATCTTTGATCAACGAATATAGTTACTCACCCTATGGGTTATATCATTATAAATACAAATGAAGAATTGGTGAGTTTACTCATTTGGAGAGATACACCATAAATGCAATAGAGATTGTGTGTCAATAGTATCAGTTTATAAGGAGAGTAGTCTCTCAATAATTATTGGGAACAACCTTGGCTTTAGGAAGTGAATAGATAGAGAAATAACGAAACCATAACATCAGAAAAATTATTTGAAAAACTATTTATTGTTCTTTAAATAGCATGAAATACAGTTACTTATTTTGATATCTATCTCATATATCTACCCTAGTAAATATGGTTACACGGATTAAAAATATATTATTTAAATAATTCATGATGTGAAACTATGATTCATGATGTATAAATGTTCATAGTGTGAATCCCCTTTTAGGGATTGTACCCAGCAACAATTACATGAGGTGTAACCCATTTACAAGACAAATAATAATTCTTCAGCCTATAAAGAATATAGGATAACATTGAAATCCCAAGAAACCATTGACTTCACCATTATAAGTATCTTACCATTCTAAATGAAGGGGAAACCATGATGACGATAAGGGCATAACTTCTAAAATAGTAACGGGATGTTACAAACTCATAAATACCTCATCAAAGGTTGAGGAGCATCAGGAATCCCATTATAAGATTTTTTAGATACCTCTCCCATCATGAGGCATTTTCCTTGGGAATGTCGTAGGGCCAGATCCCATTGAATAAAAAACCATGTGATTTGGCCCCAAAGAAGATAACATCATGATCGTGGGTTAGACTAGGCCATTACAAATAATATCAGACGAGATGTAAATTTGATGTTCCAATGAAAATGATATTCTCTTATAGGGGTGGATTATGAAAATCCAAAATTCAAAGAAGAGGGGATGAAGAACCGCTTTATATGGTGATGTAGATACCTATCCCACCAGGAGGCATTTTCCTAGGGAATTTCTCTGGTACAGAGACCATGGAATGAAAAACTATGTAGGATAGGCCCAAAGTGGAAAAATTTCATGATCATGGGAATTACATAGACATTACAAAAATATCTTATTATATCATCTAGGGTACGGATGGTGAACTCATGCATTCCATCTATCTTTGGATGATGGATAAGAATAAAAAACATAAACCATATTTTTAGCATGATTAATAATAATATAGAACATCATGTTAAACCACATATCTTAATTAGATAGAATAAACTATGGTTATCTATGTATACATAAAACATCCTCAATTAATATTCTAGAAAGACTATAAAAAAATAAATCATCCCTACTAGAATATGTAATTTCATATATTTATAAGGTTTTAGACTACAACTCGAATCGATTAATTCCCACTAGATATATTGGGGAGTCATTCAATGAAATAAATATTGGTTTATTTGTATTTTTATAGAGGTATGGGTAATGGTTTCAACATAATCTCGGAATTATGAAACTAATAATTAAATAGATGGAATATCGAGCAATGCGATATACAAGAAAAAATATTTCATTTACTGTAATCTCACCATAAATTTTATGTAAGAATTATATACATCATCATCATTCAATCTAAATAGAAAATGTCTAGCTGCAATCATTATTTAATTTACCCATCTTAAATTTTAATATAACTAGGACATATAATCTATTCAATAACAGTTTCATTCATTCCTAATCATGCTTAAAGTTGAGAAAGTTTTTCACCTTTCTTGTAGCTCTACAACTTTCATCAGTGCACTTTTAATATTCTAATGGTAATATGGTTCAACATTAAGGTGACAAGGATACAATTTCTCCCCTTCCTTCATAATTTCTTTGTCTATCCTTTATAATTAAATAAATATTTCATATTTTTGGATCTTTATAGGTATGGTTGTGTGATTCTGTTGACTCAAATAATTATCCACCTTGTACTTCTCCACATTTTTCTATTGTCTGGAATATTAATTATTATTAGCCTGGTTCAACAATGTTTTATGATATATATATATATATTATTTCTATGTGAAATTATACATTAATATTGTATGTTATATATATATATATATTTATATCTGACATTTTTTCAAAATGAAAATTCTTCAATATATTCAATTATAAAATGACGAAATATAACTCAATGTCATGTGTTGTATAATTTTTCTCATGTTTCATTAATTCATAATAAGATGTAAAATTATCTCCTATTTTGTTATCATGTATCCCAATAAGGGTGCTTTTTGTTACCAAAATTTTGACTTCTGTATTTTGAAATATAGTTTCTCACTCTATATGATCTCTAGATAAATTAACAAGTTATATTCATGTTATTTATTTTTTATAGATGAATATTATAATCACATATATAAATAGAACCAAATATTAAATGAATTTAGAACTGAATGAATTGTTATTTATATCAATAAATACAGTTGGGGTTATTTGGACTCTCAAATTTAATCACAATTTATAACGTAGTGTCTAAACATTATTTAAATTTTTTTCTTGTATATTCACTTTTAATCTATAATTGATTGAATCCAAAAAAAAATTTAATCATGTAATATTATAATTCTACTCATAGTTTATCAAAAAAATAAATAAATGGTGTAATGGATGCTCATTCATGTTCATTATCATATTCTATTCTAGATAAATCATGAGGAGTTGAATTGATCTATATTTATTTTTATCTGAAAGTACTAGAACACCCCATAGTTATCCATTATTCCCTATGAATACCATACCATGATTATATACTATTTTATTCTATAATTAATTTAATATTAATTAGATATTTTATAATATTTCATTAAATATGATATATATCTAGGTATTAATATTTTTTAAATCCCAAATTCACAGTTATGAGGATGACTAGGAAAATTTTAAAATAATGAATCCACAACCACTAATACAATAGAAGTACCATTATTTATTAGTTCATATATAACTACTATTTATAAATTCCCTTTGTGAATATAAATTGATAATTATAAAATAGAATTAATTATAATTGGAATTTTATATTCATCCTTAGAAAATATCACTATTTTATTCAGAATATGTAATGATATATCTCCTACATGGAAATTTTCATGTTATCTACGTAGAGATATCCAATCCATTCAAAAAATTAAATCATATTCGATTAGATATTGAATTAGAAAAAATATATATAATGAAAACTGTGATATCATGATATTTCCCCTTATAACTAGGTATAAGTGGTTTCTGATATTGATCATTGTAATTAACCATTGGATTTGAGCACTAGTTTTTATAATTTGTGCACTCACTACATTTTCAACTTTGGATTGTTACTAGTGAATTATTGGAATGACGCTCTCAATTCACATCATTATGTAACCACATTCAATCACATCTAAGTTCATTTACTATAAGAAATTATTTTACACACATTAGTAATTTAATATTACCCTTAGGAAAATTTCTTATTTGATTATAATCACATTTTTTTAGTAAATTAAAATTCTTATTATTCCCTAAATTATTTTCTTATTAGAATATCATCTGAATCCAAACATTATAATCATATAATCACAATAATTTTAATAGCAGAAATAATATCTATTTATTACATGTGTGAAAATTTAAAATTTTATTCATTTCTAATAATGTTTCTAATGGATAACTAACTTTAGGGACATGATATTTGTAAACTGAAGAATATTTCAGTTTTACCATCTAATTAGATGATAATTCCTAAAGGATAGATCATATGTCTTGTATAATTATCTGCATATGTAATATCAAATTCATCTTCCATTTTCATTATCTAATTGAAATACTTTTCTAGTCTCAAATAATGAATATAGGGAAACTAAATTTTGGAAACTAAACTCCTCAATTCATCCAACTTCATAGATTAAATTTCATTATATTGACCACTATTATTGGTATGTTTCCACTAATGAGTTGAGAAACCTTCAGAAGGATTAACATCTAATATAGTTTTTTCTTACTCTGAATACTGGACGCTGGAAAAAATCATTTTTCTTGTAATGATACATTTCTTAGTAATTAGTGGATTAATGATCCCAGAAAATTCAACTGTGTATTACCTCATAGCAGAATCCAACATACACTGTCTTATCCTTCTCATGTTTTGTGTCTTAACTTGATTCTTTTCTTTAGAAATATACATTAGAATGGGGTTATAAATTTCCATTCCATCCCCCATAAAATTATATTTATTGGTAGGAAAATCGTTGTATTTATGTTTCACTTTAAATATTTACAAAATTCCAACTAGTTCAAGCCATTTATGAAAATAATATTCATAGGGTGAGAAATATAAATAATAATTATTAATGAAATAATATTGAAAAATCATTCAAATGATGTCTAAATCATGATAAATTATTTCAAATAATTAAATCATTATTTTAATCTAATATCACTATAGTGTACCAATGTTTTCATATATCATATCCTCTCATTAAATATAATTATTCGGAATAAATTTTTTAATTGAGTCATGCATAGCCCAAAAGAGTGTTTAATAAGGTGAATACTATTAGGAAAACTCATTCAGCATTACTTGTAAACAATTTAATACACTTTACACTAATTTATGAGTTGTTACCCTTAATTTCATTGATTACATAGTCACACCCACATTCCAGTATCCATACTAAGATATAATTTCAATAAAACCCATTCAATCCATACTTTACAACAGATTATGGATTTTATTCTATACATAGAATAAACAAAAAGGATTATAACAATTTTTTTCATTCCTAATATATAAAAATAAGAAATCCATTTTATTATAGAAATTGATGAATCCCATGTTTTACATAAAAAAATGTTACATCTTTTTATATTAATATAATATAAATATCAACCCAAATTCACACATTAGATAGCTAAAGTATTAGTGTATCTCTAGAATAGAATCATATTAATCTTATTTCAAGAATGATTATATATATCTCAAATAGTGATGTTATTACGTAGTACACTTCTTATTATTACGCATCATAAATCCATGCTTTTTAACCCAAGGAATGGAATGATCAGAAATAGTGAGATGAGACGCTAAATATGTGTAAAAATGGAAGATATTAGTTATTGATCATTTGGGATCATAACATAAATATAAGTCTATGATAAAATGAGATTAATATTTTAAAACAATACTATGTAATTCAATGATTATAATTACAATTTATGGATTTGGATGATTATATGGAAATAATTATATGATATTCACAGATCATAATCCCTTAAATTATATCACATTTAAAAGAAAATTTCATTGAGAATGGAATATTCATAATAATAAATATATTATGTCAAACCAATCCTCCAAAAAATTCATCATATATTAGGTTTGGTCTAACAACATGTGTACCTATTTCAGGCTTGGGATAACTACATGTGTTCTATCTTTTGGGTTTTGGATAACCTCTCAAGTACCCTTTCAGATCATAAAACATTTACTATTACCCACTTCATTATTGGTCAGTCACATACCCTCCAAACCCATAACCATATCTTATTTATTTATATTCTAAAATATCATAAAAAACATTTATCATTTTTCATATTGTGTATTGGGTGATTTAAAACCTTTTTCTATATGGGGAACGTGCGGTATGATCTGGAATTTCCCTCACCCCCCACTAGGATTTGATTAGTAAAATATAAACATTTTTATACATGGTTTATATTTGAGTGGTACAACAGGTTTGTACCAAAAAAATTATAAGGCCATATTATTTATAGTTAAGTAATATAGTTTCTATAGGTTTGAATTCACATTATTTATTTTCAATTGATCTTTTTTATTTATTGTTTTTTAAAATTAGATCATAACTCTTATATAAAAATCCAATATATTTTAATGTGTGAAAATCTACCATATATCCATTTTAATAAAAAATGAATCTTTTTAAATTAACAAAAATTATTCTCAGGAAATGTTTTCCAGACATTGGGAAAGATGTGGACTTATTTATAATCATTATAATACCCTATGAATAAGATATATTAATGTGGAATGAGGCCAAATAACTCAATAAGATATATTAAATAAATAAATACATTATTCTATTGAAAATATTAAAAACCAATAAAATTTGTATCTTGATTATAATATTCTATGACGGTATGAAATCAATAATTTCTTTATTAATAAGAAAAAGTTTTTTAATAGTGTGAAACGTTATACAATTGTTTGAAAATATTTTTTTTATACATAGAGATTCAAATTATTAACTAATGTTCATATGAATCTGAGATTTATGGAGTCTAGTAAAATATATATGAGAAACCACCCTAGTAAACTATCTCTTTAATCCTATTTTACACACACAAAAAAGTTCCCACTCGTTGGATGGATATACTAGGAACACATTTCATATATGTTTTATCAGAAAAACCAATTCATATAAGTTATATTTGGATCAGTATATCTTAAAAGATATATCATGCCCACCTATTATAATTTTTAATTACCATACAATTAATAAAACTAGTCATTATTTCCTAAATTTACTATAAAAACATTAAAATATCTATTTAACACATGAGAAATTCACATTGGTATATTGAAATACTTATTCCATTAAAAAATACCAAAACTAAAATACCATGTCAAAACAGAAATATATTTTTATTAATGAAAATATAGACTCATATGAAGGAATAAAAATATAAAATATCATTTCCAATGTACCAAAAACCCATTTACACAACATATTTTATTATTTAATATACCTTTACTATTTACAAAAAAAAATCATAAGGCACCTCCTAAAATTAATAAAAATATTCCTATTTTAAATTTCAATTATTTTATACAAGGCATAAAATGTAATTTAGAAATAATTTCTATCCATATGAATAATTAAATTATATTAATTAAAAATATATACATGGATTAAAGTATTTTAAAATTTTATCATTAAAACATTTAAAATGATGTTTTCGGTTAAAGTGTACTTTATATTGAGTTTAAATCGTCACATACATTCCCTATCATCATGAATAATGAACATATATTAATTATTATTCTCTTAATAAATTGTTTCATTTTTTTTAATTTTATATTATTTATTATCAAATTCGTTAAAATTACTTAAGAAATTAGGATAACTTTATTTTTTAAAGATATGTCACACATTTTTCCAGAATATTCATTGGGAATATGACTATGGTGCAGTAGGGAAATACTACATCATCTCCAAAATAATAATAATAATGGTAAAAATTCTTTCATTTTTTTACATTAATTATTCTGAATAAAAATCCTTCAATGATGGATATGAAATTTTAACTACATTATAGTCAAGGAGATAGTAAGTCATACTTATGCATGATTAATACTTTTATTATTCAAATATCATGATGGAATGATGTTATATATAGTATTATAATTATAGATTTATTATTAGATAATAAATATCTTAATATATCTTTAAATATACTTATATATTTCATCCATTTGTTATGGTCTTGAAAAATGTATCACAATGCTTCATGGAGGTGGTTGTCCACACAAGGAGAGGAACAATGTTATAATTTATAAATTGATGGAATAATAAGAATGTATATTATATAATAATTGTTTATAATTATAATTATTTAATTTATCTCATATATAATAAAAATCAATCATAATAAACATTAATGAGAGGCATGGATGGAAAAACACACATCCCATTATGGTGGTGGCAATCTATACATACTCACAAGCAATGCATTAATTTCCTATAGGTTGGGAAATCAGATGTGAATTGGGTGTCTAAAAATAATAATAAAACGTCAATAAAATGAATATAATGGTGTTATTATTCTATTATGGTTCAAAATTATTACAAGTAAGTAAAATAAGAAAAAAAATGAAAAATACCGCAAATGACTTGTATATTATACTCAGACTACCTCTTTATCTTACACCTTAATCCTCAAATGCAATTCCTTTTTGAGAGAAAAGGACATGTAGGATGTGGGGAGTATATGTTTTTCAATATTTTTGTAGTAATTTCATGAAATAGAGTTCTAACAAAGTATTAGGAAGATAATAGATAAAGTTCACATTTATAAGTGAGGGGATGGCCACCATTTGAAATAAATAATGTATTAAATAAATATAAATTATTGTTCCTGAAAAAAATGGATCCAAATTTAAATAAATATAAGATAAATATTATATGGTTTGAAATAGTCTCATCCAATAAAATTTTTAGAAGTTCACATTACATTTTTACTAATATATCATCAGTTTAACTCACCATTTAACCATTTCTAAATTATGATGATATTATTGTCTTTGTACTATTTAGGGGTTAATAAATCTACGATAAAATAAAAAATGTCATGTCAATGGACTATGTGTGATATTTTAATCATTATCCCAGTCACATGGAATAATATATATTTATTTTAAAATTTATTTCATAGAACAAAATACTGATTATTATCAAATATCATTATTGATTTTTTTTGCAAAATTAATTAGAAATCATATTGTAGGAATAAAAATAGTTGTTTAATTATATTATAAAACCATTCAACATTCCTAATATGTTATTTTAATCAATAATTTTTTTGGGACACTAAAACTAAACAAAAATATATAAATGTTTGTGTCTTTTAAATTATTTTCTATAATGTCTTACTATTTGATCAAGAATTGTGTTAGTGTTTCATATGAATATAACGTATTTTTATCATAAAAATAAAATAAAATAAATCTACCAGCATAAAAAGTAAATTTTAATTTAAAAAATATATTTACGTCCAAACATATGTTGAATTTATCCAACATATAAAAATATTAAATATATAAAAATAATGGGATTGAAATTATTTATATATATTTAGTTATAAGAATATAAATGTAATAATCAATTTTATGTTGCACAAAAGTACCACATTTTTGTTGTTTGGAATATCATGGAATAAATATAATAATATAGCTTAATAATTACCTTTTTGGTAGGAAAATTGAGCATTATGGAAAAAAAATTAGACATAATGTACTTAATTTACCCTTACCAAGAAAATAAAAATTTTCTATTATATCAATGATTGTTGACCAAAAATAAAAGTGGCCCATTTACTAAAATTAGAACTCAAAATTATAATTATAAAATATATTTTTTAAAAATTTAATTCACATAAGGGGAATAAAATATAAAAAAATAATCATATAAAATGTGAAGAAAAGTAGATTTCCAATAAAATGCATTTGGAATTAAAAAATTGGTTTTTTATAAATTCATGTATAAATATCTCTGTAATTTAAATAATTATTTTATTTATAAATAAACGTGTCTTATATAAATTTATGATAATATTATATCACTAAATAACAATATAATCGATTTGGAATGAAATTTTTGTCTAAATTATATTTATTATACTAGAAAATTAGTATTACTTTCATAATAATTAAATAGTAAATTTTAATTCAGTTTAAAAGATAAATATATTTCTTAATGTGGATAAATACATTCATAAATACCATTTTAATAGCTTGGTTATAAAAGCATCATTTTTGGTAATAAAATAACATGGGTTTTTTAATCTTGTTGTCCTATATTTTATTTCATATTGAAGATAATATACTTTATAAAGACCACGGTGTTACATTATCTCCCCAAATTAAAATTATATTCCAAAAATAATATTAAATTCTTAATATAATGTGTTTAGAACATTATTAAAATGAATTTATTGAGTTGAAAGAAAAAACATAGAATCGTGAAAGGAAAACATTTTCCATCTTTAAAACTACCATGGGTGGAAACCCACATCATAAAAACGGATAATGAAAATTACTTTTGGAATGCTTGAAAGGGATTAATTTTTGTTATCTAGAATAACAAATAATTAAGCTTTCAAATTAGAGTGCATTTTTTGTGTTGTGAATATATTTACATTGATGAAAATATTATTTCATAAATAATGATGGAGGGTGATAGAAAATATTAAACATTATAAAATGAATGAATGTGGAAATTAAAATAACAAAACATAGAAAATAAAACATGGTTTTTAAAATTCGTTAAATTCATTAGAAAATATTGTAATATGATAAAAATTGTATATTGAGATTCCATTCCAAATATTAATGAATTTTAGTACCATAAATTATAACATAAACATATATTGGGAATAATTGTTCAAGAACATGATCATAACATATTAAAACTATAAAATTCATATCCAAGATCATAATATAGAGTAATAAAATTATTATTTTTATGTCATAATACATGAATCATAATGTACTGGAATAATTTGATCCATGAGAAAATAACATTTGAATAAGAAATATATTCATTCCATAATCATTATAATAAAAATATCATATTTTAAGGCTATCCTCCAAGTCATCCATAACATTATAGGCTTTGGATAACTATCAATGTTCTAGAATTAGGCATGATATTACCTCTAGTGTAACCTATTTTGGGCTTGTTATATCCTCCTCTATACACTCATTTTTTGATCTAGGGATAACCTATCTGGTGATATATTTTTTGGGATTAAAAAAACCTCTAGTGTACCCATTTATCTCATATGGAATTAATCATTAACAAATTAATTGGATGGATATAAAATTTTTCTCACCAATCACATAGTAAAAATGAAACAAATTGTGAAAAATATAATACAACATTCATTACATCACAACCCATTGAAAATATATGGTTTCCATAAACCATTCATCATATAATATTCCAATGAAATGAAACGGTCTTCCTAATCCTTATATTATTTTTTCAAATCAATACTAATGAAAAAATTAATGTGTTGGATAATTATCTTGTCATTATAATATCAAACCATTAAATGAAATAATAAGGGGGTGGATTTTAGTATTATCCACAATACATATTTAGAAAATAATAATCAATGATATCTTAGATAGAAAAATATTTTTAACTATTTAATGTAACATTTAATGTGGTAAATAAAATTTCTACATTGAAATCATTTTTTTAAATCTAAAAATATAAAAAAAGATTTATAGAACATTATATTTTAATATAAAAGAGAAATGTTATATATTATTATTTAAATAATAGAGTTATTGGGATGGGGGAAATTTTCATTCTATTTATGTATTTGAAATATTGGATGCCTCTCACATTGTGGGTAGAAGGTCAAAAGTAAATCATTAGAAAAAATTAAAATAGACTACCTTTAATCCATATTAAAAAAATTATGGATGAAAAAAATTATGTAATCATGGTGCAATATTAAAAACTTTTTGGATGAAGAGATTTATTTTCAATTAAAACAAAATTTTGGACTCTTGATTATATAATTTGAGGGAATAAAACTAAATTATTTTCATGAGATAGAGACATAATAATAATAATATAAATTATTTTCATGAGAAATACATCATAATAGTTTTTCATCATAAAAATATTTGTAAAATCATATAAATAACATAATATTATAACCTAAAGAAATTTACCATTGTGGTATATTTTGAATCATTTTGCACATTAATAATGAAAAAATATATTTACATATATATACCATAATTTTTATGATATAATTCATAAAATAAATTATTTATTTTTATATTCACAACAAAAAAAATGGGTGGTAAACATTGCAGGTGTCCCACATAAATAAAAGTAAGATGACAATCTATTATCTCAAGTCACAACATTCTTTATAAACATTAAAAAATTCCTTTATAAAAAATATAAGTTTGTTATAAATATATTAATGAACCATACTCATACATATAATATATTATATTATTTACGTGAACCCTTCTATTACAATTTGGTAACAAATGGTTATTAAATCACAGTTCTTATTGATAACTGCATCCCCTTTCATGTATATTTTGGATGAATAGTTTTGGTCCATAAAACTTTATAATGATTAAATTATATATAGAAGGTTTATAGTGATATAAATGTCATATATATTTAATATATATATATATATCCAAAAAATGATAGATAGAAAAATTAACTAACTTATTCATGGAGGCTGTATGTAGTACACACACCAAAAGGTTGTTTTCATTTTATGACATAATGGGGAGACATAAACGTATATGATAATTATTATATGAATAATAATTTTCATATGATATATATCATATATATTAAATAAATATATCCTTATTAACATCCATTTATAAATATATGAAATACTTATCACATCACTTCGTCGAGGCGGCAGTCCACATATGCACAAAAGAAACAAGATATTTTTTAAATATATTTGATGTAATAATGTATATTTCATATAATAATTTAATAAATATAATTTCGAAACATATATCATATATATACTAAAATCCATAATTATATAAATCAATGAATGGTGTTGGGGAAAAAATTACATGGGTTCATGTAGTTGTAGTATGTAATACAAATTATTAATAGTATTGTGTCTCATTTTAGGGTGGGATAGGTTGATATATGTTATTACATTAACATAATAATAAGAAATTATATTAGGTAAACTATTGTCATTATTTAATCATATTTGGATAATAATTCATGTTGTTGGATGATTAAAAAACAGATAACTCATGGTCTATTACTATACCACTTAATTAGGGAACCTCTTTAGGTTTATAACTAAAAAAATACAAGTTTTCTTATCATAAAATTAGTTTATTCTAAGAAGTTTTTATGAAATTAATGAATATATTTTGTTATATATTGTATTAATGGAATTGAAGTGTATAGAGAAGATGATAGGGGGTCCCTTTTATAATTTATGTGAGTTTAATACTTGTAAATTTAAAATGTTTTACAATAAGTCCACATTCTATTCATGGAAAACATGATAATTAATGAATAATCACAGAAACATAGATGATATCTTGTCTGAATGTTCACATAGAATTATAATTAGAGAATTTTTTAGTTCATTTACCCCCAGTCATTTTAGTTAATCTCTAGGAAAACATGTTCTATCCTTAACTTAAATAATTAATTATTATTGATTATGATATTACTTATGAATAAAATTTATTTTATAAATCTAGGTGAATTTAATTTTAAATTAAACCCACAATCAATAATAAAAATTGGTTTTCCAAATAAAAATTATTCATTGGTATAAAATGTTTTCATATCAAAATTAAAGATAAAATATATTAAAATGTACAAATTTGGCCCAATAAATACATTATTGAACTATTTTTTCTTTTAAAATTATTTTAGGAAAATTTATTAGTTTTTTGAAAATATTTTTAATAATGGATATTTTTAAAAAAAATCATTGTGTTTCAATATTCATAGAAAAAACATTCATTTGAGAAAACAATAAAAAATTAAATCCAATATTATTTTTACATGTTAATTAAAAATGATATTAGTTTTTTCAAATATATTTTCTAATTGTTTATAAATTATTTCTGTAAAATTTGATAAAACTATTTTTTGGGAAAAACACATTTAAATCGTAATACTATATTTATTCTCATAACATCACAGCAAGAAATATTAGGCGAATCATAAAATATTTTAATGAATATATATAATATAAATATCCATAAAATAAATTACTAACATAGATTAATTAACATTATGAATATTTAAACCTCTTGCATTCATAAAATTAGTTTAGAAGAAAAAAATTCTTTTATATTAAATTAATTTTAATTTTCATTTAAAGTCAACTTATATCTAATGATTTTATTTCATTAGTTTCTAAATCAAATTATTTTCATTATTCAGTTATTATTAAAAATTCCCATCAATTTATTGGTGAGTTTATAATGGTATAATACAATATGGTTCGTTAAAGTATGGTGTTGAGTGCGAAGCACGCTATTGACGAAATTGAATTTATTTGAGAAAAAATTCATAAATTCACTAGGTGTTTCAAAAAAATCCCTTCGGGTAAATAAAATACCATTACTAATTTATAATACCATTATCTTTAAATATCTATATATATCAATTGATTTATTTTTTTTATCAATTAATTAAATTTACAATAACATTTCGTAGAAAAATTACAACAATTCTTTATAAAACACAAATTATTGATGTTATATATAACCATTATCAAATTATAAAATATAATTTGTACCTCTAATGTTGTATATAATTGTTATCTAATACAAATTATTTCATGAACGAAACTAGATACAAATGTTCTTTGATACCTGAGCTAAATATATCATAGCTTGAAGTGATTTTCCAATCCCTAATGGTTGTATACCATCACCTATAATCAGAAAATATCAAATAGGGATTGATTTCATACCTATTAATGTGGATGATAAATTTTAAAACTATCCAAGATAAATAATCTAAAAATAGATGTACAAGAATCACACTAATAAAAAATAAATAGAGATATTGAAAAACATACCAAAGGAAAAAATAAATGTCAACCAGACAATAATATCAAATATAGACCATGTGTAACATGTTTAAAATAACTCCTACAGTCACCATCATCATTCAATTATCCCATGGATGAAGAACTTCCACCACCTCTATATTGAAATTTCTAGTTTCTCATAAATTGAACAAAAAAATCTACAAATTTCTTAAGGAAAAATTATCATGGGTTCATGAAATACAATGATGTTCTCACAAAGTTCTCCATAATAAATAATATATAAATTTACCATTTATGATATATGTTATAATAAAACCGTGCATGGCTTTATATTGTCATATTTTTATATAATATTTTTTTATAATAACAAACATTGAAGGCATACCTAACGACATTCAATGATGATTAAATGAACATTAAATATTTCTATGAAAATAAATTTAAAACAATCATTAGAATTTATAATTATGTAAAAAAATCATTGAAATGAACCATGTAAAAAATCCCCATGAATGGTCAGTTTTCAGGTAATAGCATCCTCACACTTCTAAACAATAATCATAGATCGAGATTTGGGTTCACACAATTATACACCCGAATAGTGGAGCTCATTATGGGATATATTTAACAAATTAATGTAACCAATAATTGTAACTTATGTCATAGTTTTGTAGTAAGATTATTCATCTTCAATCCTTTTCTATGAAATCTTGGTCTAATCATGCTTGTCCAAGTTACCTAAAACTACCCTACCTAAAATCTTCTTTAAAAATAAATCAATCGTACACAGTAAGACAAGTCAATTCAAATGAATTCAAATAAAAAAATTTCATTTTTTCAACATTCCGTTCTCATTAAAAAAGGTTCCCATCAATTCATTCCATTTTAATTAAAATTTGACATTAATTCATTTTTCCCATGTTTTAACAGCCAAAATAATTTCTAATATCTGTTTCATATTTATTCTATCATTTTTTCCAAAGTACACCCCACACATCAATAACATTAAAATAGTGGATTCTCATTAATTTCCATGAATTTTAAAATATCACTCAAAATCCTTTCAAATCATGTTTTTAGAGTCAATTAAAAAAATTTCAATTTAATCATGAAAATAATGGTTCAAATCATAAGGAATGTACTTATATAACCCCAAAATATTAATCACAATATTAGTAAAAATAATTTCAATATGTCCACCAAAAAAGAACGATGTCGATGAGGTTATTAAACACAAGCTATAATAAAGATTCAACAAAATAGAGTTCTTATAAATCAATTATATGTTTATCCATCATCCACTACGGAGAAATGAACGAGATGTCATAATAATCCACACTAGAGGATGCCCACTTAACTAAAAGAGATGGAAGGACATCAATGTTGCATTAATCTACCAGGAGAAGTGTTTATAAGAGGATAATACCAACTTGGGAGCCTTCATTTATGAAAAGTATTTTTATGGATGAATGTGGACAATGAAGAACATAAAATAGGGGTTTGGGGGTTTTAAAATATTTTTTAGTGTTAATAAAGCTAAGACACATGGTTCATTGGGTAGGTATACCTAGTTATAAAAACCCTAAACCATAACTATATTCTCTTACTGGTATGGTGAATTGTTTCTCTGAGGAGGGTTCATGGTTTTTTAAACCATGTGCCAACAATGAAACACAAAAAATTTGAGGTTTGAAAATTTTTAGGGGATGCATGAACTTTTTTGAAATATTATATACCTCTTTTATATGGATTGAAATAGGACGCTTGGTTTTCTGGGAATAACAATGTGATTTTCCCTAAGCAAGTTCCATCTATTCTCACCATTTAGGGAATACAGAATTTTCTAATTTCTCTTCAAGGAACCAAAATACAACACCCTTTCTAAATGACTTCAAATCAAGGTAAAATGTATACTTAAAACTTTTCATTGGATATTTCAACCTCCCATCCATATAAATTATCACCTTAAAATCATGTTATGAATTATACATTTCTTAATGATTATTACATTACTCTATCAACAATGCCTCAAACTCTCATGTCTCAGGAGATCATGTCCATGATATAATTCAACATGAGACGATGATATCAACCTCCTAGTATGTTCATTTGACTCTGAAAAAAAAATAGGAGTGGTTGTTCAATGATTGATAAATTAGTGTCCAAATCAAGATCATCCATAATCAAGATATTGTATATATATAATGATACCTTTAAATAAAAAATATATAGAACACATTATACATCAACATCAACTACATTGAATGTGCTAAACAGTGAAAAACGTTCCACTCCTAAAAAATCCACCTAAAATTTCCCAAAAATTGGGGTTCATTCATCTCTTATTATATAATCCATCAATGACCCAAACAGGGTGAAACTCTCAAAAAAAAATTCAAAAACTAAAAAATACAATAGTCCCCTATAATAGGAAGAAATCTATTTTTAAAGTTATTATTCCATCAATGTTATCTGATGAATAATCTGAATCTTATAAATTATTATTGGACAATAATTGGATTAAGGAAATAATTTTTAACAGTATATGATTAGCACGAGGATATTTAAAATAGTGAACATATGATTAATTAAATGGATCCATTCTCATAGAGAACAGGTAGTAGTTGTTGTAAGAAAACTCAACATATCCCAAATGGACATCACAAGAACCACTAATTTCTAGAATGTGGGAATGAATCATATACTCCATAATTTTTGTATCATGTTCTATCTAGTCATTTATCAATGAATGATAAGCCATTATAAAATGTACATGATACCATTGTTCCTGT
The DNA here is from genome assembly GCA_963277665.1 of Viscum album. NCBI lineage: Eukaryota > Viridiplantae > Streptophyta > Magnoliopsida > Santalales > Viscaceae > Viscum > Viscum album. Next base: position 825,525,239 of record OY728131.1, read on the forward strand.
TCGTGTACATCCCATAAAATAGAATTTAAATAGTTTTCCCAATCATAGACTATAGATAACGTGACTCCATTCAATATGAAAATATCATACACTTAATGGAAACCCATGTTTTCAACAATGGTAGTATCATGAAGGGGTACAAAGTGAGCTTATATGTCCATATAGTCAATCAAAACATATATAAAATTATTCTCATTAGGGGTATCTGTTAACTAAAAAATGAAGTTCATAGATATATTGTACAATATCCAAGTCATCACTAGAAGTGTATGATGAATCCTAAAATCTATTTGGGGCTAATATTTTACATTGTGATAGGTATAATAGTGAGTGGAAATTTCAATAGTGTATCTCCTCAAAACTGTATTCTATAATCATCCATGTATATCACAAAACCACTTCAGGGTTCTAGGGTGTACTTCCAACTGGTAATTATGGAAATCCCCCATTGTATTCTTTCATATGAGAAAAGGTATAAAAAACTGATTATGAAAAAATTGTATTCCTTCATAAGAGAACATTAATTCCCCAATAGAATCCTCACCATAATAATATTTCCTAATGCTACAATGCTTATAATTAATCTACCACTACTGAAGAATCATCTTGAGAAGAGATGCGGTCAACTAAACACGTATAAAGACAATGTTATCCCCTTGTTTCTCGACTCCAAAATACAAATTTTAAAAATCTCCATCAACATAACCAATTATGATGATTATATCATGATTCTGGATAGATGATTTTTGTTCAAGGTATTATCAATGAAATTACCCTTCCCTGGTATTTCGTCAGCGAATATGTCATAATATAATATGTACTCAACCCAAAACCTCTGATCATGGATTACATATGTCTTAATTGAAGATATAACTCATGAATTTGTGTTCGGAATTAATGTTAATTCAATCTATGAAAAGATAATTACATTGAATCTTACGGAAATGCATCATATCTACCTGTTCATGAACATTGGATGGATAATTATTCTCCTATAGACTAAAATTTCAATATCTATAGGCTGCCACATGATCACCCTACATAAGATAGCATTCAAAAAATAATCATGATGCATCACAGGGTACCACATAGACCTTCAAATCCTCTAAAATATTTAATAATAGAAAAGAACTAAAAAGTAGTTTTTACTAATCAATGGAACATTGAAAAAATTTCCCACAAAAATACCACTCCATTATGAGTGAATTCTATAATTATAGAATCCATGTTTGAATAAAATTTAAAAACCCAATAGAAATACGCTATCTGGATAAAAATGATCTAGATCTAAAAAATATTATGTGGTTTCTCCAATGTCATAATATCCTTCTCATTTTAGGATATATTGAGATTCCATGTTATGAAAACATATACCACAAAAAAAAATATTCTGTATCTATAAATTATTCATTCAATGATTCGAGTTGTTTCTGTGATCACACAAGATTTATAGGACTAATATCAAATGATTGACATCCTATTCCTTAGTCTTCGAGTAATGTACGATGTAATACATAAAGATGAAATATAATTAGTCATGTTACTCTTAAGAAACCCTATTCATTGAATCCATAAATATATAAGAACATTGATTATACCAAATGGAAATATATGATAATAACAATTTCCATACTTAACCCAAATAGAGATCTTGTAAATTTCAGATTCATTTATTCTCAACTGTTGAAAAGCAGAGATATGATAAATCTTTTATAACCACCTTAACACTTTAAAATGAAAAAAAATCATCAATATGTCGTTATAGATACTTTTTCTTTACTATAACATGAGTGAGTAAGTAATGATCAATATAGAGTAGAAGTGTTTTCTCTTCATTCTTCACAAAGGGAACTGTTTCCACCCACGGTGACTCACTCAAGCATAAAATGGATTTCACTATTTGGACTTCTAACTGAGTCTTTAACCCATTAAACAATATGTGTTCCATGATGTATTATGGAATATATATTGGATGTGTACTATGAACACATCAATATATAAACCTTCATCAATTACTAGTGGAATACTAGAGAAATAAAAAAGAAAACCCATTGAAAACTAAATGAGGACTACAGGGGGATAATTACCAAATGATATTAACTCCAAATAAAAGAAATGATATTATCCTTCCAAGATCTGGATAATATACTCCTTCACTACTCGACCTCTAGTCCCATTCTCTGAAAAATAAAAGACACAACACATCAGGCACTTTAATAGATACACATTGAAGGTAATACTCAATTCAACCATTATTAAAAATCATCCAATCCATATCAAAGATGATGTCTAGGGGTTTGATGTAATAAACCATAAATTTACATGTAAGAATGATATTTTATAATGATCAAACATGAGTATAAAAATTGATACCCATATCTCTTCATTCTGAGGGGAACGGTAATATCAATCACATAAACCAACATCTACATAGGAATATTTAGTGAGTTTACAATATTAGTCTTTGGAAATGAGTTACATGAACTTGTATCTACTCATGAAATCACTATCGAGGAAGATATTGTGATGGTACCTCTCAAATTCATTTGACTTTTTCATCTTATGATGAATACTCTTATTATTTTTTGTGAGAAAAGTTTCTGGATTCTAAATGAATGAACACCTCATACATTGATACATATGATTGCACTGAATTACAATGTAGATAAGATGATTCAGTTCTTCTATATAGGGAAGAATTTAATTAATAGAACATATATCGTTTATCACGAACGGACCCGATGGGGCCCATGGCATATCTAACAATGCTCACATCCAATAGGGTTGGGGATGGAGACTTATACTAAGTAGGAATATAAATAGAATATGAGTAACTCCTATGTATCTGTACACATGCACACATCTCAAAGCTCATAAAATGATGACATTTAAAAACACTATCTAACCAATTCATGCCAACATTTGTATCCCAAAACAAGAGTAAACAAGAAGTAATGAAAGGGAGTGAAGAGAAAAACAATTCTGATGAAATAAAATTATAAAATTATTCATCTTACTTAGAAGGTGGGGATCATTTCCATTAACCCTACTCAAAAAAACTACTTTGTGTATCTGGATCACTATGCATCTCTATCCTCAGGTTCTCTATTGACACCATCAAATGTATTTTGGTAATCATAAGACCCAAAAAATATTCCGTAAAATCATGTGAAAGGGCGAGTATAAAAAATATTCTGTAATATCCCCACCCCCTAATGAAAATGGTTGAAAATGGAAGAAAACTATTCACTCGACCTAGCTAAAGAGAACCCCAATCGAGTTACAAACACCATATCAAACCAATCTCAGTAGTAAATGACTTGTCCTCTCAGTATACATGAGGTGTCAACCTCGACATGATACAACACCAAATGGACTGTCAAAAATAATAAAAATATACTCTTCTTAGACCCAAAGTATCATGAGGTTCAATCCTCATATCTAATAACAAAATTCATTTTGTAGGATCTATCCCTAACAAGAAACCAGGATAACACACACCATGATCACATTCTTCCTAGTTGGTTTCCATCTAACAAATTCTTTCTATTAGGAACTACTCTTCCTTTCCTAATGGTTTGTCCAAAATAACATTCTCCATTGAGAACATCTTACTAGGTCCATCCCTACTACAAAATACCATATGTCCTATCATCATCCCCTTACCCCAAGAACTAGATAAATATTTCCAAATGAAGTTTCCCACACTTGACACTACACTTAGTTTAGGTATAATTGCTTTAACCTATGAATTGTGTGCATTATCTATAATGATAAATAATGGAGCAACATGCACCTATCCACTACACTAATATCGATGGTGTACTTCTCCTCACCAACCAGTGAAACCCATAATTCTCATGTATTGGGTATCCCACACCTAAATCCATCTACACAGTAGTAAATCATGTCAAGGTATCATTGATATTATGTGGAGGGCACAATATTTGTAATTTTATCCCACAATTGAGGGATCTCCAACTCCGATGGAGGAAAAACTCCTTGTTGCTACATGGAGATGGGGTAGTACAACTCTATGAGAGAGGAACCTTTCCCTAACCCAATAAGGGAGTAAAAATCAGATAACATACTACCCACACCATGATTTTATAGTGGTGTAACACTCCGTAGAGAGATAACCCACACCCTAAACCAGAATGGGAGTACCACTCAATGGATATAGGAGTCCCTCCCTGGTTGGACATGGGAGTACCGACTCTATCAACTCCATCACTATGGAGGACCTCCACCCTGATAAGATAAGGGAGTACCATCCATAGGATTCGAGACCTTCACCCTGGAATGGTAGGGGAGTACTGACTCTTCCAGAATGACTCATATGGAGGACCCACACATTTTAACGACATGGGAGTACCAACTCCTATAATAGTGGACCCACACCTTATCACAGTAGGGGAGTAACATTCTCTTTACATATTATATATGAATTAATTTTTCCCAGGTCCAATTTGGGAGTACTATATATCTTCATGAATATCACAGTGAACCCTCAACCTAGTGCATCAGGTGTGTATCACCACTAGAGGGAACTACCCATTGGTAATGAACATGTTCTAATGACATGATGAGTCATGTATCTGCCTATGAAGATAGGTAATGGAAACTAGTTCCCTGATGATATAAGGGTGTATTGGTCCCAAAATCTCAATTCCTGAACAAAACTAATCTCTAACATCACAACAATGATGATTAATGAAATTATAATTATATTTATGACACCTCATAACCTGTAATATATAAAGGAGGCCACCATCACATTTTTAGTGTAAAAGCACTCAGGATAGGCTATTCACCACCCGAAATCGGAATCCCAATGAAGATGATACAGTATATGAAACATCCCAATAGAATCTACTAGGAGTAAACGACATGCACTGAGACATGCATTGATAGTGATCCAACCTGAGCACCTAGATGTGTATCCTACCTGCATAGTATATCAACCCATGTAAGGGTGCATGTCATTTAAAGGAGTTACAGTTCATGTCCCTCATCTCCCGTCAGTCGGGCTGTGTTTCTATCCTACAAGGATGAGCCAACTATGTCCTTTACACATCATCTATACCCTAAAAGATAGTGTGTTCAAGATAAATGTTCAGATGTCATTATAGTTTTCCCATGCCCAGGTATCAGACCCCGTTTTTGAGTTCCTTGGCCCTCTGTTAATAAATGGCCATGTAGTTTCACAAGAAATACCATATCCATGTCCAATGGTGACACAGTTTAGGGCAATACATGACATGTAACACTAGTACACAGTGTGTAATCCACAATGTTCAGCTTCCCCAAATATAATTAACTAAATGGAATGTGTCTCTGAACTACATTTTATGTTGATTGTAATTTTAGTTGTGACTTATCTGAAAAATTATGTAATCCATCCTGTACATCCACCAAGCACATAGATATTCCTCGTAGGGGTGACTAACCATTATATTTGCACTCCATAAAAGTAAAACAATGCATAATAAAGGGAACAAGACCATAACTCAAACCATTCTACCTCAATGATGAAATTACAAATCATTTGGTAATGAATATCACCCAGATCATGCTTTTCTCCAATCTAATGACAATCTTCACCCGAAACGGAGATCAGTAGTAGTTTTCTTCATCGATTTTCCATCATTTTGTTCATCACCCAAGGATGGAGATAGGTAGATGGAGAGGAGGACCCCCTTTTCGGTGTGTCATGTTCCATATGGTTGTAGGTATGAATTTGTTTTAATTAAATTAAAACAATTTATTCATCTTTTCAATGCCACATCACCAAAAATCACGTGATTGAAACTCCCAGAGTGAATGACCCTATGTGATACATAGGCTGAACATGAACTTTCAGACTCATCCACGATCTCCAAAATCCAATCCAATACTCCACATGGGATATATATATTTTTCATGAGAAACTACACACTCAAAAAAATATTTTCAATATTTCAACATCGTAGCACTGAGGCTCCCTGGGTCCTAGATTCCCTTTCTTAGTCATATACCTTCTATGGAAATTTTTAATGACATATTCCAAAGTCTCTTGGTCCTAAACCCAAGTCATTAAATTCTACCCACCTTAGGGTTTTTTCCTTGTAATGAAAATTTCTAAACAAATGGTAGAGTGAATGATCCCCAATGGACTCCCATGACTGTTAGCTCAAAAAATATTCATATTCTACATATAAGAACTCGCAAAACGTAACCTACAAGGTCAAACCATTATCATGTATATATTCAACTTGGACATCATCCTAAAACTAAAGGTATCATGTCTCTTTGTTTATAAAAACTAGGAAAGATCCAATCATCATTGTTTATCTATAGTAATAGGGTATTTCAGTACACCTCCTTGCTAATTTGACAAAGATACAAACAGAGCCACACAGTTTACATCAAAATTGATATTGTCTGTTCAATAACCACCTCATGTGTTTTGAGTTCATGGTTGATGTTGAGCACATGATGATATTGAAGAATGATATTTGGATCCTCATAAGTAAAAACTAGTTATTACCATTCCTTTCATATATAAACATCCAGCTATAACACTGCTCTCCTTATCAAAAGCACTACCAAACCCACTAGTGTAATCCTAGTTGAGAGTGGTTTGTAGGAAACCAATTCACTCTATGGAATCAACTTATGTTGTGACTCTTACACTATAATACAATTTTATTAAAAGAACTCCCTCTTTATGGGCATCCATGAAAAAGGGTTTTGAGAAGGGAAACTCTATTGGAAGGGCTAGTACATACTCCAACACTCAATCACATAGACTCACCCAGAACACAAAATTCTATAGATCACATCCACTAAACTTGGATACCATCCTCTTTGGGAGGAACTGACGTGCCGACATGGTTTTGGTATCATCACAAAAATAGGGCTCCAAGGTGAACGTGCAACCCTTCTTCATTAATTCTATGCTATATCTATCTTCTCCACATCCTCCTCAAATTTTTCACATGTAACGATAATTCCAAACACATGTGCGTTCTACAGGAAAACAAAAGGGCTTCCCAAACATACATTAGTTATTTCTGTGACCTCTAGCACAACAACCAACATTGGGTTCTATAGATGACCCACATCACCCCAGTTAAGCCTTGAGAATATGAGGAAATAAATGAGTACCCACAATGCTACCCATTATCTTATACTTCCTAGTTTAGAAAGGAAATAAGACATATATTTATTCATCCTCATAGATTCCATATAAAAGGCCTATACATACTAAATCTAACCACACCCACATCCTCTGGCTCCCTAGGTATAGTGAGGACTATTAGGGGGTGGGGTGTCAAGACCATGAACATACTGTCACCTCCTAAAACTCTACAACCTCCTCTACCTCATCATACACCTTGTAGAACTCCAAACTCTAAGAACTTTATCATCTACAATGACTTGTCATCCACCTACATCTAATCAGTGTGGTCTTTTAGACAATCATTCATGATATTTCCTCATGTATCACAAGTGTAAAACCACCTATCCTACAGTTGATTTGACCATTGACACTAATCTTGAACCACAAGAATGCATTCTTTAGTTTTGGGCATGTTTATTACTCTAGTTTCATGATACTGTCGTATGTCGTCATCTATCTCATGCACACCCCCCATCCTCATGACCATATTACAGTTAACATCCACATGTTCCTCATCACATAAACTCTCCACCACTAGACCTCTATCCATAAATCCAATATATGATACAATGCACAGCGGAATCATAGATGACCTGACCTCCCGAAGCATTCCCAACTCAAAGGTACACTCTCGGAAAAACAAATCCAAAATCATATATAGGGAGTATGGTGAAAAGTCTGTGAACCTCTCAAAAAAGTAGAAACTATCTTGTTACCATGAAAAATTTGTAGAAGATCCTATATAAATAGTGTTCTCAACCTACAATGTAAAATCTCTTCTGTTATGAGTCACTTGAACTCCACCCAAGTGAGCAACACCTGATAATGAAGTTGTATCACCATAATCAAGAACCACCTAACTAAATAATGTAGAAGGAACACCACTATGACAACCATATGACCAGGATGTGTCCTCACTATGTGAAAAACATGAATGACAACAATGATCTGATCATCTACCAAATGGGGGTCTAGATCTCCTCGGTGGCTCAGAGGTCACTACCTCGAGAACTTGTGTAGCTCAATCAACCTGCACACATCATCGGCCTGATATACTGGTAAAATTGATTTCTCAATAGGCAATGACACTACCAGTATACCACTCAACGGTAGTTCAATAGAAACAATACCTTGCACTAAAGCCTCCTAGTGGGGTATATTTTCAACACAATCGCATTGTGGAACCCTATATGGCCTTCATCAAATTGTAATCCTAAAATATTATCAGTATAGACCATAAAAAATGAGTATATTTGGTATGATGATTCATTAAGGATAGGAAAAAACCAAAACCAGATAAAATATAGTTCATGTACTCGTAATTTCTCAACGACCAATGTCCAAATGTACTAATTCAAAGAGATGTTAATCTGAGTGGTGGGAAATTGTTATGTCACCCATAACACCTTCATTTGAACTTATGGCCTGAGAGAAAAACTAAAAACATCATAACACATTCTCTATAAAACCCAAACAAATATTATGACACCACATTTCCATTGTGGTACAGACTGTCTCTGATGCCAATATATCATGACCCAGTAAGATGGGTCCTGGGTTGCAACTCCCCAATCCCACCTCAGATTGGACAGGGGCTGGTGACTAGCATAGAGTAGGCATATCACTAACAATAGTGGAATTTACAATATAAATGTACACACACATACATTTATCCATGCTCAAAATATAAATAAATGTAAAAGGAAATATGTAACAAATTCATGCATACCTATATATCACACATAAAGAGTAATATATAAGTACTGAAAGAAAAATAAGGGAAAACACCAACAAAAATTAGTAAAAGAATTTATCCTACTCAAAAAGAGGGGATCACTGTCAACATCGACTACTATAATGATCCTTAGTCCAGATCCAAAAATATACAACTATAGGTCTTGAATACTAAGCTTATCCTACCTCGGGTCCTCTGTGGACTCTATCGAAATGCGTTTTTTCTACATAGGAAAAAAACATGTCCGAGAAATGTTTGTGCATGGGTGAGTATAAAAAACCAAAGTAGGCACCCCAAAACCACCAAAATAAAATGTGATTCAATAAAAGTAAATTCTCCACTCATCCTTGCTAGAAGGAAACCTTATCAATTGTAAACCCCATCTTAAACTATCATCCATGGTACGTAACAATTTATCTCAGTCTAAATGGAATGACAACACTAACATGAGAAAACACCACATGGACTCCAAAAAATAACTTAGATATACTCTTCTCAAGGTCTATGTCGCATGATGTTACATCCTCATAGATAGAAATATGATTCTCTTTATAGGATCTAACCGTATCTTGAAACTAGGAAAACACACTCCATGAGCTCACTGATCCCAGATAAAACATGTCTAAGAGAATCCCTTCATTGGGAATAACTCTACCATTCCAAATTGTACATCCATGAAAATGTGCTCCATTGAGAAGATATTACTCAGTATAGCTCTATTTCTCAATAGTAATGTTCCTCTCGTCATCACCTTGCACATAGTGCAAGCTATAGAATCCCAAATGACGAGGTCTTATCCTCACCAATTCACAGAGTAGAGGTAAAATTTCTCAATCCAATACACAGTGTGCACTATCTCTAATAATAGATATCAGAGGGAACCACACCTTTCCACTTTCCTAGAGTTGAGGGAGTTTGAATCCTAACTAAATAGTGAAACATGTGTCTCTCCTATATGATGTATCCTACACCTCAGTCCATCATGGAAGAACTAACTCTTACCTAGGTATCATTAATCACATGTAGAGGGTCCCAATCCTTGTAACTTTACCCCATTGGTGAGGGAGCACCAACTATAATGGAGGACATGATCCCTACTACTACTAAGAGATGGGGGAGTACTACTTCTTATGATTGGACTCACACCATGACCCAATAATGGAGTGCCACTAATAGAATGGCTGATTCCCACCCTAATACAATAGGGGAGTACCACTCTGTGGATCAAGGACACACACCATAAACCGGTAGGAATGTACCACTCATTTCCTAGAGGAACCACACCTTTTTAAGATAATGGAGTACCAAATCTTCCAACTAGATCCATGTGTGGACGCGTACCCTGATACGATTGCGAATTACCAACCCCATTTTAGAGGACCCACTACATGGTGTGGTAAGGGAGTAATGACTCTATGAGAAAAATATATATGGAGGACCTACACCCTAGAATGATTGTGGACTACTTACTTTTTGAATAGAGAACCCTCTCCCTAACATGGTATGGGAGTTACCACTATATCTATAGGTTGTATATCAAGGACATGTTACCTAGTCCAATAGGTGAGTACTATCAATCTTAATGAAAAACTGTAGGAATCTTGCGCCTTATTCTATTAGGGGAGTAACACCCCCGAAGAGAACTACCCCAAGGTAAGAAATACACTCCCAGGATATGGGGATTCCCATCTCTAAATATGAAGAGATGTAAGGGAAACCTCTTCACTAAAGATATAGGGGAGTACCAATCCATGTGTCTCTCTTTATGGAAAACACTGATCTCCAACATCAGATCTCATGAACATTATGATCATATTTCTCGATTTATTCCACTTTATAACCTATAATATGTAACAGAGTCCACAATCTCATTATACATAGAAAACAACATAGGATAAAAAATTAAAATTTTAAATCTAAATCCCAGTAATAACGATATGAATGACAGAAGATCCCAAGAGAATCTCCTAGGAATACACGACATGCACTAGGAAAGAGACGACATGTGAGCATGCCCAAGCACTTAGTCGTGTATCTTATCTACAATGATTGTCAAACCATGAAGGGTAAATGTGAGTAGATGAGGTACATTATGTGTCCCTAATCACTCTACCATTTTCTGTGTTTTTCTCTTACATGGATTATCCAACTGTGTCCCATACACGCCATCTATGATATACTACATGGAGTTTTGAGGCTAAATAGCCACCTACCGATTTAGTTTTCCCATGTCTATATACCTGACCTTATATTTACGAATCATAGTCATTTTTTATTCATGAACATTTTGTTTAACATGAATAAATATAATTATGTTCCATGCTCAAATATTTTAGGGCACTACAAGATGTGTAACCCTGATACATGGCATCTCGTCTCGAATGATTATCTTCCATAGATAGGAATAGTTACACGATGTGTGTCATTGAATGACTCACCTTGTAGATGGTAATCCCTGTCAGTGATTTATTTAAAAAATACCCTAATTAATCCCATGCTTTCCAAAAACCCAATTATATACGTACTATAGATCTATAGAATTTGTTTTTGGGTAATTGAAACATAAAAAATGCATAATAAAAAGGATCAGAACAAAAACTCCTATCCACCTACCTCATTGGAGATTCATTTAATATTAGTATGAATAGAGACACATGGATCATGTTGTCCTTTGATCTGATGATGGTCATTGTCAAGAATAGTGATTGAAATCTCCTTTATTGGATGATTTAGAATTTGTTCGATCACCACCCACAGGAGGAGAGAGATAGAATGTGTCTATTTCTCTCCAATGGGTGTTCTATAAAAAATTGGGTTTGATGTGGGGGGAATTTGTTTAATTAAATAAAAATAATTAAATCTCCTTTAAATTTCCATGTCACCAAAATGCACTTGATCAAATCTCCCAGCCTGAATGACTATAGGTCGCACCTAGGGTAATCATGAAATTCTAGACTCAATGAAATTCTTATAAATATGATATGAGTATCCGCACAAGAGTTAGTTATGTTTTATGTGACACTATACATGCGCGACAAAACATATTCAATAATATTAATATCATTTTACCAAGGCTCCCTAGGGCATGACTTCATGTGATGACTCAGAACTCGACTCCAGAAATATTCTTTTAAATATTAAAAATTCATTTGGGTCAAAAAATGATTCTTTACATAGTATCCTTGGGAGACCATAGGAATGAAAAATCATGGGTCCTTTGTACAAACAAGTTTCTAATTCTCAACCTTGTCGTGCTGGATGAAAGTTTATGAACCTATGACCGGAACTCTAGGAGGTCTGGAATATGATAATGTCTAAAACCACCATTAGAATCTTCATTATTTCACTTTCCCATAAGTTATATCATAAAACATATACTTGTATGTAATGGGACTCTCATCAACCCTGAATTAATATCCAAATAAATCATAACCATGAACACCTTTTGTAGACCACCATAATAAGAAGTTATCTTTACTTGGAATATCTAAGATATTATGTTAGGTTATAGTCCCATAAAAAAACCATATAACTCCATCTTCTTGTTATTATACACCACTAGAGGAAACATAACATGCTTCTAAAAATAGTTTTTGTACAGATTCATTTCCATGTCAACCTACTAAAGATTCAGAAAATCCCTGGATTCTACCAAGACCCATGATTCTGGATAGAACTCGTCGGTGAGATGAACATGAATGTTATTACATTATAAACCCTTATTCTTCCATGATGTATCCTTAGAGTCCCACCATTACTTTTTAGGACCTTCCACCTTAAAGGAACAACCTTAATTCAAAATTGCATCATGAATTTCAAAAAACTCAAAAAGAAGTTATATCATTCTTAAAACTTTTTTTGCCCCTAGAGGATATTTTGATAAGTGGAAATATAGTGTATTATAGAGAATGAATGCTTCATCCTAACTTAGTGATTTGTCTCCATGAGTATCAACAATAAGCGACACATTAAGAATGAGTGTCAGTGCAATCCCTATTTCTCAGACAATATGGACTACTATCTCAATATTATTATGGACCCTGTAGTATTTCCCATCTATATTTCACTAGAATATTTATGTTTATTAATATTCAATCATCATCTAGGATGTAAGATGTTATGCTACATCTTCAATAATTACTAATGACATCAAAAAATATGCATAGAGAAGAAACTCGGAAAAGATATATAAAAATATCAAATCTATTGAGAAAAAAATTGGCATTAGGATTTTATAAATCCCTAATAAATGTATAGTAGAATAATAGAATAAAATCAATGAGTTCATCAAATATATTTTTACAAAAACCCAATACTGACTTCTAGCTTTTTAGTGATAACTAGTGAGTTACTCACTCACAACAACCTCATAATTTTCATCCAGACACTCCAAACCACATAATGAATTCAAGGAAATGTTAATAAAATTAACATCTTATAAAAATGTAATAAATATGTCTCACTAAAAAAATAAAAACCCTTACATAATAGGGAATTCAGTTCTGAGAAAACTAGGATACCCTACATTCCCATAGACATGTGCAAAACAACCGTTTGGCCACCCATATGTCTGAATACATCAAAATAATAATAATTGTCCTTGTAGTCTAGGAAATCTTCTCTTACTGTTATTAATCGAAAATCATATACATTGTGAGATATTTCCTATGAGGTCACACATCCTAAACAATACTCCCAGTCATGTAAATTTAACTCTAGATTTCTAATCATGTGGGATCTTGAGAAGAATGGTGATCCTTCATGACATGTGTAGTAACATTTTTCTATTAGGAATCAAATTTTTTGGGGACATAAAATATCCCCATTTAAGTAAAAAAATCCCTTATTGTGGAGCAAAAACATTAAACCTATGTAGTCTCACTGCACTTCATAATAGCTATTCCCTTTGATACCACCTTTTCACAAACCAATCTAGAAACCCAATTATCCTAAATCCCAAGATGTATTTGATAGTGCTCGAAGTGAATCTTGATCCCCATAGGATGGAAACTTACACATGGAATCATTCAAGATCTAATAAAAAATGATATTTTTCAAAGTATAGTGGAAGATAAAATATTCATGTAAGTATGATCAATAATCAAAATGGAGAAATACCATTAACAAATTGGTCAAAAATTTCCTAGTTGATTTAATAAGCTTCCAAAAGGAAACATTTCAATCCACCAAACAAGAGTCTCAAATGTATCTCCTATATATAGGTGAAAAACATTTCCACTAGTCAGTATCATCACTACAAAATACTAATTATCAATAATGTTCAAAACCATTATGTGGTTTTTTACTTTTTTCAGGACCTTACATAAGATTTTTTATGAACAACCGAAGTAAAAGGTTGGGGAGTTAGTAAAAAATCCTATAAGGGTCCCACAAAGTGTTCTATAGTAAAAAAATAGACATCTAAGATTTTTATTATATTTTTAAATAACAAAAGTCCAAAAATTTAAATATCAATGTTTAAACTAATAGATGCTTTCATAAAAAAAATTTCTTCGGATTCCAAAAAACATTCCAACAAAAATAATTAAACATTTTTTATAAAAAATTATATGCATTAATTTAAATGAATAAAAAAATTCAATTTTCAATGAAATTGAAAATTATTTCAATAAATAATATAAATTCACCATGTATAAAAGCCCTCTGATAGGTTGATTTTAGAGATAATCAGGTCCACACTCATATAAAAAATTATCTCATTTCCAGTCAGGTATGCACAAATAAAATACATCCTTGTAGGGGAACCCATTATAAGAAATCTACAACCCACTAATGTAACCCATAATAGGTATTTAGGACTTATTTATTAAGTTAGAGTTCTCAAAATCAATTTGATTCAAGGGAATCATGTTCATAGAATTGTTGTCATAGGTAATAGAAAATACCATGGCTAACATGTTCTTTAAATAATCAATAAATCAAACATGTCTTGACAAAAAATATCAAATTATATCAAATTCGTATCCTAGTTTCGAATTTCTAATGTTCCATTATCATTAAAAAAAATTTCCATTAATTAATACCATTTCAAATAAACTATATATTTAATCCATTTTTCTTCATCTTCAACAACCAAATTAATTTCTCAAAATTAATTTCAAAACCATGCCACATAATTTTTCAAAATCATCCCCACATTTCAATTTCATTAGAAATGGAGTTTTCATATAAATTTTTATCACATTTCTAATATCACTAAAGATCCATTAATATAATGGTATTGAAGTATATTAAATACAATTTCAATTTAGTCCTGAAATATAAGGTTTAAATCCTATGTAAATGTGTTATAGAACCACCAACCCTAAATGGCGTAGAAAAATAGAAAACATACTATGGGATTTCCAATGAAGATAGAGGTGATGGATTTTATGAAACACAACCTATAATAAAAATTAAACAAAACAAGACTTTGATCCATCAGTAATATGATTATATATCAAAATCGAAGGAGGATGTCAAGAGATATTTTAAGAAACCACACCAGAAGATATCCACTTAACATGATGTAGTTGAGCGGTATCAATGATTCTTTAATCCTTTATGTAAATGGTTTTTAGGAATCAAAATCATCACTTGGGAGTATCTATGGTTTAAAATGTTGTTTTAGGGTCGAGTGGGGGTTATTAGAAAATTAATTCCATTTTTTGGTATTTCTAATATAATATTTTTACGACTTAAAACACATATGTGTGGTTATCTAAGTGGGGACACATGACTATAAAAATAGTGTGACCTAAACATGCACCCATGTTTGTATGGTGCATAGTTAATCCTTTTAGGGTGCTTGGTTTTTCAAATATGATATGACTATTCAAACCCTAACTATATGAGGTTGTATGGTTTGGTGGGTTGTGGCCACATATCTTGGAAAAAATATGTTCCACCCCCCCCCCCCCTCCATTGGCTCACTACATGGTGCATAGTTTAAGGGGGAAACATAATGGTTTTACATAACTATTCTCCAACCATGCATGGAACATAGGGAATCCATAAATTTCCAATTTATTCTACTACAACCCCAAAACAAGACCCAACCTAGATGAGATCAAAATTAGAATTAACAAATAACTGATATAAGGTAATGATATGTTAAAAAACATAATTACTCATCCTTATACAATATGTAATTTATTGTCCATGTAATATAATTCACCTTCTCGCTTTCACAAAAAAAATGCGTTTATATTTAAAAACAATTAGGTCATATCTCTTATAAAACATACCCATGAATTAAAAATTATACACATCAACTCAATATTCATTTTATTACAATATAAAATATTTAATATGAATAATTATTCCATTCCATGAAAAAATTTCATCAAATGAAAAACAAAATATTAATTCTCTATAATAATACATTATCCTTATAAAAACATTTAAAAATTTAGGGAGAAGAAAAAATTACACTATGGGAAATAAAAGAACGAAATGTATAAGACTATTGGAAAACAAGAAAACCCATTTAATTACGACCGTAATCCCAACATTCAAAAAAATTAATAAATAAATCTTAACAACAGAAAAGAATATTTTTTTCTCATCGATAACTTTTAAATGAATATCATAAAAATTGAAAAAAAAATTGAATCATTGATCATCATATACGTAAACCATATTTGACTATATCAAAAATTACTACAAGCTAGTAAAATTCATATGATAAACCATGCTGGTTATCTATTCCCTTATTTACAATGATGATAAATATCATTACCCTCTACATTGGAGTGTTTTTTTGGACCACTAGTTTTATACGATGTATCAAGATAATTCATTCATATAATTTGAATTGGGATCAAACATTCATATAATTATTAATGGGATCACATGTTGTAATTCATAAGAAACATATAATCAATATAACATTTTATGATTTCATATTTACATCATAAAACCCTTAAAAATCATCTGGACCATAAAGTAAAACGCTTTCATATCTCTCTATACACATACCATTTAAAAAACATCATTATTGATTCTAAAATAACCTGAACAAACATAATGACTATTTTTTTTGTTAAAACATTGATACTTATAAATGCTTCAATACATCAAATATTGTTTTCAATGAAGCTAAAATATTTTTACATTTCATACATTAATATATACCAATAATTTTTCATTTTCTTAGGATATTCAAAAATTCCATTTAAAATATCTAAAAATCTACTTTGGAAACAAATTGTATTAATATAAAATAAGCATAAAAAATATATATTAATTGACATATTTATATAAATATCAAAATATTTATTAAATAGTACACAAATTAACAATAAGGTCTTTATAAAATAAATCAATATATCATTTAAAACGAGTTTTTAGGTTAAATTGTTGTTGACGCTCCTTTCGTCACAAAATATAAAGATTGGAAAATGGAATTATCTTAACTCAAAATGATTCCACCTTTCGACAAATATCAAAATTGACAAAGGAAGGAATAAGAATAATGTTGCACAAGGGTTGCGAATGTTCTACGATGGTCGCGCAAGTACACTTGCGCGCCGAAATGATCGCACACGTACACTTGTACACCCTAAGTGATAACCGCCCGGGGTCTTCTCTAGCCTATAAATAGACCCTGTGGGCCCCCCATTTCAAAGAATTTTTTCCATAACTCATATTTGTGCTTCTGGAACCCTAGTATCCTACCAAAGCTTCTGCAACACTTCTAAGGTAATTTCTTACCTAGAACCGAAGATCTAAAGAGAGGGAAGAAGGCCTATGTGTTGAAAATGATCAAAACTTGCACGCCTGACTGGCCAGCCCTTAAGATAAATGGCCACACTTGTGCGCCTCCTAACTCCTTCAATAGAACTTGCACGCCACTCTTCTGGAAGAACCTCAAGAATTTTATAAAGGCTTTAACCAAGAGTCTCTCAAGTATTACCCTGTTGGTAAACTATTGCGCATGTACCCATGTGTCGCGCAGGTATACCTGCGCGACAAGGACTTGTGCGCCCACGCAGTACCAGCGCGCCTCTAAGGACTTGCACGCCCCTACCTTTTTGGGTGCCCTTATTGCCCATTTCACCCCTCATAAGCCATTCTACCTCTTCTATTCAATATACAGTCTTCAAGACACTCTTCAAAGCCATTTATGGCATGATTTCTTAATTTGACTTCCTTATCTGAAAGGAATTCTGTGGAATATCTCTCAAAACCTAGTGATTTACACATATTTATGTCATTAAATATTGATATTTCATTCATTCATCCTCATCCTTTAAGATAAGAGAACTCATTAACTCGGGCCTCCTTTTCAGGAATAAGCCCCAGTCATACTTCTTAATCTGGGCCTCCTTTTTAGGAAGAAGCCTCAGTCCCCTAATTTGGGAATCCTCCTCAGGAGTAAGCCCCAAATATATTTCTCTTAACATGGGACTCCTTTCCAGGAGAAATTCCCATTCTCAAATATGGGAATCTTATTCATGAGTAAGCCGAAATTCCCTTAATTTTTTTAGTCTCTTAACCTGGGCCTCCTTTTCAGGAGTACCAGTGTTAATTCCTCTTGACATGTCCAAATTTACCTTTGATCTATGATTCCTTCTCGGGAGTAAAACCCAATCATAATTCCTCTTCTAATTTTGACCTCCTTTTCAGGAGTAATCCCCAAGTTAGAGTATTCAAAATCTCCATGAAGCATATATACTTTTATGGACCCTGTTCGTGGATTTCTTCCTTGAAGTAAATCCTAATCCTCATTTATCTAGGTAGCCATACATACATAAGTCCCACATTATTTCTTTTGATTGCATCTTTCATGGAACCATTGTCTGATTTTTACCAATACCTCTTGTTTCTCACACCGATCATGACTCACATGAGCTTAGAGTTTAAAAGTAATTATGACATATTTCTTTGATCCATCAATCATAAACATCATACTCCCTTACTCGAACTACATGGGTTCTAATTACTTTTTTCTAAAACAAAGGATATGTAGGTAGCCCATCAGTGGGTACGATCCCAACTTTGAAATAATCCATGTCCTTCTGAATGACAATAAACATCAAGTGCCTCAATGAGTGGCTTTAAAACTAGTATGGTCATCAAAATGACCAAGATACTTTTATGTATTAAAGGATACCATTGTCTAAGAATCCATGAAAAATACAAATGATTCTCTATCGAGGAAGAAACTCAAATACATATAAAAGATTCTCTAAATTTCCTACATATTTAATCATTGATTGTCAGATCTGAAGGAAATCTCATTTTATACTTGTTAATGTAATAAAGATTCACGAACATAACATAAATCTATAAAGAGAGTCCCAGATTAGACAATAACTCCCCTCAAAAAGGTGCGAAGAGTACGACCTCCCATCCTCTCGACCAATGAAAATTCCTAAGCCTCATCATTCAATAAACTATTGAGCACCTACCATTGGAAAGTAGGCCCAAATGGATGTGGAATCATTTGATGTTTCCGGTTCTATGAAAAAACGCATTAGAAACCTATTGGAATGTTTGAACCTTCAATCAATGAGGTCATCCCCAAATTCCTAGGGAAACAAAAAATGGTGAACTCGACGTGAATCCTTAACCATGTTAAAATAATGTTTTATCTATTGGTTAGGCCCCTATTTAAAACTCAATGAGAGGGCCCAAAAAAACAATCATTGACATATGTGCTCATCCAATAGATGTAGTGGCTGAATTTATCTTGATTACGTGTATTATATCAAACGGGCACTCTTTTCCAAGACCTTATGCATTTCCAGAATGGATGCTCTCAAGTTCACACCTATGAATACCGCTGATGCGAATGCCACTACTGCTACTCCAACTGGATCGCCGTCTGCTCTGAGGATGAAATCACCTACAAAGCGTCTTCAACGCTAGGAATCAAATGCACTAGTTAAGGAGTACCATCAACATGGTACCATCCCAACTCTAGAGGCTATCTGACAAGCCCTCCAAGTGAACCACTCACACCGGTCGTTCGGACTACGATGACAAGTGATCAATAAGCAGGAAGTGCTAACTACCGTCTCCAACCGTTTCGAGTCATTATCCCCGGAATTCAATTACCATTCGCTCCCTTATTCTGGGGAGGTGAATAAGCCGGTCCCTCAGGGCCTTAATCCATGCAGACAGAATTCCTTCCCGAGGGCTCCCACCAACAACCGTCACCAGAATTGTGCGGCAGTGCACCCTCAACATGATGAGGGTATCGACTCCAAGCGTTCGGCTCAGGTTCCTCAAACCCGAGTAGGCAAGACGAATTGCCAAAGGCGCAATCTGGTTAACAATGATAAGGTTCTCAAATCTACCATCTCTGGAGAAGTCCACGATCCTAACATGGTGGCATGAAATGATCAGGCACACACACCTGCCCATTTTAATTCCATTTTCCAGCAGACTCGTCTGGCAGCAGCATGCTAATCCCGTCACGCAATTCTAGTGGAGTATTATAAACAGGAACATACACCGGTTTATATGTCATCAGTTAGTCACCAGGCTCGTCTGACTACACATGATGGATCTCATCAACCACGTTCAGTGAATTGCAATCAGTAGGCACAGAGACCTTTTAGTGTTGATCAAGTCTCCCAACATTCTCACTTGGTAGCATTCGGAGAAGTCAGTCGGAAAGCTCCAGCGACAAACAGGTGGTAGACTCAACTCTCTTCCCCTAAACATGAGTACTTTCAGGATTCACCGACAAGAAAATGAGGACTGGAGCAGGCACACACACCTACTCCAACCATGGAAAGGACGTATATCCCTATTCCAACAGCTGAAGTCACGAAGCATATTCTATCAATGGTGAAAGAGCAGAAGAAAATTCCTGCTCATATCCTAGATGCCTGTCAGGATATTATAACAAATTCAATGGCATCTCAGGGAAAGACATATAAATATATCCCTACCAGTGGAGTGACACATCAACAGCTCACTTCGGAACAGACACACACATCTGTTTCGGTCCAAGAGGGTTGTGGGGCATACTCCCCCATATCATACGGACAACCAAGTTAGGCACATACACCTGATTTGAGTGGAGATCGTCAGCCAAACCTTGCCATCTTTCATGATCAGGCACATACACCTGCATAGAGCAGCCACTTTCGACAACAAGTGTTTTCCAAGGTGAGTAACAAGACGTCTAAGAAAAAGACTCGCCTAGCATAGTCAGGAGATCAAGAGCCAATCTTTAACAAGTCCTTGCTTGATGCTGGAGTTCTTGAAGCCCTCAGACAGTTATATGTTGGAATTCAAGATTCTAATCCCTCATTTCTCAATATTGGTGACATTAATTCCGACAGTCTTCAACAGACACTTCCTCATGAAGGCTTGCTTCAGGACAATTCTATCCATCTCGATGTTTTATCTTCAGATGAGATCCATAGGAACCCTCGATGTGGTCAGAAGGCCAAGGAGAAAGAGATCTCATATTTTGTTGTAACCCAATATGGTGGTCCTCCCCATGATTATGAATTTCGCTGTGAATGTCCTCTCCGCAGTAGTGATGCATGTTGCCCAGAAAATACTCTAATGTACAATGTAGTGCTGAGAAAGTCCACTTATCTTGAGGCACTTGAAAATTTGAAACAAGTCATGTATGATGCTTCTTCACTAGAAGGTTTGAATCATAAGATAGCCTAGGGTGTAGGTCATTCATTGAACCACCCCTAAGTCATGCATATTCTAGTTTGATCAATTATTTCTCTACCAATATTGTTGAATCCGATGAAGCAACAAGGAAACACGAACTTTCGTCAAATCAGGTAGAAAAATCTTCATTGAATGATAAAGAGGAAATGTTGAACATGAGAAAAAACTAGAAAAAGGTGAAGTACGAGTCATGTTTTGGCCTCTGGCTGACTCTCAGTATGACATTCCAAAGATGTTGACGGAAGATGGAATTCATGATATTCATCTCAAAATATGGAAAACTATTTGTTAGTTGAAGAAGAAAGTATTATCTTATGATGAATATGAAATTCTTCTTAAGATAATATAAGGGTTACAACGTCAGATTGATTTGGTATCTCTATCAGTCTCTCGATATCCGAAGGCTGAAAAGCAATAGAGATCCCTTCAACGATCATGCTTTGGCGCAATAAGAATAGTGTTTCAGTTAATTGCCAATGCCACATCTGGTATTCATGTCAGAGGATGGGGTGTTCATGGAGCACTACATTTAACGGTGCTCTCCAATCAGCAAAGCCCGCCAAAAATGGTCTCATGAAATGTTATTTCCCATGGACGGACATCGTCAATGGGATTTGTTTGTAATCAAAAGCCTGCCCAAGAACAGGCCTGAACTAGTTCCTCTCAAAATCAAGAATACAGATAACAAGTTGTAGAATTACTCCTGCATCAAGGAAACGAGAATATTGAATAGGCCTCTCTTATGGAGAAAGCACATCATTAAGTGATAGAAGTGTCGGAAATCATCCAACGGTCTTTTGAACTAGGTGATAAAAGTGGATACAGGTTAATGCATCCAGCTAATTTACGTACTAAGTTTCGCAAGATCAAGAGAGCTTTTAAGAAAGTCTCCGACATAGCATGTCAAGATACACCCCACCTTTCCAGACTAGGGACTCTTTTAAACAAACCCTCAGAATCAAAAAATAGGATTCGAGGAGTTGAGCAGGAATAGCAGGAACATCCCCAGTCCACCAGACTGGGGACTTTTTCGAATCATCAATCCCCTCCTCATAGAAAGTCGTTCTTTTCTCGATTGGGGAAGAAGCCACATAAGGTACGAAGATCCAAATTATTAGGAGATTCCCTCCAAATTACGGTTCGTCAAGAAGTTCTTGAGGGATCGAATCAACAAAAGGCAATGTGTCATCAAAGACATGGAAGAAGAAAATATCACATAAATGTAGATAGAAGGCATGCTATGCGTTATGCATCAATCAATGTCATCAATGTTTTTGTTGATGATCCACCAGATGAGGCTCACTCAGTGGACTCAGATGAAGAGGTTTCTGCTCAAGAAGATGTATGCACTGCCACAAATGAAGATGGTGTGCGTGCACGAAATCAAAGGGTTACTCAGAACCTAGGTAATCCTTAAAGTAACCCACATCCCCCTCTCCAAAAAGGATCCAACAAAGGTAGGGGAAAGAATAAATTTACATATCCTTCCTCTAGAAAAGTACAATCGCTCTCACTAGAGAAAATGTTTGCATAATAGGAGGAAGAAATGAAGGAATTAAAGAGGTTGAATGCAGAACTACTTCATGGTAGTCTTTTTCTTAAGCGTGCTGGAGTCAGTCGGCCAAGGGAATTTGTTGCAGCTACTAATATGGGTCAAGAATATCCTACTCTATCAGTACACCCTCACAGGTCTAATCCTACGGGTCATGTGCAACAACAGTTGGCAGTGCTCCCATCAGTTGCAGCACCAACCACCACATCTGTCCAAGCTCCAGTCATTGTAGCTACCCATGTCCATGTTCAACCGGATTTTTCTCAAAAGTTAATAACTACCATTGAGTCATTAACAGCTCAGTTAGAAATTATGGAAGGGAAATGTGTGTAGGTTCAACCAGAAAAGAAAGTTTACCCTGAATGGGAAGACTCAATCTCTCCTCCATCCAGTTTTGGAAACCTTGTATTCCCTATTTTCAATGGATCAAGCGACCCTAAATAGTATTTCACGCATTACGTGTCTTGTTGTGATCCTATGATGGGAACTCTAGAGCAGCAAGAAGCAGTAAAACTCAGATGCTTCGTACGGACCTTGCAAGGACCAGTCTTTGTCTGATATACAAGCTTACAATCCCGGTCAATTACTGGATGGGAATATCTCCGTCAACAATTCCTTATTCAGTTCAGCTCAACTTTTCCGAGGACAACAGTTTTTTATCCTACAAACTTTATGAAAAGGGAGAATGAAAGGGTCTTAGATTTCATTGCTCGCTAGAAGGGATTAAAATATTCCTTAATATTATCACTCCCTTAAAAAGAATTGTTGCCGATCTATGTGGCAAATTTACATGACAAGTTACGCACGCCGTTGATCACTGTGAAATACACAGGAGGGTTTCGAGACCTTACTTCAATCGCACACCTGATTGAAGATTCCCTTATACAGGATAAGGCTAAATCTCTTGTAATTCCATTAGCTCCAGGAAGGAGAATGGTTAAAGCAGAAACTGCTACAGTTATGCTTCAACTATCACCTTTACCTATTTCTACTTCAAAACCATCATCCTCTCGAAAGGGTCTACCTCTTGAGCGCCAACAACAAAGGATGTTTCATCCAGATGATCAAAGAGATAAAAGAGGAAAACAATTTGAGGATCTAAAGAGAAAAACATTCTCTTTCCAAAATGAACAAGTTCCTAGTTACTTCATTTCGGCTAAGGAAAATAATCTGGTTCAAATTCCAAGGCCTAAGAGGCCAAATAATGAAGGAGATGAAGACTGTCCCAATTATTTCCCTTTTCATCAAATGTTGGGGTATCCCATCTAGGAGTGTTTTGTCTTCAAAGAACACATGTAAAATATGGTCGACTCGGGATAAGTCAAACTGAAAGGTTCTCTATCTCAGGTAGCATGTGTTACTGCTACAGTTCCAGATGAGGAAGGCGAATGGCAAGAATTCAAAGATAAAATGCACAAAATTATGATGATTGGAGGGTCAGAAAGACAATCAACAGAACTCATGCAATATTTCGAACACAATTAAAGATACAGATTGGGTCTTCTTCCTTGAATGTTGCGGCAAAACCCTCTTCATCTGAGGGAAAGTCCTCAAAGAAATGGCATGATTCAAAGAAAGAAAAAGAATTAGAAGAAGATGAGTATGTGTCAAATCCTAAGTTGTCTTTGACTCTAAAAGACTTAATGCCATCTACTTCAAAGCAACGGGAACCGCCCCACCAAACAGCACAACCTAAATAGGCTAATCAGGAAGAGTTTTCATTAGACGAAGAGTTAATCTTAGGTTCTATTAATATGATTCAATTAACGGACCAACATTCCAGTCACAGTTTTGATTTTGATGAGCCTGAATTCCCTGTATCAAACTGGGAAATCAGAGGAAGTTCCAGAGGCTTAGGATACAGGGGAAGATGTGGGTCTTTCAGAAGCCACAATTCCAATTCTAACCCATCTAGAACTGTGTATGCAACAGAAACTCATGGTAGAGCCCTTCAACGAGCTCAACAAGAATGAGCAAGTTCTTCTACCAATAGAAAATTCAGTCCTGGAATAGTTATTTTGGAAGACTGGATGAAGGTTTTGTCTTCTTCCTCTCAGCAAGTAAATGGATCTAATTGGTATAATCTTCCAAAACCAGGAATATTTCCAACTGCTATCCCAATACAAGATGCATCAACTTCCAAAGCATCTTCTTCCAAGGTACCTGCTAAACCACATATTCCTATTGGGAAACGCAGACCTCTGGATCAAAAGTAAGATGTATTGAAACACTTGGCCCATGTACCAGCAATGTTATCAATTCTGGATGCTCTGAATTTGTCAAAAGATCTTCGGGAAGCACTCATCGAGGCTTTGTCGAGACCTCAAGAGTTTGAAACCGAAATTGCTACAACTGAAGTCTATCACATATTGAATAATCCTACAGAATTCCATACAATAATATCTTTTACAGCTAATGATGAAGATGATGTTGTGCATGGACATATTAGACATTTTTACTTATCTGGCAAGGTCAATGGGGTAGATGTCCGAAGAGCTTTCATTGACAATGGTTCAGGAGTCAACCTCATGCCCATTCATACACTTCATCGATTGGGCCTCATGAAATCTGATTTATCTCCTTCTACCATGATGTTACAAAGTTATGATAAAAATGAAAAAGAACCACTGGGCGAAGTTACACTTAGAACTTAGTTTGGAGATCTTGTATCCAATTCGGATTTCATTGTTGTTGATCAAGACTCAGCTTTCAACATCTTTCTTGGAAGACCCTGGCTACATCAACATGTGGTGATCCCTTCATCATACCATCAATGCCTCAAATATTGTTTCGATGGTCAAGTTGGGACATTGTATGGTGATAAGGCCTTGTTCAAGACATGTGAGTCTCAATACATTGAGGCAGAATTCTATCACATGAAGGGAAGGAAGAAATCCACAACAAAGAAGATTACCAAAGTTAATGCTCCATATGGTTTGGAGAAGATTCCATTAAATCCATTTATACGTGTGAGTACATATTATGTGTTGCATATCAGTAAAATTGACAAGATAGACCCAAATCAAAATACTCTTATGGAAAGATCAATAATGTCAATTACGGCAATCATGCCAGACAACATGGGAGGAATTGGTAACCCACCAAGTAGTGATGAAAGCAAAAATGATGACGTCTTCATTTCATCATCTGAAATCCATCAAGTCTATACTTCACCAATTAGGCCAGAAGATGTTATAGAAACATTGGAGGTGAACAATGATGTTGATTCTCAATCCATTATCTCCTCTTTATTACCCAAAGAAGACCCTCCATCATCAATCAGGTCGGAAATGGAAGCTTCTTCTTCAAGATATGAAAATTTTGAAATCTCTTCTGATCATGAAAATTATTCTTTATCATCTACTATTCAAGTATAAATGGAAGAAATAACACATGAAGAAGAAGAAGAGGAAGATCTCAGAGATGCTCCTCTAGCATTTGAAGAGGGTATCTATACCACTGTGTATGAACTCGGAGAAATAAATCTGGGTACAAAAGAAGATCCACACCCCACATTAATCAGTGCGGCCATGACCCTTGAAGAGAAAAAGATGTATATTTATTTTTTAAAGCAAAATAGAGATATATTTTCTTAGAACTATATAGAAATTACCAGGATTTATCCTGATGTTGCTACTCATCATTTTGGTTTACCAGAAGAACATCTAGGATTTAAGCAAGCCGCGAGAAGAACACACCCAAATTATGCATCCAAAATTGAATCTGAAGTGGATAAGCTTATCAATTATAACATAATCAGAGAAGTTTAGTATCCCAAGTGGTTGGATAATATTGTCCCTATAAAGAAGAAGAACCGACAAATTATAGTTTGCATCGATTTTTACGATCTTAATCGGCATTATACTCAAGATGATTTCCCAGTTCTGATTACAGAACTTTTAATTGATGCAAAAACTGATTATGAAGTACTTTCCTTCATGGATGGATATTCCGGATATAATCAAATCCGAATGGCCCCAGAAGACGAGGAATCCACAGCCTTCAGAGCCCCTTAGGGTGTGTTTTGCTACCGGGTAATTCCATTTGGCTTAAATAATGAAGGTGCAACATATCAGTGTGCCCTTCATCGTATCTTCAAACCCTTCTTAGGTAAATTTGTTGAATGCTATATAGATGATTTGGTGGTTAAATCGAAACAACGTTCTAATCACTTGGATGATTTGGAAGTCATATTCTACAAGCTTCGACAACATAATTTGAAGACGAATTCCTTAAAATGTGCTTTTGGGGTAACCTGGGGAAAATTTCTCGGCTTTGAAGTATGCCATCATGGTATTTAAGTCCATCCTGAGAAATCCAAGTCAATCCTTGGTGTGTCACCTCTTCAAACATTGAAAGAATTAAGAGTACTTCAAGGATGCTTGGCCAATATTCGGCGTTTCATCGCCAATTTGGCAGGTAATGGTTTACCCTTCACCAAATTGATGAAGAAGTGACTCACTTACCAGTGGACTTCAGAATGTGAAGAATCAATCGATATTATCAAAAAATACCTCTTAAGTCCACTGGTACTCATACCACCTGTTGAAGGAAGACCACTTATCCACTACGTGACAGCTCTAGAGCGATCATTGGGTGTCTTTCTTGCTCAAAAGCATGATTCTGGGAATGAAAATAGCCTCTACTATCTTAGTAGAACTATGCTTAAAGCGAAAACCCGGTATTCAAGTATTGAGAAGTGCTGCCTGGCATTAGTCTTTTCAGTTCAGAAGTTGAGACACTACCTGCAAAATCATGAGGTCCAATTGGTATCTCGCAATAACCCGCTCAAATTCATCTTTAATCGTCCAATGCTTACAGGACATCTGGCAAGGTGGGCAATTATTTTTCCGCAATTCGACATTCAGTATGTGTCTCAAAAGACGATAAAGGGCCATGTATTGACTGATTTCTTGGCTGAACACCCTTCAGTGGAAGACACATCTTCAGATATTGAACTCCTTGATGAGGAAGTCTTCTCTATTCAAGAATGTCCTCAAGCATGGGAAATGTATTTTGATGGTGCTTCCAGAAGTCCAACGGGGAGGAAAATAGAAAATCCAAAATTCAAAAAAATTGTCTTAGGAATTGCACTCATTTCTCAAAAAAAAGAAAGTGTTACCTTATTCCTTTTTATTGTGGGAAGTTTGTACCAATAATGAATCAGAATACCAAGCTCTCATCGCAGGCTTGGAATTAGCGCTTCAAGCACAAGTTAATCACTTAAATGTGAAAGGTGATTCAGACCTGGTAATCAAACAAGTCAATAAGGATTATTCCATCAGAAAAGTAGAACTAATCCCTTTGTATGATTATGTCAGAGAGTTAGTGGCGGAATTCCCTTTAGAATTGACATTTTCTAATGTCCCATGATAAAAAAATGCTCAAGATGATGCACTGGCTAATATAGCCACAATCCTGGCAGATCTAAATCGGGATGAGAGAACCATCTGTATTTCCCACCGTCGTGCAATTTCACCTAATGTTCGAATCAAAATAGAGAAAATTAATGAAATTAGTCCCATTCCTGAATCTTATGGTCATACTACATGATGGATGTCACCTATTAGGTAATACCTTCAAAATGGAACACTTCAACCTGATAGAGCCGAGAAAGAACAAATCTGTCGACGTGTGGTCGATTTTACTCATTATTATAGCCTAGATAATCTAGAGAAAATTATCTACAAACATGGTTTTGATGGATTACTCTTTAGATGCATTGATGGTGAAGAGACAAGGGTGGTCATGAAAGAAGTGCATGCAGGAGTCTGTGGTGCCCACCAGTCTGGACATAGACTATGTGATCAGATTCCAAGGCTTGGATATTTTTGGCCTTAAATGATACAAGATTGTGTTGATTTTACAAAGAAGTGTCATTCATGCCAAGTACATTCCAACTTCATTCATCAACCTCCAGAGTTGCTTCATACAGCTAAATACTCATGGACATTTTCCACATGGGGAATGGATGTGGTGGGACCTTACCCTTCGACTATGAAAAAGCAGTTTAAGTACATTCTTACAGCTACTGACTTCTTTTCCAAATGGGCAGAGGCAATACCTCTCAAGGAAGTCAGTTCTAAATGCGTTGTTAGCTTCATCAAGTCTAACATCATTACCAGATTTGGTGTTCCTCATGCCATATTGACGGACAATGGCACCAACTTCTGTTCATCCGAGGTGATGAAGTTGTATCAAGAATACAACATAAAATCAAACCATTCATCTCGATATCATGCAGCGTCCAATGGAAATATAGAATCCTTCAACAAGACTCTTTCAAATATACTGCAAATGATGGTGGATAAAGATAAGAAATCATGGCCTGATAAAGTCTTTTATGCTTTATGGGCTTATCGGACTACCACCCGCACTGCAACGCGGTCAACTCTATATTCATTGGTATATGAAATGGAAGCAGTCTTTCCAATTGATGTTCAAATACCCTCACTCAGAGTTGCCATTTGTGATCAATCATCTACAGATGAAAAATCACAAAAGTGATTGAATGAATTGGAACGGTTAGATGAGAAATGATTGTGCACTTTTCACCACTTGGAAGTGAATAATATTCGAATATCATGATCTTTTAACAAAAAAGTTCGTCTTCATTCATTAACTCAGGGAGAATTGGTATTAGTTTTCAGAACTCCGATGATACCAGGAATGAATCCTCCCA
Organism: Viscum album; assembly: GCA_963277665.1. NCBI lineage: Eukaryota > Viridiplantae > Streptophyta > Magnoliopsida > Santalales > Viscaceae > Viscum > Viscum album. The sequence goes on from OY728131.1 coordinate 825,555,024, forward strand.
AGCTTGATCCAAAATGGGAAGGAACTTACTCAATATATAGGGTCTACTCCAGTGGAGCTTATTTATTAATCTCGATGGATGGAGAACTCGTCACTACTCCAACCAATGACACATTTTTTGAAGAAGTATTTTGTATAAAAACAAAAATTATCATCATTGGTCCGGTATGACCTTAAAATGCACCACCATCCAACAAGATGTTAAACTGCATCATCAAAGGTCCATGCATATAACCCTAAACTATTTCCACATACGTCCAACAAGATGTTAAATTGTGTCCCCTTCATCGTCCTTGATATATGACGTTAAACTATACAGCAACGGTCGATACATATGACATTAAACTATTTTTATCCCTTTACTCTCATATGATGTTAAACTTTGACGTCCTAACTACATGACGCTAAACTTTACAGAAGTACCTTATGTCCAACAAGACATTAAACTGCACCATCCACACTCCATGCATATGACCTTAACCTATTCATAATTTCGTCCAACATGACGCGAAACTGTATCGTCCCTTTTTCAACAACATGACGTTAAACTGTGAAAAAATTCCCCAATATGTCCAACATGACGTTAAATGGTGTACTCTTTTGTCCTTACTGCATGACATTAAACTGCATAGTCGTCTTTTTGTCCAACATGACGTTAAACTGTGTTGTCTTCATCGTCCTAACTACATGACACTAAACTGTATAGAATGTCCATTGATATGTCCTATATGACATTAAACTGTACTTTGTCCCTCTTACATGACACTAAATTGTGCATCACCAATAGTCCTAACTGCAAGACTTTAAATTGCATAGTCCCTTTATATGTCCTACATGACATTAAAATGTGCATCGTTAAGGTTGTTGTTACCTCTTGTTTCTCAAAACGAATATGACTCACGTGGGCTTAGATCAAACCTCATCCATAACACTCTCTCTGGGCTACTAACCATGTGTAAGTCCCAGCAACATCATTTTTTTAGGTCGTTGTCCCCGTGAACAACTTGATCATTAATTCATTCTTTAATTGAACTACGCGGACTTTGATCCTTGCATTCCAGGCTGGGTACGTAGGAAACCTCCCTAGGTTAAATCCCAAAACCAATCTCTTCACATCGGTTCACCTCCATCTCATACGATGTTGATTCGTGAAACCGCCCCTATAATCAATATCTTTACATTGGTTCATTTTCATCCTTGTTATACGACGTTAAACTATACAACACATTTTTCCAGTATGACAATAAACTACAATATTCGTTGATACCCTCACCTTAGAGGGTACCATTATTTACATTGAATATTCAATCAAGTTTCATTTCAAAGACTACGTACATACATGGCAATTCCCAAACCTTTTATCTTGGGTTAAACCATCATTGCAAAAAAGTCCCCTTTCACCCTTCACATGTATGAACCAAATATATACAGAGGGTATTTCTAGAACTACATGGGCTTGATTCCCGTCCTTATGAGATACGTAGGAACGTTTTAGTGCCCCTCGAATCATGCCCCAAGTCTTTGGGCCTAACCCCAAATTCCACTTTCAGTTCCCTGGCTGAAAAGTCCTCATGAAAACAAACATTGTGTATTTCATATGATGGTCCAAGCTCTATGACCCTAAACTAAGATCTCTAATCCTTTTTTCCCACACGAAGTTAAAATGTAATTTATGTACTACATATGGCTTGATTCCCATCCTTATGGGATACGTAGTGAAGTCCAACATTTCAATTCAGGACCCAGCCACAACATGATTATGGTTAGCACTGATCTGTGTATCTTTGTATACATTAGACAATACACATCTTTATGTTTCATAATCCTAACCTTAAATATTTTCAGATCTTCATAGCAATTTTCTTGACTTGTAGTCACAAAAATGTTAAATTTCTTAGAGTTATCTTACTTGACTATACAGCACGTGCCCTTCGGCAGCCTTGCATAAACAATCTACATAACAGACTTGTCATCCAAAAGATACTATTATTTGACTATGCAGTTAAGGCCCTTAGGTGGCCTTGCATAATTCAACCCCCTAACATGTTTGTTAAATAATGGTAACATCATTCTTAAAAAGAAAGCCTCTTTTGTCTTTATTGGTCTTAAATGACAGTATGTAGGGATCTGCAAAAATAGACATCCTTAACATATTTTTCCCATTTCGTTTTTTATGATCTGAAAGTATTCATGTCTTTGGTTTATATTCTCCTTCCCTATGTTTGGGTCAGACCTTCGTAGGAGTGATATCCATCCCGTTCTTCGATAATCTTGTTGGGAAATATCTTCTCTGTATTCAAGTACCTCTTCCCATACAACAAACTCTATATTATGGAAAATTTGATTCTCCATAAACATTCACTAGCTTTTAGCACTAGGAAAGTAAATTTCTGAGAGTTCTTTTTCCTGACTATGCAGCACGTGCCCTTAGGCGGCCTTGCATAAATAGACTACATAACAGACTTGTTAGCCAAAAGATACTATTTATTTGACTATGCATCCAATGCCCTTAGATGGCCCTCCATAATTCAACCCCCTAACGGGTTTGTTAAATAATGGTATCTTCATTCTTGGGAACTAATTCTTTGAATGCCTTTTATCTCTTTGTCATATCATTCCTCAGATCCAAATATTCTTAAGTCATAGTTTACATATTTTCCCTCATACTTCAGTATGGTAATATTTTTTCAGATAAATTGTCAAGGAATTGAGTCAATTTTAATCCATTTCGGTCAAAGCTATTTTGTCCTTAAACATTATCCTTTTTATGACTGACATGCATGAAATTAAACTGCCAAAAACCACAAAGACCCTTGGTTTTCATTTTTCTTCAAAGTCAAATCCTCTATTCTCTCCGGATCCAACTCTGATGGGGGACTTTTGTTGACGCTCCTTTTGTCATAGAATCTAATGATTGGAAAAGGGGATTATCTTAACTCAAAATGATTCAACCTTTGGACAAATATCAAAAATTGACAAATTAAGGAATAAGAAGAATGTTGCACAAGGGTCGCGCAAGTTCTATCATGGTCATGCAAGTACACTTGCACACCAAAATGGTCACGCAAGTACACTTGCGCGCCCTAAGTGATAACCGTCCGGGGTCTTCTCCAGCCTATAAATAGACCCTGTGGGCCCCCTATTTTGGAGAATTTTTTCCAGAACTCATATTTGAGCTCCCAGCGCCCTACGCCTTTCTCAAAGCTTCTGAAACTTTTCTAAGGTAATTTCTTACCTATAACGGAAGATCTAGAGAAGGGGAGGAAGGCCTAATTGTTGAAACTCATCAACACTTTCACGCCTGAGTGGCCAAACCTTATGGGAAATGGCCACACTTGTGTGCCGCTTAACTCCTTCAATAAAACCTGCACGCCACTCTTCTGGAAGATCCTCAAGATGATTCTAAAGGCTTTAACCAAGAGTCGCTCAATTATTACCCTTCTCGTTAACTATCGTGCATGTACCCATGTGTCGCTCAGGTATACCTGCATGACCAGGACATACGCGCCCACGCAGTACCTGCACTCCTGCCAGGACTTGCAGGCCACTGCCTTTTTGGGTGCCCTTCTTGCCCATTTCACCCCTCTTAAGCCATTCCACCTCTCCTATTCAAGATTCAGTCTTCAAGACACTCTTCAAAGCCATTTATGGCACGATTTCTTGATTTGAATTCCTTATCTAAAAGGAATTTTGTGGAATATCTCTCAAAACCTAGCGATTTACACATATTTATGTCACTAAAGATTGAGATTTCATTCATTCAACCTCATCCATTAAGATGAGAGAACTCATTAGCCTGGGCATCCTTTTCAGGAATATGCCCCAGTCATAATTCGTAATCTGGGCCTCCTTTTCAAGAATAAGACATAGTTCCCTAATTTGGGCATCCTCCTTAGGAGTAATACTTAACCATATTTCTCTTAAACTATGCCTCCTTTTCAGGAGTAAGACTTAGTCTCAAATATGGGCATCCTCTTGAAGAGTAATCCCCACGTCCCTTAATTTTTTTAAGTCTCTTAACCTGGGCCTCCTTTTCAAGAGTACCAGTTTTAATTCCTCTTAACCAGTCCTAATTTACCTTTGATCTGGGATTCCTTCTCTGGAGTAGAACTCAATCATAAGTACTCTCCTAATTTTAGCCTCCTTTTAAGGAGTAAGCCCCAAGTTAGAGTATTCAAAATTTCCATGAAGCATATACAGCTTTATGGACCCTATTCATGGATTTCTTCCTTGAAGTAAATCCTAATCTTCATTTATCTAGGTAGTCATACATACATAAGTCCTAAATTATTTTTTATGATTGCATATTTCATGGCACAATTGTCTGATTTTTAACAATACCTCTTGTTTCTCACACCGAGCATGACTCACGTGAGCATAGATTGTAAAAGTAATTATGACATCCTTATTTGAGCCATCAATCATAAACATCATACTCCCTTTCTCGAACTATGTGGGTTCTGATTCCTTTTTTCTAAAACAAAGGATACATAGGTAGCCCATCTGTGGGCACGATCCAACCTTTGAAATAATCCATGTCCTTCTGAATTACAAGAAACTTCAAGTGCCCCACTAAGTGGCTTTAAAACCAGTATGGTCATCATAATGACCAAGATACTTTTATGTATTAAAGGATAACACTGACTAAGAATCTCAAAAAAATACAAATGATTCTCTATCGATGAAGAACCTTGAATACATATAAAATATTCTCTAAATTTCCTACAAATTTAATCAGTGATTGTCAGATCTGATGGAAAGATCATTTTATACTTGGTAATCTAATAAGGATTCACGAAAACAACTTAAATCTATAAACAGAGTCCCATAGTAGACAATAATTCCCCTCAAAGAGGTGTGATGAGTCTGACCTCCCATCCTCTCGACCAATGAAAATTCCTAAGCCTCATCAGTCCATAAACTAATGAGCACCTACCTTTGGAAAGTAGGTCCAAATGGATGTTGAATCATTGGATGTTTCCGGTTCTATGAACAAACATGTTAGAAACTGATTGAAATGTTTGAACCTTCAATCAAGGAGGTCATCCCCAAATTCTGAGGGAAACAATTGTCCACTACCTAAAGACTGAATTGACATGTATGTCTATTAACTTCTTGAATGATAAAAATATGTTGATTATTTACATTCTAATAACATTTTTATAGTTATTATTCTATTTCTTTTAGTAACAACATTATTTAAAATTACATAATCAATTGATTAAACACCTAATGTTATTGTGATATTCAACACACATCTCTAAAATGAATTTTGAATTTAAAATAAGATTGATAAGGTAATCATTCCATAACCTCTAAAATAATAATCCGGAATTTTTTTAATTTTTATTAATCAATATAAAAAAAACATGAATAAATTAATTATGTTTTAATTTTTAAGATGGTAGGTCATATATAAACATGAGTAATGTTTCCATTTTCCACGATAATGAGGTAAATAAAGTAAGTATTATTTTAGCATTTCAGAATTATTGCTATATAATAATTATCATAATATCTGTTTAAATATATTTTTTATGTCATCGTTTTGATTTTTGATGTCAAATGTATCACATCACTTTGTGGAGGTCATGGCCCACATGTACACATAAATAACATCATCATATTATAATGGGTTGAATGATAAATATGTAGATGAAGAATCATATTTAGATAACTTTATTTATTTCAAGAAATATATATATATATATATATATAAATTAAATCAGTTATTATAATCAACAATGTGATAAAATGTTGTAAAATGAATCGCATCCCTTCATGATGGTGATAATCCCAACATATGCCTGATCGGTGGTTTTATTTCCTATAGGATGAAAAATGAGATGGAAATTTGTTCTAACAAATTCATAATTACATCTTATTATATTTAAGATACGAATTGTATTATTTCATGATGGATAAATAATATTTGTAGGTGGAAAAGAACATGAAATTTGTCAGTTGGGGCTTCTATCTTCTCCTTATAAGACTTCTATGAATTACATCACTACCCCATTGGATTGGCCTTTGGATGGGAACATGATAAATGAAATGTGGGGAGTGAATTTTTTAAATAATTTATAAAATATAGTACTCAAAATGGGTAATGAATTTAATATATGATGTTAACTTTTATAAGTGAAGCGAGTGGATCTCATAGAATTAGATATAATATTTAGTTTATACAATTTTTTTAAGGGAAAATTTATACTAATTGACATAAATCCAAAATAAGATAAGGATGATAAGATGAAATATCACCCAAATTTGTTTCACATTTTCATATTATCTTTTTAACGTTATCTCTTTGTGTTAACCTACCATTATCCCTTTGGATAACATTAGAGTTATCAATATTATATAATGTTTAGGGGTTCAAAATGTATCTATAAAAGAAAAAATGAAAAATAAATATAACATGGCTTATATATTTAATCATATTTCATTTACAGTATTGATGATAGGATTGTTTCATGAATTATATATAATTTAAGAAAAAAATTATTGTATAATCTCATTAATTTAATTTTTTGAATGATAATGTACATCGAAATTAATGGGGTCAATATATTAATGGAATTAAATAGTAAACCGTTATCAAATCCCTACTATGTTATGTTGGTATTTAATATTAGTGGTACATTAAAACTCACATAAATAGTATTACTTTTCTAGATTATTCAATTATTTAATTTATTTTTCAACTACTTGCATAAGCAATATGTCGACATTTCATAATAATAAAAATCAATTATTAGATCACTAAAAACTAAAAATTATTATCCACTATAAAATAAAACATAAAATTAAAACAACTATTTATTTATAAATATATTATATTGATCTCACTATCCTAATATAATTATGATATTAACATTATGAGAGTTACATTTTGAAATTATATTTACTTTAAATTTTGTAACTACTAAATTCACATTTTAAGGACATGAAATTTAACAATTCATTATTTTTTTATAATTATGGTTGAAATATATATATCAAATGAAATGATGGGATGTTTTTTAATGATTTTTAATCTTTCTCAAATTAGTTTTAACCAAAACTAAAATATTTTACCATTACTAATCCATGAAAAATTTATTGTGGTTACTATTCAAATTTACCAAACAATAAATGGGTACTATATTTAAAAAATTTACACCTCGTAAATTACCTTTTTGAATTCATTTAATTGAAAAAAATTATAGAATTTAAATTTTTTATTACAACATTCATTTTTCAAAATAGGATGAAAAGTTATTTCCATAAAAATGTATTTCAATTATAAAAATGTTTTTATAAGTAATTATACAATATAGATGATTCATGTGTAATTAGTTATATTATTTATAACTAAATTAGTTTTATCAGAATTTAATATAAAATTAATATTAATAATATATCTTTTTTTTAAAAATAACTACGAAATTAGAAAAATAAATTTTTTCAATACTCAATGAAAAAATAATTCTTTTAGTAAAACAATTATTTCAAATAGTTATTATAATTTTTTTTCAATACTCAATAAATTTTATATATATCTCTTATAATTTATTTAATTTAATTTAAAACAACAAAATACAATTCTAGTTTTTAAATATTACATTTAAATAATAATACCACACGGTATGTTTAATCTCGGTTTAGCGATTTGTATAAGTTTTTTACAATAATATTTTTTTAATATATCATTATGCTACATTGCTACCCAAGGGAACTAGATCATTCTCATGTTATATTAGACATGGTAAATGTTAATGTTATGAAGAGGTTTATTCAAATCCATTTAATATAAGGGAAACATGTTTCATTCTACTTTCTCAGATGAGGTCCATTGATGTGAGGCAAGTATTACCCTAAACCTATTTTTTCTAAATGGGATTCTATTTTACTGGAACAAGAACCATAAACTACATTAATGACTAGAGAGATATATTCAAAATGTTTGACCTCAGTAATTAAATTGGGGGTTTTGAGACACCTGGTGTGTCAATGGTAATTCTGATGATAGGGAGAGTCGAGTCGATATAGAGATATCTAATCAAGTAGTGGGAAGAAAGATTAAGGATTCGAGAGGCAGGTGTAGTAATTTCATAGGATCACCGGCCCATGTGATGATGGTAGGGATATTTTTTTAGTGTGGGTACACAAAGACAGGCGTCGGGGATAAATGTTTTTTAGAATCCATCTACTTTTTTTATTGTATTATATGACCACTGTTTTTTCATTTCCTCAAGATCCTTTTTAGGGTTTCTTTGGGTGTAATATTGAAAAAAGTGGATGTATCATAGGTTGTTTTTGGTTTTTCCACAGTTTTCCCTATCCATGAACCACCACCATTGAAAATCATGCATCCTTGGAATTTAAGGGTTTTTACAGTTAGAGATTTGGTTTTCAAACTATGTTTCCTTATATAAGAAACTGTGTGCACACAATTATTAAATTCTAAAAAAAATTAAAATCATGACCCACAGTTAAACACCTCGTTAATCCCCACAGGTCTGAAAACAATGTAACTTAGTTGAGAGGTTTTTAGGTAGTGGTTATGGCTCCTCTAACCCCATTCTTTATGGGATCAATGCATGGCAGATCATGTTCATTCTCTACTATGTTGTAGAGTCATTTCTCATGAGTTTTATTTCATTATCTAATTATATCCTCCACAATGTGAATTATATCACCATTTCGTTAATTGATCTAAACTGTAGTTGATAGTATCCTAATTATTGGTTTTATTTCATAATTTCTAACACCATCATTATTCATTTTTGAATCTCAATATAGGAGTCAACTCTTGATCTATTATTAATGGTATGTGGTTCTGTTTGATATATTAAATATAATTAAATATTTTATTTTCATTATTATTTTGATGTAGATTTAAATTGACTTATGAAACCCAACTATAGTATGATTTATAATTTGATTTTTTAATATCATGGATTTTTTGAAAACTAAAATTCCACTTGAGATAGAACATTTGGTGTATTTTAAGAATGATTAATTGGTAAAGAAATTGAAATTTTATTTGAGAAAAAAGTATTAAATTTAATTGATAGAAAACTATGATTGGTTTGGTTTTTAAGATTCATGTAATTATGAAACTTTTATGTGTTTTGTGTTTTCAAATTGAATCTGAATATTAAAATAAAAAATCTATAAATAGAATTATATATTTTTTCATAACCAATTTTACATAATGAGAAAGAATTTTTTGGTTTATTATTATGTTATATTTTATGATAAATCTTTCATGAAATTAATGGTATTTATATATCACTCAATACATTTGACTTTAGTTATGCATAGATTTCTATCTTTGGGGTCTGAGAAATTGGAAAGAGACACAAGGGTGTGGTTATTTTTCATGAGATTTCGGCCTTCGATTTGCTTTTCCTTTATTATGTTTGTCTTTTTTCAATGAACATTGATTATGTATTTATTTGGGTTTTTAACAATTTATCTTCGAGTAAATTTTCTTTTTTGAGTGTTGAGAAAATTGACTTGTATATTTTATCATCAATTGTTTTTTTCATGAAAATATGTTCCCTCTATTATCTTGTATGACTCAAGGTGCTAGTTTCAATCCTAAGGGTATCAAAAATTCTTATTGTTCATGGTTAGTTATGTCTTGTATATTAGAATACTATGCTATAAGGGATGGTTCTGGACATGGTTTAATTATAGGATTAGGTGAACCATCATTCCTCGATGTTATCCTGGAGTTTTGAGTACCTTTTTAGAACATAAAATGTATTTGTGAGTATGTTTATGTCCATATCTCATTGTATCAAGCCTTAATTAACCATGTGTGGTTTAGGAATGTTATCCTGAGTATTAATTTGGTCAATTTATTGTCCATTACCTTATTATTAATTTGGATTAGTTAAAATATAAATCATGGTATATTGTATGATGGGACTAATTTTTACTCGATTCCCAGGTTTGATTTATTCATCTTAGTAATCTTCTGATGTCATCAATTTTTATTTCTGAAGTTGTGTCACATCATTCCTCTGATAAGATATGAGAATAATATTATGGAGGTATTAGTTGGTGATAAATAGTGGAAAAATATTTTGTTGAACAAATTATCACTATGATAATTGTTCTTCTGGTCTAAGCTCTATGAAATGAACTTGTACATGTTCCAATTCAAATTCATACTATGGAACCTTAGAGGGATGAATCATATAATCTTTCTTAAGAGATCAGTTTCTAGAAGAATATTTTGATGGAAAGATACATTGATCCTCCAGGAATATTGGATTGGTTGAGGAGGATAGTTCTTCCATTTTATTTCATGGATACACCTGATTGGATTAAGGTAGAATGTTCTATCCTTTCAAGATAGAGGGACCCTATAAGAGATGGTGTGATTCTATGGTTATGTAAATTTTGATGTAATCTGGTTAATATTGGAAATACAATAGTGTTATTTTCAATAACTACTTTTGTGGATGTTATATGGTGTTTCATAAGGATATAATGTTTTTTAAATATAAAATAGGCTTATTGGATAGTAAATGAGTATAAAAATTTCTATTTTGAGATTGTGAAGTGTAAATTAGTTATTGTATTTAATTATAAGATGAATACATGATGGTTCCCTATAGGGATTTCACCTAATATTCATTCTCTTGGATTATTAATAAATCTTGATTTGTATTCTAACATGGTGGATATTGGTATAATGGTTGAACATCACATGGACGGTATGTCTGGGTTTTTGAGGGTTCTGTTTTATTCTAGTGGAAGTGATGTGATTTCGATTATAAAATATAAAATGTTTTTTATACTCATAGTGGTTCTTAATGTAAAAGATCATTCAAAAATCATATTGTTCCTAAAATAGTCCCTTTGACTTCATTCCTGTATGGCAAGACTAGGAATTGGAAACATGTTCTCATTAAACCAACCAAGATTAGTTGTTCCATAGGATGATTAGGTCACATGTAGAAATTATGTAATATATTTTATTCCCATCAGGGTGAAACAAGATCATGATCAATTAAATTTAGTATCATTCAATTAGATTATTCAACAACAAAGTGGCACCAATCACATGAATTGTGATCAAATTCTGTTCATTCAATGGAATATTCTCCCATGAAAGTTGACATGGGTCCAACAACACTGAGCCGTACCATCACTATAACTTCATCATTAGTGACTTATTTACATGATACTAGGGAATACCACTTTTTTATATCAACATTTTTTTAGAACCCTGTCTTTATTATTACAGAGCTTCTTCTTATGTGGTGGACATTGTTATTCCCCTAGGAACTAAGAGAATGAAAGGTATTCATTGTTCTTCTTGTGTTATATATATTTTCAAGACAGATAATACCTATTTTATTTTAATTATTTCCATGAATCCTATTGATTTCTTCTTTACTGTGGATTGGTCCGTCACTAATAATGTCTAAATTGAATGATCTCTTCAATGGGTGTCCATTACACTGCCTGATAGAGTGTTTCATGTCTTCTTAAGAGAATTTGAGCTGAGATCTAATAGATTCATACCTTCTTATCAAATATTGGGGAATCTAATCTCTATGTTCACATTTGTTATAGAGTAGTAGTCATTGAGGGATGATCTCACATCAATTTTCATCATGATTAGTGATGTGTTTTCTTCTTAATTCTCTAGTGTTCTATTAGTTATTAACGAAATGTTTTCTATTGAGTTTGTACTTGGAAATCAATAGATATTTATTCCTTTATACAATATATAACCAGTTAAAAAGATAGAGTTTATGATGTTGTTGGATGATCTCATTGAAAATTATTTCTAGTACCGAGTGTATCACCTTGGCCAATGGTTTTCCTTTTTCAATGAAAAGTGATGGAACAAATCGACTATGTAATTATGATGAGAAAAAAATAAACATACATCAATTAAATATAATCAATTTCTATGCATGGATTTAATGTTTGGCCTGTTTAAATCGTATATTTGGTTCTTCATGATTGATCTGCAAACTAGTTATCAATATATGAGAAAAAAAGATTCTGACACTCAGAAATCCACCATCTAGAAAAGATATATACATTTTGAGTATCATTATACACCATTAGGCATAAAAATTTCCCCACGAAAATTTATGGATTTTAGGAACATGATCCTCCATGACTATATCGATAAGTTTGTTGTGGTATTTGTGGATGAACTCATGGTTTACTCTATGTTTGATGAGGATCATGTGCATCATCAGAGATTATTTCTATATTTTTTTTAACACCACCAACTTTTGTCCAATCAATCAAAATGTGATTTCTATATTTCAGAAGTGAATTTATTAAGAAATTTTGTATGAGAACATTACAACTTCTTTGAGTCAAAAAAGGTGAAACCTATTACAAAATTTGGTTTATAACAAATATATTTCATGATTTAGTGATTCTTGGTCATAGAATTTTATTATTGCTATTTGGTAAAGGATTAATCAATGGTGTCTTCTTAGTTGAATTCTCGAACATGGATAGGGGTAAATTTCATTGGGGGTGAAAAATTATATAATAATTTTTTTGAACTAAAATATCATTTCTGTTTATAACTACTGTTTACTCTTCCAATGGACATGCAATTATATGTGGTAATTTTGGATTTATCCAGTTGACATTTGTGTTGTGTTATTATGTTGAATATTCACCAGTTTTCATATGGTTCTCAAAATAATAGGCCTCATAAGAAAAATTATTCAACCGATGTACATAAACTAACAATTGTGATTATTGTTCTTAATATTAAGTGGAAAAACCTTTTTAGAAGAATTATTTTCCATGTATGTTGACCACATGTTCGTGATTTATGTATTCTTTGAAAAATATTTGAATCTCTATCAGAGGATATAGTTATATTACCTATAGTATTCTTATGTTGAAATCAATTAAACATGAGACGTGGAGTTTCATTGGTGATGATTTGATATGTAAACATTAATCCCAAGACATAAAATATTTATCTATATAGTTGGACTATTTGGGCCTCTTTGCATGATTTCATATCGTAGTTTGGGAAACATTATTCTATGTTGTCTTACCTAGTGTTTTGTTGACCACATATATTCTATAGATGATTAATTGCGATTAGTAGATTGATTACAAATTTTATACGCTGAGGAATTATTTTTATGGTGGGGAGACCATTTTTTCTATGATTATATCTACACGGATGGTTTCCAATGTTTTCGGAATTGGTGTGTTGTAAATTTTCCCTTCAGTAAATATATAACATCAGATTTCCATAATTCCCATTGGGATTTATACCCAAGAAAAAAAATATGTAATATGATATGTGGTAATGATTCTAGTTTCTATGTATGAGATATGATGTCATAAAATTTCTCTCCCAATATCATTCACTGAAATAGGTTAAGGCCAAACACTAGAGAACATTGGGTTTTCTTCATCCACACCAAATTATATCATTGACATGGGTTTATATATAATTGTACATTGTAGTTGGGTTTTCAAATATCTTGAGGAAGAATAATTTGATATGGTTTGTGATCAATTGCCTAACTGAATCGGCTCACTTTATAGCCATCTGTGTTCTAAACAAAGTATAGGACTTGTAAAATATTTATATAAATGATATTTAATATTTTTATAGGGTTCTATCTGATAAAGTATCTCATAAAAATCCAAATTTCAATTATTTATTTTATAAATTTCATTAGGAGGTGATGGGATCTCAATATTGTTTATATGAGATGTATAATCCATATACAAGTGGTGAGATAATAATGAATATATATATATTCGTGATCACATGCTTCATGAATGTGTCATCAGTATTTGTGGATATGGGAATGTCAATTTGGGACTGGTCACATTCAATTATAAAAATAGTTACCATCCCACAATTAGAATGAATAATTCATTGCCCTTCTACGATCGGCCAAGTAAATATCCATTGCCTTAGTCATGGATTTGTGAAACATCCTTTGATGGGCTGAGCATGGTCTATGTGATGAAAATAATGATTTTGTTTATATACTACATAATGTTGACGGCATAAATCTTGAATAAATATAATGTTGATCTTTATCATATAGTGTTATAGTTTTCAATTAGTGATAATGTTCTTTTTATTGATTCATCTCATTTAGTTCATCGATAGCTTGGTATGAATGGGAGGTTTTCACCACATTTTTTGTCACCTTTTTAGGTTTCTGATAATAAATTGGCATAAAATTTATAACTTCAACAATTGTTGACATCGATACATAATGGGTTCCATGCATCTCATCTTCAAATATATATTTATGAATCATCACATTTTTTAAGAAGGGATGTTCTTAATGTTGAGATTCATTTAATTATGATTGAGTATCTAGTTCAGATAGTGGATTATGAGACAAAGTTAATTATTAATAATAACATATTCTTGATATATTTGGTATGGATACATGGTTCTGATTCCCATGATACATAGGAGTGTGAAGAACTAATGTGATAGCAGTAATCTCATATAGATATTTTGGAATCATATATTAGGATTTCTGGGGAATGTATGTTCATATGGTGGGGAAGTTGTAAACATTATTAGCTATTTTCAATGATTAATGTTTATTTTTGTTTCTAAATTTTAAATAAATTTTAGTGGTTTTTCAGGTGACATTTGGGTAAAATTTTTAGATGATCTAGACAGTGCGTAATTATCTCATATTTACCCAAAATATGAACCCCTAGTAAAAATAATCAGTCCTTATATAGTGATGTTTTTCATGGTTGGTGAAAAGTCTTCCTAACCATGTGACACTCTACATGAAAATGTTCATATGGTTTTTTTTTATTATGAAAACATATTTTAATATAACAAACTCTAGTTTAACACTTGATCTACCAACACTCATTATAAATATAATTACTTATCTTATGATGCTCCTTAGAAGTAGTTTTGGATCTGATAAACCCTTAACATGGTGTTTTCACGCATATAGAATCTTTTTTGATCTCCTCTAGTTATGTGAACCATATCTCATGTGTTTTCGTTGGCACTCCCATTTTCTTTTACTTTGGGGTTATGAGATCAATATACCGTTGATTGATCTCAAATTTGTTTGATGGATATTGATTCTTTGATTGGTATCTTATTTTCTGAAACATTCATTCCTTATTAGGGAATCCCACTTCGAGTATCAATTACTGGTATATTATTACATGTGGATGCTTCAATTTGGTTTTTTCCATATATTTATATCATAAATTTATTTATTAGGTTTAAATGTAATTCAATTGTTTTATGAAAACCCAATTTGATATTATTTGGAATTAAAATTTGAATGAAAATTGATTTCAAGTAAAAACCAAAAATCCAATTGATTTGGAATATATGATGTATTTACTAAAATTATGGAATTGATGAAAATATATGAAATTGTTTTTGAGAAATTTTGATTAAATTGATATGATAATAACATATGATTTATCAATTTAATTATAAATTTTTATTATTATTTAAAAGGATTCAATTATCACTTTTTATTTTGATTGATTAATTAAAAATGTGCAATATTGCATAGTTAAAAGGTTATTTAAGATAATCAGACATTGAATTTGATTCACTAATAATGGATTTGTGATGATAAATCAATTAAAACCTAGTTCACCAGATCATATCTTTAATGCGATATTTATTAGTCATATTCATCCTAGCCTAGAGTGACATGTGTACACATGTTCATTGTGGTCACTGATATGTGGCGTGTGAGGATATTAGTGAAAGAAATAAATATAATATAGATTATATGGACATGTAAATTTTTTTATTATTATTATATATATATATTCCATTGATTAATGAACTACTTTATTCATAAAAATAATTTATATTAATGATTAAATGTTAACTATTTATTTAATCCATGTTTGACAATGTATACATTCATTTAAAAAAATTATATTTTGTATTAAATGTAAAAATGATAAATTATGACATTCCCTATTTTACTTAAAGAGAAATCATGATTTAGTCCATTATTATGGTATATGATATTGAAAACTTGGTGAAACCCTACTGGGATTTATATCTCACACAATACTATTTCCTATGAGAATATGTATATTTCCATCTTCTAAATTCAAGAAAATGTAAAGGGCTCATGAGAGTGTGGATTTTCATGATCCATTATGATTTGATTGATGTTTGCTTTGGTTTTATTTCCATTATTTTTATTACTTAAATGACGTAATAATTTTTTTTCTGCTGATTTGGTTTCCAGTATTTTCTCTATTTATAGTGTTGGGCATACTAAATTGAATCTATTATATTCTATTATTTTATGGAATATTTATTCCCTCTTTTATCTTGTATTATACAAGGGGATGATCTCCAAAAAATGTGTATTGAGAACACCCTTCGGGCTATGTAGGTGTTAGCTAAAGTAGTAGTGTACCATTGTATCTTTTAAGGTTTATCACATAGGAGGTGGTGAACATGGGTTTCCAGAGGTTACACAGGTCATCGGTGTCTCTGATGGAATGGTCACATGCGAGTACAATTTGTGATTGGATGCAGTACACGCATGTCATGGAATTATGGGTCAAGGACTAATAGTGATTCTATAATAGGATTTACTTCACACTATTTTTTTGGTCAATGTTCCTTAGTCATGTAGGACATGTTATGGTATCCAAACTAGTCAAAAAATATAAAATATGTGTTTCATTGGATTTATAAAAAGGGGTATTCCAAATAATTTAATGAAAAAAACCATCCAAATAATGTATTGAAGATGTATCAATTTATATTATCCCCTAGTGAGGAATATGTAATATAAAATTCATACATTCATAGATGAATATATAGATAAAAGATACACGGAACGTTTCATAAGGAAAATACCATTTTCATTTTGAAATCAAAACATTAAAACATAAATGTAACAAAATTATTGATGAATAAATTTTAATATGAAATTTAACCCTAAAATATTTAAGGAAATTTAAAATAAATAGTATTAATGATAGATGTAAAGTTATTTCATTATATAAATGTTAAAAAATTTATTTCCTTTAGTGCACTTGCAAAAAAAATATAACATTTCAAAATGTACATAAATTTTGAATGTACTTTTATTTATTGATATAAAAATATAAATAAAAATGACAATAATAAATCATTTAAGTATTTTAAAAACATTACTCAAACCATTTTTGATAACATTTGAATATTAAAGGAAAAAATAATGTTTATGTAAAAAAAGAAATGAGTTTTCCTTAAAAACAATTTTCAGATTTTTACTACAGGATGAGATGAAAATGAAAGTATAAAATATGATTTCATGAAATAAAAAGAATAGAATAAATTAAATATGACTTGTGAGTGATATATCATATTATTTTGTCCGTGAAAATTTAATCATAACCAATCTCAGTTAACATTTATATTATAACATAAAACCCTTATATTATGTTAGAAATTCTATGTAGGATATTTTGAACTACTTTATAAAAATATAAAACTTATTATACTTATATACCATAATAAAATTAATACTTATAATACCATTCAAGTTTTTCTTATAACATGTAATCAAACATTAATTAACAATGTTTCACTATAATTATCATTTTTTTTATTTCATTATTTCTATGTATGTTGTGATCTTGATGAAAGGGTAATTGTATATTTTTTATGGTTACATCAAATACCATATTTTTTATAATTATATAAAAAACAAATATAGTCAGTTTAAATATATATATAACCATCTAAAAATAATTGTAATTATAAATTATTTGCAACATTCTTAGAGATGGTAGTTCATTTGTATGTCTTAATGTTATATTCAATTAATTAAAATTATATATAGTGATATATATATTATACATTATCATCGGAAAATACAAATTATATCATAAATTTGATGGAAATGTTTTATATCTATCGTTATATCAATAAATTATAGGTGGTGATGGAAAATGAATTATATCGCAACATAGTTTCGGTAGTATACATTTAAACATGAATAATACATTCATTTCCCCTTAGAATTAATTGAGGTGCAAAATTAATATCCAATAATAATAAAAACAACCGATTATATTGATGATAGTTCAGTAATGTTTTTACGATGTATAAAATATATTTATAGCAAGTAAAATGAGAAATAACCATTGAATGATTTGGGTATAATGATGACCTCTTATTCTAGATACCTCATTTGACAAACACATTCATACACTATAGGATAGTTTTAATAAAATAAAATAATATCGTGAACGAATAGAATAAATCTATATTGATTTTGGTTACCATGATATCTAAGAAATATTCTGTAGTCATGATGAACTATTGAGGAGAACTGGTTCAATATTATATATAATTTTAGGGACACACATGGGATTACTAAAATATTTAAAAAACATAAATTCAATTATTTATTGAAGAAATAATAAATAATATAAATACACAAAATGAAAAACAAATCATTCTGAATAAAAATTCATGAGTAAGAATAGAATTGTTTTTACACTATTTATTTAACGAAAAAATACCATTAGATTAATATAAATATATTTTTATCAAATATATAATGAAAATTTTCATCAACATCATTAAATTATATTTATCAATTTCAAGTATTAATATAAAAAGAAATATGACATTAAAAATAGTTTTTTAAAATATATTTCTTTCAACATTGAAATTATTTTATCTTCATTGCTAATCATTTTATAGATTTTATATAAATTATTATTCATACATCACCAATAAATATATCAAATGTTAATTTTCCATCATAATCACATTATTTGTATATATAATAATTCATATAAAATTTATAATTACATTTCATCATAAATATAGTATTTTTAATGATGAAATGAATTTATATAAATGAATGGATAATTTTATAGGACTTTAAAATACACATGAATTATGTAAAAACATTTATAAATATATTTCATAAGATTGATAATTTTATCTATACTTACTAATATTACATCTAGGTTATAATACCTTGAATTATAATGGATGATTCGGACATATGGATATGTGTTGTTAATGTTATCATTTAGTTCAAATCATATCATAAGAATATGCATTTAATATCCAGGTGTTATACGATGGAATTATGAACATGAAATTCTTATGGATATTACATAAAAAATATGGGTCCAAAATTTTATAATGGGGAAATTTTATCTCAAATCATTGTTGGTAAATTTATTATAGAGTATTTTATAATTTTTAATGAATACATTATTCTTTTCTGATGTTTTAAACAGACTTCTATAAATATTTAGAGGATTATCATTCTAATATATATATATATATATATATTCAATAATATATGAGAGAAATCATATCAAATGGACACAATTGAATTGGAGGATTAAAATAATAATATACCTATTAATTATAAAAAAGTTTTTATAAGCATAGTTGCATCACTAATGTGTTCACATGTCCTCTATTTAAGGAAAATGATGGATCGATACATCTCAACAATGATTGTTTTCAACGTAAGTAGATTGTGGTAAACAAAACAAAACCAATACCATATAAAATTGTCTTATTAGTTTAACTATGGGGAGACCAAAATTCATCAATGGAGGATAATTACCCATCATATCATCAATTATGGGTCAATAGAAAGGATATAGATATGATAGCATTTCATACAACTTATAGATGTTTAAAAAATCTTGTTATTACATTAAAACTACAAAATTACTCATTTATCATCTTAGATATGATGAATATAGACTTTGGATATTACCTTGAACAATTTGGAGTCGTCTTTTTTTTATGATAACATCATATATTCCAAAATCATAATATTAAATTATGGAAATTTCTGGAAACTTTTAATTTCTTTAATAATAGATAAACTATATTATATATTAATTATTTTTTAATTCAGATTGTATAATATATCATTCAGGGGTCATATACTCACATGTTATGGTACATCTGTGAATCAAACAAAGATTCAACTGATTGAAGAATATCCTAGAAAAACAACAAAATAATGATCCATTGTTTTTATGAACTTTATGTATACTTTCATTGATATTTATAGATATTAGTAACACTTTTCTAGTACACTAAACCTTGTTATATAGAAAAGCGGTTTGTTGTTCTAGGAAAAATAATTCATGGAATCTGTATTGAACCGTAAATAAATTTACCCACTACACCTAAAATCACCCAACCATTCATTAGATAATGAATTGTTATATATAATAATAGGTATAATAATGTATCAGGATATATACTAAAGAAAAATGATATTTAGGCATCATTTTGTCACATAAATTAATGTTCCATGTAAAAAAATTCCTAATGCATGATCTTTAGAATTTAGTAGTAATATTTAAATTAATGATATAGGGGATTTATCTATATAGTGAAATAACTGATATTAATATTTATAGTAAGAATATATTGAATATATTTTCACACAATGAGTTTCATATGTTCATAATTAGATTTTTAGTGTTGATCGGGGACTTTAAACACTCAATACATTAACACTCTAATGAGTAAAGGGTAACTGATTCCCTGATAATGCAGAATCATGCTACCATGTCTATGATATAAATTTTATGGTACATAATTCTAAACAAATTTTAATGGATATACTACGAAATCATAAGGTAAATGGATAGATTCTATATTTACAAAAAAAATCACTTCTTTATTAATGGAATATTCTTGAGTTCAACATTGATAATTATGAAATTATATGACTCGATAATACAATATATATCTGGTAATTACTATAATTTGAAAAGTTTATTTAATATTATTTATAAATATCATTAATATATATCAATCATTGAATAATAGTAATATATTTAGTTCTTAAGTAGCTCTTGGGGTCGAACAATATAATGAGAAATGTTGTAGAATATATATCAAATTTATTGGATTATTAGTAAGTATGTATAAAATTAGATTTTATAATTGTATTATGAAACTAGAAACCATGACTCTGTAAAAATGAGAAAATAATTCCACATATTCTATTGAATTAATTACCAAATAAATCTAAATTATAAAATTCTATTTGAGTTTTAGCTGCTCTACTTATATAGTCAATGAAATTCATTTAAATTTGATAATAATTTTAACAAGATATACTAGAATGATTACATATAGGATGTGGTGAGGATACATGGATTATAGTAGGAAATTTAATCTGATAGATATCAATGATTAACATTACATTCCATTACAATTAATCAATTACAATTTGGTATATTGTTTTGCATTCACGTGCCTTATCACACTCAAATAGATGATCAGAATTATATTAATGTTTAAACATTAGAATAGTTTATAATATCATCCTAAATGGATTTAAATATAGGTTTTATAAACATTTTACTCTAGTGGAGTCCTCAAATAATAGGCTTTTTAACTATATGACCCAACAATACCATAAGTGTCTGTATATTGGGAGAGTTATGAAAATAGAATATATTTGGATGATGTGTTATAGAAGAATGTTTTGTAGAAATATCATTCATATAAAATGATAGTGATTGTGTAATATATTCAGTGGAATATTAAATATATATAATTTTGAAAAAAGATATTCATTGATAATATTTGATGATATTTGGTTTCTGATGATGGAGGAAATGTATTAATTTAAAAATGAATATTAAATAAAATTATTTGAATTTTGGAGAAAGGGATTTTGAGCCCTATATTAAACATCTCCATTGTGGTAATTTATTTTATAGAGATTTGGATTATCTCTATGTACAACCGGCAACCCTATCTAAAATGAATGTTGTGTTTCATATATTAATTTTTTTAGTTACATACTTAGTCCATCACATTTATATTACATGGAATGTGTGAAAATTTAACATTATCTCACTCATGATTAAGAGCCTATATAAATCATTGATATTTGTGATAATATACTATGAAACTATACCACTTTCATGGATAATAATCTCATAACAAAACAAATGACTATGGAAGATTTGGGAAAACCTAATGAAGTAATGATACCACACTACCCGAATTTATTTTCATCTAACTAAATAAATATAAATGGATATGTTTTTTAATGGGATTGTATAATGTAACACCAAAAATTTTTGTTAAATATTTTCTAATTAAATTAATATTTTCTATTTGATAGCATGTCATACATAAAACTCTAAAAAATTGAATAGTTATTCATTGCATTATGGATGAATATGTCCATAAACAATTAAATGCAATGTGGACATACTAAATGTAAAAAATAAGTAAAAATTTAAAAGGATTGAGCCCACAATATAACAATACTAAAATTATGAAATTTCCACCATCGATATGTGTTATGAAGATCATACCACTTATTGAAATTATAATAATTCAAAAATGTTTAAAATGTTTAAAATCATAGATAATAAATTAATTAACATATATTTGCTAGTAAATATGTGTATGTGAATTCATATTCCTTTTGTACATATAGTTTTTTGTCCTATAGTTGTTGGATGTATGATTGTTGAATATGTGGTGGTTGTATATAGTTTTCTATAATAGTCAAATTATATATGTTTAGTATTAACATCTAGTTAAAAAGTAAAAAAAATATAATACTCACATAATAAGAAATACAATAATAGATTAAAATCAAAAAAATTAACCAACATATTTTACTATAATGATATTTGTTAATTCATTAAAATTTTTAGCTTTTATTGTTTTTATCAAATAATAATTTGAAAATTTTATACAATAAAAATATCTATTATAATACTAATGGATTGATATAGTTGAATTTTTATCATATAAGTAATTAATTATAATGGTATGTGACTAAAGTAATTTAATTTTAAAAAGAGTTATACTTCCTATAGTTATAATTCAATGTGTTATGTATTTTTATATTAATTAATTGATTCCATAACATTTAATGTGTTTATGTGATAAAATATAATGTTTTAATATATTAAAAAATATATTCACACTCATTTAATTAGTAATTATTGATAATTTTAATAAAAACAAATAATATTTAAAAAGAAATTTTTTTTCATATATATTATTTTTTACATTGAAGTTTTATTTCTCATATATAAAAATTGAATTATATTTAATAGATTCTAAATTTTTAATTTCTAATTAAAATTAATGTAATTGGGGGTATCGTCTATTTTTTGGAAAAACATTAATGAATTATATAATTTAACGAGGTTAAAAATGTAAATTAACATCGCATATTATTTATTTAATTTTCATGATAATTAAATATTAAAAAATAATAATTAATTATGTGAGATAAAATCTTAAATTTTTCTCCAACGTTTCATTAACAAACATTAAAAATTGAATTATGTTCTATCATTACTATTAATCAAACTCAAGTCTCCAATGAAATGTCATTTATTTTTAAATATAAAAGGATCCCCCACCATAGAATCCAAACCCCTGATATCCATTGGTTTACTATGGAAGCTGAGAAACTTTTAAATATCCTAAATTCATTAAATACATTTGGTTATTTCAATTATATATTAGGGGTCATATATCCTTTATTCTGAAGCAAACCATGATGAGAATTAGTGATTCAATTTCTGAATGTATCACAATATTCTTTATCATATTCAATTACAATCTCATAAATTATCCATATAAATATGATTTCCAACCCTTTTGTTATTATATTAACAAAATGATTATTTTGATCAGATCATATTACTTTTATATAACTCTAATCTAAAACTCATTCCTTAATATATCATGATCATGAATAGGTTTTTCATCCACAAACATGACAAATATAATTCCAACACTATAAATTTCATTACTAACTAGTATAAATACATCATTATTCTTAATGTATCATATTAATGAATAATATTTTTCATTATCATGAATTTTATGTAAGACATAATCATTTTATTATCATTTTAATTTAAATGGTTATATATGAAAAATTACATGAAAGATTCCCATTAAAAATTCAATTTATATGAATTATACCCATGATATTAGTGCAATTTAGATGTGATTGTATAAAAAATTATAATACCACAATTATATAAAAATTTCTAATCTATTTAAAATTAACTTTTCATTTGTGTAAATGCATTAATATCTCTAATATGATTATTTTATGAAGAAATGATAACTACTAACATTCAGTGATGAAAATCATATATTACTAACTTGTAAATAAATAATAAATGAAAATATTTGAAATATAAAAAAGTAAAAATTGTGGAATAATGTTATAATGTAATTTATTATTACCATTATGACTATAATATTTGGAGTTTAACCTATTTTTTGGATGTCAAAAGTAAATGTAA
Source organism: Viscum album (assembly GCA_963277665.1). Taxonomy (NCBI): domain Eukaryota; kingdom Viridiplantae; phylum Streptophyta; class Magnoliopsida; order Santalales; family Viscaceae; genus Viscum; species Viscum album. Next base: position 825,579,317 of record OY728131.1, read on the forward strand.
TTTTATTTTATTCTGACATTGAAATTGAGATTATCTATTCCTAAAATCATAAAAGGGAAATTATATGTTAATTATATATAAAATACCATATATTTTCTTATCCTAAAGAAGATTTTTTCATATTATATAAAAAAAATTCACATCACATATTTTTCAATCCACCATAGTGGCTGCTTATAAATGCAATAGAAAAAATATCATGTTTTTAGTCATGAATATTTTTATTAAATGAAAAAAAAATGTGGATGTCCTTATCCCTTATTCTATGAGTTGTTTTGGTCATTTTTTCTTGAATTTTAATTTCATTTAAAAATGATAAATGAATATTTATTAGTCTGTTCTTAATTGCATCATTATCCCTATTAATTTATTCATTTTTCTTATAAAGAATAAATTCCATGTTTCTTATTCATTAATATAATTCATATTTTCATGTAAAATATTTTGATAAATATGATTTATATGATATTTTCATTTATTCAAAATTTTAAAAATTAGTAATGGATATTTCTAATATTTTATAATCATTATTATAATTCATATAAATTATTTTCCATTTACATCAATGTCATTCTATAGTTCATATTTATTAATGAGGATATTCACAAAATAATTGTTCAAAATCATTTTTTGGATGGATAATTTTAATCATTTTTTTAATATTATGAATGCTTATTTATTCTCATGATCTAAATAAAATATGACAGAATTATGAATTATATTATATGTCCCATATGTATATGTTTTTCGTTATGTTATGGGCCAATATGATATTATATACCCCTCGAATGAAATGTGTAATTATTTATCTGTATTAAAATAACATGTATGAGACATAATAATTTACACAATACAGCATGTTTATGGGAATGTGGAGGGTTTAAAATTATCTATGTTATGGGACATTGTCTACATTGAAATGATGGTATTGGTTATGATGCTTTCTATATAAAAATGTTTAACATGTTTATTTTTATTCCAAATTTTAGTGGGATGATTTATAGATCATGTTTATTTTTCAAATATTCATAATACATATACCTCATTTCATTGGTGGTGAAAATGTTGAAAAATGTACTTTGTGTCCTAAAATATGTCTTTTATGTATAAAACTTCTTAATACATTGAACCTATAGGTTATACAGAGTTATATAATTTTATATGTATGGTTTAATTGTTAAAATGACGTAATATCTATATATTTTAGTAATGGGTCATCTGATGCATGATTCATTTGATATACATTCAATATTCTCAAATGATAACGTAATTTTTGAACATGAAAAAAAATTGTAAATTTATATTTTTAATTTGTACTTTAAATTTCAAAATTAGAATTTTTAAAATATTTGTGGTTAGAGATTTTATGTATATCCGCATTACGTTAGGTGTGTGTGAGATAATGATTCAAAATTTTAATACCCCAAAAAATTATATAATTTGGGATTTTTATTTCAAATTCAATATTCTAATGAATCATTCTATTGTTGTATTATATGAAATAAATAATTTTTTATTATTTAATGGTGTTTCTATAAATTATTGGGAAAAATTACCCTAAAATTTTGAATAACATGTCGATAATTAGAAGATAATACATTATATCAATGGGTGGAAAATATAAAATTAAGTGTAATTTTATCTATTGAGTCGAATTCCACATAAGATATAATGAATCTATCTATAAATAATTTTTTAATTAATAATTAATTTCAATAAATTTTTAAACAAAATACGTCATTATGATAATGAATATAGTCCTACATAAGAAACTTCAATATATTGTTAATTGTTTAAGACCTAAAATTTTGATAAATAATGTATATAATAATGAAAAGTTGAATATATGGTTTAAGAAAAATAAGTGTGATAAACAAAAAACACTAAAGATAAAAGAGAACGATTCTACAAAAAACAATACATGTTAATATTTTTTGATAAATGATAACATCACTGATAATTGAATATTATCAATCTATGTTTGTTTTTATGGAGGAAAGATTTTGAATGATAAAAAAAATAAATCCAATAATTAAATCAATGAATTATTAATATTACATGATATACATGAGAGTTTATAAGAAATAAAATTTCATTAAATGATTCTAAAAGAGTTAATAAAATAATTTAAATGAAGATTAATTGAATGGTATAACATGGTCAGCCCAATAATTTTGATCCCATGACATAACATTTATGTAAGAGATGATTTTGAAAAATTTGAATATATTGGTAAGAAAACTTTTTCTACGATGGGTGAATAAAAATAGAATGTTTCACATAATTAGAATGTTTAATTAATCAATAAGGATGTGATAAAATAAGTCATTGGATTATGGAAAATTTAATATAGATGGCATGATAACATTTTATCAAAATGTAGTTATATTTTTAATAGTATAATAATTGTTAATAAAATATATCCCTTTATTCTTTTAATAATGAGAAATGGACATAACCTCCATCTTACTATATCAATTTTCATTTTTCTATATACATAATTGAATGAAATTCAACATTGAGGATAATTTTAATTATGAGTGTTTTGAAACTAGTATAAGAGGAGGTTATTTCCATCATAGAGTGATCTAACTAAATATTTAATGAGGTCTCCAATACTATTATTTAGCTATCATTATATATAATATTTAAATGATATTATCCTTGATGAATGACATATTATATATTATCCCCTTAGTGAGATTTTAGATTATGTTGTCCGGTTTTATTATATTATATCTATATTTGGAAACATAATAAGTGTTGATCTTTTCATTATGGGGTTATTTTGAATATATGTTTCCCAAACATATCGTTAATGGTATTTTATTAAATTATATAGTGAAATTGAATGTTTAAATTACATGTAATGTAAGAAATACATGGTTTTTGGGTAGAGATCCTCAATTCTATTTTTTTACAAATGTATTTTATATCAATAATTGCTAATATAGAAATATATTTGAGTAATCCTTTAATGGCACGAAGGAATTATTTTTGTATTATTTTGATAATCCACCTTAAAAAGGGTGAGGTGGATCCCTTACATGGCCCTAAGGATTAGAGACAATTACATGACCTCTAAGTTTTAGAGGTAATCACCTAGACCAGACAACTTGGAACTACTCCTCCCCAGCATATGTCATCAAATCAGCACTCCACCTTCATAGTGCAGGTTGGCTAGATGTCCTCTGCAAAGCTACACAGGCCCAGTACTGATGATAGAGCCATACCATCTCATTCTTACAATTCTGGTTAGCTCAACTTCAGTGAATGCGACTTCCCTGAATCCTTCCTATGAAGCCTTGTCCCTTGTAGTCCACTGGTACATCTTCATTTTATGTGTCTTGATGGCCTTGGTGTGTCCTAATGGTCTTAAGGTGGCATGAAGGCCTTGAGAATCAACAGTCCCAAAGGCCTTGGGTATCTCGAAAGCCTTACAGGACCCGAGGACCAAACTTGTGGCCCAATGGCCCTGATGGATGAATACTTCCAGCTACTACAGTACCATATAGTATCATCTATAGTACATACTACAGTACCTGCTACAGTACTGTTACAGTACAACCCTAGAAATACACCTCCAACTGAATTTGATCTCAGGTCTCGTGGATGCACCTACAGAGTGCTCACCAACCAGGGTGTGGCTCATTTGCATTATTTGAGTAATTCATAACCATCAATAGGATTAATAATTTTTATTTTATTTTCAATAATGGTGAGATATTAGAATAAGATAATTTTTAAATATAATTTTAATTTTGAACCACATATTTAAACAATAATATTTGGGAGATTTATGTACCAAATAGATTAATATGATGTGTGTTTTCTTAGTTAAGATTTACTGATGAAGTCAATATTTAATTATTTTAATATATTATTAAATTAGAGAAGAAAAAATAGGTTAATTTTATAAAAATATTGAATTTACCAATGAATAATTAAGTATTTATTAGATGTGTAGATGTTGAATAACCAATTAGAGTATATTTTTAGAGTTAGCATAAACTTCACAGAACCTAAATGTTCTCAGTAACAATGGGGAACCCAATAAATAGGGATATTGAATTGATATTGAATACGAAGTTCCAAAAAATAAAATGTAATTATATTATAGAATTAAATAGTTTTTGAGATTTCAGTAGTTGATATTTATCATATTGATTAATTTATTTTCAAATGATAAATATTAGGATATAATGATGAGATAAGGACCATTGGATAACGAATTTTCACAAGGATGATAATAAAAGATGAGTTTAAATGATTTTAATGAATACAATATATGATTTTTCTATATATAATTCTAGGATTTCTATGATATTTAATATTACTGATGCTGGTGAGATTTATGAAGTTCATCATTTTGTCATTGTATTTAATTTTTTTTGTGGTTTTCAACACTCACTTGGATGACTATATATGATATGAGTGTATAAATTGGTGATGTAAGTAAGGTTTTTATTTAATTTAGTATAATTGAATGCATTATTAGTTGATTTAATTTAATGATAATTTAATGGATATTTTTTTAATATTTTTAATGTACATTGAAGTATTGAAAGTGAGATTTTATATATTAAAGATACATTAAGAAATATATATAAGATATTTAAATATATCTATTAAATTAAATATGTGATATGAACTTATTTTTAATGAGTTAAATATTTTTAACATGATAGAAATAATTTTGTCTTCTATCTTTTATTAATGATGTAAAAAAGTAAGAATAAGTCTTGTTATTGTCTAATTAACCCTGATTTAAATATGAATTACTTTATTTTTTCAAATAGAGTTATAAAAAATATAGATCAATGATAATGTTTTAAAATGTCTTTGTATTATTAGAAAAATATATGCATAACCATAATTATAAAAAACATTATATTTATTTTAAACCCCAAATAGTGATCCAGACTCCCATTGATCTTATAAAACTACTAAAAATTTCAAGGTGAAAATACCTAAGAAAATGCATGAACTAAGAACCATAGTATGTGAATAAATATAAATATAATGAATAACCTAATATTCTATATGAATAAAATGATATCGTAATGAGAACTATCATAAAAATTGAAAACATTCATGAGGAAATAAAATTATAAATTCACAAAACCATTGAAAATGTGAAACAACATGTGAAATGAAATTATAAACATATGTCAAAATAAATTTTCAAGACCAACATCATGAAGTGGAAAACCCCACGATAGATTTGGGTAACTCCAAAATTCCATAAATATAGTTATCAAATTAACCTTATAGATTTTATTCATTCAACATTCTCAAAAACAAAATTTAAATTATCTCATTGTGGATTGGGATCACTCACAATTACCAAAATCCTAGTAGGAAATGTCCCCTATTATATTTCCTTCACTCCACACTCTAATAAACAAAGTCGATAAACTCTTATGGTTTATTTTTTTGACTACCTAATCCCATACATTAAATATCATGAGATGTATTGATTTAATTTATGGAACCCCTCTCTCCAAATGTACCCCTCCTTGGTCTGTAATGAAGGATGTGAGATAATGACCCGTGGTCCCTGATTCTAGTAGGTATAGGTTTTATGACTATCATTATTTTCATAAAAATATCCCTAAATAGAGGCATTACAATCTATAACTATAGGATTGAGAGATAAGATATCAGCAATAAATAAACACCATGAAATAATATAATATTAAATAACCAATGATAATTTCATAATTTGAAAATAATCTATATAGATAAAAGAGTCTCTACATTAATTATCATCATAAAAAGATAAGGTAGTAACACAGCAAAAGTCAAAAAAGAGTGAGCTAGAAATACAACACATGGTCAACATGATCTTCTTTTAAACCTAAAATAATTTTCATATATGTTTTTTGAGAAAACATGTCTACTAATTAGGAAACAATTTATACACATGTGATTAAACTACAGTAATGTGTCTGTGAGAAAAAAAACAGGTCCAAAAAATCCAATACAAGTCAACTAACTATCCCATATCACTATGTCTCACAAAAAAGTAAGGCATCATTGATTTTAACATAATATTATTCATATGAATGATAAATAAAAATGGGTCCCATTCACATTGATTATTCACTCTCAATTCCCAAAGACATCAATCATGGAACTCCCACCACTTCCATAAAACATCACAAAAACATACATCACATCCCTCCCACAAACAACAAGTTCATTATATTAAATTACATCACATCCTACACAAAGAATCCTAGTTTATCACATCATATCACATCCTATCTCAGAACTATGGTAGTTGGGTATCATGGGAATGAATTTTATCAATCATTTTTCATCCTCCTACCATGAACAAGCTCCAAAAAAGATATCTCATCACATCTCACCCCAATACATCTCACCTAAAGACACATCTGAATCTCAAAATTTTAAATCACATTAGGATAGTGTACATTGTACATCCATCCATCACTACCTGTCCATGGAACTGACTCTTAGTTGATCAATATTAGAATAATGGATGTTTTTCCATCGATACTCAAAAAATTGATGGTTGTTGAAACCCGATGGTAGACATGGTTTTTGAATGTATAATAAATCACAATGAAATAAACTGTATATAACATAATAACATAAATATGAAAATTAATTGTTAAAAAAATGTAAATGGCCATCTAATAGATTTACCAACATTCTTCAAAGTATTAGAACTTTTTCTTCTCCAACTAATTGCACAAGAACAAACAATAAGGCATAATTAAAAAGTTGATTTTCATCCTGTTCATAATATTTTCCAATTTCTATATTTCAGATTAGTGAAAAAAATCCATTTAGAACTTCAATATAAATCCATTAATTCTAGACTATTAGTTTCATTTTTTCAAAATATTAGTTTATATTTAACATTATCTATTTAAACTACACATATGACATTAATTAATTCATCATCCATTTCCATCCTAATAACAAAAAATACCCATTCTACTTCAAATTGATTATTATTAATTTGCTAAAATTAATTAGTATGAATTTATTCCAATACTACATAGGTATGTAGCACATAAATATTCAACACCCTAAAAAAACCAAACTTCCAATGAAATAAATATTCCATATCACCACTATATCTTGACCAATGCCACATCAATATTTCACATAATAACTATATTTCAAATTCCATGTTCACATTCCATAACCTAACCACGCCACATAAAAACTACACATCAAAAACTGTCATTACCATAACACACCAAAACCACAAATGGAAACCGCACTCCCCATATTCAAATTCCAACACACATTTCGCATCATTGTTTAACATTTTATAGATTATTCTAGGGTTTTTTCATTATATCCACATTTATATTTATGGGAGTTTTCAGGCTTGCCAACTCTCTAGGTGAAACCAATTTATTATATGAGTATAAGTGATTAACCATTTATTGATTATTTTTTTACAATAATAACATAATAAAGGGCTCAAAAGATAAATAAAATAAGTACAATCAATGTCTCCCAACATCTATGATTTTGGGTGGGGAATTAATCTGCAAAAGTAATAATATTTAGAGAGAATAATATGTTATAAAGGCATCTAAAATATTCCCTTTACCCTTTATATTTAAATTATCAATTTTAATATATTTATTATTTTATATAAAAAACTAATCCCAAGGATAAAGAGGAGTAAAACCCATATATCATGATAAATATGTTGATGTATGAGGGGACCCCTAGGTCAACCGAACATTTCTAATCAACTAAATAATCTTTATGAAAGAGGAATGTGACAAAAGGGAACTGAAATGAAGGATATCACCTCTTTATGAATCAAAAATACTAACCACATCATTTAAATTATTCAATTACCAAAGAAACACTAAAAAAATTTAGTTGCCTAGGATACACCATTCTTAGGTAATTTAATCATGTATAATTGAGGGAAATACGAATATAACATGAAAAAAATGACCAATGATTTCTATTAAATGGTTGGAGATGATTGCAACTGATAGGGGGGATAAAATACTACTTTATTATAAATTTTTTTAGTTTGGAAAAGATATTTAAAATCAATGATTATATGGGATTAATAAAATCTAGGACGTTTTACTCAATCTAAAAATAATAATACCATGGTGTGAACCATGTGATCATTTAACAACATGTATAAAAACATAAGTGACCACATAATAACATCATTCACCATTTTTCAACCTTATTAGAAAAATACCCCTTATAAAACATATCTTAATCCATTTCATCCAATAAAATTCGAGTAATACCACTATGTTAACAACAAATGTATGTACAATACCCCCATTAACTATATGGAACTATGTTACAACCCATAATCCAAGAAATAATAGTTTCCAAATTGGTTGAATCATTGAAAAATTACCCCTGAGACTCCACACCACCACCAAGGTCTCCATGATGATGAATTTATTATCTAATAGAGGTTACACCTCAACCAAGGATCAATAAAAATTTCTACCCATACATTGGTTGTATCACAAAAAAGGATCCACCCAATGCACCAGGGCACAGCTTACCAGCTTACATTATAGCCAATACATTATGGCAAGACCTCCATGATCCATGTGTTCTCCTATCCAAAATAGGTTGTATCACCCCATTTCTTAACCTGAACACCTCTAAACAACTCATTATATCCTTAGTCACCTATTTTAGAATAATTACTGCAATAAAACAAGTCACAATGACAATGAAAATAAATTATATACCTCTCAAACTATTCTTGCCATTGAGAATAAAAAGTAAATGAAAAAGGTAAGGTAAAGGTGGTTTGAACAACCATACAATGAGGTACCACTCAAGGATCTCATTACAAATAAAAAATCACAAATGAAATGGAAACGACTTCTATAAACACAACCACACATCAACACCAACATACAATTCACATGAAATCACACTTTTTAACCTTGAATAAAAGGCACAATCTTGTCCTCCGCTATGCTGAAGACAATGATAACTACTATTATCAAAACAATCCCAAGGAAAAAAACAATAAAATTATGTATTCCATTCCCAGATATTGTACCCTTTAGACTAAACATTCTCACATGTAGTGTTTTAACCATGTCAGTGTAAAATATATATTAATCATGAAATAGGTTATCAATTGTATAAATGTCAAGAAATTTATCAAACATAAATTAACAATTATTAAAGAACATATCATAAAATTTAGTGATCTAAAAAACAAATTAACAAGAATTGAAAATAAAAATAAGTACCCATCCAAAGAAATCTGGGTAATGGGAACACATACCTCTCATATATTCCTACAAACTCTATTCTATGATACCATCAATCCGTCCAAACTAAACCAAGGGAATGGTCCATCAACAATAAAACTTCTCCTGATAATCTATGAATTCAACAAGTTATTTAATGAATGCCACATCATCCCTAAAATCCATCTCTTCCCAATCAACTACATAGGAGTCGTCATGATGTTACTAATGGTTATGAGACACATGGAATATGTTGTGGCTCTGATGCAACTATGGTGGAATCACAAACAGATAATCTAACTCACCAATTTCAACCAAAACATCCCAAAACCCGACAATCAAGGGTGATATGTTACCCCTAATGTCAACCATATCCTTCCCCTATCTTGGGGAATCCATATAGAACACATAGTCTGCTACCTCAAACTCAAAAATATTACTTCTATGATTAGTATAAGACTTTTAAAAGTCATGATCATATTTTATCCTCTTATAAATAAGTATAAACATCTCTATTGTTCTCAAAACCATATCCAAATCGATAATTGATAACTACCCAAATTTGTTCTTTCATAATGGAGATTAATAATATGTCCTCTAAAAAGCCTCAAATTGGGATATATTGATGGATGAGTGATAGATGTTATTATATGAAAACTCAAATAAATAATTTTTTTTGGAAAAAATACTATGAATTCTAAGATGAATTCCTATAATATATTGGCATGTATCTTGATGGTATTCTAAATCTATTTGTGTGACTGGGGATAGAAAGTAGTGTTTAGGTGTAGTAATATGTTCGGTGATTAATGTTATCCCCTCCAGTACGATGAGATATTTTTATAATCATGATTAGAGTAAATTGATATTGGGGATCGATGAAACCATCCAACCTCATCCATCTATGTCATCTCCCAGACAAGTATGGAACCAGAATCATTGATCCCTATAAAGTATCCCAACTGAATCAACTAATCCAATATTACCCATATATATTGAAAACCTCCTTGATCGTGGGGTAACCAAATGATGAAATATATTAATTCATAGTTTCATTTCCACTTGGGAACATCCAAGGGATAAAAAACAGCATTACCATTGTTATCATCCTTTACCTACCGAAAATCCAAACATCAATCCATAATCTGCAGCACATCATATTTCGTCATAGGCCAAAAAAACTGAATCCTCATGAAATGATATGTCTTATAAACTCTTGGGGTTAAGGCAAAAAGTGATCTGTGAAACAAGAGAATGGTTACCTTATGCATCACTAATGCAATAAACATCCTCTGTTAAAACAACATCGACTTTTTAAAACCAACTAAACATCCCTCCATATTTTCACCATGGTCAACATGATCATACATCCCAACATCATTAAATTATACACCCTAATACTTCAAGATAATCTACGTTAGTGAATAATGATGCATTATCTAAAACAGTCAACCTCCACCATCAAAAACACTTGCATCCATCTATAAGGATAAAAAGTCCTCCATTATAATACTTGAATCTATGGAATCTGAAAAAAATAATTCCATTAAATCTTTATCAATGAATTAAGAAAGAAATTTGATATCTAAGAAGTGTAGGTTATATCAATGTCATATTTATTAAGAAACAATGTCCCCCATTATTTCTACATATTCATATTAGGCCGATAAATGATATACAACAAGATTTTGTGATCCATGGAAACCACAGGGACATCCCTAATAGGTAAATGTCACTAATAACTATGTCCAAAAACAACCCCTTATATATCTATTCCAATAAGTGAATATTTATGCTTCTAGGTACATAACAGTCTAGATTCGGAGGGGAAAACTATTTTTTCTGAGTCAAACTACATCCTGATCACATATAGGAGATGTCGTAAAGAACTTAAAACATTACTTCCTCTACTATAATTTAAATCACTTGAACAACGACTATGTTAATCTTATATTTCTTGAATTATACAAAAAAATGATCACTCTAGAACAATTATGGAGTCATTTTTGTCAAATTCTTTAATTTGGTCGCATTCTATGAGAAGTTATATATTAAACTCCAGTAAAAACTATGTGACCAAGGATGGTATAAAAACATTCCCAATTCATGGTTTCTATTCTAATAATAAAAATCCACATATTATGATATCTCCACTTCTAAATAATAACTAGACACCACATTCCCATGTAAGGTCACATTTAAATTCAAACACTTATATTTGGAATAAATTACCAGAATTAGTGGTGTGGAAGAACATTCAAGAGTGTGCCATAAGAATTTGTGTTATTGATATTGGAGAAGAACCTAACTGAAAGTGTATCTCAAACTGAACATCACATCAAGGTTCTTGAAACAAAAATATATATATACAAATCAAAAATATACCTCAAAACCCATTGATCCTATTTCATCTTACAATACAATGATTTCAAATATAGATTTTCTAGAAATGAAACATGGGGATCCACACCTCTAATAACCATTAAATGTCTTTTCTCACCAATAAAAATCACATGCATTCAATATAAATATGAAAATAAGACTTTCCATCAGAGTTAGTATGTAAAAACATTCATGTGAAAAAAAATTCACTTATAAGAATGAAAATGTACTAATTCATGAATATCAAGACCAGATCACTACATCACAATTGTTGACCCATCATTAGTCCACGCCCCGAGCACATATCCGACATGTTGTTTTTTCCTCTAACTAGTGTAGTTTACAATAGGGTCATAGTACATTTATATATATCCATAGATAATGAATTATATATTTTGAAAAAATATTTTCATTATATAAATTAACAAAATTCACAAGAAATGGTAAAAAAACTAGATTATCATACCTCTAACAATCTTTGATCCCTTTGGTGATGTGACCTCCATTGCATGAAACTGACCATTCCCAAATCCTTTTTCTATCATTTTAAGGCCACCAATAGGGTAAAACCACATAGGGACCCTTATCATGAGGAAAATCTTATTGCATAAACTAAATACTCTACCCCCTCCACTAGAGCTATATCATATTTCTCTTACAATTGAGACAATCTCACTGGATGCTACTGCTGAGGAAAATGATGATCTTATCAACCTTCACCCGAATAATAATAAAGAACCTATATTTATTTATTCTTATGATGATACTAAACACTGTAAAATTACATGGGAAATAATTCCCTAGGTGAACCCAAAAAATCAACAGTCTAAATTGGTTAAAAAAGAAAATGTTGATGTAAATTCCATGTTAGTAGAAACCTTGAAGTCCCTAAAACCTGAGAACATAAAATGACAACAATTTTCATCAATGAACCTTGTAGGTTCTCCTCTAAATTTCTTCCTCCTTACGAATAGACAATTACATCATCCTTCTTATGAACCTCTAGATACATTGGAATTTTAATGTGTTTATCACCATACTAGATCGATGGATGGTCTTCCTCCTCAATACATAATGTCTAGTACCCCTATTATGGAAATAGATCAATAATGAAACCAAAAAGATCATTGAACATGATTCCTAGATCCCACAGAGACATACTACTGTATAGAAGAGAATGAAGATCCATTATTTTCCCTTATTTCATTTTTTATGAAATGAACTCTTCCACGAAATCTATTTTATAGTTAACCCATCAAACAAATTTCTCCTTTATCTCACCAAGAAAGAACATCCCCCACTTAGACACAATTACTCACATCTAACTACCATCAAATGGGAACCAATACTCCACTGAGGCCCAAATCATACTGAATGAAACCGCAAGAACCTAAAACAAGATATCTATCTTGAAAATGGAAATTCAACCCTAGTACATCCTCAAATACATCCTCCAAAAATCTTGAAACATTTTAAGCCACTAATCGTCCTCCAAAACCAAACCAAACCTCCTAAAATCAGATAGGAAAGCTTTTTTAACCATTGTTGTCTAAACAAAATTGGGATGATGACTAAGAGACATTACATGATGTTGAATATACGATATCTTAATATTAGTGGTTTTTAATTTTTTTCAATGTTTATTTATTTCTCCTTAAATTCATATATCCAAATTTACTCATTCCAAACAATAACACATTCCATTCATGATTCACCAACATCACCAAGGTCTATTCCCTCTCATGTGGTACCACCTAACATTTTCATTTGTTATGCACATACTATTTAAATAATGTAATATGGACCACAATATCTTTTCCTATAAAGTATTACATAGACTGCATCACAAATCAATATAATATAACATCATTTCCTTACCAACCCATGAATTCATCACCTTTTTAATTGATAAACTCCACCCTATCTATCATACATCATTTAATTCCAAATTTCATCAAGCCATTCTCCAAAGGTAATCCTCCAGGTCTATAAATTATAGATGTGAAATAATGTAACCTTAGTCCAACCTATATTAGAATTTGGGTCGGAGACTAGTACTAATGGTATATAAATATCAAATATAGGAAGACTTTCCTCTATAAATATAGGATTAGAAAATAATACATCAGATATCTGTAAACTGCATGGGAAAGTGTAAAATGAAAATAAACATTGAAAATACAAAAAATATGTATCTATATAAACATATAAAATAATCTTCATTATAAGTACCCAAATGTAATTCAATTGAAGAAACAAGAAAATAGTCGAAATACATGAGATAGATATGTCTACCATGGTTCACATAGTCCACATTGAAATAGAAAAATCGTTTTTTATATATGGTGTGAGGATACAAGTTTAAGGAGTAGGAAAATAAAAATATCTTATTTACAAAAGAAATATGCATACAAATGCACCAGTGGGAAAATACCATCACCAAAAATACCTAAATAGGATAACTATCCAACAAATAATTCTAGGGATAATGTACCATATTAAAAATCAATATGTGAATACTTAATATAAATAATATTTTGTCTTTAGAACAATACCCTAATTTACCACTGATTATCAGCTCTCTCAACCCCATTGACATATTCCTTCTTTCTTGAACCTCATCATTGCAATGTCATACCACATCATATCCCATCAATCCCACATACATAGGATCCATAAAATCAAATCAATTCACAATACCACTCACATAGACCTAGGTCATCACATCACATGATATATTATATAATAACTAGTGTAGTAGGTTATTGTGCATATGAATAAAATGATCCCAATTGTTTCTTCTTACTAGGAAGAACCCCAAATATAGTCAATCTCTTCACATATCACCAAAACATATCCTACTCAAAGACACATCATCCATCACATAACATCAAATCAAAATTCAAAAATAACCTTTTGATTTTGTCCATCATAACACATAAATGTAATTTCCACCAAGATGAGGGAGTAGGTTAGAATCATTACCCATCCATCCATCCTCACCACTTTGATGTTGGAAAAAATACCCCAAAAACTATTTTCGGAACAAGGCTCTCAATATGGGATGATCATGTATAGAAAATGAAAAAGTAATTGAATGTATATAATATCACATAACACAATTATTACCTACATTTTCACAAAAAGGCCCCAATTAACTCACCACAATAAGAAAATTCATCACAAAAAGAATTATTTCACTGCCACCACAACATGACTAACACCACTCAAGATGGTATAAGCCACAAACTCTTTTGAAATACCTGATCAAATTTAATATTCCATATTTCACATTACCTAATAATTCCATTTATAAAATCTAGGTAATTCTATTTTTTCCAACTCATTCATTTCATTATTTAAAATAGTAACATCAGATTGAGTATTATCCATTTAAATGAAATATCATACGTTAATTAATTTATCATCTATTTATATCAAATTTACAAAACCATCCCCTTCCATTTCATTTTCAAAATTATCATTAAATTAAAATTCAATATTATAAATTATTTACTTATTACTCAAGTATATTTCATAAAACATTAAAAAAATGAGCAAACTAACTTACTTCCCATGACACTAATCCCACACATCACCTCTATTTCAAAAACATATCCACTACCAAATTCAACTTCAAAACTATTCTTTATAGGCCACATTCACATTCTATCACATAAAAACCATGTTTTAGATCAAAAAATAACATCCATACTAAACTAAATCACACGAAAAAAACAAGAAAAAACCTCAAATTGAATATTAACATACCGAAATACGTTTCACAACATCGAAATACATTTTATTCATTAATCAAGGGTTTTTTATTACATCCACTTATTTACTTTCAGGTAATACTCACCCAATTAATATATAAGTTGCGATAATGTTTTTTCCATTTTAAATTATTTATATATTTTTCAAATTGGTGTCAACATAATAATATATCAGAGGATTCAAAACAAATACCAATTAATTAAAATAAAAATCCCAACAACTAAGATTTTCTAATGGAAATTTAGCCCATATAGTAAAAATTACAAGATAATATCAAAATCTATAAAATCAATAGTTAAATTCCCCTTCAAATTAAATATCAAATAATCATATCATTATCTTTATTAAGATAATCAAAAATAATATTCACATAGATAAAAAAATTAAAATTCCGCATATTAGATACAGAGGGTGTGATATGGGGGATGCTCAATGTCAAACATAGGTTTTTATATTTATTTAATTTTTGATGAATGATGAAATCCTATTTTAGGGACCAAACTGAACTAGACCACCTCTATAATATAATAACACATTAGGCACATCAATAACTTACCCATGAAATATTAAAAACACATAATCTTCCTTGAAAAATAACATTCCCATGTGAAGAAACATATGGAATTTAATGGAAAAAAAGATTGAAACATACCCAAAATCACGGCTGATTGGTCCTTAATAGTCGGTATTGAAATCCAAATAAAAGTTCTTAATGTGTGTTGATGCTCCTTCCGTCACAGAATCTCAAGATTGGAAAAGGGGAAGATATGAGATTAAAATGGTTCAACCATTGATGAAAACATCAAAAAATTGAGAAAGGGATGAACAAGGAGAACTTTCCCCATAGGTCGCACAAGTTTTCTCATAGTCGCGCAAGTCCACTTGCGTGACACACCTTGGCGCGCAAGTTACTTGCACGACATAAGTGATAACCACCCGGTAACCACCCGGGGTCTTCTCCTGCCTATAAATAGACCCTGTGGGCCCCCTCATTAGAGGATGATTTTTTTTTCATAAACTCGGATTGAAGATCCCAACGCCCAAGTATCTTCTCAAAGCTTCCAGAACACTTATAAGGTAATTTCTTAAATAGAACAGAAGATCTAAAAATAGGGAGGAAGGCCTAAGTGTTGAAATTCATCAACACTTGCACGCCTGAGTGGCTAGTCCTTAAGGGAAGTGTCCACACTTGCACGCCTCCTTACTTCTTTGATAGAACTTGCGCGTCCCTTTGCTGGAAAAACCTCAAGAGGATTCTTAAAACTTTAATAAAGAGTCTCTCAAGTGTTTAAATGCTGGTTGAACATCACGCAATTACCCCACACATGTCGCGCAGGTATACCTGCGCGACCAATACTTGTGCGCCCACTCAGTACCTGTGCGCCTTCCAAGACTTTTACTCCCCTTCCTTTTTGGGTTCCTTTCTTGCCCATTTCACCCCTCTTAATTCATTACACCATTCATTTTCAAGATTCAGTCTTCAAGACACTCTTCAAATCCATTTATGGCATGATTTCATGATTTGACTTCCTTCTCTGAAAGGAATTCGGTGGAATATTTCACAAAACCTAGTGATTTAAATATCTTTATGTCACTAAATATGGAGAGTTCATTTGTTCAACCTCATCCTTTAAAGATGAGAGAATCCTTAACCTGGGTCTCTTTTTTAGGAATAATCCCCAGTCATAAGTCCTCAAATATGGGCATCCTTATTAGGAGTAAGCCTCAGATCCCCTAACCTGGGCTTCCATTTCAGGAGTAAGCCCAAGTCTCAAATATGGGCATCCTCCTCAGGAGTAAGCCCCAAACCCTAATCCTTATCCTAGGCTTCTTTTTCAGGAATAAGTCCCAGTCATAAATCCCTTAACTTGGGCCTCCTTTTCAAGAGTAAGTCCCAATCATAATCTTGGGATTCCTTTTCAGAAGTAAGCCCCATGTCCCTTAAGTTTCTCTTTAACCAGTCCTAATTTATGTTTGATCTAGAATTCCTTCTCAGGAGTAAAACCCAATTATCAATCCTCTCCTAATTTGGGTATCCTTTTCAGGAATAAGTCCCAAGTTAGATTATTCAAATATCCATGAATCACATATACATTTATGGACCCGGAGCCTGGATTTTCTACCTAAAGTAAATCCTAAACCTTCATTTATCTTGGCAGTCATACATACATAAGACCCAAACCATTTCTTATGATTACATCTTTCATGGCCCAATTGTCTTTTTTATTACCAATACCTCTTGTTTATCACACTGATCATGAATCACGTGAGCTTAGAGGGTAAAAGTAATTATGACATCCTTCTTTGAGCCATCAATCATAAACATCATACTCCCTTACTCGAACTACGTGGGTTCTGATTCCTTTTACAAAACAAAGGATACGTAGGTAGCCCATCTACGGGTTCGATCCCAACTCTGAAATAATTCATGTCCTTCTGAATGACAATAAACTTCAAGTGCCCCACTGAGTGGCTTTAAAACTAGCTTGGTCATCATAATGACCAAGAGACTTTTATATAAATGTTTTGAAGGATACCATTTACCAAGAATCTCTAAATAGATATAGATGATTCTCTATTGATGAAGAACCTAGAATACATATAAAAGATTCTCTAAATTTCTTACATATTCAATCATTGATTGTCAAAGCTGAAGGAAATCTCATTTTATACTTGGTAATGTAATAACGATTCACGAACATAAGTTAAATCTATAAAGAGAGTCCCGGAATAGACAATAATTCCCCTCAAAAAGGTGTGATGAGTCCGACCTCCCATCCTCTCGACCAATGCAAATTCCTAAGTCTCATCAGTTCACAAACTAATGAAGCACCTACCTTTAGAAAGTAGGTCCAAATGGATGTGGAATCATTGGATGTTTCCAGTTCTACGAACAAACCCGTTAGAAACCGGTCGGAACGTCTGAATCTCCCATCCAGGAGGTCATCCCCGAATTCCGAGGGAAACAAAAAATGGTGAACCCGATGTGAATCCTTAACCATGTAAGAATGATGTTTTACCTATTTCTTAATACCCTATTTAAAACTGAATAAGAGGACTAACAAAAACAATCATTGACATGTGTGCTCATCCAAAGGATGAAGTAGCTGAATTTATCTTCATTACATCTGTTATATCAAACAGGCACTCTTTTCCAAGTACTTCTGTATTTCCATAATGGATGATCTCAAATTCACACATGTGAATAATGCAGCTGCAAATACCACTGCTGCTATTCCTACTAGATCATCATCCGCTCTGAGGATGACATCACCTACTCGGCGTCCTCAACACTGGGTATCAAATGCGCTGGTTAAGGAGTACCGTCAACACGGTACCATCCCAACTTTGGAGGCTGCCCGACAGGCCCTCCAAGTGAACAACTCACACAGGTCGTCCGGACAAAGACGACCAATGATCAAGAGGCAGGCGGTTCTGACTACCGTCCCCAACCGTTTCGGGTCGTTATCCCCAGAACACAATTTTCATTCGCTCCCTTACTCTGAGGAAGTGAATGAGCAGGTCCCTCAGGGCCTTAATTCAAAAAGAAAGGAGCCATTTCCGAGGGCTCCCATAAATAATCTCCACCAGACTCGTGCGGCAGTGCGCCCTCAACATGATGAGGGTACCGACTCCAGGCATTCGGCTCAGGTTCATCAAACCCAAGTAGGCAAGATGAACTGCCAGAGACGGAATCCGGTTAACAATGGGAAAGTTTTCAGCCCTGCCATCTCCGGAGAAGTCCACCAACCTAACATGGTGGCAAACAACAAGAAGGCACTCACACCTGTCCGTTTTAATTCCACTGTCCAGCTGACTCATTTGGCAGCATCACGCCAATCCCGCCAGGCAATTCCGACGGAGTACTATTGGCAGGAACATACACCTGCTTATACATCATCAGTTAGTCAGTAGGCTCGCCTGACTACACATGATGGATCTCGTCAACCGTGTTTGGCGAAGTGTAATCAGAAGGAATATACACCTGCTAATACTAATAAAGCCTACCAACAGTCTCACTTGGTGGCGCGCGAAGAAGTCAGTCGGAAATCTCCGACGACAAACAGGAGGCAGACTCAACTCTCTGCCCCCACACTTGAGTGTTGTAAAGATTCAATGACAGGAAAAGGAGGACAGGAGTAGAAACATACACCTACTCCAATCCCGGAATGGACGTATATCCCCGTTCCGGCGGCTGAAGTCACCAAGCATATTTTGTCAATGGTGAAAGAGCAGAAGCAAATTCCTGCACATATTCTGGATGCTTGCCAGGATATCATAATAGCTTCAGCATCATCTAAGTGAAAGACACATAAATCTATCCCTAGTAGTGGAGTGACACATCAACGATTTACTCCGGAACAGACACACACATCTGTTCCAGTCCAAAAGGGTTATGGGGCATACTCCCCCATATCATACGGACAACCAAGTCAGGCACATACACCTAATTTGAGTAAAGATCGTCAGCCTAACCTGACCATCTTTCCTGATCAGGCACATACACCTGCTCAGATCAACCACTTTCGTCAACAAGTGTTTTCCAAAGCGAGTAAGAAGGCATATAAGAAAAAGATCCGCCCAACACAGTCAGGAGATCAATGGCCAATCTGTAACCAAGCCTTGCTCGATGCTGCAGTTCTTGAAGCCCTCAGACATTTATCTGTTGGAATTCAAGATTCTACTCCCTCAGTTCCCAATAACGGGAACATTAATTCCAAAGGTCTTCAACAGACACTTCCTCATGAAGGCTTTCTTCGTTACAATTCGGTCAATCTTGATGTTTCGTCTTCAGATGAGAGCCACAGGAACCCTCTGTGTGGTCAGAAGATCAAGGAGCAAGAGATCTCATCTTTTGATGTGACCCATTATAGTGGTCCTCCCCATAAATATGAATTTCTCTACGAAAGTCCTCTCCACAGTAGTGATTCACATTGCCTGGAAGATACTCCAGTGGACAATGTAGTGCCGAGAAAGCCCTCTTATCTTGAGGCATTTTCAAATGCGAAACCAGTCATGTCTAATGATTTATCACTAGCAAGTGAAATACTTTCTCAATCAGAAGATTTCCCAAGGTACACGTCATTCTCCGAACCACCCCTAAGTCATGCATCTTCTAGTTTGATCAATGATCTCTCTACCAATATTGTTGAATCTGATGAAGCAACAAGGAAACACCAACTCTGGTCAAAATAGGTAGATGAATCTTCATTTTGTGATGAAGAGGAAATGCTGAACATGAGGAAAAAACTGGCAAAAAGTGAGGTACCAGTCATGTTTTGGCCTTTGGCTGACTCCCAGTATGACATTCCAAAGATGTTGACGGAAGATGGAGTCCAAGATATTCGTCTCAACATATGGAAAACTCTTTGTCAATTGAAGAAGAAGGTATTATATTATGATTAATATGAAAATTATCTTAAGATAATAGAAGGGCTACAACGTCGGATTGATTTGGAATCTCTATCAGTCTCTCGGTATCTGAAGGCTGAAAAGCAACAGAGATCCCTTCAATGTTCATGCCATGGTGAACTAAGAAAATCGTGTCAGTTAATTTCCAATGCCCCATCTGGTGTTCATATAAGAGGATGGGGTGTTCACGGAGCACTACATTTCACAGTGCTTTCCAGTCAGCAAAGCCCGCCGAAAATGGGCTCATGCAATGTTATTGCCCATGGCCGGCCACAGTCAATGGGCTTTGTTCGTAATCAAAAGCTTGACCAAGAACAGGCTTCAACTAGTTCCTCTCAAAATCAATCATATAGAGAACAAGTTTTTGAATTTATCCTACATCAAGCTGGCGAGAATATTGCACAATCCTCTCGTATGGAGAAAACACATCATCAAATGACAGAAGGTTCGGAAATAATCCTACGGTCTGTTGAACCAGGTGACAAAAGTGGATATAGGTTAATGCATCCAGCAAATTTCCAAACTAAGATTCACAAGATCAAGAGAGCTTTTAAGAAAGTCTCAGACATAGCATGTCAAGAGCCACCCCAGCTTTTCAGACTGGGGACTCCTTTAACCCAACCCTCAGAGTCAACAAATGGGATTCGAAGAGTTGAGCGGATGTAGCAGGAACATCCCCAGTTCACGAGACTGGGGACTCTTTCAAATAATCAATCCCCTTCTCAGAGAATGTCGGTCTTTTCTCGATTGGGGAAGAAGACCCATGAGGAATGAAGAGCCAAATTATCAGGAGATTCCCTCCAAGTTATAGCTCGTCAAGAAGTTCCTAAAGGATTAAATCAACAAAAGGAAATGTCTCATCAAAGACATGAAAAAAGACAATATCACAGAAATGTTGATAGAAGGGATGCGATGCATTATGCATCAATCAATGTAATTAATGCCGTTGTTGCTAATCCACTATAGGAGACTCACTCAGGGGACTCATATGAAGAGCATCCTGCTCAAGAAAATTTACGCACCGATACAAATGAAGAAGGTGTGCGTACAATAAGTCAAAGGATTGCTCAGAACCTAGGTAATCCACTTCCCTCTCTCCAAAAATTATCCAACAAAGGGAGGGGAATGAATCAGGTTACATATCCTTCCTCTAGATAAGGTCAATCGCTCTCATTAGAGCAAAGGTTTGCACAACAGGAAGAAGAAATGAAAGAATTAAGGAGGTTGATGGCAGAACTACTTCAGAGTAGTCTTCTTCTTAATAATGATGGAGTCCGACAGCCGAAGGAATTTTTTGCAACTACTGAGATGAATCAGGAATATCCTCCTTTATCAGTACACCTTCAGAGGTCTAATCTTACGGGTCAAACGCAACAACGGTTGGCAGTGCTACCATCAGTTGCGGCACAAACCACCACATCTATCCAAGCTCTATTCATTGCACCTACTCAAGACCAAATTCAACCGGATGTTTCTCAAAAGATAATAACTACTATTGATTCATTAACAGCTTGTTTAGAAACTATGGAAGGGAAACGGGTGCAAGTTCAACCCGAAAAGAAAATTTACACTGAATGTGTAGATTCAATTTCTCCTCCATCTAGTTTTGGAAACCTTGTTTTTCCTACATTCAATGGATCATGAAACCCTGAACAAAATTTGACACATTACGTGTCTTGTTGCGATCCTATGATGGGAAATCCAGAGGACCAACAAGTGGTGAAACTCAGATGCTTCGTGCGAACCTTGCAAGGACCAGCTTCTGTCTGCTATACAAGCTTGCAATTTCGGTCAATCATTAGATGGGAGGATGTTCGCCAAAAATTCCTTCTTCAGTTCAGATCAAATTTTCCAAAAACGACAGTTTTCGATCTTACAAACTGCATGAAAAGGGAGAATGAAAGAGTCTCTGATTTCATTGCTCGCTGGAAGGGATTAACATATTTCCTGTGTATAGGACTCCCTCAGGAGGAGCTATTGCCAATCTGTGTGGAAAATTTGCATGACAAATTACGTACGCCATTGATCCCTGTGAAATACACAGGAGGGTTTCGAGACCATACTTCAATCGCTCAGCAGATTGAAGATTCCCTTATATGGGCTAAGGCTAAATCTTGTGTAATTCCATCACCTCTAGGAAGGAGAATGGGTAAAGCAGAAAATGCTACAGTTATGCTTAAACAAGCACCTGTACCTATTTCTACTTCAAAACCTTCATCTTCTCGAAGGGCTCCACCTCCTGAATGCCAACAACAAAGGCCGTTTGGTCCAATTAATCAAAGATATCAATGATGAAAACAATTTGAGGATTTGAAAAGTAAAACATACTCTTTCCGAAATGAGAATGTTCCTGGTTACTTCATTTTAGCTCTGGAAAATAATTTTGTTTAATTACCAGTGCCCAAGAGGCCAAACAAGGAAGGAGATGAAGATCGTCCCAATTATTTTCCCTTTCATCAAATGTTAGGGCATCCCATCTAGGAGTGTTTTGTCTTCAAACCTCCTGGAAAAGATGGTCGACTTGGGACAAGTCTTGTTGAAAGGTTCTTCGACTCAGGTAGCATGTGTTACTGCTACAGTTCCAAAGGAGGAAGGTGAATGGAAAGAAGTCAAAAGCAGAAATGCATAGAAGTATGATGATTGTATGGTCATAAATAAAATCAATCGGACTCATTCCATTTTGTGAACACAATTAAAGAAACCAATTGTGTCTTCTGCCATTAATATTTCGGTAAAACCCTCTTCGTCAGAGGGAAAGTCCTCAAAGAAACATTTTGATTCAAAGAAGGAAAAAGAATCAGAAGAAGATAAGTATGTGTCAAAGCCTAAATTGTCTTTGACTCTGGCAGACTTTATTCCATCTACTTCAAAGCCATGGGCACCGCCCCATCAAATGGCACATCCTAAATAGACTAGTTAGGCAGAGTCTTTATCAGACGAAGAGTTAATCTTCGGTTCTGTTAATATGATTCAATTAACAGATCCGTATTCCAGTCGTAATTTCAATTTTGATGAGCCTGAATTCCCTGTATCAAATAAGGGAATTTGAGGAAGTTCCAGAGGTTCAGGATACCGGGGAAGACGTGGATCTTTCCGAAGCCACTACTCCAATTCTACCCCTGCTAGCATTGTGTATGCAGCAGAAACTCGTGGTAGAGCCCTTCAGCGAGCTTAAAAAGAACAAGCAAGTTCTTCTGCCAATAGTCAACTCAGTCTTGGCAAAGTCATTTTGGAAGTCCAATTGAAAATTCCATCTTATTTATCTCAGCAAGTAAATGGATCTAATCGGTATAATCTTCCAAAACCAAGGATGTTGCTAACTTCTATCCCAATACAAGATGCATCAGCTTCCAAAGCATCTGCTTCCAAGGTACCTACTAAACCGCATATTCCTGTTGGTAAACGCAGACCACTAGATCAAAAGTATGATATATTGAAACACTTGGCCCAAGTACCATCTAAGTAATCAATTTTGGATGCTTTGAATCTGTAAAAAGATCTTCGGGAAGCACTCATCAAATCTTTGTCAAGTCCTCAGGAGTTTGAAGCTGAAATTGCTGCAGCTGAAGTCTATCACATAGAGAACAATCCTGCAGAATGCCATGAAGTGATATCTTTTACTGATAAATATGATGATGATGTTGTGCATGGGCACATAAATCCTCTGTACTTATCTGGCAAAGTCAATGGTGTAGATATCCGAAGATCTTTCATTGACAATGGTTCAGGAGTCAACCTCATGCCCATTCGTACACTTCGTCGATTGGGCCTCACGGAATCTAATTTATCTCCTTCTACCATGATGTTACAAGGATGTGATAAAAATGAACAAGAACCACTGGGCGAAGTTACACTCAGAACTCAGTTTGGAGATCTTGTATCCAATTCGGATTTCATGATTGTTGATCAAGACTCATCTTTCAACGTCTTTCTTGGAAGACCCTGGATACATCAGCATGCGACTATCCCTTCATCATACCATCAATGTCTCAAATACTATTTCAATGGTCAAGTTGGAACATTGTATGGTGATATGACCCTATTCAAGACATGTGAGTCTCAATACATTGAGGTGGAATTTTATCACATGAAGGGAATAGAGAAATCTATAATAAAATAAATTTCCAAAATTAATGCTCTATATGGTTTGGAGAAGATTCCAATAAATCCATTTACACATGTGGGTACAGATTATGTGTTTCCGATCAGTCAAATTGAAAAAATAGGCCCAAATCAAAATACTCTTATGGAAAGATCCATAATGTCAATTACGGAAATCGAGCCAGACAACATGGGAGAAATTGTTAACCTACCAAACAGTGATGAAAACACAAGTGGTGACGTTTTCATTTCATCTGCTGAAATCCAATAGGTCTATACTTCGCCAGTCAGGCTAGAAGAAGTTATAGCAACATCGGAGGTGAATAATGATGTCAATTATCAATCCATCATCTCCTCTTTATTTCCCAAAGAAGTCCCTTTATCATCAATAGGGTCGGAAATGGAAGCTTCTTCTTCAACATGTGAAAATTTTGACAACTCTTATGATCATGAAAATTTCGTTTTTTCATCTACTATGAATGTAGAAACATAATAAATAGCATATGATGAAGAGGAAGACGAAGATCATGGTGATGCTCCTCCAGAATTTGAAGAGGGTATCTCTACCACTATGGATGTACTCAGAGAAATAAATCTGGGTACAAAGAAAGATTCACGCCCCACTTTAATTAGTGCGGCCATGACCCTTGAAGAGAAAGTGATGTATATTTCTTTTCTAAAGCAAAATAAAGATATTTTTACTTGGAACTATACAGAAATTCCTGGGCTTGATTGTGATGTTTCTACTCATCATTTGGGTTTACCAAAAGAACATCGAGGATTTAAGCAAGCCGCGAGAAGAACACACCCAACTTATGCTTCAAAAATTGAAGCTGAAGTGGATAAGCTGATCAAAGCTAACTTCATCAGAGAAGTTCAGTATCCCAAGTGGTTGGCTAATATTGTCCCTGTAAAGTATAAGAACGGAAAAATTAGGGTTTTCATCGATTTCAGAGATCTTAATCGGTATTGTCCTAAAGATGATTTCCTAGTTCCGATTACAGAACTCTTAATTGATGCGACGGCTGGTTATAAAGTACTTTCCTTCATGGATGGATATTCCGGATATAATCAGATCTGAATGGCCACAGAAGATGAGTAATCTACAGCCTTCAGAGCCCCTCAAGGTGTGTTTTGTTACCGGGTGATGCCCTTTGGTTTAAATAATGCAGGTGCAACATATCAACGCGCCATGCATCGTATCTTCAAACCTTTCTTAGGGAAGTTTGTTGAATGCTATGTAGATGATTTGGTGGTTAAATCCAAACAAAATTCTAATCACTTGGCTGATTTGGAAGTAATATTCCACAAGCTTTGACAACATAATTTGAAGATGAACCCCTTAAAATGTGCTTTTGGGGTAACCTCAGGAAAATTCCTCGGCATTGTTGTACGCCATCGTGGTATTGAAGTCGATACTAAGAAGACCAAGTCAATCCTTGGTATGTAACCTCCTCATAATTTGAAATAATTAAGAGGACTTCAATGACACTTAGCCTATATTTGGCGTTTCATCGCCTATTTGGCAGGCAAAAGTTTACCCTTTACCAAATTATTGAAAAAAGGAGTCACTTACCAGTGGACTAAAGAATGTCAAGAAGCGTTTGATGTTCTCAAGAAATACCTCTTATGTCCGCCAGTACACATTCCACCTGTTGATGGAAGACAACTTATCCTCTATGTGACAGCTTTAGAGTGATCATTGGGTGCCTTTCTTGCTCAAAAGAATGATGCTGGGAATGAAAATAGCCTCTATTATCTCAGTAGAACTATGCTTGAAGCAGAAACCCGGTATTCAAGTATTGAGAAGTGCTGCCTGGCATTAATCTTTGCAGTCCAAAAACTGAGACACTACCTGCAACATCACGAGGTCCAATTGGTATCTCGCAATAATCCGCTCAAATTCATCCTTAGTAGTCCAATGCTTACAGGACGTCTAGCAAGGTGGGCAGTTATTTTGCAGCAGTTCGACATTCAGTATGTATCTCAAAAGGCAATAAAGGGCCAAGCTCTGGCTGATTTCCTGGCTGAACATCTTTCAGTGGAAGACACGTCTTCATATATTGAACTCCCTGATGAGGATGTTTTCTCTATTCAAGAAGGTCCTCAAACATGAGAAATGTATTTTGATAGTGCTTCTAGAAGTCCAACAGGGAAGAAAGTGGAAAATCCTAAATTCAACAAAGTTGGTTTAGGAATTGTACTCATTTCTCCAGATAAGGCATTGTTACCTTTTTCATTTTTAATGTGGGACGGTGGTACCAATAATGAATCCGAATACCAAGCTCTTATCACATTCTTGGAGTTAGCGCTTCAAGCACAAGTGAATCACTTAAAGGTGAAAGGTGATTCAGAACTGGTAATCAAACAAGTCAATGGGGATTATGCCATCAGAAAAGAAGAATTAATCCCTTCGTAGGATTATGTCAGAGAGTTAATAGCAGAATTCCCTTCAGAACTGACATTTTCTTATGTCCCAAGATCACAAAATGCTCAAGCTGATGCGCTGGCTAATATAGCCACAGCTCTAGAAGATCCAAATTGGGAAGAGACAACTATCAGTATTGCCCACCGTCGTGCAATTTAACCTTATGTTCAAAATAGGACAGAAGAAATTAATGAAATTAGTCCCATTCCTGAACCGTATGGTCATACTACAGGATGGATGTCACCTATTAGGGAATACCTTTAAAATGCAACACTTCCACCTGATAGAGCCAAGAAAGAACAAATCTGGCGACGTGTGGTCAATTTCACTCCTTATGATAGCCCAAACCACCTAGAGAATATTCTCTACAAATGTTGTTTTGATGGAGTTCTCTTCAGATGAATTGATGGTGAAGAGACAATGACTGTCATGAAAGAAGTGCATATAGGAGTCTGTGGTGCCCACCAGTCTTGACATAGATTGTCTGATCAAATTCGAAGGCTTGGATACTTTTGTCCTTCAATGATACAAGATTATGTTAATTTCAGAAATAAGTGTCATTCATGCCAAGTACACTCCAACATTATTCATCAACCTCCAAAGTTTCTTCATACAGCTAAATACTCATGGCCATTTTCCACATGGGTATTGGATGTGGTGGGACCTTACCTGTCAGCTACGACCAAGTAGTTTAAGTACATTCTTACTGCTACTAATTTCTTTTCCAAATGGGAAGAGGCAGTACCTCTTAAAGAAGTCAGTTCTAAATGCATTGTTAGCTTCACCAGGTCTAACATCATTACTAGATTTGGTGTCCCTCATACCATATTCACGGACAACGGCACCAACTTCTATTCTTCTGAGGTGAAGAAATTGTTTCAAGAATACAACATTAAATCCAACCATTCATCTCAGTATCATGCGGCGGCCAATGGCCAAATAGAATCCTTTAACAAAAATCTTTCAAATATACTGCAAAATATGGTGGATAAAGATAAGAGGTCATGGCCTAATAAACTCTTTCATGCTTTATGGGCTTATCGGACTACCACCTGCAATGCAACGTGGTCAACTCCTTATTCGATGGTATATGGAACGGAAGCAGTCTTGCCAATTGAAGTTCAATTTCCCTCACTCAGAGTAGCCATTTGTGATCAGTTATCTACAGATGAGCAATCCCAAAAGCGATTTAATGAATTGGAATGGTTAGATGAGAAAAGATTCTGCACTTTGCACCACTTGGAAATCTATCAGAATCGAATAGCACGAGCTTTTAACAAAAAAGTTCGTCTTCGCTCATTCATTCAGGGAGAATTGGTATTAGTTCTCAGAACTCCAATGATACCAGGAAAGAAACCTCCCAAGCTTGAGCCAAAATGGGAAGGACCTTAATCAATACATAGAGTCTACTCCAATGGAGCTTATTCATTAATATCTATGGATGGAGAACTCAGTACTACTACAACTAATGCCAGATTTTTTAAGAAGTATTTTGTATAAACTACAGAGTATTCAAAAAATGTCCCCGCAACATGACACTAAACTGTGCGGCACCAGTTCGTCCTTGCTATATGACGTTAAACTATACAGCAATGGTCCAGTATGATCTTAAACCTCAACTTCATCCCACACGACGTTAAACTGTGAAAAAGTTCCCTAAAAAGTACTGTATGACCTTAAACTACACCATGGTTCTGTATGAATTTAAACTGCACCATCCCTGGTCCATGCATATGACCCTAAACTATTTGAAAGTCCCTTATGTCCATCAAGACGTTAAACTGTGACGTCCTAACTACATGATTCTAAACTTTTTAAAAGTCCCTTACGTCCGGAAAGACGTTAAACTACAAAATCATCAAAGGTCATGTATGGTCTTAAAACAACACCACCGTCCAGCAATAAATTAAACCGCACCATCCACGGTCCATTTATATGTCCTTAAACTATTCAGCCTTTTGTCCAACATGACAATAAACTATTGAAAAAATCCCCAATGCATCCAACATGACGTAAATGGTGTGTTATTTTGTCTGTACTGCACGACATTAAACTGCGCAGTCCCCCTTTTTTGTCCAACATGACGTTAAACTGTATTGTCCCCACTGTCCTAACTACATGATGCTAAACTGTACAGAAAGTCCTTGATATGTCCTACATGACATTAAACTGTTATTTTGTCCCTCCTACATGACACTAAACTGTGCAGCACCAATAGTCCTAACTGCAAGACTTTAAACTGCATAGTCCCTTTATATGTCCTACATGACATTAAACTATGCATCGTTAAGGTTGTTGTTACCTCTTGTTTCTCACACCGAGTATGACTCACATGACCTTAGAGAAAACCTCAACCGTAACACTCTCTTTGGGCCGCTAACCATGTATAAGTCCCTACAACATTTTTTTATTAGGTCGTTGTCCCCAAGAACAACTTGATCTTTAATTCATTCTTTAATTGAACTACACGGACTTTGATCCTTGCCTTCAAGGCTGGGTACGTAGGCAACCTTCCAAGGTTCAAGCCCAAAAAAACAATCTCTTCACTTTGGTTCAACTTCATCTCATACAATGTTGATTTGTGAAACTGCCTTTAGAATCAATATATTTACATTTAATTCACTTTCGTCCTTGTTATACGACGTTAAACTACACAACACTTTTGTCTGGTATGACAATAAACTACAATACTCTTTGATTTCCTCATTTGAGAGGGAACCATTATTTACATTGATTTTTCAATCATGTTTCATTTCAAAAGACTACGTGCATACATGGTAATGCCTAAATTTTTTATCTCGGGTTAAACCATCATTGTACTAAAGTCCCCTTTCACCCTTCACATGTTCGAACCGAATTTGTAAAAAGGGTAGTTCTAGAACTACGTGGGCTTGATTCCCATCCTTATGGGATAAGTAGGAACATTCGAGTGTCCCTCGAATCCAGTCCCAAGTATTTTGGGCCTAACCCCAAATATCACTTTCAGTCCCTTGGCTGAAAAGTCCTCATGAAAACACACACTGTGTATTCATTATTATGGTCCAAACTCTATGAACCTAAACTAAGATCTCTCATACTTTCGTCCTGCACGACGTTATACTGCATTTCAAGAACTATGTATGGGTTGATTCTCATTCTTATGAGATACGTAGTGAAGTCCAAAATTTCAATTTAGGACCCAGCCACAACATGATTATGGTTATCATTGACCTATGTATCTCTATATACATTGGACAATACCCATATTTATGTGTTATAATCCTAACCATAAATATTTTCAGATCTTCATAACCATTTTCATGACTTTTAGTCACAAAAATGTCAAACTTTTGAGAATTCTTTTGCATGTCTATGCAGTACGTGCCCATGGGTGGCCTTGCATAAACAGTCCACATAACAGACTTGTCAGCCGAAATATACTATTTATTTGACTATGCAGCTAATGACCTTAGGTGGCCCTGCATAATTCAACCCCCTAACGGGTTTGTTGGATAATGGTAACTTCATTCTTGGGATGAATGCCTCTTTGGTCCTTATTTGTCTAAAATGACGGTATGTAGGGATCTGCAAAAAAATAGCCATCCTTAACATATTTTTCCCATGTCCTTTTTCATGATCTGAAAGTATTCAAGTCTATGGTTTATACTCTCCATTTTCGTGTTCCCTACGTTTGGGTCAGACCTTCGTAGGGGTGATATTTATTCAATTCTTCAATATTCTTGTTCAGAAATATATTCTCCATATTCAAGTACCTCTTTCCATACAACAAACTCTATACATTAGAAAATTTGAATCTCCATAAACACTCACTGGATTTTACACTAGGTAAGTAAATTTCTGAGAGTTCTTTTGCCTGACTATGCAGCACGTGCCCATAGGTGGCCTTACATAAACTGTCCACATAATAGACTTGTTAGCCAAAAGATGCTATTTATTTGACCATGCAGCCAATGCCCTTAGGTGGCCCTACATAATTCAACCCCCTAACGGGTTTTGTTAAATAATAGTAACTTCATTCTTGGAAACTACTTCTTTTAATTCCTTTTAGCTCTTTTTCATATCATACCTCAGATTCAAATATTCTTAAGCCATAGTTTACATATTTTCTCTCATACTTGAGTATGGTAATATTTTTTCAGATAAATTTTCAAGGAATTGAATCAATTTTAATCCATTTTGGTCAAATCTGTTTTGACCTAAAACATTAGCCCATTTATGTCCGGCATGCATGACTTTAAACTGCCCATAAAAGACAAAGGAATTCTGAATAAATGTCAAGTCCCAACTCACTAAATATACATTTTTGTATGATTTAGGTAATATTGAGCAATTAAAAGGTTCAAAGTTTGTAGGTTTATTTGTAATAATCCAAGTAAAAATCAAACTATACTTACTAGGTCCATTGGTTTAAGTAAATTTGAAGCAGGTAGTGAAAGAATGCAGGTAGAAATGATTGAAGATGAAAGTGTTTTTCATTGATACACAGGAGATAGAAGTACATCCACAGACTGGAGTCTTTTTTCTTTTTCAAGAATTACAAAAGACTGTCAACATAAGTCTTCATTTGATGTATAGCATCCTAAGATTTATCAGCAGTTACATGAAGCTCGTGCACTTGACCAGCTTCACTCTTTTCAGATTGATGAAGATCCTTCTTAGCATCTGCAATGGCTATCATGCCATTCATATGAGTTTCATCCAATGATTTATTAAGCTGATCAAGTTCCCCAATAACAGAATCTAACTATTGCTGGAGTTGAACAAGCTGGACGACTTTTTCTTTGATTTTATGCTTCAGCTCCTTCATCATGGCAGCATAATCAGCTTCATCTTGGGATACCGCAGCCTCAAATTTGCCTATGTTGACTGAAAATTTTACTCCGATCAAATCTTCACGACTTTTTGCGCCTACTCCCTCCTGAAAATGATCTGTTTCACCGTGGCATGGATCTTTTCATATCCAAAACCACTAAGTCCTAGTATAACAAATTGGAATGACAATCGAGGAATTTTTTATGGTAGCTCTTCTAAAGGAACCCCAGATATGATGTTCCATATGTTGTTCCATGACTTACGTCGTGAAAAGCTGAACGCTTTAAGCATCTCTGGATCTGATTCAACATCATCGTCGGAGGGGGGTAAGTAATCTGGAATTAACGCACTTAAAGTAGTGACATGTCCTGCTTTTCCCCCCCTGATTTGTGCTTCATCACATTCAATTCCCATTGGGGCAAAGGCTGAGGCCTCACCTCCGGATCTATTCATTGCAGTTGATGGCCCTGCATGATTAATTGAATGATTTAGTTAGCTCCAAAGGATAACAAAAGAATTGATTGTCTTCTGAATAAAGTATAATCACAAATATTGTTATCCCTTACCCAAGGATGGTTCAGCAACCTGAGAAGACTTCTCCCCATCTTTCCCGGTCTCAACAGGATTTTCAAGATGCCTCTCAGGAGGGTTTATTGGATTTATCTCTACTTGAGCTAATGTTTCTGCAATGGTAGGGTTGACATCAATGTCCACACCCTCTTCAGTCATTGGCAGTTCAGCAGCTTCTACGGATGAAACTGCATATTATTTTCCGTCATGGTTAGATGTGTAAATTTTAAAAAAAAATTGGGTGAAGGGTAGCACTCACTCCCCAGGTCTTCTAAATCACATGACAACTTAGAATGATCATAAAATTATTTGAAAGTCATTACTTGATTCATAATTTCATCCAATGATATTTCAGAATCCAGGTTAGTCTCACCAGGGGGAGCATTTTCTAAATCTTCTTGCTGACTTACGTCCTGCAACCCCTGACCCTGGACAGCATCTTCAGCAGCAAGAGGGATACTGGGAATGGATGCTATCTCTTCTCCAAGAGCAGCCAAGTCAGCTTGGGTCTGTGATTTTTCTACAGCACCCTCCATGGCCTTTGAAGGAGGATCAGTCCCTTCCCTCAAGGGTGAAATTGAAGAATCCCCTGCAATCCTCAGAAATATGAGTAACCATGTGATTATGGGTATAAACTCATGATTGTTCGAAGCACTTACCGCTGCTAATGAAGCGTTTAGCTGTGGATTTCCTCCTTCGTTGCCTTTGCTTCTTTTGTTTTTTTGTAGTATCAGTAGTCTCCCTTAGAGGCACTAGGATTGGTGAATGGAAGGCTATGTCCAGCGCCTCATTCATGGCCTGCTGGCCTGGAGATATCTCGCCTGGTTCGCGAGGAGAATCAGCAGCAGCCCCGATAGCAGTACCACCAGGGCTATACTGTGGTGAAGGAACCCCAGTTCCTTTCTTTACAAGCTGCGAGATGAAGAAAATAACTTCTTTAAGTAACAATGCTTCAACTGAAATCAAGTTGCAAATCAAATAAGGAAAAAAAACTTACATCTTCAGGAGCCACGTACTCTTGCCATTCCTCATCTCCAGAACCACCAGCGCCCTCAGTGGCGCCACGATCAATCATTTCCTTCACCCGCCTGGTGATTGGAACAGAGTCATCAGTGGCATATATGAGCATTTCCAGCTCTCTGATGTAATCTCGCACTTCATTGGGGTTATCTTCGTATTGAAGATTTTTAGAAGCCATAATATTTCATATTCCAGGAAGTTGTAGGCCCTCACACAAATCTAGCCAGGCGGTCTCAGTACCACAGTATAATCCATGCCATAGCAGAACAGCCTCTGGTCTTAGATATGAAGGTTGTGAGGAAGGTCCTACAATTTTTTGTCTTTAATTTAATCCCAGCTCCTGCAGCTAGAGATATAGAATAATAAAGTAAGACTTATTTCTTTATGATGTAGCAGTGATTAAAATTACTACAATGAAACAACTCACCAGGAGTTGATGGAGTGGGTATTTTAATTCTGGCCAGAGGATTATATCAGGCACGAAACCTCTTTGTTGTCAGTTGTGCCTCATTATCCCCATCATGATAATCTGGTGAATCAGTTCTAGAAGAGGAGTCTGTTGAACCAATTTCAGGTGAGGAAGCATCACCTTCATGAGGAAGGGTTTCTTTCTCTACAGTCCTCTTCCTCTTTCCCACTTGATATACTGGGTGATTCAATATCCCTTTGCGGTATGATTCTATCCAGTGTTCGGTATAATATGTAGTCAAATTATGTGCCCTTATTTCAACTGGTAGATCAAATACTGCCCCAGTCTTCTTTCTTGATGTCAGCAGCCATAGTTGTCAAGAAACCATCGGATGTTTCTCTAACCTGACATGTACCGGAGGGGATACAACAATCTGTTGCAGACATTTCAATTGGCGTGAAAATCTATATGGAGCATAGGACTCACATATGATCTCTCAATCAATCCTGGATACTAACACACCATCCCTACAAGCTAGCATGAATGCCCTCAAATCCAAATGGGTTGTCCCATCATCAACAAACTGCCTGGATGGTAGACTTCCATAGGGAAAGAAGATTAATTCCTTAAACATGCTCAGCCTCACTTTCATGTCATAACCATTAACATCTAATGGAGCAATTCTAGAGAATGCTTGCACTGACGGTCTGAAGGAGCTTCTAGAAATTTTTAATCCATTCTGTACATTGTAAGTCCTGAAGTGAGTGGTGATCCATCCCCAAAAAACATGGAATGGTCCCACTATTATTAAAGGACATTTACCCATGAATACATCAAGTAAACTCCTGTGAATCTTTGCTAAAATGGGGGTAGCTAACCGAACCATTTTTCCCTCAGCCAACATTGCCGCAATGACGAAGGTCCCTGGCCTAACACCTCCCTCTGAATCCCTGACCGACTAGAGATAAACACTGAGCCACATTACCAAGAAACCCGCCAGACGACTTTTCTTTGGAATTCTTTGATTCACTTCATATCCCCACTTTTCAAACTCTCCTGCTTCTAGAGTTGGCCAGAATGTGACAGGAAATCCTCTCTTCTCAGGTTTTGGACAGGTGGTAGGACGTTTGGGCCCGGTATCCTTGGATTTCTTTTTCTTGGATCCTTTTTCTTTTAGTTCCATCTATTTCTTCTCAGTGAGAAATACATGCAGCCATTATTCCGGATGAATATATTTTCTAAAATGAGTTAATGAGGTCTCTGAACTCTTGAGCCTATGGAAGATCATAAATAATATTCGAGCTAAAGCAATAGTTTTCTCTGAATCATTCCAAGTCACCTTAGGAGGAATGAATTCATCATACATATTGCCTAAAATTCGAGCCCCTGAGATCTTGTGGACATCCCACAAACTGATACCTAATTCTCCATGAGTCAAATGGAAAGAATTAGTTGTTGGGCTTCAATGGTTGAGTATCTATGGCACGATGTTAGCATTTCTGTAAACATATGTTTGCCCAACCCAGACAGCCTCGTATATTGAAGCTCACTTCAGATTCTCGATAAACTATGCGCAGGTCTGTCGCACCCAGTATGCCCACATCCAATTTGGCTTCACACCTCCCCCAGGATGGAAGCCCCAACTTTTCTTCCAGCCTTTGGATTGATCCATCTGAGCATTTCAGAAGATCGAAGGATGACAATGTGGTTGAAGCTCAGGTGTATGTTTTTTCAGATCTGTTGTGCATGGTATATGATGCATCATATAGGCCTTCTCAACTGTTCCAGCATTTATAAATACTCATCCACCTGAGATATTTGCTGAAGCAAAGTTTGTATAATTCTGAAACCACGAAAATGGAAGATAATTCTCTACTTTTGGAATAGTGACTTCTTGTAGATGACAATAGCCATACAAAGTTAGATAAGTACTTTGAGGAAAGTTGAGATGATATTTCTTCAGATACGTAGCCAAATTCGAAGGAGTGATATCTTTGATAGTATAATAATCATGGCCAATGATGTTCATCATATCATCTATCCGCTTGCTAGCCAGTTCATCAATTAATCCAGGTCTAAGAGCCATTAATTCTACACAAGAGTTGAATAAATTAATTCATAAATGGATTGATTTTCCACAAACTTTGTGAATGAAATCCAAAAAAATGGCTAAGGCATTAAGGCCCACAACTATGGAGATGTCACGCAAGTGTTACATGTGCCGCACACGTTTTTGTCGTGCATGTATCACTGCGCAAGTCCTATTACCTTAAGAGTAGCACAGCAGCGAGGAAACAGTGGAAAGAAGAGACTTGCGCGGAGAATATGGCTTGCACGGTGAGAGCTCATGAAATTCGGGATCAGATGCTATACACGGCCAAAAGCTGTGTATTTATAGGCCAGGAAGCCTATCTGCGCTCTGTACAGAGTGCACTCAAAGCCTACGCGACGCGAACTTACGCACCGCCCTTTACGCCCAGAACACTTGTGCGCCACTATTTCTTTGGATGTATTTGATTTCCTCAGAGTCAAATCCTCATTTCTCTCTGGATCCAACTCTGAGGGGGGGGGGACTTTTGTTGACGCTCCTACTATCACAGAATATCAAGATTGGAAAAGGGGAAGATATGAGATTAAAATGGTTCAACCTTTGAAGAAAACATCAAAAATTGACAAAGGGATGAACAAGGAGAACTTTCCCCCATAGGCCGCGCAAGTTTTCTCATAGTCATGCAAGTCCACTTGCACGATGCACCTTGGCGCGCAAGTTACTTGCGCGACCTAAGTGATAACTACCCGGTAACCGCCCGGGGTCTTCTCCTTCCTATAAATAGACCCTCTGGGCCCCCTCATTAGAGGAGGATTGATTTTTCCAAAAACATGGATTGAAGCTCCCGATGCCCAAGTCTCTTCTCAAAGCTTCCAGAACACTTCTAAGGTAATTTCCTACCTATAACGGAAGAGCTAAAGAGAGGGAGGAAGGCCTATGTGTTGAAATTCATCAACACTTGCGTGCCTGAGTGGCCAGCCCTTAAGGGAAGTGGCCACACTTGCGCGCCGCCTTACTTCTTCGATAGAACTTGAGCGTCCCTTTGCTGTAAAAACCTCAAGAGGATTCTAAAAGCTTTAATAAAGAGTCGCTTAAGCGTTTCAATGCTGGTTGAACATCGCGCAAGTACCCCACACATGTCACGCAGGTATACCTGCGCGACCAATACTTGCGCGCCCCCGCAGTACCTACGCGCCTTCCAAGACTTGTGCGCCCCTTTCTTTTTGGGTGCCTTTATTGCCCATTTCACCCCTCTTAAGTCATTACACCTTTCATTTTCAAGATTCAGTCTTCAAGACACTCTTCAAATCCATTTATGGCATGTTTTCTTGATTTGAATTCCTTATCTAAAAGGAATTCTGTAGAATATTTCTCAAAACCTAGTGATTTAAATATCTTTATGTCACTAAATATGGAGAGTTCATTCATTCATCATCATCCTTTAAAGATGAGAGAATACTTAACCTGGGTCTTCTTTTCAGGAATAATCCCTAGTCAAAAGTCCTCAAATATGGGCATACTTCTTAGGAGTAATCCCCAGATCCCCTAACCTGGGCTTCCTTTTCAGGAGTAAGCCCCAATCTCAAATATGGGAATCCTCCTCAGGAGTAATCCCCAAATATAAATCCTTAACCTGGGCTTCCTTTTCACGAATAAGTCCCAGTCATAAATCCCTTAACCTGGGCCTCCTTTTCAAGAGTAAGTCCCAGTCATAATCTTGGGCATCCTTTTCAGAAGTAAGCCCCATGTCCCTTAAATTTCACTTTAACCAGTCCTAATTTATGTTTGATTTGGGATTTCTTCTCAGGAGTACAACCCAATTATCAATCCTCTCCTAATTTGGGTTTCTTTTCAGGAATAAGTCCCAAGTTAGAGTATTGGAATCTCCATGAAGCACATATACCTTTATGGAACATGTTCCTGGATTTTCTCCCTAAAGTAAATCCTAAACCTTCATTTATCTGGGCACTCATACATACATAAGTCCCAATCCATTTCTTATGATTACATCTTTCATGGCCCAATTGTCAATTTTATTACCAATACCTCTTGTTTCTCACACCGAGCATGACTCATGTGCTCTTAGAGGGTAAAAGTAATTATGACATCCTTCTTTGAGCCATCAATCATAAAAATCATACTCCCTTACTCGAACTACGTGGGTTCCTGATTCCTTTTCCAAAACAAAGGATACGTAGATAGCCCATCTACGGGTTCGATCCCAACTCTGAAATAATTCATGTCCTTCTGAATGACAATAAACTTCAAGTGCCCCACTGAGTGGCTTTAAAACCATCTTGGTCATCATAATGACCAAGAGACTTTTATATAAATGTTTTGAAGGATACCATTGACCAATAATCTCTAAATGGATATAGATGATTCTCTATTGATGAAGAACCTCAAATACATATAAAATATTCTCTTAATTTCTTAAATATTCAATCATTGATTGTCAAAGCTGAAGGAAAGCACATTTTATACTTGGTAATGTAATAAGGATTCACGAACATAACTTAAATCTATAAAGAGAGTCCCGGAATAGACAATAATTCTTCTCAAAAAGGTGTGATGAGTCCGACCTCCCATCCTCTCGACCAATGCAAATTCCTAAGTCTCATCAGTTCACAAACTAATGAAGCACCTACCTTTGGAAATTAGGTCCAAATGGATATGGAATCATTGGATGTTTCCGGTTCTACGAACAAACCTGTTAGAAACCGATCGGAATGTTTGAATCTCCCATCCACGAGGTCATCCCCGAATTCCGAGGGAAACAATGTGATACGTGGGAAATATATAGATCCACCAATTTATTAGAAAAAAGACTATATAATGGATGGTCATTTTAAATTCTAGGAATATATACCCAACTGTAATAACATAATATGAAGTGACATCTCATAAGACTGTTTTTCATCTTACAGAAAAATTTAAGGGACCGTTGCCCAACACTATTCATCACACCATAACATTGTCTATAAATGATCCTCTAAAAAACTAGGATATATCAACCCAAGAACTACTATAATTGTTAAAAATTCTAGGGGGAAACTATATGAACTATTCCATAAAACCCCATTAACCTAACAAGATTACATTGTAACCCCTACTACATGGTGCATTGGTAACAAATTGGGTATGTCATTGAAAATTGTCTCCTTTAGATTTCATTCCATAGTCAGCTTCTCTATGTTTCATCAACTAACTTTTAGGAGAGGATAAGACATTGAAAATTCTATAGGGAATTTCTACCCCAAATTAGGAAGTATATGAAACAACCCAGATGCCATTTATGTGAAGCTGATGTCTACTTTATCTCATTGGAATAGGTACAATTGTTCAAATATCAATGGATCGATATTTTTTGAAATTCCAGAGAACTGGATACATACATTATACCTTATTAGAATTTTAAATACAAAACAAAACATATTAATTGAAATAATTCACCATCCTTCAACTCATTAAAAAATATTCTTCATATAATGGGAATAGAAACAAAATAATTGCTGGATCAAATGAAAATTATGGTTTATGTAATGTGGAATCTGTCTTTAATAAATAAGGAATAATAAATATGGATATTTATTATTACTAATGGAACATTATATTTTAAAACATTATTATCTTGATTAGAAATGGGAAACTAAATATGGAATGGTAAATAACTAAGCATGCACCATATTTCATCAATAACAAGATCACACAATTCGTCCTTGAATAATATCAATTTAATAATATCATTTGTAATATTAACTAAAACAACATTGATGGAAATGATTAAAATTGGATTAAATGATCTAAAACATCATGTTAATTAAACTTTTCAGAACATTCATAATATGATTTAAGACTATTCGAAAGAATCCATTTAATTTGTCTAACTTATTTCTCTCTTGAGATATATAGATTCATTGAAGATCTATATAATTCCAGGAAACATCCATCACATCATGTTCAAAAAATTCCTCAAATTTAAAATGACTTATTTAATTTATAAATACTCTTATTTATGAATATATATTTCTTCTTTGTAAATAACACAAATTTATAAATATTTCACAAATTAATACAATGTCATTAAATGTAAACAATGTTTGTAAAAATGGTATATCTTTTAGAAAATAATCATATACAACATAAAAGGAATATTTATACTTAAGATATATATATATAATTACCTATGAAAACTCTTCATAATAAAGTGATTGTATAAAAATAATATTAATAATTACAAAATTAATTATGAAATGTTCGGAGACCATAACATCCTCAGGAATATAGTTTTATTTAGTAAAATAATATCTTTAAAAAGAATAATGGGGATGGAAGTGAGATATCGAAAAAATATTTCATAAATTTTTATAGTTTTTAATACCATTAGAAAAATTTATAATAATATAGTTTTTCTAAAATGTATATGGTGGATGGGAAGTTCATTATCAATGTATACATTTAAAAACATTAATTTTTACTTCTTTTCAAAAAAAGAGATCTAAAAATTAGTATAAATGTAAATTTCAAGACCTTTTCAAATTAAATTATGATATATTATTTTCATAATAAATAATTTTATTAATTAAATATAAAATCTTAAATCAATTTTTTATTTTTATATATGGAAAAAATTATCTGTTTTAAGGAGAAATAAAATCCATTTTTATTTTGAATGTTTCTTTACATTAATATAGTACCAAAGAGAGGAAATAATTGAATAAAACTGGTAATCTTATCAAATATCTAATTTATATGAAAATTATTGGATCTAATGATTGTTAAAATATAATATTCCTTCACAAAAGTAGAATTATCCCCAAATGAAAGTGATATTGTAATAAAGATTATTAAAATTTATGTAAATTTTAAATAGTAAACCTATAAAAAATAACCAAGAATTTTAAAAAAACCATCATGATTAAATTTATAGTTATGTTATGTACATAAAATGGGAATTAAAAACACCCTATGAATTTTAATATGGTCATATTAACATATATGTATCAATGGAATGGAAATTGATATAAAATCCAAAAACATACACTTCCCTTTTGATGATCTTGATTTAACATCATGTATAATGGTTTTAAGAATGTTATTAATTCATAAAAAACCTTATTAATATTTTAAATATCATATATAATCCTATTAAAACATTTTAACCCATGATAATTGAAAATAATATATTATTACTTTTGATTCAGGTGTTCATTCCCCTTTTCCCATGTATGATCTCTATTGAAATTTTTAGTGATTGTGTATAATAAACAATTTCATCAAAACTGGATTGATATTTATGTTATAAATATAATATTTAATCATTATATACATTTTAATAATCATTCATAAATTATATACATGGTCAATATATCACAATATTCTGTAGAGATAGTAAGTTGAATATACAAAGCACAAACGATATAATTCCCTTAATCATTAAAAGGTAAAGAAAGTGGATGATTTATTAATTTTACCTAATTATTATCATGAAATAAGTATCATATTTATTCAATATGTCTTTCATTGTGACTATCCAAGTGATTATGTGATGAAAATAAACTACATCGGTTCATGCAGTGGTAGTCTTCCACACACACAATAAATTGATTTGTTTCCTGTTTGACATTGGTGGATATAGAAAAATATTTTACCCTAAAAGAAATATAATATTAATAAATTTAATAACAATTTTTATTAAACTAATAATTTAATTTCATAATTTATTTTGATAGAATATGAATGAAAAATAATGTTCTTTGTTAATACGATTACCTTCTCTCAGTGAATCCTCCTTCGGTTGTCCTGTTATGAATTCATGGGTTGGCCTTTTCGAAATAAATGAACCTATATAGTGAGGATAAAGATTTTTGGGATGTATTATATATATTTATGGTAAATCCAATCTTCTCAATATGTGTGATGATGTTAGGGGAGGGATTACCCATTGATAATTGAGAAAAATGACAGACATGGAAATTTATAAAAGATAAAATCATAAAGAATTTTCTCACATCACACAAACGATATAAAATTTTAAAATATAGAATAAAAATTATATTGATGTATAAATATGTCCATATACTAGAAATTAGAAATGATGGTAGGTATTTTAAATTATATATGTTTTGTTTAATCCATATTAAACCAATTGTAACCATTATATATAATAGTTATTTTTTATTGAATTTATTATTAATTATGGAGAAATTTTTTCACATTGTTATATAATATAATTATTTTATTAAAAAGTAATAAATTTTTTACCCAATACAATTCATATTATTCGATTATTTTAATATGAATATAAATCTACAAAACATGTTGGAAAACAGTTTCTAAGATATGTATTTTTCTATAATGCGTCTATTTAATATTAACTATATGACTAGTGGTAACAGTTATATGGTTTTAAAATAAAATATTTAGAAATAATATATATATATTTATATATATTTATTTATGACTTATATTTTTCTTTTATTAAATATTATTTTTACAAATTAATATGGTAGGACATTGTG
Source organism: Viscum album (assembly GCA_963277665.1). Lineage (NCBI taxonomy): Eukaryota > Viridiplantae > Streptophyta > Magnoliopsida > Santalales > Viscaceae > Viscum > Viscum album. The sequence goes on from OY728131.1 coordinate 825,622,050, forward strand.
GCATTTTAGACCAAAATAATTTTCTAAATAAATTAGTTTTTTGAAAATTATCACATTAACCTCCAATTGTAATTATCGATACATATATCAAATTTATACATAATATGTTTTTTAATTTAAAATTTAATAATAGATTATGACTAAAAAATGTGGGAATTTTCAAATTGATAATTTGGAATTATTTCTAGACACTTTCTTGTAATTTTAATTATTAAAAATTCATACTTGTCTTATTAGTGATATGTATGTTTAAAATAGACTGTAATCCATTAAAAACATAAATTTTTCAATGCAATATTAAAATGACTAATTTATTATGATTTAAATAAAATATATTTTTCACTTACTCTAATTGTGTCACATTGTTTCATGCATCACAAGCTATCGAAGAGATTGAATATATTTAAAAGGAAATCTATCATAAAGTCTCCAGGTATTATAGTAATCCATCGATAAAAAACATCATCCATGAAATTTATTGGATATTACATTCTAAAAAAATGAGGGTAGTTATTCACTACAAGTTACACTCTTTCCCATTTTTATTTGTGTGTTTAATGATTTCTCCAATGTACCTTTCCGAGCTGAGTCGCCTAATTCCCTAATATGTGATCACCAGTATCAATATTATTGACGGTATCTTCATAGTAAGATATATCATTTTACAAGTATATCTCTTAAAGATGAACACATTCATGGTTTATAGATTTCACATCCTTAACATTGTTATAAAAAACACATCATGAACCATAGAGATTATTGGTGGCATTTCCAATCAATATTAGACAATTCAAATTCATTTAAAAAAATATGAAAGGATCGTATTAACATGGGGTCAAGTTTCCCTTTCATATAATTATTTACTCCCCTTTTTAGCATAACTATATCTCAATCATTCAGAATCATTAATAGGATCCAAAATAGTCTTTTCCCATATTTGTTTCTCCTAAACAATTTCGAGGATAATAAGTTTTTATTAACCAACATCATCCCAAAATTTTCTTTTACGATATCTATTTCCATAATATACTTCATATAGATCCATTTGAATAATTATTACTAATCTAAATTATATTTATCCAAATCAAAAACCCATAAATATGAAATATTTCATCAAAAAAACTTCCACAAAAAACTTTATGTAAATTTAATGTTACATAATAAAATACTTTAATAACATAATTATATATTGTCCCTAAACATATTTATAATATAAATTACCACAAACCTATAGTTAAAAAATGAATTATTTAAATCATATACTATCAATTTAGTCATTAAATAAAATAATAATATATTTAATTGATTCCATAAATCCACAAATCATGTATATTCTATCAGTGATAACATGATCCACTTTTTCATCAAACCAGTAATTTGTAACATGAAAATAAATAATATCACATTCACTATATCAATATATATAATCTCATATCATAATTATGTAATCATGTAGATTTTTTTTATTTTTATCTTTCCATTAATCATGTATTCATAACAAATATCACCATACCACTAAATCACATTTCTATGCTATCAGTACCATTCAACATGTTCTTTAAAATCATTAAAAAACATATAATAGTGCAATTATTACACATTTCAGCATTCATGTGACTATAATATATTTTTTGAAATAATTATACAACATCATTATTTAATCTAAATATATACAATTTATAATACTTTAACATAGGTTGTAGTAAGAAGACAAGATTGGCCTTGATACATTATCATTTTCATAGTTATATTCCCATAATACATGGGAAATTCATTTTCATAGTTCCACATTTCTTTCAAGTTGAAACACCACACATTAATTGTTCCTACCATACCAATTCCTTCATGATCCTGATGTTATTTCTCTACACACATAAAGCGAACATGCATTATATTCATGCATGTACTATGATGTTTCATTCCCTAATTATCATATTTGGGAAAAATCCTTATTTCTATTCATTAATTTATAAATATTTTTATTTTCCATCCAATTATTCTCTTAATTACATTTGATTTTATAAAATATAGAAAATTACTTCTCCATTTTATCGTGCATAAAACTCTTTCATCATATGAAGAAATTTTTTGAGAAACCAACCAACTTCTAAGACATGGAGTAAGCCCTTAAAAGGAACTATCAGTTTTTTCGTATGTATTTTGTATATAATCCATGGAATTACAAGGTAATAATTTAATGGTAAACTTATAAACAAAAAAACATTATTTGTGATTTTTATTTAAGCTATGTAATTTTATTTTCATTTCATTTTATTCTCAAGATGGAAATATTTTTTAAATAAAATTTTGCTAAATGAATTCCATTTGATATGTACTATTTAATATTATTCCCAGGTATTATGGATTAATAATCAATTTTTATCATCATATATAATGAGATAGTAAATATTATCTTTTAACTTTTACTTTTAATCATATCAATATTTAAAAAACATCTCAAGGGACCTATTCCATTTTAAAAAGAAAATTATTTTTGTTTACCCTCTAAAATTTGTCTGAATATGTATCATGAAGTGATACAAAAAAAAATCCATTTATAGAATAATGTGATTCTATATTGAGGAAATTTTTTTCTTTATGACTGGATTATGTTACCCTAACAAATAAATGATATAATCAGATCCAATACCATCTATATCATCTCTCTTAGTAGTGCAATCTCTACATTCCCCATGAATATGTATTCCCTTATATATTAAGGAGAGTATATCTAAAAATATAATATACTAAATTATATAATTAAAATAGGAATTTAAATTTAAATCCTTAAATTATTAATATGGTGTTACACTTAAAAAAAAGAATATTTAATTATTTTTAATTTCATGGTCATAAACGTGGTTTCTTTGGGGATATCCTTATTTTCAAATCCAACATAATGGTTTTTAATGAAAATGTAAAATAAGCTATGAATATTCTCTGAGATTGTCAAAATAGGTGCACTATATGGGATCAATCACAATAAAACATAATAATAGCTCTAATATAGTGGGCATTCTACTTTTTAGGTCATTTACCCAAGATAAATATTTTATAAACTGTGCAAGTTATTAGTATCAATACACAAATATATTTCTAGGAAAAACATTATAGTATCTACATTACCAAAATGATATGGTTATCTTTTTTAATAATACTAAATTTCTATCATGAGGATTTGTTAACTAATCAATGTTTTTATTAATCTAGTTATCAAGGGTTCAGATAATCTTTATCTGATACCAACTTTATCAACCCCAAATCCCTTAAATTATTTTCATGTTTTTATTTTTCACATTATATTAGATACAGGGGTAAAATCCCAAACAACTTTTTAGATTTTTTGTTTTCGATAACCTGATACTTACATGAAACCCATTTTATGTTGGTAGTATGAAATAAAAAATGTTTATGATAAATATCTGGAATCGTTGATTCATTATAAAAATTATTATTCGTATCAGTGTGGAAGGGAACAAAAATAATTGATTGATTAAATTATTTATATGGGGTTAAAAATACAATATTTAATAAATCAATAAGGCAGATTCAATATGGAATGGTAAATAAATGAGCACACCTTTTGTTTAACTATTGGTAAAAATATATTTAATTTAGGGAATCTAATTTCTATCAATAGACATATAGATGCATTGAGGGGCTATATAATTTTTTACAACACCCATTAATACAAGTAAAAATCATTCATCATATACCAATTATCTATTTAAATAATAAAAAATATTTATTGTAAAAATATATTGAAATTGAAAAATGAATAATTATTTATAAATACATCGATAGTTAATCAAGTATAATTCAAAGTATACATTTTATGTAAAAAAGTTAAAACATATAAAATAATCATATAAACGATAAAAAAATATGGATATTTTATATATTTATAATTTTCATTGAAAATTTACCACAGAAAATTCATTATCTCAAGTGAATGTCATCTAAAACAGAAATAATCATGAAATTAGAGTGGACCATTAGTTCATTGAGATTATGGGTTTTTCTAATCAAATAATTTCCTTTGGAAGAATAAATGGAAATTAAGTGATATAGTAAAATAATATGTTGTGAATTTGTTTTATATTTAAACCCATAGAAAAATTATATAATAAGCTACATTACGTAAAATGGTTACAATAACTGGGATGTCTATTATCACATTTTTCATTTAGAAAACATTATTTTTTATTTTTTTTTAAATATCCATTTTCAAAAATATTAAAATGTTTCTATTAAACTATTATATAAAATATTATATAAAATATTATATAAAATTTATAGAAATTGAAAAAAATTCATCAATAAATCATTACGTTAATTAAATTTATTTTGTAAAATATATTATCAAACATAAATATGGAAAAAATGTATCCAATTTAAAGATAAATTATATTTGTTTTTTTGAATGTTTCTTTCAATGAATTTAGTGTAAAGGGGGTGAAATTTTTGAATAAAATAAAGAAATTGACAAAATATCATGTTTCTAATAATTTTAGTATAGATTTTGTGTGATAAATTATAATATTTCTCCATTAATGTAAAATTAATCTCAATGAAAATTGAGATGTAAAATAGATTCTTACAACTTCGATAGCTTTAAAATTATACCCCATAAAAGAATAAAAAATAATAAAATTTTTAATAACCGTTATTTAATAACATGTCATGTTAATTATATCATATTTTATATATAAACAACAAAAAAACAGAGCATGTTCATATTAAAATATATGCTTAAATGGAATAGAAATAAAAACATAATCTATTACCTCATGATTCCATTTAGTTGATCATTATAAAAGATAATATAAATTAAATTAATACATTTTATTAATTCCTAATATATCCAAATTCAAATTTATAATATCTTATGTCATAATTTTATATCATTTTAATTGTCTTTTATTAATAATATTGTATTATATTAATGTTTTGGGTGTTAATTGCCTAGTTTTTTTAGGTGTTATTTGTCTTGAATGTTCATGTTTTTTTTTGTATAGGATATAGTTCAAACATAAAATTAAAGATATTAATGTTACAATTTTCATATATATTCCTTATAATGTTTTTTATAACCATTCATAAATGTTTGATATTGTTAATGAATAACATCGATTCATAGATATGATAGGTTGTACATATGCACTACTGATGATATCATTCCATTAAAGGGTAAAGGTGAAACAAATTCATGATATATTAATTTTATGGATTTATTTCATGTCAAATTTACTATATTTAGTCATTATTTCTAAAATTATTACTCTTCATGTGATTCGGTAACAGATACCTAATTACATTGGTTTGGGAGGTGGCAGTTCGCCGTACACAAAAGAAATGGATTTGATTCCCAATTGTTGGAGAAGAAAAAATATAATTATTATTATATAATAATAAAAATATCTCATAATATTGTAAATATTGTTTTTATTGTATTTTATTTATTAATAATATTCTATTTTGATAAAATAAGGAACAAAATGACAGAGATTTGTTATGTCAATTTCCTTCAATTAAGGAATTATCTATTTGATCTGCACCTAGGAATTGTAGGGTTGGTATTTTGAGATGAATAAATGCACTATAAAGAGTATAATTATTTTGGGGAGAATTTTTCTTTCAGTTTTCCTTAATCAAATAGTTTGATAATATTAAATAAATGAGGTTAATGTAGTACCCTTTTATAAGTGTGGTGTAACAACCCAAGCTTCCACGGTACGTTTCTCTTTGAATAATATAATAGCTTGTGGTGTACACAACATTGAGTTCAAACACACCACAACCAATCAAACTAGCCATTATGAATAATAATACCCACTATTTAAAATTTTATAAATTTTATCTTTCCAAATGCACATCACATTATGATTCAGAATATTGAAATTAGCTTAGGGTGAATTTGTTGAATGTTTCTGAAAGCATTTAATTTTTGACGAATAGGGAAAAACTTTGCGTTATTGGTTAATAATTACTTTTTATTTAAATCATTAGTTATTTTATTTTAATGTATTTTAGGTCAAAATAGATACATAATACCTATATATTTTCAACGTAATTAATAAGTAATTTTATAATATGTTTAGATATATAAAATTTTAACCAACTGTGTACCATCTTGTATCCACCTCCTAAAATCATTTATAAATTTTTGTAAAGCATAATTTTACCTATGCTCTGGGTTGAATTTCCAAAATCTGAGATACATGGTTAATATAAGTAAGTAAAATGTGGTTAAATAAAAGGAAAATAATTTTTGGTGAATAATAACTTTTGATTTTTATTACCACGATTAAAAGTATATAGGGAAATTAAGTGTAAAAATGAAATCATAATTACCCTAAAACCAGTCTTAATTCTATTGGATAAGTATAATTCAACCAAAAAAACCTTAGGAATAAAATATGTCTCTCTTTTGTTCCCTTGGATTCGATTAGGATATTTATTATTATGTTATTTAAAGAAAAGTTTAAAAATTTCTATTCAATGTTTAATAACTAAACCATTTTTAATATAGTGATTCACACAATATAAATCTTCCAATTAATATTATTTAGTAATATTAAAAGATTTACTAAATAATTGTATTTTATTTATAATTTTTAGACCTTAAATAATTTAATTTATTTATGACCCGTTCATGATGCAGTAATTAATTTATTAATGAAATATTAAAATAAATGATATTTTAAATGTCCATATAAATGTAAATTTAGGCTTCAGATGAATTCAAATAACTTTTAAGGATAATATGACATGTTATAGTTGGTTAAATAAATTTTATTTCAAGTGATATATTTTTTATGGAATTCAAAAAATCAAATACTAAATAGTGTCAAAATTGACGTAATTGAGTTTTTAGAACAAATACTATATTATTAATTGATATAATATTCCTAAAAATATACTATTCTGCCAATGTACTTATATAAGGTTATATATATTAATAATGAACCACATGGGGTTATCATTGAATGTTATTGTATGTTTATTAACCATATAATATAAAAATATAAAAAGACATGGAAAATGACAAACTATTTAGTTAAGAGTTAAATCTACAAGATAAGGTTAATATGATAACCTAAACCTGTCTAAAACCTATTGGATGAGAGTTTTTCGACCCATCCCCACCTTATACTTCAAATAATTTAGTTCAGATCCATTATAAACAGAAAATTATTTTATTATAAAATAATATTTTCCGATTTTCCTAAGGTGACCTTCACCTCTCTTATAAAAGGTCACTTCCTCTTCTATTAATTTCAATCCTTCAAAATATTTTGGCTCGGCCAACCCTATCCCAAATATCCTCCCAACATTCCTACCTTCATCCTAGTGGACTTCTTATTTTCAAAAAACCATCTGAAAGATCCCTTTTGATCAAATAAAAAGAAACAACCCGAAGAAGAGGTAAATATTTCATCACCTATTTCAAGTTCTTTTGTTCTTCTACAGCCACTTTCTTTGTTGTTTACATTCTAAGAAAATAACTCCAGTGTCTTCTATATAATTTTATGTTATTATAAAAAGGGTCAACCATTTTCATTACTCTCTTCAACCTATAAATGACAAAGTCATAATACATGTGTACGTATGGATTACCATCTCCACGTCGTGGTGTAGTTTGTTATTCAAACACTTCATTATTTGGATGGGTGTAATAATGATTATGAATACTATAAATAATAAATATAAAATTTTAATGATTCTATATATATGATATAAAATCCAATTACATAGTATTTCATCGTCAATAAAGTGATATTGTCGCTCGTGCATACGTACGGATTACCGTCTCCACGATGCAATGAGATTCATTTCCATGTTAACCATTCAAGGATGATTATAAAATTATATATCATTAATAAGTATGTAATATATGAAATAATAATGATACTGGAGATATATATATATATGTACGTACATATATCTTATTCACTTAGTTCTGTTCAATTCGATATAAAAAAACTGAAACATCGTTTATGCAAACGTACGACCTATCGTCCCCATGAACGGTGTTTTCCATTTCATATATATGTCTATTATACATATTTATATTCTAAATATATATTATATATACAACATTTTTTATATTATGGATGTATTTAAATCATGATCTAAGTGATATAATCAAGAGTAACAAGTTAAAACAAGATCTATAAAGAAAGTGATAAATACCCGAAATGTTAATTTAACATAAATATTATTATTAAATGGGTAGTATAAAGTCATAAAAGAATGATGTATGATATCATAAAAATTAATATGATTATTTTATAATTTAATTACATTCAATGGTCTTTATAAAAAAGGTTAAACGTACCCTGGACAAAAGTAAAGTACAAGGTAAGAGTTAGTTCCTCAATCTCATTGTTATTCGAGATTGTTTATGGGTATGTTTTTAGTGGAACATATTTAGTATCCATGCCCATGTTTCAGAAAATAATTTTCAATGGGATTATTTATAATGGGAATATTTCATAAAAACATCATTTTAAATGTTTTAAATATTAATTATTCTAAATCATTTTCATTAATTCCAATGTTTTAAAATGGTTTAGAAGGATTTATTTATATAGACATGAATGTTTTAAAAATGTTAATTCCATTCAAAATTTTCAAATTGGTATGGGACACTTTGATTCAAAAATTTCTTCAAATGTCTTCCTTTTAAATTGTGGTACATTTAAATGTTTTCATGAAAAAGGGATATTTCCCACAAAGAGTTTTACAAATCTTTTTCATCTATGTAAACATAATTTGATATATTTTAAACTTGTTTGATGTTGATTTATTATGATACAAATCTCAAATATTGTATTGAAGGTATTGTGATATGTTTTATTGTGGATGTGTTTTTTTTAAACCATTCATGGTTTATGAATAAAGTATCTCCATTTTTATGATAGTTTTAATATGAATGTTTATGTTATATTTCATCCATTTCATATGAGGAATGTAATGGACATAGTAAGTGACAGGTGAAGCCCGTTATAGCTCCTCGATGCATTGGTATGTCACATGAGACAATTAGACATGGAATTGGACGAGGCCTTTCCAAATTTGATATATGGTTTGGGCTGAGGCATTAATCATTTCGGATGACTTGGTTGAGACCTTGACAAAATGTTTCCAAATGTCTGGCCTTATACATTCCCTCATTATGAAAATAATATTTATGGTTCATGTGGTTGTTCGACTAGTAAAATAACCATGACTATATTTTATTATGGAATTGTTTACTCAAATCATATTTCTTCCATTAAGTGTTCGTGTTTATTGTTTGTAAAGGCATGTATTTTCAATTAATCACCATGCCTATTGTTTATGTTATCTTCCACTAAATTGTTTACCCTTATTGGGAATCTGAGATCACCAATTTCTTATGAATTATTTTCCCAAAATTTCCAAGAAGTGTATTATGATTGGCCTGTAGGGATAGTCTAAGGGATATGAATGTTTTCAATTGAGAAAATTTTGTTATTGATTTTCATTTTATAATGTAATGTAACGTTCATGTATGTAATATATTTCCAAGACTAGTAAATTTATCGGTCTTTTAGGACATGATTTCCTTATATCATGGCAATGTTATGTAATAATCCACCAACTCTGGGTAACTAGGGTTGGTATGTTACAGTTGGTATTAGAAGATGTTTAGTACAAACCTTGGAAACTAGATTTTTAAAAACAAATTATTAGAGAACATTACCCTAAGATAGACTTTGAGGATTAGTATAGAAGAACTTCCTAGAATTTTGGTACTGTAGAAATTTTGTGAGTTTTCCAAAAAATACATCCCAGTCTAGATACGATCATGTAGAGATGGCTTGGGAATATATTTACCTTGGGGTAAAACTCAAAAACACTACTTTGATCTAGACTCGAATAGGAACTAGTGCACGATTATGGGCCTTTGTGCACTCTTGGATACGAAACTCCAGGGGTATATATTTAAGATAATTCTCATTTTCATTACAAACCATTATGAATGGTTTATGAGTATATACTTCCTCAATGAAAACATTTTTATAATTTTTTATTATATCCATAAACTGTTCAATTTATGTTATGTGTGTTATAAGTTTGGAATTATGTATTTTGATTCATAATTTAATCTTGTGTATGCCATTATTTAGAAATGGAGCCTAGTGGAAGGAATTGAAACGATATCAATGCATATAATCCATGTAGGGATTACCCTCCTACTAAATATAATTATAGTGGAGCTGGTGATGCAACTAGTTCTGATTAGCTTATCACCATACTGGGACAACTCACATAGGTTATGAATAATAACCTTACCTGTAAGGATCACCCTAATCCACAATGCGTAGGACTAATGTTAGACAGATTCATAAGGAAAAAACCACCAACATTCAATGGGATTACAAATCCGTTAGTAGTTTAGAAATGGATAAGTTCCTTAGAAAAAATATTTCGTGCTTTGAAGAGTAATGAAAGGGAAATAGTTGTCCTGACAGTTTAACATATCACGGGGGATGCAGATCAATGGTAGTCATTGATTCAAAACACAATAGAAGATAAAGAAGTTTCAACCACGAAATGGAGGGAGTTTAAGGATATTTTCTTAGAAAAACATTTTCCTCGTGACCATCGAGCATATATGGAAAGAAAATTTCTAAGTATGAGGAAAATAGAGGATGAGAGTCTCACAACATATGAGGTTGACTTTACAAGGTTAGCAACACATGTTGAAGATTATATATGTAACCAAAGTAGTAAGCTTGATCGATATTTTTATGGGATAAAACCATTTTCCCTTCAAGAAATAGTCTCAAAATACTTCTTGAAATACGAAGATATTATCTCATGTGCTATCAAAATAGAAAAAAGAAATCACTTATCCTTAAAAATTTAATGAAAATCAAGACATGAAGAGATCTGATGAACACTGTGGAAATGGAAATAAGTGGATAAAGGGAAAAGATGGATATCTATCATGACGTAAATGTGGGAAATAACACCCTGGTACTTACATGAAGGTAATAGAAGTCTGTTAAAAGTGGGGAAAAATTCCACCAAGCTTGTGATTTCAAGGCGAAGAAATATGTTGTTGAATGCTAAAATTATAGAGAAAATTGGAATTATGAAAATTAATGACCTATGCGCCAAGGGAATTTACCTCATAAAAGGAAAAGGGAGGAAGCCTAGCTTATGTGATCACAAATGCTGAGGATGAAGCTTCAAAAGATGTGGTGGAAGGTAATTTAATTTTTTCCTCATGTTTAGCCAATGATTTATTTGACTATGGATCATCACCTTGTTTTATATCTTCTTAGTTTGCTAAGAAAATTAGATATTTTCAATCTGACATAACATGGAAGTTTTCAGTAAAAATACCTAAGGGAAGTATCATTGCAACAATTATTTGTGAATCAGTTAGCATTAGGGCATATAAATGTTCTTTATCTACGGATCTCATCATTATACCCATGATTGAATTTGATATAATCCTTAGAATAGATTGGATTTTAGACCATGATGTGAAAATTAATTGTAATCAGAAATAGGTTACAATTTACGATGATGATAATGAGTACCTTATATTTAGTGTAGAAACATCACCACCTGATTCTTATCTATATCCACCGCCAGTAGCTCAACTAAATTGAATTATTAGGGAATAAGAAAATGAAATAACTATGGGTGAGGAAAAGAATGTTAAAATAGAAGAAAACACTATTGTTCAATAATATGTCGATGTGTTTCCAGAGGATTTACTTGGACATCCTCCAGGACGAGAAATTGAGTTTTACATTGACTCAATTCATGGTTCAAGGCCCATATCAAAGACTCCTTATAGAATGGACACAGTAGCATTAGTGGAAATAAATAAATAACTATAGGAATTGATTAAAATGGGATTTATTCACCCTAATATTTCTTCATGGGGATCCCCATTAATTTTTGTTAAAAAGATAGACAGATCTATGAGGTTGTGCATTGACTACTGGGAGATCAATGCTATAAAAATAAAGAACAAGTATCCCCTACCTCATATTGATGATTTATTTGACCAATTTCATAGGGCTCAATATTTTTCAAAGATGGGCCTTTGATCTGGATATCATTAGTTGTGTGTAAAGAAGGAAAATATTCCCAAAACCGCATTTCGAACCAGGTATGGGAATTATGAGTTTAAAGTAATTCCTTTTGGATTGACTAATGCACCCAATGTCTTCATGGAACTATTGAATAGAGTTTTCAAGAAATATCTTGCTGACATTTTAGTGGTATTTGTTGATGGTATGTAGGTATACTCCAAAATCAACGAAGATCATGAAAATCACTTTCGAATTTTTCTAAAGACTCTTAGAATAAATGAATTATATTGGATGTTTAGGAAGTGTGAATTTGGTCTTCAAGAGATTTATTTTCTTGGCCATATTGTCTCTATGGTTGGAATATCTATTGATCTTTTATAGACCAAGGCAATCCAAGAATGGAAATCACCGACGAGTATAACGGGGTTATGTAGTTTTATTGGTTTAGCAAGTTATTATAGGAATTTTGTGATTTAACACGATGATTGATAGGAAAAAAGACGGGAGGAGAGATGGTAAACCTTCTCTTACTAGAATCCTAGAGCTTCTCAGGTTTCTCTACCTGAAACCATAACTGCACAGACATGGCAGGCTTACTCAGGCATGGGAGGTTCGAATCCCACAATTTTTGGATCCCTCAAAATAAGCAGACTCCTGACCTTCATGATCCTCTCATGAATGTTCATACAGAATATACCCTTGATGAGCATACATGCACCTGCCCTTTTTCTGGTATATCCCAAGGGATTTCATTCTTGGATGCACTGAAGGGCCTTGATCCAAGCACATACATTATGAAGAAGTCTAATCTTGTCAAGCGACTTTATGATGGTGGTTTCCTGGTGGAAGAATATCAGACGCACTTCATCAATGCACACAAATGTGCAAATTTTCTGTCATGGGCAAAGTCTCCTACCTTAAAGGTGATCACCCTTGGCCTCTTTCTGATTTTCATATATGTATTTCTAATTTTTGGAATGTTTCAAACTGGAAATTGATTCCAATAGGGAAAGGCTACTTACACATATTGATAAAATCACAAGAAGACTTAGAGAGGTCTTGGAGAATTGGAAACCTCAATCTAAACCCGGGACTGCTTGTAATTTCTGATTGGGACTCTACATTTAACCCACACACATATAGAACACAATAGCACAAGTTTGGGTTAAAATTCATGGCCTTAGTTGGTTCTTTTGGCACCCAAAAATTCTTAATGACATTGTACTATGCATAGGAACCCCTCTAAAAAACAATCACAGAACATTAATGCTGATCTTGGGCTCTTTTCTAGAATTATGTTGGAAATTAATTTAGACTCAAAGATTCCAAACACAATTAGCTTCACTACGAATGAATACAAAACATAAATCTGAATTGAATATGAGAGGAAACCTCCCTTTTGTGACCTTAGTAAAATTATAGGACACACAATCTCTAACAGTAGAGTGATTAGAAAGAAAGTATTCCTGCGAATTGATAATGATTGGAAGGAAACTATGAGGAATAAAAAAGATAAACCTCCCATGATAGAGATATCTAAACCCTTCAAAATGAAAGATGAAATCTGGGTCAGAAAAAACAATATAACACAACTAGGGGGCACCTCAGGTATAAACTGGGCAGATCTTGCAAAATAGGGGGACACTGTAATTAAGGATCAAAGCATTTAGGATGAGCTAGAAAAGACTAACCTCGTCCAATATTCATATCTCACTTCACCTCTGCATAAGGATAATGTTCCTGAGATTTCCACAAGTCAAAATATCATGAAACACACACTGAATTTGAGTTCTGGTCATATTCAGAAGCCAAATGCTTCAAATTCCACCGAAATCTCAGAGGCAAAGATTGAATGCAGCAATAAAACAGATAAGGTAGGGTATCCTAACAATCAAGTAACATCTGTTACTTGCTATGAGAATCCGACTTCCACTGGAAAAAGTTCAGAATGAAGTATTGCATTGGCCTCCCAGAATGACACTCTGACCATAACACATTTCACTACTGAGCAATCAAATGATGTCACCAAAAAACTGGAATCTGTCAACCCGATTAGGAGAACTACTCTCTTGGTAAAAGCTCCTACACAAACCCAAAGCAACAACTACACAAAACATAAAGCTCTCAAACAACCTGTACCAACTCTACTATCACACAAACCACTAATGATAGGTCTTGTATTAACACTATTTCCATGTTGTCCTGTAACACTACACCCACAACTCTAAATCTTAAGAACATAAAAATACAACCTACTACCAAATTCACCTCTCTAAATGCAAATAATGAACTCAAAATGGAAAATGATGAACCAACTGCTATTTTTCCATCTCTCTCTAGAACTATAAGCATCCCTTCCATTTCTGAATGTGTAGAGACTATACCCTCTAAGTCTGATGTCATGGTACCTGAACTGGTTGATCATAATATAATATTATCAGTACAAGAAACTCAGCCAATGCAGGTTATGAAGGTTTTTGTTGAGAAATTGCAGAGATGTCTAGATCTGGATAACAGAAAGAAGTCTATGAAGGTCTCTATTCAGCAGATGGAGAGCTGTCCAGATCTGGACAACTACAATAAGATGAATGCATCCACTCCAAAGGTGCCAGGTACTCTTCTTCCCCTGCCTGTAGATATCACGAGAACTCTAATACCTGAACCTTCAAGGAAGAACACCACAAAATCCAGAAATATTAAAGAACATACCTCTGATAATCATAAAGTCAAATGATCTTCAAGAAATAATGGTTCTGGAAAAAAGGAAAAAGGGTGTTCTAACTCCAAAACTAAATTTAAATGAATATCCTTTTTTGTAATTGTCAGGGAATTGAAAACTCTGACACCTTCATTGTTTTAAAAAGAATGATAGACACTCATTACCCTCTTTTATTTTCTATTGCAGAGCCAAAAATTAAATTTTCCTCTAAATACTCCAACTTATGCCAAACGAATTATGTTTTTACTGGTGCAATCACAAATAACATTACTGTAGAATCATTGTGGCTTTTTTTCATTCCTCTTTTCAGAATACTAGTGTCTACAATATCTCTGATCAGATTATTACTTTCAATTTTAATATTGATAAAACCCATATCTATTGCTCTTTTTTTTATTCTATGAATATGTATCCATAAAAAATAATTCTGTGGAATGACCTTTCTTATTTTGGCACTAATATTAATTCACCCTGGTTTATTATTGGTGATTTTAATGCCATTCTCAACCCCGGCGAGAAAATTGGACCTGCTCATGATTCTATTTCCATAAGAGAATTTAAAACCTCAATAGATGAACATAATCTCAAAGAAATAAATCTCACTGGTGCAATTTACACTTGGTATAAAATTCACTACAACAAAGTAGTTGCCTCTAAACTGGATAAAGCCTTCACGAAAATCATAGCATTAGAAAATTGGGACACAATTTCTTGTATTAATCTTTATATACTGAACTCTGATCATCACCCCATCCTGATCAGTGTCCCCACCAAAGACAAGTAACCTCGTATGCCATTTAGATTCAACAATTCTTTGTTCTATGATGGAGATTGCTCTCATATCATTCAAAACATTTGTTTCTCAAAGACCAGTAACAATGATGTTCTTGACTGAAGCCTCAAATTAAAACATCTCAAATAGACTCTAAAAATTTGGTGCAGCTCTAAAGAAAAAAAAAATTATGACATCATCACTCTAGAGAAAGAGCTCAATGATCTTCATAACATAAACACCACCTATGACCGAAATGTTGATCATACTCATGAACTAAACACTGCGATGAAACTTAACTCCCTGGTCACGTTCAAAGAAAATATGAGAAAACAAACGTTTAAAGATACATCTTTAACAGACGGTGATAGAAATACTAAATTTTACAATTCTCTTCAATGAATAAAGAAGGCATACATTCATTTATCTCTCTTAATGGATGGAAACATGCTCCTTGATAATGAATATTGGATCACTCATCATATTGTCTCCCACTATGAAAGCATTTTCATGGGTCTTGATATATAAAAAATACCTCTTACTTGATGTCATCTCCCTTGTGATAAATGATGAGGACAACTCATTCCTCCTCAACACCCTGATGGATCATGAAATCAAAGACATTGTCTTTAGTTTGAATCCTCATAGTGCCCCTGGCCTTGATGGTTTCAACAATGGGTTCTTCCATCATTACTTAGATATGATTCAGATTGATGTTTGTAAAATTGTAAAAAAACTTTTTTGCAAATGGGGTTCTCCCTCACGTTCTAAACGCCTAGTTTCTCACATTGATACTGAGGGTAGATAAAGCCGTTGAGATTCATCTGTTTAGACCCATTTCTCTTATCAACACTCTTTTTAAAGTCATTACAAAAATCATTGCCAACAGACTTTCCAACCTCACGAGAAAAATTTTCTCATGGAACCAATTTAGATTTATAAAGTAAAGATCCATTCAAGAATGCATTTGACCAACCTTAGAGTGTGTCAATAATTTGAATAAAACCAATAGGGGAGGCAACATAGTAATTAATCTTGACATCAAAAAAAGATTTTGACGCCAAGGACGGGTGCTTTATTTTAAAAGTCCTCCATGGCTATGGTTTTTTCACCTCTTTTATATCTACAACAAGAACTCTCTTTAACTCGAAGTCTATCTCCATCCTGGTTAATGGCTCACCTAATGGTTATTTTAAATGCACTAAAGGAATCAGGCTAGGTGACCCCCATTCTTCTATTCTCTTCTCGATAACAGAAGACTACCTTAGTCACCCGATCAACAAGATGGTAAGCTATACCAAAATAAAACCTATTCATGTCTCCAGAAATGTGAACGCTCCCATTCATATTTTTTAGGCTGATGACTTCGTCCTATTCCTTCAGGGGGATAAAAGAAACATTCTTAACCTAAAAAAAACTCTCTCACAATATGAAGAGGTTTCTGGTCAAACCATTAGCTGGAACTAATCTTTCATATTCTTTGGGATGAATTTCCCTTCCAACAGAAAATATAACATTCTCAGAAACCTGGGTCTAAATGAAGGCATGCTCCCATTCACCTATCTTGGTGTTACTATTTTTTTTGGGTAGACCCAAATCGTGTTACTTTATGACTATAGTTGATCATGTCCTTAATAAACTTTCTTCTTGGAAAGGTAAGTCTCTCTCTATGGCCGGTAGATCATGCCTTGTTAAATCCACTATTTTCTCCAAGATGGTTTATTCAATGATGGTCTATATATGACAAATTGGACTCATTTTAAAATAAACACATCTATAAAGAACTTTATTTGGACAAGTATCACTCTTGAAATAAAACTTGTGATTGTGCCCGGGTCAACTTATTGCAAACCCATTGAAAATAGAGGTCTTGGTATAAAAAATGCCAAACACTTCAATGAATCCCTTCAAGTAAGACTCACTTTGAATATTATTCACAATACATCTGAATAAATCTCCTTTCTTAAAAATAGGTTTCTAGAAAAACATCAAACGGGAATCTCAAACATCATTAACTTATCTATATGGCCTTCCATTAAACACTCCTTAGCTAATATTATGCATAACTCTAGATGGATGGTCCTTAGAGACTCCTCCATGAACTTTTGGTTGGATAACTGGACTGGCATGACTTTAATATCCATGGTTCTTCCTGGTCGAATCCCTGATACTACCAACATCTCTATCAATGATATTTTAAACTCTCAACAACATCAACTTCCCAAAACTAGTTTAAATTTTATTGACAACTACTCCTTCTCTACCACCAATGTCCTCTTAATCTGGGAACCTGCTCACAATGGTATCCTCAACTTAAAGCATTTCTACAAACACTTTTCTCGTAACTCATTAAACAACTATAGTTGGTTAAAACACTTCAACAAATCTTGGATAAAGACATCACATTTCAATATTATATGCCGTCTTGCGCACAACGGAGTGCCCACTGAACGTTGCCTCCAGTCGTTTGACATCCAGCTCTGGTCCAAATGCAAAATCTGTAATCAGCACAGGGACGATATTAACCACCCTTTTCTCTCTCATGCTATTACTTCTGCTCTGTGGAACTATATTCCTGACATTTTTTACTGCAGATGGTTGAAGCTTAACTCTGTCAAAGAGAAACTTAAAAAATGTGCAGAAATGGAAGTCTCTCAACAAATCAGGAACCTCTTTCATGATGCGGTTTCTTAGCTTCATCATGTGATTTGGTATGACTGAAATGATATTATTCACCAAAATTACTCATTCAATCAAAATGTCGGACGAATGAGGATCCTAACTTCCATAAAAGAAGCTGCCTCGATTCAAAAAAGAAAGATGCCAAAACATAGTCCATGACTTTGTGATCCTGAGGCGTCTCAAGATTAAAGGCATTTTTTTCAGCCGCATCATAATCTGGAGGTGTTTTGGAGAGCCCCCCCTACCTGGATGGATTAAGATCAATATCG
Organism: Viscum album; assembly: GCA_963277665.1. Classification (NCBI taxonomy): domain Eukaryota; kingdom Viridiplantae; phylum Streptophyta; class Magnoliopsida; order Santalales; family Viscaceae; genus Viscum; species Viscum album. The sequence continues at coordinate 825,640,578 of OY728131.1, forward strand.
ACGGTGCCTCCAAAGGCAATCCGGGATCTGTAGGATGTTGTGCTATCTTCAGAAATCACCACGTCCAAATCCTTGGCTGTTTCATGGGTGTATGTGGAATTGTCACCTCCCTCGAAGCTGAGATGCTGGGTTTGATTCATTACATTACCTTTTCCAAATCCTTTGGATCGAAAGTGACTCGACGGACATTCTACAAGCAATTTGGAATGGTGTAATCCACCTTGCTTGGCCGATCACCACCAGCTGGATGGATTTCTCCCGCTCTCATAGCAATCTTAACTATATCATCACACATGTTTACTGAGAAGCAAATGTGGTTGCAGATAGTCTGGCCAACATGGGAATCAATCAAAAAATTACTTGTCTTGAAGACCTCCCCATTTCTCTCCACTCCTTGTAAGAAAAATATTGTAATATGATCTCGTCTTTTATACTCTTTTAATATTACTTCTCTTTTTTAATAAATATATGGATTTTCTTATTTTTTACAAAGGCATCACCATTTAAAAAAATAGAAATTTTGCCCATAATTTTTCTAGACTGGATAAACCATTAACAAAGCTCAAACTCAAAGGTGTTAAATTTGTTTGGACAAAATAGTATGAAGAATGTTTTGAATAACTTAATAGAGGATTAGTTATTGCTCAAATCTTGACTCTACCATTAAGGATCGATGTGTTTGTTATTTATAGTGATAATTCAAATAAAGGACTTGGTTGTGTCTTTTTGTAAAATGATTGAGTTCATTCCTACACATCATGAGATCTAAAAAATCATGATCAAAACATTCCCACTCATGATCTTGAGTTTTCAGTTGTAATCTTCTCTCAGAAGATATGGAGACACTATCTCTATAGTGAAAAATGTGATATTTATACGGATCATAAGAGTTTGAAGTATATTTTCTCACAGAAAGAACCAAACATTTGGAAAAGGAGATGTCATGAACTACTCAAGGATTATTATTAGACAATACACTAACCCCAAGGGAAGGAAAATAAGGTGGCATATTCTTTGAGTAGAAAATATTATAGAGTTTGAAACAAGATGAGAGCTGAAAGGGATCCTATTTTAATGCATCTAGTAATGATGGATATGGGAATAATCATGGATGGTGAAACATCAATACTTATCCAAATTGTTTCCAACCCATCATTATTAGAAAGGATAAAAAATTCTCCAACTGATGATGAGGATTTTTAAAAGATGATTAAAGTTTTAAGTGATCGGAGATTGAGTGACTTCAAATATGAAGATAGAATTCTGAAATTTGGGAAGATACTCTGTGTTCCTGATATACCTGATCTAGAATGGGAATTTTTGGATGATGCTTATAGATCCAATTTCTCTATACACCCTAGTAGCACCCAAATGTATAGTGATTTGAAGGAACATTTTTTGTTAGACAACATAAAAAAGGAGATTGTTGATTTTGTGTCAAGATGTATGGTTTTCCAACAAGTAAAAGTTGGTAGACAACATCTTAGAGGATTCATGCTACTTTTTCCCATACATAAGTGGAAATGGGATGATATTATGATGGAATTTTTCATGGGGATACCAAAGACTCGTAGAATGAATAATTCAATATGGGTCATTGTTGATCATTATTCCAACTCAGCACATTTTATTGATATACTAGAAGATTTAATAGTTGAACATTTAGAAAGACTGTATATTAATGAAGTTGTAAGACTTCACAGAGTAGCGTTGTCAATTTTTATGATCGTGATCCCTGTTTTCTATCAAGGTTCTAGAAAAGTCTTCAGAAATACCTGGATACTGATCTTCATTTGAGCACTACCTACCACCATCAAATTGATTGACAATCAGAACAGACTATTCAAACCTTATAAGATATGTAGAGTTCTTGCACACATGGAAATCAAGGTATGTGGGAACAATATTTACCTCTGGTGGAATCTTCCTATAACAATAGCTTCCATTAAAGTATCCATATGGAACTATATGAAGCGTTATATGGAAAGAGATGTCACACACTAACTTTTTTGGATGATATTTGTGAAAGAAAACTCGTAGGCCTAGAACATTTTGAGGAAATAATGGAAAAATTGATGATTTTCCAAACCCACATCAAAGGAGCTCAAAGTAGGCAGAAAATCTATACTGATAACTGAAGGAAAAATTTGGAATTTCATGTAAGAGATCATGTTTTATTGAATGTATCTCTATGAAAGGGAGTTATACAATTTGGTAATAAGTTCAATTAAGTCACGGGTAGATCGGACCTTTCAAAATTCTACAACAAATTGGGGTTGTAGCTTACTGTTTGGAAATGCCACCATGTCTCTCCGAAGATCGTGATGTGTTCCACATATCACTATTGAGAAAATACATGTACTCACCGATGTATAAATTTAACTAGAACCTGATTTTTCTTATAATGAAGACCCTGTCAAGATTCTTGATACTAGTGAACAAGTGTTGAGAAATCAGACAACTCGTCTAGTAAAACAAATGTGGACAAACCAAAAGATGGAAGAGGCGATGTGGGATCTAGAGAAACTTATGATGAAGAACCGCCCAATTCCTTTTATGCTGTAATATTCTAGTAATTTTGAGGAAGAAATAATTTTAAGGATGAAAGAATGTAACACCACAATCTTCCACAGCACGTTTCCCTTTGAATAATTCAATATCTTGTGTTGTACGCATCTTCGAGATCAAACACACCACAACCATTCAATGTAGATGTTATGAATAGTAATAACCACATTTTGAAATTTTATATATTTTATCTTTATAAATGGACTTCATTTTTGGATTCAGAATATCGAAATTATCTTTGGGTGATTTTTTGGTATTTTTCTAAAAATATTCAATTTTTTAGGAATAGTGATATAACAATGTGTTATTGGTTAAAATCATATTTTTATTTAAATAATTAGTTAAATTATTTTAATTTATTTTAGTTTAAAATAGATACATAATAGCTATATATTTCCTACAAAATTCATTGGATTCATTTTATAATAAGTTTAGATATATAAAATTTCATCGAACATTTTACCGCCATTTACCTACCTCTTTGGAGCATTTGCAATTTTGTATAAAACATAATTTTTCCACATCTATGAGTTGAATTTCAAAAATCTAAGAGATGTGGTTAATAACAGTAAGTAAAATGTGGTTTAGTATAGTGAAATTATTTTTTTATGTATAGTATCTTTTGACATTTATTTTCCACGGTTAAAAGTAAATAGGATAATTAAGGGTAAAAATGATATAATAATTATCTTAACACATGTACTAATTCTATTGGATATGAATAATTCGACCAAAAACAACATTAATAATAAAATATGATCCACTTTGGTCCACTTTGATTACATTACGAAATTTATTATTATTTTATTTAAAAAAGAGTTAAAAGATGTAAATTCAATGATTAATAACTAAACCATTTTTTATATTGGGTTACACACACTATAAATTGGACTATAAGTATTATTTATAAAGGAAAAAATATATCCAACATAATGGTATTTTATTTATAAATTTTAGACATTAAATAATTTAATTTATTTATGACACAATGATCATTCAGTAATTACATTTTTAATGAAATATTAACATTATTGATATTATAAATATCAAAATAAATGTAAATTGAGGCTTATGATGAATTACAATAATTTTATAGTTTCATATGACATGTAAGGGTTGGTAAAATAAATTTTATTATATGTGATATAGTTTTTATGGCTTTCCAAAAAATCAAATACTAAATAGTGTCAAAATTGTCATAATTGAGTTTTTAGAAGATATATTATATTATTAAATGATATAATATTCCAAAAAATATAAGGATCAATAAAAATAGATTTATAAGGTTATATATATTAATAATGAACAACAAGGGGTTCTCTTGGAATGTTATAATTAGTTTATTAACCATATTATATAAAAATACCAAGAGACATGGTAAATGAAAAACTATTTAACTAAGAGTTAAATTTAAAAGAACAGGTTAATATGATGACCAAAACCTGTCTAAAACCTATTGGATGAATGTTTTCCAACCTATAACCACCTTACCCTTTAAAGGGTTCATTTTTGGACCATTATAAACCGATAATTATTTTATTTTAAAATAATATTTCAAGATTTTCCTAAAGTGACCATCACCTCTCTTATAAAAGGGAACTTCCCCTAGTCTTAATTTCACACCTCCAAATCCTTTTGTCTCGGCCAAACCCTACCCAAATATCCTCACAACATTCCTACATTAATACAAGAGTGCTTCCTTTGGTCATAAATCTTTCCTAAAAATCCATTTTGATAAAATCAAAAAGAAAACCCCGAAGAAGAGGTAAATATTTCATTACCTATTTCAAGTTTTTTTTCATCCACTTCCACATTATTTTTTTACATTATAATATAATACCTCCACTATATTAAATATACTTTTATGTTATTATGAAAAATTTTCCACCATATTCATTACTCTATCCATCCTATAAATGAAAAAGTCATCATACGTGCGTACGTACGGATTACCGTCTCAACGTCGTGGTGTAGTTTTTTATCCAAAAACTTCATTATTTGGATGTGTATAATAATGATTATAACGTATTTAAATAATAAATATAAAATTTTAATGATTCATTATATATGATATACCATCCATTTACATATTATTCCACCATAAATATAATGATATTATCGCTCATACGTACGAACAGATTACCGTCTCCATGACACAATGAGATTCATTTCCACGTTCACCATTTAAATATGATTATAAAAATATATATAATTAATAAGTATGTAATATATGACACAATAATTATTCTATAGATGTATATATATGTATTTATTTACAATCATATATCTTATTCACTTATTTTCGTTCAACATGAAATGAAAACGGATATAGCGTTTATGCGTACGTACGACCTACCGTCTCCTTAAACGGTGTTTTCCATTTCATATATATGTCTATTATAAATATTTACATTAAAAATATATATGATATATAAATAATATTTTATATTTTGGAAGAATTTAAATCATGATCTATGTGATAAAATACTGAGCAACAATTTAAAAATCATAAGATAATGAAAGTGATTATTACCCAAAACGGTAATTTAACATTGAAATTATTATGAAATGTGTAGTATAAAGTCATAAATGAATCATTTATGATATAGTTAATATCAATATGGTTCTGTTATAATTTAATAACATACTACGGCCTTTATACAGGAGGATAAAGGTACTATCGACTAAAAGAAAGTATAAGGTAATGGTTAATTCCTCAATCTCATTATTATTCAAGATTGTTTATAGGTATGTTTTTACTTGGAAATATTTATTATAAATGTCCATGTTTCATAAATGATTATTCAAAGTGACTCTTTTATGGGGTGTATTTTATTAAAATATCATTTTAAATGTTTTTAATATTAAATCTTTTAAATTATTCTCATTAATGTCCATGTTTTGAAAATGGTTTTATAGGATTAATATATATGGATATGAATGTTTTTAAAATGTTCATTCCATTCAAACGTTTCTGAGTGGTAAGGAACACATTGATTTCAAAGTATCATTAAATGTCTTCTTTCTAAATTGTGTTACTTTTAAATGTTTTCATGAATAAGGGATATTTCTCTCAAAGAGTTTTACAAATAATTTTCATCTATGTCTACATCCTTTAATGGATTTTAATCTTGTTTGTAGTTGATTTGATATGATACAAATATTCCATATTTTATTAATGTCTTTTTTATATGTTTGAATGTGGATGTGTTATTTTTATACTATTTATGGTTTATGGACAATGTATTGACATTTCGTTTGATAGTTTTAATAGGAATGTTTATTTTATGTTTCAACCTTTTCATATGATGAATGTATTGGACATAGTAAGTGAGAGGTAGAGCCCACTATATCACCTCGATGCATCGGTAGGTCTCATGAGACAATTATACATGGAATTTGTCGATGCATTAATCATTTTTAGACGTCTCGGCTGAGGGCTTGACAAAATGTTTCAGAATTTCTCGCATTATACATTCAATAATTTTGAAAATAAAATTGATGGTTCATATAGTCATTCGACTAGTAGAAAACATATGACTATGTTTTATTATAGAAATATTTACTCTGTTCATATTTCATCTATAATGTGTTCGTGTTTATTATTTGTAAAGGCATGTGTTTTCAATTATTCGACATGGAGATTTTTTATGTTATCTTCTGCTAAATTGTTTACCCTTACTGAGCATCTAAGCCCACAAATTTCTTATGTTTTATTTTTTTAGGATTTCAAAGAAGGGTATTATGACTGAACTTCAGGGATAATCTATGTGATATGAATGTGGTCAATGGAAAAAATGTTGTTGTTGTTTATCATTTTATAATGTAATGCAACATTCATGTACGTAATCTATATCCAAGACTGCTAAACTGGTCGGTCTTTCGGGACATGATTTCCTTGTATCATGCCATTATTATGTAATAATGCACCAACTCTGGGTAACCGGGGTTGGGGCATTACATGTGGAGGAGGACACAATTGATATTTTTGAAAAAAAATCATAACCACTTTTTTAAAATGAAAAAAGTATCCAAAATGGATTGTTACCAAACCTTATACATGATAAGATTAAAATATGTAAAGAAAATAGAACATAAACAAGTTAATATGTCATTTTATGATTTATTTTTTTAGTGTAACCAGTATTAGACTAGTTATAACCTTAACCATGATTATTTTTTCTCTATTTTTCTATATTAATCATGACCAAAAAAATGTTGAAAATATTATATATTACTAATTATTTTGATTAAAAATATTTAATAAATATTATTGAATTATATTTTTCCAATTAGAAATTTTTTAATTATTAATAATCCCATAAAACATATTGGAGAACGAGTTTTCTTAAAATGTAAGTTTAAAACATAAGATGATTTGATATTATTTAGAAAAATAGAAATCATAATTAAATAATTATAAGTTCATATATATAGATATATAATCTATAAATTCAATTAGATAATTTATAATTTCATATTATTTCAGTTAATTAAAATTGATAAAAATTTGGCCTTTTAAAATAGATAGGTTTTTTTGAAAAAAATTCATGTTTTCTAAATAATATACATTTTCTTCCAAATAGTCATACATTAATATATATTAAATTGATAGTTAATAAAATTTTCAAAACAAATGTTAAAATATTTTTTATAAAAAAAGGATTTTTTTTCTAAATAATACATTTTTAATTATTCTTAAAACCTTATTTCTAAGGGAATTTTACAAAAAACCCATTCTGTGCTAATTTGGTAAAAAGTAAGTTTAAAATCATAATTCAGCCTAACTGATTTTAATTTTCTGTAATATAATATTAAAATTTTAATTGAATTATATTTTTATTAAAACATAATTTTCACTTACTATAATTTAGTGTTAGGTATCCTTGTATCACAAGTCATAAAATATAATTAATTTATTTAAATGAAAATATACCGCAAACTCTATATGTGTTACCATAGAACCAAAAAGGATCCCCCAAACCACAACCTCAAATCATTATAAAATAATAAAAACCCACTCAATTATTGAACATACTCTATTTTCCTTGTTGTATCCTAGAAAAAATATGTACTATCACCGAGTTAATAATATAGAACACTCCCAATCACCTTAGGATCTCTTCAGATATCTTGATTACACAATTTCATGAAAACTATTAAGATGTAATGTTCCAGATATTAAATATACCCAATTCATTTAAAGGATATATAATTTTTGTTCAACCCAAATCCCATTGAAAACTTTAAAATTTCCATGAATTCATGTTCTGCAGGAATAAAAAAATATTAGTTAGGAATACCATTTACTAAAACGTTGAAAAGGAAGCTAGTTTCATTATTTTGATTCAAGGAATAATTGTAGGCAAGATCATAATTATAACCAAAAGTATATGGAAGAAAATAAATTTTAATATTACTAATGAAAAATATATATTGGACTTCAAAATTTGGTATCATTTTCTTATTTTCCTGAGAATGATCTGGAGGAGAATTTATAAAGAGGAACTACATGGGTGGATATTTTATGAAATATGTAAAGGTTCGTTCTCTATAAGGTCAGATCATATCATTCTTTATCAAACAAGATTTCATTCAATGGGGATCTCTATAAAATAATTTTTTTTATAATATAATCTGGGATAATTAAAATTTCATAGTGGTAATTTTTTACATGAGATATGAAATATGAATGTTACCCATTATCAGATTTTTATTAAATTTGAAATTTTAATGGGAACTAAAAACATGAATACTAGTAAAAATAGAAATATATTCTACTCTTTTATTATTTAACAAGAATATATTGAGAAGTAAATTATTTCAATGATAATTATAATGTTTAAAATTTATAAAAATATGGATAGTGTGTAATCAATAAGTAATTATGGTTGTATAAAATATCATTTATGTTGTTTGTGAATACACTCCTCAATTGTGCATAACATCATAAGTAAATAAATTTATTCCATTAAATATATAATAAACAATCATTTAAATGTTGAATATTTCTTAAATGGAATTAATAAAGGTTTCATGATATTTGTCCATTTCATACTAATGAATGGAAAGTCATGAGGCAACTGAAATATTACATGACTTTATAATTAAACATGAATGGCCTGACTTGATCTCATGTTGGATTCATTTAGGGGAATTCCATGAACACTTGGAACCCCATTCTGATTCATGGTTACAACATACTTAGGTTGAGACCCACCTTGGTCTTTATTATTAACTATTCTAGGATTTCAGGTATGACACCGTAGGATCCCTCACATACTATTGTGGGAGCCCGGTATACACTCCTTGGATTGATCATTGACAAGTAGGTTCCATAGTCAAATCTCATTAGGCCTAGGAATTTCATTCCCCTTTTTTAACATGGATTAAATCCATGGACTCGGTAGGCATATAATTGTGGAATTCCACAAACTATTCTTGTTAGATTACACAATTTCCCTTATCCAGGATAAAATAATTTCTGAGTTGGCATCCCTTGCAGTCTACAATGCCTTAGATATTACCTTGGATCTTCATTATCAAATATAATTGCATTTTTTTATGTATTAACTTCAATCAATCACTATGGTTAACATGTGACTTATTTTTAAACTATAAATAATAAATTAATGGGCTGGTTACATTAAGAAATCAAACAAGGGATGAAGTTGGTAATTTGGGTATTTTGGTACATTGTGATGCTTTACATTAGATATGCATACTTCCACACAAATACATTTCAATTATACGAGAAATGTTGTATAACAATGTTGGTGACGACCCACTAAGATTATATCACACAATATTTGGGTGTCTTTTGGTATCCAGAGTAGATTACATGACTGTAGGTGTTGATAAATGGAGCATAAAACATCAAACACTTGTTTTCTTTCTATTTATGATAGATCTTGACAGTTGAGGTATAAGTTAGATCTCATGATTCATGGGATTGTATTTTTATTTCCTTTATACTTTTTAGAACATGTTATTCCTACTGTGTTGCATCGAAATTTTACAGTTTTCTATTATCATAACATATCAACATCAGTTTTTGTATGGTTTTATGTTATTCTCATTATTTCTAAAAAAACATCTGGTATAAATTTTTTAATGTTGTTCCTTATATTTACTTTTATTACTGCTATAATTTATTCTATTTCATACATAACTACTATGATACACTATTATAAAGCAGGTATCATTTTTCCATAGATATATTATAGGCCCTCACTTATAGTCTGCATCCTCTAGCATTTGAGGAGATGCACTCAAGGCCATGTGGCCCCCCAATATCTTGGAACCGGTTATCTAGAATCTATGTCCGAGATGAAAAAAGGGGGTATCAGAGGAGGTTCCTATTTTCATAACTATTTTTATACAATATATTTTAGTTTATGAATGTAGGAAACATGGTCATATGCCGTGATTTGGCATCTCGAACCCAGGTTCTGGGTAGAATCCATGTTACCCAAAATATAATTGTTACTCTATTTTTCTGATTATAGTTGAAATTATTTCTCCATTGGCCAACACGCATGCTATGTTTTGTTATTTATTATTACTCAGTTTTAGGATTTTCTTTCATCCTTGACCCAATGTTATGATGGAATGGAGCTTTGTTACATGCAATATATTTGGAACCTAGATTTAAATATTCTTTTATATTTTTATGCTATATTGATTCATTCCACTACTATGCATTCCTTAATATGCTTTGGATTTTTCAATGATGATCAAATAGCTATATTATACGTGTATTATTTTTGGTTGTGATTGAGTTATTTCCTCTCTCATTTAATGAGGTATATGGGACCACATGGGTGGGGCTGAGGAATTTACCATGTTGAGTCATTATGTAATAAATAAATTGGTATCATTTCAAGTGAAAATTTGTATAGGAATTGATTCATCGGAAATGGATATCCGTTACATGGTGAATCATGACATCTAAAATGAACTGACTTCTAACCCTTATCCTACCTTTTCATGTTTCTTAATGGTAAAAGTGAAAACCTGGAATTTAAATGTTAAAAAAATGAAACTAATACTTGATCACTTATCGATACCTAGCCATATAAGCTAGTAGTTGGAGTAGTATACCTTGTGTAGTGCGTTTTCATACGTTCACCTTCTGTTAGTGATGTTATCTATCTATTTAAATATTTTTGGGGCATGTTCTAGGCATTTTTAGACCAATTCTGCCATGACATCCTTTTATAATATTCTATAAAGGTGGTGACAATCATGCACCAGATAGAGTTATCCCTAAAGAACTAGTCTTAATTTCAGGAGTGCCTCATGAGAAACTAATTTATGTACCTAATCCAAGCACTATATCCCATGTTTCTGATAGTTTCCTACATTTGATTCAGTACATTTTTCATGATTCATGGCTTCACCTGCAATGGTTGATCTAAATCATGAGTTTTAACTGCAACATCCTCCTATAATTATAGGGGATGATAGTCTATAAGATTTTGAGTCTTGGCTATAGGCCACCCTATATATGTTTAAGAATCTCAAGACATGTCTAGATTTGAGGGTCAATCTAGCCACATACATGCTTCACGATTAGACCATGTAATTGTGGGTTGTGTTTACACATGATGGTCGTAATTAGGGCATGTTGTTTTTTGATTTCCTGACTACCTTATATAATATGTTCATTCCTCAGACACTGATGTCTAAAATATCTAGATAGTTCATGCATCTCAAATAGGGATCTATGTGATTGATGGAGTATTCAGTTTGTTTCACGGAGATTATGTTCTTTTCACCGCTTCTAGCAGGTGTTGAGATTTTGAATTCCAGATGTTTCATGGATGGGCTCTAGTATGCCATCCATATGCAGGTGAATGTCATCACCTTCCTGCATTTTCTTCAGTTTTCAAACAGTATATTATCACTGAGCATAACATAAGGGACCAAAATTATAATATACCTTGCTGACCAGTGTCGCATCTGGACAAATGTTCTTCTAATGATAGGAAGCATTCTATTAAAGATTCGTGTCTAGGAAGTGTCTCCCAAAATACCTATTTCGATTGCTCCAAAGTGTGTCAACTATGATGACAGTGGGAAACCTGAAGCATCATTATGATATAGTCCCAATAGAGTTCTAGAGTTAAGGATTTTTGGGGAATCTACTGTGTTTATACAAGACAATTAAAATATAATTTAGTGGGAAAGGATCCACACTAGCTCCACTATCAGGAGCGGGTTTTTTACCCCTTGTTAGGCTGGGAGTTGGAACACAACTGGCCAGACTGGATGAGGTGGATGTCATAGAGGTGGAAGCTAGACCCCTGGTCATCATCCAACACTATGTATCAATTAAGATCATGGTATTAAATATATTTCATAGGGTCACATATCATTTTAGATTCATGCACTACATAACATACAGGAGGATTAGGCTTCTGGATCATCTATATTGTAAGGTACAATTCTTGTGAAATCTACCATAGTATATTATTTATTTTTTATAGGTTCTTGAAATACTTTTAAATATATATATCTTGTGGAATGTTTCGGACTAGATATAGAATATTACTATGGTTTATTGACCCTAGATATGCCATTATGAGTATGAATAGACGGAATATGCCAGTGTAGGGACTATACCCACAAGGTAGGAAATCACCATTTCATAGGGGACAACTTTTCTCTTTATATGATGAGTTTTGATGTCATTCTTAGGATGGATTACTTGGAATTTTATCATGATTTTGCAGAACATTATCATTATAGGGTATCATTTATATTGGAAGTGGGTAAAGGTTATCTAAATCAAAGAGACTGAGATGTCCATAGTAGTATTGTGATACTAGATCATCAAGGTATAGGTGGAGTGACCACCCAGATTAAAAAAAAATCTTCATGGAGTATTAAAATTATTTCAATATGATTTTTCTCAAGTAGTGTATCATTTTAGAGAAGTATTTCCTGAATATTTTTCTGGATTACCTCCTACGAGAGAGGTAGATTTTACAATTGAACATATTCTATAAACAGATCCATGGTCTATTCCTCTATACAGGACAACACCTACAAAACTTCTTGAGCCCATGTAAATGATAGAGGATTTTAGGGATGGTGGTATTATATGGGTCAGTACATTCTATTGGGGTTCTCCCATACTGTTCTCCAAGACAGTGGATGGAACCTAACATCTATTCCTAGATTACAAATTGTTGAACTAGATTATGGTCAGGAACTAATATCCACTTCATAAAATAGATTATTTCTTTGACCATCTCCATAGATCTATGGTATAGTCAAAAAATTACAAGAGATCAGAATATAATTAAGTGAATTCTAGTCCATTATAAAAACCTCTTACAACATTATGTTATTGGTATAATCTTTTTAGTACCTTGTTAATCCATTCATTATTACAATTATTCCCTCCATTTTTATGGATTTAATTTATATGGTGTTCAATCCCAATTAGGATTCCTTTATTTTTTTCTTTTTTGATGACAACATGGTGTATTATCAAACTCATATAAATCATTTCAATCATCTTGATATCATGTTGAGTACACTTGACAACATTAACATTATGCCAAGATTTCTAAATCCACTTCTGGATAGACAAATTTCACATCATCGGTCATATTATCTCTACATCAGGCATATCTGAAGATTAGGAAAAGGTTAGTGTAGTGGTTTCTATAGAGATTCCAAAGAATATGTTTGATATATGAATTTTTTGTGGATAGATGGATGTTATAATCTTTTCATTTCAGACTTATAACATATTTATTCACCCAATATTGGCCTTAAAAATTAGGGTATCAGGTTCCTATGGACCGAAGAATGTGGGAAATCCATTCATGAACTAAAATGGAGGATTGTATCGACACCTGTTCTTGTTCATACCAATCCAGATATAGGTTATATCAACTTTTTTGATGCATAGGGCATCATTTTAGAAGCATTGTTGATGCAGGAAGACATAGGAATTCATCTAGATCTTGAAATTTTTTTCCTAATGAAGTAAATTACATTACACACGACCTTGAGATAGTAGTTTTTTTCGACACCTTATGTTTTTGGAGACACTATCTTTTAGGTGAGCCCTTTGTGGTGTACATGGACCACAAGAGCTTCAAATATATCATCACTCAAGGTGAGTTGAACCTAAAACATTCGATATGAGTCAAATATCTACAATTATTTATTTTTGAGCTTGAATATATGCATTAGAAAGGTAATGTGGTTGCAGATGCAATGATTCAGTAAACTCAAACACAAGTTGTATGAGAATCCATTGATGAATGGATGTTAATGGCCCTCTTTTCTGAACTGCAGCTAATGTTTCATGATATTCATGAGAAGTCTTATCTATCATCAAAAGAATTTACCACTTCTATCCTTGAGAAGGTAAAGAGTATACATTTTTCAGATCCTAATGTCTTGGTACTCTATGAGATTATATTAGGAGATAACATGCTTCCAAATTTGTCTGTAGATAGAGAAGACATAATGTGTATCCATGGAAAAGTCTAGGTCCCTACAAATATAAAAGAAGAGATTATGAATTTTCCCACACATGATTGTTCCTCAATTCTCAACAAAATTCCAATTCCATGTTCTGTAGATTGTATTTCCTTGAAGTGTCATTTAGGAGGAAATATTCATACTTTACATTGTAAAAAATTGTTTTCTTATTCTTCCTTCTTCTCACCTACCTCATAAATTTGTTTTTAATGACAGTTTTATGACATAAATAATTTCATTTCATTTTGATTATGAGATATGTAACACATATCAACTTGTTTTCCCCTTTAATTGAATGAACAAAACTATTGTACATATTATGTCGGATCACTATCTCAATGGATAATATATATTTTCTCTATTAATGACTTAAAGGAAGATCATAAAATTGTTATTATTATTACATAAGATGATATTAATTATATAAAAACTTATTTAATGTTTTTGAATTAATTTAAATACATTGTATAAAGTATAATAAAATAAGTTTTTGTTGTCGGTAAAATCGCCAAAATAAACTAACCCAATAAATATAGTATTTACTAAATTGAACATTCATATTTCTGGAAAGAAAATATATTTTAGAAAAAATATCTTTTAGAAATGACACATATATCATTTCATTTCTCCTATATTGTTTTATTCCCATTTAAAAAATATATCCATAATTAACCATAAGTGATTCGACCATGAATCCATGGAAATAGTACTCTTGGAAAAATACAAATAATACTTATACATCATCAAAATGGCCATAAATTATCATAATAAAACATCAGAAAAAATGTAAATTTAATATCATCTAAATAAGATACATATTAAATCATATTTGGTTATTTTGGAAATTGGGTTCACATATAGAAGAAAATGATACATATGATTTCGAATCACTCTAAACCACCCAACATTATTTGGTTTATGATTTATCACTCTTTTATTTAGTTTATCTCTTAATCATTCGTATATAGATATTCTATATTCTACATATTTTTTACAAAAATATTTTCCAAAATAGTTTAACCTTTATTTGATAGGGATATAATATCATTTTAACCACATTATTAGTTTCATTGCAAAGGATGATTAACGATAAATTATATGAATTTTATACCTCTTTTAATGTAAAATTGAATGAAATTTTTTTAAAACATTTGTAGTTTCAAAAAAACATATTCATATATGGAAAATCATATTCTTTCACATAAACATTTATATTAATTATTAGGTTCATTCCCTCTAAATATACCCTTTAATCATTTACGTTAAACCTCACTTCTATAAAACATTTCTATAGTTTCCAATCCACTCAGTTTTTATGTTTAAACATTAGTTCGGCATAATTTATCATGATATATAATTATTTTTACTTAATAAATGTCCAATAAGTATTTTCTACATTATATCATTGAAATAATTAAGCTATTCCCTTTGTTTTTTCCAAAACATTATTATGAACCCCATATCATTCCATGTGTAATCATGATGTTTATGTGTTTTGTTTTATTTCATTTTGTAAACCATAACTTCATTAACATTTTATTAGGTGTGTAAGAAGATTTCACTCTGTGAGTTTTTTATTTTTTTAGTCTCATGAGGTGATATCTGGGGGATTATTGTGTGACCTTAATCCATAATGGGCCTCTTTCCACTATTTGATGTTTTCTTGGAAGATATCCCTGACTTATAATTATGTAATTATTTTTATTTCTACTAAAATCTTATATTTTTTCTGAATTTATGAATTCATGTTATTTATTATATACCTCTATTTGATTATTCAAGATCCAATAATTTAATGAAATCATGTTTTTAATTATGAATCAAATGTTATAATTTCTTTTTATTTATTGTTAACTAATTGGATTTTACGATATCCCCATATTCCTATGTATTATCTTGGTTATCTGACATGTTATCAGAATAATCTATATTGTTAAGATGTCATTTTTTATTAAATTAAATTTATTTATTTTTGTTTCATGTAATCTATTTTTGTACATATTCTATGAAATAACCTAGGATTTTTTATCCAGGGATTGTATTTAATTAGAATTTATGTTAAAAATCATGTAATAATATGCATAAAATTTTTGGTTTAGTATATTTACAGATAAAAGGTAATTGATAATTGTATCATAATAAAATAACTTATAAATGTTAGTTTAGGAGTATTAAATTTATCTTCAATGTTCTACATTATATAACTCATAAATATTCCTTATTTTGGACATTCTTTTGAGGCCAAGGTACCACGAGAATATGAAGGGTAATGAGGAGTCACTATGGTTTAATTTTTTTTGATAATTCTATGGAACATGAGAAGATGTAGGGTATATGTGACATATTTTATAAATAAAGAAAGGGTATTTTTTTAAAATCTATATTCTTTTCAAAAATTCTACTCAACAGTTCAATGGAAAATACACTTACAAATGAATATAATGCTTTTGGTAAAATGATAAGGATGATGATATCTGCACCAGCCGAAATCATACATTCTTTCACCTTTTTTTGCACTATATTGATTCATTTTTACTTAGTTTAGCCTTGATGTGATAACTCCACTTTCATACTGAATAAATAATTGTAGTTGCACTAAATAGTGTTCATTTTATATAATAATATGATTTTTTTTTAAATAGAAATAATTTTTTAAATTAAACATTTAATGATTTTTAGAAATTTTGTATAGTATTAGTACACAAAACATGTAAAGGTAACTTCATATATTAATATGATTTTAAAAATAAAATTTAGGTGTGTGATATGATTATCAATATTATTAATTGTTAAGAAATAATTAGTATTTTAAAAAAAATGTAATGTTATGTGGCCTTAAAATTAATTTTAAACTCAATATTACCAAAAACATTGTCTAATTAAATTAAATGACCAAAAAATATTTACTTATTAGAATTAAGATGTTACCTTTAATTTAAAAAGATAAAAATGAGATATAAAATTTTTAAACAATCTCATCGAAATGTTTATGATTATTCAATTATAAAATGATATGGATTTATAAATATATATATCTCACTTATATACATATAAATTAATAAAAGTGCCATTGGTGTAATAAATTGTGTTGCTTACTATTCAATTCCAAGTTATTTATTTTATATAAATACAAAAAATTATTCCTCTTTTGTTTTTCACATGAAAGATCAATTTATATAAGCCATTTTTTTCTTTTTAAATTTTGTAATTGATTAAAATTAATTTCAAAATACTAACGGTACAATTTATTAAATACTATTTTTTTTAAATAAAACATAAGATCTAAAATTTTAAATATGAGATTTTAAATTTAAAAAAAAATTAAAATTTATAAAGTAACTTATAAAATACATTTTTAGTTATATATTAAACATTAAACTATTAAAAACCCATAATTATGTAATAATAATGGCATAAAATTCAATTAACAATCCTGACTCACATAAAAAAGAGTGAATGGAAAACATTATTACATCGGAATAAGATACAAAGGATCACTTCACAGATAATATATATTTTTAATATTCTAGGAGAAATAGTTTCATATCTGATTCAAATATTATACAAGGAATTCAAAATAAAATGAGGCAAAATTGATTCCTCAATATCATTGAAATACATTCAAATATTTCATATTAATATCATTTGGAATGGAAACCAAATAATTATGAGATCAAAATATCATTAAGGTTTGAGTAAAAGAAAAGCTATTATAATTAAATAAGGAATACTCAATTTGGTATGATAAATAATTAAAGAAATATTCCATTTAATCAATAATATGATCTTGATATGTGTCGAAGGATAATATATAAATCGATAACATCATTGATTATGGTAAAAAAATCTAAATGATGTAAATTCAGAGTATTTTACATCACGAACTCAAACATCATGATATTTATATCATGAGGAACTTTCTCCAATATAGTTTAGAGTTTGGTAGGTATACACAAATAATATCGGAAATGGTTTTTCCCAATTGATATGTCTAATGAGACCTTCCAATGCATAAAAGGATAATAATATTCTAGGCCTCACCTTTCACTACATGTCTAGTTCATTACATATATATATAATGATCAATTTAATTTAAAACCTTTTTCATTATCCATAACTGTATTTATTGAATAGGGAATATGGAATAACAATATATCTTAATCTATAAATGAAATTGAAAGTATTAAAGCATATATAATAGTGGTATATGGTATATGAAATAATAATATCCTTGATTCAAATAATATTGATATTTTATTGAAATGTAATTTCCAAGGATTGAAAAAAAATTACTTCATGATAATGTTAACGACCAAAATATTAATCATGAAATAATAGTTAACCAACACAATAATATATTTTGTAGTAAAGTAAAATATTTTAAGGATTAGAATAAGAATGAAATGAAATATTTAAAAAAATGATAAACTGTATCATTTTCAAATTCATTAAATTAGTATAGATTAATCAATAGTCAAAAAATTGTTTTATTGGAGGTAATATACTTTAACGTCATATATGATTACAAATAATTCATTTTGAGTTTTCTGAAAAATGTCAACAATGAGCCTTTATGAAAAATTATAAATATTATTTTAAGTCCTTAAAAAAATTTCAATTGTCATTAAATTTCATTATTTGATATGATTCTAAATTAAAAATACATTTTAAAATATATTTCAAGAATATGAATATGGGAAAAAATATAGCAGATCGTAAAGAGAAAGAACATCGACTATTATTTTAAATATTTATCAACTCTATTAATTTGAATAGAAGAATAAAATATTGAATAATGAAAGGAAAATCTATAAATATACATAGGATTAGAAAAAATATGGATCATAAGAAGGATATTTTATAATTTAACTTAAATGAAAATAAAAGAACCCTATTGAAAATAATATTGTAAAATAAATTCTAATTAATTTTATAAAAATACAATCATGTCCTCTTGAAACATAAATCATAAAATGAAACCAAAAAAATAATTAATTAATATATATTCATGATAAATAAATAAATTGGTAAATATATACACCACATAAAAATAAATGAGTTCCTAGTACTAAATTTTTCTTAATTGATTATAAATTGTGATAAAAATCTAGTTAATGATTCTATCATTTATTTGATAATAAATCAATGATTTGATTATGTGTGAAATATTTAATCAATTCACAATGAGTGGAAATATAAAATAATATAATAGTATACCATTTTATACTAAATCTATAAATTACATAGTAATAAAAAATTTGATATAAAAGAATGAATTGAAATTGAGTAAAGAAACCCATTATAAAGATCATATCATTGAATTGAGATTTAATATTTGGTGACTTTACATGAAACAATTTAAATCCACATAAAAATTGGTGAATAGAATATAATAAGGTATGATCACACATAATCATGGAATAATATAATCAATGATGATGTTGCATAAAAAAGTATAGGAGTTTGAGTTTCGAAACACCTTACCTCACATTTTTGTATTAGTTGGTAATGATTTAACCTACTGTATAATGGATTTAATCAAGATATTAATTTATAAGAAAACCATATTAATATTAATTACGTCATATTGCATCTTATCACCCATTAATTAATAATATTTTATTATCATCATTGTTTTTGTTGTTAAATACAATATTTTCTAACAAATGTTTTTTCATCAATGTTATGATCCTTATACTTTGAATATAGACCCATAATCTCCATAATTTTTTTCATCATAAAAATTTAGTATTTTCAAATAAATTTACCTTTATTAAATTAAATTAAATGATAAATGAAAAAGAGATCACATTTATTCATGGAGATGATAGTCCACACATATTCTTGAGAGACATTATTATTTTTTACTCTATTTGAGGCAATATAATTGATATGATATTTTAAATTTTGAAGGAATATTAATTCATAAATAAAATATATATATATTAAATTCATTATTATACCCATCAATATAATGTTGTTATTAAAAAAATTATAGTGGTACGTAGAGACACTAGGGAAAACATAAATATAAGTGATGTTTTTTATTTTCATAGGTAGTAAAAGAGATAGAAAATTTATTAACCGTAACATAAATAAAATGAAATCATATTAATGATATATAATTTATTATTTAGTTATTTTTTCAGAATATTAGGTGTAATTTATAGTATAAATAAATTTGATAATGTTGGTAAATACCTTTATAACTTATTCGAAATATATCTTTTTAACATTATCTTATGGAATCCGGGAATGGTACGTTTGGATCAAACGAACCTATCAAACATGGTTTATGATGTTGAAAAAATATTTTAACAATATATTGTTGATCTAATATGTTGTAGTAGGTGTATAAAAGAGAGTATTTATGGTTCCTTTTACAATGAATGAATTGTTTCACATAGAATTAATAAAAATATTTAAATATAATAATTTAATATTCATGTGAAAGTGGAAAATGTGAAAATAATATCAAATATAAAATAGTACAGGTTTTAAAACCTTTTATATAATAACGTTTGGATAGATTTGAGTGGTATTTTAATCCTTTTCTCTTAGTTGAATTCTCTATTTCAAAAATTTTAAATATAAACATAGTAAAAATTTATTAAATATTACTGGATTATAATTTTTTATATAAATTTATAATTTTCATAAAATTGACAAATAATGAAATTTTGAAACATTTATAATCTTACATATTGTCTTGCATGATTATTATTATTATTTTAATAATATAATACCTTATTATTTTTCATTAAATTTCCATATGTTATTTCTATAAAATTTACCATTAATTATATTTGAGATATATAAAAATAAATATGAAATTAAAGAATAATTTTTTAAGATGTCCCTAATATTTCATTTGTGTATATAATATTTATCGTACAATCTATAGAACGGAAAAAATTTTTACATTTAACTTCATTTAATATAACTTGTTACCCCATAGAACAATTGTAGCAGATTTGTTCTGTTTTTAATTTTCACAAAAAAATGTAATTATAGTGAATAAAAAATGAAATGAATAAATATTTATCATGGAATGGAACCATGTGATATTTTATTAAAAAAGATAAAAAACTAAAAAACGAGTAATTATAACAAGATATAATTATATATGATCTAAATTATAGAAAAAAATTCATAATATTTTGTAAATATTACAATTTAATTCTGTGTGATGAAAATATGATAATTAAAATGTTTCAATGTTTATTTAGAAGAAAGTGAATTGAGATTGCGTTTCACTATAATATTCAAATTCTTAAAAAATATAACCCTATAAAAAATCTAAAAATGAAATTAGTAGATAAAAAATAATAATCAAAGAAATTTCTTGATGTATAGTAATGTAATCCTAGTCAAACATTACTCATAAGAATGGAAAAAAAGAATGCAATACTAAATGAAAATGTATAGAAGAAAAAATGCATGAAAATGGATAATTTAGATGCATAAATTACCAAAAAAAAATATACCAAATGCTATAAAATATACATGAAATACAATAAATACTAATAACTATTTCTTTCAGAGAATACAACTCATTATTATTGAACCCAAAAAAATAATATTCTATACAAATAGTTTTTATTAATATTAGGATATATTAATTTTTTGGAAAGTATCATATGATTATTTTTTAGATTGATTTAAGTGAAAACCATTATTTGTGACATTATTGTTTCTAGTATCAAGACTCTATTAATGAGGAATGTAATTTCCTTTAATTATGATGTAACACCATGAGATTTTGTGATTATTTGAATACTAATTTAATCTATTTCAAATTTTTCATTTAAAAACACAATTTTTCTTTTTTTATATGGTAGCACTATATTTGGATTAACTTATACAAAAAACCAAGTCAATATTGTGCTACATGTATCGTATAGAGTAGCTTGTGGTAAACACAACACTATTTTTGTCTTTTGTCACACACAATGATGAGTTCCCTTTGATATATTGTGTTACATGAAAGGTTGAGTTTTACTGAACAACACTATAATAATATTTTTATTGTTAAAATATTATTATAGCCACCACATAGAAATTGGAATGGATGTTTTGAATAATATACTTATATTGGGAAAATTTTATTTCACATGTATACAAAATTCATCCTTTGGTTATCCATTAGTTATAAATAAAAGATATAACTCTTTGAAAATAAAAACAATTACATTTTTAATAAAAATATTACTTCAATTTACAAAACAAATAATACAAAAAATATAAACAAACAAATTGGGTGGAATGTTATCAATTAAATTTATATGTTATATATTCAATCAGTATTTTTTATACTCATCCAATATATTTGATAGTTATTAAATAATGATAAATCCAATTTTATGAACGAAAATATTTATTTTACTGAAACTTAATTTTAGCACCTTTTTATAAAGAACCTTTATTGAATATAAATTTTTAAAATTGAATATTTTTTTATTGGACAAAAAAACCGTAATTTTTGAATTCCTAGTATCAAAATTTAGTTTTTCTGAATTGTTTCTATTTTTCGGTGATGTTTTAATATTTTATGAATACCGAAAAATACTAAATTTTAATTGAAAAAATATTTATCATTATTTATATATTAATATAATATATTTATTTTTTAAAATTATTTTTATATAAATTAACCATATAATAATACATTTTAGGTCATTGTAACATATTTCAAATAGAAATTGGATATAAAAATAATACAAAATTTGGGACATTTTAGCTTTACAAACTCATCGTCTCATACCGTCTATAAGAATGTTTTTAATTCACTTTATCCATTTATTTGAATATAATTTGGAAAATTTTATTTGGTATTCTAGATCATAATAATTTATAATTTCATGTAAGGTAAAATTATTTTTTGAACATTAATATCAGGGAATTTAAATAAAATTTAATTATAGAGATTAAGGAAAACATGTGTTCACTTAATGGATTAATATTTATATTAAGAGGATAAATTACCTATAAACATTTAAAAATACATTTTCTGAAAATATTTATAATATATAATATATTGTCTCATAAATTGTAGATTCTTATAGTTATATGATCAAATGGAGATCTATCAATAGTGTTTTTTCTCTTTCTATTTATAGTAATGCCACTACTCCTCTTATATAAAATGGTAAACACACCATCACATTCTCAAACTTCCCAATATAAATTTTCTCTTACATATAATACCCAAATAATCTCCTTAATTAAATCCAATAAATCTATATTCTTCACATTGGTATATGGAAAAAAAATTATATTCGTAGTGAAACCAAATAGAATTACCTAATGAAGATGTGATATCCTTCCACAAGCCCTTTTGTCTTAATTTATTTATAAACCATTTTAATTATTATTATTTTTATATGATTATATAAAACATTATATGAAATAAATAAAAATAGATGTTTTTATTCAATGTTTTATACATAAAACTACAACTATTTCCATAAAATGGCTAATGAACTTACCGATTGTGCATACATATGACTACCACCTCGTGAAATGATTTTGTTCATTTTCCCATTAACCCCTTTCATGGTTGTAATTATGTTTTAAATATTATTTATATATGGAATATATAATATAAATTATTTATTTAATCTAATGTAATCATTATATAAAACAAACCTTCATTCATTCGATTTTATGTAAATACGATAAATTAATTTGTGGACTTGTGGACTACCGCCTCCACATATTGATATGATACATTCACAATTTACATGGAATGTATTAAATATGGTTTTATTAAAAATATATTAAAAATATGAAATAAAAATAATATGATAATGATAATATATATCTAACACTTACATTAATTCTTTCAAATGCGCCAATAAAACAGAAATAGCATTAATGCGTACGTATAGCCTTGCATCACTAAGAATGTTGTATACTATTTCATATTTCCATATTTAATATATTATTATAAATATTAATATATTAAATATATCATATATTTAAATTCATTTTTAAAATATGAAAATAAATAAATAAATTTCTATGTAAGAGGTTCGAGAATAACATGTAAAAGTATATTTTAAATACAAAGAAGATACTACCCAAAACATAAAATTAACATGGTGTATTTATTAAAAGGGTGAACAAATGTAACAAAAAAATCATAAACAGTATTATATGAGAATATGGTTCTTTCATATAGTTATTACTAACATATAATTACTGTTCTGGTATTTTTAGTGTGTACGAAGAAAGTCAAGTCTAATGTTAAGACATTTCTTATCCCACTTTTCTTTCTCTGATACTTAGGACTAATTCCCAACTCAGTTATTTTATGTATTATATTTAATACAGATGAATATATTCTATGTTTACTATATATGAATATATTTTTATTTACATAAAAATTTTAATATATGAATTTCATTGAGTTTATGTGTCAAGAGTTAACAAATTAGTAACATATTTTTTCCCTATTTTTCTTCATAGAGATACCCATCATTTTATATACTTATTTTTTTATGAGGGGTATAAAATACATTTATAAATGATATATAAAGAATATAATAATTTTAACTATGTTTTATGCTTCACATAATTTTATTAATTAATTGGGATTATGATTCAATGTTACTAATTTGTAACAATATTTTGATATAATCTCATTATTTATCATGATTAGTTATTGTTATTATTCCATTGATGAAATAATATGATCCATATCTTAATAACCCTCATGAAATATCATATAATCTATTTATAAATTATATATAAATGCATGGGTACCATTTTACACTATTTTTTACTTTATATAATTAAGAAACTTCTTTTACGAAAATCTGACATTATTTGTCACTTTTTTTCGAAATTTGTTTTTATTCAATATATTTTTTTATAAAATGTTATATAAAATATTTATAAATGATATCATAATATAATAATCATATAAAAGTAATTTAAATAAATGTTTTATTTTTTAAATGTCATAATATTATTTTAAAAAACTCTCTTAATAATTTTTCAAATCCATTTTTAGTAGTAATTATATAAAATATTTTCAAATATTTCTTATAATTATATAAAGATATTTTCAGTGAAAATGTTTTCAAAATGGTTTCGATAATTTTTTATTTTTTAATTGATTTAAATGAAAATGAGGTTTAAAATAAAATCAATCATTATTTATCTGTTTTAGAGTGTTTTTAAAGTAAAGGTATTTCGAAAAAAATTTAAAATAACTTCAAATTTGTAAAGGTTAATTTCAATGAAAATGGTTATCAAAAGGTTTTAATTTTTTTTTTTAAAAAAATTAAAAGATGAAAGAATAATTTTCTCAAAAAATAAATTATATATTTTTAAATGACTCCATTATATGTTTTTTGAATTTTTTTTCAAAAAAATGTATTTTTAAAATGATTCCTTTTGTAAAATGACATTTTCATGGAAGGTTTATTTTCCTTAATAAATATTCCAAATGATCATTCAAAATACTTTTCTATATATGGTATAATAAATTGATATTTTTTATTCATTAGTAGCTATATGTTTCAAGGATACCATTCATATTATTTCTCTAAATGGTTTATATTTTGATTTAATCATGTTTCTAGAACCCTTTTCATTTCCATGATTAAATCATGTATGAGATATATTGTAATAAAACATGGTTCTCTTCCTTGGGTTGTATGGTTATCAAACCCACATCACTTAATGGGTTATACTTTGCTTAAATGATTATTAAACTTATATGTTATCTAATTTTTAATATATAATATAATTTTTGTGATACCCATTTTATTTAATGGGTTATGATATTATTTTTCTGAAACCCATATAATTTTACGATTATTGATATAGTGAATGTTTCATTATATTTTCAACACATATGTTTGATTTTGTTGGGAGTTGTGTGGTATAGATACCTCCAATTAATACACTGGGTAATTATTTTAAACACATGATATAATGATGTGAATAAAGTCGACGAGGTTGATCAAATATAAAAGATGCTAAATCCTGATCCACTATGGAAGATAGGGAAACTTGATTCATTGCGGGAAGATAGAAAAACCATATACACTATGGTAATATGGAGATACCAAATCCACTATGGGACTATGGTGAAACCTAATCCATTGTATGTAAAGGGTTGTGACAAGTGATGGTGGTGTGCCATGCATATTAGGTATAGTTCCTATGATGTTCCCTAATTAGTTTTTGGAATGAGACATGAGTTATATGGTTTTATTTTTATGCTTGAACATAATTACATGTTGACAATATAATTTATATACCTAGTTTCATACCCCTAAGATCATGAGAGTTCATTATTTCATGTCCTTCACTAAAGGAGTAAACCAATTTTTATTTACACATGTTCTCGGTGTTATAATTTGATGTTTAAGCCATATGTCAAAGTTTTATTATTGTGTTTTGAATTTATGTCTTAGGACCTTTTTTTACTTTATGAATCTTGTCTTATAAACTGAAATTATTTATTCCATGATTCATTTTTATGATCTAAGAAATATATATTAATACTTTATATTGTTATGTTCGTGTTCTCATTCTTGTATGCTCGTGATTTTTCTTACTTATATCCATTGTTTATCATTACTGAACTTATGACCTCATGCCTTATTTATCCCTATAGTCTCCATTTCATAAGAAGGGTTTTAAGAAGGAGTATTGTTGGGGAAACATCTTTATTGAATATGTTTAAGCTCTTTAAAAAATTTAGAATATTTTGTTTCCAAACATCCAAGGAAAATAAAATATTTTTGTCCATATAAATGTTTTCTTATTATGTGCTAAATATTCATATAATGGATGTAATATCCAGGTATGTTATGAAATGTTTAATATAGTTGGTATCAAATGTTAGTTTGAGATATACATTGGAAACTAACCTGAGAAAACATAAGGGATATCCATAGGAATATTTTTAAGGATATGTATTGGGATTTCTCTAATGATAAACGTATGGTATCTTAGATTTAAAATAATGTTTCATAATTTAGAAATCAAATATGTTATTTTTCATGATTATGTGGGTCTCCATTTATGAAAAGTGTTTATTATAATATGATTTTTGGTTTTATTCAATGCAATGAACCATAAATAATTGTGTCAACAGTGTATGTGAAGGACAATTTTCTGATAATTATTCCAATGGGATGGCCACTTGTGTGATGGATGATCATATCATGCATAGTCAATTTGTAGGAAATGTGATTAAAAACATGTACCTTGACTAAATCTATAATTTATCAAAGAAAACAACAAAGGAGTTCTTTGAGTGTTCTGATAATAGATTCTATGGAGGATTGAATATTCAATTTCCTTTCTATTAGGAATGTGGAAGGAATCACCTAATTGATCAACATATAGGAACAAGAAGATTTTCCGATTATAGAAAAGAAGAATAAAATATATATAACTACAAAGTAATAATGAAGATATTGTTTAATGTAATGTATTGTAATATTTTCCTCCATAACACATCATTGGTGTTTTAATGATTTAAGTGTGGAATGAATAGTCATTATGAAAATCAATGTACCAAGTTCAAATATCATGATGTGAATCCGAAAGGTGGTATGAATAATGGTTATATTGCTATTGATGAGGTGAATACAAGTGAAGTGTTAAAGGAATACAATTTTAAGTAATATGATGAGGTGGCCTTGTTAATGGGTAAATGATGAAGTATAATATTCAATGTTTTTATGTATTAGTATTCAATAATTGTGAATTGAGAAACATATATGGTAATTTTCATTTTATGTTTTCTTCAAAGGATTTATAAAAATATTGTTGAATGTTTTGGATAATCATGAAATTGATTTAATT
Source organism: Viscum album (assembly GCA_963277665.1). NCBI lineage: Eukaryota > Viridiplantae > Streptophyta > Magnoliopsida > Santalales > Viscaceae > Viscum > Viscum album. The sequence continues at coordinate 825,668,487 of OY728131.1, forward strand.
TTATGGTGATATTCATGGGAAAAATATGATTAAGGTAATGATAACATTTAATATATTATTAATATTGACATCATTTTGTTTGGATGGAGATATGTTGGATATTAGTAAGTAAATTATACAATATTATTTAACATGGAACTAATTAACCATTTATTGAAAAGTGGCTTATTCTATCATTTGTGAAGTTTAAAATATTTTTTCAAATTTTGTAATATATCCATTACACATTTTAATTAGGAACCCTAAATGTTTTCAGTAAAGATTTATGTTAATTTTGTTTACTATCATGTTTCCATAATATAAATGATTAAGTCATTCACAAATTTTCCAGGTAAAGATTTGGAGATACATTACAATATATAAGGGATCAATTCTAATATATTATTGAAAAATCTCGTGACATTATATCTAATTTTTTTACCTCCATAACCAGAAGGGTCACAAGATTAACCATTTATGGAATGATTGATGGTGTACTCTAGACTAGGTATTCAGAAATTAATATTTTAACTCACCATGTGTGTATTTAGACAAACTGGATAACTTCTTCTAACATATTTGTTTTTATAATGACATATGGATGAAACTATAATTTTATTTATGGATGTCATAATACACTAATTATACAGGTTTAAAAAATTCACCTACATTTTTTTGAGTAACTAATGAAGTGTAAATTGATCAAGAAATAATCAAAGGGTTGGATTATGCATATGAAAAGGAATAATATAATGTATATATATTTTGATAGGAAATTATATTGTAATATAATTCTTCAACCCAATGAAATGTATATTGGAAAATATTTACCCTTGTATATTCGATTCTATTTAACCGATAGTCTTATAAATCATCATAGGTTTATGGATTTCGGGTCTTTAACATTCCATTGATCATTCACATATTGATGACAAATGAAAATTATCACTCTCTATAATTATTTATGTTTTTCTTCCATCTGCAATCTCCACTATCAATGTATGTTCTCCTATAAAGAGACATAGTAGTGAGTTACATTTGATAACTGTTTTAGTTACAACTTATATTTTTAATATAAGTATTATAATTCATTTTTATGATGTGGGTTTTATGAATGTAAATTTAAACCATTAATCCAATGATAAACCATATTAAATTCTTAGGAAAATTCATTATATGAGGGGTTGAATGTAACAACACTGGATTTTGTGATTTCTTTGAAATTAATTTAATATCATCAATATATTTAATTTCATACAACATTGAATATATATTTTGTAATATGAAGTCACTACTTATGATTTTCATTATATGCAACAACACCTCAATCTCTCACTACACAAAATTAAAAGAAAAGATTGTGGGAAATGAAACACTATGCCTCGATTATTTTACATACAATTCTTATTTCCTTCTATATCTTGGATAAAATGAAATTTCGAGTTTTTCCGAACTAAAATATACAATTAATATAAATATTAAATTATTATGATAGCTACCTCATTTTCATTGGAATGGATGTTATGAATAATATTAACTATATTTTGAAAAAAGGATTTTCATAGCTATATAAACATAATCCTTTGGTATAATTTAGTTACAATGGAATATGAAAACTATATGAAAATAATGAAATTATTTTTCAATGAAAATTATTTTGGTACATAAAAACACAATACTATCCCAATAAATTATTTATCCTTATTATGATGAACTTTTTTAATTAAATTTATATATTATATATGAAATCAATATATTTGGTACACATACAATATATTAAATATGTATAATACAATAATACGTTGAATTTTATGAATATAAAGATGTATTTTCCTAAATGGTAATTTTACAAACTTTTAACAGATAACCCTTCTAAAATATAAATTTTAAAAATTTTATAATTTTGATTTGAAATAATGGAATTCATATTTGATATTTGAATATCAAATTTAAATTATGTTGAATTTTATTTCATTGATGTTTTGTTTTTTTATGATGAGTAAATAATATAATATTTTAATTGAAAATTTCATTTCTATCTAATATATTTATATAGAAATTTATATATTAGTATTTTAAAATTATCTCTATATATACATAAAATTATTAAATTTATATTATTTTGACCAATTTTACATTGAAATTCTATATATAATTATTTCATAATTTTAGGGTTTTCCACATCAAAAACATGTTTTCTCATCTCGTTTGGGGGATTATGTATAAATTAATTTCTAAAAATTATTTGATTAAAAATTTTAAAATATTTATTCCATTTTTTTAATCTGACTATTTATTCATTTCATGTAGTAGTATCTTATTTTTTGACAATAATTTTAGTGACTGTAACTAAAATTTATTTCTTATTTAAAAGTACAAACAAGTTAAAATAATGGTTGAACCTTAATCTCAAAAATGATAAAATACATAGTAACATGTTAAAAATACATTGGATATAAATATTTTAACAATTTTAACTTGTGGATATAAAATGGGAATTTATTTTAGTATCATTATGTATGGGGGGTATATCAATAGTTTTTCACATTTAATATTTACAGGAATAACTCTCCTCTTCAACTATAAACGGTGTCTAACCACCCTCACTAACCAAGACATATCAAGACACATTGTCTCATACAATCAATGAAAAATTAATCTCCCAACATACAACCTCTAGAAATGGATGCCTTATATTGGTATAAAACAAAACCACGTTATTCCATTGGTGGGAACAAAAAAAATTACCAAAAGAAAAAGAAACTTCCTTCCACAATAACTTTAGTTTTATTTTCATTCTCAACACACATAGTAATTATTATTACATTATTATTTAATAAACTCAGTATAAGTAAAATATTTAATTTTTTTATCACGACATTTAAATGAAAACCTATACACAATTCCATCAAATCGGTAGTGAACATATTGTTCATGCATCAAGAGGACTGTCGCCTCATGGAATGATGTTCTTTGTCATTCTTTACCACTAATAATAGTGGGAATTTTGATGGACATACTATATTTATATTTTCTATATAATTTATATGGTATGATTAATATTCTTCAATTATAACATAATATATTCCTTATGGAGTTAGATTTTTTTAAATAAGATTACTTCATTTGTGGTCATGTGGACTACCATCATGTCAAAGCGATGTGATTCATTAAAACTTTACATATAATGTATTAAGTATGGGTTTCGTAAATTTATACGATATGTTTAAAATAGTAATTATTAAATAATTTTAATTAATATATATATTCATTCTTTTAATTTACTTTCATTCATTCACATATGATGATAAAAAGGAAACAATGTTCATGAATATGTACAGCCTATTGTCTCCATAAATAGTGTATACCATTTTATAATTATATGTTTTAAAGATTAATATAACTATTTATAGGATAAATATATATTATATTTACATCATGTTCTATATTCTTTAAATATGTAAATAATAATTTATGATAGAGGATCATGAAAATATGGTATAGAATATATGAAAAATAAAGTGAATATTACCCAAAACATAACATAACCAAGAAGTTGTTAAAAAGGGTAATTTCAATTTTTTAATCAAATAATATATGGTATTATATATGATAATATGGTTCTCTATTAGATTTTAAGAAAATTATTTTTATTATATAGTATTTTTGAACATGAACGAAGAAATTCTAGAATTAAGGTAAGATTTTTTTGTTCTCAATTGTATTTATGTGAGACTCATGCCTTATTTGCCAGTAAATTATTTTATTTTGTGTATATAATACCCTTTATTAAATTATATTATTAATATAAATAAATAAATAGTTATTTACATACCAATTTTTCGATCTTTTTTTCATTGGGTTTATGGTTGAAAAGTTAACAAATCAGTAAAGTGGTTTTTTCTCAATTTTCCTTTCCGGATATACATTCTATATTATGAACCAATATTTTTCAATGATGTGTATATGTATATAACTTACTTATTATATCATGAATATACTTATTTTAATCAATTTTTGATCTTCAAGTAATGTTATTATTTCCTGGATATTATGATTCAATATTTCCAAACTGGTAACTGTTTATTTCTACAATATCATCGTTTATCGAGAGTATTTTTGATTACTCATCCATTAATAAAATATTATGATCTATATCTCAATAAATTTCATAAATTTCATTATCCCATGGTTATCCAGGATATATCCATGTATTGTTACCATTTTACACTATTTTTAATATAATATAATTAAGATAGTTTTTATAATAAAATCCTACACTATTTTTATCTTCAAACTGAAATTTATTTCATACAAGAATCCATTTTTTATAAAAATGTTCATCAAAAAAAATTTCAAATAATTAATTAAGGTATGTTTTATGGAAAATTATTCTGACTAATTTTTTATGTTTTAATGTGATCAAATTGGTTTTCAAATATTGTTTTATAATATTTCAAGGCCATTTCCTGTCACGCCCCGCCCTCGGGGTCCGTGCCGTGACTACCCCAAGCCCGCCTTCCGTAGGCCAGGGGCTGGCAACTAGCACCAAGGCGTAAATCCCGGTAAAGAGGGAAGGCATTGCCTTTGAAAAGTAAACAAACACCACAGAGTAAGCAAGAGGAAAGTAAACACTAAACAAAAGCAGAGTACAAATGAAAGTGCGGAAAAGTAAATGGGCCAGTATACAAACCCAAACTGAAAGTAAAGTACAACTCGAAAGGGAAAAATAGCAACTGAAAAGTAAAAGCCGCTACACCGAGCTGTCCACTGGAAATCCCACCTGAAGGGTGGGTACAGATAGTTCCTCTGCTCCACGGGTCCTGCCGTCCGCTCCGAGCACGTCCCGCCCAGTGGTCCACCTCCGGTTACCGTCCCGCTCTGCAAGCCTCAGCTAAGGTCAACGTTGTCCGTCGTCTGCAACCAACACAACGTAGTGCGGGAAAAGCCCGTGCAGGGGTGAGTATAATCTACTCAGTAGGGACCCCGAGACCCCTGAAGGTCTCTCAAATCCACAAAGGATAAACCACGAAGAAAGGTACAATCACGAAGTAACAACCGAAACTGCTTAAGTATATGCCCATAAATATACCTAAGTCATCAATTTCAAATACGCTCCAACCTCCGAGCCCAAGTACAACTCAGTCCACACAGGAAAGTAAACGTATTCCACACAGGAAAGCAAAACGTAATCCACACAGGATAGCACAACACAATCCACACAGGAAAGCAACAGGATTCAGCTCACACAGATATACTTCTTCAAAGGACGATAAAGATGATCTCTGATCCATCTAAGTCGTCGGACCCACGAAGAATAGATAGGTAACTAACCCCCGCAAAAGACCCACACAGGATCGGGCCCATGTAGGACCTGTAGATAATCACCGCAAAGACCCACACAGGATCGGGCCCACACAGGACCTGTAGGCGCTGGTTCACACAGGACCGCTGAGCGCAAAGACCCACACAGGATCGGACCCACATAGGACCGGGCCCACATAGGACATGTAGCACTGATCCACGTAGGATCGCTGAGTGTTGTAGTCGTCATCGTCAAATCCACACAGGATCTCTATACTGTCGCCGTCGCAGTCACAGTAGCAGTAGTAGCAGTAGTAGTCACAGTAACATTCGCAGCAAGCACTAGGGTTCCCGCACACAGCAAGCTCGTTCGGAGGGTCCGCTCCACGAGCCGAGAGGCTGATACATCAACTGTCACGAAGTCCAGAGTTGATGTATCCAAAAGTTCCATAACGTCAACAGGAACTCAACGCAACAGACGGCGCGTTGATCGGACGCCCGGTCTGAGAGTTATTGGCATTTTCATCCTCAGGGGCCGGTTGGTTTTTAAGGAAAAACCAACCCGAACGTACTCCACCTACATCCAAACCTCGGGAGGAGTATGCCAAAAGATTCGTCTCACTAAGAGGAACACAACACAGCTGACGGCACGTCAATCGGACGTCCGTGGCTCAAGATATTAGCGTTTCTGCTCCGAAGGCCTGGTTGGTTTCGTGAACGAACCAACCCGGCCGAACTCAGAGTAATCCGAAACCTTGAGTTCGATATACCGAAACGACCGTATCGATCCAAGGATCGCGTTTCCGCAGACGATTTGTCAATCGGAGTTCCGTGGCTCAAGTTATGGCCAAAAGACCGAAACTGATCCGAAACGGGGGGTCCGGGTCCGGGCCGACCCGGCCCGACCCCCCCCCCCCCCCAGGGTCCGCCCAAACCGGGTCGACCCGACCCGGGGCCGACCCGGCCCGGCCGGCGCCGCGGCGGCCCGGCGCCGCACGGAGGCAGCGAGCGGGGGGATCAAGCCCCCGCTTGATTGAGAGGCGGCGCGGCTTTTTAGCCGCACCTGTTTGCAAAACCGCCCCCCCCCCCCCCAACGTGGGGGGCTTGATTGGCAGGAAACGGGGGGGTCCGCCTGCCCCCCCTCAAAGGAACCCCCCCCCCCCCCCCCTCATAAAGAGGGGGGGTTTTAGAGCTGACCGGGGGATTAATTTCCCCTGGTTTATTACCATCCGGCCGGCCAGCTGGCCGGCCTGTTTTCTCCAACGGGACCGGAAAATCCGGTCCCCTCTTTGGCTTCCGACGCCGGCGGCTCGGCCGCCTGTCTTCTCATTCCGCCGCGGCCCCGAACCGGCCGCGGTGGTCGTCGTCCGGCGTGGTGCGACGGCACCGCGCCCCTCCGCCGTGCCTTCATTTCTTTCAACGCGGCGCGACGGCGGCGCGTTCAAGAAATTTCTTCCATGGTGCGCGCGCGACGGCGTCGCGTAATATAATTGCACGATTAACCGCGTGGTGCGACGGCACCACGCCACCTTGTTTCCACCCGCAAGGTAAATCAACAAGAACGATGGAGGTGGGTTAGGCCGTGTTTATGCGGTCCGGCCCCCCTCACGTTAAATAATAACACAACTTGAAATATTCAAAAGCCAAACGTTAGACTTGATAGATCCACGATCAAGAATAAAATAATTAAACAAAAATCAACAAACCCTACCTTGGGTATAGGTTCGAGGATTTGTCAACGTTCCGTGGAAGACAACGTCGCGGAGGTCGGGTGTCGCGGTAGTCGTTCGTCAAATCCGATGACGAAGAGGTGCGTCCGATGAGATACGTCGTTGGCGAATCTTCGTATGCCGACGAAGACAGTCCGAGGAAGAAGCGGTGTTCCCTCTCGTTGACACGGAAGACGAAGAAAAGAGGAGTGGCGTTCTTCGTTGGAACTTGAGCGTTCTTCGTCAAGTTGAGCGTTCTTCGTCAAGTTGAACGTTCTTCTTCAAGTTGAAGAAGAAAGAGGAGGAGCTCTCAAAAATCCTCACAAGTTGGCTAAACAAAACTAACAAAATAAAATAAGGTTCCTCCTTATTTTATTTACCAAGCCAAGGAATTCAAAACTTCAAATTCAAAATCATAACACTTAATTAATTAAACATGTCATGTGTAATTAATTAGATGTTAAGTTTACAAACATTTAAGAGGGAGAGAGGGGAGTTTAAGGGGGAATATGAGAGGTTTAGGTTCGTGTGGGTCCCACCACACTTAATCCTCTCAAGGGAGGTTAAGTGGGTGTGGGTCCCACCCCTAACTCCCTTTGAGAGGAGTTAACCTACAAAAGTGAAATAAAAAGAATCTACATTTTTTTATTCAACTTTTTATAATTCTCCCAAAAACTAACTTTCGTCCTGCAACAAACGCAACTCCCGAAAAGGTCTCTTTAAGCGAATATCGGCACTGTGAGTTCATCGGTGCCCTCAGATTTCAATTCCGAGCAACGGTTCAAAAGTTAGGAATTCCCGCTCGTTCGTTCACGGAACGTACCGGAGCCAAATTCGGAAATTGATTCCGGGCACTCCGGGCCTCGGAATCAGGTGCCGTCAGAAACCGCGCTCTTGAAAAATTCTAATGAAAATTAAGAAAAAATTTCCCTTGAATTTTACGGGTCTTTACATTACTCCCACCTCAGGGATTTACGTCCCCGTAAAGATACATCAAAAACTAGGGAAACAAATGAGGGTACTGAGCACGCATCTGAGCCTCCCGCTCCCATGTGCTCTCCTGGAGATTCCCGTGCTGCCATATAATGCGCACAAGAGGAATAGATCGCCCACGCAGGACCCGCTCCTGTCGATCCTCTATCTCCACCGGGACCTCTGTGAAAGTCTCCCCATCATCAACGTCAAGCTCCCCATTGTCAATGATGTGCGTCGGGTCGTGCACGTATCTCCTCAACTGGGATACGTGGAAGACGTCGTGCACCCGGTGCAACTGAGGTGGCAGATCCAGGCGATAAGCCACCTCGCCAACCCTGCTGAGGACCTGGAAGGGTCTGATGAAGCGCGGAGATGACTTTCCGCCTCGGCCAAATCTCCGAATACCACGTCGAGGTGAGACCAGCAAGTAGACGTGGTCTCCATCCTCGAACTCCAGTGGCCTCCGCCTCCTGTCAGCGTATGACTTCTGCCGGCTCTGTGCTATCCTCATCCGCTCCTGGATGACCTGGACCTTCTCCAGTCCCACGAGTGCTGGCTCCCCAGGGTCTGTCCAGCACAAAGGAGATCTACATGGTCAGTCGTACAATGTCTCGTACGGTGCCATACCGATAGTGGAGTGGTAGCTGTTGTTGTACACGAACTCCACTAAGGGTAGGTGGTCCTCCCAGCTACGACCGAAGTCGAGGACACATGCGCGGAGCATGTCCTCGAGAGTCTGAATGGTCATCTCCGTCTGACCATCCGTCTGAGGGTGAAAAGCTGTGCTCAGACGTAGTTGCATCCCGAACGCCTCCTGTAACCCCTTCCAAAGCCGGGAAGTAATGCGAGCATCTCGATCGGAGACGATAGATGATGGCACGCCGTGGAGCCGCACAATCTCCTGAATGTAGAGACTTCCCAAGCTCTCCACTGAGCCCTACTCTCTAATGGGTAAGAAGTGTGCCGACTTGGTGAGTCGGTCAACAATCACCCAGATGGAGTCGTGACCTTTGGAAGTGCGTGGAACTCCAGTCACGAAGTCCATAGATAAGTCGTTCCACTTCCACTCAGGAACCTCCAAGGGCTGTACCAAGCCCGCTGGTACCTGATGCTCTGCCTTCACCTGCTGGCAGGTGAGGCATCGAGAAACGAACTCTGCTACTGCCTTCTTCATGCCTAGCCACGAGTGCTGTCGTCTGAGGTCCTGGTATATCTTCGCCACTCCATGATGTACCGCCAAAGGAGAAGTGTGAAACTCTCTCAGCACTTCCTCTCGCAAAGCGACTGGTACCATGGTACGTCCTCTGAAAAGGATGTCGTGCTCTGCTCCAAGGGAGAAACCATTAGGTGCCTGTCCCGAGGATATCTGTGCACGCTGTGTCTCATAGTCAGCGTCCCCACGTTGTGCCTCCCTGACTCGCTGCAGTAGTGGAGGAGTGACTGTGAGAGACTGAAGGAAGGCTGCTCCATCTCTATCCATGAAGGATATCTGCAAAGAGGCTAGCTGCAAAGATTTCTCCTTTGCCGAAAAGTGAAATCCGGTCTCATCCCCTAGATGAACCATGTTCCATGCCTAATACAGTCAAATCCGTCAAGATTAGTTAATTTATGGCATGGATGACGTCGTAAGGACTCGACGCTGCTACCAAGAGATCCAACTGTCACTCTCGCCTCCAAGGGTCGAGTCACACTGTCGGCATCCGTGTGAGGTTACTGGGTCTCCTCCAGTTGAAATCTCGAAAATGAGGGTCAAGTCAATAGTTTAATCAGGACCACTCAGTATCAATCAAACAAAAGGACATTAAAGCAAAAAAAGATAAGTGTCTTTTTATTATTGCAGCTCATAGTACAAGACACGAATACAATAGCAAAATGGAACTAGAAGTACAAGGGACGTATCCACTAGTTCCTCTCCTGTCCACCTGCTCTCGGAGCTCTACTTCCTTGTCCACTACTCGGCTGTTGCTCAAGCACTCGCCGCTGCTTCTGTCTCAGTGGCTCCTCTAACACCCGATGATCAATCGTACGAGGAGTCGGACAGTCACGTGCCAGGTGACCCTTCCCGCCGCAGGAGTAACATTGTCTGTTTCTGGCACGCCTGGCTCTGACCCCACCTCGGGTGCCCCGCACCACCGGTCCTAAAACCCGAGATCTTCCAACTGCTAGTCTGGTCCTCCTGGACCTCTGCATCATCTATCTACTGCCCACAGATGACTCGGCTACTGATCGAAAAACACGCGACAAAGGCAAAAGTTCCTGTACACGCTCGGGGTGTAGAGATACTGGCACAAACTCCACCCTGAAGAAGGTCTTGAAGTCTTCCCATGCGAAGGTCATCCCGTCGCAAAACTGAAACAAGTGGCTCCACCACCTGCCTGCTGCTGCCTGAAGGAGGCTGGCAGCAAAGATCACCATGAAGTCTGTCGGCGTCCCCACTAGCCTGAAGACTCCCACCACAGCATCCATCCAATCCTCAGCCGCCTGCGGGTCCGTCTCTCCCTGAAACCTGGGTGGCCTCTGGCGCTGGAAGTCGTGCAGCGCACTCAAGTGTCGTGCATCGCCTACTGCTGGGGCTGGTGGCATCGATGGCCCAATGTATGGTAGTATCGCTGGTGCCTCTGTTGGTGCCTCAACTGCAAGAGGGCCCTGTACCGAAGCCTCGTCGCTCGGTGGGCTGTCGTCACACTCGACTCTCGGAACCCTAGCTGGCTGCCGTCGTGGGGCCATCCTGAAAGGAAACAGGTGCGCCACGGTCAAACAGTATACCTGGTGAGCTGACACAAAGAAATCACAAAGAAAACATTGAATCACACACACAATCAATGTTTTCGTGCATTAAGTCGGAAATCAGAAGTCAGGGTCCTGGTGTACGGATATGTCGGCCGCCGCACCAACACTGGACTCCCTGGACTGATAACCACACTCAATACGCTAAACATTATTGCTTCACATAGAAAAGATCAGAGTTCGCGGTAGAACCGAACTCCTCTGATACCAATTTGTCACGACCCGCCCTCGGGGTCCGTGCCGTGACTACCCCAAGCCCGCCTTCCATAGGCCAGGGGCTGGCGACTAGCACCAAGGCGTAAATCCCGGTAAAAAGGGAAGGCATTGCCTTTGAAAAGTAAACAAACACCACAGGGTAAGCAAGTGGAAAGTAAACACTAAACTAAAGCAGAGTACAACTGAAAGTGCGGAGAAGTAAATGTGCCAGTATACAAACCCAAACTGAATGTAAAGTACAACTCGAAAGGGAAAAACAGCAACTGAAAAGTAAAAGCCGCTACACCGAGCTGTCCACTGAAAATCCCACCTGAAGGGTGGGTACAGATAGCTCCTCTGCTCCATGGGTCCCGCCGTCCGCTCCGAGCACGTCCCGCCCAGTGGTCCACCTCCGGTTACTGTCCCGCTCTGCAAGCCTCAGCTAAGGTCAACGCTGTCAGTCATCTGCAGCCAACACAACATAGTGCGGGCAAAGCCCGTGCAGGGGTGAGTATAAGCTACTCAGTAGGGACCCCGAGACCCCTGAAGGTCTCTCAAATACACAAAGGATAAACCACGAAGAAAGGTACAATCACGAAGTAACAACCGAAACTTCTTAGGTATATGCCCATACATATACCTAAGTCATCAATTTCAAATACGCTCCACCCTCCGAGCCCAAGTACAACTCAGTCCACACAGGAAAGTAAACGTATTCCACACAGGAAAGAAAAAATGTAATCCACACAGGATAGCACAACACAATCCACACAGGAAAGCAATAGGATTCAGCTCACACATGTATACTTCTTCAAAGGACGATAAAGATGATCTATGATCCATCTAAGTCATCGGACCCACGAAGGATCGATAGGTAACTAACCCCCGCAAAGGACCCACACAGGATCGGGCCCACGTAGGACCTGTAGATAATCACCACAAAGACCCACACAGGATCGGGCCCACACAGGACCTGTAGGTGCTGGTTCACACAGGACCGCTGAGCGCAAAGTCCCACACAGGGTCGGACCCACACAGGATCGGGCTCACACAGGACCTGTAGCACTGATCCACGTAGGATCGCTGAGTGCTGTAGTCGTCGTCGTCGAATCCAAACAGGATCTCTGTACTGTCGTCGTCGCAGTCACAGTAGCAGTAGTAGTCACAGTAACATTCGCAGCCAGCACTAGGGTTCCCGCACACAGCAAGCTCGTTCGGAGGGTCCGCTCCACGAGCCGAGATGCGGATACATCAACTGTCACGAAGTCCAGAGTTGATGTATCCAAAAGTTTTGTAACGTCAACAGGAACTCAACGCAACAGACGGCGTGTCCATCGGACGCCCGGTCTGAGAGTTATTGGCATTTTCGTTCCCGGGGCCCGGTTGGTTTTTAAGGCAAAACCAACCCGACCGTACTCCACCTACGTCCAAACCTCGGGCGGATTATGCCAAAAGATTCGTCTCACTAAGAGGAACACAACACAGCTGACGGCACGTCAATCGGACGTCCGTAGCTCAAGATATGAGCGTTTCCGCTCCGAAGGCCCGGTTGGTTTCGTGAACGAACCAACCCGGCCGAACTCAGAGTAATCCGAAACCTTGAGTGTGATATACCGAAACGACCGTCTCGATCCAAGGATTGTGTTGCCATAGACGGTTCATCAATCGTAGGTCCATGGCTCATGTTATGGCCAAAAGACCGATACTGATCCGAAACGGGGGGTCCGGGTCCGGGCCGACCCGGCCCGACCCCCCGCCCCCCCCCTGGGTCGGCCCGAACCGGGTCGACCCGGCCCAGCCGGCTGGCCGGCTGGCGGCCCGACACCGCACGGAGGCAGCGAGCGGGGGGATCAAGCCCCCGCTTGATTGAGAGGCAGCGCGGCTTTTTAGCCGCGCCTGTTTGCAAACCCCCCCCCCCCCCCCCCAACGTGGGGGGCTTGATTGGCAGGAAACGGGGGGGGTCCGCCTGCCCCCCCTCAAAGGAACCGCCCCCCCTCATAAAGAGGGGGGTTTTTAGAGCTGGACAGGGGATTAATTTCCCCAGATTTATTACCATCCGGCCGGCCAGCTGGCCGGCCGGTTTTCTCCAACGGGACCGGAAAATCCGGTCCCCTCTTCGGCTTCCGACGCCGGCGGCCCGGCCGCCGGTCTTCTCATTCCGCCGCGGCCCGGAATAGGCCGCGGTGTTCGTCGTCCGGCGCGGTGCGACGGCACCGCGCCCCTCCGCCGTGCCTTGATTTCTTTCAACGCGGCGCGACGGCGTCGCGTTCAAGAAATTTCTTCCATGGTGCGCGCGCGACGGCGTCGCGTAATATAATTGCACGATTAACCGTGTGGTGTGATGGCACCACGCCACCTTGTTTCCACCCGCAAGGTAAATCAACAAGAACGATGGAGGGGGGTTCGGCCGTGTTCATGTGGTCCGGCCCCCATCACGTTAAATAATAACACAACTTAAAATATTCAAAAGCCACACGTTAGACTTGCTAGATCCACGATCAAGAATAAAATAATTAAACAAAAATCAACAACCCCTACCTTGGGTATAGGTTCGAGGATTTGTCAACGTTCCGCGGAAGACAACGTCACGGAGGTCGGGCGTCGCGGTAGTCGTTTGTCTAATCCGATGACGAAGAGGTGCGTCCGATGAGATACGTCGTTGGTGAATCTTCGTATGCCGACGAAGAGAGTCCGAGGAGGAAGCGGTGTTCCCTCTCGTTGACACGGAAGGCGAAGATAAGAGGAGCGACGTTCTTCGTCAGAACTTGAGCGTTCGTCGTCAAGTTGAGCGTTCTTCGTCAAGTTGAACGTTCTTCGTCATGTTGAAGAAGAAGGAGGAGGAGCTCTCAAAAATCCTCACAAGTTGGCTAAACAAAACTAACAAAATAAAATAAGGTTCCTCCTTATTTTATTTACCAAGCCAAGGAATTCCAAACTTCAAATTCAAAATCATAACACTTAATTAATTAAACATGTCATGTGTAATTAATTAGATGTTAAGTTTACAAACATTTAAGAGGGAGAGAGGGGAGTTTAAGGGGGAAGATGAGAGGTTTAGGTTCGTGTGGGTCCCACCACACTTAATACTCTCAAGGGAGGTTAAGTGGGTGTGGGTCCCACCCCTAACTCCCTTTGAGAGGAGTTAACCTACAAAAGTGAAATAAAAAGAATCCACATTTTTTTATTCAACTTTTTATAATTCTCCCAAAAACTAACATTCGTCCCGCAACAAACGCAACTCCCGAAAAGGTCTCTTTAAGCGAATATCGGCGATGTGAGTTCATCGGTGCCCTCGGATTTCAATTCCGAGCACCGGTTCAAAAGTTAGGAATTCCTGCTCGTTCGTTCACTGAACGTACCCGAGCCAAACTTCGGAAATTGATTCCGGGCACTCCGGGCCTCGGAATCAGGTGCCGTCAGAAACCACGCTCTTGTAAAATTCTAAAGAAAATTAAGAAAAAAATTTCCTTGAATTTTATGGTTCTTTAAATTTCCAAAGAAATGTGTTTTGATTTTTTTCAATGATTTATTTATATGTTTTTCTATCAGTTTTAATATTATTGATTTCAAATATTTATTCAATATTTCATTACTAATATTCAAATTATATTCAAAGAAATTTGCCTTCAACTATTTTTAAATCATTATTTATATATTTTTATATTATTTTCCAAGAAAATGTTTTTCTAGAAGATTCCATGATTAATTTATAAGTTTTAACATTTAATTTCAATGAAAATAGTTTTCAAATGATTATTTGTTCAAAAATGACATTTTAAAATAAGAAATGTTATTTTCCTCAGAAAATTTTTTATATATATTTAAAATTTTCCAATATAAGTATTTTTAAGTGGATATCCTAATAAATGGGGATTGAAAAGGTTCGATGTCTTAAAAAGTTATTTTTTTATAAAATATTTCCTTCATTAAGAAATGTTCGAAGTGATTTTTCAAAACCATTATCCATATAATATATCATCCTTTTATATAGTTATTCATTACTAGGGATATGGTCAAATAATACTATTTCATGATATGTATCTAAATATTTTATTTGTTGATGGAATGATGTTTATGGAGCCCATTTAATTTCTACAAGTAAATCATGTTTTAAATAGATTGAAATGAAATTTGGTTTCTCTACTGTGACACACATTATTAGGAATCCATATTATTTTGATGGATAATGATTTGATATAATTATTATGAAAAAATCTATTTTAAAAATGTTATCGTATAATTACATGTTTGTAAGAAACATTTTATTTCATGGGTTGTGATTTATTGTTTATGAAAATGATCTACTTTTACGGGTAATGATACGATTAATGTTTTTTTATAATTTGATAAAAAATATGTCTTATTTAATTATCACATTTGTGGGACATATATATACCTCTAATGATTTGGTAAATTATATATATATCATGGTATAATGATGGGAGTCAATATGGAAAGCCATATCTACTATAGAAGATGTGGAAACCTAATCCACTCCAGAATATTGGGAGATCTGATCCATTATGGGATAATGGGGAAACATGATCTACTATAGAAAGATAGTGAAACTCGGTCCCTTATATGGAAAGGGCATCAACTATGGATGGTGGTGTGTATGACACAATATGTGTAGTCCCAAAGAAGATCACAAATATGTTTTGGAAATGAGTATTGAAATCTAAGGAATGATTTTTATACATGAAATCGATTATATGTTAAAAATATTAATATTGGGGATTATTTCATACACATATGTTTATATTATGGCCTTAATTCATGTCCTTAATTAATTTATTGAACCTATTTCTATTAATACATTTTCACAATATTATATCCTAATGATTATGACATTGGACAATGTCTTATTTTTATGTAATTATATATGGAATTATTATCTTTATTATATTATGATTCATTTATTATGAACCTATAATATTTATTTCATCATTAATGATCAGGATATCTAATATAGAGGGTATAACCCTATAATGTTATGATCAAATTATCACACCCTTATGCTCATGATTATACTTACATATCTACCTTGTTTACCTTTTCTAAGCATCTGAGATCACCTCGTTCTTATGATTCTATTCTGTAGGTTATGAAGAGTCTTTTTAAATATGAATACTGAAGGGGGAATATCCTTACAGTCTATATTGAATATATTTGACCATGATAGAATATTATGCTTCCGTGATTCCAAATCCACTAAACCATTAAAATATTGGGAATTTACTAATTTAACATCTTATAAATAATTTAAAATGATGTAATATCCATGAATGTCATCATTGGGTCATTATAATATATATGGTTTAGTATTTTTATTAGTGACTAGAACATATATAATGGAAACTAGGATAAAATAATATTGTTTTGAAAATATCATAGAATTTTGATGATAATTTTATTAATTATAAGCTCAAATACTTATATCTTATGTGGGTATGTATATATAGGAATTCTGGATTAGAATCCACAAAATCACACTCCAACATAAAGGGAAGGAACATTAATTTTTATCAATAAAAGCCGAATCAAAATGTGATATGTTTGGTTTTATATTGTACTCAAATTTATGATAATTTGTAGAAATATATGTATAGTTTAGTTTCATATAGAACAAATTATACCATGGAATAGTTTTTTCATAAGTATAATATTAAAGGATGATCATTAGACAAATTAAATAAAAATATTTGATAATATAAAATTTATTTTCGATATTTTCTGAAAAAAATTTACAATGTGTATCCTTATATTATATTAAGTCTAGGATTCTACTAATTATAAAAAACCAATATGAATAGTCCATGAACTATATATATTAACCCACATAGTACGCATAATGTTTTTACTGATTTCAAATATTTTCTATTTAAATATTAAAAAACATTTATAATGTACACTGCATTCATACTTCATGATTATTTTTAAAAAAATGTCAACAATTTAAAAGAAAACATATGTATTAATACTTCAAAGGATCATGAAATTGATTGTATATTTAAAAAACTAATAGTTGTAATATAATAGTAGTGATGGGAGATATAATTAAATTATGATAATTTTATTACAATAATCTATGATAATAACATTTGTAAAGTGAATGCACAAAAATTCAGTGTTACTATAAATAATCTAAACTAAAAAAAAACTTAAATAAATAAATTTTTATTTAATTATATTAAATATTTAAAAAGATTAATAAATTTTAAGAACTAAATATAGATATAATGTGTTTAGAATGGTTCAATTATGTATGTTGTTGGTAAAATGTATCTCTTAAAACATCTAATATCAGTGTTGTGGTTATTAATGTTAAAAAACGATTCAAAAGTGTTAAATTTAAATATATGGACATTTGTAGTAGTTTTTTGTGTTTATATTTTTACTTTTATATTAATGGTAAATTAATATATATTCATAACCTAGATAATAATTGTTAATTTATCATTACATTAATCATTTTATTTATAATGGTGGTAGATTCTATTTGATATTGAATATAATTGTTTTATATGATCCAAAAATAAATATGTGTCCCATTGAATCCACTTTTAGGGTCATCTATATATTCAAAATATTTTAAAAAAATTGTCTTCCCATATATTTTGCATTGGATTTATGTAATTAATTTACACTATGTGATTATAATTTAAATTTCAATGTGGGAAATAAATTATAAAATCAGAAAAGGTACAGAATATTTAGAAACATTAAAATTAAATATATATTAGATGTACATATGTAATTCAACTACAGGTATATAAATCAATGATTTTAGCTTCTTGAAAGAATATAATTGAAAATCCAACATAGCTATAATCCATCCTAATATTATTCTATGAATATAATAAATGATTATATATCTATATAGTTCCCCTATATATCACTTGAAAAAATTTATAACATTGATTCTACAAAAAATATTTTTCCATTTGATCGTTTAAACTATAAAATGAAAATATTCTCATCAATAATAAAAATTTATTTTACTATAAATAAAATCTGAATTTATATCTCTTTATTTTTTGTAGGAAATTAATAACATTTGAAATTATTTGAAAAATCTATAATAACTATTAAATTGGTTTTATTTTTTTCATAGTGTCTGTTTTGGTTACACACATTGAATTCTAAATTCTCCATGTTCATGAGTAGTGTTTTATTTTTGAATACATTCAGTTCATTTACAAAAACCAAAATTTATATTATCTAATAATTTTTAACTATTCTTTATTAATAAAAAATTAATGAATCAAACTTATGTAATTAAAATTAATAATGGGTTATAGAAATAGTATTTTTTCTTACGTAAAATATATATTTCTCAAATAAATTCATCATTTTTTTCTCTAAGGGGAAAATTGACATAGATCTAGTGATAACACTAAATATCTTCAATGGTATAAATTGAAAATAATATGTAATGATTTTTTAATAACATGTAAATTATAAAATGTTTTTTAATGATTTCATGACACTTTTTTTTCTTGAAATACGGTTTAGTTCTCTTCATCCCGGTATTAAATGTAACAA
The DNA here is from genome assembly GCA_963277665.1 of Viscum album. Taxonomy (NCBI): domain Eukaryota; kingdom Viridiplantae; phylum Streptophyta; class Magnoliopsida; order Santalales; family Viscaceae; genus Viscum; species Viscum album. The sequence continues at coordinate 825,686,981 of OY728131.1, forward strand.
TAATAATTAATTGAATTTTCCCTAAAAATGATATCTAGAGGTACAATTTGGGTTTATAAGATAAAATAAATTTTTTTATGAAATCACTGTAAAAAAATAATCAAAAAAATTTAATAAGAATTTTTATATCTATTTGTTTGACTCTCAGAGTTAAAGAATATTTCGATATCATATTTTCTCTTGGAGAAGTAAACCTCATTTTTACAAAATAAAATATTATCCAGAAAACAGTTTTTGAGAAAATTGTATATTTGTATCAATATATAAAATAGAACAATTTTTTCATTAAATTTAATAAAAATAAAATATGTGATAATATATATTTATAAATTTAATATATATGAATGTACATAATAATTTATTTAAATTTTATTATATATAAATTAAATGAGTAATAATACTAAAATGTAATATGATTATATTGATTGTGAATTAATGAAATTTTAATTTATATGATATACCTATAATATATTTAACATCAATATTTTTTAGGTATTCTATTATAAATCCTTCCAGTTTTTTGTAATCTAATTTCAAAAAATCAACCAACCCATAATTAAATAAATTTATGTATTATAATAGTATTTTTATGTAATGGAAATATAAAAAATATATAAATAAATATGAAATTAATCATTATTGATTGAATCTTAACACATTAACATATAAATCAAAATATTATGATTATTAGGGATAAATTGGAGAGACTATGAACCAGCACAACCCATTTTTAAGTGATTTTACTATATGAAAATATAGAATGAGTAGTATATTCATGTAATTGAAACTCATGATAATAATTATTGTTTTTATATATAATTAACAATTTTAAAATAAAAATAATTACATTGAAGATTTACCATACTATTTTAGTATTCAATTGTAAATGATATATGTAATAAAATAATGGACAACCATTTTTTGTAAAATATTTTGTAGATAAAAATTATATTTAACGTTGGTTCTTCTTGAATATGTGTAATCATTTTATCAACATATTCATCCAAAATTATGCAGATAAGGGTTTCCAAACTATAATATTTAAATTGAAAATTTAATAAAATAGTAAACTATCTATGTAATAGGAAGTATATATTTTAAATGATTATAGAACTCTAAATTTTATCCATTGATGTAATATGTTCTAATTTTTTGGATTTCACCATGGTTGGGGAGGTTGATGTTGTTGAAGCATGATGAAATCATTTATGTTGCAAATAATGAATAAATTTCACAAACATGACAATAAAATATCATCCCATAAATAAATCAATATGTAAAAAATGATCCCTAAATATGTTTTCATTACATGTGGGATTCGTAATTATTTTACGTTGGTTTATCTTAGCTATGTTAATTGATATATAAAATACGAACACTTATACTATAATTTGTTAATAAAGAAATTGTAGCATTATATTAGTTCAATGATACATATTTGTTTTTCAAGATGAAATCTTATATATATGGGAATAATGAGAATAATTACTACGGTTAGTATGAGTTTTTTATAAAAATGGAATACCTATATAGAAGAATTTTGTTAATTTTCCCTTGTTTAATTTATTAAAATAATTAAATATTTATTGAAAAAGTTCCAAATTTTCATTTTAATTTAATAAATGAGTGCTCTAGTTGAATAACATAATCAAATTATGATTACATACTTAATATATTCTTTTCTTTTAATATATTTTTAAATTTTCTATTATATTACACACACCATCATAATGTTGTGATTTGTGGTTTTATATTTGGTTTTAACATATAATTGTTTCTTGAATGGGTTTTCACTATATGTTGTAGTGTTATCCATCTACATATTATAAAAACATATCATTTAGAGGTTGATAATAATTTACTCTATATAGTCTAAATTTTTAAATATTTCAATGTTGATATCATGTAGAAGTAAAATTATATAAAATTTATTTTTTATATAAGATGTAACATGTATATAGAAAATTTATTAAATTTAATGAAACTAATCATAATGTTTATTATTAAAGACTTTGATCAATGATTACTATCTCATATAAATTTTTGGAATCTTTTTTCGACCACATTCATATAATAAACACTTTAACCTTGAATGTCTCATCATCTTCAATAGATATATTTCAATGAAAAATAAAATAATGTTCCATTAGAAGATTATTGTATAGAAATATTAAAATAAATATTATAAAATAGGGAATTAATTTATTCCATAGTAATGTATAGATAAGAGTTGTTATATTCTATAATAATGTTTATGGAAAATATTCAAAGTGTGAAAATTCATTATTCCTACAACATGTTTTTGAAATTCTCAATATAATTAATGGTTATTATATAGATCATGGGTATGTTTTCAAAATCATTTTCAATATTTTAAAACCATTTTTTCAGAAATCCTTAAACTTTTACAGATTGTTGACAATTATAGATGTTATAATTAGTGCATGATACAATTTTGTTTCCAATGAAATGATCTCCCCCAAATGGGAAGACCAAACATGTCTCATTGAAAATTCAAGAAGGCTGATAAATTTTTCATAGATATATAACCAAAACCCCCTCATTAAATGTTTTTTCATATGGTAAACTACATATGTTAATTACAATAAATATTTTTGGTGTATACATATAATATAATAACAAACTATCTAAAAAATATTTACTAAATTATTATGATCTAGGATACTTATTTTTCCCACCACAAATTTAAGATATTATTTAGTCGTTTACCCCTTGCATAACTTATCATATAAGATATAAAAATTCCTCTGATTTTATTTTCTATGATAGTTTAAATTTGATATTAAAAACTGGTTTATGTGGTTAAAACATGAGTCTAATGGATTTTAACATTTATTTATTAGATAATATTCTGGAATTTCAAAATAACCCTCATGATTTTTCATCATACTAGTCGTCCCATCAACTCTATTAAGAATCCAATTTTAGAAAACCATAAAATTAGTAATTATTTATGAAGAGTGTGGTCTCAGATTCATTTTCCATGTCATAATAAGAAATTTTTTCCATATATAGTGTTATTTGATACTATCAAATATTAAGTCTTTTTTAAAACTAGACTATATTATAGGAATGATTTTTTGGAAATCACCACCAAGTATTTTTTATTAATATAGAATGTAGATTCATTACTATTTATAACACTCATTGACATAATATAACTCATGGATTGATAAAAATCCATAAAAGTATTTCCTTTTAAAAAATAGGTCTTCATCATAAAAAAGTAATTATTTTTTTTGTAAAATATCTACCAACATACATAAATAGTGAATGTTTTTTTATTCAAGACCTGAATAACATCAATTTTTATATATAATTAAGAATTTTCTATTCTCACATTGAGTAATATCATGTATGATATACCACATGAAGAAGTTTCAAGGACTACATTTCCTTCATAACATAGTATCGTTATTAATGCGCACTCTTTGAATGTATTTTTAGTTTCTCTATATCAATACAAAAACAAGGAAAATTGTCACTATTAAAGATATAATAAGAAATTGGTTGAAAAAATATCTTCTAGTTGTAATTTTTTTTTCAAAATAATAAAATATTCTTAAAGAGGATCCATATAAAATATTTTTTCATCTGTAATCAAGATGTTTCAAACAAAAATTAGCTGATAACTATGGAACAGAAATTGGAGGGTAATTTCTAAATGATCATCCATTATATCAATGGATGATATCAATATATAGTATTGAGAACTAATTTTATTACCTGTTATAATGTTTTAAAAATGAAAAATTAGAGGTAGAGAGTTGAAAGTATGATATTATATCAAAATAATAAAATTAATTATTGATTTCTTAACTAATGTAACCATAAATTTATATATTAAATATAAGAGAAACATTTTAATTGATGAAAATTTTTAAATGTAATTTACATTACACTTCAGAAAATTGAGAAAACGGACTCCAAATATTAAACTTTGTTTTTAACAGCAAATAATTACTATAATAATTCTTGATTGATAGTGGGATTATTTATCAAAAAAATAAATAGATAACAAAAATTATTACAGTTTATAGTTTTATTTATTGATTTTTCATCCAATAATAAAATTAATGTAAAAAAATGAGAGAGATGTATGTTAGAAATAAATTTAGGAGTACATGTATTCTAATGTTGTGGTTCATTCAAAATTATTTTTGCAATCACATAACTAATATATGTAATATAATATATCTATGGTTACTTTTTTTTATTTACTACAATATAAATCATGTGTTAGAAAAATAGGTATTGGGAAGAGAATGTGTGAAAATAATGTGCGTATGTAACATCTCATTTCCTTCACATAAGCCTGGGTAATAGAATCTAAAAACTCTGAATAATCAATAAGTAATACCAAGAAACATCAAGTGACTCTAAATGTATTTAAATGTGTATAATTTATATTAATGTTATCAACCTATTATATAACTCTTGCAATTTTATTAATAAATATCCATATGTAATTTATTTTACCAATGATGGGATGTATATAAATAAATTATCTAATCGAAAAACTATGTTTTCTAGTATCCCATTTATACTCATACAAGTTGAACATAAATTTAATTAGGAATTATATATAGGATAGATATTCTAATTCAATATAATTTTCATTTTTCTCAAGCCACGGCGTTAATATAGTTTGTGTTATTTTCATTCCTTTTAGAATTTCATAAATATTTCTTCCATCATTATAGGGTACAATTTTATCAACATGAAAGTGGAAATAAAATTTTCAAATAGAGGGAACCTATAATGGATGTCATAACTAAATATTCAACATGAAACCTGGTATGGTGAAATATATCTACATTCATTATACATTTTAATCTGATCACCATATTTCGAACAATATATTATAGTTCCATATCCATAGTGATCTTTTGATAGACTATTGTGATTATTGATTGTGTATTTGAAAAAATATTGGCTGGAAAGTCATTAATTTCATTTTTTGATGATGAGATGATATTGATATTTTTGAAATAGGGACATATCATATGGGAGAATATTACTATTATCTATCCTAACTCTATTACATACTATTTTCTTGATGTTATCTCATCTTCTATATATAAAATACCAATCATCATCCATGAATTAACTAGAAACAATTTTCATATAATGATATATTGAACAAAAACTATTATTCTCACATTAGATAGGTTGGTTATAAATCCCACAAGGATCATAAATCATTTAATTTGTGATATATTCATACAACATCATCTGGAAAATATTTCTTGTATTTTTACTGAGATAATTTCGTTTCCATTATCAGTACATGAAATTTTATGATGAAATTGATAGAATATAAGTATGTAAATAAGGGGATGACTAAAATTTTGAAATTTAGTGGTGTAAAATAATTTAAAAATAATAATACTAATAAGTAAAATTAAATAATAATGAATAATATTACATTAATCATACATATAAAAAATAATATTTTTAAAAAATACCATATATTCTCTTTTCAAAAAAAATCCCCTCCTTGAAATTATTCAATTGATTATAAATTGTCATATTGAAAAATATTGATTGTATTATTATTATGGAGTATTTAGAACAATGGTTCTAATATTAATGAAATATTATAATATCATTCATGTAGTGAGTTCACATTAATTTAATGAAAACCTTATTAACCCAACAAAATTAAAAATTTCTATTTCAATATGATAATTCTAAATCTTGTGTCTTATAATACTAGTAAAAGACAATAGAATAATTATACATTTTTTAAAAAGATATATAGCATAGTCTCCACTAAAGTTAGAATTCTAAAACTTATTATACAACATAACCCTAAACTGTTTTTTGGATAATGTAAACAATAAATTTTTGGTTTATACATTATGTATGAATTAAATTAATTAATTTCAAAACAATATTCTGAAATATCAGAGTAACAAATGCTGTTAATATATAAATTTATGATGGTATGCAAAGAAATCATCCTTTTAAATTCATTAAAATTTATTATAATATATTGTTGACAAAATTTGGTACATATTATTTGAATATTAATATTCTCATGTTTCATATATGATAGGGTACAATAAGGGATGATATAGTGGATTTTTTTCAATTTTTGGATGTTCAATGTTTTTCTCTATATGATAATTTCTTTTTCATTTTTGACTTCTCTAATTTTAGAAACTGTAACCGTAGATATTTCTACATACATTGTTATATTATAAATATTTGTATCGGAATCTCCATTTAAAAAGAAATATGATATGCAATCAAAGAGGTAATTGATCTCAAAAAATATCTTACACTTTGGAAAGGTTTGATTAATTGATTTCAATATTAAATCATACATTTAATGTTATTTATAATAATTGGATTGAATAAATTTTAATTTTTTATATAAGATATAAAAAACATTAAACCAAGTAACATATTATAAATACAATACATATGTTGGTTTATATGAATATAAATTTGTTTCATGTTTTTAATGTACCTCGTAGATTGATTTTTGTTTTCAACATTATTAAAGATGTACAAAATATATATATTTGTGAAACATTTGGTTGTTTTCTATATTGTGTAAATAAGATACCAATTATATGATACTTTTGACTGTGGATCTTATTAACATAATGATACTCACCATTACTTGTGATGATATAACTTATCTCAAAAATTTATTTAATAGAAAACGTTATTTTTTAATAGTGAATATAAACATTGAATTATTTGGAATCTATTTAATGAAAAAATAAAATGAGGTACATAAATATATCAGGTGGTTTGGGTAATCATTGTAATATGAATTTTCCTTGACAGAAGTATAATGAAAACATAGATTTCTCTTGGGATCAAAACCATTTATCACTTCTATTGAACTATAACATCATAGAGAACTTGTAAAAAAGTATTGAGTACTTAAAAAGTCCATGTATTCAAAATGTATCAAATGTTAAATTAGTCACCATATTAAAATATTACTAAATAACTGTATTAATGAAAATATTTGATCTATTTTATAAGAATAGTGCAAACCCAATATATTGCATAATTAATAAATGAATGATGCATATAATTATTGGAAATAATATTTAGTTATTTATTTTTAAAAATAAAATTTATTTAACTTAGTATTAATTTAAAATATATTATAACTAAAAAACTGTACAAAAATAATGTGTCTTGAATAATTTTAATCAATGCATTAGAGAATAAATTAATAGTGAAATAAAAAATATTATTAAATAAGAATATTTAATTGTTGAAGTCAATAGAATACCTCATTCACCTAATTATATTTGGGTTGATGTATTTCATGAAATAATTTTTTTCATTGATATGCTTCATATAGTCGTAAACGGTTGGGACATTCATGTATGAATGATCTAAAGTGTTCTCCATATATGAATACAATAATACATGGTTGGTATATTGATAAAATTATATATGATAAGAAACATTGAACCATAAATAACATTTATATATATTACTACTCGAATAGTTATGAATATTTTATTTATATTAATATTTAATTCTTCGATATAGTTTAGATAGACAATATAGTAACTGTGATGTTGGTTTCCACATTTTAGGCATGTGATATTATTATTTGGTAAAATATAATGCCCATAAAAGTGTATAATAAATAATCAATATTACCATAAATATAAAAGAAATAATTTCATATTCTCCAAAAAAATTCTAGGACTAATAACATTCACACAAAGGTGGTACAACTGTTGTGGAGTGTTCAGTTACAATTTATGATTGAGATCTAGAGGTTTTTCATTTATATTCAAGAGAATTGGAATATAATATTTTTATTTGGTTGTAAAAATAATTTCATTCCATAAGTGATAAAATATATATAATTTTAATGATTAAAAAATAAGTGTCCTTTATAATGGAAATAAGACATCACATATAATTCAAAATTTACATTTTCCCATGGGATAAAAAAATAAAATGTATAGGGTAATGTCCCCGGATTCATGGCGATATAACCATGTTTAACATTAATTTAAATATCGTAAATATTTTTATTGGGATATTTACCTTGACTAGGAGGAGGAAGACGAGTTCCCTTGGGGTTTGAAAAAGAAAGAAATAGAAATTGGTACATACTGTGATTGCTACACATTTAGTGTACGATTAATGGAAACTGTGTCCCGAAATGGTTCTACCCATGTAGAAGGGTTCACCGTTATGTAAATTGTGCAAAGGGTGCGGCCAAACCATGTGGCTTGGTAGAGAGGAATTATGTATATAAGGCCTCAACCTTAAAACATTATTTAATATTGAGTTAAATCAAGAATTAATATATGTGATCTTTTCAGGTTTAACTTTTTAGAGAATTAGGCCATAACTATTTCATTTCATCTCAATGATTACAAAGTAGACCCTTCTTCTCAGTAATTATTTTTTTTCCATAAAATAAAAACTCTTACAAGAAAAAAAATAATTCTTTTTCTGATATAAATCCTCTTGAAATCTCTCTTTCTATTACCCTTCCTTTTACCATGTAAAAACATTTCAATAACATGGGATGAGCATAAAAATCTCAATAAGTGTTATAATATAATGAAAAAAATAGTCTATCAATACATTAAATACATCATCTCTTTAACATGACTAATAAAATCATATGATTTATGAATAACACATAGAAATATTAAATCATATAGGTAACTTGTGGCATCAGAAACATTCTTATGTTGTAGCTTTCACTGCAACATTAGGAGTTACGTTGGAATACCCATCAGAGTATATTACCTAAATCTCTTAGAAAAAACAGTAATGTTTACATCCGTCATTTACCCAATGCATTGGATAGCTATCTCGAGCTAACTTGCCCTAGAATTATCACAAAAACATCTGTATGCGTAAACCATTCCAAAGAACCGTAACATAATCATAACACATGAACAAGCATAAAGGAAAGATAATATTTCCACATTGAAATCACAATATAAAATTTTAATATATTGACATAATCAAACCATTCCAAAAATAATTTTCCATACCAAAATACATAAAAAGAGTATATGGTATTTATTTTCCTTTTAAAAACATTATGTCTTGTTAAGGAATCCAAATATCAAATAATGATGGCAGTGACAGAAAGGTCATTTTCACAATGTACTTTAAAAAATATATTATTTTTGTAATTTAGTAAAATGATTATTTGATAAAATATTCCAATTGAACGAAATTAAAATTCAACGGGGGTTATACACCGTATAAAAGAAATTCGTTTATAAATCAATGTATCTTTCAATGTATGTAGATTTAGATGATGTCCCTTACTATGAACATTTTGTAATTAAAATAATTAAATTATGTAAATTAAGTATAATAACACATAAATATAATATAAATACCTGAAAAGATATAAAAATTTATTTCTCACATAATCAAATAACTACATAATCTATAAATAGAAGGTCAACCCAATGGATGGAAATTGGGTTAAGAAGTTCTCTTACCTCATGTATGACTTGACTCGATCATTCTTTAATCTCATGAATTATAAACTAATGTTTATTTATAATTTAATAAGATCATTTTTCATGATTATTATTCTTTTTAAATAACTTATTACCATGTTATAAACATTACATATTCAATTAAGTTAATAAATGTTGTTTTGTCAATATTTGGTACTTGAGTCAAAAATGAACATATTATAATTACATATTGTCACTATGGTAAAAATTCCATTATCTCTAGAATGATTTTCATGATTCAGATATCATAAAAATAATATATATCCAATATATATATATATATATATATTAGTATATTTATAATAGTACATAACATTTGGAGATAAAAAATGAAATGCATCGTTCATGGAGATGGTAAGTTGTATGTATGCATGAATGCTACATTCCTATATATTTTGTATTTAATGGAATTAAAACATAATGAATCATAGATATATTTTAATTAGAGTATAATATAATATATAATTTTCTTAACTCCAATGTTTATATGTTCTATATATGGCATGAACAAGTCATATCACATTGAGGGGCGGTAGTCCGCACTTCCTCAAATTAAATTATCATATTTACCGATTATAGAAACCATAAAGTTATTCTTTAAATGTAGAAGCCCAAATCTTGATGTACATGGACATTACATTAATTTTTCAGAATACTTAATACATAACAAAAACAAACACCAAAGGACCGTAATAGTTTATTTTCTTTGGAAACTCACAATATAATCTTCTAATCTTTGTGAAAGATCTTCAACATCTTCCATAAAGATATTCCCCTTCTGTTTTGGTACCTAAAACCTTTATCTAAATCCTGGTGAAAGAAAACATAAAAAAGGGTGAGATCAAATGCCCAGTAAGGGTAAACATAGAGAACATAAAACAATCCATAAAAATTTGAATGCAAAAACTTGAACATAAAATCTAAACATCAAAATCGTGAGCAAAGACATGAATCTTGGAAGTACATAAGGCATATATAATAAGGGAACATAAATCCTAATAAAATAGCATGGTAATAAAACATTTAGTTGTAGAAAAACATTAATCACATGATATGATTTCCATAGTAGACAAGGCATTGCTGCCAAGACCATCTTAGTGGACAAAGTCCCTTTCTGAATTGAGTTCACTCCTCGTTCCAGTCATGTATCACTGAACCAGGTTATCTTACCGTTCTATCCATGTCTATCTCATGAGATATAAAATATTTACCCAATGCATTGGAGGGTGATATAGGTACCTCCCTTATCATAATCAAATCATTCTTTCGTGTGCCACAAAAACATAAATCATACATCATAGCATAACCCATGTGATAGAATGGGATTCTTAAACATCATTCCATCATAACATAATCCATATAAAAAATGGATATCATTTCTTCCTAAGAAGAATGAAACTATGTAAATAATGGAGTCATTATACTTGAAACATAAACATATTAAATAATATCAATTTAGATGGAAAATTGTTTTGATAAAAAACTTGAAATTATTTCTTGAGGAAAATATCCTTTTTTCTTCAAAATCATTTTCTTTTCACAAAATGACATTCAATTTTAAAAGAAAATGGCTTTTTTTTTAAAATAATCATGTAATATTGTAGAGTAGGCTTCATGAAAATGAGGCGTTATGAAACCATAAAAATCCATTCAGGCCGTATAAGATAAAAATAACATTTTCCTCGTACTTTTGTCGGAAAATTCAAAAAGTACCTCTTATGGTAAACAAAAGAAAGATTCCTTCCATACGATGTGGTAAAAGTAAAAAAAATGGTAAAAATGACTTTAAACTTACATGGAAGAAAAGTAAACAATTTATGAAAACATTTTGAGAACATATGGTCATGGATAATAAACATAACCTTTGTAAATACTTACGTATAAGTAATCTCAGATAAAAATGAGATTACAAAATTATCCATTTTCTTATGTCTGATATGATTCCTATGTATCTGAAACTCCAATATACTGATTTAAATAATGTCATTGACTTATTACAGAATCACATTAATTGTTATGATATCATATATGGTTCACTTATGACTTTATATTACCCGTTCTTTTGTAAATTCCATTTTAAAGCAGCATTTTGGGTAAAATCGGTTCAGTTATCGTACGTGTTTCGACTTGTTGTTCTTGATATTATTACTTATATACTGATTTACATAATTCTAGAATGTAAATCATGATTTATATATAATATATATTCATAATATACATATATATGTGATAGATCGATAAATGGAATGAAATACAATATTCATGGAGACGGTAGGCTATACGTACGCATAAACATTGTTTTTGTTTCCTTATTGAATTGAATGGAATTAAGTGGTTGACATACATATATATATATATATATATATACATATATATATATATCCAGTATCATTATTATGTCATATATTTCATTATTAGTTATTATATTTACATTATAATCATTCATGAATGGTTACTCATTGAGAATGAATCTCATCGCATCGTGGAGACGGTAGTCCGTACGTACGCATGAGTGATGATATCATTCCCATAATTATTGAATTGAATTGGAGTGGATGATAAAATATATCAGAATCAGTATGATGTTATAATTACTATGTATAGTTATTGTTTACACCATTATACCCATCAAAATAAGGTGGTGTTGGAAAAACAGATTACACCACGGCGTGGAGACGGTATGCCTTACATACGCACGCGAGGTGATTTCGTTTTCCCTAGGATGGATAGAAGGTGAAATGGGGTTGTTTCATATTTATAATTAAATATCGTTATATTATTTATACTTATGTTATTACTTTATAATGAAACAACTAAAGAAGAAGAAGTTGAAGAATAAAGAAGCTTGAATGAATCGGTAGAAGAGACTACCTATTCTTCGACGCACCTCCTTTAAACGTTTTCTTAGGGCCCTAGGGTTGGTCTTTTGAGAAGACCCAAACCCACATGATATAACTATAGAGGTTTAGAAGAGTATTTTTCCGGGTTTGACTGAGCTTCAAGGCTCAAAAGGGTGTGAAGAGAAGTGGGAATGGGTTCCCTTTTTATAAGGGAGGAGAGGGGCACCTTGGGAAATCATAAAATTGTTAATTTATAATAAATATAACCCCACATAAAAACCTCCAAAAATGACTCATATTAGAATATTATATGATATAGGGTTGTAATCACATCAAAAAATACAATTTATACATGTATGTCATTTATTTTAAACATTATCAACTTGATTTATCCTTATTTAATCTATTAAATTTTATTTATGGTAATAAGATTCTAAATTTTAAATTGCTATAAATAATTACTTATGTGATGTAAATTATTCATAATTAGATAATTTATGACATTTTAGACTATATAAATTTCAATTTATAATTTTTAAATATTTTTGTGATTTTTAAAAAATTTAATAATATGTTATTTTTATAAAATAACAATAGTGTCAATTTTGACAGTATTCATTTATTTGAATTTAAATAAAATCCACACATAGGATATATTCAAACTAAAATTTTTAATAGGTTACTAACATGTCATAGTACTCTATAAAATTAGTGGTTTACATTTAATATTTCATATAATATTTTTTTTACTATTTGTAAAACCATTTATTTGATATTTCTCTTAATAAAATAATTACTACAACATTTTTGTATAATTATTAAATATAATTATTTGATTCATAAAAATTAAAAATAAAATACTATGATGAAGATAAATCTTATATATTTCATAATAATATATTTATTCGGATTTATCTTCTAAAACACCGAAATTTTAAAATGTTATATTTATTAAATTATGAAGGTGACAACTTGGACATCATATAAAATAAAATAATATAAGTGTCATAATAACTTTTATAAGACTCCAGTCGGTCATATATTCGGTCATTGGATGCTTATGGTCTATATATACACTACCAATAATTCTTTTTCAGGTTTGTGAGGCCTTTAATATATATTACTATTTCTATAAAAACAATATTATTGATTTTGATTACTAAATAAATAATTTTTGCATCATTAATGTATATGCTAATAAGTTAATTAAATAACTCTTAATAATTACAAGTAAATTACCGTGATAAAGAAAAAAAATATACATTTTTAATGAGTATTTATAACCGAATTTATATTCTGTATAACCTTATATTAAAAATACTTTAATTATTAATGTTTGAGTGAGACATATTTCACATTCCTTTAAATAAAATAAACTAAAGGTATTAATCACCTCCTAGTGGGTTCCAAAGGATTCCATTTCTACCCAAATATGACTTAGGACTAAATATAATCATCCAATTATATTAATACAAGTGTTAGGGTAATTTTCTAATATTATATTTACCCTTAATTACCCAATTTACCTTTTACTATGGTAAATAAAATTTACCATAGTTACTATTCCTAATGCCCAAAAAAAAGTAGTCTATTAATATAATTTGGACCCACTGATTAAAAATATGGAATCTATTTTTCCAAATTCAATACAAGGAATTTGCAGAAATTAAATTAAAATTAATCCCATTATCGAAAGAAAACGGGTTTTTGTTTAAAACATTGCAAAAGACTGAATTGATTTAACCTATGAATTCAATGTAAAATCAATGATAATGACATACATTATATTAAATTGTAAAAATATATTATATTTATACTTTAAAACCATTCAACATTATAATTTAACCATATAAATTATTACGATGAAAAAATATGTTTTTAATTAAAATATAGCGTGTTTTTACTATTCATTAAAATTTGAAAGTTATCAGAAAAATATCAAAACATTATATAATGTAAAGTTTTATATCCTGATTCAAAATAAGAAGTTTATTTTGTAAAATTTAACTTATAAACTTGTCAAAAATTATATTTAAAATGGGTGTGGCATCAAAAGGAGACAAAAATGAATTTTTTGAAAAATATTTATTTTACCCGAAAAAATTATTTTGTTCTCATACCATGTTCTATAAAATGTGTAAGATGAATTATAATCTCATAAAATTAAAAATTTATTTACTAATATTCATAATGTCTAGCTTATAGTAACATTATAACCATATATCATTTTTTAGTGAAACCTGGTATTGCGTACAACACACGCTATCGAGGAAGGTTGTGATTGCGTGTAATTCAAGCCATGTTAGGGTTGCGTGTAGTGCAATACTCCTTTATTGTTGCGTATAAAAAAATCCAACCATATTTCATTTATAAGTTGAATATATATATACACTCAATTTTATGTAGAATAACAACTATCAAACAAACCTGAAATTGTGTGTAACACGATCCAAGATTAGTGTTGCGTATACTGCAATATAATACGGTGTTGCGTATAGAACAAGATAATCTTGGTGTATTGTACAACAAAAGATATGAAAGACATTGAAAAGAATATATCATATAAAATCCAGGGTTGTTACATTCTACCCCCTTAAAATGAATTTCTCCCTCAAAATTCGTTGGGGTTATAAATTGTTTACTATTCATAGAGACCTGCATCGTAAAAAGGAATACTAAAACATTATTTTCAAAACTAAATTATGAAATGTAATAATTACCCAAAGTAACTCATCCCTAGGTTTCCATATAGGAGATCATAGGTCAGAATATGGATATGGAAGAAAAATCTAACCATCAAGTTCTAATGGAGAGTGGTAGAGAACATGGCTATAAAAAATACATCAATCAGAAAGCCATAAATTTGTGATGATCTAAGGTACCATCTGATTCATCAGATATAAGAGCACTGGGACATCATTTTTGGTTTTCAATATCATTTTCCTAAAGTTGAAAATTTTTAATTAGAAGAAATACTTACTTGATTTTGGTACAATCTCACTGTTGTTCATGCCTTGAACAATTTCAACTTCATTTCTTAATGAAATGAAGTGATTTTGTTATTCGTGAAGTGTTAGATGATCATGTGATAGAATGATGGGTCATTCCATCTGTTTCAAACAAAATGTTTGCAAAAGTTATCCAATATGTATAAATCCATCTATGGTGTTGTTAATCGTATATGATTCAAAAAATGAACTTATACTTCATCTATCATACCGCTTAATAAAATAAAACTAGTTTCTACTAACCAGGGACTTCCTGTAGGCCAGTGGAAGGTGATAAAGGCTCGTTGCACTTCAGTTGTGGGTTCGATTCCCACATCTTTGTCCCACGCGATGGGTTTTCGCCCGTCCTACAAGTTGTCCTTTTTCTAATATTGTACTATTATAACATAACAAAATTTCTATCCTTAAACAATACTATCTGATATGTAACTTAATCTATTCCAATATTTAGGTTTATCCAAATTAATTCTATCTAATCTCATATTATAAATATAATGATTACTTGAAATTTCATCTACTGTGCATTTGAATACCATCATTTATCATACGATATATCTTGTCGGTCACATTCCAAACATTTGAATACCTTAATCATGTATTCTCGTGAAACATGAATTGACATAGAACCTTAGTGAAAACATGAGTGTTGTCAAAAGTTAACTCATACCACATACCAAAATCCCAAAAATTCTATATACTCAAACCATGATATCACTTATTCCTTATATCAATCGTGAGATCATGAATACTATCAATCATCTCATTATCTCCTTATCCCTTCATTATGCGCATATCATCTACTTTCTAAAAATATCTAAATAACTATTCATTGTTACCTGTACCACTCAACATATACTTTCAAATACTCTAAGAAAAACAATAGTGTAATAATCCTTAGATGTGTCTTTATTCCATAGTACCATTACCTATACAACTTAAATCTTGATAAACAAAAATCATTCCACTACCTTCTTAAACCATTGACTGAGATTCAACAATTCTTTCATCGCACATATCATTTTTAATCTCTTCATCATCATCAAAATAAATACTACCCATACGACCATGCTGATTCTCTTCATGAGACGTTCTCTTAGGGAATTGGTTTGCATAATGCCCATACATTCAACATTGAAAACAATTAATCATTGTTGATTTCTTAGCAATACCATTATCCTTGTCCATGGTGTTATCTAAACCTTTTCCTTTTCACTTACTGGATTTCTTTCCTTCTTTTCCACACCCAAAGCATCTTCCAGTTCCTTTGAAACAATATCCCTGATGCCTCTTCCCACATGATTTACATAAGGGAAATAGAACTTTCGTTCTTCTATGATCATCATGAAACTCCATATTTCTCTTATTATCTGAGTTGGGAAACTTACCAATGTTGAGATTATTGATCATATTATAAGATTGTTGATTAGGCATAATAATGATATGTGGACTTCCAGATCCAATTTCATTTGGCTTCTCATGAATAATATCATTCCATTGTCCATCATATCCTCCATTATCGTGAATCTTCTTATTTCCAACCATTTTTTAAAACCGAAAAAGAATAGTGTGAGAGGAAAAAATCATTCTAGGAAAACAACATAATAATGGGGAAGTACTTTTAATATATAACATCTTAGGTTTAATTCTAAGATCATTACTGTAATTCTAGGACTATAACCTATACGTATACTTATCCTTAGAGACATCCATATACATACCTTAGAAATATCTCTAGGGATTTCACTATAGATTTTGTATCCTAGATTCCAAAGGTTAACTAAACCTTTCCTCTGATACCAACTGTAATAACCAAAAGCTTGATGTACAAGGACATTACATTACTTTTTCTGAATACTTAATACACAATAAAAACAGACACCAAAGGACTGTAATAGTTTAGTGTCTTTGGAAACTCAGAATATAATCTTCTAATATTGGTGAAAGATCTTCAACATCTCCCATAAATATATTCCCATTTTATTTTCTTACCTAAAACCTTTCTCTAAATCCTAGGGAAAGAAACCATAAAAAAGGGTGAGCTCAAATGCCCCGTAAGGGTAAAAATTGAGAACATAAAACAATCCATAAGCATTTGAATGCAAAAACATGAACATAAAATATAAACATCAAAATCTTGAGCAAAGACATGAATCTTGGAAGTAGGTAAGTCATATATCATAAGGTAACATAAATCATGATAAAATAGCATGGTAATAAAACATGTAATTGTGGAAAACCATTAATAACCTAATATAATTTCCATATTTTCCAAGGCATTGCTACCAAGACCATCTTAGTGGACAAAGTCCCTTTCTAAATTGAGTTCACTCCTCGTTCGAGTCCTGTATCACTGAACCGGATTAACTTACCGTTCCAGCCATGTCTATCTCATGAGATATAAAATCTTTACCCAATTCATTGGTGGGAGATATAGGTCCCACCCATCTCATAATGTAATCATTCTTTCGCGTGCCACAAAATCATAAGTCATACATCATAGCATAACCCATGTAATAGAATGGGATTCTGAAACATCATGTCATCATATCATAATCCATATAAAAAATGGATATCATTTCATCACAAGAAGAATAAAACCATGTAAATAAGGGATTAATTATACCTGAAACATAAACATATTAAATAATGACATTTTAGATGGAAAATAGTTTTGATAAGACACTTGAAATGAATTCTTGAGGAAAATATACTTTCTTCTTCGAAATCATTTTCTTTTCAAAAAATGCAACGAAATTTTAAAAGAAATCAGTTTTTTAAATAATCATGCAATCTTGTAGATGATGTTTCATGAAAATGAGGCATTATGAAACCATAAAAATCCTTTCACACCGTATAAGTTAAAAATAACATTCTCCTCATACTTTTGTTGGAAAAGTCAAAAAAATGCCTCGTATGGTAAACAATAGAAAGATTCCTTCCATACGATGTGGTAAAAGTAAAAAAGAGTACAAATTACTTTAAACATACATGGAATAAAAGTAAAACATTTATGAAAACATTTTTAGAACATATGGTAATGGATTATAAATATAACCCTAGTAAATACTTAGGTATAAGCAATCTCGGATAAAAATGAGATTACAAACTTAACCCTTACCTTATGTCTGATATGCTTTGTACGTATCTGAAACTCTTGTATAATGATTTAGAAAATGTAATTGACTTATTAAAAAATCATATTAATTGTTATGATATCATATATGGCTCACATAGGATATTATATTACCCGTTCTATTGTAAATTCCATGTTAAAGCAGCATTTTGGGTAAAATCATTTCATTTATCGTACGTGTTTCGACTTGTTGTTCTTGATATTATTACTTATATACTGATTTAGATAATTAAATAATGTAAAAAATGGTTTATATATAATATATATTCATCATATACATATATATATATATATGATAGATCAGTAAATGGAATGAAATACACCGTTCATGGAAACGGTTGGCCGTACGTACGCATGAACGCTGTTTTAGTTTCCTTATTCAATTGAATGGAATTAAGTGGATGAAATACATATATATATATATATACATAAATCCAGTACCATTATTATGTCATATATTTCATGATTATTTATTATATATACATTATAATCATTCATGAATGGTTAATAATTGAGAATGAATCTCATCGTGTCGTGGAGACGGTAGTCCGTATGTAGGCACGAGCGATGATATAGTTCCCATAATTATTGAATTTAGTTGGAGTGGATGATAAAATATATCAGAATAATTATTATGTTATAGTAAATATGTATAATAATTCTTTAAACCATTATACCCATCCAAGTAAGGTGGTGTTGGAGAAACAGATCACACCACGGCGTGGAGACGATATTCTGTACGTACGCACGCGCAGTGATTTCATTTTCAATAGGATGGATATAAGATGAGATGGGGTTGTTTCATATTTATAATAACATATCAGTATATTATTGATACTGATGTTATTACTTTATAATGAAAAATCTAAAGAAAAATAATTTGATGAAGAAAGAAACTTGAAAGAATCTGTAGAAGAGATTACCTCTTCTTCGACGAACCTCCTTTAAACTTCTTCTTAGGGCACTAGGGTTGGTCTTTTGAAAATACCAGAACCCATAGGATATTACTATAGAGGTTCATAAGAGGAATTGGTAGGGTTTGGCTGAGCTTCAAGGCTCAAAAGGTTCTGAAGAGAAGTGGGAAATAGTTCCCTTTTTATAAGGGAGGAGAGGGGTACCTTTGGAAATCTGAAAATTATTAATTTATAATAAATATAACCCCACATAAAAACCTCAAAAAATGACTCATATTAGAATATTATATGCGATAGGGTTTTAATCTCATCAACCAATAAAATTTAGACATGTAGGGAATTTATTTTAATCATTTTCAACTTGATTTATCCTTATTTAATCTATTAAATTTTATTTGTGGTAATAAGATTGTACATTTTAAAATGTTATAAATAATTACTTATGTGCTGTAAATTATTCATAATTAGATAATTTATGACATTTTATACTATATAAATTTCAATTTATAATTTTTAAATATTTTTGTGATTTTTAAAGAATTTAATAATATGTTATTTTTATAAAATAAGAACAGTGTCAATTTTAACACTATTCATTTATTTGAATTTAAATAAAATCCACACAGTGGATGTAATCAAAATAAAATATTTAATAGTTTCCTAATATTTCATAGTACTCTAGATAATTATTTGATCATATTAAATAGTTCATATGCTATTTATTTTACTATTCGTAAAACCATTTATTTGATATTTCTCTTAATAAAATAATTACTATAACATTTTTGTATAGTTATTAAATATTCTTTTTTGTATAAAAATTATAAATAAAACTCTAAGATGAAGTTAAATCTTATATATTTTATAATAATACATTTAGTAAGATTTATCTTCTAAAACAATCATATTTTAAAATATTATATTTATTAAATTATGAAGGTGACAACTTTGACATAATATAAAATAAAATAATATTATTGTCATAATCACTTTTATAGGACTACAAACGGTCATATATTCGGTCATTGGATGCTTATGGTGTATATATACACTATCAATAAGTTTTGGTCAGGTTTGTGAGCCCTTTAATATGTATTAATATTTCAATAAAAACAATATTATTGATTTTCTTTTACTAAATAAATAATTTCTGCATCATTAATGTATAAGCTAATAAGGAAATAAAATAACTCCTAAAAATTAAAAATAAATTACTATGATAAAGAAAAACATTTTAGCTTTAAAATGAGTATTTATAACAGAATTTATATTCTATATAACCTTATATTAAAAATACTTTAATTATTAAAGTTTGAATGAGACATATTTCACTTTCTTTTAAATAAAATAAACTAAAGGTATTAATCACCTCCAAGCGGGTTCTAATGGATACCATTTCGACCCAAATATGACATAAGACGAAATATAATCACCCAATTATATTAAGAAAAGTTTTAGGGTAATTTTATAATAATATATTTACCCTTAATTACATGATTTACCTTTTACTATAGTAAATAAAATTTACCGTAGTTACTATTCATAATGCCCAAAAATAAAGAGTATTCTATTAATATAATTTGGAACTACTGATTACAAATATGGAATCCATTTTTCCAAATTCAATTCATAAAAGGTGCATAAATTAAATTAAAATTAATCTCATTGTCTAAAGAAAACGGGTTTTTGTTTAAAACATTGTAAAAGATTGAATTGATTTAACCTATGAATTCAATGTAAGATCAATGATAATGACATAAATTATATTAAATGGTAAAAATATATTCTATTTATACTTTAAAATCATTAAATATTATAATATAACCATATAAATTATTATGATTAAAAAAGTTGTTTTAATTAAAATATATGGTGTTTTTACTATTCATTAAAATATTAAAGTTATCAGAAAAATATCAAAACATTATCCAATGTAAATTTTTATATCCTGATTTAAAATAAGAAGTTTTTTTTGTAAAATTTAACTTATAAACTTTTCAAAAATAATATTTAAAATGGTTGTGCCATCAAAAGGCCCCAAAACTGAATTTTTTTAAAAATACTTATTTTACCCGAAAAAAATTATTTTATTCTCATACCATGTTCTATAAAATGTGTAAGATGATTTATAATCTTATAAAATTCAAAATATATTTACTACAATTCATAAAGGATAGTTTATAATAATATTATAACCATATATTGTTTTTTAGTGAAACCCGGTATTGCGTACAACACTCGCTATCGAGGATGGTTGTGATTGCGTGTAATACAAACCATATATGGGTTGTGTATGGTGAAAGACTCCATTGTTCTTTCATATAACAAAATCGAACCATATTTCATTAATAAATTGAATATATATATATATATATACACTCAATGTTGTTTAAAATAACTAATATGAATCAAACTTGAAATTATGTGTAACACGATCCAAAATTAGTGTTGTGTATACTGCAAGCCAATACGGTGTTGCATATAGCGCAAGATAATCTTGGTGTATCATACAACAGAATATATGAAAGACATTAAAAAGAATATATATTATCAAATCATGGGTTGTTTCAATAAATGAAAAAGAAATGAGCATATTGACAATATAAATATAATATTTATCATATATAAATATAGTTCCATCATGATGGTCACCATGAGAGGTGGTTTTATATAATTTAACAATCATCATTTCACGAGGCAGCAGTTCGTCATCCATAGAAACAGAATTTTCATATCCATTAGATGGAGGTGTGTGGATTTTTTGTTTGAATACTTCTCATAAAAACATCCTAGTATATTGAAGTTACTGGTTTTGTTATAAATTAACATAATATGAATTGTATGTGGGGTTGTAGAATGATTATAAAAGATAAGAACTTGAGAAAAGACATGACCTTTAAATCGGGTAACTCCGTTTTGTTTGATGCAAAAGGCTTTTTCGAATTTCCTTCTTCCAAGGGGAAGGATTCTTGGTGGAAGAGAGGGACTTTGAGAGATTATTAGAGTAGATTTTGGATTATCCATAGGGATTGAGAGGTGTGAATAATGGGTTATAGGTGCTGCCCTTTTATAAGAGGGACGATGAACTCTTTAGTAATGTTTGAATGTATTATTTTAGTATAAAAAGAATTTCGATTTTAAAAGGTAAAAAAATTATTAAATTCATATATATGATGAATATATATTGAAAAAATATAATCCAATAATAATTATACTGAATTTTCATATTTTTTAATCCTTATATTTTTTTATTTAACCCTTTGTTATCTTATTTAACTTTTTCCATGTCTTCTTGAATATAGTCATACTATATGGTCAATATATTTCATAAAAACACATTTTTTCTTATTGAAAAGTTATAATCATTCATAAAATATGTTTATAGGATAAAAATTTTCAAAATAAATTTATTTTAATATTTATAATCTCATTTATTTAAAACATTCGTTATTGAGGTTATCAGTACATCTTCATTTTGTCATAAATTAATTTATTCATTTGATTCTGAAAATTATAAATAAAATATCATGATGTGGGAAATATCTTTATATATTTAGTGACTATTTATAGTCAATATTATCACTTCTATAACCACATATAAACATTATTATACTAAATGGTATTTGTTTATGTAACATTTTCCTTAACATTAAATTATTTTTTTTTAAATGTCATCTTCCTTTACAAGTGGGTTCATGTTATCCCAAGATCGATCCATGTATGAACATGGTCATAAATGTATCATCTAATAGGGTTATGACACGTATTTGGGTAATTTAATATTATTATAATATTATTTTTCCCATTACTTACCAAATTCACCCTTTAACCATGGTTAAAAAATATTTACTTAATTTACTATTGATAGTTTCCAAAAAAAATTACATATTTAAAAATTTTGGAACGCCTTATTCCAAATATGAAATCCATTTTTCCAAATTTAAAACAAAAAAGGTGCATAGAATAATAGAAATTTAATTCCCGCTGTCAAAACTAAAAAACGTGTTCTTAAGAAATAATAACTATCAAAAGATTGAAACTTGTTAATGTCAAATTTCAATGTGAAATTTTTTATAATGGCCAGAATTGGATTAAATTTTAATAATATAATCCAATTACATTTTAAAACCAATTAAAATAATAATCTAACTATATAAATAAATTAGAATAAAAGACAGTTTTGACTTAAAATGCAGTATTTTTCACTATTAATTAATAAAAGGACATTTGTCATAAAAATGCCAAAAAGTTACCCAATATAAATTTTGATATACCTATTATAAATAATAAATTTATTTTGTCAAATGGAACATATAAAATTTACAAAAACATTATTTATAAATTGTTATCCATCAAAAGGTTGTAAAACTACATTTTTAGGAAAATTGTTCTTTTATCCGAAAAAAATGAATTGAATCTTATATCATATCTAGAAGACATATAAGATTAATTTAAAACATTACATTTAATATATATCATATATTTAAAAAATAATAAAGATTGTTATTAAAACACAATTATTCATTTTTAAATTGATTTGCATAAAAACACATCCATTATATTCAATTGGATTTTATTTCCATTTCTAATAAATTTAGTAATCAATGAATCATAATTTATTCTTGTGAAAACCATATTTTAATGTTCTGTTGATACTATTTATTCCCTCCATTCCAACATCTAGGCATTAACTATCATTAAAAATAATATTATTATTATATTATTTTTTGGTATATCTCAAAGTTGTGTGAAAATGTAAGATTTCAAAGAAATTAATTGTTTTTTGTTGAGTACACAATCGGAAACAACAACCCTTTGAATGTAAAATTAATATTAAATTTTTAAATATTAATAAATATGAAAATTAAATATTATTTATTTACCTGGGATGTTACAATGCATAGGTGGCATATGGTTTTTTAAATATGCAGGCTGCCTAAGTAACAAAGTGACTTGTACCCCTCTTGGATAGATACCAGAACCCAGTTTAGAATACTATCGCCCCAAACCATGTGCCCCATTAAATGTGGAATTTTTATACTTCTAACACTAAGTATTTATGTGTTTTGCCTGATTTTATCTTTCACTCTTCAACCAAGAGCCCTAGTGAAGAACCTAAGCATCCAAATAATTCCAAAGACCAATATCATTCATTTACAATATATTTGGTGTACTATTGGGTGAAACTTGAAACTCAATGTAAGTGCAGTTCTTCGATTTTCTTAGTTTTATTGATTTGGTATTTTGGTTTTGTTATTATTCTTCTAAATCCTTAAACCCTTTTTACATTGGATCTTAGGTTGAGGATTCAAATGCTGCTTGAATCTGTATATATGTTTGAGGTAAAGTGAGTGTTCATATACAGATTTGAGGTCGGTGGACTACAGTTTATATCCTATAGTCGTAATTATAGCATTATTTGTATGTGGTTTTTCTTTGGGCATATTATTTTTGTGCATTTGATAATTTCTTAATATTTGGAAAATCTGTAGTCTAAGAAATGGATTGAACAACTAATTGTTCCCTTGGGTTGCATTGAGATTGGTTACTCCTGTTATAGGGCCACCCATGTGGTGTATCATTTCCTAAATATAGAAAATGATAATTTTAATAATAGAACAGATTTTTATTGATGTATATGCCTTATTAAATGTGATGAAATATAGGTTGAGTTATGAAATCAAATAAGAAAAGTTGTTTCTAATTGTTCACATCGAATAAGGGGTTGTTTGTAACATTGTGAATGGGATAAAGGTCTAATAGTTAAGGGGTTAGATTAATTATGGGTTGTAATATTATAATGTATGTGAGTTAAGTAATACAAATGGTAATTTGTATATTGAGTAAGGATGAATTTTGTTTTATGTGTTTAATGAAGTTTGAATTATGGATAATATTTGTATTTCATGATTATATATTATTGAAATGGTTTATGTAATCAATATTTATTAAATCATGTTCATATGGCTTGGTTGAGTAATAGATATTAGATTAAGGATCGACCCATAGGATGAGTTGGACTAATACTCGACTATCCACCGCTAAAATTCATCTGATATGGAGTCATACTAAGGTTACATCCCCCTAATAGTTTCAATGGATGAGAATACCTATACTGAGTGTCCAAGGTAAGTGTCTTGTTATTGATGGTGAAATGGTTAGCCTAGCGAGATAGGGAACCTAAATTGTTCTATTATGAAAATTATTTGATTAGAATATTCCAAATTAGTAGAAATGAATTTCACAACACATGGATGAAATAAAAACAATGTGAGTAATGTTAATTAATTTTACACAATTTAACATATGATTCTATTAGTATATGAATGCACTATTTTTTGGGACATTATTTTTTGTAGACACTATTGGTGGTGGCAAACTGATTTGTACTCACACCATGCTCGAGCCTCTACTAGGTACCCAATAAGATTTCCTGGTTTTAGGTTAGGATAAGGGAAAATTCCCAAGGCTGAGTTGATTCATTGGGATTGGGATGTGTATGGATGATGATCCAGACATGGAGTCAGGGAAAATTTTTATGATTTAGTATTTCGTCTTTATTTTGGTTCTCCATTCCCTTTTAGAAATGTTAGAACAACATGGAATATTTATTGTTCAGTATCAAATGTTCCCTATTATATAAATTGTCAGTGAAGTATGATTCTATTTATTGTTTATTGTTTCACTATTTAATGTATAATAAGTTTTTTATTACAATATTAAATAGGGTGTAGTATCCCCATGTAATCCATTACCCCATTGATGTTAGTCAAAAATATCTTTCATATAGTGAGGTGCACTTGAGGTCTTATGGAGACTCGGCTCGAGAAACCCGTTTATAGGATTTGGGGTTAGGGATAATATATTGTGTTATCATAGGGGTTTTTATGTTACCTTACTAATTGGGAATGGAAAATGGTATATTAGGAAGTGTGAGGTTTTTAGTAATTATCTAATGTGTGGGATTCTCTAAACTGGGTATGCTAGAAACCCATGTTCCTAGGGTGGGATTGTTGTTCATGGAGTGTGTTTCTATATTGGAATGATATTTTACAATTTGGTGATGAACATTTTGTGTGATACGATGGTTTTATGATATTTTTTTCACGGTCAGAATTGAACGAGTTTGAAAATTCATGAATCATTTTAGAAACTCAGACATATTGGTGGAATGCATCATGTTAGGAACAAATGGGGAAGATTTTTGAGATATGAGTGGTGGAAATGAATTTCTTTATCTATAAAAGTTGAATGAAATGGTTCTTTATGATGAGTTATAAATATGATTAAATTTGGTTGTAGTAATTTATAGAAAATGTTAATGGTCCAATGTGGGAAATATTTGTGTTTTGATGAAAAAATGATCTCAAAAAAGAGTCAAATGAATGACATGTGATAATGATAGTTTGTTTACCCCATGTTGACCATGAATTTTGGTAGGTATGGATATGGGAAGTGAAATATTGGTGGGGATATCTTATGGGATATTGAATGTGAATAAATTTAGTATGGATAGTGGAGAGCGTTATTTTGTAAAACCGTGAATGTTTTATGTTATATGTTATATGGTGTGTGATTTTCATTGTAAGGAAGTTTCACAAAGATGGTTCCTAAAAACTGGGGGAGCGGATTTCACTAATAATGGTCCTCGATATTTAGATAATTAAAACATAGTGATCAATGGTTACATGGGACCTGAGAAGTATGGTGATAACATCTCTCTCTTTGTTCAGATGACGTAATGGGACACAGGGTAGACTATTCCATGTATGTTTGAGATGAATACAATGTTTCCACTATAAAAACCTAAAGAGAATTGTGGGAGAGGGAGGACATGATGTAGCTTTGTTTGGCATTGAGTTAATTTAGAAAATTCTTGATAACTTAAAGAAATTATATGAAGATAATGAAGTTGGAATCTTACATGATGTATGTTCCAGAAAATTACTGGTGAGATGTTCAAGTTCATACCAATAAGGCGGATGGTACGATCTTGAATTATTTCTTGGAAATGATTTGGGAACATTTATATCAGTAGGCCTTGTTGTATTATATGGATTTGTAGTTTATGATTTTGACCCAGGGTTCTATGTTAGTGATGGTTTATTCTACTCACATCAATAACATGCAACGCTTCATACCGTCATTTTAAAGAGATTTGAATATATAGGGAGATAGTTATACTATGGAATTATACAAGACATTATGTCCCAGTTGAATATCTTCAGTTAACATAGATTTTCTTAGTGGTGGATTGGGCCCATATTTCACAAGGGAATCTCATGGAGAATTCTTATAGTGGACATGGATCTCTAGTTGTGTAATCTAGTTATTTGTATTATGATGGAAGTAAGATCCTCTTCAATAGTATACACCATGGTTATGGTGGAATGGTTAGTCAAAGAAAGGAACCATCCTATAATGATAGTGACCAAGTATTTTTTTATCTATATGGTAGGTAGGGACACATGTGAAGATCTGTTCCCTTACTAATAGTTCATTTCAAAGAAATTTGTGGGTTATGTCATGTGGAATGGTTCTGTAGGAACCCTTGAAATATTGGAATTGATGAAGGATAGAGGCCAATGCAGTGTGCATCATGGGGATTAGTTATCCCACATCAGGAAGAATGTTGGACTTCAATCACCAATACTGGTTTGGGTAACAAGCATCGAAATCTAGGGAGATATTGTCCATATCATTATGGTATGGAAATTACTAGAACTTAATCCAGAGCTCATGATAATGGAATGTTCCTATTTTTTGTAATTCATCCTACACATGGAGGTGGTTAAGTGGGGCCATTGATATTGCAAGGTTTAATTCTTTTTGTATCAAAGATTTCTAGTTATGTTATTTATGCAGGTTCCAGAAAATCTATTGTGTTATCAAAATATAAATTTTTTTATTTCCTAGAAGGGAAAAATATGTTCAGAGACTTATTTATTGATACTGAGTTAGGGTTGAAAGTATAATATATCATAAAATGTAAGGTGTGTTCTCTTGAGGGAGGTGGGTTCCATTTTCTATGGGACTTGTTAGTGCTTAAAATTTCGTTATTTGATCTGATTTTGAGAATTTATTATATATTGTTATACCTAGCCCATATTTGCTATTACCTCTAAATGGTTAATTTCACATCATGTGTGGGAGATACTTATATCCATCAGGGTGAATAGGATGTCCGGGCTCTCCATTTAGGTCCAGTTTTTTATCAGTTGGGTGAGGTCACAACCCAAGTGTCTGGTCTTCTGTTTGATGATTGATAAGTAGAAAATATTTTCCTTCTTCTAATGGTGGATCAGTTTCATGATGTGTTTCTAGAAGACATCATGGTGTTTCTACCCTAGATGGATATTGGGTTCAAAATAGAGTTCATGTTAGGAGTAGAACCAGTTTCTATTCCACCATGTACAATGGCATCATTAAAAATCCTAGATCATAAGACATTGTTATAGGAGTTGGAGAGTAAAGGGTTTATTTTGACTTTTATATAACATTATGTATCTCAAATTTTGTTTTCCAATAAGGCTAACAGATTTTTGTGCTCATGTATCAATTATAAAATCAAAATTAGATGATGGTTATGTATTGATACTCTTTTCCTAAAATTGAATATATATTTAAATAGTTAAGAGGAACTCCAGTGTTCTCTATGATTGATCTACCATTAGGGTATCATTAGATAAGTGTGATACCGTATAATACATGATGATCTACTTTAAATAGAATATATGGGATATATAATTTTTCTGCAATGTCATTCGAGTTAAACAATGCACTAATAGTGTTTATAGAACTAATTAACATAATATTTCACCCATACCAAGATTATTTTATAGATTCATTTTATGATGTAATCATGGTGTACTCAAAGTATTTTGATGATTATTCCAAACATATTTATATCATAATGAGTATTCTATGTGATAATACACTATATATCAAGATATATAAGTGCCAATTTTGGATCGATAGGGTGACATTCATAGGGTACATCATCTCTAATAAGAGTATGTCGGTGGACCCAAAAAATGTGTTTGTGGTGGTAGCTTGGTGGAATCCAAATAATGTTTTGAATATTTGATGGTTTCCATGATTTTTGAGTTTTTACTAAAGGATCATCCAATATGATCCCAATATTATATCACCATTCAATTCCATGACCATCAATGTAATAAAGGTCAAATGGTCTTGTTTATGTGACAATTATTTCCAAGTGTTAATGAATTTGTTAACAGGCACACCGATTCTGATCCCACTTAATCCATATAAGGAGTATAAATTGTTTTTTGATTAATCAAGTACTAGTATTGGGGTAGTATTTATGTATGATGATTAGGTTGTAAAGTATGGGTTACTATATTTGAGGACTCATAAAATATATTACCGAACTCGTGGTCTTGATTTTTCTATGTTGATTTATGATTTAATCTATTGGTGGTAGTGGGCGAATGGTTTACTATATATACAAATCATAGAGCCCTAAAGTATGTCTTATCCGAGCATGATCTGAATATTTAGTAATAGAGGTAGGTTTTGTATGTGAAGAATATTGATTCCAAGTGTTTTATATGCAGATAAATCATAATTGATTTTCCAATTTCTTGATTCGGTGAACTGAAAATTAGGTGTTCTAGGAATGAACCTCTGAGTGGAGGATGATGGAATTTTCTACTGAGATGTATCCATTTGTGCATGATGGGAAAGGGAAGAAACCATTGCATCCATATAAGTTGATTCCATGATTTTTTTCACTTAATGTAGACTCAGTATGAGGATCTTTAGTATTTTTCATTTAGGGAATTCCTTTAAGGTGGGTATCCACCTTTTTGTTTAATAGTTTATAAAAATGAGTTCATGTTTGTTGGTGGCCATGTTTTTTCAACTATCTGTATGAAAGAATATTTAATGCACTATTTTCATGAATTGGTGTGTTACGTATATCCTGGCTTGACCAAAACTTTTCAGGATCATTATAGTCAATATTGGAGGCCAGTGAAGAAGAAATAGGTTAAAGGTTTTGTGTGGTGATGTAAAGACCCGGAAATTTCAAGGAAAATTTTCTCTTAATTTTCTTTGTAATTTTACAAGAACGCAGTTTCTAACGACGCCTGATTCCGAGGCCCGGTGTGCCCGGAATTAATTTCCGAAGTTTGGCTCGGGTACGTACAGTGAACGAGCGAGCGGGAATTTCTATCTTTTGAACAGGTGCTCGAAATTGAAATCTGATTGCACCGATGAACTCGCAACGCCGGTAATCGCTTAAGAGAACCTTTACCGTAGTTGCGTTTGTGCAGGAGGAGAAGTTAATTTTTGGGGTTTAATTAAAAAAGTGAATAAAATTGTTAAATCAAATTTTAACAATGTTAAGTGGCTAACTTCTCCCATGGGAAGTTGGTGGTGGGCCCACATCCATCCAACTTCCCATGTGTGGATATTTGAAAGGGTGGGGCCCACACGAACCCCCCCCCCCCCCCCCACATTTTCAAATTCCTTAAACTCCCTAACCCTCTTAACCCCTCACTTTCCAACTCCCCATTAACTCACATTCTTTAATATTTGACAACTTGATTAATTAATGAGGTGAGTTAAGTATGGTTTATTTGAATTTCAATCTTTTGAAATTCTTTCCAACACATTGCAATTAATTAATTAAACCAACTTTATTAATTATTTTGAGTGTTTGAATTCTTTTGAATTCATTTTGCCAACATTAAAAAGAGAGATTATATTCTTCTTTTTGGGTTGGCATAAACCTTGTGGGGAGAACTAAGGAGAGGAGAAGAACTCTTGGAAGATCACCAACCTCTCGAGGAAGAACGTTCCACGTTTCCGAAGAACGTGAAGCAACACCTCCAACCATCTTCAACCGGAGTAAGGATGGGAAGCACCACCGCCTACAAAGTATACAGAGGGTGACGTCTCGGCTCGACTTCACCAAGCTCTTCTCCCACCAACCTAGACGGAACGACGCCCGACCTCCGCGACGCTTGTCTTCTGCGGGTCGTTGAAGAACTCCGTTCTTGATGCCGAGGTAGGGGAATTTATTTTTGGAATTCTCTTATCTTTTGAGAAAAAACGACGAGCACGGACCAACCAATACTGGGTTGATCCGCGGATCGTCCGATCAAGCGGTTGATGATTGAGGGTTTTTATTTATTTAATTGTTCGTGAATACAAACTTGGTGATGATCGTGGATTAAAACCCTTTTTGTTATCGAATAACGCGAGGGGGTCGAACCGCACAAACACGGCCAACCCTCCTCCTTTGTTTTTCGTGATGGTTTCTTGAGGATAATACGAGAAAACATGGTGTCGTCGCACCACGCGATTTATTGCGGAAGATACGCGTGGTGCCGTCACGCCGCGCCGTGGAAAGAAATCCAAGAACGTGACGCCGTCGCGTCGCGTCGAAGAAAGTCAAAGGCACCGTGGCCGGAGCGGGGCCGCGGTGGAGGAATGCGATGTCATCACATCGCGCCGAACGGCATAGGATGCGGCCGGTTCCGGGCCGGGCGGAGCAAGATGACTGGCGGCCGGCACCGGGCCGCCAGTGTCGGCGAAGGACGGACCGGCCGTCGTCGGTCCTTGCTGGCGCAACCGGCCGGCCAGTGCGTGCCAGCCGGGCAGTGGAGACCGGGGGAATTAATTTCCCCCGGCCGGGTCTCAAAAGCGGCCCCAATTATGGGGTCGCGGTTCTCAAAGGGGGGGGGGGGGGGCTTTTCCCCCCGTGCGAGGCACCCGAATGGCGCCCAGGCCGCGCCGCTGTGCCGTTCTGCGCCGCCGTGCCGCTCCGCGCCGCTGTGCCGGTCCGCGCCGCCGCACCGCTCCGCGCCGCCGGCTGGGCCGGGATTTTCCGAGCCGGCCCGGGTCGTCGGGCCGGGTCGCCGCCCGGGCCGGGTCGACCCGGTTCGGCCAACCCATGGGGGGGGGGGGGGTCGGGCCGGGTCAGCCCGGGCTCAGACCCCCAGTTTCGGACCACTTTTGGTCAAATGCCCGTATCTTGGGCTGCGAGCCTCCAAACGACTCGTCGTCAGCGACAACACGATCCTTGGATCAGGACGGTCGTTTCGGTATACTATACTCAATGTGCACCTTCCTTTTCGGGAGCCTACGTGGTTAAAACTCCATTGTTAAGCATGCTTGGCCAAGAGTAGTGATAAGGATGGATGACCTTCTGGAAAGTTTCCCAGGGTGGGTGTGAGATGGAAAGGCCAATAACTAACAGACCGGGCGTTCGATTTACGCGTCGTCTGTTTCGTTGAATTCCTCTTGATGAGATGGATATTTTGGCACACTCCGCCCGAGGTTTGGACGCAGGTGGAGTACGGTCGGGTTGGTTTTGCCTTAAAAACCAACTGGGCCCCTGGAACAAAAAGGCCAATAACTCTCAGACCGGGCGTCCGATTGACGCGCCGTCTGTTGCGTTGAGTTCCTGTTGACGATACGGAACTTTTGGCATTCTCTGCCTGAGATTTGGATGCAGATGGATAGTGGCCGGGTTGGATCGCACAGAAATCCAACCGGGCCCCTGAACGGAAAAGCTGATACCTTTCTGACAGAACGTCCGTTTGACGAACCGTCAGCGGCGTTGGTGATCTCATTGAGAAACGGTACCCATGAGTATACCCTATGAGAGTTCGAGGTACAGTTGAGATACGGCCGGGTTTGGTTCACTCACGAAACCAACCGGGCCCCTGGAACGAAAAGGCTAATAACTCACAGACCTGGCGTCCGATTGACGCGTCGTCTGTTGTGTTGAGACCCCTATGACGAGGCGGTCCTTTGAGATACTTCTTCCGGGGACTTTTAGATACTTGTAGTATCGACCTGTAGCTCGTGGAGCGGACCCTCCAAGTGACGAGCGTGCGGAGTACGGGGACCGTGTAACTGGCTGAGACCTGACGACTGCTTGATCGACTCGACTTGGAGTGAGTCGACTAGACCAGTGGATGGAGCACTAATTTCTGAGGTGCAGACCCATGGCGGATGGAGCACTACCTGTGTGACAGTGCAGACCCGCGGTACTCGTTCGGAGAGTACCTTAGCAGGCTACTAGGGGCTGTGCACTACTGTGTTTGGGTGACATACCTTGGCGGGAAGCACTACTGTGTCTGGGTGGCTGACCCGTGGTACTCGACAGGAGGACTACTTCAACAGTCTTAGGTTAGAGAGAAGTACCTCAGAGTCGTGATAGGACCATTGTACACTCCAGAGACGGAGCTCTTCAGTAGTTACTGTTTCGATAATGAAAATCCTGGTTTGAGCTGAGACTTTTGACCTTGTGTTTACCTCATGATTGAGATGGGTCACTTGATAACTAAGGTATATGTATGGCCATATACTTGGGTAGTGGTTATCCGTTGATTTCAAAATCCTTGTGTTTCCTCATGATTGAGATGGGTTACTTGATAACGTAGGTATATGTATGGGCATATACCTAAGTAGAGGTTATCTGTTGAGATTTTCTTTGTTGTTATCCTTGTTGGTTTAGTGATACCTTGAGGGTCTTGGGGTCCCTACTGAGTATCATTATAATCACCCCTACACGGGCTATGCCCGCACCTCGTTGTGTTGGTTGCAGACGACGGGTAGTGCTGACGGAGGCCGAGTGTTCGAGGACTGGACGGTTCCCGGAGGTGGACTACACGACGAGTTAGTACCCGGAGGTGGACTTCACGACGTGATGACTCACTGAGGAGGTTGATGGACGAGAGCGTGGAGGAGGCTATCTATACCTACCCTTCAGGTAGGATCCATGGTGGACGACCAGGAGCTGCGCTATCTGTACCTACCCTTCAGGTAGGGTCCGTGGAGGACGACTCAGGAGCTGCTTCCTTCTTCCAGCCGTTTGTCTTTTTGCTGTTGTACTTTGTTTGGTTATAGTCGTACTTTCTTTTGGGTTTTTATTCTGGCCCATTTACTTTTCAGCTTTTCTTTTGTACTTAGTGTTTTTCTTCCGCTTGTACTCTGTGGTTCTTGTTTTCTTTTATAAAGGCAATGCCTTCCCAGTTATTAGGATTTTTTGCCTTTGGTGGTAGTCACCAGCCCCTGGCCTATGGAAGGCGGGCTTGGGGTAGTCACAGCACGGGCCCCGAGGACGGGTCGTGACAAATTGGTATTAGAGGAGTTCAGTTCTACCGCAGAACTTATAACTCTGATGTTTCTTTCTGTGAAGCAATAGTGTTGAGAGTACCGAATTTGGTTTTCAGTTCAGGGAGTCCAGTGTTGGTGCGGGCAGCCGACGTATCCATACACTAGGACCCTGACAACTGATTTCCGACTTTGTGCACGAAACACTGATTGCGTGTGTGTTTTCGAAGGTTTTCCCTTAAAACAACTCAAACCAGGTCAGCTCACCAGGTATAAACGTTTGACTGTGTCACGATGTTTCTTTCAGGATGCCTTTTCACGGACGACCAGCTAGAGCCCAGAGGGATGTGCGTGCTGACATCCTGTCGAGCGAAGAGGCATCGGTACAGGGCCCTCTTGCAGTTGAGGCACCATCAGAGGCACCTGAGATACTATTATACGTTGGGCCACCGATGCCACCAGCACCAGCAGTAGGCGATGCACGACGCTTGAGCGCGCTGCACGAGTTCCAGCGCCAGAGGCCACCCAGGTTCTGGGGAGAGACGGACCCGCAGACGGCTGAGGTTTGGCTGGGGGCTATGATGAAAGTCTTCCGGCTAGTGGGGACGCTGGTATACTTCATGGTGATCTTTGCTACCAGCCTCCTTCAGGTAGTAGCAGGCAGGTGGTGGAGCCACTTGTTTCAGTTTTGCGACGGGATGAACTTCGCATGGGAAGAATTCGAGACCTTCTCCAGGGTGGAGTTTGTGCCAGTAGCACTACACCTCGAGCGTGTACAGGAGCTTCTGCCTTTGCCGCGTGTTTTTCGATCAGTATCCGAGTCATCTGTGGGCAGTAGACAGATGATGAAGAGGTCCAGGAGGACCAGACTAGTAGTTGGATGATCTCGGGTTTTAGGACCGGTGGTGCGGGGCACCCGGGGTTGGAACAGAGCTAGGCATGCCAGAAGCAGGTTGTGTTACTCATGCGGTGGAAAGGTTCACCTGGCTTGTGACTGTCCGACTCCTCGTACAGTTGATCCGCAGGTGTTGGAGGAGCCACCGAGCCAGAAGCAATGACGAGTGCTTGAGAAACAGCCCAGCAGTGGACAAGGCAGTAGAGCTCCGAGAGCAGGTGGGCAGGAGAGGAACTAGTGGATAAGTCCTTTGTACTTCTAGTTCCATGTTACTTTTGTATTCGTGTCTTTGTACTTTGAGCTGCAATAATAAAAAGACACTTATCTTTGTTTGCTTTCCTGTCCTTTTGTTTGGTTGATACTGAGTGGTCCCGGTTAAACTGTTGACTTGACCATCACTTTCGAGATTTCTACTGGAGGGGACCCAGTGACCTCACACTGATGCCGACAGTGTGACTCGACCCTTGGAGGCGAGAGTGATAGTTTGATCTCTTAGTAGTTACGTCGAGGCCTTACGACGTCATCCATGTCATGAATGCATCATTCATGTTAGGATTGACTGTATTAGGCAACGAATGTGGTTCATCCAGGAGATGAGACCAGATTTCTCTTATCGGAAAAGAAGAAATCATTGCAGCTATTGTGAGACTAAAGGAGGTCCAGGACATCCAAGAGAGGATGAAGACTGCACAGCGCAGTAAGAAACAGGAAACCGGTGCCAGTCTTAGAGACTCGGGCGTGTTAAAGAAGAGGAAGCTTAAAGGAGCGATGAGTCTACGAAGCAGTAGACGTGGAGGCAGAGCTAGGAGAGCAGCATGCGGTGGTGTACATCCTAACATTGTACAACCACCCGCCTTAGTTATTCCTGCCAGGCTCAGGGAGCTGGAGGGCGGAGGAAGAGTGCGGCTGCATACGGTCAAGGAGTGTGACCCAATGGCTCTAGAAATGATTCAAGGGACAGTCTGTGTCCGCTATTAGCTGTTGTAGTAACAGATGTCGATATTAATCCTTTCTTTCTTTCACAAATCTTGTTCCAGGCCTAGAGTTTTCGGTAATCCGTGGACTTGACCCTCACGTCTGGAGATACCTTGGGAGGAGACTCGATAATCACACTTACGCCGATGGTGTGGTCTGACCCTCGAGGCAAGAGTTTCGGTTGGAATGTCTTGGTGACAGCGTCGAGGCCTTACGATGTTAGTTTGAGTATGGAATGGGCAATAACTATTCATACTCAAATTGACGGTTTTAGGCAAACGTCGGGATGGGTTTTCCTTGGTCGGAAGAAAAAGAAACCCCAGGTAGCGCAGGGTAACTCTTGCACAGGAGGGTGCGACCGATCACTCTTCAGTCAGTCAACCTTACCCTCGTGGCAGCAGCCTTTCGAGTTCCAGTTCTAACAGAAAATGGAGACCTCTAGAGTTCGAGGATGACGATCACGTCCTTATACGGGTCTCACCTCGACGAGGTTTACGGAGATGTGGCCAAGGCGCCATGTTATCTCCAGGGTTCAGTGGACCTTCTTAGGTCCCCAGCTGGGTAGGCGGGGTGGTTTACCGCTTGACCCATTCACCGCAGTTGCACCAGGTGCACGACGACATCCACGTATCTCAACTGAGGAGATACGTGCTCGACCCTTCGCATATCATCGACCATGAGGAGATGGATGACGGCGATGGAGTGTCTTTCACGGAGGTTCCAGTGGGGATTGAGGATTGACAGGAGCAGATCCTATGAGGACGATCGATTCGTCGGGTGCACTTTCTTTGGCAGTACGGAACCTCCAGGTAAGCACATGGGAGCGGAAGGCTCAGATGCGTGCTCTGTACCGCTTTTGTGACCCTAGTTTGTGTTGAAGCTTTACGAGGACGTAAAGCCCTGAGGTGGGAGTAATGTAAAGACCCGGATATTTCAAGGAAAATTTTTTCTTAATTTTCTTTAGAATTTTACAAGAACGCAGTTTCTGACAGAGCCTGATTCCGAGGCCCAGTGTGCCCGGAATTAATTTCCGAAGTTTGGCTCGGGTACGTTCAGTGAACGAGCGAGCAAGAATTTCTATCTTTTGAACCGGTGCTCGGAATTGAAATTTGATTGCACCGATGAACTCGCAACGCCAGTAATCGCTTAAGAGAACCTTTACCATAGTTGCGTTTGTGCGGGAGGAGAAGTTAATTATTGGGGTTGAATTAAAAAAGTGAATAAAATTGTTAAATCAAATTTTAACAATGTTAAGTGGTTAACTTCTCCCATGGGAAGTTGGTGGTGGGCCCACGTCCATCCAACGTCCCATGTGTGGATATTTGAAAGGGTGGGGCCCACACGAACCCCCCACCCCCACCTTTTCAAATTCCTTAAACTCCCTAACCCTCTTAACCCCTCACATTCCAACTCCCAATTAACTCACATTCTTTAATATTTGACAAATTGATTAATTAATGAGGTGAGTTAAGTATGGTTTATTTGAATTTCAATCTTTTGAAATTCTTGGCATCACTTTGCAATTAATTAATTAAACAAACTTAATTAATTATTTTGAGTGTTTGAATTCTTTTGAATTCATTTTTCCAACATTAAAAAGAGAGATTATATTCTTCTTTTTGGGTTGGCATAAACCTTGTGGGGAGAAACAAGGAGAGGAGAAGAACTCTTGGAAGATCACCAACCTCTCGAGGAAGAACGTTCCACGTTTCCGAAGAACGTGAAGCAACACCTCCGACCATCTTCAACCGGAGTAAGGAAGGGAAGCACCGCCGCCTACAAAGTATACAGAGGGTGACGTCTCGGCTCGACTTCCCCGAGCTCTTCTCCCACCAACCTAGACGGAACGACGCCCGACCTCCGCGACGCTTGTCTTCCACGGGTCGTTGAAGAACTCCGTTCTTGAAGCTGAGGTAGGGGAATTTATTTTGGAATTCTCTTATCTTTTGAGAAAAAGACAACGAGCGCGGACCAACCAATAACGGGTTGATCCGCGGATCGTCCGATCAAGCGGTTGATGATTGAGGGTTTATATTTATTTAATTG
The DNA here is from genome assembly GCA_963277665.1 of Viscum album. Classification (NCBI taxonomy): domain Eukaryota; kingdom Viridiplantae; phylum Streptophyta; class Magnoliopsida; order Santalales; family Viscaceae; genus Viscum; species Viscum album. Next base: position 825,725,400 of record OY728131.1, read on the forward strand.
TTCGTGAATACAAACTTGGTGATGATCGTGGATTAAAATCCTTTTTGTTATCGAATAACGCGAGGGGGTCAGACCGCACAAACACGGCCGACCCTCCTCCTTTTGTTCGTGATGGTTTCTTGAGGATGATACGAGAAAACGTGGTGCCGTCGCAACACGCGATTTATTGCGGAAGATATGCGTGGCGCCGTCACGCCGCGTCGTGGAAAGAAATCCAAGAACGTGACAATGTCGCGTCGCGTCGAAGAAAGTCGAAGGCGCCGTGGCCGGTTCCGGGCCTCGACGGAGCAAGAGGACCGGCGGCCGGCACCGGGCCGCCGGTGTCGGCGAAGGAAGGACCGGCCGTCGCCGGTCCTTGCTGGCGAAACCAGCCGGCCAGTGCGGGTCGGCCGGGCAGTGGAGACCGGGGGAATTAATTTCCCTCGGCCGGGTCTCAAAAGTGGCCCCAATTAAGGGGTCGCGGTTCTCAAAGGGGGGGGGGGGGGGCTTTTCCCCCCGCGCGCGGCACCCGAACGGCGCCCAGGGCGCGCCATCGTGCCGGTCCGTGCCATCGTGCCGGTCCGCACCGCACCGGCCCGTGCTACCGCGCCGCCGGCCGGGCCGGGATTTTCTGAGTCGGGCCGGGTCGACCCGGTTCGGCCGACCCAGGGGGGGGTCGAGTCGGGTCGGCCCGGGCCCAGACCCCCAGTTTCGAACCACTTTTGGTCAAATGCCCGTATCTTGGGCTACGGGCCTCCAAACGACTCGCCGTCAGCGGCAACGCGATCCTTGGATCGAGACGGTCGTTTAGATATACTATACTCAAGGTGCACCTTTCTTTTCGGGAGCCTACGTGGTTAAAACTCCATAGTTAAGCGTGCTTGGCCTAGAGTAGTGATCAGGATGGGTGACCTCCTGGGAAGTTTCACAGGGTGGGTGTGAGACGGAAAGCCCAATAACTAACAGACCTGGCGTCCGATTTACGCGCCGCCTATTTCGTTGAATTCCTATTGATGAGACGGATCTTTTGAAATACTTCTCCCGAGGTTTGGACGCAGGTGGAGTACGGATGGGTTGGTTTTTCCTTAAAAACCAACCGGGCCCATGGAACGAAAAAGCCAATAACTCTCAGACCGGGCGTCCGATTGACTCGTCGTCTGTTGCGTTGAGTTCCTGTTGATGATACGAAACTTTTGGAATTCTCCGCCCGAGATTTGGATGAAGATGGATAGTGGCCGGGTTGGATCACACAGAAATCCAACCGGGCCACTGGAACGGAAAAGCTGATACCTTTCTGGCAGAACGTCTGTTTGACGAACCGTCAGCGGCGTTGGTGATCTCGTTGAGAAACAGTCCCTATGAGTATACCCTATGAGAGTTAGGGGTACAATTGAGATACGTCCGGGTTTGGTTCGCTCACGAAACCAACCGGGCCCCTGGGACGAAAAGGCTAATAACTCACAGACCGGGCATCCGATTGACGCGCCGTATGTTGTGTTGAGACCCCTATGACGAGGCGGTCCTTTGAAATACTTCTTCGTGGGACTTTGAGATACATGGAGTATCGACCTGTAGCTCGTGGAGCGGACCCTCCCAATGACGAGCGTGTGGAGTACGGAGACTGTGTAACTGGCTGAGACCTGACGACTGCTTGACCGACTCGACTTGGAGTGAGTCGACTAGCCCAATGGACGGAGCACTACTTTCTGAGGTGCAGACCCATGGCGGATGGAGCACTACCTGTGTGATAGTGCAGACCCACGGTACTCGTCTGGAGAGTACCTCAGCAGGCTACTAGGGGGTGTGCACTACTGTGTTTGGGTGACATACCTCGGTGGGAAGCACTAATGTGTCTGGGTGGCTGACCCGCGGTACTAGACAGGAGGAGTACTTCAGCAGTCTCAAGATAGTGAGCAGTACCTCAGAGTCGTGACAGGACCACTGTACACTCCAGAGACGGAGCTCTTCAGCAGTTACGGTTTCGATAATGATAATCCTGGTTTGAGCTGAGACTTTTGACCTTGTGTTTACCTCATGATTGAGATGGTCACTTGATAACATAGGTATATGTATGGGCATATACCTGGGTAGTGGTTATCTGTTGATTTCACAATCCTTGTGTTTCCTCATGATTGAGATGGGTTACTTGATAACATAGGTATATGTATGGGCATATACCTAAGTAGAGGTTATCTGTTGAGATTTTCTTTGTGGTTATCCTTGTTGGTTTAGTGAGACCTTGAGGGTCTCGGGGTCCCTACTGAGTATCGTTATACTCACCCCTGCACGGGCTATGCCCGCACCTCGTTGTGTTGGTTGCAGATGACGGGCAGTGCTGACGGAGGCCGAGTGTTCGAGGACTGGACGGTACCCGGAGGTGGACTACACGACGAGTCAGTACCCGGAGGTGGACTTCATGATGTGACGACTCACTGAGGGGGTTGACGGACGAGAGCGTGAAGGAGGCTATCTGTACCTACCCTTCAGGTAGGATCCATGGTGGACGACCAGGAGCTGCGCTATCTGTACCTACCATTCAGGTAGGGTCCGAGGAGGACGACACAGGAGCTGCTTCCTTCTTCCAGCCGTTTGTCTTTTTGCTGTTGTACTTTGTTCGGTTGTAGTCATACTTTCTTTTGGGTTTGTATTCTGGCCCATTTACTTTTCAGCTTTTCTTTTGTACTTAGTGTTTTGCTTCCGCTTTTACTCTGTGGTGCTTGTTTTCTTTTATAAAGGCAATGCCTTCCCAGTTATCAGGATTTTTCGCCTTTGGTGCTAGTCGCCAGCCCCTGGCCTATGGAAGGCGGGCTTGGGGTAGTCACGGCACGGGCCCCGAGGACGGTTCGTGACAGATGATGCCTTACTTATCAGCAGGTGACTGTTGAGCATTGGTGCCCATTTTGTCTAATACACTCATTTACCATTCCTAAATTTATGTGGGTTGATTCAATGATGGATTTTATAGTTTATCTCATATGTACATCTCAATATAATGACGAAATATTTGTATTTGTTGATTAGTTGACTAAGGTGGATCATTTCTTGGAAATTTCAGAATCCTTCAACAGGTATAATTTTTGAGAGATCAACATTTAGGAGATAGTATAGTTGCATGTGTTATTGCATACTATAGTTTCAGATCATGATCCAAAATTCACAGCATGCATTGTAAATTGATCATAGAAAGAGCTAAATACCTTGGTGTTTTTGAATTGAGATTTTCACAAACAAATAGATCATATATAAGAGGGTATAATTTAGGTTCTGGAGGAAATATTGTGGTCATGTGTCCTATATTTTGGATAATAGTGTTATAAACACTTGGAAATTATTTCAATATACTAGAACAATTGTTTCCAGGTGACAATTCAGATGAACCAAATGAGGCGTTCTATGATAGGCTGTATAGATAACAATTGTTTTGGATGGTGGTTATGGAAACATCGTGGTTGGGACTAAATCACATACAGAAGACATCAGATCCAGTTCAGTAGATTTGGGAATGTATTTTTATATCTCAATGTAGGAGTAATTTATATGTGTATCAGTATCGTAGAACAATTGTGTTTGTGATGGGTGATCAATTGTTCCATTTTGTGGCTATAGGGTTGGGTCACCTTTGGATTTATAGGTTGGGTACATGGAGCCAAGGTACATGGGATTGTTTTAGATTGTAGAGATCTATAGATAGGCATCATATCAATTGGGTCATCCATAGTGTTACAATGGTATGAATAATGCTTTTCATGTGTCACAACTTTAGAAATATCACACATCCACCGACCATGTTATGGTTATTGAGGATGTGGAGGTTGAGGATGATGTGTCTTTTGAGTAGAATCCAATAAATATTTTTGCATCGGAGTAAGAAATTATTTTACAAAAATAATTTTTCATTAGTAAGAGCTCTGTTGTATTATAGTAGTGTTCATGAAGATACCTGGGAGAGAGAGGTGGAGATATTGTCTCGGTGGCCGAATATCATTAATTTAGAAGCTCAATGACAAATGGAAGTCTACATTGAGGATAATAAATTATTTTTTTGGGAGGATGTACGGACATAGAAATCATGTGGGATAGGTTTTATTTAAAATATTCTATAAATATATTAAATTTTATTACTGGGATATTTATTTGGCTTATAAGGACTGAAGATGTATCGAGGCATCGAGACATTGAGGAAAATGTAATTGATCCATCCAGTGCTTGTTGAGGGGTTGTAGAATGGTTAGTGTATACTATGACCCAAAACCATGCTAGCTAAGAGAAGGGTAACATTGTTTAATAAACCATAAATGGGGTGAGGCCAAACGATGAGTATTGGGATAGAGAACTTCTGCATGGTTACGCACAGTTTGTGAAATTGTGTAGCCTCCCTATGTAACCATGTGTCCTAGACCCCTCTTAGATGGTGGATGGTTCACAGTTTTCATGTGGTATGTAAAACTATTCGCCCAATTAAATGTGTGTTTTTTACCGTTACCCCTTGGTGTTTAAGGAATTTCACCCAATTTTATAATATATTTTTCTCCTGAAATCCCTAGTTAAAATATTAAACCCCCAAATAATACCAAGGACCGATCTCCATGATTTCATCAACATTTAGAGGTCCATTTGGTGTGGATCATAGATAAAGGAAATTATAATGCTTCTATTTTCACTATTTGGTTGATTATGTCTTCTGTTTTTTTATTCTTCTTTGAATTATCTAAAAAACTATTCTTCCCTTAGATCATAGTTTTTGTCTTCAATGGCTAGTAGAGTCCAGATTTAATTATTTTTTTTGGAGAGTCTTCATCTACAAATTCTATATAGGTGGTCTGAAAATTATATATCATTGACATGATGTTATATTTATGTGTATGTGTTTGTGATTTTGATTTTTTTTGGGCATTAGATTATTTGGTATGTTTTGGAAAATTAGTTGGCTATGAGATGGATTGAACTACTCATGGTTCCCTTATAATTGGATTAGATTGATTAATACCATTGTATATACACCCATGAGGGGTGACATTACCCAAACATGGAAAATGATAATGTTAATAACATAATTTATTTTCCATGGACTAATCCCATTGATAAATGTGTTGACATGTTGGTTGGAATGTGAAATGGAAAAATGGTAGTGGGGTGTATTTGATAAGATATGAAAATTGGGAAGTTTGTAACATTATGAACGGGTAAAATGAATTAAGGTGAATGTTTTTAATTACTTATGGTTTGTAATGGAAATATTTAAGTCGGTTTATGCATACAAATGGGAATTTTTAAACATGATAATGAATAATAATGGTTTATATGTTTATAAAACTATGAATTGTGTATAATTTTTTTATTTATTGATATCGGTTTATTGAAATTATTTACGTAATGAATAGTTATAAAAGATTATTAACAAGGATTGGTGGTGTGTGGCATAATTGGCTGAGGCTCCTTACAAAGTATCATTTGGACTAAGCCTCTAAAACCAACCATTAAAATGAACAGGTTAGGGTGTCATACTAATGTTATAGACCCTTAACTATTTCCATTGATGATACTATTGATATTGAGGCTTTAAGGTATGTGTGTGGTTATTTATTGTGAAATGTCATCCTGAGAATGATATGGAACATGAATTTTTCAATTATGTATAGTAGTTGATTGGCATTGCTCATTGAATTATAAATGTATTTCTTTGACCATGTTACAAATAATGAAAAGGGTAAAGTGAATAATTTTCTTATTGCCATTAGTTTAACTCTTATTTAAATTGAGATTATTTTAGTAAATCCATAAAATATTTTGTAGGATCAATATTTTTTAGACAATATTGTTTTTGGCCTTTTGAGACGTACTCAAATCCTATATATTCCACCATTTGTTACGAGAGAAGATTTCATTATTTCAGGTCATGACATGGGAAAAGGGCATATGATTGGGAGTTGATTTGGGATTAATATGTTCATTGGTGAGGATCCTGACATGGATTCAAGAAACATTTTAGGGATTTGTCTTTTTTTCCTTTTATTTAGTGAATTTCATCACTTTTTCCACTATTCTAATGGCATGACATATTAATTTTTTATTACTAAATATACCATGTCTATGAAATTAATGGTAATGAATCTTTTGAGTTTATTTATTATTGTTTCCTTATTTCATATGTAATATATTGTAGAATACTCTGGTAAATATGGTGTTGTATTTCCATGTGATCTATTAGACCCTTTATACTAGTCAGCATCCTCTACTGTATGGGGAGGTGTTCTTAATGATATTTGGTGACCTATATCGAGGCATCACATTAGTGGATTATGGGAAGAAAATGTTACATGAAGTAAATGTGCATGGAGGAATTTGATATAAAAAATTTAGGTTATTTTTCTCTAAAATCAAATGATTTGTTTCAGTCAAAATTAAAAATACACAATCTATTTTTAATGACCAGAATGAATAATGGAACAGGAAACATAGGATAGATATTATTTCCCAATTTTTATAATTGAAAAGTGTTTTTTGATTCAATTTCATTATAAAAATACATCACTTCACATATAGTTAAAAATAAACTAAATTCATAAAACCATTTTTCTTCAACATCATCCAATGATGTTGTCTATCCTCCTTGTATATATTACATTGATTTTACCCCATATGTGACATCATTTATTATGTTTTTATATATTTTTTTAAAAAAAAGGTGTAGTTCTTTAAAATTAAAAATCTTCTAGAAAAGAAAAATTATACTTTCCCACTCATTCATATAAAGTTAAAAGAATATTTCATTGTATTTTTGACCTCATTCTAACGAATGATTTAATTATAATGTTGATAAAATATATCAAATTTACAAAACATAAAAATAATTTATTAATAATAATCATACTGTATTTATCTCATAAATATATAAAGTAAAAAAATAGAAAAACATGTAATAGATGTATAAAATAGTTAGTAATAGAAATTAAATATTATATTCATGTGAAAAATAAATACATATCTTATAAAACTAGGAAAAATATAATTCACATGAAATTTTTGGAGTTCTAAATGTAAATTTTCTTGAAATAAAAGCTATAATTATTCAATGCTTATGGTAGAAAATTAATAATCAATGTAATATTTTTATTCTTTTTTATAAATAAAACATATTTTAATTTATAATTCTATGCATGCATGTCTCCATGATTGAAAACTTATTGAATCAACAACTTTTTACGTCTTGGGTTGAAAAAATAGCCACTAGTAAGACTGAATATTGCAAGAAAAACAATGAAGAACTTAAAAGAAATTATCATCACAGCCTATAAAATTGAACCCATCATAAATTGGACACTTATTTAAAGTTGTGTTATTAAAATTAGTGATAAATATTGAATCATTTATATGATAAGAATTAGATTAAAACATTATGTTATATGTTTTCATTCGCCATTTTCAAAACTATAAGTTAAGAACTCACAACCAACATTCATAAATTCATTATTTTACTATCTTTATACTTACCAAGTAGTTATGTATGTTTGCGGTGAAATTTTATTTTACTAGACACATAAAACTGCATAATAAGACATTATTTCCAAAATGGGTTAAACATATAGAATCTAAATCAAATGGATGATAATAAAATTCATCTGAAAAATGTTTATAAATGTCTAGAGGTCAATGTATAATGATGTTCATCATGATGTGATATAAAATGGACTAAAGTATTATTATTATTTCACTAATTCACACATGTGGTATGAATATATATATATATATAATGAATAATTACACTCCGACATGTGTACTAACTTTATACCATTAGATGAATGAAGTCCTTTTCATTAAATGAACCAAGATCATCCCATCGAATGATCGAGCATATTTATACCCAACATAATTCATAAGTACTATAATGGTGTTTCCAGGGAGACTATTTTAAATAGAGGTATATAACCTTTCTAATGTGGAATACTTCTTCAAAATCTATTACAAAAAGAATCTGAAGAATACAAGATGTGAAAATTATAAGGATTTATATAAAAAGAATCTACATTCATGGTGTTTCATACCTTCCATAATATAAAATATATGAGTCTCTATGTATATTTTTGAAATATCATATTATTTATAATTATAAATTCATTGTAATTCAATAGCTATTTTTTACATAACACATGTGATTTGTGAGGATCCTTGAAAATTCAATGAACTCTTTAGTTTTTGTAAAAGTATATACAATCTTCTGTGATCGAGGTAATTTGTAGATATAAAGAGGGATTTATTCTAATATTTCTAATCATGGGTTAAAATGGCATTATAATACAATTTAAATCAATAGTAATGTCAATGAATTCATTATTTAATGAAGACATATCATTATAATTTGGATAAAATATTTGAAACATAAACTCTAGTTTACTAAAATCCTTGACATCAATTATTAATTAATTTATCGTTATTATAAAATATTTTATATATCTATGTTGCTCATTTTAAAATATTTTATTTTTAATTTTTATGAGGATTATATTTATAATATTAAATTTTAATGAAAATGCATACACATTAGAATATTTTATAAATTATAATTTCTCGAAGAACTATTTATCTCATATATAAACATTGGGAATTTGATTAAGATCATATTTTCTATAAAATATTTTATACTAATGTTTCTTTGAAAATTTGTACTAATTGTTTCACACAAAACAATTATCTCCCCTATTTTAGGTAAATGGTATACTGTTTTGATCCAGAATTTGGTATCAACGATGGTTATACAACATTTTCTAGTTTATAGATGTTCTATACATATTAAATTCTTATCATTGGAAATATAATTAAAAAATATTTAAACTAACATATATTTTATGAAAGAATTTATTATGATGATAGTATTATGGAATGTTTAAATAGTACTTTTGAAAAAACAATTACAAGTTGAACACAAAAAATTGACATTGTTGAATATCATTATTGGAGAGACATGATGAATAAATTAATTAGAAATACTGTTGTTGAAATTTTTTTATGTTGACTGAAAACTAAAAAAATTACAAGGAAAATTGAAACATTTTATAAAGATGATAAGACTTTATATCAATTGATCTATCTTATCAGAAACAATTCATTGTACTCTATGATTAAAAATTAAAATAGTCAGATTTCGTCTTGTGTAGTTTGGAACAAAATACAGAGAGGATATGAACATACTCATAAAAGAACATCTAAATTTATTTAATCAATAATAAAATTGTTGAGAACTACCTATCAATGATTTGATTTTCTAAGTAGAATATTTGTTAAATGTTTCCTCATAGATTTATAAAAATCATGAATTGTTTATAATATCTAGGTGGTAAATATTTATTGATGAAATTTTCGTATTTATTATTTTGGATATTATGCCTAGTGATAGGGAATCTATGAGAAACGTTCTTGATGATACTAAAAAATAAATAAAATTAATCTTAGATGATATTATTGGAACTCTCATGTAGTTTGAGGGTAGACGGAAAAGGTTTTCAAAAATGTGAAAGGAAAAAATGGAGTATCTTTATCAACAACATAAAATGATTTTATGAAGATAGATATGTTAGTAATTCTTATAAATAATCAAATAATGAGATAGATAATGTAGAGGAAAAAATTAATTCATCATAACAATGTCAAAATTAACTAGATAATACATCTTAGAGGTTGAATAAGATATTTGGAAATAAAAATTTTAAATTTTTTTATAATAAAATATTTAAATAATTAGGTGTGAAGAACTATTCATATGAGATGATATGTGATAAGTGTGAGAAACTAAGTTATATCATATTTTATTTTCAAAGAAATAATATAAAGGAATAAAAAATGATATTCTATAATTTTTAATAAGAATATTGGAATGAAATGATTGAATCCTCCCTATGCCTGGAGTGGAAGTGGAAGAGATAGTTCTTTATAATTTTTTCTAATGATATTACAAATAATCAAAAATTTGTACAATTTTATAAATTGATTCTTAGAAATAATGAATGATTCATGAGAAAGCTTACAACATAATCAATTAATATTTTGATGTTAAGGTCAAATAATCCTTATTTAAATGAATATAATGGTTCTGCATCTTTTAAAAAATTAATATCTAGTGTGTCTTATAAAGTATATGCTTTACCAAGTTATCATGAAGGATACAAATTTTCTTATATTATAGAAAATAAAAATTTTATTGTTTTTAAAAATCATGATGATGCCACGATATATATTGAAAATAGAATTATAATATTTCAAAAAATCTCAAGAACCTACTAACCTCACTGATGAATTAAATAATAAATCATGTTATAATTATATTTATGAGAATAATAATTAATTTGTTAAAATAATTATAATAATATAACACTAAAAAAGTTACTATAAACATTTACTTCTAATAATGAATATTTTATTAATATTTAGAGAATAATTATACCTCTTATAATAATATCTTGGATTAAATTTACAAATTTAATAAAATAATTCGAAAGTAATTCTTTTGTTCCAAAAAGTTGCTCGATCATTGAAAAATTAATATGTGGATCTCATTAGTAAAAAATTATTCACAAAATAAATTACAATCATTATAATTTCAAAAATAATACATTTCTAAATAATTTAAAATTGTACAAAAAAATAAATGATTGATATATATGGTATAAAAATTTTATTTTTTTCAAAACATATTAGACCTAGGAATATATGGGGTCAAAAATCATACTGTTTTAATTTTTTTGAAAAATATTCATATTACCAAAAACAACAAAATTTTTATATTGGATAGTGGATTTTCCTTGAAAATGTCTATAAAAAATAATTTTTTTCTTGAAGAACCTAAAGATGAAATATGGGAAATTTTGAGTTGTTGAAAATGATCAATGATAAATATAAGGAATATGCTACATTTTTCTTCTTATTATACATTTAATTTTATTATTTTTTATTTTTTATAGGAATAATAATATAAGAAAAATTATATTATGTGATTCTGTTTAAATTTTAAAAATATTAAAATTAAATTTCATGTTCAATGGTCGAAAGGTAAATTCAAAATTTTACTAACTGTAATGAGAATGTTTACCCACATTACATAGAATACTATTTAATACAATATCTATAATGCATTACTGTTAGGAAGAATCAATATTGGTAGTGTAATATATTTTTAGGACACTTTAATGTTATAAAATAATCCAATAACTCATAGAAATGACTAGTAGAAGATCTACTAGAGATTAGATTCAATTATTAAAAATTTTATAACCCTTTATAATATTGAAAGTAATATGTGAATATTGAAATCTATTAGTTAACAATAAACATAATATTATTTATAGTCAATGAACATGGAACTATATGTCACTACAAGAATTGAAAATCATAGTATAAAATAATATGTATATATTTCTTTGATGAGTACACTATATATACCTTTATCTATTTCTTGAAAAAATTAAATATCCATTTTCTATTTAAAATTTTATATAGTCCCTGTAAAAATTGAGAAAAATATACCACTAATAACTATTAATAATAATCATGGTGGATAAAGTAGAAAAAATAATTTCAAACATTTCTGTAGTAATAAATATACAAATATAACTTCTGAACTCCTATTATTATGAAACAAAATTATATTTTGGAATAAAGAAATAGAGTTCATTGAGATATTTTTATAACCCTGTTGAGTAAATACTCATTGCCTAATTTTTTTGGGTTGAAGTATATAGTTATTCATACTATACAATAAATCATATTTTAAAATCTAATTTTATAAAAAAATATTCTTTTGAGTTGGGAATTGATATAAATACATACCATTCATACTTTTTAATTTTTTTTATTCAATATATTTTCATAAATACTAAAGATAATGTACATATATTTTCTCTAGAATTTCATGATGTAGTTTTTTATGGTTATACTTCATCTAGAAATGATTATATAGTATTTAATATAAAATCATGTTCTTTTCAAGGAAAAGTTCATGTAAAATTTGATGAAATTCATTGTATTGTTTTCAAACAACCTAAAACCATATATTTTTATTTTTTACAAAAACTAATTTTCTAAAAAAAATTAAAGTACCACTTAAGAGATAAAAATTTAATAAATTTTTTATAAATAAATTACACATGGAGAAATTCATCGTGTTATGAACTAATAAACTTTAATATGTACAAGGAATTGGAAATTTATTTGGAATCCTCAAAGTTATAATATCATTTGTAATGTATATTATCCATTGAAAAATCCAACATCCCTCTTAAATTAATGAAAAACATGTGTATTTTTAACATAATTTTATGGTAAGAATCCTAATTTGGATTCGGATGATGACTATTCGGTAAAATCAATACAGCATTAAAATAATTAGTTTTATGGGAATCATGTTTGTAAATTAGTTGAATATCCTTATGGTTAATTATTAATTGATCTAAAATGGTTCAATTATCAAAAATGGGTTGAAAATGGAGTTAAATTTAAAAATAAATATGCCTTTTTTGTAAAGGGTTATAATCAATAGGGAGTCAAATATTATTAATAAACATATTATTCGATAGCTATATTTGAATCTCTTCAGATATGTATAGTATATGCATCTTTTCTAAATTTCATAATTTTTAAAATGGATGTGATTTATTATTTCTTTAATGTATTTTTGTATGAATATTTTAATTCCGAACAACCACCAGGTTTTGAAAAAATAAATTTTTTGGATCTTATTTTTAGATATATGAGGGGACCTTATAGACATAAACAGGCCTCTAAAGCCCTATATAAAAGACATACTATATTTCTGGTAAAATACCATTTGGTTAATAAAACTATGGATTCAATAGTTTATATTTGAAATATTATAAAAGATATCATCATTGATAAAATTTATGTTGTTGACATTATATTTGATTCAACTCAATAATCTCATACTAATTATTTTGAAGATATTATGATATTTGAATTTGAGGTGAGAATGTTGTGGAATTAACCTTTTGTTGTGGATTTTAAATTTCTATGAAACTAGATAGAATGTATAGAACTCAACACAATTATATAAATGATCATCACAAAAAGGTCAATACAACGACATTAATATTATCAATTTATCTATATAAACCCAAAATACATTACATATTTATGAATCACGGAGAGTAGTTAAATAGAATATTTTAGAAGATTTTTATTTCTATGAGTAAATTCTAATCAACTAGATTTAATGTTTTTTTTATAATTATTTGAGAGATATAAGAGAGATGAAAAAAAATCCAATGTTAGTTTTTTTAATTGATTTTTTTCATCTTAATGGAATGATGATTATTTGTCTATTTAACACTTATAAAATAATTTTGATTTAACATTTTATATGATGTTTTTTATGTAAACTATTCAGAAAAAGTACATAGGGAACAAGTCATTTATTAGGACAATATTTAGTTTCATCACTATGAATTATAAAACAATATGTAGAACCTTCCATTTCTATTGGAGAATATGTTTCAGTTTGGAATATTTTACGCTCAATTGTTATTTATGCATCACAAGCTGTTTTATTTTATATTACATTTTTTAAGAACTCATATTTACAATGACAACACATGTGGAATACTATTAAGTAAAACCCTCATGAAGTAATTATATTGATATAAGAAAATAATTAATTTGGGATAAAATGGAAAAGGGAGATATATTTTTATAATGCATCAAAAAGTATGAAAAACAAGTTGATGTCTTTATAATATCACTTAATTTTGATAGATGTGAATATATTAAATAGGGTCTATAAATAGAAAATATAAAATGGTTATTCATTCCTAATTTTTGTTTAATAGTATATTGATAGTGAAAACTTCTCAAAAGGGGGTATTTTTATTTTAAAATTTAAAATATGTTATTGCTTCTCTAGTTTATCAGATGCACTTTTTGAAAATTATTATAAGACTCAATTTTCATAAACTATTTATTTGATATAAAATCATAAACTAATGTTTTATAAGAAGAAATATTCTATTTTTTTTAACATAGACCTATCATAAAATATTTTTACAAAAAAGTTTCATAAATATTTTTTGGAATAATCATTCATAAATGTTTTTTTTTGAATCAATGTTTCTAAAATAATTTCCCTATGATTATTTTAATAAATTCTCAATGTTACAACCACCAGAAAAAGGGTCATAAGAAACATTAATAATTATTATATTAATGGTTATGTCATGACTTTAATGTTTTATATAAATTATTATATATTTTTTATAACATTTAAATTATTCTAAAAAATATATTTTAAAGACATTAAATTTGCTTAAAAATAAATATTGTATCTGATAAAACATATATCATTACATTTATAAAACATGAAGAGTTCAATTTTTTTATATGTTTTCAGAGATCAAAATAATCAAGGATTAAAAATTTGATCAAAATCTCAACTACTAGATTTGGGGATGATGTAGAATCATAATTTTTCATGCATTTATAAACAGGTGTGGGTGACCATATCATTATCATTCACTCTATTCTGTCACTATCACCTTCCACTTGTTTTCCTCTTTGACTAATAATTTCTGGTTTGGCCAATAACATTGATCAGCTAAGGTTGAGTCTTTAAGTGATTTCATAAGAAGATAAATTTAAAAATAAATGTTGATTAAAATATCATTTATAAAAATTATGAATCAATGTAAATATTAGTGATATTATATCACGTATCAGAGAATATATTTTTTTAAAAAATATTTATTCTTAAATATCTAGATATTATTAGTAAATTATATTCATAATTTTTTTTAGTGATGAAATTAATCTCAATTTTATTATTTTTTCCTTGAATAAATAGTTTTATATATTTAATTTTATACTACTGGTTGTTTTTATCAATTTTCTTTATGATGGTGTATAAAATATGGTTACATGTATGTTACCAAAAAAATAGATAGTTTTTTGATGTCTAGGGTTGAACCATTTTTATTACCTCATATGAGAAACTAATACAACTACATCATCACTCTCCTAATTTTATTGTTGTTTCTATATAAATATTTATCAATCATAGCCCATCATATGGATATTGGGAACTCTGTATTTTTAGGCTATATATGTCTTGCACAATTTTTGTAACATGATAATAGTCTAGCTTATTATTATTATTTTTCGTTTTCATTCAAGATATCAGGAGATGCCCCATTATGTTAAATAATTTGACGTTTCCTTATTTATGAAATATATTCTTCATAAATTTCATTCATGTTATCAAGATTAAATATAGGAATACTATAGTTAGAGAAAATTTTCGTTTCATTTTTTGAAAAGACAATCAGTGAAATGTTGATTTTTTTCATTCCCATTCTTATTATGTTTCATTAAAAATTACATAGATCTACGTCTAAGTTACAAGTATTAATGTCACAATAGTATGTTTTATAAAAAATAACAATTGTGTAAGGATCCACACCCCTACCTAGAATGAACTGAAAACAAATGTTTGATGAGACTTTTTCATCCCTTATGAAACATAAAGATTAAAATAATCTAGGTAATCCACCTTTGGGATTGGAAGGGGCTGATTCCATTTATTGGAATGAATAGACATATAAATGTCATCATGAAAAAGAGATTATTACAAAACTGAAGAATTTTTTTCCAAGATAGAATAACTGAAATTATTTTCAAATGTGTTGTAAATTTGAATGAAAATATTCAATTCATAACTTAGAGGTAAATTTCATTATTTTCCTCACTATCCAGCATAAAATATTTTCCATCTATGTTAGTTCCTTCAAAATAAAAAAAATATCATCATTAAAAATATCATATATCTATGGGAAATTTAAAAATAACAAAAAAAATTTGATATACCTCATAAAAATTTTTATGTTAACGTGATTGATGACCAAAATAAGTATAGAATAGGGAAGATACATTATTTGGAATATATTTCAGTTCATATTGAAAAAAATATATAAATCAAAGAATAATTGTATGTAACAACTTCCAATTCTCTATCAAACAAGTTTAAAAATGATAAATGCATTATTTTTCATATAAAAAATATAGTTATGAGGAATAATATTATTATTTATTATAGAAAAAGTTTTTGAAAAATATTTTTTTCATTAAAAAATGTTATAGTAAAAGATGTTTCTAATGATATTCTATTGAAAATAATGAAGAATATGTTACATCTAGTCCCCATATCCCAACTATTATCGATGTCCTAACTAACTCAAATTACTCTATTCGTTGATCCGATTCATAAATAATTTTAATAAAGTTGAATTAATTCAAAGTTGTTTTGAAGAATCAGGAATAATATATTAATTTAATACATGATATTTATGTGCGACGAAATTATATACAATAAAAGATTTATGTTTTGTGACTTTCCAAATCATTGAAACATAATATTGAAACCATTACTCAAAATTAATCATTTTTAGAATATTTCAAAGGAAAATAAAAAGAATAATGAATAATACTAAAAACAATTCCTCACTACATCAAACATGAAAAAATTGATATGAAATTTTATGAAGATAATGTCCTTGGGATAACATGTTCACCGAAAAATTCGTCTCATTGGTTCCATGGGATATGAGTTCTGATTATAATGAGAGTTTAAGATATTTTGATAACATCAAATTTCATTCCATAACCCAAGATGATGAAATATAATAAAATGGTAAGAATAAAAAAAATTATTAGAAAAATTATCAAATTTGAAAAGAACAAACATACAGTTTCAATTTCTTCATTAATAATAGCTCTAACTCAAAAATGAAAATAATAATATTCAATTACATATAGACAGTATATAAATGAAAAATCGGTTGATGCTAAGTAGAATAAATTTAAATATAAAATCAAGAAAATTAATGTTTTTTAAAGTGAGTTTCTCATAAATTATAACATTTTTAACTTGTCATATAATTTTTGATATATTTGAAATATATTTTGGAATTAATATTTACAAATGAATGATTTTACATTATTTTTTATAGATTTTTTCACAACATTATTTTATAAATATATTTTTATATTTCATTTTGGATAAATTCATGTTCAAATACATAAGGATGTTTCTTATATTTTTGTTCATTCATTAAAATTTCAAGTACATATTCTATATTACCAAATTCTCATTGGGAGTGGGTGAGAAAAAAATCCCCATTCAAATATTTAATAGAAGGATTTTACACATATTGGGGTACTTATTGAAAGGGAGTGCAGTAATGAAAGGGGTATAAAAAGAATGAAAATAAATGTCGAGGTGAAAAATTATATTATATGTTTTTAAAATTTTATTTTACTAATTTGGATGTTATGGTTTTTTTCTTTAAGAAGTGGAGTTTTACTATTCAAAAGACCACTTTTGACAATTTCTAATCCATAGAAATAGAAACCAAAAAACTCTTCTTTAATCATATTACATTACTAGATTTATTCATTATAATTATTTAATTATGCATTTATAAATTTTTTTTACATGATTTAGAAACCATTATGATAGTAAATAATATTATTAATCAAACATACATGTATATTTTACGTTAGATAAATGATTATCAAATTCATAGGATGAATATTTAAATAATTCTAGATAAATATGTCTGAGATTTTCATCACCCAATTTTAAAAAAATGTTTATAGAAAAATAACCTCTAACAAAGATAGATATTATATCCGGATAAACATTTTTTTATTCTGTCAAATAATGATTTCTATTCCATCATATTAACTATTTGTATACCATCAGAAAAATGATGTTCATCCCATCAAATGTAAGCAGTTCATCCCATCATATGTACGAATCTCATCCCATCATAAGAATGTCGATCTTTATATAATATAGAATTTATATGTATTATAATATTTTTACCAAGATAACCATTGTATTATGTTTTACAGTCCCTCAAAATTTAGGATGTTCTCTTCATTAGTTGTTTTAACTAGAACTAATTAATGTAGAATGTGGCTGTGATGACCCATGTATTTATAGATTAATAATTTTTTTAATTACTATTAATAATAATGAATTAGATTTTAATTTTACGTTAAATATGACACATTCTAATATCATACTCAACACGCAATAAAATGATTCTTTGAAATCATACATTGCACACAACTTTGAGTTATACCGAAAAATAATATAATATTAATATTATTTTAAGTAGTAGTTAATGCATAAACATTATATTTCTGGGAATGAACATACCTAACTATATCTTAAATACACATGTTTATTAAATGTTTTTACATTTATCTAAAAAAATTTAGAGGCATTAAATAATAATGAATCTGATTTTAATAATGAAAAAATATAATATTTTTAAAAGGTTTTTTACCACATTTTGATGGTGAAACATTTCCAAATCCAGTTTTTGTCTCTTATATTTTCTATTTGACAAAATAAATTTCTTCTTTAGAATCCGAACATCAAAATTTACTTTGGATGAAATTTGGGAATTTTTCTGATAAAATTTATATTATTTAGGAATAGTGAAAAATACTGCATTTTAATTCAAAAATTACTTTTAATATCATTTTTTATAGATATATTATACTTTTAATTGGTATTAAATTATAATTGGATTATATTTTTATCCTTTAATTCAATTATGTCCCTTGAAAGTAATTTCAAATTTAAATTTGACATAATCACAAGTCAATATTTTAATAGTTATTACTTATGAAAAACAGAATTTTTGTTTTTGTTAATGGGAATTAATTTTAAATTAATTACTTAATCTTATGTGTTTTGAATTTGTAAAAATGAATTCCATATTTGGAATCCAGAT
Source organism: Viscum album (assembly GCA_963277665.1). Lineage (NCBI taxonomy): Eukaryota > Viridiplantae > Streptophyta > Magnoliopsida > Santalales > Viscaceae > Viscum > Viscum album. The sequence goes on from OY728131.1 coordinate 825,744,176, forward strand.
TTTCAAATATTATAAATAGGTAACTTTTATTTTTAGACATTATGAATAGTAAATTCGATAATTATTTTATTTACCATCATTAAAGGGTAAATCTAGTAAATAATGGTAAACAAAATAATATTATAATAATATTAAACAACCCTAACATGTGTCGTAATCCTATTTTATGAGACATGTCTGAACATGGTCATCCTTGGGTCGATTTTGGAACCCCATGAATCTATATTGATATGAAATTGCCATTTTATTATATTTAATTTAATGTGAATACAAATGTAATATAAACAAATATAATTTATTAAAAAAATTATATGGTTTTATATAAGAGATATTTTAGAATATAATGTTTTATTAAAAATAAAAAAATTTAAACATCATGGTATTTTATTTATCATTTTTACACTTCAAATAAATAAATTTATATATGACACAATGATGATTTAGTGATTACATTAATAATGAATGATTTTAAATAAATTAGATTATAAATTTTAAATTAAATTTATTTATAATCTTTTTATGCAATACAAGGATTTTTTCAATGATTATGACTTATTATTTTTTAATTAATTATATTTTTTAGAAAGAATAGTTTTATATGGAGTTTTAAAAAATTCATGACAAGAATAGTATAAAATTGACATAAATGAGTTTTTAAAACAAATACTATTTTATTAAATGATATAATAGTACAATAAATATATAATTTGTCTTAATAGATTAGATAATATTAGATATTTTATTATTGAACCACTTGAGGGTCTATTAGAATATTATAGTAACTATATTAACAATATTGTATGAATAGTCCATATTACAGGATTGGTATGTCTCACTGACCTATGGATCGTAACTATTTTTAAGTCAATGAAGTCTTTAGATTTTTCCTTCTTCTTTCCTTAAAAGGGAGAATTTTTGTTTTAATAAAAATTTAAAGGCCTTTGGGTCATTGGATGGATGCTAAGAGTCAAATTATTTAACTAAGGGTTAAAGAAAAAATATAAGGTTAAATTTGTTGACTAGATTTGCCTAAAAACTATTGATTATGTGTTTTTCGACCCAAAATAATCATATATTTGAAATAAAATACATTTCAACCTTTTGAAACTGATAGTTATTTTATAATAAAATAATACCTTAATACCTTCATAAAGTAACCCTTCACCATCTTATAAATGGGCATCACTTCTAACCCATGATCACACTTATAGATCCCATTGGCTCATCGAAAAACATCGCAAATAAGCTCCCAACATCCCTATATTCCACCTAGAATCCTTATTTTGGGCATTAGGAAATTTAATAAATCTTTTTTTCTTAAATCAAATAGAGATGCCCGATTTAAGGTAATTTATTCTCTCAAGATTCATTCATTTATTTTCCTTTTCCAACCCCCTTAAAACTCTATATTTAATTATTTTTTTATCAAAATAAGTATATTAAATATATTAGTATTAATTTATGAGAATTATTATAACTACACTTACACACACCTCTATATAATGGATATGAACATACTATTTCTGTGTATGGAGAACAGCTACCTCACGAAATGATGATTGTTCAATTTTTCCCTTCTACTACTCATGGTGGAAATTATTATGGAACTGTATTTATATATGATATATATTATGTTTATATTTTAATTATTCTTTGGTAATTTTTATTTAAAACATACTTGTATTGTATTCATTAGGTGTAAATAGGATAATTGCATTTGAGGAAGTGTGGACTACCGCCCCCTCAAAGTGAAATGACTCATTCATGACATACATGAAACATATAAATGATGCAGTTAATGAGCATATTTAAATTATATATAATATGATATAACAATAGAATTATAATATACCTATGTATCATTTACCTTAAATTTCATTAAATATAAAATCGAAATTAAAGTATCGTTAATGGGTATGTACGACTTACTCTCTCCATGAACGGTGCATTTCATTTCTTATCTCTAAATGTTATGTAAAATTATAAATACATATATACTGGATATATAGAATAAATATATGAAGATTATTCTTGATATATTGTACTTTTTTTACATGGTCAATCTTTAATTTTAACTTGATCATTTCTAAATCGATGAACACAATATCAACAAAAAAACTTATATTAACATAATTAATTATGCAATTTTTATAACATGGGACAAATTGATGTAAAAGTAATAATAAACACTAAAAAGTGTATCAATAAATAATAAATTAAATAACGTTTATTATTACAAAAATTAATTAACGAACATATCAATTCAGCCACGAGGAAAGGGGTTTCTTATCTCACCTGTAATTCTGTGTGATTTCTGTTGTTCGCCCCTTATTTCAAACATATGGGATATTTTGTACTATCATTTGACATATATTATATTTCATCTCCTTATATTCATGGTATTTAATGATTAATTTGGTGGTTATTAATTTTTGTTCAGATGACTCGATTGATTACAACGTGGTAAGAGAACCATTCCCCTACTCTTTTAGTCAAAGACTTATTTTATTTTATGTCTTTTAATTTAAATTTTCTTATGTTGGTATATTTTCATCCATATATTTATTGATTTAAATTATGTTTAAATTTAATGACACACCCTTTTCTATCTCATCAACTCATTTTTTGAATTTTTTTGTGACGTTGTCAGGCTGCCAAATTTTCGTGAGATAACTTCTTAACCCAATTTACATTCTTTGGGATGATCATAGTCTTCTTGAATATGTTGTAATATCATTACTTGAGAAGTTAAGTTTGATTTAAAACCTTGTATTCATACTTTATTTATGTGTACTTATAGTGAATACACATAATCTCTCTATTTTATTTACAAAATGACCTTTGTAAGGGACGTCGTCTCAATGTTCTTTCATTGAGGCGTATCTAGCTATTATACAGCTTTATTATCTAATAATGTTAATAAAACCCATTTGAATCATTATATCATGAATTAGTATGTTTTCATTATATTTAATTTTTTTATTAATATTATTATTTAATTATTTTTATTCCTGTGTTTCTCAAGTGGAAAAGGTCTCTTTAACTAAAACATCATTTTTACTGTTTTAATGATTTATTCTTATAAAACCTTATATTTCTTGTACATGTATTAAAATGTTTTCTATTAATTTATTTATATGGACATACATATATTAAAATTTTTAATTCATTAAAATATTTCAAAGTGGTGTAAGACAATTTGATTCAAAATTCTATTAATTAAATGTTTTTAAATTTTTTATAAAATGGATTAAATATTTCAATATCTTGAAATTATTTCTTGTAGTTTAAAATGAAATATTATTTTTTAAACTTAAATATTTTCAATATTTTAAATATTATTATAATATAATGGTACTCGGACAATTGATGGATGGTAATGTGATAAACCAAAGAAGGGTGGTTACGTTATAAACCAGATGACATGTGTATCCGTGATAAACCAACGAGGGGTGGTTACATAATAACCTCCAATTATCTGGGTATTGAAGTCAGCTGTATTATTATTGTACTTAATGATATGTGGGGAATTTGAGAATATGGTTCTTCCATTTATGTATGTTTATGTCTCATGTTAGCTTTATATGTTATATGTGTCTTTCTATGGGATTTAGGGTAATTTTTTTCTTTCAAGAGTTATGAAATTAGATTATATCTAGTGAAGTTTATTTCTAATTATTATGGGTGAAATGTATTAAATTATCACAATGTTTTCATGGTATAAATGTTTTCGAGAATATCAGTTTTATGTCATTATGTATCCCTTACTATTCTTTTCATTCCCATCCCATGTTTTTGAAATGTTTATCACAGGGTATAAGGTTGGGTAATAGAAAAGAATAATTCAAGATGATTTATATCAAGAAAATAAATCTTGTTTTATTTAATGATTTTTATTAATGTGATAAAAATATATAGTTAGTAGATGTGTCTACTTGTAATATTCATGGTTTTATGTAAAATTTATGTCAAATTATCTAAATCTATAAACCTGAAAAGATCTTCCATATGAAGTATTAACATAATTTAAGATTATGTAATGTATAAGGATAGGGACTTATATTTGGTATTATAGGTAATATTGGATAACCTTAGTGGTTGGGGATATATTTAAGCATAAGTGACATGTTTTATATAACCACAGTGGTTAGAATATTATAAAAAGTCATATTTATTTTAGATCAATTGAATGTGTTTTAGATAACATTAATAATTATAACTTAGTTTTTACACTCTTCATAAGATACTATATGATGGTTTTACTGGTATATTCACAATGAACTTTTGGGTTTTAGTAAATTTCTAGATCTAGCAGAAACCAATGTAACAATGGATGTGAAGGAAACTGTGTTGGTTTTTAGAATAAGAGAATGAATGAAATGGGAGCTTAAATGATAACTCTTATGGTTATTCACAACCACCAATCTAATTTCATGATGGAATACATGAAACTTGTTAATTTCAATAATGTATAATATATTCGATATGTGAATCCCTATGTAAGTTCAAGTTATAATCATAAAGGCATGTATACTCAAAAACAAATTTTTCAATGTTGTGGAAAGAAACACATAGGAAAATGCCTCAAAGGGACGGGAAGATATTTCAGATTTGGTAACAGAGGTCTGAAGGAAATAACCTACTAGAGAAAAAGGAAGCATCTAGTTGACTATAGGAAAGGGAAAGAAATTCATTATAATGGATCAATTGAATGTTTTAAATTTAGTGTACATGGTCATTTTTCAAATAAATGTCAAATGAAGATGGTTCAAGAAGGGGATCAGCAGGACCGTATAAATATATGTTATCCAATACATAATTCCATTTCAATTGAGGATGAGGGAACTTACAATGACCAATTAAATGTATAGATTATTTCATATTTGTTGTTATTACATTATTGAATCATAGATTATGATACATTATTTGGTTTATTGGAAATAATTATTGGGGAATAAGTCAGAAAAGGGCTTAAAAGATCATGAAGAATTTTTAATGAGTAATATGTTAACATATAAGGGATTCATGAGTTATGATATATTTTAGGGTGATTAAATTATTAAAAATATTAAAGCTCTTTTGATGATGAGATTACATTGTAATAATTTTTCTAGTTGTTATATCCCTAAAGATTGATAAGTGGAAATTTTATTCAGTAATGAATTATCTTTTCTTATGTGGACATAATGGATAAACTTAGTGGTTCATATGGTGTTTTTTATTTGAGGTGATAAATGGTTATTACATTTTGTGATGCAAAATGAAAGGAATTCGATAACAAATGAGGATATAATAGGTTATTTTATTTTTGAAAAAAGTATCTTATTTTTGATAATTTTATAAGAATAATAAGGGTTTAGAAATAATACAATACTAAATATGGGTGACAACCCATCACGTCCGGCAAGGCCATGGGAATCGAACCCACAACTGAAGTGCAACAAGGGCGCATCACCTACCACAGACCTACATGAAGTCCCTGGTTATTATGACTTATTATTTTTAGTTAAATGATTTTATGGATCCAGAATATGTTTATTTTGGAAAATAATGATTAATAAAATGTATATCCTAATTATTGGAAAATTATTTGGTGATTAAGTGATAAGGATTATTTTGGATGATGTTTTCTATTTTGGGAAACTATATGCCTATGGAAAATATAATACTACATGATTTTATTTGAGGAGTAATGGTAGAATTTTATTTTTTAATAACATGTGTTTTTATTTTGGACATATAGAAATTTGGGTTAGTAATGTAAATTATTAACCTATTATATATATTCTGTGATTAGGTTAATTACTTTTCAGTATGGGACATTAAGATTAGTCGATGTTAGTTGTAGATAAATTATAAGATTTTTTATGTATGATTAAGTGATCAAATCCTTCTAACTCTTAGGATTCAATCTTAGTTTGGATTATATTAATGAAATTTAAGTATATTGGTGTATTAAATGATATTTTATGAAAATTAGGTACTATTTTTTGAATAATTTGGATTATGGGAAGATTTTATTTTTATAAAGGATTGTCATTCTGGGGGATTATCTGACCTTGTACTAAGCATTTTGGTTTTGGGAGCTATCTAAATAAATGTGAAATATATAGTTCATATTCTGTGGACTATGTGACTCTCTAGATGTTGATTATAGTGCTTTCTATGTGATCAAGTCATCTTTATTACTCATCGTCTAGAGGAAAGATGAGTGTGTAGAATAAATTTAGTGAAGGATGAAATCTATATGACATGTAAGTATGTTTCATTATATTCTTAGTCAATATCATAAATAAATTATGAAAAATTATGAAAAGTATATAAAAACAAAAATATTTTTCATTTAATTATCCGATTCAGAAATCAAAGACCGTTTATCCCATAACAAGTTTGTGGTTTTCTGGTGGTTTACTTTCTCCTGGTCATGTTTTTTATCACTCTCGTTCAGAACATTAATCATAGTATCTCTTTTTTATCAATGTTTTTATACATGGAATCCTAGTATTTTTTATCTCGGGTGACCACTGAACTTATCTATAATTCTTTAAAAGTGACAGTTTTATTGACTCTTTTTCTGGTGTAGGACTTCCAATGAAGTTTTCGAGCCCAATTTTAAAATTACGAGGATGCAATTTCCAAAAGGGGAAAGTATGTAATGACCTAGGTATTTAAATAATAATACATTTTGATTATTATTAACACTTTTGAATAAAATATTAATTTTATTTTAAAGAGGACAATTTGTTCGATATCATACTCATCATGCAACAATTGTTTTCTTTGAAATCTTATGTTGCACAAAACATTGAGTTATACAACAAAATAAAATATTATTATTGTTATTTTAAATGGTATTTAATGCATATTCATTGTATTTATATACATTATCATGAATAACTAGCATATAATTACAAATGTTTTTTAAATGTTTTTATATTATCCAATAAATATTTGAGGCTTAAAATAAGAATGAATTTTTTTAAGCCTGAAATACTCTAATATTTGTAAGAGTACATTTTCCAACCTATTGATAGAGAACCAAATTTTAATCATGATTTTTCACTTCTATATGATCAATTTAAAAAAATCTTATTTTGAATTGGGACCCCAAAATTTACTTTGGATGACGTTTTCTAATTTTTTTGATAAAATTCATATTTTTTATGAATAGGGAAGAATATTGCATTTTAATTCAAAATTACCTTCTAATGTAATTTTTTATATATATATAGAATATATCTTTAATTGAATTTAATTTATAATTGGGTAATATTTTATCATTTATTCTAATTATAGTCATTTTATGTAACATGACGTTTAAATTGGACATAAATAGATGTCAATATAATGACAGTTACTACTTATTAAAAAACTTTTTTTGTTACGACAATGGGTATTAATTTTATATTAACTACTGAAACATATGTGTTATCAATTTGAAAATTTTATTTCCATATTTTTTATTTGGAGTTCAATATTTTTTCAATATGTAAATTTTATTTTTAGACATTATGAATGGTAACTTCCGTAATTAATTTATTTACCATGGTAAAAGTGTAAATATTGTAAATAAATGTAAAAAATAATATTATAATAATATCAAACTACCATAACATGTTTCCTAATACTATTTACTGATACATTTCTGACAATGGGAATCCTTGGGTAAATTTGGGGACCCCATGGAGCCACTTTGATGTGAAAATGATATTTTATAATAATTAACTTAAAATAAGGAAAAATTTAACATAAACATGTATTTTTTTGTAAAATAACTTTTATGTAGCGTAATATAAGTGATGATTTAGACTTGAAATATTCATCACAAAGAAAAACATATTTCCTACATCTTGGTATTTAATTTCAAATTTTTTACCCAAATAAAAAAATTTCATTATAAGACAATGATGATGAAGTAATGACCTTATTAATGAATGATTTAAATAAATGAGATTAAAAATATTAAAATAGACTTATTTTGAATCTTTTTACCCCATACAATAATTTTAGGGATGATTATGAAATTTTAAAATTTAATTAATTAATTCTTTTCTAATGAATAATTTTTTTTTGGTTTTTATAAAATCCATGGCAATAATACTCTAAAATTGACAGAATGAGTTTTTAAAAAAATAATATTTTATTATATTATATTAAAGTTTCAAAAACATAAGATTATGCTAAATAGATTAGCTAATATTGGAAATTTTATTAATGAACCGCTTGAGATTCTGCTATTATTTTATATTAACTATATTAACCATATAGTATGAATATACAAGAAGACATGGTAAGAGTCAAATAAGTTAACTAAGGGACAAAGCTAAAAGATACAGATACATTTGTGACCTATACTTTTATATAACCTATTGATTGAGTGTTTTCTAACCCAAAACATCTTATCTTTGAAATAAATGACATTTGGAACATTTTAACATGAAAAACAATTATAATAAAATAATATTTCAATACCTTCTTAAAGTGCCACTCCTCCATCTTTTAAAAGAGAATCACTACTAACCCTTACTCACACATATAAAACCCATTTTATCATCCAAAATATTCACAAATAATCTCCTAACATCTTTATATTCCTCCTAAAATAGTCAAATTTGGTGGAAGTAAATTCAAGAAAGCCTTTTAGCTAAAATCAAATTGAGCTACCTAATTTGACGTAATGTCTTCTCTCAAGATTCTTTCATTTATTTTCCATCTCCAACCCCCTATACACTATTTATTAAATTCATTTATACATTCAAAAAAATATTATATTTACTATGATGATATTATGAAATTGATTATAACTATATTCACACACAACTCCATCTAGTAGATATGATCATATTGTTTTTGTGTATGGTGAACAACTGCCTCACAATACTATGATTATTTGATTTTCCCCTACCACCTCTCATGGTGTCCATTATTATGGAAATTTATTTATATATGATATATATTATGTTTATATTGTCTTTATGATTATGTAGTTTTTATTTAAAATGTACCTTTAGGCATTTCATGATGTGTAAACACGATAATTTAGTATTAGGAAGTGCGGAATACCGCCCCCTGAAAGTGATATGACATGTTCATGCCATACATGGAATGTATAAATAATGGAATAAGTGAAATTATTTAATATATATATAATATGATATTATAATTCAATTATAATATACCTAAGAATCATTTTGTTTTCATTTCATTAAATATGAAACAAAAATGAATGTTTCATTCATACGTATGTACGACATACCGTCTCTATGAGCAGTGCATTTCATTTCTTCTATACAAATGTTTTGTAAAATTATAAATAAAATATAATCAATAATATATATTTATCAGATTAATATTATTGATATAATAGAATTTTTACCACATAGACAATTCGAAATTATCACATGTTCATTATTTACTCAAGTACCCAATATCAAAAAAAAAATGACTGATATTAACATAAATAATTATGAAATTTTTATAACATGGTAATAATTGATATAAATGGAATAATAAACTTGAATAAAGTTATGAATAAAGTATAAATTAACATAACATTACTATTCATGAAATTAATGAACGAATGAGTAAAGTCGGACATGAGGAAAGAGGTTTCTTATCTCACTTTTAATTCAATTAGATTTGCATTATTCATCACATATTTCAATTATGTGGAATATTGTGTACTTCCATTTGATAGATTTTATCATGATTTCGTTTATATTCATTTCATTATGTGATTCATTTTGTGGTTATTGATTTTTTTTTTCATATGAATCGATTGATTACAGTGTAGTAAGGGAACCATTCGCCCTCCTCATTTAGTCAAAGACCTCTCTTATGTTTTTTATTTTAATTTATATTTTATTATTTTGGGATATTTTATTCTATATACTTAATACTTTTATTATTATTTCCATGTGATGAGAAACCCTTTTGTATCTCATCGTCTCATTTTCTGAATTTTTATGTGATGGTGTCAGGCTGCCGAATTTTCACAAGGGAACATCGTAACCCAATTTTCATTCATTGGGGTTATCTTCTACTTAATTGATATGTTGTGCTATGATCATGTGAGAATTAACTTTTTATGTCCTATCATGTATGTATACATTATTTATGTGTACATATAGTTAATACACATTATCAGTCTATTTAATTTAAAAAATATTCTTTGTATAGGACATCATCTCAATCTCCTTTAATTTATTAATATCATGATGTTATGCATCTTTATTATGTTATAAAGTGTATAAACAACTTTTTGACTCAATATATCATATATTAGTATATTATCTTGATATTTATAGTTTTTATTAATGTTATTCCATAATTATTTTAAATCAAGTGTCTCTAAAGTCGAAAATGACTCTTTTACTAAAACCTTGTTTTTTATGATTTAAATATTTATTATTCTAAAATACCTATTTCATGTACATGTTTTCAAAAAAAATTATTGAATTCATTTATAAGGACATGGGTGTTTTAGAATTTCAAATACATTAAAATGATTTAAAGTGGTATGGGACACTTTGGTTCAAAAGTCTTTTTATGAAATGTTTTAAATGGATTTTTCAATGGATTGAATATTTTAATATCATTAAATGATTTCTTGTGATTGAAAATGAAATGTTATTAGTTAAATGTATATATTTGAAATATTTACTTAATTGTGATTATATAATGGTTCTAGGATAATTGACATGTGGATACGTGATAAACCAAAGATGAGTGGTTATGTGATAAACCAAATGACTGGTGGTTCCATGATAACCCAAGGACAGATGGTTACATTATAACCACTAATACAATGGGTTTGGAAGTCAGACGTATGGCTATTCCATTTAGTGATATGTGTGGAATTTGACTGTATGGTTATTCCATTTTAGTAATTTTTTGTCCCATGTAACCTTTATATTTTATATGTTTCATTTTGATGGGATTTATGTTAATCTTTTGTGTAAAAAAAGTTATGAAATGATATTATATTCAGTGAAGTGTTTTTTCAACTTTATCATGGTGAAAAGTGTTATTTTATCATAATGTTTTCAGGGTTTACATGTTTTTGAAAGACTAATAGTATTAATTGATTATATAACCCTTAATGATTTTTTTATTCTCATCCCACATTTTTGAAATGCTTTTCATTGGGTATTTGGAAGGGTAAGAGAAAGGATGAATTCTAGAAGATTTATATCAATAAAATAAACGTTGTTTTATTTGAAGAGTTTATTATTGTGAAAATAATTTATACTGAGTAGAAGTGTCTACATGTAATATTAAATATGTTATGTATAATTTATGACCTAATTCTATAATGATATAAACCTGAAAATATCCTCATTGTGAATTATTAACTTAATTTAATGTTATTTATTTTTGTAAGGCATGGGCTATAAAAGTTTTATTGATATTTTTTATTTAATTCAAAGAAGGTCTCAAGGAGGTACAGTTTTCTCATCTGTGGATATATTGTTATCATTATGTTGTATTTGGTAACATCATGTTACATTGAGTCTTAACTTCATTATAACATTATAGATATTTTTATTCATTCATCCACTTTTTAGCATCATTTTTCAGGACATGAGTAGTTAATTTTTTTCTCAACTAGTATGATTGAGGTATTTTTGTGATATGATGATAGTGTTATCCAAATCATGATGGTCGAGGGTTTTCAGGGACACAAGAACCAGGTTTTTCAAATCATAGTATCAAGTGATTTATTTCATAAGAATGTTAATAATTAATAGTGTGGTTAATACTATATATACCTACATTTTTCGTTATATACATTCTGATAACTAATGGTTAAATCATATATCATTGTTATATATCATCATTAATTTTGTAGGATGTTTTATAAAATATTATTTTACATTCAAAACAATTTTTGAATTTTCATCATGAAATTATAGAGAAGGTTTTATTTCTTATAATCATTTCTAATCATTGAAATAATAAAACCTATTTTTTCAATATATATATTTGGAGAATCGTAAAAATAATTTATTTTATATTTTATAAGAATTTGGTTTTGAAATATTTTTTGTCTTATTTTTAAAAACTACATTTCACACCCCCCCCCCCCTCAAACACTTTTAGTTAACATATATACAATTATATTCATACATGAAGTGTTGAATCCAATATATATTTAAATTAAATATCAAAAAGAGATATCTTATATTATAATATATATATTTGTGGGAGATTATATTATATATGAATTAAGGATATCAATTTTGGATGTGTGAATAAACAAGGTTATCCAACTTCTCTCTTTGATCTATAAACACATTATCAGTTCTTTGAGGGAGATGGCATAACTAACTAATCAATTTTTCATTGATGAAGAACAATAAATGGTTTTTGGGAATATGTTGTAATATAATATAGAATTAAATTTTACAAAAAGGTACTAATCATATAAAATTCATAGAGAAGTTTATTCGAGTTGTAATTTTATAAAACTAAATAATAAGGTTGTAAGGAGAAAATAGGACATTGTGAAGATGAAAATGTTGCTAATATGAATTTTTTGTCAGAGAGTATGAGAGATTTAAATTCATTCTAACATGAAAAATCCTAAAAAATAATAAACACAACATCGAGGGTTTGTGTATTCAGTTTGTAAGGTAGGGGAAATATGTTATGGATAAAAAGTGATAAAAGCAAAGTGCCTGATAACTGGGATAGAGGTAGTGGAGGGACCCCAAGTAGTGGTTATGACGATGACTTAGAGAAAAAGGAGATAATATGGAAACTATATAAAATATGATTTGGATGATAATAATGGTGGGTTAGAGGGGAAGGTAAAATGGGGGATATTTGTTTATGGATGGAGTGATATTTTTTCATCGTTCCACACACTTTATAATGAAAAATGAATTTATTTATTTCTATTAATTGAATAAATATTTTGACATCATTACATAAGTATTTACGGTAATTGTTTCACTATTGAAAATAAAAATTATATTACCAAGATATAAAAAAATAATTTATCCGGCAAATACCAATTTATAACTGGGAATAATTTATATTTATCTATGTCTCAAAATAATAATTATATTAAAACAAATATAGTGGGAATTTTGACATTATATTTAGTTTAAAATATACATTTTATAATCCCTCATATGTAAAACAAATGTCCACATATTTTACCAATAAAATTAAATTGTTGAAACAAGCATATCTAAAAAACAAATTTCACATTTTTGGGACAGTTTCAAGACTTATTAATATATTTTTATCCATAATTGCATGATTTCCCATTTCCCATATCGTAAATTAAAAAAAATGGATTCATAATTCACAAAATTTAAAATGATTTATATACCAAATTTGAGAATCATAATTAAAAATATTCAAATAATTTTTCTAGATTTCATTCGTATTTTTGTTAAGAATAGAGTTTTATATAAATTCATAAAACCCATTAAAAAATATTTAATAGAAAAAAGCGTTTTCAAACATAAATATATATTAACATAAAATTTAAGAAAATTATTGTTTCAAATAACACTATTATAACTCCAATGGATCATAAAACAAATTAATAAAACATCTAACATATAATTTAACTATTAAATGGATTTATTTAATGAAATTTAACAATAGTATAAGAAAAATAATTATTTTTCACTATTTACTGAAAATATCATTCATTTTAGGAAAATCTAAATATTTCACTATATTTAAATATTTATATTAGGATTTCAAATTGTATATCTAATTTATAATATTAAATTTCTAAAAGAGTTATAAATTAATAATAATTTCTACACACAAAATTCAAAAAATCCCACTTCGAAAAATGTGTATTATTGATTTCTAAAATGATTTTACAGAAGAAATATGTACTAAATTATTAAAAATAAATATATTATAGAAAACAATTATGCATCATATTATATTTTATTTAACCCTGTTATTACCCTATAATTATACATATTTTATGTAACTGTCAAATATAAATAATAATATTCAATTGTTGGTTTAGGTACACTGGTTTCTATTTTATATGCTATCAAACATACTGTTCTTTTGCCATATTGGGGTGTTATATTCCCCCCATTTAATAAATTATTTCATGAATATTTTAACTTGTTCTAAATAATTCAGGGTTTTAAATTTTAAATTTTGTATTGTGAAAATCCCACAACATTAAAAGTGTTAATTAACGTGTCCTCATAAAATTAGGTAAAGTGAAATATTATGGTCATCAAGAATAACACAAAATAAGGTTTCAAATTTGAAAAAAATTAGTGGAATGTGAAAATATGGACATGGATGAGATTACTAACTCTTATAGAATAATATAGAGTGAAATAGAACATGTTTTGGGCAATGTTAATGACAAAAAAATCACTAAATCTACCTTGGGTTAAAATACTCTCAATCTAATGGAAATTATCTTAACATGAATTTTTTATTCAAGATCATTTTCTTATAGTTCAAAAATTCATTTACCAAATATAGTATGAATATATGTAAATATACATTCATGAGAAGTATAATTTCATCCTTTATTTAATTGTCACCAAAATCTCATCACATCAACGACTAATAGTTATTCATGATTAATTATTAAACCGTATATAAATAGAGATGTATCATTTTTATACATGGATCTTACATATTTTTAGATGAATATTCCTAATATTAAAATTCTAAATATCTAAAGACTAAAAAACTTTAGTACCTATGGAAACTTGGAACTTGATATTTTATCTTGATGAAAGATCTTCAGAATCACCCATAATTACATTATAGTTTTTCTACTCTTCACAAACATATCATGCTTATAACCATTCATCACACCATGAGTAATGGAAACAAAATAATGGGTGACATTAAATGCCTAGTAATGATAAACAAGGGAGATACATAAGCATAACATGAGTAAAATGTATGAGAAAATGAGCATAACATTTGAAAAAGCATACCATGCATATCAATGATCTAAATCTTGAGTCATTTCATAATGATTGGATTTTCATAATAAATTAATCATAATGAAATAAAATAACATGATCCATGGGATTATAACATTGGCATATGGAATGAAATTTTTGGCATACACACCATCATATAACAATGTTAACATTTATAAATATAAACAGGTTCACTTGCTGATTTGAGGAAATGAAATGAGTCCTTCACACAAACTTATGGACAATCAACTTGGTCCATGCATATCATTAAAGAAACAATAGATTGGTACCACATATAATTTTGAACATGTATTCTGATTCATGAAAAAAATTTAAAAATGTAATTATGTTCACATATATAATTGTGGGCTCACACATAACATCATATTAGTCAATGTTAACTCCCAATACCATCTTAAGAGACATTTACACTTACTAAACTAGGTTCACTCTCCATTCCATCAATGTCTATATCATTAGATATAAATTGTTAACAAATGAATTGGAAGGGTTTTCTTGGTCCCACTCGTCACATAATGACAACCATATTAATGTGTTCTATAAAATAATAATCATTCTTCATATCATAACCTAGAAAATGAAATGGTTATAATAAACATTTAATTATATCATATCCTTTGTAAAGTATAGATCTTTCATAATAATATAATCAGAAGATATCCCATTGTAAGATGTAGGTTTCACAATATTTTTTCATGGAATATCCTATCGAATGGAAAGAGTTTCCCTAAACACCATTCCATCAAAACATAAAACATTCAAACAAAGAATGTGAATGTTATACGTAGACTATACCCAATGTAAATCATAAATTATAAAATATGATTACATCATATATGGAGAGTTATTTTGAAATATCACATTGATCATTTCTTAAGGAAAATTATCAGTATTTAAAAATCACATCAAAAATTCATTTTTAAAATATTTTTCATTGATAATTTCAATAGAATATTAAAAATAGATCATTGAAAATTAATTTAAAACATATTTTTGAGGAAAATACCCTTTCTATTTGGAAAATTTATTTCTATATTTTATATCCTTTTGGGTACATTTTTCTTTAGAGATACCCTGGATAACATATAAAGGAATCATGAAAAATCATTTAAATCATCCCAAAAAAACCTATCTATTTCCTTTAGAATGATATAAAAATAAAATTTTCAATTTTATTTGAAATTAGTTTTAAAAAAATGGGTTTGTAAAATAATTCATTATCAACTAAAGAGAGAAATAAAATCAGTTTTCTTAAAAACATTTTCATAATTATCATCGGTACCAAATAATGTAAAAAATAATAAAATTAAATGAATATGTCATTAATTATCATTATATATTAAATTTCAGGATAATTTTTGAGATATATATTATCTTATTTCATTAATGGAATCATATTTATAATCAATCCTATGAAACAATGAGATTCGAGAAATAATATCTTGCAAATATAGTAACATCGATTCATAATAAACATTATAAATTAACAATAAATTAATAATATGATTTAATTAAAATAATAATTTTGATGATATAACATGTTAATGGGGATCTATATACACCTCATAAAATAATTTAATTTCATAACATAACATGTATTCCAAAATAAAATATTAAGACAAGATTCCCTTAAAGATTTTGAATCTTCTTAATTGTATACACCAGGATATATATATAATATAATCAATATGCTAATACTAATAACATTTATAAGAATACTAATATAATAAATTCACATGATTTTCATACATCACAGAAAATAGTTCTGAACATAGATTGTGTCTTCGGGGAAATAAATGTGATATTTAAATCCAATAATACTTAAGTACTATTGAATTGTGTGGTCCATCAAAAAATTGAAAAAAATTAAAACATGAATATCATTAACTAAATTATTTTCATCATATATAAAGTCATTTTTAATTATATACAACACAAAAAATAAATTTTTTCCGAATATTGAATATAGCTCGTATAAAAAAAGTGATACAACAAATCCCTTTTCCATAAGTCTTGACTTCTTTTTCACCCATTAAATCCTGAGGAATATTAAATACAATAATATTATGCATCTATAAAATAATCATATTCATATATATCATACCATATATTATTTTATTATGAATTTATGTTACTCATTTATCAACAACTCCTTGTTAATATCGAATTTCAGGTAAAAACAACCTCATAATTAATATATGTTTTGATATTTGTTTCTGGTCCTATTACACTGATAATGATGTCCTCAATAACTTACTATAAAAAAAGATATACATATATAAAAATAAATTCAGTATATATATTTTTATAATTATCCATAATATATATAAATAATAACAAAATAATCAATTTATGTTAGTGTTAGGCCATACATATGCATGAATATTGTTTTCATTTTCTTGTCATATTGAAAAAATAATAATGTTATATATATATATATATATGTATTTATATTATAATTAAATTAATATTTTTATTAAATATATATCCCATATTTCTTTTAAACCAATCCATAATACATTCCATGTAAAATGATAACTAATCACATCGCTTCGTGAGGAAATAGTCTTCTATACAGACGAATGTTGATGTTGTATTCTCATAAATTAAAAATCATGAAGGTATGTATTATATATTAATTAAATAAGAATTAATAAATCATATATATCTTATTTATCATATATATACATCATTTCCATCATCATTCCCCCCATTAAGAAGTGGTAATTGATAAATGAACGACATCGATTCATGAGGTTGTAGTCCGATGTACTGACGAAATACAATTTCATATACCATTTGATGGGGTTCAATGAAATTTTCAGCAATAAACATAACATAAATAAATATGTATATTTATGGTACTGTTTTTATTATATAATCATGATATAAAATATATATTTGGGGGTTAGAAAAGAAATTAAAATAAAAATGTGTTTTGATGAGTGTTACCTCTTCTTCAGGTTTCAACTTTGGGATTGCACCAAACGTCATACTTGATGGATTTATGTCCAATATAAGTCCAATAGGATGATATTAGAGATTTATGGATGTGATTTTTAAGTTTTTTAGTACAATTTTCTTTATAGCTGTGATAAAGTGGTGAGAGTGGATGCTCTTTTATATTAGAGGAGGAGTGGCATTCTTGTAAATACCTAGAATTAGTCTTTATTGGGATGTCTACATTACCTAATGTGCCTCCAAAATATAAAAAAATGAATTTGATGGATTAATTGGTCGATACATACCTCTAAAACACAAAATAATTACATTTTTCATGTATTTATTCATTAGTAATTATTTTTTATCAATTTTATCTTTATATTTCTTACCACTGTAAATTGTATCATTCTGTCAACCAAGGAAATTTATCAATTAATATTATAATTAAAGTGATTCTAATTAAATAATTTATACCTTATTAATCTAAATAATTAGTTTAATTCATTAAATAGAAATCCTTAGTTGTGTGTATTATTAATTTTGAGAAAATTCTTGTACTGTACAAAACCCCGTTCAAACCGTAACCACGTTAATAAATTTTCAATGTTTTCACTAATAATTATAGAAATTAATTTCATAAACCTATTATATAAATAAAATAATTTCTTTCCAAATATGTAATCATTTGAAACAAATTTCACTCACATTGGAAAAAAAGTTATTTTCACTTAATCTCATACACCCGATGAAAAATTGTGTTTTAAAAGTGAAAAAGTCCAATATTCTATATAGATTATATATCCAATTTAAATTGGAATTTAATTCCAATGACCAAATTTTTTTTAATATATTAATAATTGAAGTCATTATTTTTTCAAAAACTACAATTTTACTATGTATATAAATTATATAAAAAGTATGTTTTTAGTTATAATTATGAACTTTCACCATTCAATAAAATTAAATCTTCTATAAAAAATAAAAAATTCACCAATCGATAATTTTGATGATATTAATTAAAAAATGATGTTTATTTTTTAAAATATAATTAATAAATTTGTAAAAACAGTTTTATAAAATCTATTAAAATTTGGTAGAATGCCTTTTTAGAAACATAATATTTTTTATACATAAAACATGATTTATTTTTATCTCTTATCTAGGGAGAACATAATATGGATGTTATATATTTGATTTAATATATAATATTTAAATTTCATTAAAATATTAAAAAATTATTGTTTTTTTAGTTTATTGATCGAATTATTTTTGTTAATAGAAAAAAATAGTTTTATAGAAAATTAATTTCTAAATTTTGGAATAGATCATACTTTTATTTCTAATTAAATGGTTTCTAAAAAATTAAAATTATAAACATTCATGAATAATATATTTATAATTTATATAATCATTTTCCTATCCATAATTCCAAATTATAGGTGATTACTATAATAACATTTTAATAACATGACATGTTTCATTTAAATCTAGTGTTTCGTGTAATTCCATCTAAGATTGGTGTTTCTTGCAACACAATTGAAACATTTTATCACTTGTAATAAGGGAAAACATAGTTTTTCATCTAAAAAATGATAAAATATGTATTTCATGTAGATAAATCATAAATTTTTATTTCATATAATGAAATCATAATGTGGTGTAGTGTGTATCACAAGCTATCGTATAATTTTAACATATTCAAAAAAAAATCATTAAAAAAAATTTGTAACATTTTATCCCTCGTAAAATGAATTAATCCATCAACATTCATCTTGTTCATCAATGATTTAATAATTGAATTTTTCCTTCATAGAAACCCACAACATAATAACGAATACATAAATATCCTTTATGAAAAGAATGTTTGAATTATAACAGTTATCCAAAATAACCCATAAGTAGGTTTACACATAGGATAAAATAAGTGGAAATTTTAATATGAGGACAAGTTATTATGGAAAAAATAATTTTAGGGGTTCTTATGTTCATTGATAAAAAAATTAACCGATCAATATAATGAAAAGGTTCTCAAAATCATAAATTTTTAATAAATCAAAAGTCCAACAGGTCATCCTAAATTATTGAACTAAGGTAACATTTTTGATCACATATCATTTTTATAATGTTGTATATTATTTTAAAAGAATATTTATTTATTTTATTTCATTTAATTTTATATGCTCAAACTCACCATTTAGTTATGCCTTTATAATTTTCAACTTCATCTCTTACTCTATGAAATGAAGTTGAATTTTCATATGCCTGAAGAACTAATAAATCATAACACCCATGGATAGAATGATAATTTATTCATTCTGCCTTTAGTTTTACTCACAAATAAAGGATATACTATATGAATAAATCATTATATTACAAAATATTTATCTATAAATCATCGTCCAATTTTCATCATTAACAATTCCATAAATGGTTATCCTTATAATCCATTAAAAATATTAAAATCTAAATAGGGTAACTAAGGTGAAAAGATGTCTCAAATTGAACATAACCTTAATCCCAAACTTTTTATAATTTAGATCTTCATTGCAGCATACCAAACATGGGAATTCCATGATCATGAATTCTTTTGAGACATGGTAACAACCTGAATGACTATAAAACCATATTTTATAAAAACATATTTCATCATTAAATACACTAAAAATAGTTTATTGGATATATTCCCTAAATCTAAAAAAAATATTCTTCATTAATGATAGAATCATGAACTATTTTAAAGAATCCTTTATCTGTTCTGAGTTCATCAATGCTATCTAATTTAAATTATTAATATCAAATATTTCTTTATCACTACTAAACATCATTTACTCATCCCTATGATAATGCTAATATTTATATTTCATTAATAAATGTTTCTAATTTTCATAAAATCAATTTTATTGTATAATCACATCACTCTAAATATTCATTCAAATTATTAATAAAAATATATAATGAAAAATCCTATAATATTTCACAATTTATAATTATTGGAATTGTATATATAAATACATTTATCCTTTTACATGAATAGTTGGAATGGAATATATCCTTCCTTTTTATATATGTAAATTCATAGAATAGTTAATTGATTTTGGTAGTTATCATTTTCTCCATAGATAATACATTTAACTCCTTGAAATTTTTTCACTTGATAACCACTTTTTCACATAGATAACATATTCCCCTCCTTTTGAGATATTACTTATGGATTTCCTTCGCATATTCATGATATGTAAAAATAAATATATTCATTACTCTATGTAAATTTCCAAATTAACTACAATAAAATTTAATCCTCATATAATTCGATGTTTTTTGAATCACACTAATGTACATGATGTTAACCATATATCACGATAGTGGATTGTAAACAACCCCAATATATTTTCTCTTGTAATCCTAAAATTTAGTTTTTTATGGTTACTAAATTTACCATCATATTCAATTCAATCATGATTCATTCTAGTTCAAACAATTGAATAAAACCATACATATAGTATGAGAATCACTCATCTTAGTGGAAATCCATATAAACCATAAAATTAATTTTTATGATGTATAAATCAAAACAAATAATTTTTAATCAATTAAAACATCGGTTCATCCTACGTTACTCATATTCATCATCTTTATAAATCCTTCATGATTTTTCCTAAATAGTTTATTAATTTTGAAATCATATCTCTAATACTATATAAATATGTGTGTAGTAAGTCTAATTTTTATTCAACAAATCTTAATAAAGTGTAGTTCAATTCAGTGTTTTCAGGGTTGCTACCCCTTGATACATAAATGATAGAGAAACATAGAATTATAGTATCTAGATACTGATGTATTTATTAGAATCCAATCACTAAATTCATTTCAAAAATTCTATGACATTTTTCAAAACATTGAATCAACCATAGACTTATCCATAAATACATCCTGAGAGAAATCATTATAAATATCCACTGTAACATCCTTAATGTTTCCTTATACAAGTTTTTAATGGTTATCCAATCATATAATTTGATTCTAAATATTTATAACTAGGCATTAATAAATTGATATTACATCTTTTTAGTTTAATATGAACATATTACAATTGTACCTACCCAAAGACAATAACATTTTAGTGACTTTAGAAATAATGAACACAATATTTTAACTTTGTGAAAGATATTCATCATCTGAAATTAATATCAACCCCTTAAGTAATATTCCCAAACATACCATTAATATATTCATTATTCATTACCTATGGAAATAAATCATAAGAAACTGTGATCTCAGATGATAAATATGGGTAATCAATTGAGATATATAACAATAACATGAGTATAAGGTTATGATAACATAAGAATAAAATAATAGAAAACCTACCAGGAACATCAATGATCACATAAATCATATGTATATAAAATAAAATTAGAAATGGGAATAAAACATTATCATATGGAAATAAATTTGTTTCAAACACATCATATTATAACATTGTGAACATTTAAAATAGAAAGGTTTCGATAATTATGTTGAGGACATCAAATTCGGCCAAAAAAGGGACTATTGGACATGAAACCATGTACACACGAAACATGATTGATAGAATAAAATTATATGCATAGCATTCTTCCCATGTAATCAAGATCACAAATAACATTGTGATAAAATAATAATTTTCATGCATAGTATTGTGAACATGTAATCGGGATTAAAAATAGAATCTTAATAGTCAAGGGTCACTCCAAAGAACATAATAGAGGACAAAGTCTCTTACTAAACTAATTTTACCCCTTCTAATATATATTTATATACCATGGGATATAAATTATTAACCAACTCATTAGAGGGATATGTAGGTCCCACCCATCACATAATGAAAACCATATTTATTTTTTCCATGAGACCAACAAAATTAAACATTTCATAAACCATGAAATGAAATGGTTATCATAAATATTTCATCATATCATAACCTATTAAAAAATATAGATTTCACATTTATTTGATCATAATATATAATATGAATAGAATCAATTATCATAAGAATTTTATCATGGTATAACCCCTAGAAGAGAAAAAGGATTCATAAATAACATGACATCAAACAATAAACAATTAATTGAAATAATGTGAATAGTACCCATAGAAAATATCCTGAGTAAATCATATATTATATCAAAGGATGTCATCTTATATAGATAAGGATTTAATAGATCAATTGAATTATTTATCATGTAAAATAACATTTTATTGAAAATAACATGAATAAAATATCTTCATTATAATTTTATTTGAATATAAATTTAGAAAATTATACTTTAATATTTAATATTCATTTAAAGAAATTATTAGATAAAATATCCTTTACACATTGAAACCAAATTTTTTTATCATAAAACCTTTTTAAAATATTTTTCTTCGAAAATAACCTTTAAATCATAAAGTGGATGCTTTAAAGAAATTAAATAACATTTTAAAAAATTAAAAAATTAAAAACATTTTTATTGAAATTTATATTAAAAGATCATATAAAAACTCAAAACGCTTTTATTGATCATGTATTTTGTATAAAACTGATCTCTAATAGAAGTGTGAAAAACAAGTATATTTAAAAATAAATTATTTTTAAATTATTTTTAGTTCAAAATAGTATAAAAAAAATTACCATTACACGAAGATATCATGAATAATCAAATAATAAAAAATCATAAATACTGAGATATGGATCATAATATTAAACAATAGAAGTATAATCATAAACAATTCTTATAAACGATGAGACTATGGAAATAAACTCTTAATACCTTGGAAAAAATTAATCCTAATACCCATGAAAAAAAACTAACATAATCAAAAAAATATCTTCATAATAAGTTTATTAATGATATAAAATTTTAAATAGGAATTATATACACCTCGTAAATTAAAAATGATGAATAACATAACATGTGACTTAGCGAAAATAAACTAATACAAATTTCATTTTCAAAATTTTCATAACTTTGGAACTGTAAACACTTTGAAATAGAGATCCTCAAATGGATATTTAAATACAAATAATTTTTTAAATAATAAAAATAAATTAATTTCATGGGTAATATATACACTTCATGAAATAAATATGAGGTTAACATGCCATGTGTCTCGCGGAAGATAAATGTTATATCAAAATCAATTACTAGATGAGTAAATTAGGAATTGTAGGATACATGAATGAATAACATCAATTTAAGCTTTTAATATAATTAAATAAATTAATTTCAGGATATAAAATTTCCATAGGTCAGTATATACACCAGAAAAATAAATGAGTGCAGAATATCGCATAAGTCAATCTGAAATAAAAGCGAGATTGGAAATCCCCTTTCCATTGGTCGTGGTTTTCATTTTAATCATTAAATACTATTTTATTATAGATATAATTAAATTATAATTATTATTCAAAAATGTTATAATATATATCAATCCATAGACGAGTTTGTGATAACTTTATATTACCCTCTCTTAACAAAAACATGCTAATTTTATGTTTCAAGTAATAAATGCATTGGTTTTCATATATGTTTTGAATTTCTATATGTGGTTGTCTAAGGTCTATCAATATTTCATAATTTCAAAAATTGAAAACATGTCTTATAAAACATATATATTCATTATATCTGTATTTATAATAATCTACAAAATGTGGAAATAGAAAATGAAATACATTATTCATTAATATGATAGGACATACGTAAGCATGAATTTTATTTCAATTTTCCTGGCATATTGAAAGACAAAAATAATATATATATATATATATATTATAATCCTAGTAGAATTATTATTTAATATATTTCACATATTTCTATTAAACCCACCCTTGATAAATTCCATGTAAAACATGAATGAATCACATTACTTCGTGAGGTGATTTCCCAGCATAGACCCAAACAACATTATCATATTCTCAAAAACTAGAATGAATGAACGAATGTGTTTTATAATATATATATATAATCACATAAACATAAACATTTTTCTTATATATTATATAGAAATGGAATTTTTATCATTATTACAAAACATGATATGTGTAAATGAAAAAAAAATTACATTGGTTCACAAGACGGTAGTCCTCCATACACATGAGCGATGGTTTTATATCCCAAAAGGTGGAGGTGTGTGTGAATATAGGTAGTAAACTTAACAGAAAAAATAAAATTATATTTTTGATTCTGAGTTGATTAAATAATAATAAAATATAAAATTATGGGTCATGGTGAATAAATAAAAAACAATCATAGATAGTCATTTATTCTTCTTTGGGCATCTCATTTGGATTTTAATAGAAATAATTCATTAATTTGATATCAAAAAAATATAAGGAATATATAATGAGATTATGTAAGTTTGGATGTGAATGTTTTATGTTTTTTGTATACAAATTTCTTTTCAGTTTTGATTATGTGGGGAGAGTGAATGCCATTTTATAATGGGGGAGTGACATTCTTATAACTACCCAAATGTACTCACTATTGGGAAGTCGCCATTTTCTTATGTTCCCCAATATTAAAATTATAATTTATTGGAGTAATGTCATGGTAAAAAAATACCACCATCATAAAAAACAAATAAATTTTTTTTCGTGTAATTCTGTAGTATTTAAATTTACTCAATTATATCATTATAGTTTTTAGAGAAGCAACTTTTTTATTTTTATATTACTAGGTAATTCATCCATTTAGATTATAAATAAACATATAATTATTATATAATTACAACCAACATAATAGAAATTTTAATTCCAATTAATTAAATAATAATTAAAATGTGTTTCAGCATGATTAATTTTAATACATACTCATGTAATGCGCAATACCATGTGTTTACCTTAACAGTGTTATCAAAATTTAACAGTTTTCAGTAATAATATTGGTACAAATTTATTTATACATATTATATATTAATAATTACTCTAATTAAATATATGGAATAAAATTTTCATAATTCCTTGAATTCATGTGGCATACAGTAATTTAAATTTTATCATGTTGACACGACAAGAAAGAATGTTTTTCAGGTGAAATAATTAAAAGTTTACAATGTATTTATATCAAATTTCTACATGTAATTTCTTCAAAAAAAAGTAAAATCCTTAAATATATTTATAATTTAAGAAAATATATTTTTAAAAAAATATATTATTTTATAAAAATATAAATTAATTAGACAAAAATTTATTTTTAATTAACAATCAGTTATTTTCGCTATTCATAAAAAATGAATCTTCTCAATAAATAAATAAAAATATCCCTAAAATAATTTTGATGTTACACATTCAAAAATTTTGAAAATTTTCATTTTAAATTAATTCTTCCATTAAAATGTAGTAAAACTAGTATTTA
This sequence comes from Viscum album, assembly GCA_963277665.1. Lineage (NCBI taxonomy): Eukaryota > Viridiplantae > Streptophyta > Magnoliopsida > Santalales > Viscaceae > Viscum > Viscum album. The sequence continues at coordinate 825,770,454 of OY728131.1, forward strand.
AAAAAATAAAAAAATTTATTCGTAAAATTGGATTTATTATTATATAATGTTCAGAGAACACAAAAGATAAATATTAAATTTTTTAATGACTATTATATATATATATATATATATATCATTAATATAATTCATCGAAATATATGTTTAATTTTAATGAAATAAAATGTTTTTATTGATAAAATGAAAAAACAAATTCTTGAAAGGAAATTTCATCTTATTCAAATAGTTCTTACATTCATTTATAATTAAATTTTTACTAAATAAATAATTTAGAAAAATTGAATAAACCATATATTCCTAATTTCATTAATCCAATTCCTAACATCCATTCCAACAACTATGTGATTACTATGATAATATTTTAATAATATATCATGTATCATTGAAACATAGTGTTACATGTAACACATGATAAGATTGGTCCAACATTTAATTAAATATAAACATTGTATTCCATTTCACACACTCCAATCTAAAAATTGATTATATGATAATTTATACTCATTTCCTAATGTTTTCTAAGCTTAATATGGTGTTGCATATAACGATTGCATAATGTTGTGTAGCATGTAATGCAATCTATGACGACCCAGACCCAGATGGCACTTAATGAGGGCCTAAGCCCGATGGCCCACATAGCCTCAAGCATATCTTCAGGAACTCCATAGGTTTCAGACTAGCTTCTAGGTCCTAGGGTTTGTCCCTAGGAATACTATTTCATTAATAGAAGAGTGTAACATAGTGGAAGAGATATAAATTAATAATAAATAGCAGAACCGATATAGATAAACAGAAGCATAAAACTAACGAAATAGGTGAACAAGAATAACAATAATAATATTAACTAGAACATTGATAATGTATGGTCATGACACTTGAAAACTAGGAAGCATGGTTACATGATAATAATCATAACATTATCTACAAGGTAAAAGAAAACAAAGTCTACCCCAAGCATCCCATGATCCTACCTTGTCATCTGCTATCAAGCACCATCCTATCAGCATGCAATCAACTATTGGAATCTGCATGTTTCTCTTTTTCAATACATGAAACCATGTAATCTACTTCATGTTTCAAACATCCCCCAGGGAAGGTGTGAGATAAATCTCAATGGGACACCACCAATGGTGTTTATAACATCCAACCTATGAAATTGAATCTAGAAGTGTGAAGGCATATATATATATAAATATAATGTAAAGAAAGCATTACAGAATAACTAAATAACCAAGTACCTACTTCAGCCCTTAGCTGGTGTCTAAACATGTAACATATTCATTAATTAATAAATTACCATTTAATTTAAATAAGTCATGTTAGGCATATCCAACACTGACATCACCTCGTGATAGTGTAAGTAGTGAATGTCCCAATATGTAACAAGGAAACTAGGCAATGATATCATGTGAGGGAGTTCCTGGGTAAAAACCATGGTAACATATACTCATGGAAAGCTAACTCAGTAGTATCTGAGTCAATCTATGGGCTAATAGTGTAATCCAAGGAGCGTAATCAAAGGAATTCCACAATAAGGTTCCTACCTAGTCCAAGGTGATCAACCAAGTTAAAATAGGGCTAAGAAAAGACATGGGCCTGATGGGCCTTAACCATGGAACCTACTTGTCAATGATTTATACAAGGTGTGCATCATAGGTATCATGTTATAAGAAAGGGACCCAATAGTAGTATATTGGGATACCAACGAATAGACATAAACAAGAGCCTAAGTGGGTAACAACCTAAGCAAACTGTTTACTTAAATAAGAATGGGGATTCCGAGAAACATGGTTTTCTCCTCTCAAAATCCAAGTCAAGATCGATTCAGTACATTCCTATTTGATATTGTAATCATGTAATAATTCATTTTTTCATGTATTTACTTTCATTAGTGTGGATAGGATAAGTAGAGTTGAAACTATTTGTCCAAGCATTGTCTACCATTAGTGTGTATATGACAAGTACCGTTGCAACCATTTAATCAAGTATTAGTTAGACATTAAGTCATAATCAACTATTGTGGTTCACTCTACTACCTTCCATCAACATGGATTGGGTTGATATAGAAAATAAACCTTTATTCAATATATTTCAATAAGTCCATGATTTATACATAGTATACATTCTATTTTTCATTTCATTTTTCACTATTTGTAACCATTTTGAAGCACTTACCTTAGCTGGGTCAAGTGGTGAAATTAAAAGTTACATGCCATTATGAAATTACCAATAACAATAATCCATTTATTATAAGGAGTCTCACCTTAAAAATGGTCAATCAACGGCACACCCAAACAGTGGCTCAAACGTTCCAAAACACTAAAATCCAATTATAGAATAACCTTCGACATGAGGAAGATTGAGTTTTCGGTCTAACAACTAACAACTAGTCACATATTATGAAAGATCAAAATCACACGATTCTAACAAGTATAATAATGGCATTTAAATTTAAAAAATGGTTACAAATGAAACTGGTGGTCCCCCAATGATCATTCTGAAAACAATGAACTTTAGGGATGAGTAATAGCCCACCCACCATAGGGTTGTACGAGGCTCATTCTCCGATATATTCCATTGGTTTTCCTCGGATCATTGTAAATATATAAAAAGGAAACAAATTCTCTTATGTAAATATATAGGTCATGAGTGAAAGAGATGTATAATGGAAAAATAGAACTGGATTTCATACCATTGCGCATCTAATATGACAATCGGATGCTCGATCAGATGTTGAATGATGAAGATATCTTGATTCCATGCTTTGATCTTCAAAAACCCAAAAATTGGGAGGGAACTAGGTAAATCTTGAATAATCTCAGATTAGGGAGTAAGGGGAAATATTAATAGATAATTAAATACCATTTAATCATTTTACACAGGTTTTTAGCTTGTGTGCGGTTTTACTACACGGTTTATCGAACCATGCGCAAACTGTGCATGACGGTTTGTCCTGAAAAGTCATCCTCTACACAGTTTGATCAAACTGTGTGCCATACATGCACTTTTACGTTTGAAAAATGGTTGTTCACATGGTTTCACTGCATGGCCTTACGCCAACTGTGTAAGGTGCCACTATCTGGAAAAAAAACTCTAACTACACGGTTAGGGAAACAGTGCGCTAATCATGCACAAATCTTGCATCTTGACCTCATTTCCCAAAAATGGGTGCTCTGAGCTCCAAACAAGCCCCGGACACCCTAAGAACCTTGGATAACCCATTAAGAATATATATTATGTCCAATATAACAATTTATATAGAAAATTAATGATAAATAATTAAGTGAAAAATAGGTTTCTTATAGTCATTCACCCTTAAAAGAACTATCCCCCAACTTCTCTATTAAAAGAAAAGGAAACACTATCTTAGAATAGCTCATTCTATTGGGCATATACATCGACTACCCTCTCCCAAGTCTCATCCCATACTTGATTGTGTTTCCATACCACCCATACAAGAGGGACAGACTTGCCTCGTAGAACTTTCATTATTCAGTCAATAATACATACTGGATACTCCTCAAAGGTAGCATCATCATCTAACTCAACTTCTACAAGATCAAAGGTATGAGATAGATCAACATAATATTGGTGGCGCTATGATAAATGATAGAATTAATGCATGGCATGGAACCTCTGTGGTAGTAGAAACTGATAATATATAGGATCGACTCTCTTTAGAATCTTGAACTTCCTGACATAATATAGCAACAGCATACCCTGCCTTTGTAACCATCTATGCCCAAACATGGGTAATACCCAAAGAAAAACATGATCCCCAATCTCAAACTCAAGAGGTCGTCAATGGAGATCTGTACAAGATTTATGTCAACACTAAGCAGTAGTCACAGTCTTTCTGATCAGTTGTACCTATTATGAAGTCTCTTGAATGTGATGAGCACCAAGTAGTGCATCCTCACCTACCTTTAGCCTGCACAAGGGTGAACGGAAATTCCTACCATATATATCCACAAAGGATCCATCTAAATCATTGATTGAATACTATTATTAAAGGAAAACTCGGTAAGAGGAATATGCTTCTACCCAGAACCACCGAAATCAAGGATGCTTACTCAAAGCATATCCTCTGAAACCTATATTGTCTTTTCTAATTGTCCATTAGACTAAGGGTGGAAAGTCGTGCTTAGTAGAACCTGAGTTCCTATAGCTTTCTATAAACCCTTCCAGAACAATGATGTGAAATGAGCATCCCTATCTAAAACGATAGTACGTGGAATCCCATGTAGTCATATGATATCATTGACATACAGTCTTCCCAACGCATCAACTCAGAGAGTATCCCATTTAAAATTGAAGTGGGATGATTTTTTTAGTCTATCAATGAATACCCAGATAGCATCCCTACCCATCAGTGACCTAGGTTTGCTGACTACGAAATCTATATCAACATATTCCCATTTCCATTACTGGACTCGAAGTGGGTGTAACAATCCTATGGGTCTCTGGTGATCTTTCTTCACCTACTGATAGGTGGAACACCTAGTGATGAAGCCTAAAATTTGACATTTCATCGCAATCCACTGATATTGGCATCGCATATCTCAATACTTCTTCGAGATGCTTGGATGAACTACCCACCAAGAAGAATGGGAAACTTTCATAAACACCCCTCACATCTACCGAAACCCATATACATCCACGTAGATGCTGGATGTCATTGTTGTCCACAGACCAGTCTGGAGGGGTGTTATCTATTGATATACTCTCACGGAGAACCAAACCTTATGGATCTGAAAACCGCATACTCTTCACCTTCTTAATAAGGATATAGGTAAATATTATGGCTGAGACATAATACTACTCATGAATGTCATGAAACTATAGGTTATTTTTAGAGAATAGGTCCATTAACTTCCATTCATCACTGGAATTTTGTACGGCCTATGTTTGAATTCTCCAATGCAATTAATCTGCATCCATAAATTTTTTTAGGCGTATAGGCAAGGAATAAATTAAAGGATTATAGATATTAAACCCATATTAATTGTCAGAGGTTCATCTCAAATTGATAATAGATATAATTGAGGCTACATTGATCTATATACACTACAAAGTGCTCCCCAATAGATAGTGTCACGTGTAATATAAGGCATGGACAACTTCTGCTAACTCGAAGTCATGCGCTGGGTAATTTCTCTCATGAGGCTTCAACTACCAAGAACCATACGCAACGACATTTTCTTCCTATATGAACACTGCTTCTAGGTCAAATCATGATGCATCAGAGAAGACAATATAACCTTTACCAGATTCTGGAATAATCAGAATAAGTGTCGAGACAAGCCTTCCATTTAGCTCTTGAAAGGATTTCATACATGCTTCTAACCACATGAACTTAACACCCTACTTTTTAAGTCTAGTAAGAGGTGAAGAAAGATGTGATAAGTCTTGTATGAAATGCCTTCAATATCCATCGAGTCCCATGAAACTCCTGATATCAAACACGTTCTTCTTCTGCTCCTAGAAAACTACAATACTAACCTTTTTAGGGTCAATAGATACTCTAGATTCTGAAATAATATGTTCCCTGAAGGGGATATTTTTAATCCATAAGTAACATTTAGATAACTTGGCATAAAGCTGATGCACTCGCAGTGTACTCTGAATGGTATCAATATATTTTTCATGGTCTGTAGGAGTTCATGAATACACCAAGTTTCCATCCACAACGACCATGAAAAGATAGTCCAAACAATGATGGAAAAATATATTCATCAAAGGTATGAAAATGGAAGGTGCATTTGTAATATTTAACTACATAAAAAGATACTCATATAGACTATAACTGCTATGGAAATCTGTATGAGTTATGTATGATGGCTTGACTTTCACCTGATGATTACCTAATCTTAGGTCAATATTAGAGAACTCCTTTTCTCCTTAGATCTGATCAAATAGATCTTCAATTCGAGGAAGTGGATACAAGTTCTTGACCATAAGTTGATTCAATCTTCTATAATTCACCCAAAAATGGATATTTCAATCCAAATTCATAAGAAAAAATCACAGATGAACCCCATGAAGATATACTAGGCCATATTAATACATTGAAACTATGTCCACTATTTTGATGCTTGTTCTCCTGAAGCTCAGTAGGCACCATCCTGTACGGAGGAATGGAAACTAATGTAGCTCCCAGAATAAGCTCAATTGGAAACTCTACCTCTCTCTCGGGAGATAACCAGAAAAGTCATCCAGAAAGACTACCTTAAGATGATCAATTACTAGGTGGAAATATTTTGAAGCAAACCCTAATCCTCAATGAAAATATTTTCAATATGGGTGGTCACTCTACCTATCCCATTATGCTTCGGTCCTACTCTCCCAACCTAGAAAACCCACATTCCATTGAAAAGATAACGGATTCCTTCTGGTGATGTAAAAGAAATCATTCGGCAATAACAGTCTACAAAGGCGTGATACTAGACCAACCAGTCCATCCTGAGAATAACATTGAAGTCCTTCATCTCGATAACAAAGAAATTCCACTAGAAAGGGTAACTTCTTACCTCATGGGGCAGTCCCTACCCTGGTGTATGCCCTCCATCCGTATTCTCAAATATGTATCGAGCGTCATTACAACATAGTGATATTGTATCAATAGTCTAAGAATTTACAAAAAAAATACATAAATAAATGATTTTGAAACATCTATATCAAAAAAATAGAGACAATAGTAGAGGATACAAGAATAGTACCTCATACTATAGATGGTCCCACAGCCTGATCCTCATGTATCGGCTGTAAGGAATGCAACTAACCTGATCCACAGCCATGTGAACCTGATGGACTACCACGGTTATGACTGCTCTACTAGCACTTCTAGTGATTAGGGATTGTACTACCTCTACTATGACTTCCTTCTTGTCCAGACATTCTAGTGGTACTTCAAAATATCGCCTAACATGGAGCAAAATAATTCGGTCCTAAAGGTGGAGGTGAAGCTGACACATTTCCACTCAATGCTAGTGGAATGTTCCTACAAAAGTTCTGAAGATAACCCATATGACTGCAAGCCTGGTACCCCATAGGGTCTCTATCACACTAGGGCTTCTTATTACCTGGTTTTCCACCCATATGACCCACTACAGATCATTCTAAATGGACACTCTAGCTTTCATTTCTCAGATGATAAAACTCAAGCACTAGTGCAGAAAACGTTTTTTACGTCGGTTATTTTTTATTATTTACGTCGGTTTTTAGGCGACGTTAATACGGACGACGTTATAAATAACTTTTTTTACGTCGGTTATTTAAAACCGATGTAATATCCCTAACATCACGGTGGTTATCACGTCGGTTCATATAATAACCGACGTGATAAATATGCGTGTGGGGCTTTATCACGTTGGTTATTCCCTAAACCGACGTGATAAAACGCCTGGGATATCGTTTATCACGTCGGTTATGTCATAATCGACGTGATAAACCCTTCCCCTGGCCTTTTATAACGTCGGTTATTTAGGAAACCGACGTGATAAAAAGGCCTGGGAAACGTTTTAGCACGTCGGTTATCCAATAACCGACGTGGTAAATCGATTCCCAGGCCTTTTAGCACGTCGGTTATATTAAGAACCGACGTGATAAAATCCCCAGGAACGGTTTATCACGTCGGTTATAGAAAAACCCGACGTGATAAACCCCTCCCGATTTATTTACCACGTCGGTTATAAAATAACCGACGTGAAAGAATTTTTTTTTTTTAAATAATTGCACTGCTCTCACCAAAAAGCAACCAGAAACCAAACAAAAATAACCATGCCAGCCCTCCCCCAAGCCCCAACTGAACCCCACCCTCATCTATACCAACCTAACAACCTGGCCAGCCCTCCCCCACCACATTGGAGCCCCACCACAACCCTTGGACACCCCCCCACCCCTTGGACAGCCCCCACCCTCATTTACACCCCCACGACCCCTAGTACAGCCGCAAACACCCATTGGACACCCCCCCCCCCCTCATTTACACCCAACCGGCCCCTTGGACAGAACTCCCAGACACCTTGGACACCCCCCCACCCCTTGGACACCCCCACCCCTTCGACAGCCCCCCCCCCCCCACCCTCATTTACACACCCCGAACACTAGGACAGCCCCAAACAACCCTTGGACACCCCTCCCATATCCCTTGGACACCCCCCCACCCCTTGGACACCCCCCACCCCTTGGACAGCCCCCCACCCCCTGGACACCCCCCCGACCCCTTGGAAACCCCCCCTACCCCTTGGAAACCCCCCCATCCCCTTGGACAGCCCCAAACACCCCTTGGACACCCCTCCTATATCCCTTGGACACCCCCCACCACTTGGACACCCCCCACCCCTTGGACAGCCCCCCCCCCCACCCTCATTTACACCCAACCGACTCCTTGGACAGCCCCAAACACACCTTGGACACCCCTCCCATATCCCTTGGACACCCCCCACCCCTTGGACACCCCCACCCTCATTTACACCCCCCCCCCCGACCCCTAGGACAGCCCCAAACACACCTTGGACACCCCTCCCATATCCCTTGGACACCCCCCAAACACCCACCCACCCCCTTGGAACCTCTCCCCCCATACCAAAATCCAGACCAGAAAAACCATCAACAGTAGACCAAAACAAGAAGTAGAGAAAAATTAAACAGTCACTTATATAACATTCAAAACTTACACTGTCAACTTCAAAAAAAACTAAATCCAACCTAAACGACTACGAAATACACAATTACATTGACAATATTCAAAATTACATTTTACATTACAAACAACTAAAAGTCAATCAAACCTGTAAAATAATTTGACCACTCCACTTGTAAGTGTTTGATATCTTCAGCAGTAAAGGGTTGAGGGTCATCAAAAATCTACAAAGGAAAAGGATAGTAGTCAATGTGTATAATGAATAAATCAAATTGAAATATTATGAGAAAGAGGAAATCTTACCAGGTCAAAACTCAGAACTGTCCCAGTTGTTATTATTTCATACATAAATCTTAACATGTAATATCCGCATTCGATGATGCCTTGTTGCTCATGACATTTCTGTATGAATGAGTGTAAATTCAATATATTATTTTTATGTAATAAATCAAAATGTACAAATTATAAATGGATATTTACCTTCGCATGTACATATTTGATCTTGTAATTCCTTTTCTTTGCGCTTTTTCGAAAGTGGACCCATGCCCTGTTAGAAAATAATACGAATGGGGTAAATTTAAAATTCATTATAATATATAAAACTATTGTGAAATTGAAACTTACGTTTCCAATATATTCTTAAAACTTTCTCGCACATCATCATGGAGAGAGCATATCCAATAAAGTGTTTTCTCCCTAGGGCAAAAAACCCCTAACATCCAATGATCCCTGAGAAAAGGAAATTTAAGAAAAGGAAATTTAACGTTAGTGGTTTTTTATGTTAAAAGATAATTAACTATTTGAGAGGGATGTGTTTCATACCTCTCACAAAAAGGCATCATCCAACACTGTGTGATTACATTCTTTTCAAATCTATCAGCAATATAAAGCATTCTTTGTTCCTCATCCAATGCACATGCTTCAGGGGAAATCAGTTGTGGGTCCACGAATCCATATACATCTGTCAGCTCATTCCTCTCACAAATTTTATACATATACCTAATACAAAGCAGACATAAGTATACATTTTTAATAAATATAACGCAAGGAAAAGGTGTTAAGACTTACATGATAAAAATTTGCACCACGTTGATGCCCAACTTATCTCCAGTGACAAACTCCATGATATTAGTTTTCATAATCCCCACACATAGTTCACGTCCAAAGACATGAGCTTCCATTGTAAAGTCATAATGATCCGCCAAAAAATTTGAATATCTTGACAATTTGTCAAGACTGCTAGTATCTGCATCTGATGTCATAGCTATCTGTCTTTGTTGTTGTCTATACAGTATTTCTTTACCTTTGAAGTATTCCTGTAAAAATAAATTGAAAAATATATTAGTTTTCAAATGATAAAACATTAATAAAAATATAAAATAAAAGATATAACATCCATACCTCTATGGTAATGGGTCGAAGAAGTCTGGATGGCCAAAGTAAAAAATGGCCGATACTATGTCCAACTGTCGTCACCTCATCTGTAGGTAATGGTATCCGAGCTGATCTATCTATAATATCCTGTACAGTGACCCTCTGATTCTCTACCTCTAACTGTTGATGATGAACTGTATCTCCTATACAATATACCATCCCATATGCAACTATATGATGTTGAGGATCATCAACATAAAACTCACAATAAGTAGGTAGCTGCGGCGGAGGAGGAGGATCAAAAATGGGGTCCGCAGGCTGAGGTGGGGGAGTGGGAGCTACTGGGAGAGGTGGAGTGGGAGCTGCACCCTGAAATTGTCTTTTCAAGTCTGCAAACATTAACTGCACCGATGCTCTAATCTTGTCCTCCATTGTCGCATTAATATTATGGACTTCAGCCTCCAAGGATTCTATTTTTTTTTTATAAACTCCCTCAACGTTAGAAGTTGAGTAACGTGGCAACACTTTTCTTACCGATACACCTGCCGGATATCCTCTTACACGGCCAGGATGTTCGGGCTTTCCCAATGCCACAGATAAAATATCTTCCCTCCCAGATGGTGTAAATGTCCCCTGTGAACTCTGCTCCTCAAGAGAGTCCTGTAATAATTAATTGAACATTTCTATAATGATTGAAAATATATGATGAAAATAGTAAACTTAAATAAATAAAATAGATATCTTACAATCCTCTCAACTACGAGTCTCGATTCTTCCGAAAGATATTGTCCTTTTTTGCCCTTCCGAGCTCTTTTCCATTTCTCATGTCTAGATGGAGGGGATGGAGGGGCCACCTCTCCAGAGCTTGTAGACTCAGCTCTTAGTTGTTGAAATTTTTTTGCCATCATTTGTTCTTCCAATAATGCATACCCTCCCCGAGATAAACTATGAGGGTATACATTTTTAGATTGGATCTCTTGATGAGCTTTCCTTGTTTGCTGTAAATTAAGAATAAGTAATCATTAACAAAACAATAATAAGATCATTTATATAAGAAAGCTTATAAAAGTTTACATTGCCCTTACCAAAAATGAATCTTTTCTTCTACTTTCAAAAAATTCTCTCCATGTGTCTTCATCTATAAAAGGATATATACGACATGGATTCTCACGACTCCTATGACCATAAATGAAATCAGATGAGAGGGTTGATTTGAAATCCCTCCATCTCCTAGCAGCCAACGATAAGCATTTCTTCCTGACTCCTCCAGTGTCAGGAATATCAAATGTCATCTGATAAAAAAGAGGTTAAAAATATTATATATACTAGAAACATTTAAAGAACAGTCAAACTATAGCAAAAGATCTTACCAAAATGGTCTCCCACAGCTGAGAAATTATCGCCTTATCCACACTTCTCCAATCATCATAGAGAATGCTTACTTTGCTCTTATCCTGAGTTGCTACAAAACCCTTAAAATCTTTAGCATTTGGACCTCTAGGAAGATCATCATCATCAAACTCCACGACTATCCTCTCCTCCTTCGTACGGGCAAGTGATAATTTTGGTAAACGTGTGCACCCACGCTTACCAACCTTTGAACTCTTTTTCGTAATAGGAGCATGTGAATGTTCCTCCCCAGATGTATGACCAATATGCTCATCTCCAGAATCATGTGGCTGATCAACTGATTGATCTGTCATTTTCCTTCAAATCAAAAAAACAAACATTAGTTCACAAATAGAAAAGTGTACTAAATTACATAATAGTAAACATTGGTAATATGGTAAGCATGTTAAACAATGATAAACATGGTAAACACAGGCAAAAGGTTGCCAAGGAGTTGGCCCAAGAAAGCTGAAAAGTGGACTCACTGATGCCACCGGCCGGCCGCTGGCTCACCACCGGCCGGCCGGTGGACCAGACAGAGAGCCTTCCTCTCTGTCTAAACCACCGGCCGGTCGCTGGCTCCTCACCGGTCGGCCGCTGGCGATCCAGACAGAGAGCCTTCCTCTCTGTCTGAACCACCGGCCGGCCGCTGGCTCAACACCGGCCGGCCGCTGGTGATCCAGACAGAGAGGAAGGCTCTGTCTGGTCCACCGGCCGGCCGGTGGTGAGCCAGCGGCGGGCCGGTGGACCAGACAGCTTTGTTCTGGACCCCCGGCCAACCGGTGATCCACCACCGGCCAGCCGGTGCGCCCAGGACTTCTCCTCTTTACGGTTTTTATTGTTTTATCGTTTTGGTTTGATACATATTTTAATAAGTAAAAAATCTACAGTATCTAACATTATATGAAAAAACTAAATGTAAACAAGAAATAAACTTGTGTTACCTGTAATTTTAGGAATGTACAGTTGGATTGTTTTCCCAAATTCCTTCGTCGTGATCGTTCCTTATGGCACAAACCATGTCTTCAACATACTCATCATTATGTTCTGTTAATATTTCCATGGAAGTAGGGATCTCACATAAATCAGCATCTTCATCAAATTCATCCTCACCAACATATTGGTTTTTCCCTTGTAAAACAACAGCCCATTGCATATCTGATTGATCTACTACATAGAAAATTTGTTTGGCATGTGTTGCCATTATAAAAGAATCAGATGTGTCTTCCAATCTATTCAGATTAACAAGTGTCATTCCAAATTCATCGTGTCTGACACTGTTGTTACCGATAAAACATTTACAGTTAAAAACGGGAACTTTAATTTTAAAGTAATCAGCCTCCCATATGTCTTCAATCACTCCATAATATGCACTTGATGCCGAAATTGGGTTTCTGTCCTTAGCACTCGAAAAATGCATTGCTTCTGCAAACACCATTACACCACTATTCTGAACTGCACTTCTGTTGTCCTGAGCTTTCGTATGAAATGTATAGCCATTAATGTCATAAGCAAACCATGTTATCACATTTAAAGATGGACCACCCACTATCCATTTTAATTTCTCTGATACATCTGATCTACCAAGCAAGGTCTTTTTAAACCATGGCAAAAAAGTTTTGTTGTGCTCATTCAAAATCCACATTTCTTTCTTCTTCGGATGACATTGTTTCAACTCATTAATATGCAATGTGATATACAGTTGAACATCAGCTATGTTATTCAAGATGTATGATTCTAACTTCTTCATATGTTCAGCTAACAGTGATTTGACTTTCAAGCCACGAATCCCCTTTCCCTCATTATTAACCCGTTCATGGCGAGATGGAGGCAAACCTATGTGTTGCGCCGTAGCCAAGTAGCTCGTACAAAACTCTGCTACCTCCTCAGAAATATACTTTTCAATAATGGAGGCTTCGGGTCGATATGGATTTTTAACATATCCCTTTAATATTTTCATATACCTTTCAAAAGGATACATCCAACGAAGATATACAGGTCCACAAAGCCTTATTTCTCGAACCAGATGAATCAGTAAATGCACCATCATATCAAAAAAAGTTGGAGGAAAATACATTTCCAAATGACAAAGTATAAAAATTGCATCCTTTTCCAAAATGTTCAAAGCATTCACATCAATCGCCTTGTTGCAAATTGAATTGAAAAAATAACACAACCACATTATAGTCTTTCTGACACGGATGGGCAATATTCCACGCAGTGCAACTGGTAGAATTTGTTGCATCATGACATGACAATCATGTGATTTCATACCTATCAACTTCAAGTCTTTCAGTGAGACAAAATTTTTTACATTTGAAGAATAACCTTGAGGCACTTTGATATCATGAAGACACTGACAGAAGCTACTTTTCTCCCTCTTCGATAATGTATGACAAGCCAGGGGAAGAAATGTTCGTCTTCCTTTAGGAGTGGGAGCTAACTCCAAACGTATTCCCATTGACAGTAGGTCTAACCTTGCATTCAACCCATCTTTTGTCTTTCCTTTAATATCTAGAAATTTTCCGATCAAAGAATCACAGATATTCTTCTCCACGTGCATGACATCAATATTATGTTTGACTTCATGATACCTCCAATATGGTAGCTCAAAAAATATTGACCTTTTCTTCCAAATATGTCTATCATTACCAGATTTCTGTGTCTTTCCCAATGTCACATCAAGGTTTTTCACCCTCACAAAATACAATTCTGGGGATAAAGGTTGAGGAGCAGTATCAAATTGTTGTGAGCCATTGAATGCCTTTTTTAGTCTTCTATAAGGGTGATCCATAGGCAAAAACTTTCGATGACCCATGTACATTGTTTTCCTCCCATGATGCAATTGACAAATGACGTCTGTTGTTCGCAAATTGGACATGCTTTATGCCCTTTAACACTGTATCCAGACAAATTTCCATATGCTTGGAAGTCATTTATAGTGAATAGAAGCACTGCATGCAGTTGAAAATATTCCATTTTATAAGAATCATACACCCTAATACCATCAGCCCATAACAGTTTCAAATCATCAATCAGCGGTGACAAGTATACATCAATATCATTGCCGGGTTGCTTTGGACCAGAGATCATGATACTCAACATGACATATTTGCGCTTCATACAAACTTCAGGAGAGAGGTTGTAAATTACCAATAAAACAGGCCATGAACTATGTGTGCTACTGAGGGTTCGGTATGGATTCATTCCATCTGTGCACAAGCCTAGTCTCAGATTTCTAATTTCATTTCCAAATGTAGGGTACTGGGCATCAATTTTCTTCCATTGTGGACAATCAGCTGGATGACGTATTTTTCCATCACATACCCGCTCATCAGCATGCCATCTTAACCTTTTAGCATCATGTGAATTAGCAAATAAACGTTTGAAACGAGGAATTATAGAAAGATACCAAAATACCTTTGAAGGGAGCTTTGTAATCTCTACATCAGTTTGTGATTTTTCTTTCACCTTATACCGTGATGTCCCACATTTAGGACACTCATTCAGAAATTCATATTCCTTCCTATATATAATGCAGTCATTCGGACAGGCATGTATTTTCTTGTATCCCAATCCCATCGGGCATAATATTTTTTTGGCCTTATAATGTGAATCTGGAAGATCGTTATCTTTTGGAAGAATGTCTTTCATCAATTGTAGAAGCTCTGTAAAACTTCTGTCACTCCATCCATGTTTCGCCTTCAGGTTAATCAATCTTAACACCGCCGACAAAACCGTAAAATCTGTACAACCAGGATATAATGGTTTTTCGGCATCACCATATAGACGTGCAACTCTCGGTTCTATCTCAATTTGTTCTGCTACAATATCGCGAATCATTTCTTCAATTCCATCGGAGTTACCATCTTGCGATTCATTATCATCAGTGACATTCTGTCCAGTTTCGCCATGCCAAATCCAAGGGTTGTAACTCGGATTGAAACCATGACAAATCAGATGATCTTTTATCTCTCTACTTTTCAACTTCTTCATATTCAGACATTTCAGGCATGGACAGAAAAAAATGTCACTACTTGGAACATTTCGTTTAGCAAATTCCAAAAAGGCATCAACACCTTCCTCATATTCATTGCTCATTCGATGTGCCGTAATCCAACTTCGACTCATTATTACCTATAACAAATAGCAAAAATATATATATTTTTTAGATAAGACAAATATATGTTTATATGAAAAAAATCATAATTTGAATATAACAATTTTGAAATATAAAACAAATCGATGTGTAAACCCCCCTGGACACCCCCCGACCCCTCTGGACAGCCCCCCACCCCTCCTGGACACAACCCCCCACCCCCGACCTGCTTGGACACCCCCCTGGACACCCCCCAACCCTCTGGACAGCCCCCCCACCCCTCCTAAACACCACCCCCACCCCCTACCCCCTTGGACACCCCCCTGGACACCCCCTGACCCTCCTGGACACCACCCCCCACCCCCTACCCCCTTGGACACCCCCTGGACATCCCCCAACCCTCTGGACAGCCCCCCCACCCACCCGGACAACCCCAAATACCCTCTGGAGAGGCCGCCACCCACCTGGACAGCCCCCCACACCCATCCACCCCCTTGGACACCCCCCTGGACACCCCACCGACCCCTCTGGACAGGCCGCCACCCCCTTGGACAGCCCCCCACACCCACCCATCCCCTTGGACACCACCCTGGACACCCCCCGACCCCTCTGGACAGCCCCCGACCCCTCTAGAAAGCACCCTCACCCCTCCTGGACACAACCCCCCACCCCCGACCTGCTTGGACACCCCCCTGGACACCCCCCAACCCTCTGGACAGCCCCCCCCCCCCCCACCCCTCCTAAACACCACCCCCACCCCCTACCCCCTTGGACACCCCCCTGGACACCCCCCTGGACACCCCCCGACCCTCCTGGACACCACCCCCCACCCCCTACCCCCTTGGACACCCCCCTGGACATCCCCCAACCCTCTGGACAGCCCCCCCACCCACCCGGACAACCCCAAATACCCTCTGGAGAGGCCGCCACCCACCTGGACATCCCCCCACACCCATCCACCCCCTTGGACACCCCCCTGGACACCCCACCGACCCCTCTGGACAAGCCGCCACCCCCTTGGACAGCCCCCCACACCCACCCATCCCCTTGGACACCACCCTGGACACCCCCCGACCCCTCTAGACAGCCCCCGACCCCTCTAGAAAGCACCCCCACCCCTCCTGGACACAACCCCCCACCCCCGACCTGCTTGGACACCCCCCTGGACACCCTCCAACCCTCTGGACAGCCCCCCACCCCTCCTAAACACCACCCCCACCCCCTACCCCCTTGGACACCCCCCTGGACACCCCCCAACCCTCCTGGACACCACCCCCCACCCCCTACCCCCTTGGACACCCCCCTGGACATCCCCCAACCCTCTGGACAGCCCCCCCACCCACCCGGACAACCACAAATACCCTCTGGAGAGGCCGCCACCCACCTGGACAGCCCCCCACACCCATCCACCCCCTTGGACACCCCCCTGGACACCCCACCGACCCCTCTGGACAGGCCGCCACCCCCTTGGACAGCCCCCCACACCCACCCATCCCCTTGGACACCACCCTGGACACCCCCCGACCCCTCTGGACAGCCCCCGACCCCTCTAGAAAGCACCCCCACCCCTCCTGGACACAACCCCCCACCCCCGACCTGCTTGGACACCCCCCTGGACACCCCCCAACCCTCTGGACAGCCCCCCCACCCCTCCTAAACACCACCCCCACCCCCTACCCCCTTGGACACCCCCCTGGACACCCCCCGACCCTCCTGGACACCACCCCCACCCCCTACCCCCTTGGACACCCCCCTGGACATCCCCCAACCCTCTGGACAGCCCCCCCACCCACCCGGACAACCCCAAATACCCTCTAGAGAGGCCGCCACCCACCTGGACAGCCCCCCACACCCATCCACCCCCTTGGACACCCCCCTGGACACCCCACCGACCCCTCTGGACAGGCCGCCACCCCCTTGGACAGCCCCCCACACCCACCCATCCACTTGGACACCACCGTGGACACCCCCCGACCCCTCTGGACAGCCCCCGACCCCTCTAGAAAGCACCCCCACCCCTCCTGGACACAACCCCCCACCCCCGACCTGCTTGGACACCCCCCTGGACACCCCCCAACCCTCTGGACAGGCCCCCCACCCCTCCTAAACACCACCCCCACCCCCTACCCCCTTGGACACCCCCCAGGACACCCCCCGACCCTCCTGGACACCACCCCCCACCCCCTACCCCCTTGGACACCCCCCTGGACATCCCCCAACCCTATGGACAGCCCCCCCACCCACCCGGACAACCCCAAATACCCTCTGGAGAGGCCTCCACCAACCTGGACAGCCCCCCACACCCATCCACCCCCTTGGACACCCCCCTGGACACCCCACTGACCCCTCTGGACAGGCCGCCACCCCCTTGGACAGCCCCCCACACCCACCCATCCCCTTGGACACCACCCTGGACACCCCCCGACCCCTCTAGACAGCCCCCGACCCCTCTAGAAAGCACCCCCACCCCTCCTGGACACAACCCCCCACCTTCGACCTGCTTGGACACCCCCCTGGACACCCCCCAACCCTATGGACAGCCCCCCCACCCCTCCTAAACACCACCACCCACCCTTTACCCCCTTGGACACCCCCCTGGACACCCCCCAACACCCACCCACACCCTTGGACAGCCCCCCACACCCACCCACCCCCTTGTAAACCCCCCTGGACACCCCCGACCCCTCTGGACAGCCCCCCGTCCCTCCTGGACACCACCCCCCCACCCCCTACCCCCTTGGACACCCCCCTGGACATCCCCCAACCCTCTGGACAGCCCCCCCACCCACCCGGACAACCCCAAATACCCTCTGGAGAGGCCGCCACCCACTTGGACAGCCCCCCACACCCATCCACCCCCTTGGACACCCCCCTGGACACCCCACCGACCCCTCTGGACAGGCCGCCACCCCCTTGGACAGCCCCCCACACCCACCCATCCCCTTGGACACCACCCTGGACACCCCCCGACCCCTCTGGACAGCCCCCGACCCCTCTAGAAAGCACCCCCACCCCTCCTGGACACAACCCCCCACCCCCGACCTGCTTGGACACCCCCCTGGACACCCCTCAACCCTCTAGACAGCCCCCCCACCCCTCCTACACACCACCCCCCACCCCCTACCCCCTTGGACACCCCCCTGGACACCCCCCAACACCCACCCACACCCTTGGACAGCCCCCCACACCCACCCACCCCCTTGTAAACCCCCCTGGACACCCCCCGACCCCAAATCCATGCACCTATGCCATGGTTGTGTGTGAATAAAGTAGTAACAACTGTAAAAGGGCAACCCATCCAAATGGACACGCCCCAACCCTCTCGGGGATTTATAGAAAACGATGAAAAATTAGTGAAATCATAAAATTACTCAATATTGCAAGTCGAACAAATAGATCTTGGGATGATAAATAAGATTATGGTGCCAAAACGAGTTAAAAGGGTTCGCAATCGAAGAATCTTAGCTAGTTTCAACAAAAAAATCACAACACATATATATTTACTATCCGCGAAAAAAAACGAACGAGTGGGAGGATTACCTGAGTGCTGCGAGTTTAGATGATTGATCCGAGGAGATTAAATATGAGAAACGATGATCGCAAAACGAATCTAAACCAACGAAATGGACGAGCCGATTCGGGTTTACGCGCGAGAGAGACGAGTCGCGACTGTCGAAGGTAAACTCGCGAATGACAATCCAGGGGTCTGGGTAAATTTTTAAATGAGTTATCACGTCGGTTATTCAATAACCGACGTGATAATTGTTTTAAAAACATTTATAACGTCGGTTATTTCAATAACCGACGTAAAAACCTTCCTCCGATTCATTTTTGATGTCGGTTATTTTATAACCGACGTTATAAAGGGCTCAAAATCCGCGTTTTTTTAGGTCGGTTATTCCATAACCGACGTCAAAAACATCTGCGGATTCTTTTGTTACGTCGGTTATTTCATAACCGACGTAAAAAAGCCTTCAGAAACCGCGTTTGTTACGTTGGTTATTCAATAACCGACGTCAAAGGGCCTTCGAAAACCGCGTTTTGTACGTCGGTTATAAAAATAACCGACGTAAAAAACGAAGCCGCGTGATTAATAACGTCGGTTATAAAAATAACCGACGTTAAATGTGTACCGAACACAGGTTTTTAGGTCGGTTAAGAAATAACCGACGTAAAAAACCTCGTTTTACATATTTTGACGTCGGTTTTATATAACCGACGTAAAAAATGGTGACGTAAAAAACGTTTTCGGCACTAGTGAAGCGAACGTTTCCTTCCACCAGAAAAACTACTAGCCTGACACAACATTGATCCTTTAAACCCAGTACTTGCTTCATCCCTCAAATTGTGCTCAGTGATAAGTGAATGATCATCTATTTTAGATAAGCTAAGAAGGACAAAGACATTCACCTAAGTTCAGATGGTTTACTAAAGCCTGTTCTTAAAAGCTCTTGCACAAGAAATCTCATCATCGGATAGAAGTGGTGCAAAGCGTCGTAAAACTGTGAAACGTGCTGCATATTCCATAACTGACATAGAACCCTGATCTAGATTCATGAAATCATTGGCTCTATTAGCCCTTATTGACTGAGGAATGAATTGATCATAAAAGGTAGTCTAGAAGTCAACCCATAACATGCCTTGCTGACGTCCGGTCAAGGAAACAACATCCCACCAATGCTTTGCGGAATCCCGAAGAATGTTTGTTTAACGATTTACTCTCTTCTTTGGAGGCATTTCTAGATTCCCAAAGATAGACATCTTGAACACTAGGAAAGACTCAGTAACCTGAGATCATCCATCCCTAGAAAGAGTTGGAGGATGATCCTACTGGAACTCACGGGACAGATTAGCCATCGTAGGTGCAGCCCGTGGACCACGAATCATGGACTACATCATATGTAATAAACTATCATGGAAATGGGAATATGTACCTTGATTAGGTATAGTAGGTGGTGCCTCAAGTGGCACTCATAGAGGTAATAATTCAAGCTCAGGTCCCACTATATCTGGAGAATGGCCATCATCACCAGTGTGGAGAACAACACAAGGACGTTTTGGAGGCATTAGTCTATAAATTCTACGAACACACCTTATAAAAATAATATAAGAAAAGAGATAGCAACACTAATTGAAGTTTAACAAAAGAAAACTCACAACCCATGGAATACAATCTAACTACATGATTAAACGACTAGGCATCGGTATGTTATTATGCATAAGTTTCATTTTATTTTGTAGTTAATTATTATGTTCACTCATTTACCTTTCATAAACATGAAAAAGATGGATATTTATGTGAAACCAATTCATTTTAAATTACATGATTTTCTTTATAATGGACATTCATTTCCAATTAATTAGTTCCCATAAACCTATCCCGAAAAGGGACACCCATTTATTTATAGCATAATTGCTTGAATTGGTAAATTACTCATTCAAATACATGAGGGCCCATAACCCATAGTAGGGAGGATCTAATCCTATCTATGATACCAAATTGTGACGACCCAGGATCATATGCCACCTAACATTGCCTCGATCCCTATAGGCCACATGGCCTCAAGCTCATCTTCATAAACACCAAAGGCTTCCGACTTGCGGTGAGGAAATAGGGTGTGTTTGTTGGAAGATAATTCCCTCATTTGTAAATTGTATCACACTAGAAGAGATATAAATGAATAGTAAATAGTATAAGAAATATAGATAAATAGTGGAAGAAAATTGAGGCAATAGCTAAACAAGAATAATAATAACTGTATCAATTGGAACAGTTATGATGTAATGTCAAGTCCCTAGAAGTCATGAAATCATGGATATAAGAAAATAATAATAACATGTTCCACAAGGTAAATGAAATCAATTTCTACTCCAAGCATCGTGAGATGAAACATAGTCAACTTCTATCAAGCTTCTTCGTATCAGCACACAATCTAGTATTCAGAGTTCATGCTTCCCTTTGTCAATGCCTACAACCATGTAATCTACTCTATATACCAAATGATGCCCGCAGAGGGTGTGAGATAAATCTTAGTGGGACACCACCAATGGTGTCTATAACATCTGCCTTGTGAAATTTAATATAGATGTGTGTAGGGATATATATATATATAAAGTAAAGAAACGAGTACAAAATATCTAAATAACCATCTTTCCGATTTAGCTCTCGGTTATTGTCTAAACATGTATCCAGTTCATTAATTAATCAATTACAATTTAATTTTAATAGGTCACATGAGGCATATCCAACACTAACATCACCTTGTGATAGAATAATTAGTGAAGGTCCCAAGACATAACAATGAAACCATACAATGATATCCACTAAGGGAGTTCTAGGGTAAAAATAAAGGTATCCTAAACTCACAAAAATCAATCTCATTAGTATATGAGTCTATATATGGGGTAAGAGTGTAATCCAAGGATCTTAATACAAGTAATTCGAAAATAAAGTGCCTACTTAGTCCATGGTGATCACCCAAGGTAAAACAAGGCTAAGAAAAGACATGGGCTCAATGGGCTTTCAACAGGGCACCTACTAGTCAATGTTGGATCCAAGTAGTGTATCTAATTTATTCAGTAATAACATAGGAACCCAAAAGTAGTATTCATGAAGTACAAGGGATAGAAAAGAATCGGATTCCAGGTGGGTATCAACCTAAGAAAACTATATCTTTGTATTGGAATGGGGTTCCTGAAAACCAAGGTATTCTTCTCTCATAATTCCAGGAAATATCGAGTCTTTCCATTCCTATTTGATATTATAATAATGTAATAATTCATTTTGTTCATTTCTTTACTTCCATTAGTGTCGATAGGTCATGTAGAGTAGAAACCACTGGTCCAATACTTGTCTTCCATTAAGGTAGATAGTCCATGTAGCATTGCAAACATTTAATCAAGTGTTAGTAGTTCAGTAAGGAATAATAAATTATTGAGGGTCACTTCACTACCTTCCATCAACAAGGAAATGGGTGCTACGGACATGTAACAAATATTAAATCACATCAAATAAGGACATGTTATATACATAATATACATTCATTTTTACATTTCACATTTCAATTTTAATAACCATTTGGAAGCACTTACCATAGGTGGGTCATGTGGTGAGCATACATGATACATGACATTATGCAATTATCAATAACAACAATCCATTTTTTATAAGGAGTCTCACCTTTATAAAGGTCAAGTGATGGCATACCCAAACTGTGGCTTAAACATGCTAAAATACAAAAAACCCAAATATGTCATAACCTTCGACATGAGGCGGATTTAGTTGTGGGTGTAACCACTAACAACTAATCACATATTTAAAAAGAGCATAATCATAAGATTCTAACAAGTGTAATCATGGAATGTAAATTTAAGAAACAGTTTCCAAAGAACCAGTGGGCTCTGCACAAACATTCCAAAAACAACAAACTTTAGTGATGAGTTATAGAAAACTCGCCTTAGGGTTGTATGAGTCTCCTCCACCGGTATCGACCCTTGTTTTTCCTCAGATCAGTGTAGATCTATGAAAAAGTGAAAAACTCTATCATGACGATATTTTGGTCGATAGTTAAAAAGAGTATGAATGACTAATGTGAACTCGAGTAATTACCATTTCACATCCAATGTGATAAAAGTAATATCACTTTGAATCCAGATTAAGAGTATCACTTGATTCCAAGATTTGATCTTCAAAAACCCCAAAATTGGGAGAGAACTATTTCAATCCTTCATAAACATGGATTATTGAAGAAGTAGTTGGATTAATAGATCATTGAGGGAATTTTAGACATTTTACATAGGTTTTTACCCTTCGCACTGTTTGATGGCTTGGTTTGTCGAACCATGTGCAAACTCTGAGAGAAGATTTTTAGAAAACAATTTCTTCCTCTGCATGGTTTGATCAAACTATGTGCCACCCATGCATGGTTACCTGGGAAAAATGGGCATTCACCTGGTTTGGCATCAAAGTTAGATGCCAACTGGGTGATGTTCCACTGTCTAACAAAAATCAAACCACAAGGTTAGGAGAACTGTCTACAAACCGTGCAACTTTACCAGTTTTCCCAAAAAGTGGTTCTTCGAGCTCAAAACAAGCCCCGATCACCATCAGAACCTTTTTTAGCTCATTAGGCATATATATAAAGCCAAATGTAATTATTTAAACTGAAAATTAAGGATCCATACCATAGTGAAAAATCGGTTTCTAACACAAGTTATCAAATTATTTTAATTCATTAGAAAAAAATTATTTCATAAATACATAGGGTGTTACAAAAGTAAAAAAAAAATCATCATATAATGAATCAAATAATCATCAACAAAATAGAATGATATTTCACAAATTATTAAATGTTATTCAAAAAATAATGGTTACTACAGCGTAATATAATATCCAAATTTTATAATATATTATATGAAGAAATAATACAATTTTGTTAATAATTTCAACAATAACAAAAAAGGTTTATCATAGATTATTCCATAAATTGTTTACCCTAAATCCAAATTAACACCAATTGAATGAATATTCAATATGGTTTTAACCCAAAATGATATCTTATTTCTTTTAACTTTCATCAACAATTTTTATTGTATTCTTCCCAAAAACAATTTTTGTGTTAAACCACATGATAATTATACGATTTCATATACATTATTCCAAAGAAGAATCCTAAAAGAATCATTAATTACCATGATATATCAAAATATATACATATAAACAATTTATCGTCAATATAATATCCTAAAAAAATTTGATACAAATAAGAAATAAAATCCTTATCTTGAATATAATTATCTTTAAAAACGTATAAATGTCAAGGAACCACTTTTAAAAATCAAGAATATATATTCCCATCATTTAATATACCATAAATAAAAATATACTAACCAAAATTGTTATTCAAATATCAAAATATTATTCATCCAAAATACCTATGAAATCTCTAAATCACCTCAAAATAACATCACATAAAAATGAAAATGAGGTATCTATGGCATTGAACATATGAATTTATTAAACTTATATGTTTGTGATGATATCCATATCTCTTAAGAAAGACACACATGAAAAAATTTATGATTTAAAAAACTAACACATTTATTATTCAAAAAATAAAATAAAATACTATCTCTATAAGTCAATAAATTAAATAAACATTCTCAAGGATGACCTAAATCACATTTTCATCAAATCACTGACCAATTTCAAGGTTACCAATACAATAAAATTATCTTTTTCATTGTTAATAATTTCATTATTATAATAAATAATCACTTTAATAATAACACATTAATGAATCAAATAGAATATTTTCTTCAAATATCATGGATTTAACAATCTTATTTGGGAATTGTCTTTGATATTTCCCATATTCCACATAAATAATATATTAAAATATAAATGGTTCTTTATCCCTCCATAAAAATATTTATATTTATTGAAAAATTCAATTATATATTCCATTTATTACCCATATTAAAAAAAATTATTATTCTATTAAGAAATTCTTTAGGGTCTCCCTTTCCACGTTTATAACAAAAACTAAATAGAGATTTATTTCCTTTATGGTCTCCACAACCCTAGATCTCATAGATCCTTATTATTATCTTTTTTTAGTGATATAAATGGTTATAATGTAGTTTTTTAATCAAATATCATTATAATTGATTAATAATAATAAAAATATCATCCTCATCCATCAAATTTGGTTTCTCATAATTGCTGCATTTCCCATCACTTTTAGATCTACCAATAATCCCATGAATCTAACTATAAAAAAACAAAAAAAAATGTAGTAGGAGAAACATAAATCATAGTGTAAAACAAAAAATATATTCCAAGTTAAAATTTAATTATTTTATCATATACTTATACTTATCCTAATATTCATCCATATAGGTTTATTATAGATTATATATTTAGATAAATAAAGTTTCATGATTTTAAACTAAACATCCATTGACAAAAACATTAGAAACACCAGCTCTAGTAACTAAATATTAATGTATACATTATACAAATTGTTTTACATACTAGGGATTTTATCATGAAAGACTAAACACATTTTTATTCTTGGAGAACAAGATACATACATGATTAAAATTTTAAAGTCAGAATACAATATAAAACATAACAAAAAAATATTCAGATTCTTTGATACTCGTTTATGGATTTGTACTTGATACATAGGTAAATGATACAAAAAATTAATCTAAAATTATCAGTATGATTTAATTTAAATATAATATATTATTATTACATATGGAATTATAAATATTTCATTGAAAATAACTTGAAACACATTCCATTTAGTCAATAACAATACTGTGAAATGAAAATATGTATAATATCTCATAAAAAAATCTCATGGGTAATAATAAGTAAATTAAAAAAAAAGAATGGATACTATTTGAAATCATTATCTACATTATCAGAACCATTAGAAATTACAATTTAAATTATGGGTTGGTATACAAGAAAATCATGTTAAATGTTTTGGAAGACTAATTTTTCTCATGATTCCCATTGATGCATCGAGGGTATATATAATTTTAGGAATATCATGTGGATAAATGTATAATAAATTCCACATATATCCTATTATAAATTTAATTCATATACTTAATTTCTTATAAATAAATATCAATATTGAAAAAATAATATGATATATTAGGTTATCATCATTCAATCAAATAACATTAAATGTAAAATACCTTATATAAAAATAGGATATGATCTAGGAAATGATCATAGACATGTCAAAAATATTATATATACTCAATAAAAATATAATGAAAAAATATATCAAAAAAATTAATGTCTTAATATAAATTTAATGATTGCAACACTAGTCATGACAGAGTGATAACCATTAAAAATATTTTATATTGTATGATCAATTATTCTAATGAATAGAATAAAATTAAATGAAATCATTTAAGATGATTTTTAAAAAAACTATTTTATATTAATTGAAAAAACACTGAATAATATAAAAGAATGAATGGTAATGGTGGTGGGTAAATCTTATAATAATATATATATTTCAAAAAAATCATATTATTTTTTTAAATAATGTAAAAAACATCACTTTTTGGAAAATAAATATTGAAAAAAATGCATTAAAAAGTTTTTACAAGTCAATGATAACTAAAACATTCCTTAAATAATCATTTTATTAAATATAAATTTCATTTTTAAAATAATTTTAAAATATATTGACCTGGAATAGAAATATATCCAATCAAAGAGATAAATAAGATTACATTTTCTATTAAATATATATTTTCATGATTAAAATAAAAAATATATGAAATTTCATATAAAAAAAGAAAATCATTAAATTTACATTAGTAAGGAAAATATATGTATTTTCGGAATTGTAGTCTTTATGATTTCTTAAATGAAAATAAGTTAAATCCAAAAAAATAAGGCTGATAAATAAATTCTTTCCACTTTTATATCATTCAAATTATAACCACATGAAAGAGTAAAATTGATATGAAAATTTCATAATTTTTTTAATTTTATATTCATGTTAAATAATTAATATGGTTAATTATTATAGAACATAATAATAATCATGCTCAGAGTATCAGATGTGTCTAAATTGAGTGGAAATTGAGGTGAAATTCCTTAAAATGGTCGTATCATTGGTTCATTAATTAATAAATAAATTTTTAATTTGTGAAAAAAAATACATGAATAAATACTATAAATAAGATATAATAAAATAAAAATACATTTAAAATATAATAATTGTATTGCATTGTCAATGAACATGGGATACAACCCAAAGAATGGAAATCTAGTTAAGAGACCCCTTTCAATGATCATATCATTGAATTGAGAATTAATCAATGGAGATATTATGTGTAAGCAATTTAAATACACATTTAACATGTTTATATAAAATATAAATAAAAAATATTCATTTGACACAATATATTGGCTTAATATAATCAATGTAGATGGGATATGACCTAATGACTGGATATTGAGATAGATTACACATTTCCTCATGATTTTCCATAGTTGAACATTAATTAACCTGATATGTATTATTTTTATTGATTTATTGATTTATACATGAACCATATTAATGATTAAAATGATATACAACATCATATCATATATTCATTATCAAAATTCATTATTATGGTTGTTTTGGATGTTAAATGAATTACATTTTCATCCACGCTCTATCGTGGATGTTATGGAACATGTATGTTTATTTTGGTTACCTAATATCCAGGATTTCAATAACTATAAAAATTAAATATATATAAATATCGGTTAAAAAATAATTATTACTTTCCATGTAAATAAGAAATGAAAAATTGATCACATCGCTTCATGGAGGTGGTAGTCCACATGTATGCATGACCAATGTTATAATTTTCTAACAGACTATATGGTCAAATGGAAGATATGATTTTATAATTATATAATCATAATTATATAATATTTATCATATTTAGACATTGGTAACATATTATTAACAATCCAAGTAATTTTGTGATGAAAATGACCTACACCACAAAGTGTATATAGTAAATTGTACATAGACTTGTGTTATATTATCTATATGTATTAGATTTAAGAACGACATAGAATTTTTGTAAAAAATAAAAATGACATATAATTATATTTCATATAATAAATATATTACATTAAAATGTTTTAAATATATTTATTAGAATTTTTAAAAGAAATAAATTCGAATGAGTCAACAAACCTGATTACATGTTCATTGAAAGACCCAATTTAGACCATATTTTATGGCAGTTGTATTCTATATTCTAGGAATAAACGAACGTCAAGAACAATTATAAGTATTTTTAGAAGTCTTAATTGATGTTTTGGTAAATCAAAGTGGTTCTATATGGTTTATTGATCAGAGAATATGTGGAAATTTTTATGTTTAATGAATGAACACGCATAGAATTAATAAATATCATTTAAAAATAATACAATCATTTTCAAGTTAAAGTAGAACAGTATGGTCATAATTGTAAATTTAATATTTGATATGGGTTAAATTCATAAAAATAATAAAATTTTTATTATTTCATAATGTCTTCTAAACCACAGATTTTGGGTGAACCCTTTCGTTAATAAATTATACCATATCCATAATATTTTTTTAATCATAACAGATTATAATATTACTTATAAAGTAATAGATTTATAATAAATATAAAAATTATGATCTTATTCACCATTAAAGATCATAATTAAAATCTTGTGATATTTTAAAAAATTTAAAAAATTTAAAAAATTTCAAATAAATATTTTTTTCCATTAAATCAATTATTTCACTTTTGACCCTTTTCATTTATTTTAACATTAAATACATCTGAATAAAAATTTAATTAGAATATATGAATTTAAAACATCTCTAATATCATATATAAATATATTAAATTAATTTTTTATTTTAACACACAAAAAACATATTAACTTTACAATTTTTAGAATAATATTATTAATTTTCTAATAATTGAAAAAAATCAGTTGGCATTTCATAAGAATTTAGGGTAACTATATCATATCAAAAAACTAAAAAATACATGATAAAAAATAATTGATCCCTAAAATAAAACTTTTGAAACCAATATATGTTTTTTATCACATTCAAAAATTATAATAGATGTCACAACCATGATAGTCAAATTTTTTACATGATATTTAATTAAAATAATATAAAGGTTAAAATCACAGTAATGTGGGAACGAAACTAAAAATTTTAGAATATTTTCTATTCAACATATATATACACATATAAAATAGGTTAAAAACAAATTTTAGTGAGTATTTTATCCCTTAAAACAATATTTTTAACATTAATTTCAAAATTTACCCTTTTTGGAATCGTATTGTTTACCGAGGATACTATTCAAAATGAAAAAAATAAAAAATGAAATATTTACAAAACATTAACCACATAATTTGATATTTAAAATAATCTTATATTGATTTATTTTTCTGTAATGTATGAAATTATTTTTTACATAAATTCATAAAATGCAAGATAAAATAATTTTTTTGAAAAATATGTTTCTTTGAATAATAATATTCATATATTAAATTCATGAAAATTAGAGATTTAAATTTTATTATTAAAAATAATATGGATAATATGTTACATTAATAAGAAAATTTAAAATATAATTTCACAACTAAAAAACTTTTTTAATGATAATAAATGTCATTATTTGTAAAATTATTATTTTAACTATATACTAAAAATTAGTTTTATTATAAACATCCCAAAATGTCACGCAATTTTAATTTTCATGGGGTTATTTCACTGATTAAAGGAATTTTATGAAATAAATTTTCTTAATCTAGAATAAATTAAATTTAATTCCTACAAAAAAATGTATACTTAAACTATATCTGATGAAAATGTATTTAAAAAGTATAAAAGTATTTTTAAAAAAATTAATTACTTATTTATTATTAATAAATAAATTAAATAAAAATTTTATTCATATTTTCATAATGAGGTTAACCTTGTTAATATCTTACAATTCCATAGCTAGGTTATAGTGGCCATATATAAATGATTGTATCACATGGTTCATTTAGTCTTTGTGTTTCTATTTTATACACTGTCAATAATATTGTTATTTGAAAATCATGGTATATGTTGTGTCATTTTATTTATTAATATTATATTTTTCACCATTCAATAAAACAAATCATTGTTTTCTTAAACCAAAATATTTATCTTACCCAAATATTGAAATTCTAATTCTAATGACTATCTTTTCTTAATTTCAATTTTCAGAAATACTTATTTTAACATCAAAATTAATCATAAAATATAATGAAATAATATCTCTAAGAGGAAATAAGTTGTTAAAAAATACTACTTGTAATTATTATTAAATTTTACTAAACCCTAATAAGTATATAATTAATAAATACATATTATATAATATTAAATTCATTATTGAATAATAATATACTTAATTTAATTTAAAAAAATATACAACATAAAAGACTAATTCTTAAACACAATATTTATGTAAATTTATTTAAAATAAACATTATAGAAAAACCATATATATATATATATATATTTCAAAAAAAATTACTTCTATTTATAACTAGTAATTCAACAGTTGGGATTTAATAGCTAAATGTATCAAGAATTAGTTTTACCTCATTATTGAATGTGGAGAAATATATTGAAAATATTTGACTTAATTAGACAAAAAATATAATAAAATATCATTCCATTAAAATATTCCCATTAAATAACTTATGTCTCTGCAATTATAAAAATCATAAAAGGTATAATTTATATAGGGAACTCATAATTGACAATACACTGATTTTTTATCATAAATTTATTTATGATATGAATTTAGATTCTCCTACATGCAATTTTCTATGATCACATTGTTAATAGGGGTATTTGATTGCTAATATAATCATAATAAGTAGGAAATACATAAATATATAAGTTGAAACATCTCACAAACTGTGATGATGTTTCATATATCATGTATATAATAATTATAACACCAGTTGTTTATAATTATTACCTCAATACCTATTAGGTGAAATCATATATGAACATATTCATGAAGAATCCTTATGTGAGAAATCACTAGAAACCTCATTATCTTTTCTTATAGGTTTTCCTTATTTTAATGATCAAGAATATTGTTGGTGTATATTTTACAAATTATCCCTTTTATAGGTGAATTCATATTCATAGTGCCAAAAAACAGATAAACCATATAATCATTAGCGGATCCATATTATAAAAATTACCTTCCAATAATTTATCCATATTTTTCATTTAAATATTTTTCATTGATTAAATCATTTATAATAATTAAATAAACTTCCAACACAATTATGTAAGTAACTATTTTTCATCGTACCATATTTTTGGCATGTGTGAAATTTAATATTCATTCCATCTTAAACACCATCACATAAGTTCCCATAAAGTAGTACCATTTTCTTATTAAGTGGGTTAAGTAATTTAATTATGATCACATGGTAAATCATAGTGTATGATTCCTTGATTAACATAACCACCATGTTTCTCACACTTCCTCACATTACTATGTGTTATTAAATTGGGTAATAATCACAATGTTCATCACCACCATGATTCCATCTAGTTATTTCTATTACTAAATACAAAAGTGTTACCATTAGTGATTGAAATATGACATTATAGGGGGATTATCTAAATAAATAAAAAAATATAAATTCATCATTAAATCATATTACCCTTTTGAGTTATACCATTTAGACTAAATTCATTTGATTCATCGTATATCAATATTATTATAACCATGGTTTATTTTTGTTGGATTATATTCATAATTATTAACCTAGTCCCTCAATATCACTCTGAAATATAGAGTTATTTTGGGTTTTAAATGAGTATATGATAAACAAAATAACATCCGCTGATATTTTCAAAAAAATTGTTCAATTACCACTATTTTCATGCCCTAGGTGAGATCAAGTTAATATCTAATCATCACTTATATTAATGATTACCCCTTGGTACATATTTTTGACAGCTTTCATCAGAATTTAGTATCCTAAAAAGGATGTCATTTATAGGAGAATGACATACACAAAACATTGAAAAAATCAGGATTTTATCTGTTATATATACTTATCCCAATGATTTTAACTACTTTTATAACATCATAACATCATAAAATAATTATATATTTCACTAATAAAAACAATAGTCACACATTCTTTAACAACACTTCCTTTTAGATTACATAAAATATATTTCAATAAAATTTTAACTATTTATTAAGAGGTATATTTTTTTGGATGAGTATACACATATATACATAATTGAAAATGTATTAAAGGATTATATTAATTTAAAACTCCTCTTAGTGTTCCAAACACACAAAGTTATTCTAAAACAGAATAAGATACCTTTGGGAAATACATTTAGAAAAATGGTGTTCTTGAAATCACAATAATGGAATAATCATGTAAATAAACATAAATTTTTGATTCAATAGTAAAAAGATGAAATTGTAAACCGAATCATCATGGTAACTGAAATATTTTTTATGTAAATTAAATCATAAAATCATAGAATCATAAAATATAGGGAAACCAAAAAAAGACATGAAATCATTCGAATAAGTCCAAGTTCACTCCAAATATTATCATCATTATGTAAAACAATACCCATGGTATATTAGGTTCACTCGCCATTACCATAATAATAATGTTTAAAATACTATTCATGATTCAGTTAACTCCCCATTCAAAAAACAAATTGATGCAAAATTCCCTTTATGGAATGGTTTTATGCTGTTATCATATACAAGATATATAATGAGATATAAATATATAACTAATACATCAGATGTAAATATTATTTCTATCCCACATATATAATAATTAAAATAATTATATACACATGAATACATGTGTTATACATGTGAAACAAACTATATAAAAAGGACAAGCACAATAAAACCCTTGAGGATGTACTGGGTTTCATATTTCTTTT
Organism: Viscum album; assembly: GCA_963277665.1. Taxonomy (NCBI): domain Eukaryota; kingdom Viridiplantae; phylum Streptophyta; class Magnoliopsida; order Santalales; family Viscaceae; genus Viscum; species Viscum album. Next base: position 825,803,491 of record OY728131.1, read on the forward strand.
TCATGGAATAACCGATGTCTGAATCATAAGTATTTCTTAGATATGAAGGAATTATATTATTTTTTACATTAATTATTGGAAAGTGGACATATGTATTTAACATTTATATTAATTTATATGAATCATGAGGAAGATCTAGAGAAAAATTAATAAAAATGAACATCTTTGGTGAGCCTATATAGAATTATTATATAATATTTTTAAAGTTTGAAACCGTTTATTATTATTTATAAAAAATAAAATAAAATTCAAAACAATAATTATAGTTTTTTGAAGCTATTAATTTTTAAAAATATTATTTTGAGATTATTAATGATAAAAGGACCCAAAAAATAAAGTTCCCTTGAGTATAGTTTACATTAATATGAGATTTTCATAGATAAATTGAAAACATTTCATACCATAGAAATGAATATTATATTTAAGTAGGTATATATTTATATGGAAATATATACAAAAAAATATATGTTCATGGGTAAAATATTGTGTATTGTTATAGCTATTACAAGAACAGTTAATTGAAATGTAATGAGGGTGGCACAGAACTTTCTATACCACATGTTGGAATGTTCTCTTCATTATTGATTTACTTAATTAATAATTAAATTATGTTCATTAAATATATACACATAAACCTTATATATATTTATTTAAGAACAAATTATTGTTGTTTATAATTTTTTTAATCTAATATCATTTTATTCGTTTTAATCAGTATTTTCTAATTTATTTATTTACAATAGTTTTAATTTGATGACCATATTAAATTTGGTTTTTAAATAACTTCATATTTTCTGTTATTTATTTTGGTTTATATGCAATAGTTTTACCTTAAAATATTACTTTTATGGTATCAATAGGAATATCAAAATAGACCAAAATTAAGAAAGGTTATATTATCAATCCATTAAAAGTTGTTAATGTTACTCTGAAGAATATTATTTAATCACATGTATAGGATTACCATTATAATACATCCATAATAATAGTAATGGTTTCTAAAAGAATTAAAAACTAAATTAATTTTTATACTCTTCCATGTTATATATTCAATGAAAGAAAAACATGTTGTTAATGGAGGTGGTAGTCCAATGACATGAATGCTAGCATTTTTTATAATGAGTTTTGAGGAAGTAATAAAAAAATTATACCATTAGAAAAATAAAATAATTTTTTTTTATAAAAATAATTTTTTCAAACATTCAAAGAATTAAGGGTATTGATTTATTTAGAAAATGATATTAAAATATATAATTTTGGTTCAAATTTTTTGCCTTTATGGAGACCTGGCCTAGAAAATGCACAAATAATACAGTGATAAAATGGTTTAATTAATACATAAAAAAATTAATTTCTCATCCCATGGATAAAAAGGCCTAATATCTTAGATATTATCTATATAAAAAACATTATATGCTGTCATTCCTCCTAACTCTAACTCCTCTAAAACCCCTTATAATAGTTTTAGGATTTATAAATATCTTCTTAACCAAGGTAAGGAAGAAATAATATATGTTTGAGCTCATATTCTAAGTGGGGAAAAATTATCAATATTTCATCAAGGGTGATACAATATGAATATAAGAAAACATAGGTAGGGGAATATTCATTCTAAAACTAATATGGACTAATACGAGTTCTCCCTAAGTCATGATAAGAGTATATTTAATCCCACATGATCACATATTTATGATTGAAAATGTGTGTAGAATCCTGATATGTTTAATAACAGTCAAATAATATAATAATTTGTATCTAACTATGAAAAATATGTGTGTCATAAAAATATTTATAGAAACCATATGTCAATGAGATCCATCATGGAATCTATAATGATGTAGGGTTTGAAAACCACATGTTTACATTCTTGTTATCTATACAATATTCATTTAACCACAAGGATAATTGTAAATTATCCAATATATCACTTTGGTGGGTGATAAAACATATTATGTATCCATTTATTGATAATTATAATCATCTGTACCCTTTTTCATAGGATAAATCATCCCATGTAACATTTTTATCTCATAAGATATAAATATAATCCAATGAATTATAGGATGTTATAGGACAACACATATCAACACCTAAAAAAATAATTTATCTTTTCATAAATAATACATAGAATGAAAAAAATATTTCATAACAATTAAAAATGGTATCATAATAATAAAACATTATCATATGATACCAAAAACAAAATATTGAAGATGTTATATTTCTGATGATCAAAAATATGGTCTTTGACATATTGAAAATTATTCTACTAAACATTCCACTTAGATGGTGGGCCACATGGCCTCAAGAAAGCCTCCTCGTTTGCTAGAGGATATGGATTAGTAGTGAGGGACTATGTTCTATATGTGGGGATACTTTGTCCACTTGTTATAGTTACACAATGGTATAATCAGTAGATTCTTTAAGTTAGAATATCAATAATGGAAATGGGGGTTGAAGAATATATAAATATCTAAAATTGAGTATTAATCAAAATCATTAATCATGATCTATACAAAGATGACGGTTTCATGTCTCTATGTTTTTTTAAAAAAACATGAATATATAGTATATTGAAGTCAATATTGTACATGATATAGAAAAATAATAGATATTCCACATCTTATCCACACATCCCAATCTCTATTCCATTCATCTAATACTGATCTCCCATTAAGGCATGAAGGATTTCATGCATCCATAAGCAGAATATTCTCATTAACTACTCTTAAATGTGTTTTGTCTACTAGTGTTGTGTAGTAGGCCAACATATGGGGTTAGATAAGCCATATTGGTCACCAAATACAGAATCTATACATATATAATCATTGCATATAATATGGGAGTGTTCATGTAATAATGATAAGAATTAAATAAACTATAGATGGGTTGGAACTTGTTCTTAAAAAAACACAAGGTTGACACAAGTTGTTTCAGCCTCAACCAAATAGTCTTTAAACTAAAAATATATTGTATACACTTTTATGGATTGTATACATAGGTATTTAAACCATATATGTGGTTACAACCACTATCCTACACCCGAACAACAACTCAAACATCCATAAGATTTACAATGAGCATCACATGTATCACTGGACTCCTTTTACTGTATCACATTACCAAGGTTTCGGATGATAGTCATAGTGATTCCATTCCTATAACATAAGAAAAGGGTATTTCATTTCGAATATATCAATAATAGGTTCTTCATCCCTAGTATCATATCATGATGGTTCATTATTCCCTTATCACATTTATAAAGGTTCTAAATTCATGTATCACATTTATAAATGGTTGATATTCTCATATAATATTTATAATGGGTCTTAATGCCCATATTTCACTTCTAATGTGTTTCTATTCCCATGATGCATTTATAAATGTATTCAATTCCCATAAAAATTAGTAGGAGGGACACCTTTCACATATATTTATAAAATTAATAAGGCTCATCATACCCATTTATCCAGAATAAATAAGGGCCTTCGTTCCCAGTTATATCTATTATAAATAATTTTTTTATCATATCCAATAGTTGGTTCATTACTCATATACATTCAATAATAACAATGGAATAACCATTGTTACACTTTATATGGTCAAATGGTCTTACCAGTCAACTCTATTAAATTTATCTAAATTTTAATGTGTTGTAGCCAAGATATACAACATTCTGTTATCCCTCTAATTTTTTTATCTCCATTTATGATTAAAACTAAACTCACCAGTATGTGTTTTGGATAAATTCACATGAATTACCATTAGACATATAAAGGGAACACCCATAGGTGTGGATTAAAATGAGGTTGGTTACCACATATGAGTCTTTATATCTATTAAGGTCACTATGATCCATAAAATGACAAAAAATTTAAAGTAGACTCAATTTAGGGGCAACACACATTGATACTGGCATGCATCAAAATGAAACACACTATAAAACCGCTCGTCATTGAGGGATAATAACTATACCACCTACCTTATTCATATAGAGGATATCATATACTGTATTAGACAGTGGATGGGTCCTTATTTGGTTAAAATATATGAATTTAAAAATTCCTAGAAAATAGGTCAACTTAGACTCAATTAAAAAAGTGTTTCTGAGGTAAATAAAAAAACTAACTGTACCAATGGATTAAAGAACATACCAATAAATATCCAATGAGATAAATAGAAAATGAATCAGAGAATGCACTGATGACTGATCGAATGACCATGGTTGGAGGAGGAGTGGATCTCTAATAGGAGGGGGAAGCACTCTGTATTCATTGAAAGAAATGGTAAGGAGGATTTATGTTTTAAATTATTTGGGGAAAAGTTGTTAAATTACCCATAATTTAAGTGGGTTCATGGTTTGGCCACATTTCTAGCTAAACTGGGAATCAATCATGAAAATACTACTACCTTCATAGGAGACATGCATGGTTCATGTACATGTTTTCCCAAACTATGAGAAATTTATGCAACATGAATCTGTCAAGTATTTCAAATAACCCATATTTTTTGTACCCATTGGCACATGGTCAGGTCTGGTCATGATCCATGCTCGGCCCATTGAAATTAATCTTATATTTAGTAGAAACCATGAGGGATGCCTCCCATGGTGAATACATGATGGGTATCCTAGTTCTTTTCTCCACTGGTTGGGGTTCCGAGCACTTAATAGGACCTGGAGACCACCAGAAACAACCATAAACATGTAAATCATCTATATAATGTCTTAACAAAATATTTATACCAAAACACTTAAGTATATTTACCTCATATAAAACCCATTTTCCAAGATTCTTCCCCCTTAAATAAATTAATCAATGAATTTCCCTTCAAATGGTTATGAAATAATTTCCGGGAATAGATTTGGATAATGAGGACATACATCAGCCTCCCCTCCCATATCTCATATGGTTCCCTAATATGTTACGGTAGCACCCATAATAAAGGGACTAAATGATCACAAAGATCCTTGGTTTTCCTTTCAATGGTGCTTATAGGTTACTCATAAATACAAGAGTAATAATCTCATTTAACATCATCTAGATTAAAAGAATATGATGATTGGCATGATAAAAGAGAAGGTGTTAAACATGGAAAACATCATGCATTTCATAGTACCACTAAGTTAATAAAACTGATGGGCTATTAGAAAAAAATCAATCAAATTTACAAATATCCCAATATAATGATGTTATAACTTCCCTTACCTCGGTTATCCATATGTTCCCATTTTAGGGTGATACCCATAACAAAACCTGATACTGAACCTCAAAATCAAGGGTTCTTTCTTGGTGATAAAAAAATCGTCTCCTTATATAGAAATGTAGACATTTCCATCCTAATAGGAGTATCATACATTAATATATCCTAAAATAGACAATGACACGTAGCACTAACCCTCATGCCTTTAACCAATGCATAGGTGAACGGCATAGACTACCATATAGGTCCTCATAATAATTCATCTGAATCATTTTATGATAGCTTTTATTATAGTATAACTTGAAGAGATGGGTTTGATTTTACTATAAACTATTTAAATCTAGGATGTTTGATCAGATTATATTCTCCAACACTTGTATCATTCATTCCCATTAGACATCAGTCTTAGGGTGAATGGTTGTGCTCATAAGAATCTGGGGACCACTATATCACAACAACCCCTTTTAGTACCTTAATAAAAATTGAATGTTCCTATATGAAATAACTATACAAGGGACCCCATGTATCCTTCTCACCTCAGTGATGTTCAATATTCCAATTTAATTAACTAATAATGTTTCCCAGATAGGATGGATATGGTCTACTTTATTAAGTTGATCCATGATTACCCAAACGTAATCACAACCTAGAGGGAACATTGATAAGTGAAGACAAAATCCATCACAACATTTTCTCATTTCTATTCTTGGACCGGTAATAGCTATAAAAATACATTGTTTCTCAATTTAACAACCTTTACATATTGAAAGGTGACATATCTAGTGAAAAATCATGCAAATTAATGATTCATCCTAATCTAGCAATATTGTCTTCACATATCGTGATACATCATGGAGATACCCAGGCGAACTACCCTCTATAATGAGTGTTACTCATGAATCATCTCCTCTTTCATATTTTTGGGAACATTTACACACCCATGTATATGAAATATTTTTTCATCAAATATAGATCTATCTTGAGGTAGGAACTCACAAGAAATTCATTCCAATAGGAACATCCCTTGAGGATCAAAAAACTTCCTCATATTCAGTTTTCTCAAAATGTGAAGAGTTCATAGATAATTATGCAAGTACAGACATTCCAAGATATTTCATAACCCCTCTCAACATATCAATAAATACGACCATAATTTCCCTCCCACTACTATCCTCTTGAAATTATTTAGTCTGAGTCCTCTCACTCTATTTGGCGGAAATGATATTACACTTCCTAGGCATATAGGCTACCAAGAAGTCAATGGACTGGAGATATAAAACTGATATTCCACTCCAAAAATTCAATTATATCTTCATTAAAATTAATCTAAGACTTTGTGGTCTTAAAACCCAGAAAATTCTCTTTGAGAAGGAAATTAAAAGAACAACGTAAAGCATATGCAATAGTTTCTAACCAGAGATGGTCTGTCATGTAATTATGTTCTTAACTCTCCAAAAATCATGACTCATATGAAATGAATCAATCTTCCAACTTTATAACTACTCATATCCCAATGCCCGAGGCATCACAATACACTGTATAGATTCTTCTCAACTCTGGTAAAATGATAATTGGATATTAATTCAGTCTTTCTTATATATTCTAGAAGGTTGTCTCATATAATTAAAACCATATATACTTTAAACCCTTATTAGTCAAACCCAAAAGAGGTTCTTATAAGTATTTCAAGTAATATATCAAACACCTAGAATAACCAGATGTTTTTATGAAACTATGTATATCAATGACATTATTGCAAAACTCCCAGGTGACTACAACTCTCACATTCTAGAGGTCCACTAAAAATCCATCCTATGAGATAATATGACCTTGTCAAAGTACCATATTGATCTCGAACGAAAATTCATTTAAATTATAATATAGCTGGTGTTATCTCGCTGTATTCATAATGATCTCCAGACTTGTGGTATGGTATCATCGAGTATGAGAATACACCATGATTTCAACTATTAGTAACACCACAAATGAATAAATATAGTATTGAAAGACACTTTTCCTCAAAGAAATGAACATGGAAGTAATGTAATGAAGTCTTAATTAAGTAATGAGACACTATTGTAATCTGTACTGAGTATAGAAATTCATATGTGGAATATCTGAAGGCTTAACATCAAACATATGATATCACAATCTATTGTATATCTTTGATAATATCCTATATTTTCTAATATAATTTACAATATATTTTATGTTAGGTAAGGGGAAATGGTTTATTACTATGAGTTGTTTCAATTTCCAGTAATACACACATAGCATAAGGGTTTCATCCAATTTCTTTGTGAAATAGATAGATTAGCCCCATGGAAAAGTACAGTGATATATAAAACCTATGGAATCTATATAATCCATCTACCCCCATAAACTCTTGAAACTCGGTAATAGACATTATTTATGTAGTAATGGATACGGGTGGAGCTCTTTGATAATGATCAACAGTAATCTCTAACACCTTATTATGATGTCGTCTAGAAATTTCATTGGGGAAAACATCCATCAAACAATTGAATAAAATAGAGAACTCAACCAGATGTAATCATTGACCATTCATCTAATGGATATCAATATGGTTGGTTAGACCACCAATTCCAATATGATATTTCCAATCCCAACATGTCTCGAAATCCCACAAGACATTGTGATATATTTTCCACCCTATGGTGGCATAAACAACCTCCTTTGTTGATAAAAATACACATGTTCATTATAGAACACCAACCAATCCATCATGAGAAAGAAATTTAAACATTTTATCATGAGTTTGAGGTGTTTTCTTAACAGATGATGGTATAATACCTAAACAGAAAAACACTTACATTGGATTACACTTTCTCATAGAAAACCTGATGGGGTGTAATTTTTGTTAGCACCACAGCGGTACTCAACATGAAGCATGAGGCTCCACATAATATCCATCACGAAAAAACTATTTTATTCATATTTATCAAAAAAATTAGATGAAATTTTATTGCATATTAAAATAGTAAATTTAATATTAACTGGCCCAGCACCGTGCTCCTCAAATATTTTTTCCGATGAGTTTATATGGAATATCACAAATGGAATCTGGTTTCCACCAAAACTAGCACCAAACCCGGCCTGCAGCATGGCCAGAAGAGTGTTCTTAGTCTATACAGATAGGCACAAGTGTCCGAGTATCATAAAATAGGAATTGGGAATGATTTACCAAAGTTTAGAAACATAAAACCACAAATGAATCCAATAAAACGAATCTGGATTTTTCAAACCAAAAAAATCATTAAAAAAATTTAGAACTGAAATACATTGATTAAAACAACTCAAAAATAATATAACTATGGTACAAACCCAATAAAAACATCCCATTAACCCCCCATGGCAAGAGTCACCACCCTCAATCCATCTCCAAAAGATATCACCACCAAGAACCTACTAGAAATCAGAACCACTAAAGCTATAAACTATACCCAACCTGCGACATCAAAAACACCATGTCTACATACACCATAAGTTGTACGTAGGTTTTGATACAAATCCTAGAAGGATACCACCACAATGAGATTCCATGTGATAAACATTCAAAGACGAAAATCCATCAAGTTTTTAAAAACATGTAATTTCTAATTACAATTTCAAAAAGATGCAACTTTAAAAAAGTATCAGTTTTCAAGTTAGATAATTTAAAGGATAAAAACATTTAAAATTAATTCCAATGCTACTTAATTTTCAAGCCAAATATACCATATTCATATGTTATGTATAAATTATCTAATGAGAAAATGTAGTAAGAAATAACCCATATGAACTGGCTACCTATGGATCTCGGGTTCCTCATATCTCGATGAGAGTAACCGTCACAAATATCTATTCTCATGTATGAGCCACTAGTTGGGAACATATAAATAACCTAGTGGCCACCATTAATTATCATAATATTTTAGTCAAATTTGTAAGAATCAATCTTTTTAAATTAAACTGAGGCCTAACCCCACAAACTCACTAGCATACTAGTACACGTCCCCCCACTTAGATACGTTGATTTTCCCCTTGTGATCAAACAATTTAAACATGTCATGAAATATAATTTGCACATGAAAATAACATTTCCACATCACACATTCACCAAACATCCTACACGTATACCACACAAGTCATAAAAGTCTACTTTTCATTCAAATTTATTTTGAAACCTGAATCACACTAAAATAGCAAAAAATACTTTTCACATTTATTTAACACTTACAAAAAACAATAAAACAATTTTATAAAAACATTCCAACATATTAAAACTCATCCCACTCTCATGTTACATCATACCCTTTTTATAACCAAAATCTATTTGGCACATTACACTCTCATAAAATGTCCCACAAAATTTTCACATCTCTTACGCACTTTAGTAAATCCTTAAAATAATTTTATAAAACATTTCCGAGATGGAACACATCACTAAACAACCACATTAACTTTTAAATGTACCATTTCAAAATATATACACTCCAAAAACATTTTCTAATATGGTTTCACCTCTTACATAAATCATTAAATCATTCAAATATTTCATAAAACAATTCTAAAGAGTATACCCAAACATTGCTCATAATACCAATTTCAAAACCATATTTTAAGGATAAAAACACACCAAAACACTATAAAATTTGAATTTTCATCCCTAGAGACCTTTATAAAACCACATTAAAATGTTATAAAATTAAATTGAATAATACCAAGAAAGATACAGATGAAAACACCCATTTTCATAAAATTCTCTCAAGAAGTATGCCAAGTTTTACACACCTATCAAATTCCAACAACCCCCTCAAAGGACCACATGACATTAATGCATTAAGAAAACATAATGTTCATCCACTTTCAACAACTAATAGGTCAAATTCCGATTTAATAAAACTTCCACAAAAATACCACATGTGTTACATTCGAAAAGTTCACAACATCCACAAAAATGAAATTATAAAATTAAATGCTTAACAAAATCCATCAAAAACTGTTTTCTCACCACACACAGTATATGGGGAACATTAAAAACTAGTAAAAAAAGAAAACTAACTCATCAAGGAATGGTTAATGATGGAATCACCTACATTTTGAGTCGAAACCCTCAAATCTTGTTGAGAAACATCAAGTGCACCACCGCCACACCACAATGAATTGAATAGAAACCTAAAATCACAACACTTCACCAAAAGGCACCATGTCAAACCCTATGTTCGAATCCTAACTTCTGGACACTATGGAACATCACAAAATAGGGATGAAACCCTATTGAAATGGATGAAATAGAATGGAGGAAAACTTACTTGAAGGAATCTTGAAGAAATCTCCCTAAATCCACCAATTACTGAATTTTTTTATAGCTAAAGATTCAAGGGAGGTTTTAACAAGGATGAGAAGATCATGTATAAAATAGAATGGGGGAAATAGTGAAAGATGAAGGAGTTGTGAGGGAATAAATTTACCTCTTCAAATCATTCTGTTCTGAGAAATCTAGATAACTTTTGCCTCAATTCCGGATGCAAATGATCTCCAAATAGGTGGTGGAGAGCTCGGAAGCAAGATTTAGGTATGTGGCCCTGGGTAAGAGTTGGAATCACCAAAAAAGAATAAAATATGAATGAGATATTAAATAATTAAAAAAAAAATTATTGAAGGAAATGTGATTTCCGGTTGGCCCAACACTTTAATAAAAACCCCAATCCATCATTGTAATGAATTCTTATGGATTTGAAATTGATATGGTGATTTTAATATACCTGGGATTCCATTTTGGAGGTATAATTGGTGTAAAATTGTGAAAAAAATAAGGAGTTATAAAAGAAACGAATAATCATTTTTTAATCTGGAAGTGGGCTTACGGTTTGGCCAATATTTTGAAAACCCACCACTTCCACCAAAATTCTTGGTAAACCACCGATACAAATCAGGAATAAAAATTATATGAAAATTTAATTTAAAATAATTCATGGATATGAAAATTCCCCCCACCATAAAACATTCTGCACTTAGAAATCCACAATAAGGCCAAAAGTAAAAACCAAACCCAAACGAAAGGCTGAAATGGACTCCTTTGTCAAGCATCGCCCCCAAAGGCCAAAACCCCTACAGTGATCAATTAATAAAAGAATAAATCGCAACCAAAACATAAACCAATTTACTGAAATGATCAAGCACATTCATGATTTATCCTAAAAGAAAACTCTTTAATCATTATCCGAACGAGGGTCAAGAAATTTACCAAAAACAAACAACAACATTGAACAAGATTACACTTACCTTGATATAAATAACTTATTGGTAACTCTCCAATACAATCGTTTACCCAAGGAATACGTAGGTAGTTATATAGCTCCGAAAAAGACTACCCACTTCCATGAAAAGACCATGGACAAAACTAAGTTTCTGGTATGAGGAGAAACAAATGGTCTCCCCACCATAAGAGACAACTTAAATTTTTCATGAGACATAATCAAGAGACTAGAATAGGGAGTCCCAAATAGAATCCATGGTACAAGGGGTATAATTTCATTAAAATTTTCCAAAAGAACATACATGATGCCCTAGGTGGGTCTTCCCACCATAAGAATCAACCATCTTAACCGACCAGTGTGGGCTAGCATAGAAATACCCCAAAATTCAAAGAGTTTGGATGGTCTCACAGTTAGTACACAATGTTTAAGAAACTGTGTGCTAACTATTTGGATCCTTATATATACATGTTTTTCTGGGGCACAGATACAAATCACAATGGAAAAACCGTACTCTCAACTTGTCTATCCAAATTTTAAATCTTTCTCCAAAAACTCAATGGAAACCAAAGGGGGAAGGAAATACATTATGTTACAAACATGGGCACAAGCCCCCCCACCTCTTTCTATCGAACCGGAATAATAGAAGACAAATGACAATACTAGATGTTTAAACTCTTCTATGATTCATATTGAGTGTAGGACTTGTACAAGGGTTTAAACGACCCTTGTATTTCCCATGAATATGCATCAGCTTCTCTCCAAAACCAATGGCTAGAGATCAAAAGATTGAATCATCTTCAGACTCATAGTTTAGCTTTGGATACCACTGCATGGAAATTCTTCTTTTGGTTGTAAAAATAACTACATTGTATACCCTGATGGGTTCACCAAGACATAACACACTCTAGATCTCACTTTAATGAAACATGAAAATTCACTGATATAAGGGATCCGAAGATGAACACACATCACACCATGTTTCATCAGGTGGGAAACAATAGAATGATATGACTCATATAAACACAATCCCATAAGATAGTGGATTTAATGTTTTTTCCAAGGTATACGTACTCCTTACATAACATAAAACCTAAAAATATTTCATTTCCTTCACCTTTACAGTCAAATGAGCACACAAAATAACAAGGTGTCACTGAACATGGCCATTTCTATTGATAGAAAAAATTCATGGAAGGGACTTTATGCCAAGTCCCTAAACAACACAAAATTATAGATGGTTTCCATAATGTATTCTCATGACAAAATTTCCCACACTAGTGGTTAAACGTGAACTCCTACTTCAAAGAGACTATAAATAACCCAGAGACCCTCTTAGACACCATCCAGACACTCATCTACAATAACAACCCCAGATCACTTCCACTTTCGACGAACCAGGAAAATTAAGAAACTATGGTCTGTTTCAACCTTCAACAAGCACTCTCCCACTGCAAGAGTATCCTCAAACCCAAAAATGAATGTTTGTAGAATCATTCTAAAAAACTAAATAAAATACTCCATACATTGATAAATTTAGGATTTTCCAACAGAAATACAATTTGCGTTACACTTTAGTTGTGCACTAACCCTTAATGGGGGTGTACCTTATCCAATGAGAGGACCCAACAACCCAACCAACCTAGTCCATTGGATATGAAATACCAAAACTATATACAAATAGATGATGTGAACCACTGTAAATGCTTCCCAAACATTTCTCAGTAGAGACCACTAACCTGCCCTTCAACCAAGCTTACCGACCAATCAAAAATCCAAAACACTGTTCAAAAAAGAGGGGTTCTTGGACTCAAAACATTCCAAAACATGAACATTTCCAAAAAAACACATAATACACACCATCCCAAAACACTCACCAAGACATCATGTTTTCCTTTTAAAACCCTTTATTTGAAAAAAATGGTTCAGTGGTTATCGTATCCCCAAATGGTACCCCATGGGCCCCACACATGCATGTTTCCATGCCACACCACACAACCTCCTCATATCTATCCAGAAACTCATCCATTGACGCAATTAACCATCCATCATCCCATATTACCCCATGAATATAATCTCTCATGAAAACACGAAAGGTTAAAACAAAAACTCTTTCCAATATTCAAAACAAAAACAATCAACCAATACTTTCTTTTTTGCACTACTATTAACTATGAAATCGAACCCAAATTACAACATACAAAACATTTCAGAAAGGCACAATCATTATAATGAAAACTCACTTTCTAGTCATAATCATTAAATTAAAAACATCTCATCTCATTAAAACACCTTTCAACAGTTTAGAATACTATATTGGAAAAACATTTTTAAAACCAACATTAACATACTTCTTGGTTTCAAAAGAGGCAAAAACACCCCATTTTCATAATTCAAAAATAAATTATGAAATTTTAGTTCCAAAATTTCAAAAACCAAACACTTACGTTTATATTTGAAAATCATTTCACAAAAACATTACGCTTCTTAAAACCATGTCAATTTTAATTTAAAACTGAACATCCATGATTTCAAAACTATAGGATACAATTCAATGTGAGGGAGAACTAGCTAATGTGGGTGACATGGAAATATGGTTGGCGGCCATATGCCAATCACTTCACCATCACAGAGAGTTTTCTAGGGAAATATCCATGGCTCCACATTGATTGTTAGGCCCTGCGAGCTCATTGAAACAATTTCCCAGCTCTCTTTTCATTTCCCCTAATTATCATGAGACCCAAGAAAACCAAAGGGATTAGTTATGTCCTGACTTCCCATGGTGACTTGAATCCCATCATGAGGTGTGGTGATCAGTCACATGACCCATAACCGAGATTCCTTGTCCCATCAATCCACACTCCAGACTATCACGACTGTTCCCCAAATAACATGACCCGAATATGTTACATATAACCTCCACTGATACCATTTTTTTACGAACCAAATCTGGTTTCCACCAAAATCGAAACCAAACCCAGGTTGCAACATGGCACGAAGGGAATTCCCAATCCCTATGGGCTAGCACAGGTTTCCAGGTATCATAAACAATAAATTGGGAATGATTTACAGAAGTTTATAAACATAAGACAACCAATGAATCTAATAGAATGAATCTAGATTTTTCAAACCAGAAAATCTTTTACAAAATATTATAACTTAATTACAATGTTTAAAACAACTCAAAAAGTCCATTGAATGGAACAAAACCAAAAAGAAATATCCCACGAACACTCATGGGAATAGGCACCACCATCAATCCATCTCCACAAGACGTCACAACCAATTGAACGCCCCGACCCTTGTTACCCAAAGTCAGTGTATTATTACGTATCATTAAAATGATCACAAAAGATCAAGTCTCGAAAGGCCGATTAGTTTAATAGCCATTGAATTACTAGATACATTCATAAGGTTTACATTAAATCATAAAATTAAAAACTAAAAAAAGATTATTTCCATGGACAACACTGAGATCCCATAGACTATCCTTGCAGGTCATTCTTAATATACATTTCTCATCCATAAAAAATAAAACATAGAAAGGGGTGAGCTCAAACGCTCAGTAAGGATAACAGTATAGCGGAAACTTTCATAAATAAGAATAAACATTGCAGGAAATGTATAAAACTAAAACAAAATCCTTTTCAAAATAAATTTCATCATAATATGGAAAATATAAATCAAAATAATTCCATTTACATACTCACATAGATATTCTATTATTTGAATAATCACATGAAACATCAATAGCCACTTTCATAATGATGGAATGCATAATGCTAGACTTTCATAACCACATAGTCATGGACTTGTGCCAAGACTACAAAAAAGTTTTTTTCAAAGCCTTGTTCCAAGAAATTAGTTTGTCTCATGAGACCTACCGAGGCATCGAGGAGCTATAGCAAGCTCCACCCATCACTTACTAAGTCCAATGCATTCCACATATGAAAAGATTTAAACATTACATAAACAATCATATTAAAACTAGCATAAGAAATGTCTATACATTATCCATAAACCATGAATGGTGTAAAAATAACACACCTGCAGTTAAAAATATCACAATACCATCAATATAATATGGACGTTCTGTATCATAATAAATCAACAACAAATAAGCTTAAAATCCATCAAAAGAAGTTGACATAGATGAAATTAAAACCTTTTATTAGAGAAATATCTCTTTCTATTTTGAAGTCATTTAAGAAAAAAATTATTTTGAAAATATTATTTTAAGCTTGTATGGATAGATTTGATGATATTATAATGATATAAAATAGTTGATCCCACCGTATAAGTTAAAAAACATTCTTAGATTAAGTTTGTCGTAAAGGTCAAAAAGTACCTTGTTTGGAAAACGACAGAAAGATTCCTTTCAAAAAATATAAGGTCAAATAAGGGTATAAATGACATTAACCCATTGAATATTAAATAGTAAAAAAATTTTGAAATATATTTTTATAAAGCATGGATGTGGATGATAAAGAGGTACCAGTAGATAATTACGTATAAACAACCTCGGATAATGAAGAGAATGTGAAATTATCCTTTACCTTCTAACTTTCCTTGGTCTAGGGTAGGTTAACCTCTAGTATAATGGTAAAATAATTGTTATAAAATTATTCAAGAATCATATACATAATATTATATCATATATTATCTTTTAATATTTCATTGTTAATAATAATTTAGTATTAACGTCATTTCGGGTGTTAATTGATTCATTTTCCTTTAAATGATTTGTTATGTAAGTAATGTCCGTTATGAATATTATGTATATTAATCATATTCAGAATGATATTATTTCTTTAAACATTATTTTTAATCATTAAATGAAAATTAATTGTTAATGGATACGATGGGAAATTAATCGCATTGCGTTCGTGGAGATGGTAATCTGTATGTATGCACGAGAAAAAATATCTTTCTTTTGATATTTAAATAACTGACAATTTGATGGTATATCATATATACAGAATAATCATTATGTTATATTTTTTTTACATCAATTATACATCATTATTATACCCACCTAGATAATAATTTATAGAATAACAACTACAGCACGATGTGGAGACTGTAAGTCGTGTGTATGCACGTATAGTGACATTTCATTCAAAGTATGGATAGAATAATGAATATGGTTGTACCATAATTATAATAAAATCATAGTATATACAAGATACTGGAGTTAATATTTTAGAATGGAAACAAAAAAGAAAGTGGAAGTGTGAGAAGAAAGCAACTTGTAAGAGGTGATTAAATATTTACCTCTTCTTTGGGTTCTTCCTTTTGATTCTATCAAATTGGCTCCATAGGTTGGCATGCTAATTAAATGAAGGCCTCTACGATGAAAGTAGGATTGTTTAGAGGGTATTTGGGTAGGTTTTGGCCAAGCCAAATGGATTTGGAGTTGTGAATTAGAGAGAAGAGGGACTTCCCTTTTATAAGATGGGTGAGGGGTACCTTAGGAAAAAGCTAGAAATATTATTTTATAATAAAATAAGTTTCCTTTTCAAATATATCCAAAATGATTTATTTAAAGGATAAGGCGGGGTTTGCTCTAAAACCACTCAACCAATAGATTTTAGGCAGGTTTGTGTCACTATATTAACCTTATGATTTAGTTTTAACTCTTAATTTTATAGTTTGACATTTACCATGTCTCTTTCTATTTTTATATTATATGGTTAATAAACATACAACGAACTTCCAAGAGAACCTCAATTGATTCTTTAATGTAATATAATTTTTTTTTAAAAACCTTTGACCTAACCATATATTTTTAGGAATAGAATATCACTTAATAATATTATATTTGTTTTAAAAACTCTTTTATGTCAATTTTTACACTATTGGTATTTGGTTTTTTCTAAATTCATGACAGCATTAATAATTAAAAAACAATTAATATAACCAACCCTAGTATATCATATTAACATATAAAATTAGTGGAAATAATAAAAAGTCTAAAATTAAATTTATTTTGATATTTATAATATCAATTCTTTTAATATTTCATTAATTTTTTAATTACTACATCAACATTGTATCATAAATAAATTAAATTATTTAATGTCTAAAAGATATAAATAAAATACCATTATGTATGAAATCTTTCTAGATTCTTAATTAATATTTATAGTAAAATTTATCTTATGTGTAACCCTATATTAAAAATGGTTTAGTTATTAAACTGGGAATTTATCACTTTTAACTCTTATTTGATTTAAATAATAATAATTTTCCTAATCTAATCCAAGTGGACCTAAAGGATCATATTTTATTCCTAAGGTTGTTTTTGGTCGATTTACACTTATCCAATAGAATGATAACATTTTTTAGGGTAATAATATTATCATTTTTACCCTTAAATACCCTATTTATTTTTAACCGTGGTAAATAAAAATAAAAAGTTACTATTCATCAAAAATTATTTTCATCTCATTGAACCACATTTTACTTACTGATATCAACCATGTCTCTCAGATTTTTGAAATTCAACTCACTGAAGTGGTAAAATTATGTTTTATGTAAATTTGTCAATGCTCCTAAGACATGGGTAAAAGACGGTAAAAAGTTTGATAAATTTTTATATATCTAAAATTATTATAAACTGACTCCAATGAATTGCGTTGAACTTATACAGGTATTATGTATCTTTTTTTTTGAAAATTGAAGTGTGAATTTGGAACCCAACTCACACTTCCAAAGAATTTATTAAAACAAAGAATAGTGAATACATGAGGTGAAATGTATTTGCACCAACAAAAGATTAACTGAAATGAAAGACATAAAAAGAGAACATACCCAAAAAACAATTTTAGCCTGCAAGTACTCCTCAATACAATTAGAAATATTTTTGATCACCATCTCCTATATGATTCTGTCCAAGATGATGTAGGCCAGCTGCATCAAAAATCTGCTTCATTGATCAAGAAGGTCACAGAAGTCTGCAGATCTGAACTGGTAGAAGAACAAAAGAAAAGACCCCAAAGTGCATGTCTTCTTCTGAAAATCTGTCATCAACCATTCCATGAACATCATTGGAAGATGCAGGGTGTTTTATAGGAGACTATTAGGTATCTTCAGATAGAGGCATTTGGTCTCCACATTCTCTAGTTGATCATGGATCCAAAAAGAGAGAGCAAGACAACATGCAGCAGGGAAATGCTCATCACGACCCGCAAGCATTGTTGTGATCCTCCTCTACCAAAGCAATTCATTGTAATTTTCTAGAATAAAAGCATCAAAAGAAGTTACAGTGTGTTGTCCAAGATGCAAGTAGGTAGTGAACCGGATGGAGGCTTGATAGAAGAATTTGATCCGGGAGAGAGTGGGAATGTCAACACCAAAAACCAGAAGATTTTGAACCAAGAGAACACTCCAAAAATAGAGCAGAACCCAACAAACTACAAAATTGGTCCAGAAGAAAAAATAAAGCTTGGTATGAAATTCATTTCCTATGAAAGAAGATTCAAAACAGCTTCATTTCCAGGGGATCTTCATAAAATTGAAACTTGGATCCTTTTTAAATTCTTAAACTACTTTGATGAACATCCTCTTTCTGATATTTAGATATACATCCGCTGATATCTCTCAATTTTTATATTGTATATATACAATGTTGTCGTTTTCTTCCATCCATGCGTCCAGTTCATCTGAAAAGTCAATATTTTCTTGAATTAAATAGGCATCCCTATACGAAGGGTCATTTTCATCATCCTCACTGGATAACCCATCCAAATCAGAAGAGTTGGAGGAACTAGCATCCGATGTGACAGACTCTTTTTCAATTGGAGTTGGTTGTGGGGGATTTGGATTTGATCCTTCATGTTGGAATCTAGGGAGAATTTAATAATTGTTCGTTCAGCAATGGAGTATTCCTTAGGTTTCCAGGTGTTTATAACACTTGTAATGATGAATCCATCTGAGTCAACCAATGCTTTCTTTCCTTTCCTAGCCCTTGATTTTAGGAATTCTTATTCTAATTGGCAGGGTTTGTCTATCTCCACTCTGTAAGGGATCTTCATGATCCGATTGCACCTATTCATTAACTCTCTGTAAATTATTGTTTGTTTCCGTACTAGGTAAGTAAATATTTAAGAATTCCTTCTTTCCTTCTTCAGAAGTCTCAAGGTTGTGTGAGGTCTCGGCAGCAAAATGGGAGGGGGCTACATCTGCGAGAGGCCAGGGGGATTCCTGTTATGAGGGTCGTCGGAAACTGTCTGGGGAATAAGGGGCCAGATATTTTGTATCTATTTTGACCTAAAATAAATTTAAATTAATTAAATAATTATTTAAATAAAAATTAGGTTTTAAAATATAACTTAGTGTTTTCACTATTCAACAAAAATAGAATGTTTTCATAAAAATACCAAAAATTCAGCCAAAGATAATTTTGATACTCCGAATCCAAAAATGAAGTCCATTTTGAGAGATAAAATTTATAAAATTTTAAAAACTGTGTATTACTATTCATAACAGCTAGTTTAATTGGATGTTGTGTGTTAGAACTCAAAATTGTGTACAACACACGCTATTGTATTATTCAAAGAGAAGAATACCATGGAAGCTTGGGGTGTTACATTATCCTCTCCTTCAAATAATTTTTTCCAAGAAATTTATAGAATATTAATGCATAAAAAGACTCAAGTGGTTCTTAATCATAAGTTCCTCGGGTTTCCACGCTGCCTGTTCCATCTTATGGTTTCTCCATAGAACATTTACCAGACGAGTTGTCTGGTTTCTCATCACTTGTTCTCTTGTATCAAGAACATTGACATGCTCTTCACAATAAGACAGATCAAGTTCCAGTTCTAATTCTTCATAGGTGAGTACATGCGATGGGTCAGGCATGTATTTTCTCAATAGCGATACGTGGAATATATTGTGAACTTTGGAGATAATTGGCAGCATTTCCAAATGGTAAGTTACAGCCCCAATTCGTTCTATAATTTCGAAAGGTTCGATGTACCTGGGATGTAATTTTCCCTTCTTACTGAAACATATAACACACTTCCATGGAGATACCTTCAAGAAAACATGATCTCCAACCTAAAAGTCCAAATTCTTCCTTCAGTTATCGGCATATCTCTTCTGTCTACTTTGATTTGCTTTGTTGTGGTTTTGGATTACATTCACCTTTTCCATCGTTTCCTCCACCAGTTTTGGGGCTACAAATTTTCTTTCACCAACATAATCCCAACATGTTGGTTTGCAACATCTCTTTCCATATAACGCTTCATATAGTGCCATCTGAATACTTGAATGGAAGCTATTGTTATAGGAAAATTCTACAAGAGGTAAATATTAATCCCACATACCTTGAAAGTCAAGCTAGCATGATCTCAACATGTCTTATAAGGTTTTAATAGTCCATTCTGATTATCCATCATTTTGGGGGGTGGAAGGCAGTGCTCAAATGAAGTTCGGTATCCAGGGTGTTCTGAAGACTTTTTTGAAATCTTGATTTAAAACGGGGATCGCGATAAAAACAATAAATTGTGGTACTCCAGGAAGTCATACAACTTCATTAATATATAGTCTTGCTAAACGTTCAAGTGGTAAATCTTCTCTTATAGCATGAAAATTTGCTAACTTGGTAAGATGATCAAAAATGGCCAATATTGCATTGTTCCTTCTATGAGTCTTTTTTAGTCTCGTGAAAAAGTCTATCATACTATTATCCCACTTCCACTCAGGTATGGGAAGAGGTTGCAAGACTCCTATATGTTGTTTCCTTCTATCTTTCACTTATTGAAAAACCATACATCTTGACACAAAATCAGAAATCTCCATATTCATATTGTCCAAACAAAAATGTTCTTTAAAATATCTATATATTTTGGTGCTCCCATGTTGTATAGAGAAATTAGAACTATGAGAATCATCCAACAATTCTCTTTTTAGATCAGGTATATCAGGAAAGAAACTCTCTTCCCAAATTTCAAAGTTCTATCTTCATATACAAAGTCACTCATTCTCCCATCATTCACACCTTCATTCTACTTTTGAAACTCCTCATCCTCAACCTGAGAACTTTTTACACTTTCTAGTAAAGGTGGTTTGGAAACCATTTGAAAACGAATTAATGTTTCACCTTCCATGGTTACTCCTATATCCATCTTTACTAGATCGAAGAAAATAGGATCCCTTTCAACTCTCATCGTGTTCAAAACTCCATGATCTTTTCTACTCAAAGAATCTGCCACCATATTTACCATCCTCAATTGGTAGTGTATCATGCAACCATAATCCATGAGTAGTTCGATCCATCTCCTTTGCCTCGTGTTAAGTTCTTTCTGTGATAAAATATACTTCAAACTCTCGTTATCAGTATAAATCTAACATTTTTCACCATAGAGATAGTGTCTCCCAATTATCATAGAAATGATTATAGATTCTAACTCAAGATCATGAGTAGGAATGTTTTTCTCATGAATTTTTAGCTGTCGTGATGCATAGCCAATAACCCTATCATTCTACATATGGACACAACCATGTCCTTTCATTGAAGTATCACTTTAAATAAAAAAACCCATTATTCCTTGATGGTAGAGTCAATATAGGATCATTGAATAATTTTCTTTTCAATTCTTCAAAACATTCTTCACATTATTTTTTCCAAAAAAAATTCACCCCTTTACTTGTGAGCTTGGTTAATGGGTTAGCCAATCGTGAAAATTTCTGGACGAAACACCGATAATAAACTACCAATCCAATAAAATTGTGTACCTCGGTTATACTTGTTGGTGTTGGACATTCATGGATTGCTCTTGTATTAGAAGTATCAACGAGGATTCGATCCTTAGAGATGATATGGCCATGAAAAGAAATCTCTTGAATCCATACATCACACATTCTAAACTTCCTATATAATTCGTGTCTTCTAAGAGTCTTCAAAATAATACGCAAGTGATTTTCATGATCTTCATTGATTTTGTATTGTACCAAGATATCACCAATAAATACCACTAAGAATTCATCAAGATATTCCTTGAAAACATTGTTCATTAGATCCATGAAAATAGAGGGTGAATTAGTCAGCCCAAAATGCATTACTATAAACTCATAATGTCTGTACCTTGTTCGAAATACTGTTTTCGGAATGTATTCCTTCTTCACACACAACTGATGATATCCAGATCGAAGGTTAATTGTTGAAAAGTATTGAGCTCCATGAATTTGGTCAAATAAATCATCAATTCGAGGTAGGGGATACCTGTTCTTTATTTTTATTGCATTGATCTCCCAGTAGTCAATGCAAAACCTCATAGATCCATCATTCTCATTAACAAATAGGATATGGGATCCCCATGGAGAAACACTAGGGTGAATAAATCCCTGATTACTCAATTCCTCTATTTGTTTCTTTAGTTACACTAATTCAACAATGTATATTCTATAAGGGGTCTTAGATATGGGCCTTGAACCAGGAATTAAATCAATGGAAAACTCAATTTCTCATTCTAGTGGATGATCAAGTAAATCCTCTAGAAACACACCAACATATTCTTGTAAAAAACGTATATCCTCTATTTTAACATTCCATTCCTCACCCACAATTATTTCATTCTCTTCCTCCTGAATAATTGAATTTCAAAGAGATACTAGGGGTGGATCTATATAAGAATTAGGTGGTGTAATTTCTGCTCTAAAGATAAGGTAATCTTTATCATCATAAAAAAATTTATCCAGCTTCTTCTTACAATAAATTTTTTCATCATGATCCGAAATCCAATCCATACTATGGATTATATCAAATTCAATCCTTGTTATGACAATGATATCAGCAGATAAAGAACATTTATATGCCCTAATATGGACTAATTCACAAAACATTATTGCAATGATACATCCCTTAGATGTTTTGGATGGAAAATCCATTGTTAAATAAAATAGTAAATATCTAATTTTCTTAGAAAACTGGAAATATATGAAATAATGTGATGATTCAGAATCAAATAATGCATTTTCTAAACCTGAGGAAACCATTAAATTACCTTCCACTTTGTCTTTCGGAGCTTCAACCTCAACAGTAATGATAGCATAAGCTTGTCCTTGATCCCTTTGCCTTTTCTAAATTAAGTTCCCTTTGCGCTTAAGACATTCATTTTCATAATTCCCCATTTCCCTGCAATTGTAGCATTCAATAGTGATAGCATTTTTCTTCCCCTTGTAATCATGAGCTTAGTGGCCTTTTTCAACACACATGTAACCGACTCACATTCCATTTTGGAAAGTACCAGGGTGTTTCTTCCCACATTTAATGCAGAATGGATATTAAAATTTTCCCTTTTCCCACTTATTTCCATTTCCAGAGACTTTAGTAGATCTGTTCTTCTCTTTATTTTCTTTAAAGTCATAAGACTTAGAGAAGTTTTTTTCTGACTTCATAGCACATGAGGCAATATCTTCATATGATGAGAAGGATTGTGAGACTAATACTTGATGGAGAAATGGTTTTAACCCATAAAAGAAATGATCAATCATACTTATTGGGTTACGTATATAATCTGAAATATGCCTCACTAACCTTATAATGTTAGCTTCATACATTGTGACATTCTCATCCTCCTTTTGCCTCATACTCAGAAATTGTCTTTCCATATCCTCTAGATGGTCATGGGGAAAGTACTTTTCTAATAAAATCACATTAAACTCCCTGTATTCCATATTTGATGCTTCATTATCTTTAATTGTGTTTGGAATCATTGATCATCATTGATCAGCATCTCCGGTGAGGCGGTAAACTGCCATGAAAACTTTTTCCCATTCACTACTCCCAAGGCGTGGAATATTTTCTCTAAGTAATTTACCAATTTCTTAGCTACTAATGGATTTTTACTCACATTGAATATTGTGGGTTGTTTCCTCATGAAGCAATTTAACATTGATCCTCCATGTTGTGGATTAGGGTTCTCCATACGGGTAAGGTTATTATTCGTAACCTGAGTGAGTTGTCCCAGTATGGTGATAAGCTGATCAGCACCAGTTCCTTCACTAGCTCTACTATAATTATCTTGAGTAGGAGGGAAATCCCTACATATAATGTGTGTTTAAATATGGTTTCCATTACTTCCACTAGGTTCCATTACTAAACAATGGAATAAAAGAGATTACTTTATGAATCGAAATACATAATTCCAAACTTGTAAAACACTTAACATAAACTGAATAGTTTATGGATATAATCCATAATCATAAAAATGTTTTCTTTAAGGAATAATATACTCATAAACCCTTCATAATTATTTTTAAAGAAAATGAAAATTTTCTTAAGGATATCCCTCTGGAGTGTCATAAACAAGAGTGCAACAAGGCCCATTGTCGTGCACCAGTTCTCGTTCGAGTCTAGCTCAAAGCGTTGTTTTCGGGTTTTACCCCTAGATACATATGTGCCAGAGCCACCTCTACCTACTCATTTTTATACGTTGATGTATTTCTTTGAAAACTCACAAAATCTATACAATACCAAAATTTTAGGATGTTCATCAACACTAATCCTCAATGTTTATCTTAGGGCTATGTGCTCCACTCCGCATTTATCTAAATATTGTTTCCAAGGCTTGTAATAAACTTTCTATAATACCAACTATAATTACCCGACCCTGGTTACCCAAATTCAATGCAATATTACGTATCATTGGCATGATCACAAAAGATCATGTCTTGAAAGACAGATTAGTTTAGTATCCTTAGAAGTACTAGATACATTCATAAGGTTTACATTACATCATAAAATGGAAAACTACAACAACATTGTTTCCGTGGAAAACACTGAGATCCCATAGACTATCCCTATAGGTCAGTCATAGCATACTTCTTCTCAACCTAGGAAAAATAAAACATAGAAATGTGTGAGCTCAAATTATCAGTAAGGATATCAATATAGAAAAACCTTCATAAATAAGAATAAACATTTATGGAAATGTATAAAAATAAATCAAAAGCCTTTTCTACATAAACATTATAATAATATAAAAAATATAAATCAAAATAATTCCATTTACTTACTCACATTGATATACTACTAATTGAATAATCACATGCAATATCAATAGACACTTTCATAATGATGGAATGCATAATACTAGAATTTATTAACCACATAGTCAAGGCCTTGTGCCATGAATACAAATTATATTTTCTAAATTCCTTGTGCCAATACACTAGATTGTCTCATGAGACCTACTGATGCATCTTGGAGCTATTGCGGGCTCAACTCGTCACATACGAAGTCCAATGCATTCCTCATATGAAAAGGATTAAACATAGCATAAACATTCGTATTAAAACTAGCATAAAAAATATCAATACTTTATCCATAAACCATGATTAGTTTACAAATAACACATCCATTGTCAATCATATCACAAAACCTTCATTAAAATATGAAAGTTTTGTATCAAAATAAATCAACTTCAAATAATCTTAAAATCCATCAAAGGATGTTGACATTGATGAAATCAAAATCTTTTTTAGAGAAATATCTCTTTCTATTTTGAAATCATTTAAGAAAAAAATTATTTCAAAATATTCTTCTAATCTTGTAAGGGAAGCTTTGACGATGTTATAAAAATGGAAAATAGTCGCACCCACCGTATAAGTTAAAAAAACATTCTTACCTTAAATTTTTTGAAAAGGTAGAAAAGTACATTGTTTGGAAAACGAGGGAAAGATTCCTTTCAAAACATATAAAGTCAAATAAGGGTATAAATTTCTTTAAACCATTGTTTAGTAAATAGTAAAAATGATTTGAAATACATTTTTAAGAAGAATTTATGTGGATGATAAAGAGGTCCCATTAGATAATTATGTATAAACAACATCGGATAATGAAGAGATTGTGAAATTAACCCTTACCTTGTACTTTTATTTGGTAGAGGGTAGGTTAAAATCCTGTATAATGGTGAAATAATTGTCATTAAATTATGCGAGAATCATATACATTAATATGATATCATATATGTCCTTTTAATATTTCTTAGATAATAATATTATAGTATTATCATCATTTTTGGTGTTAATTGACTCGTTTTACATTATATGATTTGTTACATAAGTAATGATTCTTATTTATATGATTTATACTATTTATATTAAGAATTATATTAAGTATTTAAACATTATTTTTCATCATCAAATGAAAATTATTCTTTAATGGATACGATGGGGAATGAATCTAATCGTGTTCCTAGAGACGGGAATCTGTACGTACGTACGAGCAACAATATCATTCATTTTTTATTAAAATAATACATAATTGGATTTTATATTATATATACAGAATCATTATAATGTTATACATATTATTTTCATCAATTATACATCATTATTATACCCATCCAAATAATAATGTATCGAATAACAACTACACCACGACATGGAGATGGTAAGTCGTACGCACATATGGTGACATGTCATTCAAAGGATGGATATAATAATGAATATGGTTTTATAATATTTATTATAACATCACAATATATAGAAGATACTAGAGTAATTATTTTATAATGGAAACAACAATCAAATAAGAAGTGGAAGAAGAAAGGATCTTGAAAGTGGTGATGAAATATTTACCTCTTCTTCGGGTTCTTCCTTTAGATTTGATCAAAAGGGATCCATAGGATGCCTTTATATAAAAATAAAGGCCTCTAGGATGAAGGGAGGAAAGATTAAAGGGTATTTAGGTGGTTTTTGGCCAAGGCAAATGGATTTGATTGTTTGAATTAGTGAGAAGGGGGAGTGCCATTTTATAAGAGGGGTGATGGGAACCTTAGGAAAAGATAGAGATATTATTTTATAATGAAATAATTTTCGGTTTCAAATGGCTCCAAAATGAATTATATAAATTATAAGGTGTTTTTTGGTCTAAAAATCTCAAAAAATTGGTTTTAGAGAGGATTGTGTCACTATATTAACCTTATCATTTAGATTTAACTCTTAATTAAATAGTTTGACATTTACCATGTCTCTTGGTATTTTTATATAATATGGTTAATAAACTTACTATAAACATTAAATTGAACTTCATGTCGATCATTAATGACTTATATAACACTATTTAATACCTTTTTCCAAACCATATATTTTTAATAATATAATATCAATTAATAATATACTATTTTTTTAAGAACTCTTTTATGTCAATTTTGACACTATTTGGAATATTATTTTGGCTAAATTAATAACAGCATTATTACTTCGAAAAAAATCATCAAACCAACGCTAACATATCATATTAACCTATAAAATTAGTGTAATTCATAAAAACTCTCAAATTTAATTTATTTTGTTATTTATAATATCAATTATTTTAGAATTTCATTAATTATGTAATTATTGCATCATCATTGTGTTATAAATTCATTAAATTATTTAATTTATAAAAAATATAAATAAGATTACATTATGTGGTAAATTGTTTTATTTATCTAATGAATATTTATAGTTTAATTTATCTTATATTTATCACTATATTAGAAATTATTTAGTTAATAAACTTTGAATTTAACACTTTTAACTCTTCTTTGAATTAAATAATAATAAATGTCCAAAACTAAAACAAGTGGACCTAAAGGATCATATTTTATTCCTAAGGTTTTTTTGGTCGAATTAAACTTATCCAATCGAATTATGACATTTGTCAGGGTAATAATAATATCATTTTTCCCATTAAATACCCTATTTACATTTAACCGTGGTAAATAAAAGTAAAAAAGTTACTATTCACCAAATATTATTTTCATCTCATTGAACCACATTTTACTTACTGATATCAACTATGTCTCTCAGATTTTCGAAATTAAACTCACAGAAGTGGTAAAATTATGTTTTATGTAAATTGTCAAATGCTGCTTGGAGGTGGGTAAAAGATGGTAAAAAGTTCAATAAAATTATTATATATCTAAAGTTATTATAAACTGACTCCGATGAATTACATTGAACTTATATGGGTATTTTTTATCCATTTTGTCCTCAAATAAATTTAAATAAAATAAATATTTTTTTAAATGAATATTCGTTTTTAAACTATAACTAATTGTTTTTCACTATTCATCAAAAATTGAAAGATTTCAGAAAAATACCACCAATTCACCCTAAGCTAATTTTGATACTCCGAATCCAAAAATGAAGTCCATTTTGAAATATAATTTTTATAAAATTTCAAAAAGAGGGTATTACTATTCATAACAGCTATTTTCTGTGGTTGTGGTGTGTTAGAACTTGAAGTTGTGTACAAAAAATGTTATTTTACTATTCAAAGAGAAGCGTACCGTGGAAGCTTGTGGTGTTACAACCAAGAACTTTCTAGAAACCCAAACCACTGGCACAAAAAACTATACCCAACCAGTGACATAAAAAAATACAATGTCTACTTGCACACTAAGAAGTAAGTAGGGTGTGAACCAATCCCAGTAGGATACAACAACTAAGATATTTCATGTAAAAAACATTCAAAGACAAATTCAAGCCAGTTTTCAAAAAAATGTAGTTTCTAGTTTCAATTTTTAAAAAATGAAACATTAAAAAAAGAATCATTTTTCAAGTGGGATAATTTAGAGAATAAACACTTTCAAAATAAATTCTAAAGATACTTTATTTTCTAGACAAATATAACATATGTTGATGGTAATTATAAATGAGATAATGAGAAAAATCAATAGGAAATAACAACTAGGAACTAGCTAGTTGTGGTTCCCAGGTACCTCTTATCTCAACGACTGTAACCATAAAAATATATGTTCACATGCATGAGCCACTGATAGGGAATATACTCATAACCTAGTGCTCCATATTCATCATCATCATAGTTTAGTTAATGTTGTATGCGTCAATATTGATAAGTGAAACTGAGACCAAACCCCACTGATTCACTCACATTCTTGTACACGTACACCCACCTAGATACTCAGGTTTTCACCTTTTTCTTAAACCAGTTCAAAAATACAATAAATATACTTTTCAAATCAAAATATCATTTCCTCATCCCAAACTCCCCCAAAAGCTCACATGTATACCACACAAGTCAAAAATGGACCAATTTTCATTAAAATTGATTTTGGAATCCAACACACACTAAAATTTCCCGCAACATTTTTCACATTTCATTAACACTTCCACAAATCCATTACGAAATTTTACAAAACCATTCCAATATATTCCAACTCACATAACAGCCCACTAAAAGTTTACATAATACCCTTTTCATAACCAAAACCCATTTTTCACATCACACTCATACAAAACATCCCACATCACTTTCACCTCTCTTACACACTTTGGTAAATTCTTCAATCATTTTTATAGAACATTTAAAAGATGGAACACATCACAAAACAGCCTATTTAACTTTTAAAATGTACGATTTCAAAATATACACACTCCAAAATAGTTTTCCAATATGGTTTCTCCTCATACATAAACCATTAAATCATTGAAATATTTCATAAAACAATTCTAAAGAGTATACCCAAAATTTTCTCATAAAACCCATTTAAAAACCATATTTCAAGTACTAAACCACAACAAAATGCAAGAAAAGATAAATTTCCATCCATATATACTTTTATAAATCCACTTTAAAGAGTTATAAAATCACCAAGATTTTTACATAAAAGATAAAAATTAAAATACCCATTTTCATAAAATTCTCTCAAAAAGTATAAAAAAGATTTACACACCAAACCTATTACAAAAACTCCCTTACAAGGCCCACATGACACTAATGCATTAAAAAAATAGAAATTTTATCCCCTTTAAACAGAAAATAAATAACTTTAATATTTTATAAAACTACCACAAAATATACCACAAGTGTTACATTCTAAAACGTCACAACATCAACAAAATTGAAATTATAAAATTAAATGCTTAACCAAATCCTTCTAAACGGTTTTTGAACCACTGCTGGACTACACAGATGTGAAAAGAATACTAAATCATATTATTTAACAAAAAATACACCATTTAAAACCCTAGTTTTGATCCCTAACATCCTGACACTTTGTAACATAAAGAAAGATGGATGAAACCATTAGGAAATGGATAAAATGGAAGAGAGGACCACTTACTTGATGGAATCTCGGAGAAATCTCCCTAAATCCACTAGTAAATGAATTTTCATATAGCCAAACATTGAAGGAAAGTTTGAAAAATGATGAGGATATCATGTAGGAGCTATAATGGTGGGAAATAGTGAGAAATAAAGGAGACATGATGGAATCAATTTCCCTCTTCAAATCTGGGTGATTTGAGAAATCCAGATAAGGTTCTCCTAAATTACCAATGAAAATGATCTCCATAGAGGGGGAGGAGAACATGGTAGTGCGCCTTTTGTATCTGGGCTTGGGTGAGATTTGGAATCACAGAAAATATTAAAACATGAATGAGATATTAAATAATTAAAAATGATTTTAATTTAGGCTATCGGCTTTCGGGATGACCCAACGTGTTAATAATAAACATAAATCCATAATTATTATCTACTCCTTTTGATTACAAATGAAATATAGGGATTTTTTATTCTAGGGGATGCCATTTGGCCCGAATTTCGAAAACACTCTATTTCTACCAAAAATTCTTCGTAAACCCACAAAAAATACAGAATTGAAATTAAATGAAAAAATACATTAAAAGAAGTCATTGATGTGGCCTGGAATGATCCCCAACTATACATTTCACCATGACTATATGTTTTGGGTCATATCTACTAGATCATTAAGTTAGAATCTTAGATATCATGGCCATGACCCTGTCCTATGGTTGTATGGCTCGTAGTACATCATCAACCAACCTAGAAATGGGTAAAAGATTCTGATCTGGATGGTGGAGCTAATAAGTATCCTCTACCACACAGAATGGATAGAAATTTCATATATAAACATTAAGGATTTTCAGATCATCTATAGCCTTGGAACTCCATGGGGTATATGGGAGTTGTAGGATTCTTATGTATAGGCTTCCTATAATGGTGAAAACCACGTAACAATCATTGTTTGTCACCTGTCATCATCTTCTCAAGCACTTAGTGTCAAAGAATCACTTCTGACCATTAGCCGAGTCACTCCCATGTATAGGTTCTAAACCATCATGAATACACCTTCTACTTCCCTCAGGTCCTTAAAGATGATAATTCTCTTGATTTTTATATCAAATATGGTAGTCAATCATAATGTAATCACCTGATAATGAATCTGATCCCTAAGTCCATCCTCAATAGATCTTTGTTTTGCGGACTAATCAATTATATAAATGGGTAAAAAGCCCTAAATCCTAAGAGGTGTCTCAAGAATATCAAATATAGAATAGACTATATACATCTCTGACTCTATAGCATGGGGACCATAATTCCTTGAAAATAATTGCATTCTACTACTAGAACTCCCAAGTATACTCCCCCATAGATATGGAAAATCCTAGAGCTCCCTATATCATTTTCATAAGTCATATATAATATCGTTGAAACTATAAATCATCACCCATGTCAGGAATATGAAGAGGTGACATATGTGGCACTACTGGATGTATCACTGGTGGATCAAATCCCACCACACCAAGAGCATTGTCTTTAACACCGTCCTGGAGAATGACTAAGGGATATCGTGGTAGAATAACTCTATGAATTTAATGATCATTTCTTATAAAGTATTGAATTATTATAATACTTTATATTAAAATATAGGATTGGTAAAATCCTATTTATATAATAGTCTCACCCCTCTATAAACTCAAAGATTCAACTTTGTGGGATAAAGACATATATAGACCTCAAGATACACTATATAATGCCTAGAACTATGTTCTGGTATGGTTTAATAAATGTTTTATATTGTATGGGTCCACTTATATAGAGTATTAATTTAAGTTTATAGACAAAAGAACCCTTTAAATGTAAATTGGAAACCCTATTTAATGTTGAGCATTTAATTTTAAATTTAATTTTCATTTATGTTGATTCTCAATATAACATTTTTCTATAATGTTTGAAATGTTTAGATACCCACATTCAATTTACAAGGGAGCATAAACCTTAGAAATTGAAATGCAGAATCATTTTAAGAATAACCACTCTCTTCTCTTGTCCCTTCATGAATTATTATACAATAAAAATTTATATTATAGATTAAACATATGATATGGTTATGAAAATCAAGAAATGTCTTTTATATGGAATGGTAAAATGCATTGTATGTGAATTATAATAGGTTCATAAATTTATGCATTAGTTGGAATGACCACATCTCATCAGACCATGCTAACATAAAATCCTCAATAATTTAAATTATTATTTCAAAATGAAATTTATTCAACCAATGGTGGTATCAAATCAACTATAATAGGAGGAATAAATAACAACATGTCCCATCCAAGTAAATTTGGTCTTTCCCTGTACATGGTGTTAATACTTTCAAGAACATATCATTAAAAAAATTTGATACATTCTAAATATAATATCAAATATTACTAAAGAATAAGCCATAGGAAAATAGGAATTCCCTGATACCACTTTCTAACACCCCAACCATGATGTTATTGAACTGTTCCCCTAGCCGGTGGGCTATATAGTCTCAAGAACCCCTCCTTGTATGTTGTATACTAACTACTAACAGTGGGGTCCCAGGATGTGTCTCTATGGAGACTATTCCCTCTTGTCAAAGTGTCACAATGGTATAATAAAAAGATAAAAAATGGAATAATATCAATAATTTAATATATAGGTGAGGTAAATTTAAGAATACAAAATTAAATAGTAATCCAAAGAAAAAACTAGGATCATATAAAAAGATGATGATGTAATATATCTACAAAATAAGGATAACAAGTATACATTGTAATAGGAATTCAATATAAAAATTAAAATAAAAAGAAAAAAATTCTGAAACTATTCAACCATCATGTGATCCAACCTATTCATCTTATACGATACTCCAATCCTATGTCATGAAAGAAGTCACACATCCATAGGTGGACACTTCCCCTTATGTACACCTAAAAGGTTATAGTTTTCTCAGGTACCATCATCGGTATAAATATGGTCTGAGATAAACTCAGTAAGCCACTACAAATGGAATTTATAAATATCCAATGGTTGGATATAAACATTATATGTGAATGAAATTATAATAAGTTACAAATAATCTTTAAAGTGGTTGTCTCTTCTTTTAATACATCATGTTGACACTACTTACATCGACCTGCACCGAATGGTCTCTGAAAAAGTAAGAATATTTATAGACATATATGAACTCTATAGGCAGTGAATTATACAACCATATTTCTGGATACTAAAACTATCCTATGCACTAGGAGAAAGTCATACAAAAATAAGTTGTGTAATATATATCAAAAGTTTCATGGGAAGCCATGTATAGTATCACAATTACAAGGATATCCCTTTCCAATATCATAATCAATGGGATGTCAAGCCCATATCATAAGAATATATTACTTCATCCCTATAATCTCGTTAATAGGATCGACCTATCTAGTTTGTTATAAATGAGTATTATTATTACAATATCACTTTTATAAAGGGTATACATGCCTATATTAAACATATAAAGGGTCTACATTCATGTATTACATTTATAAAGGGTCTCCATATTTGTATCACATTTATAAATTGTTTACATTCCAATATCACAATTATAATGGTTTTTCAGGCACATATCACATTACCTAGAGGGATTCCATTCCCATATACATATAACATTCATAAGGGTCACCATTCCCATTTATCCACAATAAACAATGTTCTCCTTCCCCAGTTATATCAATTATAAAAATTAAAACTTGGATAATATCCAAGAGAAACTACATAACTCATAAACATTCAATTATAATAAGGGTGTAGCCATTTTTTCATTTAACAATGAAATGTGGTCATAACCATCTCCAATATTAAATTTATCATAATTTTATAAGTGTGTTATGCATGTTATTCCATAATGATTATCCATCCATTAAGGATATCTTCATTTAAGTGTAAAACGAAAATCACCAATTGTGTTTTGGATAAATGACTATGAAATCTAAACAGGAATGTAATTGGTACAAACATAGGAGTTGCATACAATGTGGTTGGTGACCTCATAAATTTATTAAGATCTAATATGTTCACTGGGTTTCTAAATAGGATAAAAAATTTAAAACATATTCAATTTAGGGGAAATACATGGTGAAAGACATGTGAGGCACAATGAAACATATTAATAAACATCTCAATGATGATTGATAATTACTATACCAAATTCATTATTCCTTTATAAGATCACTCAGCCAATATCATCACTTGGATGGGTCCTTATAGGGTGTGAATGGAAAAATATATGCACACTGTGAAAATAAGGCATATGAACTTGTATCAGAATAACATCATCGATGGGTACCAAAATGATGAATTAATATGGAGTATTTATTAACATTCTGATGGATATCCAATAACATGAACATAGATTGAATTAGAGTCCAAAAAAGATGAGTTATCAGTGATCCTAGTTAAGAATATGAGATAATCTCTCAAGGGAGGAGGAATCCCTATGGATGGTAGAATAGAAAAGGGAAGGAGGGCTATGGTTTCAATTTAATTAGTGAAAATGGTAATTTACCTACCATTTAAAGGGGAACATGGTTTTGATACATGGCTGGACAAAATTTGTTCCAACCCTATAAAGGCCACTACCTTAAGAGGAGACCCACATGGTTCTTGTGCATAGTTTTTCCAACCATGTGTAAACTATGCAACATGAATCTATTAAAAATTGTTGAAAACATGCATGGGAGTGAGGACATGTGTTTATGGTTTGGAAAGATTTTGTACTATAATTTCCCTTCTGAAATAACCTACACTATTAGTAGAATCTGGGTGTATAGACTCACAATGCTTCTACTAAACTATGCAGCCCTGTTCTTTTTTTTCATCGTTTGGGATTATAATATCCAAAAAACCTAGAAACCCATAAAACATTATTGAACTCCTTTTGCATCCATTTTTGTTAAAAACGTTGATTTTAACTTGAAAATTAAAGGATATGTACCGAATATAAAAATTGGATTCTCATAGGGTGATTAATGGTGTATTAGTCATTTATATAAAAGCCAATGAAAATTGATGAGAAATGAAAATAGTTATTTTATTATAAAGTGTTTGATAATATTATTTTAAAACATGTGTTCCATTGTCACATTAGAAACAGATTCTTGTTGAAATAAACATTGAAATTATATAAAAATTAATTCTAGTCAAATTCTAAAAATCTGTTTTGAATTATAAAAAAACATATATAAAAATGTGATGTTAATGGGATGAATATAATGTCATGGAATTGAAAAAAATTTAATTTTTTTTTTAAAATTCAATTACTGAGATGTTTAATTTTTAAGGGATATAGAATCAAAATATTTAAAATTATTAATTGGTAATTAATAAGTAATTAGAGGTGAAATAATTTTTTTTTACTTGGGAAAATAAAACATTAGTGGTAATTAAAAATGTAACACCTCAAGCTTAAATGATACGTTTCCCTTTGAATAATGAAGTAGCATGTGTTGTACACAACATGGAGTTTTAACACACCATGACAAATCAAACTAACCATTATGAATAGTAATACCCACTTTATAAAATTTTATAAACATTATTTTTTATATGGACTAAATTTTTGAATTTATAATATCAAAATTAGCTTAGAGTGAATTTTTGGCATTTTTCTGAAAAATATCAATTTTTGATTAATAGTAAAAAACATTGTGGTGTTGTTTAAAACCGTCTTTTTATTAAAGTAATTAGTTATTTTTTAGGTAAAAATAGATACATAATACCTATATATGTTTGATTTAATTCATTGGAGTCAATTTATAATAAGTTTAGATATATAAAATTTTATTGAACTTTTTGCTGTCTTTTACCCACATTCAAGAAGCATTTAAAAATGTACATAAAACATAATTTTACCAATTTTGTGAGTAGAATTTAAAAAATATATTAAACACGGCTGACATCAATAAGTAAAATTTGGTTCAATAAGATGAAAATAACTTTATGTGAATAGTAACTTTTGACTTTTATTTACCACGGTTAAAAGAAAATGGGGTAATTGAGGGTAAAGATGATATTATAATTTCACTAACACATGTCCTAATTCTATTAGATAAGTTTAATTCGACCAAAAAAAACCTTAGGAACTAAATATGATTCTTTTTTTCCCACTTGGATTAGATTATGACATTTATTATTATTTTATTTAAAGACGAGTTAAAAGTGTTAAATTAAAATTTAAACAACTAAATCATTTTTAATATAGAGTTATACATAAGATAAATTAGACTATAAATATTCATTATAACTATGAAAATATTTCCTAAATAATTGCTTTTTATTTATAATTTTTATAACTTAAATAATTTAATTTATTTATTACACAATGATGATGTATTAATTACCTTATTAATGAAATTTTAAAATAACTAATATTCTATATATCCAAATAAAGGTAAAATGAGACTTTTGATGAATTAAATTAATTTTCAAGGTTAATATGAAATTTTATTATTGATTAAATAAATTTTATTCTTAGTGATAATTTTTTTATTGCTTTCAAAAAAATCAAATACTAAATAGTGTCAAAATTGACATAATTGATTTTTTCAAACAAATACTATATTATTGATTGATATAATATTCCTAAAAATCTTAGAATCATCCAATGAACATAGATAAGGTTATATATATTAATAATGTACCACTTGGGGATATCTTGGTTGTTTATAGTATGTTTATTAGCCATATAATATAAAAATACAAAGAGACGTGGTAAATGTCAAACTATTTAGCAAAGAGTTAAATCTAAACGATATAGTTAATATGGTAACCTAAACCACTATAAAACCTATTGGTTGAGAGTTTTTTGAGACATCAAAACCTTATCCTCGAAATAAATCATTTTTAAGCCATTAGAAACTGATAATTATTTTATTATAAAATAATATTTCAAGATTTTCTTAAAATGAGCCTCACCACGCTTTTAAAATGGTACCTCCCCTTCTCTTAATTTCATTCCTTCAATCCATTTGTCTTGGACAAACCCTTATGAAATATAATATAAAATATATTCCATTCATCATAGTGGACTTACAAAGATCATAAATCCAATATAAGGATACCTTTTGATCAACTCAAAAATAAACACCCGAAAAAGAGGTAAGAATTTCACCACCCTATTTCATGTTCTTTTCTTCTTCCAATTATTCATTCTCTGTTGATTCCATACAAAAATAATAAATCTACTACCTTCTACGTATTGTGATGTTAATATAAATATTTTACAACCATATTCATTATTCTATCCATTCTATAAATGAAAAAGTCATCATACATGCGCAAGTACGGCTTACGTCTCTATGTCATGGTGTAGTTTGTTATTCAAAAACATCATTATTTGGATTGGTATAATAATTAGTATAGATAATTAAAATAATAAATATAACATGTTAATGATTCTTAATATATTATATACCATCTAATGTCGTACTATTTCACCATCAATATAATAATATTGTCGCTCGTGCGTACGTACGGATTACCGTCTCCACAAACGCGATGAGATTCATTCCACATCATAATCATTGAAGACTAATTTTCATTTTATGATTAAAAATAATTTTTAAAAACATAATATCATTCTTTATATTAATCCAATACATTATATTCATAACAAAAATTTCATACTTAACCAAGCATATAATGGTAAACGAATTAGTTAACACTCGAAACGATGATACTACATAAATATTGTTAACAAAGAAATATTAAAGGATCATATATGATATCATATTTATGTATATATTTCTTTGATTATTTAATAAAATTTTTAAATATTATACAGGAGGTTAACATACCATCGACTAAGGAAAAGTACAAGATAAGGGTCAATTCTATAATCTCTTCACTTATCTGAGGCTGTTAATACGTAAGTATCTATTGGGACTTATTTATCATCCAAATCCGTGTTTTCTTAAAAATGTAATTCAAAAAGATTTTACTATTTTATAGACTATGGGTTAAATTCATTTTTACCCTTATAAGACAACTTATGTTCGGATAGAAATATTTCTATCATATTCCAAAAAAAGGTATATTTTGACCTCCATGAAAAAATTAAGGTAACAATGTCTTTTTTTAACTTATACGGTGGGTACAGTTATTTTCCACCATTATAACATCGTTGAGGCTTCCCAAACTAGATTTTAAAAAAAATTGAAAATAAATGTTTTCTTTTATAATTATATGACTTTTAAATTATTTCAAAATAGAAAAAGATATTTTTCTACAAAATGTTTTGATTTCATCGATGTCAACAGCCTTTTGTGGATTTTAAGAAAGTTTGAAGTTGATTTATTATGATACAAATCTTCTATATTTTATTTAAGGTTTTGTGATATGTTTTAATGTGGATGTGACATTTTTAAACCCTTCATGGTTTATATATAAATTATTGACATTTTTTAGGCTAGTTTTAATACGAATGTTTATGTTCTGTTTAAACATTTTCATATGAGGAATGCATTGGGCTTAGTAAGTGATGGGTGGAGCTCGCTACAGCTCCTCGATGCATCGGTAGGTCTCATAAGACAAACTAGTGTCTTGGTATAAGGCCCTGACAAAATCTTATTTGTAGTATTTGAACAAGTCCTTGACTATGTGGTGATGATGTCTATAATTATGCATTCAAACATTATGAAATTGGTTATTGATATTACATTTGATTATTTGACTACTAGAATATCCATGTGAATAAGTAAATGGCATTATTTGATTTATTTTTTCAATATTATGTTGATGTTTATGTTTAAAAGGATTTTATTTTAGTCTTATAAATTGACTTAAATGTTTTTGCTTATTTGTGAATGTTTCCACTATATTGTTATCTTAATTGAGCATCTAATCTCACCGCTTTCTATGTTTTATTTTCCCCAGGATGTGAAGAAGTATTTTATGGTTTAGATGCATGGATAGGATAAGGATATAAGTCTGTTCAAATGGGACAAAATTTTGTTTATGTATTTATTTCATGATGTAATGTAAACCATATGAATATATCTAGTACTTACAAGTATACCAAACTTATCGGTCTTTCAAGATTATATACCTTATGATCATGACAATGTTATGTAATAATTAACCATCTTTGGGTGACTAGGTTCAGGGCGTTATAGTTGGTATCAGAGGAAGTTTAGTACAATCCTTGAAAACAAGTTTTAGATACGCTCTGATTATAGCACATTACTCTAAGATAGACATTGAGGAATTGTAAAGAAGAACTTCCTAGAATTTGGTAATATAGATATTTTGTGTAATTCCAATGAAATGCACCTCTGTATAGATACGAGAAGGTAGAGGTGGCTCTGGCACAGATGTACCGAGGATTGAAAACTCTGACAAGGAGTGTTGGGCTTGACCCGTGGTATCTAGGTACATGACAATGGGCCTTGTTGCACTCTTGGTTATGATACTCTCGGAGATAAGCTTAGGATAATTCACATTTTATTTACGAACCATTATGAAGGTCTTTTGAGTGTATACCTTATCAAAGAGAACATTTTTTTATTATGGATTATATCCATAAATTTTTCAATTTATGTTATGTGTTTTAAAAGTTTGGAATTATGTATTTCAATTCATAAATATATCGGGTGTATACTATTGTTTAGAAATGGTGCCTAGTGGAATGAATGGAAACGGTATCAATGCACATAATCCATATATGGATTTCCCTCTTACTCATTATAATTATAGTGGAGCTGTTGAAGCAACTTGTGCTAATCATCTTATCACCATAATGGGACAACTCACTTCGGTTATGAACAATAACATTATCCATATGGGGCACCCAAATCCCCAATGTGGAGGATCAATGTTATAATGCTTCATGCGGTAACGACAACCAATATTAAATAGGAGTACAAATCCATTAGTAAATCAGAAATGAATAAGTTCCTTAGATAAAATATCTCGTGCTTTGGGGAGTGGGGAAATGAAAAAAGTGGTCATGGAAGTTTATCGCCTCACGAGAGATGCAGATCAGTGGCAGTCATTAATCCAAAACACAAAAAAATTTGAAGAAGTATTGAACATGGAATAGAGGGAGTTTAAATATATTTTTTTAGAAAAATACTTTCCTCATGATCATCGAGTGGATATGGTAAGACAATTTCTAAGTCTCATGAAATATGAGGATGGGAATGTCGCAATGTATGAGGATAAATTTACAAGGTTATCAAGGCATGGACAAATTACATACATAACCCAAGGATTATTATTGATTTATTATTTGATTGGTTAAAACCATTTTTCCAGCGAGCATTAGTCTCACAATACTTCTAATCATACGAAAATATTGTCTCATGCACTATCAGGACAGAAAAAGAATTCTCTAAGTCTTATGAATTCAAAGAAAAGAAAGAGAAGAAGAGATCTACTGACCACTCTGCATATGTAAATAAGG
This sequence comes from Viscum album, assembly GCA_963277665.1. Lineage (NCBI taxonomy): Eukaryota > Viridiplantae > Streptophyta > Magnoliopsida > Santalales > Viscaceae > Viscum > Viscum album. Next base: position 825,844,466 of record OY728131.1, read on the forward strand.
TGAATAAGGGAAAATTTTAATATCTATCCTTTGGTAATTGTGGGAAGAAACCCCATGGTACATCCATGAAGGTAATGGGAGTTTCTTTCAAGTGTGGTGAAAAGGCCACCAAGCCGGTGATTACAAGGGAATGAAATAGTCTGTCAAAGTCGAATGATACAATTGTAGAGACCCGAAGCTTAACGTACATTAACATTACATTACATTTTCGGAATACTTAGTACATAACAAAAACACACACACAAGGATCATAATAGTTTAGTGTCTTTGGAAACTCGGAATATAATCTTCTAATCCTGGTGAAAGATCTTCAATATCTCCCATAAAGATCTTCCTCTTTTTTTTTATACCTAAAACCCTTTTTTTATATCCTGGGGAAAAGAAAACATAAAATGGTGAGCTCAAATGCTCAGTAAGGGTAAACAAAAGAAATATGAATCACATCATATACATAAGAATATAGCTTTTGGAAATCTTAACCTGCAAAAGAGATCATAATATCTTAACATGGGATAAATCATGGCAGTGAAATGTAATCACAATAATCATAACTTAAAACATTAAACTTAGTGGCATACACACATAATCATAGAGAATCATTTCTTGTTAGTCAAGAATCATTTCCAAGACTATCTTAGTGGACAAAGTCCCTTTCTGAATCGAGTCACCCTCATTCCAGTCCTGTTTCACTGAACCGGTATAACCTACCATTCCAGCCATGTCTATCTCATGAGATATAAAATCTTTACCAAATGCATTGGAGGGAGATATAGGTCCCACCCATCTCATAATGATACCATTCTTATATGTGCCACAAAATCATAAATCATACATCATTGCATAACCCATGTAATAAAAATGGAAATCTTAAACATCGTGACATCATAAAAAAATTCATTAAAATAATTCCATCACAACATTGTCAAATAAATGTAATAATAGGGATAGAAACAGAACCCTTTATTACCTTATATGGAAAATAATTTTGATAAAACACTTGAACTCCATTCTTGAGGAAAATATCCTTTCTACTTCAAAAACATTTTTCATTTCTTAAAATGTCATAAAATTTTAAACTGAAATAAGTTGATTAAAAATAAACTAGAAAACTTGTAAAGGAATCTTCATGGAAATAATGTTTTAAAAATCCATTCATTCCGTATTAGTTAAAAAAACATTCTTCGTACTTTTTTCGGAAAAGTCAAAAAAGTACCTCGTATGATAAACGACAAAAGATTCCTTTCATATCTTTTACTAAAAACTCACCGAAGGGTAAAATAGGATTTAAAAAATTTTAGGATGATGGAAATAATATTACATATTGAGGAAACATGGATGTGGATGATAAAATACACCCCAGTAAATACAAAAGTATAAACAATCTCGGAAAAAATGAGATTGTGATATTTCCCTTACCTTAGGTCCGACTTGCTTTGTATGTGTCCGAACCTCCTGTATAATGATTTCAATCATGTTATTGACTTATTCCAGAATCATATTCATTGTTATTGTATCATATATGGTCCACTTATGACTTTATATTACCCGTTCTTTTGTAAATTCATGTTAAAGAAGCGTTTTGGGTAAAATTGTTTCATTTATCGTAGGTGTTTGGACTTGTTGTTCTTGACATTATTATTACTTATATCATGATTTACTTACTTCCATAATATAAATTATGATTTATATATCATATATATTCAGTATATATATATATATATAAATAGATAGATAAATGAAATGAAACACACCGTTCATGGAGACGGTAGTCCGTACGTACGCATGAACGCTGCTTTCCTTTCCTTATTCTCTTGAATGGAAGTAAGTAGATGACATATATATATATATACATAAATCCAGTAGATTTAACATGTCATATATAACATTATTATTCATTATATATACTTTATAATCATTCTGGAATGGTTAACATGGATAATGAATCTCATCGCGTCGTGGAGAGGGTAGTCCGTACGTACGCACGAGCGATGATATCGTTCCCATGGTCATGGAATTGTGTTTAATTGTATGTATAATATTTCAGTATCAATATCACTTTATAATAATCATATATAGTTACTCATTACACTATTATACCCAACCAATTAAGGTGGTGGCAGAAAATAGATTACACCACGGCGTGGAGACGGTATTCCGTACGTACGCACGCACGGTGATTTCATTTTCTGTAGGATGGATAGATGGTTAAATAGGATTGTTTCATACTTATAATAAAATATCAGTATATGAGTGATACTGATGTTATTACTTCATAATGAAACAACTAAAGAAGAAGAAGTTGAAGAAGAAAGAAATTGGAAAGGATCGGTAATGGATATTACCTCTTCTTTGAAGTGCTTCTTTGAGACCTCCTTTTAGGGAACTAAAATTGGTCTTTTAAGAAGACCAGGACCTCTAGGATGATACTAGGTAAGTGGAGAAGAGATTTTGTCAGGGGATGGCCGAGCTTGAATGCTCAAATTGGTGTGAGGAGGAGAGGGAGGAGGTTCCCTTTTATAAGGGAGGAGAGGGGCATCTTAGGAAAATCTCAAAATATTATTTTATATTAAGGTCAAATTCGGTTTTTAATGGTTCTAAATGGTCTTATTTCGAATATAAAGTGAGGATGGGTCGAAATCCTCTCATCCAATAGAATTTAGACAAGTTTAGGTTCCTATTTTAACCTTATCATTTAGATTTAACATTAAGTTAAATAATTTTACTTTTACCGTGTCTTCTTGTGTTCTTATACTATAAGGTTAATAAACGTACTATATCAAGCCAAACGAACCCCAACTTTTTTATTATTAATATATATAACCTTATCTAAGTCATGTTGCTGAACCTTAGATTTTTCGGAATAAAATAACAATTAATAATATAATATTGTTTTAAAAAACTATTTTATGTCAATTTTGACACTATTTAGTAATTGATTTTTGTGAAAATCATAACAGAATGATAAGTTCTAAAAAATTTAATTAAATCAATAATAACATGTCATATTAACCTATAAAATTAGTGGAATTTATAAAAAGTCTTAAATTACATTTATTTTGGTATTTATAACATCAATTATGTCAATATTTCATTAATAAGATAATTACTGCATCATATTTGTGTCATAAATAAATTAAATTATTTTATGTCTAAAAATTACAAGTAAATTACAATTATGTAAGAAATATTTTTATCTTTCTAATGAATATTTATAGTCGAATTTATCTTATGTATAACCCCATATTAAAAATGTTTTAGTAAATAAACTTTGATTTTATCTCTTTTAACTCTTCATTGAATTAAATAATAATAAATGTCCTAATCTAATCCAAGTGGGCCTAAATGATAATATTTTACACTTAAGGTTGTTTTTGGTTGAGATACACTTGTCCAATAGAATTAGGACATGTGTTAGGGTAATATTAATATCATTCTTACCCTTAATTACCCTATTTACTTTAAACTGTGGTAAATAAAAGTAAAAAATTACTATTCACCAAAAATTATTTTCATCTCATTGAACCACATTTTACTTACTAACATCAACTGTGTCTCTTGGATTTTTGAAATTCCATTCACAGAAGTGGTAAAATTATGTTTTATGAAAAATTCAGTTTTTTAACTACCACTTAGTAGTTTCACTATTCATCAAAAATTGATGTTTTTGAGAACAATGCCAAAATTTCATCCTAAGCTATATTTCATATTCCAAATTCAAAAATGAAGTCTATTTTACCAAATTCATAACATTGAAGTTGAATTAATTAATTTTATAATTAAATCCTGCTGTTAAAACAAATAGCGTGTTTTTATGAAACAATATCTATCAAAAAATTGACACTTGTTTATGTCTGGTTTAAATGTGAAATTACATCCAATGACCAACATTGTATTAAATTGTAAAAATATATTCTAAATATACTTTAAAACCACTCAAATTAATAATTTATCACTATTAATTATTTCGATTGAAAAAGTTTTTTTTAACTAAAATTTAGTAATTTTCACTATTCATCAAAATATGAAAGTTATCCGAAAATTACCAAAATTTCACCCTAAGATAATTTCGATATTCCGAATCCAAAAATGAAGTCCATTTTGAAAAATAAATTTACAAAATTTCAAAATTTGGTTATTACTATTCATAACGACTAGTTTTAATAATATTTTAATAGCATATCGTTGTTTAGTGAAACTCAGTATTGCGTACTACACACGCTATCGAGGAAGGTTGTGATTGCGTGTAATGCAAGGCAAGTCAAGGATGCGTGTTGTTCAAGATCCTTTTGGTGTAGCGTACAACACAAGACATTAGTGAAATTAAAAAGAATATTTTTTTCATAAAATCTCGGGGTGTTACATTCTACCCCCCTTAAAATGAATTTCACCCTCAAAATTCGTCGGGGTTATAAATGGTTTAATATTCAAAAGTTTCTTTAATAGAAACCCTCATCGTAAAAAGAAATACCAAAACCAATCTTTAAAAACAAAAGTATGAAACGTAATGGTTTCCCAAATAAACTAATCACTGGGTTTCCACATAGGTGAAAATATGGATATGGAAGAAAAATCTAACCATCATGTTCTGATGGAGAGTGGTAGAGAACATGGCTATGGAAAAGCCAACAATCACAAATCCATAAATTTGTGATGATCTAAGGTACCATCTGATTAATCAGATATAAGAGCACTAGGACAACATTTTTGGTTTTCAATATCGTTTCCCTAAAGTTGAATAATTTGAATTAGAATAAATACTTACTTTATTTTGGTACAATCTCACAGTTGTTCGTGCCTTGAACAATTTCTACTACATCTCTTAAATAAATGAGGTTGAATTTGTTATTCGTGAAGTGTCAGCAGCTCATGTGATAGAATGACGGGTCATTCCATCTGTCTCAAACAAAAGGTTAGCAAAAGTTATTAAATATACATAAGTCATTCTATAGTGAGATTAATAATATATGGTTCCTAAAATGGACTTATACATCATATATCATACTGCTTAATATAATAAAACTAGTTTCTTCTAAACAGGGACTTCATGTAGGCCAATGGTAGGTGATAAAGGCCAGTCGCACTTCGGTTGTGGGTTCGATTCCCACAGCCTTGTCCGAAGCGATGGGCTGTCGCCCGTCCTGCAGGTTGTCCTTTTTCTAAAACTATATTACTATAACATCCCATCAATAATATCGAAAAAACTTCTATCCTTAAACAATACTAACTTATGTCCAACATAATCCATTCCAATCTTTATGCTTATCCATAATACTATAGTCCACTCTCATAACATAGTGAAAATGATTACCATATATTTAATACCATCGTTGATCCCCATATATCATAAGATATGTTTTGTTGGTCACATTCGAGACATTCAAAGTCCTTAATCATGTATTCTCTTGAATACCCATTGAACCTTAATGAAAACATGAATGCAGTTACCAAAATCCTCAAAATTATATATACTCAAACCATGATATCACTTAGTCCTTATATCAATCATGAGCTCATGAATACTGCCAAATATTTCATTTTCTCGTTTTCCCTTAATTATGCACATATCATTCTTTTTCCAAAAATATCTCAATCACTTTCCATGGTTATTGGTACCATAAAATTATTGAAAACCACAATAGACCAATACATAAATATTCCAATACTCCATGATACAACATTATTTTGGAATCCCATTACATAAACACTTAATCATTCCACCACATCTTTGTCATATTCAACATCGCCAATAGTGATCGCATGTGACTTCCCTTTGTCCTTTGCCTTAAGCGGTTGCTCATGTCGATCATCACTAACCCTTGGATTAGGGCATTTATTAGCATAATGCCCCATTTCCTTGCACTTGAAGCATTGAAGTGTTGGTGGTGTGTTCTCTGCAGTGTTTGCTTTATTCACATCATTATAATCCCTTTTTCCATTACTTCGACACTCAACTGCTTGATGACCTTCTTTTCCACACTTAAAACATTTTCTAGTCCCTTTAAGACAATCTCCACCATGCTTCTTTACACACTTTGTGCATAAGGAAACATTCATCTTCTTTTCACCATTATTCTGAGATTTCTCCTTGAACTCCATCTTTCGTTTCTTGTCAAAACCATGAGATGGATATGTAACACCAACTTCCATTTCTACCTTGATAGCACAACGCACAATTTCTTCATAGCTACTAAAGTCTCTTATAGCTAATGCCCTTCGAAGACTTGGTTTTAAGCCACCGAAAAATCGATCAACTTTACTTTCAGGTTGGATGATAATTCCAGATGTATACCTTGCAAGTCTTGTAAAATTCGCATTGTATATACCAACAGATTCATCATCCTTCTGCTTCAGCTCAAGAAACTCATTTTCCAACTTTGTTCGAAGAATACGAGGGAAGTACTTACTGAATTACAAGTTCCTGAACTCGTCCCATTCCATGGGCTCAATTTTATCTCTTTGCCTCATATTCTTGATAAGATTCCACCATTGATCAGCTTCAGCTTCCAAACGATATACTGCTAAGATGACTTTATCATGTTCAGAACATTGAAGAACTGAAAATATCTTTTCAGTGGAACTGATCCATTGTTCAGCAACAAGTGGATCGGTAGTCCCACTAAAAGAAGGTGGACGTTGCCTCATGAAGGGCTCAATAAAATATTGTTCCATTCTCTGCTCATTTGGATGTCCAGAATGATTCATAGCTTGTGTAAGTATAGCAATAAGATTTTGTACTCCATCTCCCATAACATTTGTTTATTCATGAGGGCAATCATTGCATTGTCCATTGCATTGATCAACACGGTTCCTTCGGGTTCCATCCATCGTCTAAAACCCAAAAAGAATAGTGTGAGAGGCAAAAATCATAATAAAGGGGGAGTAACTTCAATATCTAACATCTTTGGTTTATTCTAATATAGTTACCATAGTTCTAGGACTATATCCTATACGTATACTTATCCTTAGAGACATCCCTAGACATACCTTAGAAATATCTCTAGGGATCTCACTAACGCTTTCGCATCCTAGTTTCCAAAGGTTGACTAAACCTTTCCACTGATACCAACTTTAGAGACCCGGAGCTTGACGTACATTGACATTACATTACATTTTTGGAATACTTAGTACATAACAAAAACACACACACAAGGATCGTAATAGTTTAGTGTCTTTGGAAACTCGGAATATAATCTTCTAATCCTGGTGAAAGATCTTAAATATCTCCCAAAAAGATCTTCCTCTTTTTTTTATACCTAAAACCCTTGTTTTATATCCTGGGGAAAAGAAAACATAAAAGGGTGAGCTCAAATGCTCAGTAAGGGTAAACAAAAGAAATATCAATCACATCATATACAAAAGAATATAGCTTTTGGAAATCTTAACCTGCAAAAGAGATCATAATATCTTAACATGGGATAAATCATGGCAGTGAAATGTAATCACAATAATCATAACTTAAAACATTAAACTTAGTGGCATACACACATAATCATAGAGAATCAATTCTTGTTAGTCAAGACTCGTTGCCAAGACTATCTTTGTGGACAAAGTCCCTTTCTGAATCGAGTCACCCTCGTTCCAGTCCTGTTTCACTGAACCGGTATAACCTACCATTCCAGCCATGTCTATCTCATGAGATATAAAATCTTTACCCAATGCATTGGAGGGAGATATAGGTCACACCCATCTCATATTGATACCATTCTTATGTGTGCCACAAAATCATAAATCATACATCATTGCATAACCCATGTAATAAAAATGGAAATCTTAAACATCGTGACATCATAAAACAATTCATAAAAATAATTCCATCACAACATTGTCAAATAAATTTAATAATAGGGATAGAAACAGAACCCTTTATTACCTTACATGGAAAATAATTTTGATAAAACACTTGAACTCCATTCTTGAGGAAAATATCCTTTCTACTTCAAAAACATTTTTCCTTTCTTAAAATGTCATAAAATTTAAAACTAAAAGAAGTTGATTAAAAATAAACATGAAAACTTGTAAAGGAAGATTCTTGGAAATAATGTTTTAAAAATCCATTCATGCCGTATAAGTTAAAAAAACATTCTTCGTACTTTTGTCGGAAAAGTCAAAAAAGTACCTCGTATGAAAAACGACAAAAGATTCCTTTCATATCTTTTACTAAAAACTCACCGAAAGGTAAAATAGGATTTAAACAATTTTAGGTGGATGGAAATAATATTACATATTGAGGAAACATGGATTTGGATGATAAAATACACCTCAGTAAATACAAAAGTATAAACAATCTCGGATAAAAATGAGATTGTCATATTTCCCTTACCTTAGGTCTGACATGATTTGTAAGTGTCTGAAACTCCTGTATAATTATTTAAATAATGTTATTGACTTATTCCAGAATCATATTGATTGTTATTATATCATATATGGTCCACTTATGACATTATATTACCCGTTCTTTTGTAAATTCATGTTAAAGAAGCGTTTTGGGTAAAATTGTTTCATTTATCGTAGGTGTTTGGACTTGTTGTTCTTTACATTATTATTACTTATGTCATGATTTATTTACTTCCATAATATAAATTATTATTTATATATCATATATATTCAGTATATATATATATATATAATAGATAGATAAATGAAATGAAACACATCGTTCATGGAGACGGTAGTCCGTACGTACGCATGAACGCTGCTTTCCTTTCCTTATTCTCTTGAATGGAAGTAAGTAGATTACATATATATATATATACATAAATCCAGTATATTTAACATGGCATATATAACATTATTATTCATTATATATACTTTATAATCATTCTGGAATGGTTAACATGGATAATGAATCTCATCGCGTTGTGGAGACGGTAGTCCGTACGTACGCACGAGCGAAGATATCGTTCCCATGGTCGTGGAATTGTGTTGAAGTGTATGTATAATATTTCAGTATCAATATCAATTTATAATAATCATATATAGTTACTCATTACACTATTATTCCCATCCAATTAAGGTGGTGGCATAAAATAGATTACACCACGGTGTGGAGACGGTATTCCGTACGTACGCACGCGCGGTGATTTCATTTTCCGTAGGATGGATAGATGGTTAAATAGGATTGTTTCATACTTATAATAACATATCAGTATATGAGTGATACTGATGTTATTACTTCATAATGAATCAACTAAAGAAGAATAAGTTGAAGAAGAAAGAAATTGGAAAGGATCGGTAATGGATATTACCTCTTCTTTGAAGGGCTTCTTTGAGACCTCCTTTTAGGGAACTAAAATTGGACTTTTAAGAAGACCAGGACCTCTAGGATGATACTAGGTAAGTGGATAAGATATTTTGGTAGGGTTTGGCCGAGCTGGAATGCTCAAATTGGTGTGAGGAGGAGAGAGAGGAGGTGCCCTTTTATAAGGGAGGAGAGGGGCATCTTAGGAAAATCTCAAAATATTATTTTATATTATGGTCAAATTCGGTTTATAATGGTTTAAAATGGTCTTATTTCGAAGATAAAGTGAGGATGGGTCGAAATCCTCCCATCCAATAGAATTTAAACAAGTTTCGGTTCCTATTTTAACCTTATCATTTAGATTTAACATTAAGTTAAATAATTTTAGCTCTACCGTGTCTTCTTGTGTTCTTATACTATAAGGTTAATAAACTTACTATATCAAGCCAAAAGAACCCCAACTTGTTTATTATTAATATATATAACCTTATATAAGTCATTTGGCCGACCCTTAGATTTTTAGGAATAAAATAAAAATTAATAATATAATATTTGTTTTAAAAACTATTTTATGACAATTTTGACACTATTTAGTAATTGATTTTTGTGAAACTCATAACAGAATGATAAGTTCGAAAAAAGTTAATTAAATCAATAATAACATGTCATATGAACCTATAAAATTAGTAGAATTTATAAAAAGTCTTAAATTACATTTATTTTGGTATTTGTAACATCAATTATGTCAATATTTCAGTAATAAGATAATTACTGCATCATATTTGTGTCATAAATAAATTAAATTATTTGATGTCTAAAAATTACAAGTAAAATACCATTATGTAAGAAATCTTTTTATCTTTCTAATGAATATTTATAGTCGAATTTATATTATTTATAACCCCATATTAAAAATGTTTTAGTAAATAAACTTTGATTTTAGCTCTTTTAACTCTTCTTTGAATTAAATAATAATAAATGTCCTAATCTAATCCAAGTGGGCCTAAATGATAATATTTTACAATTAAGGTTGTTTTTGGTCGAGATACACTTGTCCAATAGAATTAGTACATGTGTTAGGGTAATATTAATATCATTCTTACCGTTAATTACCCTATTTACTTTAAACCGTGGCAAATAAAAGTAAAAAAGTTACTATTCACCAAAAATTATTTTCATCTCATTGAACCACATTTTACTTACTGACATCAACCGTGTCTCTCGGATTTTTAAAATTCCATTCACAAAAGTGGTAAAATTAAGTTTTATGAAAAATTCAGTTTTTTAACTACCACTTAGTAGTTTCACTATTCATCAAAAATTGATGTTTTTCAGAACAATGCCAAAATTTCATCCTAAGCTATATTTCATATTCCAAATTCAAAAATGAAGTCTATTTTACCAGATTCATAACATAGAAGTTGCATTAATTAATTTTATAATTAAATCCCGCTGTTAAAACAAATAGCGTGTTTTTAAGAAACAATATCTATCAAAAGATTGACACTTGTTTTTGTCTGGTTTAAATGTGAAATTACATCCAATGACCAACATTGTATTAAATTGTAAAAATATATTCTAAATATACTTTAAAACCACTAAAATTAATAATTTATCACTATTAATTATTTCGATTGAAAAAGTTGTTTTTAACTAAAATTTAGTAATTTTCACTATTCATCAAAATATGAAAGTTATCCGAAAATTACAAAAATTTCACCCTAAGCTAATTTCGATATTCCGAATCCAAAAATGAAGTCCATTTTGAAAAATAAATTAACAAAATTTCAAAAAGTGGTTATTACTATTCATAATGACTAGTTTTAATAATATTTTAATAGCATATCGTTGTTTAGTGAAACTCAGTATTGCGTACTACACACGCTATCGAGGAAGGTTGCGATTGCGTGTAATTCAAGGCAAGTCAAGGATGCATGTTGTGCAAGCTTCTTTTGGTGTAGCGTACAACACAAGACAATAGTGAAATTAAAAAGAATATTTTTTTCATAAAATCTCGGGGTGTTACAACAATTGTAGATAAAAGGTACATTATGCGAATGAAAGTCCTATGCACCAAGGGAACATACCTCAGAAAAGGACGAGGGTGAAATACTAAGCTTATGTGATCACTACTGTGCAGGTTGAAGCTCTGAAAGATGTTTTGGCAGGTTATTTAATGGTTTCATCAAGTTTTTCCAATGAATTATTTGATTCTGGATCATCACATTATTTCATATCATCCTAGTTTTCTTTGAAAATTATATATTTTCAATTTGACTTAACAAGGTAGTTTTCTGTGAAAACTCATAAGGGATGTATTATCGCAACAATGTTTTGTGAATCAGATCCCATTAGGGAATATAAATTTTCATCATCTACTGATCTCATCATCATACCCATGATTGAATATGATATCATCCATGGAATGGATTGGCTTTCGGACCATGATGTGAAATTTTATTGTATAAAGAAGTAGGTTGAAATTTTCGATGATGATAAAGAGTACCTAACCATTAGAGCAGAAATGTCACCACTTGAATCTTATCTAGATCCTCCCCCAATATCTCTAATAAATTAAAATATTGGGGAGTATGAGAATTAATGAATTGTGGGTGAGGAAAAAGAATGTTCAAATATAGTACGCACCTATTATGCAAGAATATGTTGATGTATTTCTAGAGGATTTACTTGGACATCCTCCAGGACGAGAAATTGAGTTTTCCTTTGATTAAATTTCTAGTTTAGGGCCTCTATCAAATACCCCTTATATAATGGACAGTTTGGAATTATAGGAACTAAAGAAACAATAAGTGGAATTGAGTAAAAAGGGATTTATTCGACATAGTTTTTCTCAATAGGGACCCCCTATCCTTTTTGTTATGAACAAAGACAGATCTATGAGTTTGTGCATTGACTACAAGAAGTTCAATGCTATAACAATAAAGAACAAGTATCCCCTACATCACATTGTTGGTTTATTCGACCTACTTCATGGAGATCAATATTTTTCAATGATTGAGCTTTGATATGGATATCATCAGTTGTGTGTGAAAAAGGAGGACATTCCAGAAACAGCATTTCCAACCATGTACGTGCATTACAAGTTTACAGTAACGCCTATTGGATTGACTAATGCACCCTCTGTCTTCATGGATTTAAGGAATAGAATTTTCATGGAATATCTTTAATGACATTATAGTGGTATTTATTTATTATATCTTGTCATACTCAAAAACTATAATGATCATGAAAATCACTTTCGCACTATTCTAAAAACCCTCAGAAGAAATGAACTATATGGGAAGTTTAGAAACTGTGAATTCTGGCTTCATGTGATTTATTTTCATGGCCATATTGTTTCTAAGGATGGAATCTCTGTTGATCATTCAAAAACCAAGGCAATCCAATATCGGGTAGCACCAACGAGTATAACTGAGGTACGCAATTTAATTGGTTTACTAGGTTATTATCGATATCTCATCCAGAATTTTTATGGGTTGGCTAACCCATTAATGAACCCCACACATAACGGGGTCATATTTGTTTGGAAAAAAGTGTGTGAAGAATGTTTTAAAGAGCTCAATAGAAGATTATTCAGTGCTCGTTTCTTGATTTTACCATCATGGAATGATGGTTTAGTTATTTATAATGATTCTTCAAAGAAAGGACTTGGTTTTGTCCTTATACAGAATGATAGAGTTATTTCTAATGCATCACGATAGCTAAAAAATCATGAGAAAAACTATCTCACTCATGATTGTGAGTTGGTGGCTATAATATTTACTCTAAAGATATGGACAGACTATCTCAATGGTGAAAATGTGAGATTTATACTAATCACAAGTGTTTGAAGTATATTATCTCACAAAAAGAACTAAACATGAAGAAAAGGATATGGCTTTAACTACTCATGGATTATGATTGAAAAATACCCTACCACCCGAGCAAGGAAAATAAGGTTGTAGATTCTTTGAGCAGAAAGGATCATGGAGTTTTGAACAAGATGAGAGATGAAAGGGATCCTATTTTAATGGATCTAGTAATGTTGGATATGGGAATAACCATGGAAGGAGAAACATCAATAATTTTTCAAATGGTTGTCAAACCATCTTTACTAGAAAAGATAAAATGTTCTCAGACTAATGATGTGGAGTTTCAAAAGAAGATTAAAGGTTTAAATGATGGTACATTGAGTGACTGCATATATGACGATGGAATTTTGAAATCTGTGAAAAGAAATTGTGTTCTCAATATACCTGATCTAAAAATGGAATTGTTGGATGATGCTCATAGCTCCAATTTCTCTACACACCATGGGAGTACAAAGATGTATTAAGATTTGAAGGAACATTTTGGGTGGGACAATATGAAGAGGGAGAATGATGATATTATGTCAAGATGTATAGTTTGTCAAAAAATGAAATCTGGAAGACAACATCTTGGAGGAGTCATGCAACCTCTTCCCATACATGACTGGAAATGGGATAATATTATGATGTAATTTGTCATAGGTCTACCAATGACTCATAGAAGGAATGATACAATAGGATTCATTATTGATCGTCTTACCAAGTTATCATATCTTCTTGTTATAAGAGAAGATTTAACATTTGAAAATCTTTCAAGACTAATTATTAATGAAGTTATAAGACTCCATGGTGTACCCCTATCTATTGTTTCAGATAGCGATCCCCGTTTTATATCAAGATTTTGTAAAGGTCTTCAGAAGGCCTTGGATATTGAACTTCATTTGAGCACTGCCTACCACCCTCAAACTGATGGACAATCAGAACAGACTATTCAAACCTTTGAAGACATGTTGAGATCTTGCTCACTTGACTTTCAAGGTATGTGGGATCAATATTTACATATGGTATAATTTACCTATAACAATAGCTTCCATTAAAGTATTCAGATGGCATCGTATGAAGAATTATATGGAAAGAGATGTCACAGACCAACTTGTTGGGATGGTGTTGGTGAAAGAAAACTTTTTTCCCCAAAAATTGTTGAGGAAACAAGGAAAAGGATAAAGATTATCCAAAACCACATTGAAGTAGCTCAAAGTAGGGAAAATATTTTTGCCGATAATCAGAGGTAGTATTGGTAATTTCAAGTAGGACATCAGGTTTTTATGAAGGTGTCTCCATGGTAGGGTGTTATACGATTCGGTAAGAAGGGTAAATTGAATCCCAAGTACATTATACCTTTCAAAACTCTAGAACGAATTGGTGTTGTGGCTTATCATTTGGAAATGCCTCAAAGTCTCTCCAAATTTATGATGTCCTCCACATATCATTGTTGAGAAAATATTTTCCTGACCCCACACATGTACTCACCTATGAAGAAATTTAACTAGAACCTAATCTATCTTATTGTGAAGTTCCTATCAAGATTCTCCATACCCGAGAACAAGAGTTGGGAAACCGGATGACTCGTCTTGTTAATGTTCTTTGGAAAACCATAACATGGAAGAGGCAATGTGAGAACCCAAGAAAATTATGATGAAGAACCAACAGAATCTTTTCATGCAGCAATATTCTTGAAATTTCAACAATGAAATTGTTTTGAGATGAGAATGTAACACTCCAAGCTTCCATGGAATGTTTCCCATTGAATAATGCAATAGTTAGCATTGTACACAACTTGGAGTTTTAACACACCACGACAAATCAAACTAGCTGTTATGAATAGTAATACCCATTTTTTTAAATTTTTTAAATTTTATTTTTATATATGGACTTCATTTTCGAATTCCGAATAACATATTTAGCTTGGGGTGAATTCTTGATATATTTCAGAAAGCTTTAAATTTTTGATGAATAATGAAAAACACATCGTTTTTGTTTAAAACTGTCATTTTATTTAATTAATTAGTTAATTTAGTTTACTTTATTTTTTGTCAAAATATATATATAGTACCTACATATCTTTAATTTAATCCATTGGAGACAATTTATAATATGTTTAGGTATATAAAATTTTATTGAACTTTTTACCGTCATTTACCCACCTTCTAAGAGACTTTTTTAATTTACATGAAACATAATTTTACCACTTCTTTGATTTGAATTTAAAAATTTTGGGAGACACGGTTGAAATTAGTAAGTAAAACGTGGTTCAATAAGATGAAAATAATTTTTGGTGAATAGATACTTTTGACATTTATTTACTACAGTTAAAAGTAAATAGGGTAATTGTAGGTAAAAATGATATTATAATTACCCTAAAACATGTCCTAATTCTATTTGATAAGATTAATTTAAAAAAAATAACCTTAGAAATAAAATATGACCCTTTTTAGTCCACATGGAATAGATTAAGACATTTATTATTATTTTATTTAAAAAAGAGTTAAAAGAGTTAAATTCATAGTTTAACAACTAATCCATTCTTAATATGTGGTTATAAATAAGATAATTTCAATTATTAATATTCATTAGAAAGATAAAAATATCTTCTACATAATCGTATTTTAATTATAATTTTTATTCATTAAATATTTTAATTTATATATGACTAAATGATGATGCATTAATTGACTTATTAATGAAATTTTAAAATAATTGACATTATAAATACCAAAATAAACATAAATTAAGACTTATGATTAATTACACCAATTTAAAAGTTTAACAAGACATGTTAGTATGGATTAAATAAATTTTATTCTAAGTTATAATGTTTTTATGGCTTTCAGAAAGATAAAATACTAAATAGTGTCAAAATTGACATAATTGAGTTTTTTAAACAAATACTATATTATTGATTGATATAATATTCCAAAAAATAAAAAGATCAGACAAAGGACATAAATATGGTTATATATATTAATAATATACCACTTGGGATTCACTTGCTAGTTTATAGTATGTTTATTAACCATATTATATAAAAATACAAAGAGACATGGTAAATGTCAAACTATTTAACTAAGAGTTAAATCTAAAGGATAAGGTTAATATGGTGACCTAAACCTGTATAAAACCTATTGGTTGAGATTTATTCGACCCATCCCCACATTATCCAATAAAAAATTCATTTTGGAGCCATTATAAACCGAAAATTATTTTATTTTAAGATAATATTTCATGCTTTTCCTAAAGTGACCCTCACCTATCTTATAAAAGGGTACTTCCCCTTATCTTATTTTCACACAACCAAATCCATTTGGTTCATCCAAACCCTACCCAAATATCCTCTCAACTATACTACCTTCAACCTACTATCCTTAACATGATCCAAAAGCCTACCTATGTAGCCCTTTTGATCATCTAAAAAGGAAACACCTGAAGAAGAGGTAAAAATTTCACTACCCTCTTTCTAGTTCTTTTCATCTTCCTCTTCCTCTTTATTTGTTGTTTCCAACCAAAATTATAAATACAATACCTTATACATACTATGATGTTATTATAAATATGGTACACCTATATTAGTTAATCTAACCATCCAATAAATGACAAAGTCCTCATACGTGCGTACGTACGGCTTACCGTCTCCATGTCGTGGTGTAATTTGTTATTCAAACACTTCATTATTAGGATGGATATAATAATGAGTATAAATAATGTAAATAATAAATATAACATGTTTTTTATTCTTTATATATTATATACCATTCAATTACATATGATTTCACCATTAATATAATGATCTTTCCACTCGTGCGTACGTACGGTTTATCGTCTCCACAAACGCGATGAGATTCATTCCCCATAGTAATCATTAGTTATTAATATTAATTTGTTGATTAAAAATGATGTTTATGAACATAAGAAAATTCTTTATACGAATCAAATATGTCGTATTCATAACAAACATGGCTTCTATAACCAAGCATATAATGGAAAACGAATGAGTTAACACCCGAAATAATGATACTACTGAAATATTATTAACAATGAAATATTATAAGATAATATATGATATCATATTTATTTATATAGTCCATGAATAATATAATAAATTTTTTTAACTATTACATACTAGTTTAACATACCATCATCTAAAGAAAATTACATGGTAAGGGTTAATTATACAATCTCTTTACTTATCTAAGGTTGTTAATACGTAAGTATCTACTAAGACCTCTTTATCATCCACATCCATGTTTTAATAAAAATGTAATTCAAAACATTTTTTTGTTTACTAAAGTATGGGATAAAGTAATTCATACCCTTATTTGACAATATATATTTTGAATGAAATTTTTCGTTCCTTTTCCAAACAAGGTACTCTATGACCTTCTCAAAAAAATTATGGTAAGAATGTATTTTTTTTAACTTATACGGTGAGTGCAGCTATTTTCTGCAATCATAACATCGTCGAGGCATCCAATACAAGATTATAAGAATATTTTAAAAATAGATATTTTCTTTTATAATTATATTACTTTTAAATGATTTAAAATAGAAAGAGATATTTCTCTAAAGAAATTTATTATTTCATCTTTGTCAACATCCTTTGATGTATTTTAATCTTTTTCGAAGTTTATCTATTATGATACAAATATTCCATATTTTATTTATGGTTTTGTGATTTTTTTGAATATGGATGTGATATTTTTACACCATTCATGGTTTATGGATAAAGTATTGACATTTTTTATGCTAGTTTTAATAAAAATGATTATGTTATGTTTAAACCATTTCAAATGAGGAATAAATTGAACTTAGTAAGTTACTGGTGGATCCCACTATAACTCATCGATGCATTGGTAGGTATCATGAGACAAACTAGTGTCTTGGCACAAGGCCTTGACAGAATATTATTTGTAGTCTTGGAATATGGACATGACATAATATTTTTTATAGTCTTGGCACAAGGCCTTCACTCTATGGTTATGAAGTCTTTCATTATGCATTCCAACATTATGAAATTGGTTATTGATATTACATGTGTTTATTTGACTAGTAGAGTATCCAAGTGAATAATAAAATGGAATTATTTGATTTATTTTTTCTATATTATGCTTAATTTTATGTTTAAAAAGATTTTTTAGTCTTATATATTGCCTTAAATGTTTATCCTTATTTATGAAAATTTCTTCTATATAGTTATCCTTACTGAGCATCTGAGATCACCCCTTTCTATGTTTTATTTTTTCCAAGATGTGAAGAACTATTTTATGGTTTACATATAGGGATAGGCTAAATATATAAGTGTGCTAAAAGGGGACAAATTGTTGTTTATGTATTTATTTCATGATGCAATGTAAAACTTATGAATATATCTAGTACTTCCAACGTTACTAAACTAATTGGTCATTCAGGATTTGATCCCTCGTGATGATGCCAATGATATGTAATAATGCACCAATTGTGGGTAACTATGTTTTGGGTGTTACAGAAATCAAGGATATGGAAAAAATATCCATTGAAACAAATGAAAATTATTCATAATTGAAATGAATTTTCATGAAACATTAGTAAAAGTATAAAGGAATACCTCATTTTGAAAAAAGGTTTTCCCCTAAAAATTGTTATAAATAAAAATTAAATAATCATATAATATAAAAATCCAACATTATGTTATCAATGTTTTATAGGAGTCATTATGTCCCAGGGAAATTATTTTACTAATGAATTCTCCTTTTATCCTTTGCAACATTTGAGTGAAAACCCTAATAGTGGAATAAAATTAAATAGAAAACTAAATCTTATTAAATATAAGGGGATCGTGATGCCAAATTAAAATTTTGCAGAGTTTACACAATTGAGAATTAAATATGGTGTATCACATAAACCTGTCATTTGGGATTCATATTTGAGACATGGAAACTCTTACATTTTTAGTTACATTTTAACAGAAACCCTTTGAAATATATGGATTTTAATTGAATATCAAATATCATGATTGAAATATAATTTGTGATTTTATATATATAATAGGTATTATATGAACCATATAAATTAAATTAGGTGAATAATATTAAACATGTTCCATAAGATGGAATTTGAGAATTATTTTTATTACAATATTACATATTCATTTTTTTGCGCCTATGAACATTAATAAAAAAACTAATACTACTATATACCTAGATAAGAACCCTATTTTTAAATATTTAATTTAATATTGACCATTTTTAATCATATTTAATTTATTTAATGTATATTTTTTATGAAGTCTGCGTGATAGCATAATTGGATTCAGATGATTTGTAATTTTGGTGAGAAAATATGATATTTTATTAGATAGATAAATACATAATTTTACTTGTCCGGAAGTAAAAAAAAATTATTTTCTTATTAAATTATCATAAAATTATTATCTATATAACCATATAAATCCATGATATAGTATTATTTAATTGTTAATGTATGTGGTTAAATCGACCCAAATAAGAACACATAATATATATAATGATGAGAATGGTTATGAAGGTGTATTATATCACCAAAAAAGATTTATGTGAATTAATTTTTATTTATTTTGTTTTTTGAATAATATCTGATTAGTTTGGATAAATGAATACAAAGAATATAAAAAAATTAAATATGTCAAAACATGGAGGGCATAGTTTCCATTACCCAATGTAAACTTTTTTATATTTTTCCATGTTAATGAAAAGAAAAAAATAGGGGTTTGTTGACTTGATATAATAAAAAAATTACAATTATAAATATTTTATCATATTACTATGGGTATGATATTATTGAATGAGAAATGTTAACAAGAAAATTTTGTGCATAATTTATGAAACAATTTGAGAAATTAAATATTTTTTTGAATGTATCCTCAGAATAAAATGGTGTTTATTAAATTATATAAATAAGTGGGTTATAAAAATTAGATATTATTATTGGAGGATAAAATTAGAACTGGTTTATACAGAAGTATTATGTAATGACTATGTCATGTAGGGTTGGAAGTTTCATATTTCATAGTGAAGAAAATTGATCTTTTGATAACACACTTATATATTCAATGATATAATTGAAATAACAAAAAGTAAAATACTCCAAAAGTATGAAATAATGGAGTTTTGAGTGAGATTGAGAGATTAAAACATCCAAAACACAGTTCCAAATTTTAATGCAATTTGTATGTAATTATTTTATACTTTTTTACTTTTTCATTTTTTTCCTTAATAACATGTTTTCAAATATATAATTTGTGTTTTACTATCCAGATAAACAAATCCAATTAAATTTTTTAGAACCTAAATATAATATCCATATACTATAATTAAATTTCATATTAATATAAACATATATTTCAATTTAAAGATGTTGTATATAGGAAAGAAATTTTGGTCGAAAAACATTAGTTTTGACCATTATTTATTCTAAATTTTATTTTTTCAGGGACCATTTATGTGTGTGTTAACCTAGTTTTTTATTTATTTGAAAAATATCCATAATTTAAGAGAAATTAATTTATTTTATTTTATAAATTTTTATCAATATTATTGAAATATATCATTCAAAATATAATTTTTTCTACTATCATGGTCGTTAAAATTAATATTTGAAATCATAAATGACCCATATTTTAATATTAATTACAAAAAAATATGTTTATTTTAATATATGAATTAAAAAATAATTTTATACATTTAATTTCAGTAATTCTTTAAATATAAATATAAAAATAATTCAATATAAATATTTTTATTTGAATAAGATATCACTTATGTATTAAAAAAACATACCGGGGTATTATTAAAACAGAAATGTAATTTTAAATTAATTATTTTACTTCTTAAAATATATTTTTTAGATGATTTTTTTAAAAAATCATTAATTTAATCTTCTCTTATGATAATTTCATAAAAGAATTTTTTTTCAAAAAATCATTATTTTCCACTATTATCCTAAAAATCATATATCATGATCTTAAAAAAATTATCCTAGTATAACATTTAAATGAAGACTAATAAATAATAAATTGTATTATAATTGTAATTTTCAATAATTTTAAAATTTTACTTTTATATGAAAATAAAATATAAAATGAAAAAATTATTTGATTAAGAAATGACCTTTTAAATCCTTATTTTTTTTACTTCTAATTTTATGAATTTATAGTTAATTATAATATATTCAATCATTATTACTAGTAGTTTTATTATTCATTAATTTTGTTTATTATAAATATTTCACCATATTTATGAGTTAATGGTTGTGTGTGGTAAAAGATATAAAACAATATATCTATTTAGAGAAATATTTTACAAGATCGTGTGGTTTTAAATTAACCACTATTAAATAATTTCTTTACATGAAATATTAATTTTAACTTACTTGTGAAACAAACTAATGGTATTTATGGGATAGACTCAAATTATTATATAAATCAAACTATGTTATCATCAAATATAGGGAATATAACATCTTCCCATATAATAGGTCATTCATAACATTGAGTTTATGTTAAATAATTTCAACTACACATCACTCATGAGAAGTTATCCTAACACTTATAATTTAATTCATTATTTAAGTGAAATCATAGTTGTCCTTTCAATGGTAGATTATCATTGTATTATTTGAAATATAAAATGGGACTCTAGATTTTTTTTTATGAATTATTTGTGTTGATTGTTAATATATTTTCAAAATCAAATAGAATCTATATTAAGGAAGGATAATAAGAATTAAATAGATAATATTTCTTAAACTAAATATCAGATAAAATAATAAGGTATATTTTACCGTTTATAACATTAAATAATTTGGGTATTGGTTTGATTATTCTAAAAAATATCTAAATATACTATAGTTATTATAATTAGAATCCAACTATAAATACACTAATCTAATTTAGAGTAAACTTACTCATTAATAATCACGATCTACAACATTATCACTATCATCTTCGGTCATGGTGATTCAATTACCATTTCTGTATTCTACTGGCTTATAATGATGTTTATGTTGGGAATTTCCATAAAATTTCAGTTTTTTGAAATTGATGGGTTAAGGATTATACTAATTACAATTGATAAATTAAAATGTATATTTTTTCATTACCCACCTTCCCAGGCCATTAACATTCTCATCTGACCCCATGGGTCTCCTATAATACCTTTGTTGCCTTCCCAGCAAACCATAGGCTATTACTCACTAGGGTCGCTTATCAGACTAATGACTATCCCCACAATCCAACACATGTTCTTCAGTGTATTTTGTCCTCACTCAAACACACTTTTGGAAACTTCCTAGAAGGTCACCCATCCTGATTACTACTCCATGCCAAGCATGGTTAAATGTGGAGTTCTAATCAGGTAGGCTCTCGAAAAGAAAGGTGCACCTTATTGACATGAGCAGTAACATTTAGCCTTTTATGTCTAACTTTTCCAAGGTTGTTACATTATCCACCCCTTTAAAGAACAACGCCCTCGTTGTGGACCCCAAGCCTCAAACTCAGGCTGATCCTAAGCACTTCTGTCTGGGTGTTGGCTCTTATACCATTTTTCATGACCCGCCTCCCCAGGCCATGAACCTTCTCATCTGACCCCATGGGTCTCCTGTAATACATTATTTACCTTTCCATCCCGATATAGGATATTAATCACTAGGGTTTCTTATCATTCTATGGATTATCCCCATAGGCCAACACATGTTCATCATTATTTTTTTTCCTCACTCAAACACACCCAGGGAAACATCCTAGAAGGTCTCCCATACTGATTACTACTCCAGGCCAAGCATGCTTAACTATGGAGTTCTAATCAGGTAGGCTCCCAAAAAGAAAGCTGCACCTTTTTGAACCAAACCCCCCTAATTTATTATGCCAACGCACGTGAATTAATTGGGTGGATCCGGGTTAGTAATTCACACTTTTGAATTACATTACATAACTTAAAAAGACTCGACTAGCCCAGTGGGGAGCGCCCGGTATTTGGCGGCAGACCCCTGGTGGATGGAGCACCATGTAGTTGGCAGGAAACCCACAGTACTGGACAAAAGGAGTACCTCTGTAGGCTATAGGGGGAGCACCTGGTATTTGGCGGCAGACCCATAGTAGTCAGAGCGCCTGGTAGTTGGAAGTAGACATGCGATACTCGATTGGAGGAGTACCTCATTCGTCCAAGGTTAGTGATAAGCACCTCGGAGTCACAACAGGCCCACTGTACTCAACAATGGAGGAGTTATCAAGCAGTCGTGGTTTCGATAATGAAAAATCTTGGGTTGAGATTTGTCAATGACCATTGTGTTTTCCTCATGGTTGAGATGGGTTACTTTATAACTTAGGTATATGTATGGGTATATACCTATGTAATGGTTATCCATTGAAATCATACTTTTTGGTTTATCCTTTTTGAATTTTGTGAGCCCTTGAGGGTCTCGAGGTCCCTACTGAGTATTGTTATACTCACTCATGCATGGGCTATGCCTGCACCTCATTGTGTTGGATGCAGACGACAAACAACGCTGATGGTGGCCGAGAGCACTAGGACTGGACCTCACCCGGAGGTGGACCTCATGACGAGTCGATACCCGGAGGAGACGGACGTACGTGGAGCACTGAGGAGGATATATGTGTCTACCCTTCCAGTATGATCTGTGTTGGACGATCTTGGATATTCTAGACACCTTCTAGTTGTTTGTCTTTTTAGTTGTACCTGTTTGTCCTTTATTTGTAATTTACAGTTGGGCTTGTATTATGGCCCCCTTTACTTTCAGTATTCCTATTATACAAATTTTACTTGGTGTTACTTCCTCTTGAACTCTAGTTGTGTGTGTTTATGATTTATAAAAGTAATGCCTTCCCAGTTTTAGGGATTTACGCCTTTGGTGCTAGTCTCCAGCACCTGGTCAATGGAATGCGGGCTTGGGGTGGTCACGATATAGGCCCCGAGGGACGAGTCGTGAGAAATTGGTATCAGAGGGAGGTTGGTTCTACCATAGAACTTATGACTCTGATATTTATTTTCTAAGATGCAATAATGTTAAGGGTACTAAGTGTGGTTTTCAGTTCAAGGAGTCCAGTGTTGGTGCAGGTGGCCAACGTATACATATAGCAAGACCGAGACTTCTGATTTCTGAATTAGTGCACGAAAACACTGATTGCATGTGTGTTTTTAAAAGTATTCTTTCAGTCATCTCAAACCAGTTCAGCTCCCCAGGTTTAGTATTTTGATCATTTCATATCTGTTTCTTTCAGGATGCCTCCCCGCAAGAAAACCATCTAGTGCCCCAAGAGTTGTATGTACTGACAGCCTACCGAGCGACGAGGCCTCAATACAGGGCCATCTTTCAGTTGAGTCACCAGCGGTACTACTTCCTATTGGGCCATCGATGCCACCCGCCCCAACAGCAGACGATGCACGCAGCTTGGGCGCGTTTCATGAGTTCCAGCGCTAGATCCCACCCAGGTTCCGGGGAGAGACGGACCCGCTGGCGGGTGAGGATTGGCTAGAGGTTGTGGTGAGAGTCCTCAGACTAGTATGGACACCAGCCGACATCATGGTGATCCTTGCTGCCAGCCTCCTTCAAGCAGCATCAGGCAGATGGTGGAGATTTATGCTCCAGATGCATGACGAGGTGACACTTCTATGGGCAGACTTTGAGGGATTATTTCGGGCGGAATTTGTACCAGCCACCCTTCGAGGTGTGTGGATACAAGAGCTACTTCATCTATAGCATGGCCGCATTAGTATAGTTCATTACTCAGTGAAGTTCATCGACTTCTCGCGCTACTCCACTAATATGGTACGAGACCCATTTTTCAGGGCCCGAGCCTTTGAGAAGGGACTCAGGTGAGAGATTAGAGCTTTATCTGTCTCCCACAACATCCCGACGTAGATGGGGGTGTTGGAGCAAGCCCTCCTAGTGTAGAGTTTTCTTGCTGAGCAGTCTCCAGCAGTGAGACCCACCACTAGACGACTTTAAGTGGAGTCTTCTGCAGCTGGCAGTAGACATATGATATAGAGGTCCAAGAGGACTAGACCCACAGGTGGTCGACTGCACGACTCAAGATCAGATATGCAGGGCACCCAAAGTGGAGACATATCTAGTCATTCCAGGAGCGGACAGTGTACTCCTGCGGTGGTCTTGGTCACATGGTGTGTGACTGTCGAACCCGCCATACTTATGATCAATAGACATTTTAGGGACCTCCCAGCAAAAGGTAGAGGTTTGATCAAGGCGGTCTGCAGGGCGGAGTCGGACGTGGAAGAGGAGCTGGTCGTGCAGATGGCGGTGGACGATGTTACGAGGTGCTACCACCACCACCAAGAGGTCCACCCTGACCTTAGGTAGCGGGTTGAAAGGGGAGAGCTCATCTTCAAGAAGTTGAGGTCTATGATCACTCTTCTGCGGAGATGATTCAAGTTCCAATCTTTGTCTATTCAAACTTAGCTGCAGTTCTTATACACATGGGTTCTGGTCACTCTTTCATTGCCACTTTCCTTGTTCAGAGCTCGGAGATTCTGAAGGAGCGGTTGGTTCAATCCTTACAGTTTGAGACTTCTACAAGAACTAATTCAATGATTAAGCACTACTGACGGTAGTGCGAGCTTACTATAGGAGGCGGGAGCTTCGGCTGGGATCTCCTAGTAGCGGCGTCGAGGCATTATGACGTCATCTTGGGTATGGACTGGTTATCTATAGTCCATGCTCAGATTGATTGTATTTGGCGAAAAGTGTGGTGTGTCTTTATAGATGGGACCAGGTTCACCTTCACCGGCAAGAAGAGAACCTTTGCAGCATAGGAAAAACTTACTAAGAGGATGGTGGAGCCAATCACTCACCAGTTGGCTTGCCTTACCCTCGGAGCACTTGATGTGGAGAGTCCGACTTATGCTTTAGTGGTGGACCAATACACAGATGTTTTCCTGAACGATGTCCCAGGACTACCTCATCGCAGAGAGGTGGACTTATACATTGACCTGTACCCCGGGATGACATCGATATCTACTCCTTAAATATCGGATGGCTCCCACAGAGCTTTGCGAGCTGCGAGTACAGCTAGAGGACTTGCAGTGAAAAGGATTCATCCAGCCCAGTGTTTCTCCCTAGCCAGCCCTGATTCTGTTCGCCAAGAAGGCGGATGGGAGCTTGAGTCTCGGTATCGACTATCATCGCCTGAACCAGGAGACCGTGAAATACAAGTACCCACTTCTGAGGATTCAAGACCTCTTTGATCAGCTAAAGGGAGCACGATGGTTCTCGAAGACTGACCTCATATTAGGCTATCACCAACTATGAGTTTGAGAAGAGGATGAGTAGAATAAATCCTTCAGGTGTCGTTACAGCCACTATGAGTTCTTGTTTATTCCCATCAGCGTAATAAATGCTCCATCAGTGTTCACCAGTCTCATGAATAGGATCTTCCAACCTTACCTTGATCTATTTATCGTAGTCTTCATCGATGACATACCGATCTACTCGACTACTGAGGAGGATCATGTCTACCATTTTCAGGTACTACTGGGCACACACCGAGGGCACCATAATTACGGTAATCTCTCTATGTTCTAGTTTTGGATTCAAGAAGTTCTCTTATTAGGACACAACTTCTCTTGAGAACCGCCTTCCATCCTCAGATTGATGGTTAAACCGAGAGGACAATTCCGACCCTTGACGACATGCTCTGTGCATGTGTCCTCGACTTTGGTCGTATCTGGGAGGACCACTTACCTTTGGTGTAGTTTCCCTACAACAACAGCTTTCACTCCACCATCTGTATGGCACCTTTTGAGGCCTTGTATGGCTAACCTTTCATATCACCACTGTGCTGGAAAGACCCAAGGCAGTCAGCACTAGTGGGACCATAGATGGTACGAGCTACCACAGAGAAGGTGTAGATCATCCAGGAGATAATGAAGACTGCATGGAGATGATATAATTCATATGATAACAAGAGACAAGGACCTATGGAGTTCGAGAATGGAGACCACATCTTCCTACGGGTCTCACCTCGGTGAGGTCTATGGAGATTTGGCTAAGGAGGCAAGCTATCCTTGAGGTTCATCAGACCTTTCTAGGTCCTCAGCAGAGTAGGAGAGGTGAACAAATGCCTATAACTTCTATCATAGCTACATAGGGTGCATGAAATCTTCCACGTTTCTCAGCTGAGGAGATACGTGCATGACCAGTCTTACATCATCGACCATGGAGAGCTAGACATTGATGACAGGGAGACATTCACGGATGTTCCAGTGGAGATTGAGTACCGACAGGATTAGGTTCTACGTGGATGGTTGATACCATTGGTCTACGTTCACTGGAAGCACGGGAACCTCCAAGAGAGCACATGGGATCTGGAGGCTCAGCTTTGTGCCAAGTACCCCAATTTGTTCCCTTAGTTCGAGTTATAGCTTACAGGGACATAAATCCCTGATGTGGGGAGAATGTAGAGAACCATATTTCCTTTGGATATTTTTTAAAATACATGGGAATTTTACAAGTCCTTAGTTTCTGACAGGGCTTGATTCCGAGGCCCAGTGTTCCTGGAATCATTTTCTGAAACATTTTTCGGCTAACTTTAGTAAACGTACGAGCGGGATTTTATATCTTTTGAACTGCTACTAGGAATTGAAATCAGATTGCACGGTTGAACTCGTAGAGCCAGTTTTTTCTTAAGAATACTTTCACCTCGATGGTAGTGAGCTGGGAATAAAAGTTAGTTTTTGGATTTTTTTAAAAATTTAATAAAATAAAGTACAACACTTTATTTTATTTCTAATGGGCCATGTGTTGATTGTGTTGGTTAAAACCGCCCCTTGGAGGTTGGTGGTGGGACCTCCACACACTAACCTCCCATGAGAGGTTATGGTGGTGGGGCCCACCCAAGCATAACCTCCCATGGGAAGATATTGGAGGTGGGGACCTCCCGAGTCGTAAACCCTCTCTATTAACGATAGGGGTGGGGACCACCCGACCCCTATTGATGGTGGAGGATAAAACCTCTCCACACTCCCCCATTAATTAGGGAGAGCCTTTGACCTCCCTGTGCAATTAATTGTTCCAACACTTATGTTTTAATAAGGAGAGTCTCTTGCAATCCTCCAAATTAATGAGACAACACTCGTACATTTAATTTGGAGGAGTGGAGATTTTCATTCTCCTTGAATTACGTGAAAATACTTAAAATAATAGGAAAGTTATTATTTTATTTGGGTTGGCATTCTCATTTGGTGGGATTGTTCGAGAAAGCCACCAATAAAGAACGTGAAGAACACTAAAAACGCTGGTGACTCTCTTCTTCTCTGACCTTCTTCCTCAGAGCCCATCGACCTGGGACGTGATTGTCTATCATGGATTGACGACCATCCTTCTACAACGCCAACGAACGACAACACCTTATTCACGTGACTTCACCATCGACACTCGACTTTTTAGGTAGGGAGTTTTGAGTTCTTTTTATATTTGAATATAAACATCATTCTTTGTCGAACAATGATATGGTATAAGAATCGCCAATTTCTATCACCGTAAGGAGGAAAGATCGGGCCACATGAACATGGTCTGACCCTCCCCTTGTTTGTTCTTTTTCGATGATGATGGTTGGGCAAAGAGTTGACGGCGAAGAAGAGGGCGAACAAGGGCCGTGCTACTCGTGGCCTCCGCGAACTGCGCCACCCCCACGGCACCTCGGCGTGCTTACCACGCCCTGGCGTGCTCCCCCAATGCGCTGCCCGCGTGCCCCGTGCGCTGACCGGCTCAGCCGACTTCCCGTTGGCGCACTTCCTGTCACCCCTGCGCCCCGCCGGCTTGCTTCTCGGCACCCCCGTACACTGCCAGTGCACTGCACAGCGCCCCCGCGCCCCGCCGGCGAGTCACCTGGTGCCCTTGCGCCCTATGGGCAGTGTTCCCGGCGCCCCTACGCCCCAACAGTAGCGTGCATGATGCCCCCCGCTCCCCGCTAGCGGCCTTCCCAGCCCCCCCGCGCCCTACTGGCGGCCTATCCGCCACCCCCCCCCCCACCTGTGCCATAGCGGCGGCCAGCCCGACCCCTGCGGGCGGCCTGCTCGGCTCCCTGACGCATGGCCCGCGCCCCAATGCACTGCCCTGACGCGCTGCCCGGTGAACCCGCGCCCTACCCGGTGTCCAGCCGGCCTGCCCACGCCCTGCGTGGCCTAGCTTTTGGCCTCCCTGCCACCATCCTCTTGATCCACCCTGTGGCGTCCCCCACGGTGTCGCTGGCCGAACCGGCCCAATCTTCTGGGATGAGATACTGAGTCGCCCACGTGGCTACTACTGAGCCGAATTTCTCTCACTCTCCACTAGGCCGAGCCCAGCGGACCGAGTCAAAACATAGCAGGATGGCCTGCCCAATGGGCCGGGTCAAACCCAGCGAGTCTGACCAGGTAGACCCAGACTGGGATGGGCCGAGTGTGTCCGACCGGGTCAGACCGGACCCAGGCCCACTACTGACCCATTACCTTCTTGGGCCATATCTTTGGCAATGGACTTCCGTTTGAAGAACCTTCAGTGGCACTAGTATTCTTGGAGCATAGTCGTCCCTTTGAGTATACCTCACTTGAGATCTGGGTATAGTTGAGTCACGGTTAGGTTGGTTCATACACAAATCCAACCAGGCCCCCATGACTAATCTAATAACTCACAGACCGGGCATCTGAATGGCACGCCGTCTATTATGTTGAGACTCCTATGAAATGGTGGTCCATTGAGATACTTATATGTGATTATTCTTAACACTTGTAGTATCTACCATTAAATCGTGCACCGATTCGACTTGGAGAGTCTCGACTAGCCCCGTAGAGAGCGCTCGGTATTTGGCGGAAGACCCATGGCGGACGGAGTGCCTGGTAGATTGTTGCAAACCTGTGATACTCGATAGGAGTAATACCTCTGTAAGCTATAGGGGGAGCGCCCGGTATTTGGGGGCAGACCCATAGCGGACGAAGAGCCTGGTAGTTGGTAGCAGACACGCGATTCTCGACAGGAGGAGTACCTCAACAGTCAAAGGTTAGTGAGAAGTGGCTCAAAGTCACGACAGGCCCACTGTACACGATAGAGAAGGAGTTCTCCAGCAGTCGTGGTTTAAATATTGAAAAATCTGGGTTTGAGCTGAGTCGATGACATTTGTGTTTTCCTCATGATTGATATGGGTTACCTGATAACTTAGGTATATGTATGGGCATATACCTATGTAATGGCTATCTATTTAAATAATAATTTGTGGTTTATCGTTGTTGAATTTTGTGAGACATTGAGGGTCTCGGGGTTCCTAGTGAGTATCGTTATACGAAACCATGCACATGCAATGTACACACATCATTGTATTGGATGAAAATGACAGACAGCGCTGACGACATTCGAGAGCGCCAGGACTGGACGGCACCCAGACGTGGACCTCACAACGAGTCAGTACCCGGAGGAGACAGACGGGTGTGGTACACTGAGGAAGCTATCTGTACCTACCCTTCAGGTAGGATCCATGGTGGACAATCCAAGTGCTACTAGACACCTTCTAGCTGTTTTTCTTTTTAGTTTTACCTGTTTATCTTTTCTTGGTACTTTACATTTGGTCTTATATTATGGCCCCCCATTACTTTTAGTACTCTTGTTATAAATATTTTACTTAGTGTTGCTTCCTCTTGTACTCTGGTTGTGTGTGTTTCTGATTTATAAAGGAAATTCCTTCCCATTTTTAGAGATTTATGCCTTTGGTTCTAGTCGCCAGCCCCTGGCCTATGGAAGGTGGGCTTGGGGTAGTCACGATGCGGGCCCCGGGGGACGGGTCGTGACATATTTTGAATTATTATTTTAATTCCCTCTATCTATTTCATTAGTTTGTTTCTTAATAGATTATCATCATTCCTATTCTAGACAAAATTCTATTCCAATCATGAATTTCTTAATTTTTCATTGGATACTTCTCCCCAATGATTCCTCTAATATTATTCTCTCTCTCAAAATAAAAAATTTCTCAAAAATAATATTTTTATCGATTGAATTGATAGATAAATACATTTTTATATTTTATATCTTAAATATTTATAAAAATTATAGTTTATTGTTTCAATTTAATCCTTATGTCATCATCTAAGGATCTCTTGAAAGCAATAAAAATCAATAATATGTAATGATTTTTGAAGACATAGATTTAAACAAAAAAAATGATCATCCAAATATACAAAGTTAATGGTAAAAATAAGGGCATATCATGAATGTCTTTTGTTGATATCATCATTGGTAGGCTTGATTTTATCTTCATTTTACTTCAACTGAAGGAATTAACACTCAATTTTTTAATTTGGGGTCTATAGAAATATTCAAAAATGAATGTCTCCATAAATTTGTACCAATTAATATAATTTATTTATTTTATTGGAGTTATGATCTTGATTAAGGTCCACCATTGATTAGCTTCATCATCTAAATGATAAAAGTCATAAATAAACTATTCTATTATCTAATTTCTATGGAATGTAAAATATGTTTTCCATTTAATTGTTCAATTTCATATAAAGTAGTGGATCGAGAGTCCCAAAAAAGATTAATGGTCATTGAATCCTGAAATAAATCATTAATAGGATGGTCCATCCATGGTCAGATTAGGATTCTCACATTGTTTAAATTATTTTTCCTAAAATGTGATAAAATTTTCAAGAATGTGTGGACTCTATTCCCATATATGTGGGATTATTTTTATGAGAAACCACAAATGGACATTACATCCATTATTCACTAAGTTTATCCAGGTTCCATACATTTCTTTAAATTATGGGAAATTAGAAAAGATAAATTAATATATTAACATAGTTGTAACGATGATCCTATAAGATATAATAAATTAAAGACTTGTATAACATTACATACGAATATATAGGTTTTGATATATGTTGTATATAGTCAAAATATTCATCAGATATATATCTTAACATGTATATTATTTAAATCATATATAATGGTTTATAAAGATAATGTGAATTAAAAAAGAATATACCCAAAAAAGGTTAAACCTAATGTATAGTTGGGAAACTTTTTTCTGCACTAGGTGATGATTGAATAAATACCAAACATTCAATTTTCAGGGTTATTACCCTAAGGGAAATCTATTTTTGAGCCAGCATAGA
This sequence comes from Viscum album, assembly GCA_963277665.1. Classification (NCBI taxonomy): domain Eukaryota; kingdom Viridiplantae; phylum Streptophyta; class Magnoliopsida; order Santalales; family Viscaceae; genus Viscum; species Viscum album. Next base: position 825,876,703 of record OY728131.1, read on the forward strand.
CTTTTTTAATAGTGTAAAAATTCAATCCTTAATTTGACTGAATATAATGGAAGTCGATGGATTGAATATTTTAAAAAATTTATCAGTAGTGTGATTATACTTGTTGACTCTACTAATCTGAGCTGTTGTATGGTATGTGGATCTTGCATGCTTTATTATAAGAACATAAAATAAATTATAATGAGTACCTCATTCAAATTTAAGTCTAAAAATATATCAATCATTGTTTTTGGTTTCTGCTCAAAGTATTTTAATTCAAATCCATATAGATCATCCACATATGATCATGGAAACTATGTACACATCATTCATCAAATTTTGTGTGCTAGTGCGATGCTCTAATGAGCTCTTCAACACAATAATGATCACCATGGTCTCATGACTTCGTTATGTCGAAGGCATCATGGACTGATCACTCAAGATAAACTTAATCTCTTCAAGAGGCCTAAGAAGATGTATGATCTCATTCTAAATAAATTAATAGTCACTTGAATGAGAAATTCATCCATCTTATATACTTTTTGAATGAAAACCGAAAATAGTTCCCCAGTCCCCAGAAATAATAGACCCTATAGATAATAAATAAATAAATAACAATGAAAAAATAAAATGATCAGTAATATTATTTAGATATTATCACATACAAGTAATATATATTAACTATATTTAGTTATAAACCCATTTCATTATACCAACTAATAATTAACACTATTGTTAACTCATCATTGAATATTAAAATAAAATTTATTCAAATAATATTAATATTTTTATTTACATAAACACTTGTAAATGGTTTTAAAAATAAATTCAACCCAATTATTATCTAAATTAAAAATAATGCATTTATTTGTTTATCACTGATCAATAATGTTTGTAAAACACTTGGCCCTCATGGTGGTTCCCACCATGTCAAATATACTTTTTCATTATAATATGGATGGTTCTCAGATGATATATTGTGTGTTAACCTCTATGACCATATCTCAATGTTGTTGAATCTAATTAACATAAATTTATAAGATTATAGAAACCCTATAAAGTCCCCTATAGAGATAAATAATAGTCAAGTGAAATAAAACCAACATACAAGCACACCAAAAATAATTTATTAACTTTTTCTTTTCATATATCATAAAAAAGGATACAATCTTCTTCCATCATTTTTTATTCATTTATAATATATTGATAAGTGGAGACACATTTACCCTATACTTCCATGGTCATGTATTTATGAAGGTACTATCATCCTAAACAACTATTATGAAGATACTACTTCTTCAACATGAAGAGACAAATGTTATCTTGTCCATTTAACCAGTTCCATTACACCAATGATACACCCACCACAATAAACCTCACCAAGACTTTATTATCATGTTTTTCCTTTAATAAAAGTACAAAATAAAATATAATCCATTTAAAATGAACTCATTTTTTAGACCAATAAACATATTTATATATAGGAAATACCAATAACACCTGAAACATGTGGTGTTTCTTTTATCTAGACAATCCTAAGGATATTGCCTACCAGAGATCCCCAGCAATGAACATCATTATAAGAATCCTATTTACTTATGATCTACCAGCACATTATTGTCAATCTTCAAATCTGTTTATTCATTAGGATATAGCAAGTCCCAAGGAAATATAAATACGATTGACATCATAAAATCTTATGAATCTCATTATCAGATGGGATATGTTATTACTATTTGATATGAAAAATAATATATGGAAATTAAAATATAAATAGTGGATGAGAAAATTGTATATTCTATAATTGTATGTGTCGGTCATGGTTAACTCATTGTATACATAAAATTTTAATCAAACTGCACTATTTAGTTGGGTATAAGTGACCTACTATTTCAACACTCGCACAATAACTGGATCAAACTTGATATCCCTCATGGCCAAATTTAACATGATTAATAAAATTTTTCTACCATTCCATGATGTTATTTTCATAGTTTTCTATGTCTCTATCGTGTGGATATTCTATTATTTTCACCCTCATCTCCTTAAATATAACTTCTTATGTGATGTAATCCTTGAGTGTATTCCCTTTTTCACTATCAAAACATAATTTCAAGGAAACTGTTTGTATTATTATTTAAATTATGATAATACATTATAATAATTTTATGATTCCATGAACTACAAAAACCATCTTCATATTTTACACTTCATTTTTTCTTCCTGAGAAGCTACAAAACTATCGTTATTTATAGACATGACTACCATTACCTTGAATGATCTTTTCTTCCTCATTGACTTTTCCTAAAAGTGATATTTGATCATATTGATGTAATTAATAATAGTTTGTTTCCCCTTGTAACTAGTCACCCTTTATATCCATATATTAGGTATATGATTTTTTTTACTTTCCCATGTAAAATCAGATTTTTCTAACTACATCCCTAGAAGATCCCCTAATATAACAAATATATTACAACTATAAATTATATCATGGGAATATCCTATACAGTACATATCATGTAAATATTTATTGAGAAAACAAAAAATCATTTGTAATTTCCACTAATTTCTAGAATCTATTTATGTCATATGACCTCAGTTACAATTCCCACAAAAATATTCTAACATGTATTTTCCAATACCTTGTTTGAATATGTATGACTATCTAGGTCTAAGAAACCATTTGATCTACCTTAATATATCAGTTTCTTGAGAACATAGGTTGATATTATAATTTTTTCACTAGAGTGATAGCCTTATTATCATCGTCACAAACTAAAATACAAATTGTCATTCTCCCTATGTTACCAAATATATTTTACTTATAAAACAATTGATCTACCAATGAAATCTAGTAACAACTTTTAAAATATTCAATAAAAATGTATATTATTTTATCTTGATTAAAAATTTTAATCTTGATTTATATTTCTATAACATTCACTATTATTAGAATTATCATTCGTCATCATCAATTTCTACTCCTATCGTATAGACACCTTCCATAATATGGTGTCTTGATATACAACTCTAAATAAAATCATCATAAAAAGTATATATGTCCAATAAAATTATATTATATTTATTTAAAATGATATATTATTATTAATCAATCCTTATTTCTACTATTTTAACATCAACGAATCATCTCACTTGAATACACATGACAATATTAAAAAAATAAGCCTTGTTTACTTTGATACATGGAGTCCATTATTGAATTTAAATTGGTATTTAAATTTCTCAATAATTTCCATATAATTCCTAATTATAGGAATTAGTGTTTTCAATGAATAATACATCACTAGATATTGTGAATATGACACCATTATTACGTGTTCATTCATTATAATCAATATGTGTCTCTAGAACATTCCTCTTCCACACATCTTATATAACAAATTCATCTATCAAATATTTTTTTATATCTAGAATTGACTAAATCCAAGTGAACCTTTATCTTACTATCTCAAATAGATATGTTCACTCATTTTTAGAAATGTATTCTATAACATTAATATCTGTTTTTATAAAATATTGGCTTTATTTATATCCAAATAATCCTTTATGATAATTACATTAGATTAAAAATGTGTTTTCACTAATGGAATTCTATTGTATCTTAACAAACTTCTTGTATTTAAACACTTTTATCTATACTGAAAGGATTTATATCATAATATAACCCATATGATATAAATTATTCATGATAGTTGGCATATGGTTATGGGAAAACACTGTTACTTTCAAAGATTGTCTCGATAAATGGATGTATCCATAATAAATGGGTTTTAAAATTGATGTGCCTTTTAACATAAATCATGGCTCTAATGTATATAATGAAATTTACATTTAAGATTTCCTCTAGGATTAATCTTATTGATCAATATTAACATGTAATACTCATCATCATCTCTCTTTTTTGACATAATTTTCTTGATGTGGATAATGTAATGACTATTTATGACTTAATTCATGAAACATTTTATTGATCAATGTTAAATTTTATGACCCATCAACAATCCTACTTATTAACATCATTGTCATTATGTAGATAAGGAAATGTTTATCTAGGAATTACACCATGCTACATTATATTGATTGATGATTTATTGGTCAATACATTCTTGGAAATAACTTCCCAATGAATCTTATATCTTCTCACCATGCATATAACATACTTCACTTTCATATTTCATAATCACATAAATGAAACTTATGAATTATACTTACCACTAGCTTACTGTATGAATTGTTAACTCTTTTTAGATGAAATACTTATGATTGATTTGTGTCTTACCTATATTTCTAAAGGAATCTATATCCAAAACGAAGTACATAATTGTGTTGATAATACATAAGGCCCTTAACTCTATGGATTATAAAACCATTGTGGGTATATACTTGACATTTACATTGTTTTCCATGACTGAGTATTATCTTTCCAAAATATGATATATAAGACATATGTTTTATATTCATCTGTCATTTACTACGATTCAGTGTATTACTAAACCAACTAGAATAATTTATTTTGAAATTCGATGTTTTGTTCTTCTCTCTACTAACTTAGAAACCACACTTTCTCTTTTTCATAGAGAATACACCTTACTTCATGTAAGATTTCTATACTAACATGGTTATAGAATTCAAATACACTAATAATATTGAAATAGTTTATTTTATACCATTAATGTATAATAGAAAAAATATTTTCAATTGATTAAATCTCATTAATGAATAATTGTGTACTTTTTTATTTAATTTAGTTCATTAAATTTTCTTCCATCAAATTTAATTAAAGATGTTAAAATAAGATAACCTCTTATTTAATGCCTTTTTTGAAGGTAATCTAAATGATTTGTTTTAAATTTCATTGTTTCATCGGCCTTTATTCCGTGTATTTCAGAATTTTCATCATAAGAACTAATGATTAAACTTTCATTAATTTTCTTATTTCATATGAATCCTTACCGAGATGGTAACAGATAGATTTCTCCATACATTTTGTTATTATAATAAAATAAAAAATGAAAATATGAGTGAATTTTTTTTGAAAAATAGATCCATTGAAAGGTCATGATAAATCTTCCAATTTAAAAAAAAGAAGTTTAATTATCCCTAATTCAGATATCACTTCACAATCTCATTATAAACTAGTCATAAATGAGACTACATGTTAAATAATAATTGTCTGGATACTGTATCAACCTGTCACTTCAGATGTTCATGATATAATTTTAAAAAAAATTATAAAATGCATAATATATTAGACTCTTATAATAGATTTTAACACCCTGGATTCCTAAGGTGTCTTAATTGTTATTATGACGCCATTAAATTGAATTTATGATATCCTAGTAGTTTTGGAAGGGTCCTATTATACTTTTTTAAACTCATTCTAGCGTGGATATTATATTTATCCAGTAAATTTTTCAAAATATCATGCGGTATTTTATACCATTTTAAACAAAAAACTAATAGATTATATTTTTTTCATGAATACTGATTTATAAATAATTGTGTAATTATATTGATCATTGAATTTCTCTCACTATTTTACCAATCTCTTAAATACATCTATATATGATTCAAAATACTATGTCCCCTAATTATTTTAGTGGTATATATCCTTGATCCTCCCATAATGGTCTACAAGCTATGGATATACCACTACTCAAAAAGTTCAAGGAAGGAATTTCACTGTCCAGCCACATTAACCCATGACTCATTGGTCTATTGAGTGAATTCCCAACCACTAAAATAATAAATATGATTTACTCAAAAAATGATTATAAACATAGAGAAATCTATATTTTAAAACTTATTTTGTTTTTGAAATTCAGTTAATTCACCTAATCATTCTCATTAGAACTCCCTGATAGTAGATGGTACCCTCAACATTGGATGAAGAGAACCCAAAAATCCTTTTTTTGCAAAGTAAAATTATGGGGTGAGTTATTGTGTTAATATATGATTGAGGAATATTATTATTTCTGGGAATAATTAATATATTTCACTTAAATATGTTCATACTATGTCATTAGGATCACAAATGTACATGCATTAATATAAAAACATAATTTTCATTATTATTAATTTTTCTTATTTATTATTTTATTTTATCTCATAATATACAAGAACATGCAAAATATAATAAACAATTCATAAATACAATCTATCCCCCTAAATATTCATGAGAATATAATTAAGATTGATCGATTTTAAAATAAAAAATATATCATGGACTATGTGGTTTTATAACCGATTCATGTCCTAACTCATGTTGCAAATCACCCCCAGTCCAGTGTATTTGATTCTCATCTAGTGTACCAACTCATCATGGTCGAGTCCAATTTTTAAAGCATCATCATCTACTATAAAAATATACTTTCATACAGGAAAGGTGGTATATACATAGGATTACTTGGGTATACCTCACAAGACAGTTTAAATAGGGTTTCTACTATGGATATATGGAAGACATAAGGGAGGTTATGTGATGGTTAGAAGATATATAGAGATGGTGATCTGGCCAGGGGAGTGTGGTTGCAAAGGGTGATGATACAGGCCGGTCAGAAGCTCAGTTTAATGGCAACATTGGAAGCTCTAAATTCCAGGATAGGTGGCAGTGGTGGTGTAACCTTGGGTTGATCTAGGTAGAGAGGGATAGTCGTTTATGAAGTTTCCTTACCAAATGGGGATACCAATAGAGGATAAAGTGGCGAGAGATATCCTCAAAGGTGGAATCTCTGATGGATTCTCGCAAAGGGAGAGTTATGGAATACCTTGGATAGATCTGGGGATCTGAGGGGGGTTTTTACGGCTGCCTCTAGCTAGAGGTGGAGGTGTAGCCCAAGATTCCAGTCAGTTTTGGAAGATATAGGATGTAGTCAACATACTCGATGATTTGGGAGTAGTGGTTGAATGGTGTTTATTATGAAGTTCATTGACAAGGGATAACAGTTTTTTATGTTGTTTCTTATGATTAGGTGATGTGGTAAGGGGATAAGGTGGGGGGTGGGGGTGGGGGTGGGAGTGGGGGTCCATATACAATTACCCTCTTCCCCTTCGATAATATGTATATATATTTTTTAAATTTTATTTATTCTACCACCATTGCTTTCATTCTATTCTCCATTTTTTGAAGTAACCCTAACTCAAATATTTTTTTCATTCATACATTTCAAAGTGAAACATTTATTAAAATATAAATGAATTTTATTAATGAAAAAAAAATTATTAATTTTGTTACTTAAAAACTATAATACTGATGGAAAATAAAATTACCCAAAGAACTATTTCATGGCATTGAAAATAATTTCTATCATTATGATGTGGATAGAACTTTTCCATGATACTCTAAATTTACTCAATCCACTAACATTACATACAAACTAATATATTAAAATATATATCCAGAAAGAAATCAATACTGGGAAAAACAAAATTGATCCATATATATACATTATATGGAAATAAATTGATTGTATGATGTCAGATCAATATGTAGTTTGTTCTGTTGGGACCAAATTATAACCCTCCACATAAATTTAATGATAATAAAATAATTAGCACAAAATTTTAATTCTACATCTCTGACACTAATTTCTAGTACCCTGAACAAATTAAAAGGTTGTGTTATGGGGATTTTAATTCATTTCACATGAGTGAATGAAGTTTTCATCTCCACTCATCTGATCCCCTATACGTTTTGTGGCTCTTGTATAGATTATTCAATTAATAGAAAGTAAAATTATATGAATACATAATTTGAATTAAAGCGCTCTTATCTATCTCTCAATGATAGTGATTGTTGCTCAAATGATCTGAAGTGGATCCCCTATGGATCATTGACACATTATATGAAACAATTTCACTTTTCATTCATCGAATTCAGCTACTAGCATAGAGTAATCGTGATCTCATCAACATTGTGATGGTCATCATGATCTTATTCCTTTTATTCACCAAAGTCATCTTTGATATATCACTCGGGAGAGTCTTCTTCACTTTAAAAAGCATAAAAAGAGATAGAGAGGGGTTCTCATTACAAATGAACAAAAAATCACCAGAATTATCCTCTCTACTCCTTATATAATTGATTGAAAAAATGGTAAAAGGGTTACCTAGCCCATGGAAATAAAAATCCAATTAACTAAGGAATAAAAAATAATTTAATGAACTAAAATACATTATAAATGTTATTATATTTTATAACATATCTATAATATATATATAATATATTATGTCATAATCCCCATTAATTTACTCAACTCCAAATTCCATCTAATTTTAAATGAAACTTTAATGTTAAAATAGTATTCATTCGAATAATATAAATCCCTGTATTTACATAAACAATTATAAATATTTTTAATAAATAAATTCAAACCCATATTTTAATACATGAAAAATAAATATTTTAATTATTTATCCAAGATCTAATATTTTTTGACAACAGTCAGATCATATTGTTGGGACCACTATGTTCGAAATATATTTTCATTTGAATAGGGAATATTCTCAATTGTGCAATTGTTTTTGACCCTATAGAACATTATCTCAATTATAGTGAATTGTACTTACAGGCTAAGAGAAGAGTCTTGAAACCAATCAAGGCACCTAATGGGATAATAATTACTCACAGTAATGAAACCCAAACAACAAACATACACAATTCAATACACTCTAGTTGTCTTTAAATATATCATAAGATAAGAAACATGTTTGTGTCATCCTCCATTATTGTATTATTGATTATTAACATTTCTGAATGGATTTACCCTAATCTACCAAGGTCGTGGATTTATGAAGGTACTAACATCTTGATCATCCTAGATTAAGATATTACATCACCAATCTTGAAGTGAAAAATTTTGCAATGATAATTCAAACAATATCATACCACCAATGATTCTCCCATGATAATCTACCTCTCTATAATTTCATTATCATTATTTTTTACTTTTAACAATTTACATAATCAAATAGATCACATTGATAATAATATCTTGTCTGGAGACTGATATGCATGTCATTAGATTAGATGTACCATTGAAAAACGAAACATATGGTGATCATATTTTTGGGTATGAGCTCATGATCTATCCTAATATAAATCACCAACAAAAAAATCATGATAATAATTTTCAATGCTTATGAGCCCCCTACACCTAATAGTGAGACATCAACTGTCACAATTCTTTATGATGTATGTAGACCATAATATATATGTTTAATATTAATGTCATAGTATCTCTAGGTTCCCATGATGGTTTGGGATTATATATAACCTTTTTATATGTAAAATAATCTATGGATATTGCCATTTTAATTGTTGATGTATAAATTTTTAAACTATAATGGTATGTTTGAATCATGTATATCTCACTTTATAAATGAAATGGTAATAATAATGAAATATTTAGTTATTCCAATGTCTCCCACTATTACAAAATTAATTTCCATGAAGATGGGATAATAAATACTATAAAAATATTTCATAATATCATCATATAATAATACTCATATATAGGTTTTTAAATAAGGTTGTCTATAATTAATAGAAAATGTAACTAAACTAATCACATAAAATAATTAAATTTTTCTATGATACCTCCAATGGAGAAATTATCTAAACATATATAAATAATGAATTAATACCACAATTTAATTAATAAATCCCCCTAATAGTTACAAAAGTCAATGAATAAATGGTTTTTCATACTAGAGATTATCCAATAAAGAATATTAGTCTACATTTTTTTCTCTATTATATAACTCCTCTAGAATTCCTATAACATAGTCTAAAATTTATACATATATTCATAACATGGGAATATAAAATAATCAAGATGTGAGCTCAAATTCATTGTAAGGTAATACATACATACATGTTCACAATTTTTATATTATAATCATTTGGGAAAACATTAGAATGGGAAAGTTCATATTAAAATTAACTTGGAACAATACTAATTTTCAGTAATTAAGGATAGAAGGACATGTAATCTCACAAGAATAAAAATATACCATTGAAAAAGAGAATAGAATCATGAGATGTTAAAATGAGTTAATAATCGTAATCATAGGCATGATATTATGATATATGAGTGTGTTATAAAGATAAAAATAATGAGCATATCACATGGATCCCCAAAAAAAATTCATCAAGTAGTAGTTCTGGTCAAACCACCCATATAGCATCTAGATCATGAGAAAATCTTCTAGTGTACCATTGGTCATTGGATAAAACCCCCATATAATCCAATGTATTGAGCTATGTTATCTTGTACACCCTAAGGAATGGGAAAATCTTACAATGTATCCTTTATATTGGGATAATTTATCTCTTATATACTTTTTATTAGGATAACTCCTCATCTGAACTCTTTTGAGGTCATTTTCAATTAAAATAAACTAAATAATTGAATAATGATATAACACCCCACTCTTCACCATCCATACTTATTATTTCAACTGAATAAATTATTAGTGTTATCATCAATAACCCATAGAAAAAATGTGTTTCATAACATTCCCAAGTGGGATCACAAAAATAATATGATCAATTGATAAAATAAAAATATCAAAATTATTATTTTACAAGAAAAAATACATGGTGAATTATGAACCACTAAATCATTGGAGAATAATTTATTGAAAATTGAGTATATATAAGAAAATTTCATAAAAAATTTTCAATACATTCTGAAATTTTTTGAAAGTCAATTCATTTTCCCAAATCATTTTTTCTGATGAAGAGAAAACATAAAAACTATTTACATTAGCATATTTCCCAACAAATGAACCTTTATTTTAAATAAAATGTGTTATTAAATTTGAATTATAGGATATGAATTTAGATCATGCTAATGAATATCAATTTTAAAATTTTAAAATACATTTGTTGATAATTCATATTGTTAAAAGGATTTCAAATACCTTATTTTAAAATGAAAATTGGTAAATAGGACTACCATCAATGATAAAACATTTTTGTATCCAGTAGGTAAAATACAACAATGGGTGATGAAGAAACATTGATATGGAAGAAAAAATCATTAAAATAGATGAAAATTTTTCATAATAAAAATTCAGTTTCATGAAATTATAAAATCATCAAGGTGGAATTGATGGTGTTAAACTAGATATCCATATATAATAAAATAAAAAACATAAAATATTCTTAGAGGTGAATAATACATTCTTAAATTATCAAAATCAATTAATATTTATTATGCGCCAATGAAGAAATTTGAGTGATTAAATCCCCCTACAAAATTTTGAAAATTTTGATTCAAAACCTCATTAGAGAAATAACATTATCTATTAAATTTTATATCATTAAATATAATATTTTCATTATTAAAAACAAAAAATGATATGTATTCACGAAATTTAATTGAAAACATGTTTTATTGCATAGGCATTTGATAAGGGATTCAAATTTTAGATACAGAACCCCTATAAAATTGGTAATATTTTATTCATGCACCCTTGAAATAGTGGTTTTGTAATCAAAACTAAATAATATTTATTAAATTATTAATCATTAACTGATATATAAAATTAGATATATTTCACCTATATAAATAAAATTAGGTGAATAAAAAAACATATCTCGATGGAATGAATTTGAGATAAAAGAATCTTACCTTGTTTAAGGTTAATTCTATACATTTTCCAATCATCCTGAAAAATAAAATTATAATTTACATAAAAATAATATTTAATATTATTATCCAATATTTATTTTAATATATACCATTTATTATTTTTATCATATTTATTTTGTATATTTTTTTATTAAATTTGAGTGAAAATTGAAACAATGTCGATTAATTTTAGTTATTTTAGTGATGGAAGATGATATTTTAACATTAAGATAAATACATATTGTAACCCTAGAAAACCAAAAAAATTTGTTTCATGTTAAATTTTAAATATATTTTATTTTAATTCCCTAGTGTCATCTATATATTGAGTTGGTTATTATTATTCATGTAGGTGGTTAAACTGAGCCAAACACGAACACACTACATCTTGGTGGGTCAGTATGTATAAGGAAGTGTATAAAATATTATAATAGAATAATAATGTTATTATAGGTAGTTTTAGTCCTTTTGACGCATAATTTGTACTGTTTTGAAAATATATAAAAATATAGATAATAATAAAAAGTGTTACTAAATTGAGGAAGTAGTTCATAAAACACATAATTAAAATTATTTTTTTCCTATATTAATTAAAATTAATAAATAAGGTTTAAATATTTATTTTTATAATAAAATATTTCATTAGTTATACTAAGGATATCATATTAAAATATTAATCATAGATTTTGAAAATAATTATTATGACAGAAATGTTATGGAATACCTAATACTAACTTAGGGGAATTTTACTGTCACCAAAATGAATTTGTGGAAAATGAACAAGAGATAATGTTATAGGAGGAAAGTAGTTAAATAGTTTAAAAAAAATTTACATAATGGTTTTGTCAGGAGGAGGCCAAATTTTAACCTTTTATATGGTAAGTATAAGGAACTAGTTTAATCACAATTTAATTTTGAATGGTATTACTATAATATTAACTAGTAAAATAAAAAAATGAAATATATAACTATGGGGTGATGTTGGTTTGATTATTCCTTATAAAAATATTTTCACTATTTTTTAAATTATGAAAGAAGTTTTTTCATAGGTTTTTTACTTTAAACTTCTTTTTTCACCTTGGTGACTATTTTATATCAATGTAATTTACATTGGTCAAAAAAAATAAAATTAACCCATCCTAATAAATTTTGATTTTATGATCCAAAATTGATATCAATTTAATATAATTAAATTTCTAAATTATTTATTATTTAAATTTAAATTACGACAAATCTCTATAAAAAATAATTTTTTTAGAAATAATTTGTATCAATTGTGTATTATTAATATTTATAATAATTGGTTACTCATTAAATGTGTGTAAGTATAATTTCATTGTATTATAAACATAATATTTTGGATATAATTTAAATAATAATTATTTAGTTTGTTACCCAAATATTATAATTTTTTTTTAAGAAAACATTCAATATATCAATTTTACAATTATTATGGTAATTGTTACTATACTCAGAAATCATAATTTTACGTGAAAAATTTAAATTTCTGTTATTGAAATATATGATATCATTGATATAATATATAAAATCCAATTTGATATATTTCATATCTATATGTAATGAAAATTAATTTTTAATAAAAGTGTATAAAAACAATTATTAGAATAAAATTTTAGTTATGTTTAGAAAAAAACATAAATGGTTTTTATAAAAATGAATTAGTAATTTTAATATATTTATTTTGATGGTAAATATATATTATATATAAAATGTCTAAAAATCATCTATTTTAATATTATATTAATATATTGAAATAAATGTGATAGTTTTTAGCAAAATATGTATTTTATCACTATTTAAAGGAAAAACATTTATTTTACTAAATTATCATCAATTAATATTAGTCTAATTTTTTATATTTTGAATTCAGTACATATAATCATCATTTATAAATTTTTTCATTTAAATTAAAATAAAATATATATTGGAAAATTAAATATATTGAAAAGTTCACTTTTAATACATTAAGTGTTTTAATTCATTTTATTATGATTTCCAAATTGATTTAAATATTTTTTGTTCACATTTAAAAGTGGTATTATATAAATTAAGATTATTTCATAGTTAATAGGTTATAAATTTTTTTTACTGTTGTGTGTGGTGTGTTTCATTGAAAAATGTACTTATATTGATAAATATATTACAAAAATTTTAGGGTGTTACAACCTTGCCATAGAAAGTTCTCCCTGCAGTAATTGCTTAAGGTAACATAACATTATATTTTGCAATGAAAATTTACTAAATAAAATGGGGAGTGTATTAATAGTTGATAGTGTTGTTTTTGTTTTAGACATGGTATTTGATTATGTCAAGAAATGGGGATGATGTGATCTCCTTTTATATGTAAGCAGAATTTCATTTTAACCAAATCTATTTTCATTGAAATAATGTCACTGCATTATTATTAGAAAAAACCCCAAAAATGTATAACGAGGTTGTGGGGAAAAAGATAAGTTATATCTTCCATCACAAATACACTATAATAATTTTTTTAACATTTATTTTCAATTTCAACTGTGTTAAGTTAATTTATAAAAAAATTATCATTCTTTCATTAACTCCACTTTTACTGTTAGAAAAAAAATTAATGTCCATAATTAAAATTAATCTTTTTTAAGAATTTTATAATGATTATTTAAATTATGGAAATAAATCTATGAACTCAGATTTTTAATGTGATGAAAAGTTAATTTGATTTTGATCGGATATAATTTCTAAAATATGTTTCATATAAATAAGTTAATTTTCAACTTCAAATTTACTTGCGGGATAAGATTATCAAATATTTTTCTTTTAATGGTGTAAATTAGATTATTATTATACATAAAAAAATTATATGAAATAATTCCAAAACAAAATTTTACAAAAATAATTTTAAATTACAAAAAGTCTAAAAAATGGGGTTCTAATAGAATTAATATATTAATTTTTTTTATTGTGATAAATATATGATAGATAGATTTAAAACAAAAAAATTTAATGAAATTATTCCATAAATAAATTAAACAGTTATTTAAATTTTATTTTATTCATTCATGATGCTAATATAATAAAAATCCAAAAAAAAATTCAAAGAATATTTTTTTCTCTATTAATTAAAAAAGAAAAAAAAATTAGAAAGATAAAACAAATTAGTCCCAGGATAATTAATATATGATGAATCTAATGAATGAACGTACTATATTATATTCAGCTTTTACCACAAATTAAAAATTGTTTTAAAAAACATAATGTATAATTTATTATGAAAATATTTTGAAATAAAATAAAAAGATTATTCTAAAATTTTAAATATGTGTTTCTATACTAAAAAAAATTAAAAAAATGAAATTTACCTAAAGAAATTCATATTTATTATTATAATATTTTTTCCTTAATATCCTATTCATACTTATGTATTTATAATTTCATTAGTGTCATGTTATTAATATGAATTTTATTTTTCACTATTTACCAAAAAAATGTCACCTTTTTGAAAAACAAAAAAAATATCAAACTAATATAAGAATTATAATTAAAAAAATGAAGTTCATTTTTTAAAATATTTACATTGAATTTTATTTTTCAAAAATAAATTAATCATAAAATTATTATATCATTTTATATTGGAAACTATTTTAAAAAAACATGTTTTTCTTAATCTTAATTTCAATAAAATACTAATAATCCTGTAATTAATCAATAAATAATTTATATTTTTAAAATCATCATTTAATAATAATATAATTATTTTCCATAAAAAAATATTCAGTGTGTCCAATGATTTATTCTTAAATACAAAATATAAGTAAACTATTATAACATGTCATATATATATATATATATAACATTATTTATTTTGTTATCCAGTTAATCCAATTCAATACTACTAATTAAATGGATTTGATTTTTTAATCAAAGAATATCATTGTTTAATTTTAGGTTTTTTACATTTGTAGAAAGCTACCGATCAAATTTGACTGAATTTTAGGAAACATATATTAAATTATCAGGCCCTTACACACATTCTAGTTATGTAACATACATAAATTATTATAATAATATAATATACAATAATTAGGATCATAGAGAAAGAAATTTGGAAATTAAATCGGAAATTATAGGATAACCATGTGTTATGACTATAAAATGTAGTATTGACTACTTTGATACATAAGTGTATATCAAAACATATATAATATTAATTAGATAATATTTAATATTTAATCTAATGTTTCATAGCATACAGAAGAATAAATTTTATAATAAACTGAGGTAACTATGGTTTTTTAAATGTTGTCTATGATCATTGTAGTGGAAAAATAAGTTAAAATTATGTATTACATATGTGATGTGACATTTATATATGAAAATAAAATAGTTATATTTAGATTTAAGATATCATGATAATTTCCATGTTTGTGATTAAAGATGATATTTTTTAATTGAGATCAGAGTGATAATATTTCACTATTAGTTGTAACATTATCCTATAATTATATTTTCATTTAATCATGTAGATATGTAAAATTTATTTTAAAATATTTATATATAAATTAATGAAGCAATATTTTCTTCCTATATAAATAAATTAAGACTGCTAAATATATTTTTGTGATTTTTATGCATGTAATGATGGTATTTTTTAAATTCCATTTATTTTGGAAAATGTAGACATATTTTCTCATGTTTAATACATGAAATGTATGATATATGATGAATTAAATATACAGTTACATAAAAATTTTATTATTCAAAATATTAGAATGTATCACCAAGACAAAATTTATTTTTATAAAGTTAAAAATAATTTAATTTCAATTACATAATGTACATACCAGAATTCATACTATCTATTGTAATTTACCCTTGATGGCAATGGTAGAAAAAGAAAGGGTATTGTGTGTTATAATTATGGAATTATATTATTGTAAATTATAAATATACGGTATTTATAATGTATAATCCTTTTTTATGAATATTATATCCAATGAGGAAAAAAAATTAAAATGATGATTATAAAAATTATCACTTTTGTGGATGAACAATGAAACATGTTGGTTCTTGTTGTTCTATATGGGTTTATCATTCTAAAAATGACAAGTGGACAATTTTAATTCCAAAATAAATATATTTAACATATAATTTCAAATACAATGGATAAAATAGAATATATATTTTCTAGTGGGACACATCCTTTAGAATAGAATAATATATTTATTATCACGACCTGAACCAATGTGTCCCACAAAGATGGTTATATGACAAGAATAACAACCCCAACCCCGCCTCTAATAGTCAAGCAGTAGGAGGCTCGCACCATATATAAATATCACACATGTTAGTGGCATGTAATTAATTATATATACTCGTGGACACATCACCGAGGCCATATAATTATGAAATTTAATGAACCAATATTAACAAAAATGGATGCATATCATATATCCTATATTAGAGTATGAAAAAATTACACGAATTTAATTATAGATTCCAAATAAAAGAGCCCACAAATAAAGAAAATATGTTCTAACATAATAAGATAGTGTGGAATGCTACAAACGGAAACACTTGAATACACCTCAGTCTTTCTAGACATAAATATGCTTCAGCAACTTTGGTTCAACCAAGGGCTCCAAAAAATAGATATCCTATATGGATAAAACCTGAAATGTTTGGGAATGGCCCATATAGGTGTGATAATAATAATACATAGAGGGAGACATCAAAATCACAAAATAAAAAGCATCAAGTGTATTAATATCATAAAAACGTGAATTTATAATAATATATGGTATATAATGATAAATAAGTATAACCCAAGATATACTCATAAAATACTCCATGTCACAATGATATCAACCACTTCTAGACTATGATCCAACATGATATTCTAGGGTACACTCATCTCAGGGAAACACACTCCGTGGGTCTGATAGAATTTATAGAATTCATATGAGATGTCATCCTCAGTGGATCTATCCATGAACATGTGTAACGAAAACTAAGAAGTCTCATTTGAGATACATAATAGACCAGGCTAAACCATATCTAATGAAAATATATCAATACAAAGGTAGGGGTCACACCTAAGGCTCATAAGGGATACCAAAAACTCAAGGGTATAAGATATGATTTAGGATGACTAGAACCCTATTGTGGGTAGAAGATATGATTTTGGATTCCTACCCTATCCTAGTGGATGGATATACAAACTATATCATAGAATAAGCCTATATATGGGTTAGAAACCAATTACTAGGACATGTTTTCGCAAAGTACCTATATAGGAAATGACCATGTGAAGAAGCTCTAATGATATTGGTTTATAGAATAGCCCACCATATCTCAATAAATATTAACTGAGAAAAATTATAAATCATTCTTATCTTTTATGGAGTACACAACATTTTCATTGTGGTATATAAAAGATCTCACTAATCATTTTACTATCAGTGTCTCACAATCACATGGAATTTACTAGTTCAAAATACATATCAAGTCTCTATGGGTGCACATAATGTATATGATTATCTTGAACCCATCATGTCACCAACCTATGCCCATGTATTCTAACCCTTTTTATTATAAAGTTTTTCAAAAGGTTTGCATCGTCCTGGCATAGGTGTCAAAATTCCCACTGTCTATTCTCATTTATATCATATTTACATGGTGTGTGTAGAAACATGAACACAATGATGTATACACCTTGTATACACTGACCTAGAAAACAATTGGTCATAAGGTATGTGAAATGTGTACCCTAGTGTTTGATACTTATATCATCATGGAAACCATATACATACCATGATAGGACTACATGGTGCATGTTCATCCAGACTACATGCAGTTTAGTTTAGTTTTTCAATGATCCTGAATGATCGTACTATGGTTTCACCAGTGATAATGATTCTCTTGGATCGTCCACCATTCTGAAAGACAAAAAAATATCTATATCCATCTAAACACCTCCATCTCCATCAGCCACATTTCTTCCATACTAGGCACTCTAGAAATTCTTGACTTGATTCCATCCCACTAATATGTCCCAAAATCAAACTGATGGTCTGTGATCTGACCCCTATCACCAACCGTCATCAAAAAAATTATTTCAGGACTGATCCTGAATCTTGAACTAGTTAAATTGTCTATTATTCTAAATATCAGATTGTCAATTATCAGTTTTTATGATTTCATTGAACCACAAGACAAAAGAGTGTTCAATGAAAATTGTACTTCATCCATTTTGGGATGGGACTCGATACATTACTATTTTAATGAAGAATTGTTATAAATAACAACAAAATATAAATTTCCCAAATATAAGTAAATGAACTCACACCAAAAACCTGATTAAATCAAAAATCAATCATTTAATTGATTTTATTTGTATCCATCATGGGATAAATCAACATTGAAAATTACAACAGTAAATAAATTACCTACCTCTAATTGGATTAATAACTCAAGATGAACTATTGATTATCACTACCATTTTTTGGATCCATAAATTATGTTGATGAAGATGATCCTATGTAATCGATCTAGATCTATTGTATCCCCCAATATATCCTTAAATGGTTCTTCTAGGTCTCTTGGTTTATCTTGAAAAACCGAGTGATAGTTTATAAACATTTTTTTTAAAAATATGAATTATTTCTCTTCATCACTAATAACTAATAAACTAAATTATATTATTTGTTTTATTATTTCAACATGAAATTGATTTTAACCAAATTCTCAATGTCATTAGAGATTATATCACACCTTGGGTAAGACCCACATTCTAAACTCAATGATGGTCTTATATTTTTGATCCATTAATCCATTTAAGATTTTTTATAATTTTTTAGGAAAACATAATGTGTGTGATATTAATATATTTAATATTTTTATAATAAAATTACTAGGTTCCACATGAATCATATTATTATACCATCTCGATTCATGGGTATGAAAATATTCCTAAAAATATTCCAAAGGCTTACTTAGAAAAATATGATATGTTACACTCTTCCCACCTTCATGGAATTTCATATCAAAAACAAAAACACTTCCTCACAATAGAGGATAAAAAAGTACAAGATGGGTCCCACACTCTTGTGAGCTATCCTAAAGTATTCATATCTAGCTAAAAACATGAACACATTGAAACAATCCACTATGAAGGGCATTCTACTGCAATATATCAATGTCATTAGTTCCTTTGAGTTGGTATCTACACTCTAAATTTCAAGATGACCTATGTCGATATCTTGAATGAAAATACATAACAAATGTGGTCATGGATTCATAAAGTACAAACCCACTTAGTTTAAGAAATACAATAGCGGGAATGGGGGATATGAACCCCTATATACTTCCTACATTCCTAGATAATACTCACCAACTCTCAAACAATAAAGACCAACATTATGATAAGAAAATTACTCTTGATGCCAATGAGAATTCCAAATCCACGTATGGATGAACTTCACTATTTTTCAACATCTTTGGAATAAAATTTAGATCCCCAATCAATGTATTCTAATGTATTCAACCAATATAGAAATAACTTATATTTTCACCCGCACATTTACTAAACATGTTAGAAAACATTGGTGTAGAGGTGACTATTGTTATACAGAAACTTCCCTTATGGGAGATGGTCCTTGTATATGTGGCCCACATATATCATAAAATATCCAATCATGTTATCTATAAGTTTAATGGTATGCTATTCCTACCCATATTTTTGGTTTTGAAACATTATGCTTGTGAATAAATGAGTCACAATTTCTTCTTTCAACCTCATCATAATATTATTGTGATGTGATCATCATAGTCAGAATGATCATTTATGTAATTTCATGAATTTAGACTAACTAAACCATTTATAGGATCCCAAAATTCTCAACTAATCTATCCTCTCATATAGTTATGAAGTGGGTCAAACTGGTGAGTCGGTCTATGATCACTCAAGAAGTATCATGGCCACTCTCCAACCATGGAATCCCCAACATGAGAACTAAAAAACATCCCATTTCAACTTCCACCTGACACATTAGACTCCACCTATAGGTTGGTGAGATTGAAATTGTTATAATCAACCAGAATCTTTTCCATCCTCATCCACCAACCCTACTGCCAAATGGTTTCGGTACAACCACCCATCTCCTCAGTGAACTAATTAAGGAAAATAACTCTACTGTCGTCTTTTCTCATACCATGACTAGTTCCACTAACCAACCTTGAATGAGGATTCCATCCTCCCCACCTTCTTGTAATCCATAAATAAAATATCATGTGTAAATCTAATCAGGAAATATCTCTCAATATATATCAACTTATTGTACCTCCATAACTCAATAACGATCTATCGGGGTAATTACTATCAAATAGAGAAACAGTACACCATCCTCGTTCTCATGGGACCACTGTAAAGATGTATGATTCTTATTCACCACACATAATAATAATGGAAGAAAACCACATTGAATGAATTTGATACTACATCCACACCCACCAGGTGGCTCTCCTTCAAGAACTACTTCATCCATTACTAGGTACTCTATCAAACACATGTCTGAGAAGTCATGTCCTAGGAACTGGGCTTCTTGAATCTCAAATGAACTCTGTAAGTTTATCCCATAATTCTTGTAGACTTTTGGTGTGTCAATAATCATCGTCAACTATATCAAATGATTTACCTCTGATGTTGTGCACACATGGTTACCAAAATAGGTGAATACCACGAACTGATACATGACGGTTTGAAGAAGATGATTCATAAATCACACAACCCCTGCCAGTGAATTCAACATATTTATGGTAACACCATGAACTCATATGAACTATATAATCTTTAGAAATAGGCCTTAATTAATACTCATCTCCAATAAAGAGATATTGATCCCCTATCATGAGGTCAAACAATACGAACAACCTTGACCTAACAACTAAGAAGAGTATACAAAAATTCTCAGTGGTGGATACTAATCCATGATAGTTAACTATTTTGAGTGAAATTAATCCAATCCTAACCCCAATCTCACATCTCTGTTATGAAAAAAATAAAACTATGTATACCAAGAAAACACAGTGGATCTTATGAAGCTCTACTTATTCAGAACCAACAATAAAAATTCAAATCTCACATCTCAATGGGGTTATTTGATAAGCTAGAGAAAATATCAGATCGTCCTTACTTAACGTATATAAATAAATAAGTAAAATTGATGGGTGGTAATAATGAATCATCATCAAATTAATATTTCCTCATACTCATTCAATAATGTAGTAAACTAAAATACCATATACTCCTCTACACCAAGGATCACCCTTGAAAGATGATAAAAATTTTGTTCAATTATCTTAAACATGGGGAAGTCCAACTCTACATGGGAACAACCCTAATCATATGAGGAAATCACCATCCCTAAAAAATTGAATCACTGCTATACTCATTGATAGAAATCATATGATCACATATGTTAAAGGAACAACCCATATCAAGGAAAACATCAGAGGGAATTATAATATCATCAAATTGATTCCACATGAGGATCTTTCTCTCCCTAATGTTTGTTTAAAACATATAAATTTGTCTTTTATCATTGATAATCTCTATAAGGGCTGCTAACATAAGTTTTGAGGAAAAGGATCTGTCAATATCAATTTGTATCATTCATTCGTTATGCAATGGGAAAGTTGAATCATAACTCCAGGTGAAAAAATTTTCTTGGGTAGTGAAGACATGGATCATTCTTTGATCCATTCTCAATGCTTCAGCAAACACCCATCTCATGTAATTATCCCTTCTCTCAACCACCGTTTCAACTCCACCATGTCTTTCTCTAACACTGTATATTATCAAAAAGACTCTATATAAGACAAGTTGAAGGAATCAATTCACCACACCTGGACATTTCCATCATTGCTAGGTACTAACATTATAATATGAATTTTCATCTCTTATTATGACTTCATCTATATGGGAATCAACCGTGTTTCTTCATAGAATGTTGTTTCATAAAAAATTACCAACAAATGGATATACTGACAGCCACATTGAAAACAAAATACTCAAAAAAATTGATCACAAGTATTTTAGTGAACATATATATAACATCACGATAAAAAATGTATAAGGAACACATATTGTAACATTGAAACCAAAATAGAACTTCTAGGTAGACTAACTCGAATGCTTGCAGATTCCCGTGTTCTTTAAAACCACATTCACAATAATGGGGTGGTCTTCCTGGGGTGGTGGTGGGTTAATTAAACCCAAATTCCAAACACATCTTTCTTCTTAGTAAACCAATTGTTGTCTCTTCCTAGGAAGTACATCAACAATCTATATAACTATATCATAATGGGATTGAAAAACCCACATGTCATATACTCTTTCATGATGTGAATAACAACCCCTCAATATTATTAAACTGATTTTCCCTCCTAAATGATAAACACTCTTCTATCAACTCCTAGGTTGCACGCATGCTTTTAGTGGGTCCTACTGAACATGGATCCTAGATTATCTTATGATTTTAAGATCATAATATATTCTCAAGTCCCTACACACCATCATATTGTGCAATATAATCCATCCATAACTTATTAGTCATGATCCATCCAATTAAACAATATTAGGTTTGTCAAAAAAGTGATTAATTGTTGAAAAAATAAACCTTATGTCCATCCTGATTAAATACCAACATGTGACAATACCCCTTTTGGGAGGCCTCATCCCTCATCAAGTCAGAATCTCAACTTTTATTTTTGAGAAAATCTCACTTACTATCATCATTAATATATCATGAAATAAGAAAACACATACCATGATCAATTGAAGAGCTGGTCCAAAGAAGAAAATTGAAACCACAACAAATTCAAATATGAAACATCTACTAGTTGTTTCTCTCAAACGAAAGCTAATATGCGAAGATTCAATAATTTGGTTGTCAAAGTCAAGGGGAATGGATTAATTGGCCACCACATCAACACTGTACACCCTAACATAAACACCAAACTCGAAACACATTAACATTTTTTCATTAATCTTAAATTAATCTTCACTAATAAAAAAACTCCAAACTATTGTGCTATGATAAAACACCCTCATATACCATTGTATACTAAACCAACCCATCATGCACCACATGGAAGATGATGATCCATGTGTGACTACCCCAAGCCCATATCCAACATTCTTAGAGACTTTGACATTGTCCTATTATTAATATAACATAGATGAGAGGAATTATACTAAAGTACATGTATGCACACACACATCCCTCATCCCATGAAATGTTGAAATTTAAAGAACAACGGAAACTAATGTTATATTAATTACATATACCCTACATTATATTGTGGGAAAATCATTTGAATGTAACAAAAGGGGATATAAAAATTCCACCCAAATGAAGAAAATATTGTCTGAATTACATTGAAGGAGGGGACTACTGACAAATAGAACATCAAGACTGTCTTTTTATCAAGCCTAATAGAAGATCCTCATTATTATAATCTTCAAAAGACTC
Source organism: Viscum album (assembly GCA_963277665.1). NCBI lineage: Eukaryota > Viridiplantae > Streptophyta > Magnoliopsida > Santalales > Viscaceae > Viscum > Viscum album. The sequence continues at coordinate 825,900,872 of OY728131.1, forward strand.
AATAAAATTGTATTTTGTCTAAATGAAACTCAAACTGTAAGGGTATATCTCATCCATGGGTCAGTATAATAATATAGAGAAGGACACCCTAAAATCTGGAAATCTAATACCTCATGAGTACTCCTCTTACCAAACATGGTTATGTAAAATATGATATGAGACATAATAATTGAAAATTATTAACCATTATATACTCATAAAGTTATCCAAGTCACAGGTTTCCAAACTAGTTCTATCCTAGGATCCAGATTGAGACTCAATCTCATTAGGTGGAACTCACTCCGTGAGTCTGGGGATACTTAAAGAAACCACCCAATATGTGACACTTGTCAGATTTGGGCCTAAAGATTCATGAAGGAAAACCAATATACCTAATCTGATATAAACACATGATTGGACTAGTCATTTTTGTAAGAATATATATTGATTCTTAGATAGGGGATCACACCTAGGTCTAAAGGGGGATGCCAAAAACCATTAAGAATTTATATTTTATATAAGGGATTGTTGTCCATGTAGTGTTTCTCACAATAATTACTCTAAAACATACTAGGGAAAAATATATGATATTGGATTCAACCTCATGCCTCATGGATGGATTAAAAATTATATCAGATAATGTATACATAATTGGGTTACAATCTATTACATAGGTAATGATGAAAAAATTAAACTCATATGAATGAACCATGGGAACACACTCAAACAATAGTTGTACAAGGAATATCTCACATTTTCTCAACAAAGATTAACTGATAGGTTTGAGGACTAAAACCTATCTATAATGAAGTACCCAACATGTCACTTGGGTTATAAGGTGTGTATCACTCAACTTGGTTGTACTTGTGAATTTTTTAGACATTGTGTTGGTGCTGAATTCAACATAGGGTCACAACCAGACATATTTTGGTAAACAAAAAGAATCATACAACTCAATGGAACATCTCAATATGTCTAAGGCAGTCATGATTAAGTTCAAAAGTGTACTCGTAAGATAGAAATCCTCATGCAAGGCTCTTAAATATCCAAGGTGATGTGTCTCAGGGATCTTTTGTGTAGAATTGTCAACCAAAAAAGCTGGTCCGTGAAATATAATTTCCATCAATGCAAGTAACATCCATGACCAGATTTATAAAAATTAACTCAAATTTATTTTTTATATATTGAAGGTCTCTCAATTTTTCATGGTGATTATCCAAATGACAGAACATAGAAATGTTTTGCATAAGGCTTGTCTTGCACGACATCATGAATGAATGGAAACCTCAATGTATAAGATCATGAGTTACAGGTTCCTTAAGGGTCCTCATTTGTGGGGCCCATCATGTCTTGAACCTCTCCCATCTCTTTCATAACTATTTTTTGACTGATAAAAATATAATTTTGTCTGGAAACCTAGCCCTAAGGGCAGCCCATTTTTGTGCTCCACCGACACACTTATGTGAATCTATCAAAAAATTCATGTATCCCCTATTTGATTCTAAATGGATTTTTCTATTGTCAAAACTCCATGTTTAAGACACTTTTCTGTGCATCTCCCATTTCATTAGTGCACCTCCTGTGTGCATCCCTGCTAGTTTGTAAATTGTGATTTCGTGGTCTCTTGTGAGGTGTCTCTTATTGTGCTTCCCTGCCTATTGTATTCTAGAATAAGTACACTAATCCCCCTAACATTTTAGCATAGGTAGGTATTTTGGACATCATAGTGATCATTCCTCCACACATTCCAATGGGACATTTTTTAATCCATCCCCCTCTAAAGGTTTGATTGGCAATGGTTATATAAGACCAAGAAGTGAGTAGTGATTCCCCCATGAATGAGATGAAGGACATAAAACTTCCTATCACTATCATCAAAAAATTATGATATTAAAATATTATCCCACCCTATATAGAAACTGCAAGATATATCATTATACAACATACATAGAATGAAATACTTTGTATGGATCAAAAAATGGATTGGTATCAGGAACATTATGAACTCTTGTTCTATTAATATTCAATCCTTCTTCCTTTAGGATTTGTTGGAATGCCTACCTCCGAGAGTTTCCATGTGTAGTCCTTTCACACCATTTATCATATGTTGTGTATATGAATGAAATTAAATGAGATCATACTCACATAGAATGAGGTCCTCCTTATATAAAATGATTCCCCCACCAGTTATCTTCCATACATAATCCCCGCACCACCTCATGTTGGAAAATAATTCATGACCCGACAATCATTTTTTACTTCTACATATTATTTATCACACCGATATAGACTCACTTGGGCATAGTGGTTATTACTGATAATGAAATTCACTCTATTTAGGAAGGTATGATGCATAAGACATAGAACATCCAACAACATCATTCTTGTTTTAATCCAAGTCATGACCCCTCTATACAAGAAGATTCTAGGAATAAGACCCATTAATAGAGTATATTATAATGGGACTCCTATTTTGGTGTAAGCCCCAATTCCCCACATCAAACTATGTGGTCTTTCATCCATTCCTTATGGGAATTTAACATAGGAAGCCTCTTCGTGACCCAAAACCATCAATCCCAAACACCACAATAATTTTTTCTATTACACCAAAAAAATACATCAATATCCATCCTGATTTTACCTAGTCTACTACATATCAGTGATATTATACCACCCATTTAGTTTGTTCTTATATGTATTCCCCATCTGCACCATTGCTGCTTCTAGCAGTACCTAGGTCAATCCCACACGTAAGCCCATACAATACAGCATAATCTTACAAAGACAAGTACCCTTGTGACTGGAATATCTCATGCATAATCCCCACATCATCCATTGAACTATATGGGTTTTGATCCTTGTTTCCTAAACAAGTTACTTAAGAAGCATCTTTGAGGTTCAATCTCTTCCAATGGTAAACATTGGTGTCCCCCTCATAGGGCTTCACCTCATGGATCCACCTTAAGTGGTGTCCATATTATCATTTATGTTTTGAAATATTCAGTTTATGATACACTCCTCCATGATCCATCTCTTGGTGGTTTTCGGATCCATCAATCAGTTACCCTTCAAAGTGTTCCCTCTGAGAGATATTTCTCTGGGATCCACCTCTGCAAGGTGTTTTGGTCAGTCTCTTTTTATCTCCACATGATGTTAAAATTGGGTCCTATCACACTGGTACCTCATGTTAAACAAGGGATATATAAGGAAAACCTTAAAATAAATTACTTTGGAATTGGATACCACATGATCGACATGGTATTCTTAGGTTTCTACACCCAAGATGCATCCATGAGACACCCTCCTTTGAGGAAGAATATAGGAGTCAATGTTCAAGTTCCAGACATTCCAGTGATTCCCAATGTGAATACATTCCTAACCGAAGGTTTATTGCCTATCAAGACCCCTTGGAATTTCTGGATAGAAGTAGTATAATTTAATTGTGTACATATATAGACGTGATTGGGAATAAGTTTCATGAACACAACTAAAACTATGAATAAGACCTTGACTAGAAAATAAGATCCAATGAGTAATCCATGAAAGGAGTAATAGAAAACCCATCATCAATTTTCAATCAAGGAACCAAAACATCTAATTAAAGTTATGAATGCTTCCTGCCTATGAAAATTGGGAATGTGGGTAACAATGAATTGCCTTTTTCATTATGAAATTCATTGTTGGGATCCTTGGTAAAAGAATCATAAACAGAAAAGGATAACCATATGTTATTATTTTATCTTTAAATAATGGTTATTAGTATCTACTAATACATCATTTTTATGTAATTCCTCTAAATCTTGATATTTGTATCCAGGAACTGGTAAAAAAGTTGTTGGCCTGGTATGGAACACACTATAAATTAGGGTAGTTGAACATTGGGAAATCTAGTCTATGAAAACATTATCATGGATCTCTCTCTCTCGAACAATAGATGATTGGAAGATGTTGGGGAATTGTTAATTACTTTCCTCACTTACACCATTTCCCCAAAGGTCCATGAATGGAGTTTATGCTAACAACTGAAATGATGACACTCTTTGGGAGCCTCTCCCGTGAGAGATCCTTTAACCCGCTCCCTTATGTCAAGGAGTTTGTGGATTAATGGTTCATCCTAGCAATGCACATCTCCAAGAAGTATCTTGGGAGGGATCCCACTAGACTGCATCAATGCCATCCATGACTGGACATCCTAGTTAGGGATCATGGGGCCTATTCCCCTCCTCTATCGGCCCGAGTCTGACTGACCCCACACCAATGTCAAGCCTAATCTCAAGAGGATTATCTTCCAAGGGAATCATCTTCCATTTATTTAGTGGATCTTAAAACCCATTGTGACCATTAAAATCTATTTTACTACAGAATAGGGAGACGTTAATGCCCAGTTAGAACAGTGATCGTAGCCACCACCCAGTTTTTCTAGGGTGACACACTCGATCATTGGATCAACCAGCAGTCATCACATGAATACACGTTATGATAGAATTCATAATGGAAGTCATCCCGGTACCATCACCAGTCCTAACGGAGGTCCTCACTACTCTCACATTCAATATGGAGGCCCTCTCCATGTTCCCGTTATCGGTCAATGAGGAGATCCTCTCTACTTCGTTGGTATCAAGTACAGAGGTCCTCCCCATGCCTATGGTTCTTGATATAGAGGCCCTCCACATATCACAGACCCTCAATGTGAGGGACCTGATCATGAAAATCATAGTTGGAGTAGAGGTCCTCTCTGATGCATCATTCATCTAAGCAGAGGTCCTCCCCTCTTCTTCAACAACCAATATGGTGGCCCTTCCCATCAAACAATAGGCCAACACATAGGTCCTCGAAATTAAATAGCTGACTGACAGGGAGTTCCCCCACATCTTTCCACCTGATCAAGTGGAGTTCCTCCCTTCTTCAGAACCAATAAAATTGGATGTCCTCCCCACTCCATTAACTTAAAACACGGAGGCCCTCCCCCATGTCTAGCTTGATATGTGGGATGGTCCACCTCACACTTTCACATGCATGTAAGGAGGTCCTCTCTAGGATGTTTACAACTATCATCATAGAGTAAATTCCAATGTTCTTTCCAACCATTGTAAATTTCCTTCCTACATGGTCATCATGTAAAGTGGAGGCCCTCTCCACTCTCATAAAATTATATGCAGAGGTCATCCTCGCTCTGATATCAACTGTAAGGGAGGTCCTCCCAATATCCTATCCACCCAAAGAGGATGTCTTACACACTCTAGAACCACCAATTATGGATTATTATCAATGATGAGGAACATACCTTCCTCGAAGAGTCATACTAGGGTAGAAGGGACAATTTCTACAGTCGAAGTCAAAACACTAGGAAGAACAAATTTTTTTCAATCTTGTTCACTTTCCAAACTTTGAAGAGGAAAATGAACAAATGATAGACCCTTCATTCAAGTTATATTCATTACAGTTTTGGGATGAATTCCAACATGTTAGATTCTCCATTCATGAATGTGAGGTCTAGAATATACAAGAATCCCATCAAAGGTACATGCATGAGAAGGAAGAATTTGCTCTCATCCTGGGTCATCTGGTGTAGTCAACTCTATCCTCACCAACTTAATTTTATACCAGTAACAGGTATCATAGAGTGTTATAATTGGATTTGATATACAAGGACCACCCATTAAACATTAATATAACTTCATCTACCCTCACAGATGATGAATTTATAGATGCCCAGTCCTATAGTTTTAGGATTATGTGGTCTTCAAAACCACCAATAAGTGACCCAATATACAACGATTTGTCAGTTCATGTAGTGGTATCTCCTCTGGCCAGTTCACCACCCCAATGGTGCACTTATATTACTTTTTTTCTCTCATATTACACTAAATAGATCATGGATAACCGATTTATTGAACAATCTTTCAAATAGGGAAGCTGGTGGGTCACTCTGAATGCTTACCAGCAATCCATGTTTTTATAGCTAAATGACGATCCCCACATTAATGTTCTCAATCCCGTCACTCGGAATGGGGTTACATGATTTCACCAGACCATCTGCGAAATTAATTGTCTCCTATATGACCATCATTTGGTCCCACCTATGATCAGAGAACTCATTGATGACATCATCCAACAATGGTGCATGGTTGAGTTAGTAGCACCCCTAATGGTCAAGTATCCCATGTCACACAATTACCATGAAACCTTTAAAGTATATGTGTTCAAAGATTCACAGTGCTCCAAAAGTTCCTTTAAGAAGCATATCCACATGTTCATATCCAGGGTTGGGGGAAGTACATTTCTCTCTACTTTATCCTTATAAAGATGCATCATGATTTTCCTAGAGGTACTAAGGAAACACCCCCAAATATTATCATTGTAAATTTGGTGGACCTCACATTTCCCAAGCATGCGGAATGTGACGTATGATCCCATGAGGAGGAAATGCCTACTATGGTAGCACAATATTATATGGACCCTCAAATAGTTGTCCTTAGTCACCTTAAAAGGCTATAACTCTACAATGGGGAATCATCCACATAATTTTCTATAACGTAGAATGTCAATAAGGGTAAAGAAAATCTTGCCCCCTCAGATCTTTCTGAAACCTTGTAGAAAATAGTGAATTACAACACTATATATCCCTGAAGATAGGATATTTTAGATTAAAACTACATCATCAATGATATCCTTACCAAGTGGCACCCAGACTATCCTATCCCTTGATAGGGTCATTCCCCTCCACTAGGGTTTTAGTGCCACTAGCAAGTCCGTCTCAGATAGTTTCTTCCAGTCCAGAATAGTGATATCCCACATAGTTATGTGGTAGATACCAGATTTTGTAGCGATAGAAGATGGTATACATCAACAAATCTTCCCATACAACATGATAATATCTATTGGGACTCGGATCCGGTCTCTCTCCAGGACACTCTATGGGTTAATCTGTGATCCAATGAGCCTCCCTACTGTGTTGATGATCTAGTTAATGCACTGGTTATCATGAATCCTTAATAATATAGGAATCCATGCTTGGATGATCTATTGGATTCTCCCACAACTCACCTCAAATACCTAGGAACATAACATTTGGAAATCCCTTTGGATGTAATGAATTATCTTGCATGGGTGGATGACATCCAAGAACCCCCAAATTCTTATAATTTTACCTTCACCCCATCAATAGATTTGGAGACCCACTGCAGCATATGGCCAACATGATCTCCATGTGAGGATTAATGTTGAAAAATATGGAGTTGTATGATGTATCCATGATCTATAGTTTTTTAGAGAATGAAAGGGTTATAATTCATCCTGTAAAACCAGTTACCTGTTGTGTGCATCACTGGTCCGGAAGACCTCCACATGTTGTATCTTTTCTAGTTAATTCCTATACACTAGAGAAAAGAGTTACTTCCCTAATAATTTGAATGAAACATCTAGATGAGTGTGTTGTATACTTCATCAACAGGTTGAAGGGGTGCATGTACTCACTCAACATGTCCCTGATTTAGGAGCTGCTGAAGATTTTTTTCATGGGGAATTTACATAATGAATTTGTTACAAACCTCTACACTCATAATTTACTAGGTTTTTCTAGTATTTCATATAAAAAGATCAACAACCAAGAGGAAGCCACAAAGTAGGCTATTAAAGAATTCCAAGTGCCTATTCCATCATCTGCAAGAAGACCCTTCAAAGGAAATACTATATCCATATTATAGGTAGGGTCCCCATAGGTGATATAACTATTGTATTTAGAGAATATCCATGAAGATCCTTTTTTATGACAACAATATCATCAACCTATGACTCAAAAATATCATAATTAAAATGAAACTCCATTGAAAGTACCACTACCCATATTAGTGAATTTATCTCCAGACCCACATCAACCCCTATCCCATCATTGGGTCTAAGCTCCTAAATCTCCCTTTAAGGATTTAAGAAACCAAACCATATCCATTACAGAGGTTAGGGTTCTTGTTTATTTTCATAGTTATCCAAAATAATGGATTCTAATGTTCCTAGAATGCATAGTTCCCCAAGAGGATGAGCTCAATAGTCATCCTTACCACTGTACTTAAAACATGATCATTGGGCATACCATCGAAAAATTATATGTGAGGTGGATTGGATTTAGTTCCAGGTGTAAAATATATTGGTTAAGTTTGGTTATGTTCCATTGCAGGTAGTACACAACTCTATTGAGCTTTGAATTGATATGAGCAGTTCTGGTCAATGAAAATAGATATTCAGTAATGATACTCAGAATCATGTTGACTGGTTGGACCACAAAATAGTCCCTCAAACCCATGGTATCATCAATGCTCATTTTGGATGGGAGGATCCTCTTGAAGTCCATATACCTTCTATAGTTACTATTTTTTCCTCTACCTCTCAATCTATGACATCTCAAAAGAGTAGACACTGACAACATAAGGGAAAGTAAAGTCCATTTCCGGTGTCGTAGTCATCTTGTACACTCAGTGACTTATTTCCTTTGGTGATGTGAATCATACCAAGTGTTAATATAGTAGTTTAAGACTCCTCTGACGAATATATAGATAATTAGTATATAAATATCTCAATTTAGAGGACCCCTACATGGTCTCTGATGATGATCGATATCAAGAGAGCCCTAGAAATTTCCAATCCCGACGCCATTAAAGTAGTTAAGGGAATGTGGAGTGCTGGAATGAGCATCCCATTCATTCAAAACAAAACATGAATTACATAAATACTAGATAATAGGTTTTGCGTAGAGCATAGATGTGACATTATTTCTAGATCACTCACTAGATCCATTGCCACTATTGACCATTCTAATTGACGAGGTAGAATAGCCAAAGTCACATGATGATTGACTATGTCAAGAAAAGCCACAATCATCTGACACTTATCCAGTGGTAGTTTTGGGATGTTCTTTTTATGAGAAGAAATAATGATTTAGTACCATACAGAAACCAATGGTTCAGAAATCAGTGAATTTCATGTTCCCTTCCATAGATATACCTCATGTGGGATGAAATGTATGCCTAGAATGGATGCATGATTCGTAAAATCACATTCCTAGAATTCTATGTAAACATTAATTCCTTGAGGACCATATTTTTTTGATGACATGTGTGAATCCCAATTTGAATCCTTGAAAATACCCCTCTATTTTGAAATAGAGGTGTCAGTAGCTGATAATTTATATAATTAGGTGGATGAGTAGTCATAGTTCTATGTAATAATCTCTTTTTCTATAGAAGATGAAAGGTCTTTCATGTAGGGGCTCATCCACATGATGTACATTACTATACAGTTCATTGTCACAGATGTTCACCAAAGCATTGTTAAAAAAGGATCCATGATAAATCTCCTCCCGACCTAGATGCATGGAATACTAGGACTCGCTGACAAAGACAGATCCACATTGACTTGATCATTCAGGGATACAACATGATCGAACTGAGATAATTTGGTAGGATACATTTGAATAAACAATTTGGATGTTTGTTAGAAAAAACTAAATTCATGATTTTCCCACATGACACTATTTACAATACATTATTGGTTAGTCCCTTTCTCCATATTTATATTCTTTCCTCATTATATCACTAATTCATCAAGTACTCCCTTAATAGTCGATTAGTCATACTCCATAGTGATGCTTCTCATGTTTCCTCTTCTATATCATGTTATATAGATTATTACAATTACAATTGAATGGTATTTATGTATAGACCAATAATATTGATCACACCTTCATCCTCGACAACTCATCGAAGGATATTAATGAAGCTTTTGTCATCTCTATTCACTGGTTAGATGTTAAATGACAAAATTGGGGAATATCATTTTCATTCTATATATTAAAGGGATAAATTTCCCTAATTTAAAATAAAATAAAAATATTAACCCATAATATTACATGGTCTAGGCTCAGGTGATAACATAACCCCCTGCTAATGTTATGTACTAAGATGTTAAACCCTTGTCTATAGCCCTACGATAGAATCGCATATTCCATTGAGCTAGTTTAAACTAGCATAAACTGAACCATCGCCATTAAATTAATATCAATAATGGACTTCTTGTTTGAAGGTCATATTGAATAGTCACGCCAACCACTATCACTTTGGTTTTAGCAGAGTAGGAGTCTCCTAGTGATGGTTCCTCCACTACCCAATAAGGAACTATTATTCACCAATAGTTAGTTAGTTTGGAATACCATTATACACCCACTAAACACCCTTCCTTAGATGATTAATAGTATCTTGAATATTCACCTTTTAAATTTGATGAATTAATCTCCCCCAACACCAATGGGATGGTCTACATGAACCTTTTTAACGAGGAAAATCGGAGGTCATTACTGATTAGAAAATCCATGCATGGAGAGGAATATATGCAGTACATAGAATTCCTGAAGAAACACTGTGATTTATTTTCATGAAGTTGTGATGATATTCTAGGGATAAACCCTTAGGTCATAATCCATCATCTTGGTCTTCTAGTATATTACCATGGGTTCAATAAACCTCCCAGAAATGGACCATTCTCATGGTGCCATGGTCATGGCCGAAGTTGACAAGACTATCAATGCTATCTTAATTTTGAAAGTGACATACCCCAAGTGGATAGCCAAATTTTTCCTAATAGTGATATGTAATGGGTATATTACAGTTGGTATTGACTTCTAGAATCTCAAATAGATTTTTATGAGAGAATACATCTCCCTTCAAGTGACAGAGTTGTTGATCGACACTATATCTTGGTTCCAGGATCTCTTCTTCATAGATGGGTACTCTGGGTACAACCAGATCCAAATGGACATGGCATATGAAGAGTATATTATTTTTAGAGTGCTTTAAGTTGACTTCTATTTTTATTTTATGTCTTTTGGTCTAAATAATGAAGGAGATATGTGTGAGGAGAACTGTAACCACATCTTCAAACTGATCTTAGGGATTCTAGTGGAATGCCACATAGATGATTTTGTGATTAAATCTAGCCAAATTAAGGACCATCTCAAAGACATTGTGACTTTTTTTTAGCTTCCACCATTCTAGAAAATTGAAGATGAAACCCATGAAATGGTATTTTGTGGTTTCTTGTAGAATGTTATTTGGTTTTTTTGTCAGATATAAAGACATAGAGATTGAACTAGAGAAGATCGATTATATCATAAGGATTCCATCATTAAGAACCCTCTAGAGCTCTGATTTATTCAAGGAAGCATAGCCTACATATGCTTATTTATAGAGAATATATCTTAAATGAGTAACATCTTTTCTAAGATCAGGAATAAATGTGTCTTCTACCAATGGGATAAAGAGTTTCAGAATACTTTTGAGGATATGAAGCAGTATCTCTTGTAGCATCGAGTTATGATTCCACGAATTTCATTGAAGTGGTTGTTCTGTTACATGACCACCCTAGATTGAACAGTCAATACCCTACTCTCCCAAAAAAACAATAATGTGAGATAGAAACATTTATACTATATTAGTCACATGATCCTCGACAGAGATTCCATATACATTCTTATTGAGAAGATATGTCTCACGGTGGACTTTTAAGTATAGAAGATGCGAAATTATTTGAAGAATTTTGAGATAAAACAGGTTTCCATCATGGATTCAATAATGTATATTAGTATTCTACATATATTGATATGCCGACTAGCAAATTGGTCAGTTATTCATTAGCACTTAAATATCAGGTTTTTTCTGTAGAAATCCATCAGGATTAGGCAGTTATAGACTTCCCAGTAGCTCATCCATCCTTAGTTGTGTAGTACCTAGATCATGACTTACCAAATGTGGTCATCCTCTCAGAATACATGGTTATTCCTTTCTATAATATTAAATTTGATGGTGCCTTCCAGAGACCAACCTATAAAATCTCAACAATGCCACACTCAACAAATTAGTCCAGGGGTTCATCTTCATCACAGTAACTTCATACATTCTTTTATATTCAATCATTCTTTTAGATTGTTTCACCAACACTTTGTTAGAGTATCTTGATTTCATTACTGGTCTTCATTTGGCCCTAGATATTGACGTTCCCTACATGCATGTGAAGGAATACTCTATAGTATTCATTAAGAAAATCAATGGGGGTTATATCGTTAGAAAGCCAGAGGTTGTATTCTTTCTCAACAATGATTGTGAGATGATGGCCTAGTTCCCATATAAGTTAGTGGTTACTCGAGTTATTTAGTTGAATAATGATCTATCTAATGCCCCATCATGTATTCCCAAATCACTTATAGATCTGAACTAGAATTGTCTTTTCATTCATCTGGTACATTGAAGAGTCATCAGTCAAATAATTTTAGATTATGATGACAACCAGTATGTAAACAACCAGACCACCAGTACTTTAGTATCAAGACCTTAAACACCAATATGATAAAAGAATCATCTGAATAGATAGTCCACTAAATCAAGTATCTATAGTATGGATTTATCCTAGAATTCAAGGCCAAATTTGAGTTAATCCGTCGATGTTTCATTCATTTTACACACCAAATTAGTCCAAACATATAGATAACTCTCCCAATACATTGGTTTTATGGTATCAACCTCTATCGAATCCATGGATATGATATCACTCAAGTTATGAAGGATGTGCATTCTAGGTTTTGTAGTGCTTACCATGTAGGGTTTAATCTATCCCCCCCCCCCCCCCGATCCGGAGGATGGGATACTTCTATCCCACTATAGAACATGACTATATAGAGTTCCAAAAATGGATTTACATGTTTCAAATTCATGAAAACATTACGCAGAAAACTCATGAGTCCCTAAATACTACCATGTATTCATGACCATTTTTCATTCGGGGTCTTCACATAGTGGGACCATATCCACTATCAATAGCATTTCTATGTAGGTTCATTCTTACGGTGACATATTTCTTATCCATGTGGTAAGAATTATTTTCTCTCATGAAATTTCGGGTCTGGTTTGTCATTGAATTCTTGATCTCTAATATCATCGATCGAATCAGAATCCCTCAAAATACTCTCTCGATAATGGAACAATTTCTAGGGCTTTTGTGATGAAGTAGTTGTACAAAAATTACAGTATCATGTACAACCATTCTTCTCACTATCATGCATAGGAAAATGGACAGATCGAGTGTTTTAAATAAACCTCTTGAACAATCTATAAAAGATGGTGCTGTAAAATAAGAATAATTGGTTGGAGAAGCCCAAAAACTCCCCCTAGGATTATAAAACAATGACTCGCATTTCCACACAAGTTGCTCCACAATCTCTATTATTTGAATTAGAGGCAGTCTTGCCTATCACTCTTCTGTTTTGATCACACCATATAATTTTCTATGATAGAATTATATCAATAAAGGGTTATAAGTCTATCATCCTAAAATGGAATCCCCCATGGAGAATAGGCCCTGATCCTTGAAAAATTTGGATTGGTACCCGAATAAAATAGTCGGAGTCTTCACTAAGAAGTTTCTCCATAACCACTTCCTTTAAGGTTATATAATACTCTCTCTCTCTCTCTGAACTCTAATGATACTATAAAAGTATCCAAAAACATCAGAACCCATTTCGGGGGGCATACATCATTCAAAAGGTATATCATAATGGTGAATACTCATTGGTCTCCCTGGATGGAGAGTTAATCACTAATCCAACCAAATCAAGGTGCATCCCGTAGTACAATACTTGAATTCTATCATCCCGGTTTCATGGTGTTAAATTGTGTAACAAAAAGAATCTTAGCTGGATGATTTAAAACTGAATATCGTTTATTTTCCTTTCACGTGACCCTATATAGATCAAAATAATGTACAAGGTACACAATGTTAATCTAGGTTCTCATGTTCAAACACTGTGGCATTAAAATGTTTGTGGTTTATTCATGGAAATTTTCTCTCTGGTGTGATCCTCCTCTTTCTTTCATTCACATATGGTTATTCTGGATGCATTACACATATCCACTTTTTGGGATTCAACTTGTCGTATAAACCAAGTAATATGACATTAAAATACATAGCCCTAGGACAAGATTCATGAAATTAAACTATGTTTGAGTTATTTGTGTGAATGTTTTTTGTGGCATTGGGCTTTCTTTAACCTCATTAACATCTTGTTTTTCATGAGGTCTTATTGTATATTTCCTATTTAGAAGACTCATATTGTGGTTTACCATACATTAAATTAAAATTAGAACCCATATAGTTTGAGTTGTAGGACATTAAACATTGTAACCACTGGTTTCCTAGTTTTATGCAAATAAACATTAAAACAATAAGTGTCTTAGTTTAACGATGAAAAGCTGCAAAGAGAAATAATTTTCTCACCAGAGATGACATTGCCCTGATACATGGTCACATAAAATTCCATCTTCATGAACTACATATGGATTGATTTCGTTTCATACATGATAAATAGTGGAACATGGATTCAATATCATTGTCTAGTCACTCCAATACAAAATTCCCCCTCTCTGTGTATGGGTCAGACCCACATGGAGGGATTATATTTTCGAGAACTATGTGTGGCTTGATTCCCATTGTATAGAATACATACTAGCTTTAGGAAAATTACTCCATTTGAATAGTTGTAAATCCATCAGTCATTTTTGACCCTTGTCCTCAGTTTAGTACCCTTTACATGACATTAAACTATATATGCTATTTCATCTAGAATTTTTGGTGTGGTGATGGACCTCCTTGGCCTCATTCATGCCTATTGTTTTATAAAATATCATTGAACATGTCCACTTGAGATACCCTCCATATTACAAAATCTATTTCCTTAAAATAGGTTCCAAATTCCCCAACACATGATATTAAATTACAACCATATACAAAACGAGTTCAAGATGCCCCATGGTAATCATGGGATGCCTCACTCCCTTTCCCAGAGTGGATATCCACCATCAGTGTTGTTTTCCTATGACACTATGAATAGGAACTACGTGTGTCTTGATTTCTATCCACATAGGAAATGCATTTGTGCCTAGAAATTTCATCGTGGGGCCCAACCAGAGTTCTTTCAAAACATTTCCCCCTTGAAGACAATTATGGACTAATCAGTATGACTTAAATATGCGGGTAGATATTGGTATGGTATTTTTACATAGTGTTTGGAATCCTTGGACTCATTCATGTAGGTCCTTTAAATCTATTAATATGTGAATGTAATTAATCCCATTTTTTGTTATTATTTCAATATCATGACATTAAACATTTTTCCTTAGTCCAAGAATAATGAATTTAAACTGATTGCATTGTCTGTGTTCGAATTCCACATTTTCATCTCCCTATTAAACACTTAATGTATTTCTTGATTTGTATTTACATTATATTTCAATTCCAGATGTACCCCCTAACAGTGATGGTCTCATGCCATTTTTGGCTCAAGACACATCTTTGGAAAACGACCTAATAGATTATAGAAAACAAATTTTGAACCCTATATTTCAAAATCAGGCCATAATTTATCTTAAATTTTCATTCCTTAGTTTTTTTAGGTGTGGTCATGTTCCCTATGTTTCAAACATGGTCGATAATTGATTCATACTCAACAGTCACTTCTTTATCCATAACACAAAATAATTGACTTACACCCTTCCCAATATTTTATATCCTGGTGTAATTATACCATTGGAATCATCCCTAATGCATGCTTTCACATTTTAGGTAGACCTCCTATACAATTAATTATTTCGCACACTGACCATGGCTCAAGTAGGTTTAATAAATCATGAAGGGTGATTACCGATTTGGTTGATCCACAAATGAGTCATTCATGTTCTGAACACTTTACCCTTAAACTACCATCCTCCCTGGGAAATATAGTGCGGCACTAGAGATCCATAGACTTCATTCATGTTGGGTTTTTCTCTCAATATATCACATATGCATTCTTCATATCTCATCCCTAATACATGTGTGGTTCCCAACCCTTCATTGGTTTATTCTAGTAAGGTCAACTTCCACCATTCTACAAAAATATTCTAGGAATTTACATTTCTATAGTCCATATGAATTGACTATGAACTGTATTCTTGGGTCTTAAATATATGACCTTATACTATGTGCAACATCTCAGTGTCATAATGTTAATCAGTGGGACCCATCCTAATCAATTGATGGGAAATTGTACAATGAATCTTCCTCACCATATGGAATTAAATTGTGTGTTCATCATCTTCATTTTCATGATTTAAAACATAATGTAATTCTAGGCCCTTGCCTAAGAGGAATGCTCATTCAGTGGTGGTTATTTACCATAAAGATTGAATATTTGGATATTTCATTTAATCCTTTACACAACTCCCTTGGATGGTACGTTTGATATTTTTTGGACTAATATGCTCATACAAATGTTCTCTAATTCACAGTGCTGTAATCAAAAGTGTTTTAGAATACATTTGATCTTTCCATCACCCCATTCCCACACATAAAAAACCCCTAATCTAAATCCTCATTCGATTCTATGACTAATGGGGACCCTCTATCACCTACCTTCCTGGGCCATCATTCCCGATAAATTATGATGAAATTTCAAGACATGTTTCGTATTTTGAACATGGTAAGTAGTTGACCCTCATTTTATTTTCCTCATTTTAGGATAATGATATAGATGTTATATCATGAACATGGTAAACAATTATCATGTGTCTATATGACACTCTACCAATATTCTAGATATTTTCTTTTTTGATTCACACTGCTTATTTCATTTTATTCGGGAAGATTTCAACACATATGTCTTTATCCCATTTGTGGACTACTACGCATCGGGGAAGCATGTCGGCTTATTAGAGAGCTCTATTCTCTTTTAGTAGTCTTTCTTATCCCATGAACTATTGGTTGTGAGTCCAAAATATAAAACTAGGAGTGTTCGATGGATTTTACACATTGTCATTCAATGGGGATGATCTTGTAGTCCTCCATTGTTTCTCACACCTAGAATGACCCACATAAGAATAGGGATTGATAATAATTTATCCCATATGTATGATTTGATGTTAGATAAATAAATAAACAATAATAGTTTATCAATACATGTAAAAGGTTTAAATGAAAAAAATAAGCGAAGGAATGAAAATGAACGTCCACATACTAAATCCTCTTATGTGTTTTGGGATAATTTCACATGTATGTCTACTCTAATGATTTATCACATCCACTCTTCAAACCTTCATTTTCTGGACTCCAAGATTCAATAATAATTTATGAGTTTTGTTTCCTCATCATTACAAAATAGAATAATATTATCTTCTCTTTTATGTTCTCATCCCCAATCAGATTGGTGATCAACGATTAATGTACTTTCTTGCTTCATATGGTCTTCATCCATATCCATTTGATCCCCCATTACACTGATGACCTTCATTAGTATTTAGAGGAATGAATCATTCTTAATCACTTGCTCTTATAGCTACTAGATCTCCTAATTTATAGACCAATACATTGACATGATTTCATACATCTCTTGTAACTAAGAAACAACCAAATGTTGGACACCTTTCTACATAATTTTGGAAAGGTAATCACATACCATCACAAAAAGGACTTGGGAATCTCTACCACGTGTGCATAGGTAGAAAAAAAAATTATGTGACCCCATTCGACTCTTCCATTTTGGTTTTGGAGTTGGTTGAGGAAGCATTGAATCATACTCCATAACCTATGCAAGATTATGTAATTGACTTCGGCCACATATGGGAGAGAGTTGTAAATTTCCATTGGATATATTAGCTCAAACTCTAGGAAATCAATCAGAAGTTCAGTAAGATCATCTTCCACTAATACCTGCTCGAATAAGCTATTCTACAGAACATGTGGAGATTCATATTCACACTATTATACCTCTCCATACTCACTCCCACTAGTGTCATGTTTTCCTCAACCCATGGGACCACTCACATCCATAATCACCTTATCTCCTAGGACCATGGGTAGAATAGTGTATAAATTTGGATCCTCATAAGTAGGTGAATCCATCATAAGAGAACACAAGAATTACCCAGCCATATCCACTCACCAAGCTAGTAGTATTCGTAGAACATTAGGAAAAAAATAACCTTTATCAATTCTTTCAACTATAGTGTAGGGGTGAATTTTTAAAATTGAGGACTTATTGGAATTGAGTGTCGCAAGGTCAAGATCTTGAGTCCATCCAGGTACTTCTACCTTATGATACTCTTCAGCACTCTGTATTTTAATTATTTTCTCCCATTATCAATTATCAATTTAATGGAAATTGTATAAGATAGTTACAGTTTGACGCTAAATCTCATTAGAAAACTGATTATTACTACATAATTGATGATTTTTTATTATCCAGAGGAGAGGGATATTGAAGATAAGATGTATCAGGAGTGATTCCCCTCTAATAGTGGGATCCACTATAGGGATCCCAGGGGGTGACACCCATGGAAAAAAGGAAGGGCTAGGGGTTCTCAGGTTGCTACCCTGATCTATTTTGTTGGCCCTCCATTGGCTGCCTTAGCCACGATCATCTTAATACCTATCTCGTCCCTAGGTGTAGGACTGGTGGCTCGTTCCTCAACTCCTACTAGAAAATCATTACCCCTTGTTGTGGGGAACCCTTTCTCAATACTAAGTCTCTCCTATTCATGATGATTTTCGGTTAAAATATATCTACTTTGAAGGGTAAAATAAAAGAGAACATGATTAATTTGAATTTACTGATACCTATTTTGTGAACTCTTTGTTGGAGTGAATGATCTCACTACACTACCGTAGACTGTCTTCTTAAGAGCCCATCCCTTTAAGATCCCCATATTATTGTTATTATTATTCTTTTTGTTGTTGTTGTTGTTGTTGTTGTTTTATTATTATTATTATTATGAATCTTATTCTTCTTCATTGTTTTCATCCTCTGGCAGTGTCTCCTACCGATTCGACTCTTGGATAATCATTGCATTTTTCAAAAGGGATGTGCCCTATAATTCCACCTTTAGAATGTGTAAACATACATGGAATTCATGTCTTTGTTCCTTCAATGGATGTTCACCAATCCTACACCCTGTATGAACTTGAATTTTGATAGATCAATACCATCCCACTTTAGCTTCCTTTATAAATCCCCTATCGTTAGTGATGTCCACAATATCCCTTAAATATTCTAATGGGAGTGGAAAATAGTTTTTTTAGATGATGTAAAATATATCTTATCATCTATTTAGAGTATTATTAGGTTGGATCCTAATGTCTCTTTGAGTAGAATCCCTCTTTAATAAGTGGAGGTGTGGTCACACCATTTAATATTGCTCTGGATGACTAACATGCTTCTCGGGTAGCATCCTATCTGTCTCCCTGCTACTCTGTCTCCACACTCATTAGCTCGATTATTGGAATTCACATATGTATGATCACCTCTAGATATGATTCCACCCAGTGTCGATATAACACTTTTACACGCCTAAGGAAATGTTAGTGAGTTGAAGAAGGATGGTTTTGTCAGACCATATAATGGCCAACATGAAGTATATTTGGTTTTGGACACAAGGGTGATGCTCTTCAAAGACCCCCCATGTAATCATTAATTTTCTCCCATTGAAGGAATCTTATTTTTTCTAAATTGGTATAGAGTGTATGACTCACAATAAATATTTCCATCTATATGCACCACTAATACTCTACCACTAAATCATTGAAGTTTCTCAATATTACTCCTATATCCATTAAGGGTTTCAACCATCGAACCAACCAGGTTTGAAAAGGGGTGGAAGTTGATGTTTTTGTTGATTCTGATTCCGAGTTTGAACCATGCATCATTATTTATCATTGGTTTGACCACATTTATGTTTACCAATGATGGTTGCGGTCCAGAATTCATTGGCATCATGGAATTTAGTAATTCATATCCCCCTATATGTTAAAGGATCCACCCATTATGAACATAAGACATCTATTATATTATGAATGGTGTACTCCACCTCAAAATGTGGCCCAATATGTTGTGAGACCTAGCTAGTATGGGTACTCCTAGGTTGACCCAGTATCCAGTTGTTAGGATTATTGTATTTACATGTTTTACTGGACATAGCCCCATACATGTGTCCCGCATTGGTTGTATCCATCCTATAAGGAAGGTGGTGAGGAAGGCGGTGTAGAGAACCAGTGGGCCCCAGTTTCCCACAATACTGTACCCCCACTTATTATATTTTCTATCCGATAGAATGAACTAGTATGAGCTAGCCTTACCTATGTGATATGTTATTGGACACTGCTTTCCCTGACATATCTTCCCCATCATCTCATCCTTCTTATGTAAAATATTCTAACAATGAAGGGAATGAGGTTTCATTCTTGATGAATTTTATCTTCAACTTAACCATCATCGGCCCTAGAATATTTTTCATTGTGATAGGGATTCATATCTTGTATCTCCATTTATTCAATGGCATAAAGAATTAGTCATACTGAAATACATTTAATGTGATTCTCCCAAAGAAGTGGATATCCCATACATAGATATCTACTTCCCTATAGTGGACACAAAACAGGTCTATGTACAGGGGTAAACAGCTAAGTAGCACCAACAATAGGTCTTTTTAGTGGTATAAATGGAAATGTGACATCCATGTTTCCTTTTTTATCCCAATTTCTCACATCTATGCCACATATTACTAATAAGTCTATCACACCCACTATTCCCAATCCCATTCAATGGTGAAATTTATGCATGATTTCAAATTCTAATCCTTCTCCAATACATTATAGTTACCCCTCATGCTTTTCTAAAAGTTAGTGTTGTAGTGCTGCTAGGAACTCATCTATTTTATGATCCTCCCCTATTAACTTCATGTTTCTCCTGTATAGTACATAAAATATAAGGTCCCTATAATCCCCATAACCATGAATGTTGTCATTGAAATTATGGACGGGAACATTTCTTCATGAGTTAACAATGACCATGATTAATCAACTCTATGTCTCACGATTTCAATGTTATACTGTAGTCCAATGTTCCCTAAGGAACTCAGAGGATTGTCTTTCTATGATTTTATCAACATCCCTATAAGACTCTAGTTTTCTGAAAAGTCCCTTCGTGATTGATGAACCTAAAGAAATCTCTCTATATTAACTCTTTGAGAATCAACAACTACTATTCTATAAGCTTCATATGTGTGGACCATTTAGGATGAATCATAATGATTCTAAAAAAAATCTCGTACAATTCGATGTTCAGTGTGAAATACATGATGTTGCACGAAAAATGGGAAATGAACATGATCAATGCGGAAAATTTCACAATGTCTATTGCGTTGGAGAATATAGTATTGTGAGAAATAATGTAGTTGAGGAATGGTTTGTTACACAGAAGGTTTGGATATACACACAAAAGAGCACAATCACAATTCATGAAAAAAGTCAATATTACATACATAGGGTTCCCTCCTCTCTTTTATAGGTGTGGACCTATATTTTCTTACATGCGTAATAGTGTTATGCACCCTCAGTCAAATCATGTGTGTTCGTGTGGTAATACACTCTTCTATTTAGTGTTTCCATTAGAACCCGACCATCCGATCCCATTCCAACTCAGATTCTGAGGGGAAAATCTATTGGCACTAACTTCCACAAAGTTTCACGAACGAAATTCTTTGGAGAACTTAATCAATCATACAACTCAATATTACATCCTTATAAGGGTATGTATGGTTCGCACGATCTCTAAGTCATACATGCAGGATGATAATCTACACTCTTTAATCTAACACATGTAATGCGATGTCTCTCTGGCCCCCATCATGCATGCCACTCAACCGACAAAGGCAAGTGTCTGTAAGAGGTTTGGCCAACACACAAGTCTCTTCCATGACCATAATCTTAGGTTCCTCCGATAAAGTCTTTTTCTATATATTTAAGTCCACCCCCTTCTTCAATGTGATCCTCTAATAACCGAAAAGTCTCTAACAACCCAAAATTTTTCCAATCGAAAACCCCTTATAATAATTATTTCATATACTATAAGTAAAATAATACCACAAATATAGCCCAATAAAAACATTATATATGAATAATTAATAAAATAATATGTATTTCAATAAGTCAAGGAACATATACCAATGGAATAGTTACATGGCCTTTAGAATATATATTTGACCCTTCAAAATTGTGAATTAAAAAAGATAATATTATTCTCACCTATGAATTTATATATAAAATTTAATCATTTAATAAATACAAATATGACATATTTATATCCTAGTATAACTGAAAAAATGTTTTGAAAATTATAAATATAGTGAATGTATTTTTATAAAACATAATAATTTATATTGAATATACATATTTAAAAGAAACTCTATTTTCATAAAATTCTTTCTTCAATTAACATTTTTTTTCTTATTTTTATAATTAAATATAATGGGACCATATTTAATTTTTAGAAGTGTTATAAAATTGGTTAGAATTATAAATTTGGTATTTTATTTAGAAAATGGCGAGATTAATTAAATATTAAATTTCCTATATTTATAGAAAAGTCATAAAATGGAGTCCATTATTGAATTTTAAATTTCCAAATATGTTTAGGGTTAATTTTTGGTATTTTTCCAAAATAGTTGAATTGTTGGAGAATAGTGACATATCAAAATTTATGGTATTTAAAAATTGCATGAATTATTGAGTCATAGTTGATGTATGGTGTATGTAATACCACTATATAAAACTATATGTACTTAATTTAATATATTTTGCGATAATTCCCAAATTATTGATATTATTGATCCAAAATAATAAACTAATGAATTTTAATAATTTAAAAGTACATTTATCCTCAAATATAAATTCTACCTGACATAACCCCTTTAAGTAAAACCATTCAAGATTTTTTCCTTTTTTATATTTCACCCAATATTCTTCCTAAGACTCTACCCCAAATCTAGGATTCCTTGGTCTCAACAAAATCTCATCCCCTTTTCCCTAATGAGGTTCTCAATGATGAAAAATTCAAGAGGTAAAATCCTATTTTATTTTCATTTAATTTCATTACATTTTTTTTATTATCTCCCCACCTACCCTTATGTAAGTGAGATAAAAACTAAAATATCATATATATATATATATATATATATATATAATGGAATTATAATGTGTTAATGTAATCATTCATCACCAAACCTCTTCTCCTCCCTTTTTTTCTAAAAATGAAAACATCCTCCCTGATGTGTTAATTTATCACATTCAACGACGATTAGTATTCAATCTCTATTACCACATTCAAGGATGATCATAAAACAATTTTTATGGTTAATTTCCTTAATAATATATATATTATAGACTATTTAATGTTCAATAAGAATTAAACATATATATATAATTATTTAATATAACCAAACATGTTTACGATGATCGAAAAAACCAAAAAAATAATCTAAATGATTGTCAATAATGTCTTATCTAATGATTTATCCTCACCCAAAATAACAAAATGAAATACATAGAAATTTAATATTAATTATTTTTATTAATAAAATTTAACTTCAATTCTGTTTATCTATTCCCATATTACATGATCTTTCGTACATTTTTACATGTGAACTAATTAAGAAAACCAAGGAGATGAACACTCCTGAACGATGAAATTGTATAATATAAGTCATAAAAACATAAATGAACTTAATAAACCTTAATAAATAATTTAAAATTAAAATAATTTTTTCAATATTAATTAATGAATATAATATTATTATCTAGGATATTAATTACAAGTGTATAAATTTTTTTGAAATAATGTATGGGATTCTTTCCAAACCTATAAGTTTTCATTTGGGATTCAATTTCACTCTCTTAACCCAAATTTAATTTCTATTTATTTTTATAAACATATTCTAATTTATATTAATATGATATAAAATAAGGTATCCAGATTAGTACATCCTTATTTTTTTGTAAAATCAAGTTTTTAAAAGGTTATCTTATCAATCCACCCCGATAAGAAACCCCGATTAAAAGTAACATCCAAATTCCATTCCCCTTTTTAAGTGCCCTCAATAATAATTTTTAATCCACCATTATTTTTATAAAATTTATAATCATATCATGATATAAAATCCTAGTTCATTATTTATACAAATAATTACGACTTTTCAGTTTTGATTACTCTTAAATATTTTCTCCGAAATTGCACTAATGTGGATCCTGTATAAACATTTCTAAACACTCTTTATAAATGTTTACACATAAATTTAAAATTATTTAATATTATTGGAACATACCTTTGTTTATTAATGTGAAATTAAGATTTCTATCCTCAATTTCATGAACTCTTTTATGTTATTCCCTTTTCATATGCCTTGTGACATGTTTATGATGGCCAATGTTTTCATTCTGTAACCCTTATGTTTATTCCTTATGTTGGATTCTTCTTTTAGAACACATATGATAGAACATGTTATGATGGGTGCACCCAGATTGTGTCCCATTGCATTGGGTTTTTTTATACTTGTGAGATGTCATGTTGGGACATAGAGTGAACTTGATTCCTTTATGGAACTTTGTCCTTTATGTATAACAGTCTTGAATGTTTTCTTTGACTCATGCTTATGCCATGTTGTGTGTGTTTCCATAGTCCTATGATTCCATGATTATATTTCCCCAATAACTATATGTTATGCATCCTCGATATTGTTCATGTTCAATTCATTTTTATGTCATCATGTTATGCCTTCTAACCATTTTTCTTCAAACTATTATTATTTTTACCATAACAAGGATTTTTTGCTCATCCATTTGGTTCATTTATACCCCAGTTTATACTCTTTAGATGTCAGAGTTTAATTGAAAATGGTTGTCCATTATGGATGAATAAATTAATTATGTTTTATTTTATTGTCATGTTTTCATATTTTTTTAACCTAATCATCCAAAGACACTATACATTTTGATCCTTGGCATTACTTTAATGGTTAGTTATGAATATGTATTATAATATTATTTGTAAAAGGATATGGTCTCTATATATGGTATTAGAGAAGATCAAGATATTATAGTATATTAGGAATAAAAAACATTATTATAAATACAATATATAATTATATAACTATGCATAACCAAAATTGAAACATACGGTGTGAAATGATAGGATATACTTTTCATTTAAAACATTATCCCTTTATGTTAAATGATTGTTTTTTTGATCTTATTAGCTATTTATGAAACCAAAAAAATTGTGCATTACTTTTCATAGTCAATGTATGTAAATATTATACCCCTTTCCCATAATCCATGCGATAATAAATGTAATGATTTCACTACGGATATTCAAAATATTACAGGAATGAGTGCCAAAAAAGTCATTGAAGTAATATCTCAACTAGAACAAGTTTCTAATTATAACATGAATCATGTGGAACACCCCCCTTTTCCTAAAAAAGTTATGCTTTGGTAAAATCCCTAATGTAATAAAGGCCTCCTATATATTTTTTTATCATATTATACCATCATCATAAAACTATTGATTAACTAAATTGAGAAATTATTATCTAACCTCAAGTGGCCAGAATTAGAAAATTTTGTCCTATCAGTATATAATTTAATAGGGAATATACTCAGTGGTGGAAACTAATGAATAAAAAAAATTACAATGAGAAAATTGACTACAGATATTAGAAAGATTTTGATTATTATTTTTCAGTAAATATTTTATATGAGCCCTCTATCTAATGAAGTAAAGGGATTTTCTTAGACTGAAGAATGAGGAAGATGAGTCTATTGGAGTGTACCAGAAAAACATGACAAGGACCTGATAATACACCTCAATGTTTTTCGTGAACATTGATTGTATGGTGGATCGCTTCTTTAGCATACTACAACTGATTATACTAAAAGCATTGGTGATTTGGGACATTGAAAGCTATGAGGAGACTATTTGTTCTTCCCTTAAGATCAAAATGGAGATAAGAGACACTTAGTGGTCTCATGGGCCCTGGGATAAAAAAGAATAAAATAGATTTAATATGGATGGATCAATAGATAACTGTATTTATGGATAGAAGACCCAACATCCCACGTGTCAAAAGTGTGAGAAGAAGCCTCTTGGAAACCCCATAAAGGGATATAATAGAGGATTAAATAATGGAAGTGAGGGGAAAATGGATAATAAATTCCAATTGGATATGAGAAATCCCACTAATGTAGATGAAGAATGGATGATTCAAATAAACACTCAGATTCTAGTGCTTTGTTTCATCAGTAAATACATGGTAATTGTGCAATCCATTTCCCTAAGCCAATGGATATTTGAGGAAATAAACAACAATAACCTACAAGGAAGTAATAAAGGTAATATTATATTAGTAATGCTAAAATGGAACCCAAAAATTATATGGTGATAAGCATGTTTCTTATTAATTTATGAATAGTAAATATACTATTTGATTATGGATCATTGTATTGTTTCATATCATACAAGTTTAGAAGCAATATTCTTATACAACCTCAAAATATGGGGGATGAGTAATATCTAAGAATAAAAAATAGGGAAATTATTTCTTCTAAATTATATAACTACTCTTTTATAATTTTTTTAAACTAAAACTCTTATAAAATCTGGTATTTGTTCCTTTTGTGGAGTTTGAATCTATAATCATCATGAATTTTACATCATTATAGAAATACATCCTAAACAATCAGTAAAGGGATATGACTCTTCACATACCCAATCATTATCCAATTTTGTACACGTATTAGGAGGATGATGAATCTTCCTTCGAATAATCATATCAATTTTGGATTTTATTTCCTTATGAGCAATAATATCTAGATAAAATTATTGATACAAAGGATAATATCATGCTAGAGGAGATGAACATTGTGAGGGAATACACCGATTTGTTCCCTAAAGTGTTTCTTGGTATTCCTCAAAGTAAAGTGGTTGACTACTAAATTGAATTTCTTCATATACATCTGCCTATATCAAATAAACCTTTTATAATGACTTTTATTGAGTTGTAAGAACTAATGAATTAGTTATAGGATAATATGGATAAGTGTTTTATATGTCGTAGTGCTTCACCATGGGTTTATCTAGTACTCGTCTTCATGAAGAAGGATGGATCAATTCACAACTACATTAATTATATTGAGCTCAAAAAATCATGATAATGAACAAGTATCCCCTTTAATGGATAGATGACTTTTTCTATCAACTACATGGGGCCATGTATTTCAATAAGGTGGATCATTAGATGGGATATCACCAATTAATGGTGAGTAAGGAAGATATTCCTAATACTTCTATTAGAACAAGGTATGTAGACTATGATTTCAAAGATATTTCTTCGGGATTCGCTAATTCTCCAACAATATTCATGGATTTAACTAATAGAGTATGTATATATTACCTCAGAAAATTTGTGGTAGTCGTTAACAAATATATTATTATATACTTAATGAGAAAAGGATGAACATTAGTAGCACTTGAATACTGTGCTAAATACAATGTGATGAGAAAAACATTACACAATTAAAAAAATGTGAGTTATATAATTAGAATTTATGAATATTGGAGAATGTTAGGATGAGAATAGAAATTTATAAGATGCCTTATTAGACAATAATAATTTATGAGTGGCCTAAGCCAATATCTGTAATAGACATCCATAGTTTCCTTAAATTAGTTGGGTATGAATGGTGATTTTTGATGAACATATCAGGATTTTCAGACCCACTATCCATTATGATTCAGAAGGTAGACATGTTTGTCTAGAAAAGTGATTATGAAGACTCCCTTGAAGTGTTGAAAAAGAGGCTTCTCACTGCACTATTTCTCACACTTCCGACAAGTGGTGAACTCTTTGGGTTGTACAAAAAATTATTCAAAGATATTATTAGGGTGTGTACTATTGCATAATTATAATGTGATATCATACCCCTTAATAATGATGAAAATTAATAAAAAATCTCCTACGCTTATTCTGGAATTGGAAGCTATGAACCTCACTTCAAAAGTCCAGTAGAATTATCTCAATGTGAAGTAGTTTGAGATATATATTTATCAAAACAGACTCAAATATATATTCACATATAAGTATATTAACATGAACTATGAAATATCGGTAGATTTCATCAAACATTACTACTTCTCAATCCACAACCATCACAGTATTAAAAATAATGTCTTAAATAACCTATGTACAAAGGATCATTCAACATTATCATGGATGAGAATTGATAATGACTACGCCTTATAATACTTTAAAAATATGGATATGGGAGTTATTGATGAAGTACCATAATCAATACATTCTCAAATGATTCCCCATTCATCCCTCATGGAGAAAATAAAGTATACACAAAGAAATATTGTGGAAAATCAGAAGAAGGTAGAAACAATGAGAAATAGTAAATCATAAATGATAAAAATGTATGAGGAAGGTGTCGTGAAATTCGAGTCATGAATATGTGTACCATATATTACAGAGATAACAAGATATATTCTAAATGATGAACATACCTCGTAATTTTCTATTCACCTAGGGAGTACAGAGATGTATCGAGATCTCTAAGACCACCATTGGTTGGGATATAAGAAGAAGGAGATTATTGAATATACATAAATTTTTCTTATATATACTCATGAGAATGTTTAAAGGAAAAATTCTAAAGGGATGATGTAACCATTACCCATACCAACATGTAAATTGGAAAACATCATCGTGGCCTTTCTCACTGGACATCTAAATACATCCAAAGGAAACAATTCTATATGGGTTTTTTGGGGATATTATTACTAAGACAGATAAATTTATCAAAATTTGAGTGGAATTATCACTATATAAACTAGTACATACATAAATAAATAATGGTAAGGTTTAATACAGTACCAATATTGATCATATCTGATTGGGATACATGATTCACTTACATGTTTTGGAATATTCCCTAATATGCTATGATCACTAAAATGAACATCAGCATGACATATCATCCTAAAACTGATGGCCATTGTAAGATATCTATTTAGAAACTCGAATAAATGTTGAGACCATGTTATATGGACATCAACAAAGGATAGAAGTAAACTTTTACTTTATCTGAGTTCTCCTACAAAAATGGTTTCTACTCAAGAGTCCAAATTGATCGAAATGAAGGCCTTTATGGGAAAATATCTCAAAAACCATTATGATTGGAAGAATTCAGTGAACAAAAGCTTATAGGACCTCAAATTTTTAATGAAATGGTAGAAAATGTAATAATCATTTTGTAGCATATCAACAAATCCCAAAGTCGACATAAGATCTATATAGACAATTGTCGATAGGACATTGAGATTACGGTAGGGGACGTGGTATTCATCCATATATCTTCATTGAAGAGGGTCATGGGATTTAGAATGAAATGAAAGATAATTCACATGTACAGTGGCCCCTATGAGATTCATGATCATGTTGGAGTAGTGGCCTATTGACAAGAACTTCTATGAACCATGTCCCAAGTACACGATGTATTATTTGTCTCCCTCTTTAAGAAGCACATACTAGATCCATCACATGTACTGAATCTAGATGTGTTATAGTTGGAAAATGATCTCTCAAACAAAGAGAATACGATTATAAACATGGAATATAGAGTTAAATTTCTATGCAATAAGACTACTCACCAAGTTAAAGTAATATGAAAGAATAATAAGTACACATATCAAACATGGGAACTGAAGGAAGTGATGTGGGAGAAATAACCTAACTTGTTTTCACTATAGTATGTAAAATGAAATTTCTAGGGACTAATTTCAAAAGAGAGGAAAATGTAACAATCCAAAATTTTATCAATGGAAACTCATTTCTTATATTTATTATATATTTCATAAATCACATAAAATAATATAGGGAAAATAATATAATCTTTGTAATTAATGAATTAATTAACTAAGAGGTATTTCTAGATGTTAAATAACATATACCAATGGAATAGTAACATGCCCTTTAGAATTGTAATGTGATCTGTAAGAATAGTAAATAGTCAAAAATAATAGTCACCTATCCTATTAGAATGTAATTATTATTTATGCATATTAAATATAAAAATATGATGTATTAATATAATTATATTAGAACATAAATGTTTTTAAAATTAAAAACATTTGATAAAATTTTAGTAAAACATAAATATTTATAAGTAATACAATTATTTATAGGAAAATTTATTTTCATGAAATAGATTCATAAATTAATATTTTTTTATATTTCTAATATTATATAATGAGACCCTAATTAACTTTTTAATGTGTTATAAAATTAGTTATAATTTTAAAATTGGTATTTTTTTAAGTTAATGATTAATTTAATAATGCAAATTAAATTTCACATATTTAGAATATTTTTCATAAAATGGTTTTACTTTTAAACTATACACATTAAAAAATGGTAGGGGTTAATTTTTTTGATTTGTTAATAAATATTTGACTTTTTATTGAATAGTGAAATACAAAAATGTACAGTATTTAACAAATACATGAATTATTCAGTCATAGTTGATGTATAGTTGTTATATGCCCATAATCATTAACTCTTATTAAAAATTTCAATATTTATATATATAATTATCAAACTATAAATAGTCTTAATCCAAAATAATAATATATTAAATTTAGAAATAAACAAACACCCCTCTACCACTATAAATACCACCCATAATGACCTATTTTCATTTAACTATAATGCTTTGTTCCCTATTGAAATTTTACAAAATACACTTCCCAATCCCCCCACCAATATTAGTTTGCTTAGACTCTAGAAAATGAAAACCCTTATTTCATAAGTTGTTTCTCAATGTGGATAAATTCAAGAGGTGAAATCATCATTCCTTTTCCTTTAATTTCTATTCTAATTTAATTTTATATTTTTATTCTGTCCTAAAATCCAATTATCCTTATGTCATGAAAATTATAATATCATATAGACATTGTAATTTTTTATTTCGTTTGTAATAATTCATCATCAACCCTCTTCTCCTCCCCTTCTCTCCTGGATCATGAATACGTCGTCTATAATGTGTTAATTTATTAAATTCAAGGATGACGAGTTTTCAATTTCATTTACCATCTTAAAGGATGATTATGAAAGCATTTTTACTGTCAAAAAAATTATAAAATATTTATTAAATCCAATGAGATTATCTTGAACCATTATATATACATAATATTATTTAATAAAACAAATCATGTTTGTGATTATTGAAAAAACCACCCAAATAATATAAACGATTATCACTGTCATCATATCTAATGATTCAACATTACCCATAATAACAACATTATATATATAAATATTTAATAAATTAGATGTTCATTTGTAACATATAACTTCAGTTTAGGATATCTATTCCCATTTTACATGTTCTTTCATGCATTTATACAAGTGAACCAATCATGAAGTCGAATGAAAAAACACACTAGAATAATGAAATTATATCTTATAACTCAAAAAAGAGTCCATAAATGAACTTAATAAACATTAATAAATAAATTAAATCTCTAATTGGTATTGTAATATTACTTAATGAATATAATTTTATTATTTATGAAAACAAGTAAAACAACAGAACCGTTTGAGACAAAAGGTAAGGGATTCATTTCAAACCTCCATTATTCCTTCATGTTACAATTTCTATCTATAACCAAAGGTAAATATATTATTTTTATAAATATAATCTAATTTATCTTATATGTACAAATAATCATGTATCTGGTTTAGTACATCGTTCTTTTTGGGGGAAATACAACTTTTAAAAAGGTTTTCTTCTCAAATTTTCCTGATAATCAAGCCAAATTAATGTGAAGATCCAGATTTCATTAACTTTTTTATGTGAAATCAATAATCTTTTTTCTTCAACAATTTGTTTTATAAAATCAATCATATTATCATGATATAAAATCAAATTTCATTTCTTGTTTTAGACAACAATTATGTTTTCTCTGTTTTAATTACTCTAGTGTTTTCCATTAAACTGCACTAAAGTTACACATTGGTAAAGTTTCCTAAGAACTATTTTTACGTTTTCTCACATAATTCAGACCTATTTTCTCATTATATTTTTTAATTTACATTATTAATTTTCAGTTATTAATTAAATCCATTTTTTCAAAGTGTCTTTTATGAAGCACCATTCGGTTATGTCTTATGACATGGTTACGATACCCAATTCCTTCTTTGGGACACCCATAGATTTATACCTCCTAGTTGATTTTTCATATGGAACACATATTCATGGTAATTTTATAATTGGTTTTCCTAGATAGTTCTCTAATTCATTGGGAAATGTTTACTCTCAGGAGACATCATCTTGGGATAGAGGGTGAACCTGATTCTTTATGGGACTTTTTCATCCATGTGCACTAGTCATGACAGCCATTCTTGACTAATTCTTATTGCTTGTTGTGTTCTTATTCAATATTCCTATTATTCCACGATTATATGTCCCCATTATCTATATATTATTCTTCTATATGAATATTCATGTCTCATGAGTTTTTATTCCATCTTATTACACCTTCTAACCCAAGTAATTTTCATTATTCCAATGTTTATACCCTTTTGTCCATTTTATGATCATCCATTTTTAATATGAATTCCAATGGTTATCCTATGAATACATAAGAGTTAAATGAAATTTATGAGCTCTTTATGGATAAATAAAATATTGATGCATTATTGTATTTCTATTTGTTTTATTTTTTGTACCTATTAAACCAAAGACACTTGACAATATGATCATTTTATTATAATTTATTTTCAATTATGATTAAATCATTTAATAATATGTTTTAAAGGAATGGGTCACCATAATAATGCTCTGTTTTGGGTATAATTGATCTTCAATGACCCAATGAATGAATGGATACCCCAAAGTATATGAACATTCATGACCATTTCCCAAGGGGCCCTCATTTGTGGTGGCCCACAGTGGCATGACCATCCGCCATCTTTTTCTATCATATGTTGGTTTTGAAAAAATAATCCTCCAGTGAGAAAATATGGATCTAAGTTAAACCCGTTATTTTTCTCAACACTACCTCTTTCATATAACTCGCAAAACATGAATTCCCTTCATATTTTATGTGTCTTGGATTGTTCCATTATCAAAACACAATGTTCATGAATGTTTTTGGGATAATTTCACATTTGTCGCACACACCAATTTTTTAAAACCCAATAGAATTTTGCAGAGTGATTATTTTTTCCCTCGTGAGGTGTCCCCTATTACCTTTCCTTACCATGGTCTTTTCATTCGAGGTATGCTAATTCCACATGGTTTTCAACATAGGGTTGTTTACATGGACCTGTGAGTGATAAATCCTCTATACCATTGATTCCAAGAATTATTGAAGTCATACCCCTTACAAGGGTTTATGAGTGACAGTTATGTAATACCAATGGATGAGTAGTGACCCCCCCCCCCATGTCTGAGAAGCAAGACGTAAAATCACCAAGAACTAACATACTCAAATGATGACATTAAACTGTGATCCCACCCTATGTAGAAACACAAAATGTCTATGTGTACAATTTGAATTGAACGAAATCCTCCATACATGAACATAGAAGGGATGAGCACTGATAACCCCCCCCCCCCCCCTCTTTAGTATCTCAATCCTCTATTACTCTCCATATGGGATTTCTTTCCATACCGATCACGGGAAGTTTCTGTGTGCATTCCCCACACTACCATGATTGGATTCTCTTTCTACAAATAACATTGAATGTGATCCTACTCACATGGAATGATATCTTCCTCAAACAGAATGTTGTTCTCACTATGAATCATTTATATGTAATCCCCATACCATCTCATGTTGGTGTGTATTTCACAACAAAAAACCTAGGATTACAACTTCCTCTTTTTTCTCACAATGATAATAAAGCAGATGGGCTTATAGGTTAGAAACTCCCATGGAAGGCTCTCCATTTGGGTCACATACCTGAGATATCCCAATAATTTCCCAGAGGAATCACTCCTAGAGTAAGATACATGAAGCCCCATCTATACGGGAAGCATCCACGCATAATCCCCAACCATATACATCATTAATGTCATCCACATCTTCAAGTGTAATCCCTAGTGCCCCTATAAGAACTATGTGGTCTTTGTACCTTTACACTTAAGAAGGTTTTGTTGGAAACCTCTATTCTGTCCGAACACATCACCCCCAACCACCTCATACATTCCACTCATTCCACCAAACACATCATCCATATATATATTGATTTTATTAGGCTTCCCCCATGCATAATCCCCACATAATCCTACACAATACACACAAGATAAATTCCTGTGAAAAGGGTAGATCTCAATCATAATCCCTACACCATCCATATAGCTACAAAGGGTTTCATCCCAGTTTATAAAATATGTTACATATCATTCATCTTAAATGTTTAATACCAATAAACTGTAAACCATGTTGTCCCCCTCAAAGGGGTGTACCTCCAAGATCATCCTTTAATGGTGTCCAAATCTTCCATCATGATGTGAAATATTCCCTTTATGGGACACACCTCCTATATCCATATCCATGAGGATTTATAATCAATTTATCTTCAAACATTCCATGTAATCCCTCCATGGGATATAGTTTTTAGATCCCCCTCCATTGGGTATTAAGACTAGTCTGATTTTGTCTCCTCAAGACATTAAACCCATTTCCTTTAAAACTTATACATCATTTTAAATAAGGGATGAAACAGTAAAAAATAGAATTTGTTTCTATTTTCATCAGATACCCCATGATCTTCATGGGATGCCTTAGGTTATACGCTTGAGAGGTCTCTATGAGATTACCTCTTATGAGGAAGAATATAGGTGACCAATGTTCCAAAATCCCTACATGCTAGTGATACCCAATGTGACTACATTCATAACTGATGATTGTACCCTTCCATGTCCCCTTGGAACGTCTATATAGTGACATCATAATTAACCAGTGTCCACAATGTGATAGTGTCTATAATGAGTTTCAGTGTCTTGTTTTAATCTATGAGGGATATCTAGACAGGGCGATGACTTCCATGGAAGAAAACATGGTTGGAGAAACAAAAATCCCATAATCAAATTTTGATCCAAGTGTAGACACATCCTATTAATGTGATAAATTCCTCCCACCTTTGGAAATATGTAATACAAGGTAACAATGAAAACACTGAGGAAACAATGACATGCGAGGTGTGGTGTCCTAGAAAAATAATATGAAACACATGGAATTTAATTTTCCATAATAAATGGTGTGTATGTGATGGTATAGACCACGTATTCGATGAGCCAGAACATGGTGTACCATATACCAATTCCCATGTATTCTGACCAGAACATATGTACATTTTTCCACAAAGCTTGCAGGGGTCTAGCATAGAAATCATTATTTCATCTTCTCGTGCCCATGTACGTCAAATATACATGATGTCTCCCTAGAAGTTTACACTATGTATATAATGAGATGGTTGAATGAGATTCACCTAACATATAACAACTTTCACATAGTGTGTTATACTTTTCTTTTTTCATAAACCCTAAAACCGCATAGAGGGGACTACATGGAATGTGTTCTTCAAGACAATGTTTTACGTATTTGGTAATTTCATAGAACTCAAATATTCTTCATGTGGTTTTTACTTGACATCTGATTCCATTAGATATATTTATAATCTTTATGATGAACTTGTATGTTGATATATATATGATTTTCTATTTTCATCACACAAATTCAGATCGCACCCACTAGTCCGGAAATTCTCATCATTGCACCTCATCATTGATTCCTGGAAAACTCTAATTGTGGGTCACCAATCAAACCATGAACACCTTATGTTGACATTATACTTGAGATAATCACTAATCCATAATCTAGTCACAAAAAAATAACTTGTTTCACCAATTATTAGATGCACAATGATCCATTTAAAATTATTCATCAAACCAGTTGTTAAAATTAATATCAATGATCAATACACGTAGAGTAGAGGGAGAGAAATTGAAAATAAAAGAAATAGAATGAACCTTTTACTCTATTCATATTTTCCATGATATATTAACAATAGAATTAATAGTTAATGAATATAATCAAAAAATTACTAATTTCCCAAATATCATGAAAAATAACCCACACCAACATCATGAATAAATCATAAATCAATATGTTAGTTGATTTGTTTTTTTATTCATCATGTGAAGGACATTGGATAAATAAAAATTAGAAAAAATTCTACCCATATATTTGTATCGATTTTTTGGGAATAATAATTTCTTATCACAATCATTGGGGAGATCATCATGTTTCATTCATGAAAATAAACATCAGTTATTTCTCAGGATCTATTAAATTATCCAATCTCTCCTCCAGTGGTTCCTCTAGATCTCCAGTGCAATGTGGTTAATACTTAAGAATATTTTTCAACTGTATATTAATAAAGAGTACATAATATTGAAAATATTATAACTTTCTGATATATCCCCACTTTTTTTGTTTCAATGATTCCGAAAATACATACCTTGATTATAACAAGATTGTTAAGTGTTTTAGACTTTAAATATCTTATGTTATGCGCTCAAGTGTAAATATCTCTTCATAAAAGTACTTTTTTAATGAGATTCAAATAACATATTTTTTTAATCATAATCTATAATGTTAGACATTATCTTATAATATTTTATTTAGTTCTTCAAGAAAAATCTTTTAAAAAGTATTAGAATATGAAAGAAAATTATTATTTTGAGAAGAAAATTCATAGACACAATAAGCTGAAGAAAAGTAATAGTTTATCATATTATGAATAATATTCTTATTCTTCATTGAATACATGATATCTAATGAATAAAAGTCACATTATCATATTGAATACATTCTATTGTGAATAGAACGTTCCATTAAAATCCTACGAAGATATGATTCTTCAGAAAATAATGACTACATGGATAATATTTTGATAATTGTTTATATACCACATGAGTATATCATAATAAGATTTTATATTTTGGGTAATATCATACAATGAATGTCTTACAGTACATAAGAAATTATAGGGAAATAAAAAATCTCTAACGTTGTGACTAAAAATGCAATTCCAATTTCGGAAATCTCGGATACTTACTATATACTGATGATATTATGAGAATCACTACAGGGCTGATTAAAACATTGATGCTATCCTATGATTATGTTTAAATATCATATAAAATGAAATTTTAGTTGAAACATAAAAATAGATAGGGAAGAAATGAAAAAATTAAGATGGTTTTCTATTCCCTTATTGACTAACTGACTGAAAATTGCTTTTAATTATTATGCAATCACTTTTGAGGAAAAATTCAGAAATCATACATGACTTCACCACTTCACCACTTCATCACTTCACCACTTCACCACTTGCCCACTAAAAATAATACAATCCATCATAACAAATGACATTCAAGCATAATGGATGGACAATCCATTCAATAATTAAAGCTAAAAAACCTCATAGCTAGAGCCGAAATATTCAAGGGAAGGTATAAGTACCCCGAAACAGGAAATACGAACATCGGAAAAGCTAGAAAACCCACAGAATTGGTCTCCTCTTGCGCCCACCGGTGCGACCGTCGGCACCAGCCTAAATCCACAAACCCGCTGCCAGACTCCAGTCAGAGTTCGACCAACCCCTCCAATGATGTGAGATGACCCAAAGGAAATCCACATAGGGTGATGAAGAAACCAAACCAAGGAAGATAAATTCATTTTAAGGCTGCACCATACTCCGTAGACACCACAGTGCAACCACAAGACAATGGACACTCCGCAAACCAAAATCAATTCAACCACGTCAGAAACCAATGTGTGCAGCAAATCCCCAAACAGAAAATATAAGTCATTTAG
Source organism: Viscum album (assembly GCA_963277665.1). Classification (NCBI taxonomy): domain Eukaryota; kingdom Viridiplantae; phylum Streptophyta; class Magnoliopsida; order Santalales; family Viscaceae; genus Viscum; species Viscum album. The sequence continues at coordinate 825,938,697 of OY728131.1, forward strand.
CCAAAACACTGCTCCTGCAAAACTAAAAATGCCACCGAACCAAAACCAGAACAACCTTGGATGAAAGGGTTGTTTAGTTAAAATAACCAAACTCGAGGAGTAGTCCATTAGTGGATATTACTAGATGAATTATGTTCCTTGAACCACTATAAGTATATGTGTTAAATTTTATTTTCTACCTATATTCATTTAAATTGAATATTATTTTACGGTTGAAATTTGAACATAAATATCGATAAGAGTGTGGTTATATTTTTTCAAATATGTTTTAATAACGCAATTCACACCCCCACTTGATTTATTTAGTAAGTCATTATCTAAGACTATAATTGTTATCAGAGAAAGTGACTCATGTGTTCACAACTGTAAAAAGTTGAATTACAAATATTTAACTTAGAATGGATGATATGGATGATATTAGAGAAGGTAAATCAGTGGTTATATCTCCATACATCAATATTGTAGACTATGGTTTCTTTAAATATCTCATGATCATTTATTTGAAAATCATGGTCGAAATGTATATCTCAAAGAGGATAATCCCTATAAAATTCCCATGTCAGAACCTTAATCATGGGATCCTACAACTAAAAAAAATTATGATTTAATATCCATAGCTATGAATTCTATCATTTATGGTTTATGACCAGATTAATTCACTAGAATCTCTCAATGTGAGACAACACATGAAAATTAGACTACTATAAAAGGTATAATATAAAGGAACACAATATGTAATCTATTATATATGATACAACTAACCATAAGTTCAATACATTTAAAAAGCATTAATGAAATCTTATTAATCAACAAAATGGAAGACTAATGATGATCATGAACAATATTACTTCTCTATTAACACATATTACTAAGCTGAAACAAGAATAAGACCTCCAGAGAGTACAACAACCTTAATGGAGTATAATCTCATCGACTGTTAGAGAATATAAAAAATTCAATAACGTTAAAATAAAAGATCTTATTGGTAATTTCATGATATATAAAAATGAAAAGGATAGAACTAATGAGAAGTTAAACCTGATCGAAAATAAAAAAAAATGATGAATTGAATGTGTTTACTTCCAAATATGACAGAATGATTAGAAGTAAAAAAATATCAAATAAAACTATAGAAGAAGACCCCTCAAGCAGTGATGTATCAAAGGATTAACTTCCTCATTTTAATAAAATTTTAATAAAATATAACCAGAGATGAGGATTCAGAAGGCCCTTAAATAAGCACATAATACATGGTGACAACTCTAAAGTTATAATATTCTATGAATGAAAAAATATTGTACAAATTATTCATGAATATCTAAGAATAAAATATGAAATTAATATATGAGAAAAAAAATTTCAATTAGACTATATTTAATAAGTACATGGATGCTCTGAAGGACATGTAGATTTCTACTAAATATTAAAGTAACTGTTGATTATCAAAATAATAGCGGGAGCTACAAATCAAAAGGCCAACGAATGAGTTATTAAATAATTATATTAGGTACCAGGATATTTAAATTGAAATAAAAAATAGTGTATTGAAATTTTATGTTCAAGGCATGTGAGTAGTGAAGAATCCAATTTTTATTCTCAATCCAAATTAGTTATGGGATATGTAACGTTTTGATATAATGAAAATCTAATTATATATGGAATTATATCATTTGGAAATCCACATTAAATCATTATCAATAAAGAAAATTTTGTTTAAGGGTTGATGTGCAACCTGATAAGTATTTCTCAACATTATAATGGTGGTTATTCTGTTGATTTTTCAATGAAATAATAAATAGTTTTTAATGATAAATTCCTTAACTATAAAGAACCCATTAAAGACAATATTTACACATTAGATAAAAATTCATTATGTACATAAAATATAAATTACATAAATACTGAAGATGGTGAATCATTGATGTGGCATAGAAGGCTTGGTCATTATAGTGTTTATAGTTTAATAAATTTATCTAAATGATATTTTATTTTTGACTCTCCAATCATAAATTGGATAAAAATAATCTATGTTATGCCTTCTAAATGGGATAGAAACATAAGTCATATTCCAATATGATTAAAGAATCTTATTCTTTTATACCACTTATGATTATCTATTTGGATTTTATTGAGACAAACTAACATTGAAAGACTTACTAGTAAGTTTTTTATTTATTTTTTAGTTGATTATTTTTCAATTTTTACATGTGATTGATTTTTTAACACTTAAAAGATATTCATCATCTTTTTATTGGTTTTTTTAAAAATATGCAAAATGAAAAGGATGTCAAAATTTTGTATCTTATAAGCGAACATAGAGGTGAGTTTGAGATTCATGAATTTACTTATTAATGTTCTTTATAAAGAATTAAATAATTGTTTTCTACTCCCCGGGCACCTTAATATAATAGTGTGGTCTGATGAAGAAATTCGACAGCGATTGAAATTCCCAAGACTATGTTATGTGAATATAAGATGCTCATCCATTTCTGGGTTAGACAAATAAACCTTATGTTTTATTTAATATAAAGAGTGCTGAAAAGACCTATTTTAAAGAAAAAAACCCATGAGTTGGGGAATATTATAAATCCCATGGTAGGATACATCAAATTACTTTTTATGTAATGTTTAAATATTAAACACCATAGATAATATAAGAAATTTCAATAAAAACACCGATAAATGTATATTCCTAGGTTACTCCACTACTTCAAAATATTATATAGTTTTCCAAAAAATGAAAATGATTGTTGAAGAACCAAATCATCTAAACTAGGATAAATCTGATCCTTTTATTCACATAATATCTCATATTAATTGTCAAAGTTATGGAATCAAATATATGATACCTAATCCATTCATTCTTAACAACAAGTACGATGATTTGAAACATGATTACATTACATCAAATACAATAATTAAAGACACCAGTGAACTATAAATTGTGTTTCCAAGAACAATTAGAAACCATAAAAGAAATCATTTAAAAATAATTTTAGGAATTGTAGATAAATAAGTAATAACTAGAACAAGTAAATAAAATTTAGTAGAATCATATTCCTTTCTATCCCAATTATAACCTAAATAAATAGAATAATCCTTATCAAATTATTGTTTCCTCTTATTAATTGATGAAATGATACATTATCATTAAACAAATAATGTTGGGGAATTAGTTGAATTACACTCAAACAATGATGTAAGTTAAAATTAATGGGTGATTTGGAATAAGAAATATGAACCTATTTTAATAATAATAAATAAATCTATATTGGTTTCTAAATGATCGAATCACAAATTGGGAATATATTATGAAGAAACATATTCTCTCGTAGCTAGATTACAAAAAATTATAATCCCTGTAGAATATGCATCCTACGTGAATAATAAATGATATTATATGGATCTAATGTTGTAATTTTTAAATTATTTTTCAAGGAGTATGATTTTATAGAACAAATGTTTTTTTTGAAGAACCTCATTTTGAAAAAAAAATCCATCCTTTTTAATTCTCTATATATACTTAAACAAACTCGGGGGTGAGATAGGAAGTATTATCTTCTTCTCAAATTTTAAATGGTTTTATAGTAGGAATAGAAGAATCTACAAAATTTAAGAAAATTTTTTTTTCAGATATTTTACTAGTAAAAACATATGTATATTGTAACACCCCGAGAAAATTTTAAAAAACTACATTTTGATTATAATTAAAACTAATGAAGGAATGATTTAATAAAATGGTTTTATAAATATTTTCAATAATGAAAAATGTGTTTGGAATCTTGTTATAACTTATTACTTTTCATTTTTATATAGTAATATTTTAATATATTTTTATAATTTACATGTCATATAAATTCATTACAAGGATATATATATATATATATGAGTTTTTTTAATAATAAATACATTTATTTGATTATTTTTTTCGGGAAAACAAATTTTTTATTAAATTATGACATTTAAGAACAATATATGTTATAATAAATATAGTATACTAGTAATAAATGATTTTTGAAATGGAATTTCACACTAAAAAAATATATTTTATGAAATTATAATTTTTCAAAATTAAAATTATAAAAAGTAAATTATGAATAAAATGCTAGTATTATTGTTATTGACATGAAAATTATATTATCAATTTTAAATATAAAATTTTTATGACTATTCATATTTAAAAAATGAATAAATGAAATCATGATATTTTATATAACATGTATATATATAAATAAGTTAATTATTTTTAAAATTTGACAAAAAAATAAACATATATCAATATAAAGTGATGAAAAAAAGTGAATAAAATAAAATTATTATATAAAATATGAGTATAATTTTTTATTAAAATTAAACATTATATATATTCTGTTTATATATATATATATAGATAAAGATGAAACAAAATAAAAAATAACAAATAAAAAAACAAAAAGAAGTTGAGTGTGGGTAAGGGTTTGGATGGAGCGTAGAAAACGGAAATTCCGGATATGGGGTTTATATTCCCAAAATGAGTCTAACAGAGGGGAAGGTTTATCACCGAGGGGTGAGGATGAATACTCGTGAGACAATACTAAATTCAAGGATGATGCAGTTCATGAGCCAACGTCTTATGAGAGGCTGATATCAAGGGAGGTCGAACGCAGCGTTGGCGGAGCTCAAAGCTAGGAAGGATTATAGATCTAAGATTGAGTCCATAAGGAGATATTTTGACTCTGAACTCCATCAAGCTTCAGAATAAAGAGGGAGATCTATATTGCGATGGTATTTTGATGTCTGATTGAGGAAAACAACATTCGGTTTGGAAATATCCTCTTAATTGTAGTGTTGTGAAAGAATATATTGTTTTTAAATGTTTCTTGTGATTTAATCATCTGAAAAATCCAGTTATTAATTATCATATATTTCCTATCGACATTCTTGGATCACTATCATGAATATTTTATTTCATACAACATTTCATTATAATGGTTTTGTGTTTCAATTTTTAACAATTATAGTCCAGTTATAAATTGTTGATTCATGTATGTTTCCTATATCACCTGGAACCAGTTAAGTAGAAGACGAATTTCAATTATGATCTTCTTTTCATTCACTGAATTATGTCTACTTGTCAATTTTCAGACAATTTCATCCAATGGCTCAAATAAAATTTCTTCAAACTATTGTTTTCAGCATCAATATGTTGATGTCTCGCCCATCAATTCCAAATAATTTATGATACTCTTTTCTCCTCTTTTAACGCCTCTCTCAAATTTCGCAAAAATGTTGTTTGTGTTTTAAAAAATATATTTACGATATTTTAAATAAAATATGTGTAATTATATATTAAGTTTGGGTACTATAAATTAATGTCTCAGTTTTCCTCTAGACTACATAGTTTATCAAGGCATAAGGCAGTGATGTTGTTATTTTTAATCTAATTATTTTTCTTTTGATGAGAAAAGTGCAGCAAAGCTGGTAGTAGCCTTTGATGCAGTGCAACATGAAGAAAAATAAGTCTTCATCTACAAATAACATGTAGTGGATTACTTATTTTCAGATACATTTTTTACACATTCAATTCCATTTTATTTTTTGTTAATGACATACTATTTGTTGTTTTTTCAAACATATATTTTATAATTTACTATTTTTGTAAGGGATAAAAATTTTATTTAGATATAATTATAATTTTGAGATTAGTTTTTAACTTTAATGTTTTATTATTAAGAGATCATTTTAAAATGATTTTTGTTTTATGATATTATACCATATTATATCATTTAGTATTCATATTTAAATTATTTCTATTATTTAATTTTCTGTTTGTGTAGAGGGAGTTTTCTCCTTTGAAACTATAATCCCTATTTTTGGTGGTTTCTATTTATTTAATTATTTTAATTCCATGTTTTATACTTCTATGAAATCCAAATCTATACTTTGTACTCACAAATTAAATATATTTGTGTTTTTTTCATGTAGGATGTATATATATATATATATGAACATATATAAATTTTCATTTTTATTATTGATATATATATATATATATATTTAAGCATTATTTTTTACACTGCAATTATACAATCCAAGTATCTAATTTTGGGTGTGAGATACATGTGTATATGCTAATCAAACATATACATTAAAATAATTTATATAATGTTCAAGATCATTGGTTTTTAATTCATGTTATATGATTATGTATATATATGTGTGTGTATATGAAGTCTTCCTCCTTAAAACATAAATATATATATAATGATGATTGTATTTAGTGGAGAAATGCTGCTTTGATGATTTTTATACGTGATAGATAATTATCTTTTATTATTGATTAATTTTAAGAAGATATAATTATATGTTCGATATTGTTAGTAGTTTATACATTCATGCATAAAATAAATTTTATAAATATGTATTTAAAATTTCATGTGTGTGGATGTTGATTTAACTTTAATGTGATTATGAAAAGTCTTGTATCATGGTATCTGATCATACAAAGAAGAACATATAGTTTTCAGTAAAGATTACTATTTATTCAATCCAAACATGATTATAAATATATTTTCAAAACTAAAACACCAGTGAAATATATATATATATATATATATAGAAATATAATACAAAAATTTGATATAAAAACTAGTACTCAAACATTTTAAATATGATAGGGAACTTGATAGTGAATCCATCTCTTAATTGGGTAGGCCAAAGATTGTCTTTAACGTTTCAATTGACCTCAGTTGTTTTGTTTTTAAAATCACGCTTAATATTTTAAACTAAATAACTAGATTAGTTAAAAATCATTTTCAATGTATAATTATTATTTTCAATTCATTATATTGTTTTGTAAATTTTGTTATAAAAATGTATTCATAATTTATGTTTTCTAAATGTTTTATCAAAGAAATATTTTAATGGGATTTATAAAAGGTTTTAAAAAATACTTACTAGGAAATTTAATGATCACCCTTTTTATAAAATTATTTTTTATAGCTGTCTTAGAATATTATTTATAGGTGCCATCGCTTTTGGTGTTAGCACACGTGGAATTGTATTGGATAGTTTTTTTAATTTTGTTTAACTCTAATATGTGAATGGTTTTGTCTATTCTTCCAAAACCTAGACTGGTAAAAGGTCCTCATTTGTATAAAGTGTTGTGTAATTTTTCATGTTTATTTTAGAAAAAATTTCACAGTTTTTTTTCAAGGGATGAGTCTAGATGATCGGGCGCAGAGCATAATATAGATGATGTAATTTTCATATCCACAAACCAAATAAATTTTTTAATCTTTTGAAAAAAATAATTTTAAATGAGTATGATGGTTAAACTAAACTAATTTCATATATTTCATGTTTATCAAAATGATTTCATAAATATTGTGAATCAATAATAATACATACTATACTTACATGAGAATATTAGAGCTAAAAATAATATGACCTACTCAACTCTTATGTGATATAAAATAAAACATTACCCTAATGAAACTGGAATGACAGTTGAAAACATATTTTGTAGTGAAATAATTAGAAGTTTATAATAACGTAATGTATATATACTTTAAATTATTCTCTCAATTTTGCATTGATAATTATTTCAATCTAATCCAAATGAATCCCATAAAAATTTTATGAAAATAAATTTTAGATATTTATAAGGAACATTAACTATTTCTCATCTTTTTCCAAAAAATTCTGATCCTGATTTTATTCCACACATGGATTCCAATTTTTTCAGATGTAGATTAGATCAGAAGGTAACCACACTAACCTATCATTTTCTTGGTAAATTTCTCATGACTTTTTTAAGAATAAAAATATATTACGTAGCACTATCAACAACTGAATATTAATTTATTTCCACATGATGTTGTTCTGAACATGTATTTTGGATGAAACATAGCTTAATAGATTTATTATTTATCTTTAATAATCTTCCAAACATATATGATAAAAAAAGTTCAATAAGCATCACCAAAAATCAAATAACCAATTCACAATGAAAGAACGTTGTTTTAAGACATCGTTTATTTAGAGATCACATATAGAAAGATGAAATCTCTTTAGAATTTGTTTTAACTAGAAATAAATCATAAAATATCATTATAAAACCATTATATATGGATTGAATTTATTTTAATAAATATAAATTAAGGATATTTAATTTTACAAATTGATATTTTATTTTATATTTCACATATATACATTAAGAATGATGTATGATTTTTTATATATTTTTTTGTTCCTCTGTTTCTAGTAATGATCACATCCAATAGGCCAAATCACACATATTTATCAACAATTACTCCAACATTAATACCCAATCTCTTAATTACTGTGAAAAAATAATACATAGTATCAAATCAATTGGGGAAATGACCCGCAAACCATTTATCTCTCATCTCGGACCATTGTAACCCTGGCCTCTAGACCGTCCAATACCTTAACCTATCTAAAAATAGTGAAAATGAAAACAGATGATGGTACTTCATCTTACAAATGGAAATGTTAAAGGATAATCAAAAATATTTTATGTGGAAGATACATTGTATTCAAATAGACTGATAGAACTTATATTCGATTAAATAAGGTTGTTAATCAACAAGGATGGAAATAGTATTAGTCTTTTTCATGAACCACACAAGTGGTAAAGAAAACATTTCTTGAATTCTATGAATCTATTGTGTTTCACGTCAATGAAAATGAATACCTCATCATAGAAACCATTAATCATAATGATATATCACTGACTTTCTTAAAGCTTGCTAAAATTATGAGTGTTTCACATGATGGTAAAAAATTCTTCCACACATACTTATCTTTCTGGATGTTTTCACTCTTATAGTGATTATGAAATCTTTTTTTGGAACTGAGTTGTTCCTGATAATTATATTGAAGAACCCGGAGGAAAAATGATATTTTTGGAAAATTTCATTCAATCCCAGATCTCTCAATGAAATTGTGAGTATGAGAAAATTCTTTTTCAGGATGGATCATTAGTTTATTTTATTTTTATTGGAAAAATTGTAAATAGAGCATGATATATCATGTGATATATGTTCCATGCGAATATTTAGTCTCTCGATTTATACACATATGGATAAATCTAAAATTTATTTTTTCAGGATGGTGATGGTGGTTTGGATGTCAATGATGGAATTCAATGTCATGGTTTTACGATTCTGAATCTATCTGGTTTAGAAAAAAGTGGCATGCATTGGATAATTTATTTGAAATATTTTTTCCTTATTGTTCAATGACTATAATGTTCCTATCTGAGATTTAGGTGCAGAATTCATGTTTGGATAATACACCAATAGTGTAAGAAGAATCATCAAAACCATAAAATGTAGTGATGATGAAGAATAAAATGTCCATTTAAGAAGAAGAGTTGGGATTAACAGTGCTACCATTCAACATGATATTTAACAAGAGACACTTTATCCTTCCTCTCTAGAAATCCATGATCAAAATGATATGATTGAAATAGATATCACTTGGATGTTCTCAACTGTTCATGAAATGAAAATCTCTAAAGTTTCAAGACTATTTCAAAATCTTGTTCGGTATCACTATAAAAAATAAAGAGAATGTTTGAGGAAACAATATAAAGAACAATTTATCATGAATCATGTTATGTGGAAGCAATGTCATATGTTCCTAAAAATCATTGTGTTCAAGAAAAAAGTACATAAGTTCAATAATAATGGATTTTTCCTACTCCACAATAAACGAGAAATGAAGAAAGTCCAGATACTGAGAAGACTATTTATAATAGGAGTCTGCAATGACTATGAATTTTAGAATATAAATTCATGAACATAAAACCTTAGGTATCTGAATCATATCACATAGTGATAAATCTATTGTTGTATATTGCCTCCAAAGCCGATGGTAAATAATTATTACTATTGGTATATTCTATTTTGAAAAAATGATCAGAAAAACCTCCTTCCAGAACTATGAATAGTTCAGATGTTCAGCTAAGAATAATGGAATAATTTGAAGTGGTATAATCCATTACTATAGATAATTATTCTTTTCAATTTGATGTTGTGAAAATATACTTATGTTTAAACATTCATAGAACATTTTTTGATGAAGTCATAAGATTGCTAGTAGCAATGAAATAATTTTTTTACATGTCCTCAAATGATATTTGTTCAATGCTTGATATGAGTATTGTATAAAATCATAAAATATATATAAAATTCATGAATTAAGTATTTTTTATTACTAATATCTTACATTTGATAACCATTACATACTCAAACAATATTGGGGATATCCTAATGAATCATGAAGAACTTTAAGAAGAAAGAGTGAGTAGTTTCAGACAGAATATATCTAATAATGATAAAGTCTGATTTTATGTGTTTGAATAATCCTTATAAATACCAAAAAATTATATGTAAAAAGAAGTTAGACCTCTCATGGGGATGATATATAATAAATTTCAAATTTTATGAAATCTAATTACCAATTGTGCTAATATAATAGACCAGTATAATTTTAATGGAATTTATTCTTAGAGGATTTGGAATGGTTGCAAAAATGTCGTAGATTATTTAATGAACTAAATAGTAAAAATAATTAAAGCCTATGTGGATTATTATTTTTAAATGTGAGGTAGAAGGAAACATGGACCATAAATTTCAGATTGTTTCCCACATATCTCTCAGCATATCAGGGAACACATTGATCTATCAATGAACTATGAAAGTAAACACTAAATATTTTTTGAAGTTACGCATTTTTTCCTACCCAAAACACCATTTATACTATCCATTACTCATATAAAAAATAATTATTTAGAGAGAGCACAACAAGTGTCTCTAAATATTTAGTCAAAAATTGTTTTGTTTTCCCATGATCATCATGGTATTCTTGGAGAATCCACCCTAATGTTATGTGATGTTGTTAGATAAAAACATGATACTCCCCTTCCATAGTCTTTATTACCTCACAAAAAACCCAACTCTTTTATTGAAACACCTGTAAAACGTGTTTTTCCCCACAATGGTTGACATTCATCCTTGTTCACATTAGTGAAATTAGTTTCCCAATGGGTGTGTATATAAAATCATTTGAAATATCCCACATCTAATAGAATTTTAACATCTTAATTTTTTTATATAATTATTTTACATGATCATGATATGTTAACTTATCTTTTTTATATTATTACCATAACATTATAATAATATTAATTCCATGTTTATCTTTTTATTTTGTATATTAATTCTTTAACACTCTAATGCTTTCTCAATTTTTTTATGTTATGCTATATTTTTTAAATTTCTCATTATTAACACTACATTTAAATTCTTTAGGTTTTCAATAATGATGTTTAATATAATATATTTTTTTAATATTATAAATCTTTTGGATATCAAAAAAAGGGGAAGAAGAAAAGAAAACTACAAAAGTTCTCATGTATTTTAAAATTTATTATTATTCCAAAAATACGGAGAAGAGATTTTTTTTGAATGAAATGAAAGATAAAAATATTATTTTATGAAATGTTAAATAAAATATAAAAACTTTTGTTTTCTATTTTCTTGAGTTTTGTGATCAGAAAAATGGGGGGATTTTTTAAATGATTATAGCGTTCCAATATTTATCTACATTATTTGTTTTGATTATTCAAAATATCTATACTATTATTATAACAATTTTTAGGTGTTTCATTTTGGAATTTATGTATGGTATGTGTACAAGTGTTTATCTCACTATATTAAAGTAAATTATTTTATGTGATTCAAAGAAGATATTATGTTTTTTGAATCCAAAAGAATCACATAATACATTAGCATACGATGTATGATTGAGTTACTCATGAAAGATATTTTTGTCAGAATGATAATATGAAAGGATATTATTTTTTAGAATATATTTCATAGAAATATGAACTTGAAGAAATGTAACACTTTATCTAACACTGGTGATTCATTTTATGATTCACCGAAGACTGGATATCTTATGAAGAAAAGTCACAATATCTTACAGAGTACACTCTATAATGAATATAACTTTCATCTGATATCCTACCATGATCTGATTTTCCAAAATTCCATGTCTACTATTCTAATAATGTGATAACCCATTTCATTCCTTTTTATTATATTATAAGAAGACTATATATTTGAGGGATGATTGAACTGCTCAAGTATTACCATAAGTAAGAAAATTTTGAAAATAAGAAACTTGTTGTAAGTGCGATTAAAAAAAATTGATTGTTGGAAATCATGTGTATATACTCTATATTACATATCTTATCAGAATGGATGTGTGGATCATAAGACAGTTAGAGTTAAACAATGCTTATGTTTAACAACATATAAAGGGAACAGTCAGCAGCCACTCAAAAATAGATGAGAATGAAAATAAAAAATAATGATGTTTTCCTTTCCCTTATCGAACACTAGAGATATGTACATTTGAGAATCATTATTTCTATTTCTAATCCTATCATCTCTATCCATTGTACTGTAGATCATCCCCAACTACACATGAATTTATGCTTCTCCAAGGATTAATACTTATATAGTATTAGTATCTTCTTAAAAAGGTGCACCACAAACATTTTTAAAACATTGTATCTCATATTAATATTGTTTAAAATCTTTTTAAGAGTGTAGATAAGATCCGAGATATGTATTGTAAAGGGATATGTTGGTTAAAAGATCATATACTATTTTAATAAGTGATATCATCTTGTACTCATCTAGGAGCCCTTGATGGAAGGGTTACATAGTGAAAGTCAACAAGCTTAAGGAGTCGATTGTTGGTGGAGTGGACTATAGTATTTCTATTCCCTGAACCACTATAAATAATTGTGGTCAATTTTATTTTTATATATATTCATTTTCACTTAAAATAATCATAGGGAAGGTATTTTAATATACATACTATGAATAAGGTGGTTATATTTTCTTAAATAAACTTCTATGAACTCAATTCACCCACCCATTGAATTATTTACTAATTCATTATCGAGGAAAATAATTAGGACACTTCATATATGATAAAAAATAAATTAATTTATTAATATGTATTTTTATTTGTGTTATTGATGACTTTTAACCAAAATCCCAACACTGAATATGATTATTTCTTGGCTAGGGTAAAACCTATATTCCAGACTCAATGAAGTCTCATATTTTTTATAAGATAACCCTTTTAATGGCTAATCCATATTTAGGAAAATATCATTCATATTATAATAAAATATTTTATATTTTATCATATCAATTTTAGGCTCATCGTGCCTCATATTCTCATATTATGTCAGCGCCTAACTCCAAAATATCATCGAAAAATATTTGAAATTCTATAATAGAAAAAATTGAGATGTTAGATTAATCATTATGGTAGATTAAAAAACCATCATAGATTTTGGGTATTTAGTAAAATGTTGATTTTTGTAGATAGTAAATCAATTAATATAGTGTTTATTATTTTTAATGATATTTTCCCAATTGTTATACCTATTAAAATAATATATATCTATATACTTGAGTTGTACTAAATATAGATGATTTAGTCAAAAAAATGTTAGTAAAAATTATAAATATCATGTTCCACTATTCTATTTCATTTATTTTTATTATTGTGATTTTTTGAGGAAACATTCAAAAATCAATTCTACCATATAGGTGAAAACACATTAATAGTTAAGAAAGTTTATGTTGATTTGGAAAAATTTAGTCAAATTGGTCCATGCTAATTCCCCCATCCTTGTTTAGATATAAAATCCACTAGGAATAAAATATATTAAATTTTAGAAACCAGGAGTGAATAAAACCATTTTCACATAAAATGAAAACTACACCCCTATATTTCTATCAAATCAAAATAAATCAAATGCTATGTCTACATAGAATATAATAAAATTAATTTCTTGAGTCATAATATTTTACACATTGTAAAACTATATATATCAACATTAATGAGGTCTCATAATCTCTTAAACTGCATATAATAAAATATAGATGAGCTATTTTAATATGGTAACCTTGTTGATATCTATAATGTGATAATTATAACATAATAATACCAATTAGGACACAAAACACATTCAATCATACCTTTATGATATGCCATTTTATACTTTGGCATGTATGTAACTCTCCCTTTATAGGTTTTTGAGAAAAATATTTCTAAAACCAAAAGAGGTAATTTTTATGGATTTCCAAATTTTTTGAAAAAAAAAATGTTACTCTAAAAAATGTTGTTTCTTTTTTTCAAATTATTCCCTACCCTAAATACCATGTATTTTAACCATAATAAATCAATAAATTCCTTATATCTAATATAAGATTAGCTAATAACACAATTAATTTTATCATTAAATACAGATTCCCTTTTCAAAAATAATCTAAATCAAATTTTACCTAAAATAAATTTTTGATAACCATTAATTAATCATGTTTAATCTACGAAACCATATCATTAGATTATAAAATTTATTTCTTGAATTTCCAAAACTAATAAAATTACCACCTCATTCCTAAGCAAGTTATTCATACATATAAAAATCATTACTTTAAAAACAAAATTTCATTTTTAGAAAACACCATTACAAATTTTAATTCCATGCTATAGAAACAGAAAAAAATAAACCCTCAATTTAGTGATTCATGTATTCTAAATATTGACGGGAGTATATCTGTTATGTTTATATTATCCCAAATCTAATGTAATTATTTAATATTAATCCCAAAATATATTTTAATTTTGAAAAATAATTGGTAAATAATACCATTATAATATTATTCATATTTGATTAAATTTTTTAACATAATTGAAATATAATAATTAAATTCAAATTATTAATCAGAGTTTGTAAAAAACCAATAAAAAATAAATTCCAAATAAAATATTATTTTTTTAAAATATAAACAAATTAAATTAACACATTTCAATATGTATGTTGTTTTATAAAACCTTTTCTTAAACATAAAAAATATTTTCTCATATTTTTTTATATTTTTTTTACAAAAACAAATTTTAGTATTTATGAAAATTAACAAATCAATATACATTTTAGTAAAAAAATATTTTTTAAAACATAAAAATTTAATATACTATAATATAATAATAATGTTTAAAATAACATGATTAATTTTAATATTTATGAATACAATAATCAAAATTTATTGAATGAATAGTTTCCTGTAAAATAGAATAATATCACATAACCAATATAGTTTCAGGAAAAGTGAGAAATGTTTCCATAATATATATAACATAATTTATTTTAAAATTTTGTTGATTCCTAATGTATATTAGGGAATATATAAATTAATCAGTTATTAAAAAATTATTCTGATCACTATGTTCCTTCGTCGATAATTTATTTTGAAGGATATAAGCTATGAATAATTGGAAATGAGTTTATATTCCTCATTTTTTTTTGAAAAAATAATTAATATTAATTATAATGTTTATTGAATTTATTTAAGTTAGATTAATTTACTATAAATTTTTTTTAGGAACAATTGGGTTGTATTTTGTGCTATAAAGAGACGTGTTTAATAGAATACGAGTTACAATTTATTGTAAAAAAATTTATGTCGGAGTACCTTATAACATCCTAGGTAATTATAAAAATAAATAAATCTTATAATTTATATATTTTGATTTTATATGTTTTTACTCATCATAATGTTTTCATAATTTTATAAAAGTGTTCAATAAAAAAGTAACAGGATTATTTAACAAAATTAATTTCCAAAAAATATTTTATTTTATATAAGTAATAAATTTTAAAATTTATTAAATAAATTTTGACAAAATAGGTTTTATTGATTATATCATCATATTATATTTTTCTTATCAAGAATTTAGTAAATTTTTTGTAAAGAAGTTGATTTATTGTTGAATAGTAAAAATATATAATTTTATATCTTATTTCACATTTATGAAATTATATTGATATAATAATAAATTATTAAAATTTAACACCATTAAATACACCAAATATTTTATTAAGTTTTAAATTAATCTTATTTAAGAATTATTTTCAATTTTTGATTTTAAGCTTAACGTTTCTGAAGATATGTTATATTTTATTCAATTTTTAAAAATAATTGGTCTTTCAATTTAATAGTAGTTTTGGAAGGTTCCATTTGGTTTTGGATAGGTTAAACTATATATACCTTAAATTTTTATTAAATAACAAAAAAAATTCTTTGAAATCACATTTTACATTGATATCAATTTTAAATTATTTTTATTCATGAATTTGGAATTTTCAGAAAAACTGTATTTCATGAATTTTTTGTTCTTATATTAAAAGTAATTTATGCATCCTATAGATTCCAAATTAGATAATATAGATTAATTATTTTTAAAAATAATTTTCAAAAAAATTTACAAATTTCCTTTTATTTTTCTTTACATAAATATGTTATCATGGTAAAATTTTATGTTATCATTTTTAATAACACATTCATCATAAAGGGGTTTTAAAATGAAATAATTTTTAAATTTTATTCAAAACATGTGTAAATATGATTGAATGATT
Organism: Viscum album; assembly: GCA_963277665.1. Classification (NCBI taxonomy): domain Eukaryota; kingdom Viridiplantae; phylum Streptophyta; class Magnoliopsida; order Santalales; family Viscaceae; genus Viscum; species Viscum album. Next base: position 825,955,216 of record OY728131.1, read on the forward strand.
TTTTTACCATATCTCATATATTATATGAATGCTTCTTTCCTTGGTTCTACTTTAACATTAATGTGACCTTTTAATATTTTAAATCATTGAATAATTACATGAGTGTCACTACCCTCAAAAAATAGATATCATTCTCCTATTTTCATCACAGATATTGATATATGTATCTAAACATGTAACTATGAAAAAACAATGAAAATTTACCCCCCACATGACCAAAATGACTGGGTTTTGTCAAAATTTTATCCTAGAAGGCTTAATATGTAAGAAAAAGGATGTTTTCCTAATAATGACATATCTATTAGCCGAATGTTTTCTTTTAATTTCATATCTAACTCATTAAAAAATTATATAACCATTATCATATAACAACATCAGTGTCTTCCTTGTACAAAAGTGTTATTTTTTTGTAAGATTAATTTTGTTTCCCCACCATTTCATTCCTATTGGAAATTAAAAAATTGTTGATGCATATGTGTGGATTACTAACCCCATAATGATATATACTTTTTTCATTGTTGGATCATATAGAGAAATAATATAGTTTATAAATTGAATATATATTATATTTATCATATAATTATTATTATTTAATTATATAAAATTATTAAAATTATTTCCCTTTAAATTTTTAGGATGTTCATATCACCACTCATTCTAATTTATGGAATACCACCTCTATGAAGCGCTGCAATTCAATTTTCATTAACAACTCACATAGATGGTTATAGGGATTAAACAAATGAATATAAATGGAATCTATAATGTATTTATGATTTAGTAAAATTAAAATATTATCTAATTTATTCCATTTCAACCTTATTGAAAAATAGGAATGGAATTCATGTGTACAAACGAAATACTTTCTCTAAAATAGTATGTGGTTAATTTTTCATAATGACCTCACATGATAAATTATAAATGTTTATATACTATATTAAATATTATATTTATAAAATTATTAATATTTTAGAATTATTGGAACTATAATACCTTATATGATGACTAATAAATCAATATTGTTTTGACGTTACAAACCAATGTTCGAAAAACATCCGACGTGAATATAATACTTTTATTATCTTAATAAGACACAGTAAAAATTAAAGATATAGAATAATAATATTGGAATGAACATGAAAAATACTAATATGAATGAATAATGAAAATATAATTTAATTATTTTGGAGTTAGAGAACATACAATTTTTTATGGGACTTATGGTAAGGTATAAATCATTAAAATGAAGTTTTGAATGTTTTAAACTCTTTCTCGTCAATAATCATATAATTATAAATTTCACATGAATGATATGACTTTTGTGTCAATGGTTGGAAAATAATATTATAGAATCTATTTTAAATTTATTAAAATTAATTATTCGACAATCATTTTAAATTTTATTTCATGGTTATTTAAAAAAAATTATATAAGTGAAAATAATGTTTTTAACATCTACTACTTGGCCTCCACTTCCAAAATTCATATTATTATTTATTTTCAATAATATATTATATTATTCAATATCTGTTTTTAAAAAAATATCTCACTAACATTTTAAATTCTTATATTATATAATTTTATAAAAGAGCACATAATACTTTTCTCATAATTATGAGATAACAAGAAGTATTTTCAATATTTGTTTAACATGATTTTCGACGGGTTTTATTTAGAAAAAAAATCAATAAATCCAATTATTTTCTCTCAAAATGGTATATGGGAAGTTTATATAATGTTAGGTGATCCTGTAATATCCAATGATGATGGGTGATCCTAATATTTCTAATTAATTCATTGGGTAATGAATTATCTTTTAAGGTAATAATTTAGTTCCATAAAAATGAATGATATTACAATGGAATCATCCAGCATACCTTTTTAGAAGTGAGTTAATAACATGTTAACAAAGGTCCTAAATTTTATTTCCCAATATACCTATATTATTATTTCATGAAAAAATATTATTATAGAAAATTTCAATATCATGAGTTAATGAATGCATAAATGTGATTATTTTTTTTCAAAATAAAAATTTCATGAGTTTCTACATGCCTCGGGTATGTTCATGGTATTTCAAATGTTTTTTTAAATTGTTTTAAATGTTCCCATTGATAAAATATTGGACTACAGAAATGGAACTTTTTTATTTTGTGCTCATTGTTTAAATTTAAAAAAGGGGAATGTTTTCGTGTATTATCATGAAATTCATTGGAGTAACAAGATTACATTATTTATATATATTTTCCTGATAAATGTTTTTCAAATTCAATATTTCAAAAAAATTTATAAAATCTAAGGATGAGTATAGATTTGGTTAGGGTAAATATTTCCACAATATTGACTCATTATAACCGAAGAAAATATGGATTGAATGAAAAAGGGGTGTATTGTTTGTGATATTCTTTTACATAAAAAATGTTTAGTAAGTAAATATTTATACATAATTTTGTATTTTATTCTATATACTCTATATCTTTAAACATTAAATATAAAAAGAATGTAAAAATGTAAATTTTAATCTGTTAAACTCTTATTTATGGGATATTATTTTCAAGGGATATTAAATTTCGTATTACGGAAAGGTTTGCATAACATTCACTGTTTAGAGAATTTAAAATATCTATTTTTGGATACAATAATTTTTGGATATAATAAGAAGAGATATATTTCAAATATTAGATTGTAGTTTCAGCTAATAATTTCTTATAATAGTGGTTTCCATTAGGGAAACATGGAAACTAATATAGGAATGAATAAAGTATACAGTAAACCTATGAATCAGAAACCTAGAATGGTGGGAATGTATCATATTGGTCTACTTTTGACGCATATATTTTAGTATAAAAACAGTGGAATCCATGAATTATAGTGATTGAATTCTCTATATAAGAAAATTTATAAGGTAGATAATTTCATGAAACCCCACCATATTAAATTCAGTGGATATTTAGACCTGTTGAAGGATGGATGATGGATAAATTCACTAGGAAGGATATTTTATGATTTGGATGTATACAATATAAATAAGTAAATTTAAATTTTCATTATTTTAATGTGAATTTGATAGATTGTGTCCTATAATTATAAATAATATATATAAATATTTGATTTATTCTATGCAGTTCATGTTCAATAATGATATTATATATCATATGTTTTCTAACTATAGTTATTCATCATAGAATGTAAATAATTTTTCTTAGTTGAAGAAATATTTAGAATTAGTAAGTGACACATAATATTAAAATTTTACCAAGATATTCTTGAATTCACAATATTTAGTTTGAGTCAATGAGAGTAAACATTGTTGATGTCACCTAAGTCTAATAACATGTTTTTATTGAGCATTGGATTCTCCATGTTTCAATAGTCATGAGTATTTTGTTTTTTGTGATGATATTGTTGAAATGTATTTTTTTTAAATCATATATATTTCATGAAAACAATGGTAATTTATACACAATGTGGAAAATAATAGAGAAGTATTATAATAAAAAACATGAGGTTTGACAAAAAAATAGCTTAATTGGGTAAAATACATTTCAAATAAAGTTTTCTATGGTCAAAAAAAATTCCCAACATAGTATAATCAGATATTTCTATCACTGATTAACATTAATGAGATATTATTAGATTAGTATCTAGGAAATAGTTAGTAGACAATCAATGATATAGTGATTTTCAATGAAATATGACATTTTACTATTACATTCATGATGATAGTTACTCAAGGTTGAAATGATCAACAATTATAGAATAATTATCTATAAAATTTAATATTAGCTATAATATTTCATAATAGACCATCAAATAAAGTAATTTTAGGTATATTAAATGTTTATTGAGATTATATTAACTTTTGGTTGGATTTGGTTTCCACACATTCTTTTATTTCAAGAGAATTTTCATGAATAACTGAAAAAATGTCTCATCAAATGAATTTAGAAAATTTCTTTGAAACTCATCATAGAACTCTAGAGGAAACAAGATTTTATATAAATCGTTATATTACATTATGTGGAATTCATTTTTCCACTATCCTTTTTCTATTTCCCATTGTAGAGCTTAATGTGATTATAAGTATAGATTGGTTATCTGTTTTTCAGGACAAGATATATTATAGAGCTAAGTAATGAATAAAAATAATAAGTGTAAGTTTTAAATATTTTATAAGAATTATTTCATACTATTTTTAACTTGTCAGCATAGTGAGATTGTTATAGAATATGGAAGTGAGATTTACCATACACATATAATTAAAAACATTAACTTTCGAAATTACTAATTTGAAAGTGGTAAATGAATATGTGGATTTATATCCAAATTAATTTCCAAATGTTATTCCTAATTAAAACCATAAATTTAATATTGTATTTTTGTCTAATTATGTTATATTTTCAAATCCTCCTATCAAATGGCTTCAGTTGAGTTGTAATAATTGAAAATACAATTATGGGAGTTCCTTGGTAAGGGCTTCATCTCCCAAAGAAATTCTCTTTGGGAAATCTATTTTTAAATAAAATTATGTTCTTACAATGAGAAATATCATTCATTATAGAGAACTAGATTGCATCATTGAAAATAAGAGGAAGTTTTTTCTTTATATAGATGATTTTTTTATCAGCTTTAGTGAGATCAATATTTTAAATTGGTTGATATCAGGTCATTTTATCATCAAATTATGGTCAATGTAAATCCCATATATTTTAAAATATTAAATATTAGTTTGATAGAATATATTTCATGAAACCCGAAGCTCAAATTAGAATATAACATCTTGAGAATTTATGATATATTACTTTTTAAGTTAATTAGATATCTTTGATAGCTTAATGAACATGCAACCCCAAGTATAAATGAATCATTATTTTGTATAACATTATAAAATATATATTATATTGGTATTTATGAATAGTAAAAACAAAATAGTGGAAATTATCTTCAATAATTCGTTATCATTTAAAAAATCATCTAAAAGAAAAAGAAGTGTTTTTTTAAAATATTTTTTCTAAACGTTCGTTTAGTGTAACATTGAACACAAAATATAAAATAAATTTGTAACACCTTTAGGTAATTTTTTTATAATACGTACTTAATTATTGAAATTGAAAAATAGAAAATATATTACGGTGTACTGTTTAGATTTTTTTAAAGTCATTCATTTTTTAATGAATAGTGAAAAATACTGATTTTTATTAAAAACTATATTTCAATTTCAATAATTCAAAAGGATAATAAATATTATAAATTGGGTTTAATTTAATAATTGTTCAATATTTTATATTATAAAAAATTTAGTTCAACATAAAAAATTTCATTCTTAATGTTCATATTTAAACCTATTATACTCATTATAATTCACTCCTTCCAAAAACCTATTATTCACTACTTTTGATAGTATAAAATTTAATTTAATTCAGACACGTTTGTGAATTTCATTTTTAAAAATAACTTCTTTATTTAAAATATTTATAATTTAAATTTTATAATAAGAGAATCTCAATTCATTTCCATAATTAATAGTGACAACTACAAAAATTAATTGTCGTGGTTATGGTAAATATGGGTTTAATGACTGTTAAAATAAGTATATTTTGGTTTAAATTGAATTAAACGTGTAATAAACCCATTTGAGGGTAATATATCAATCTTATGGCCTCCAGGGTCAAACATTAACCCATTTTGGATGATTTTTCCATGATAAAATTGTGTTTGCAATTGATTCTTATAAAAAATTACATGTGTGTCCCCTCCCCAACTATAAAAGGACACCCACTCTCGACCCATATTTTAACATCCAATGATGTTTAGTTTTAAAATGATCTACCCAAATCACTTAATTTCTCCCATAAAAACATCATTGTTTCTATTTATTATTAGAAAAATAACATATTAAGGCTTTTGTTGAAAACCTAACTATTTTATTGAAGTTGTCACGTTAATAAATGAGTGTGTTAATATTGTTTATTCTTAAAGATTCCTAAAATATCAGTAAACCATTTTTATATAATATCTTATATGTCATATATATACTTATAGATTGTTCTATTATGTTAATTAACTATATCAATCTACTCCATCAAATGGTAGATGAAAATGCAGATCTAATGTTTGGAAGACTAACTCTTCATGAACAAAAAAATATATTTTTCCCATCACGACCCTTAAAATCTAAACATAGTAATGGATTTAAAACATGAATATAATATTTTTTATATTTTTATTTTGAGTAATTTTAAAATATTATTTATCTTTTTTCATTCCATGATTTTTAAAATATGATAACATCTCTCATGTGTTCAAAGGACAATTTCTCACGAAGAGATTTGATTTGTTTTTAACTTATTAATTTTATGGAATGAAATAAGGATAAATTTTAGGAATATATATGATATATTTGGAATTATATTTAGGGTTTAATATTAATAAATCACATACTTCCATACCCTTTCACCCATTATGAAAATAACAACATCACTCATGTGTATGCATGGAATACTATCTCCATGAATTGATCTAACCCAATACCCATGTTCAAATTTAAGTAATTATTGTGATATTAAAAAAAATGAAAATAAAAAATATATAAAACATTAATATAAATTTTTATATTATCTAACTGTGTATTATTCTCAATTATCCAAACATTCACGTTAATTAATACAAGAGAAAAAAAGGCAAGTATCACCAGATACAATAGTAATAATGAACGATTATTAATGAACATGTGATAAGATGTTCTAAATGGATCTTATAAGATATTATAAATATTAATATGATTCTATTATAATTTAATACCATTATTAAAACTGTTATAAAGAAGTTTAAAGAACGATCATCCAAAAGGATGTGTACACTAAGAGACTTTGCAACAATTTCCCATTGTTGGGGCTTATTGTAATGTTAAGCTATTCATTTATATAATATTGGGTATATACATACCATTTCATTGGAATATCAAGAACACATCATAATTCAAGAAATTTTTTATTTAAATTTTATTTTCTTTACTTTTAGTGATTGAAGTTGATAATTACTTAGTCTAACATATTTTGTTAACTTGATTTCTTTCCATTATTTCCTAATAATTCTTCATTGTCGTTTGAAATATACGAATAGGTATGTAAATAATTATGAATATATAATGTTTTACTTACAAATTTTTTATATGGACTCTCATTTAACACACTTAATTGATTCAATTATTAACTCTTACATCAATATTATGATATCTATAAGGATTTCATCCACATTATCAATTTAATCCAAATTGTTTACATCAATTTCCTAAAAAACATAATTAATAATTATCTAATAAACCTGTTCTATTTTCTTATAATATTGGTATTCAATATGTTTTCTTGTAATAGTACCAAATTCATATATATGGTATAAAAAATTAATGAATTTTTTACAAATAATTTGATATAATTTCTCACATCTTTTAAAAATTTGTTTTCCTAAAAAATAATAATTTCCAAAAGTTCTCTTAGAAATAATTTTATAATTTTTAAAATGATATATTGAATACATTTTCACCTATTTTAACTATTAGAAATTGATTAAAAATGAATCTTCATGTCATTTTCCAATGAATCCCCATTCTAGTTATACAGAAAATGTGACAAAATATATTTTTATCATATATGAAATGTAGATAGTTTCCAATCATCATGGAAAATCAATATTTTAAATAATAAATTATATTTTTCCAAGTAAACTTTCATAGGAAATTATTTTCAATATATTTTTTGAACATTTATTTTTTTTTAAAAATCAATGTGAAGTTGTTATTTTTATTACGAGAGTTTTGATGAAATAATTATGTTATTTCAATTTATCATTGACATAAATCAATTATTTTAATTATGAACCACTACGGATCAGTTTTATTTATATAATTATTATTATTTCTATGGATTTTTTATGATCAATTTTGTAAGGTAAAATGTTACAATTCTCTTTAATTATTAATTTTAATATTATTTAACATTCCTTTGAAATATTTACATTCATGTAATTATTGGAAATTACATATCTCAAAAATGATCATATTAATTAAAATGGAAATAATTATTTCATAATCTATATAAAATTTCTACATATTCTACTTTTATCTAATTTTCATATGATTGACTGGAAAAAATATTTGTAATGTTTATTGCATACTCGATGTAGAAAATTATTTATACGGAATATTGTTCATGAATTAAATATATCATCCAATATATAGGTAATGATTATAATATGTTGATACTGGAGGGTTAGAATCCCCTAATATTCTATATAATATTATTTATCAAATTAATATAATCTTTTGTATATTCTTCGTTACATGCAATAGAGAATTTATTTTTTGTTAAATGCAACACTGAGTTTATCTTGTATCACACGCAACACTGAGTTTTAAAAAAACATTTCAAACTACTTAAATATTATTATATGATTTTTATTTCCTCGAAAAAAGAATATAGGATTTTAATAAGAGTGAATAAATTATGAAAATATGTAGTTAATTCTTCGATAACCAATTAATTAAAAATAAAAATAAAAACTATTTGAAAGAATTGAGTAAATATTTAAAAAAACCATTTTGATGCGAGAAAAAAAATTACCTCAATAAATCAAACAGAACAAATGGGTTGAATTATTTATAAAAAATATATATATTATATGTTCAGACAATTTTTTTACATTCTCCTTACATGTTTCCCAGGTAATATATAATAATAAGTCAAATTTTATGCATAGGAACTATATTTTTATAGAAATAAGGTTTATCACATTTTTCGTAGTTATTTTAGAACTTATTTTTGAGAAATATATTTTTTTGGAATAATAACATTATATTGTAGAAAGAATCATGTCAAAATTACCATAGGGATTATTTTTTGGGAATTTTCTGAAAAGTTAATTTTCTTGATGAATATTTAAAAACACTCAATTATATTTTTAAAATACATTTTTGTTTAAATTATTTAAAGAATTTATAATATTTTAAATTGCTTTTAAATAAAATTTAGTTAAATAATATATATATCAATGAAATTTAGGTCATTTTAATCATTTTCATATTTTATTTTAATATAAAACCTTGTTATCTCTTTTTCATCTTCTCATTCAAACCCTGCTTTCTTATCTAATATGTGAGAATAATTTTAAACTAATGTTCTCCACTTCTATAAATGGACATTTGAAAAATTGATTCCATGTTAATAATATAAATAATACATGTTATCTAATAATTTAAAAATATTATTTTACCACACTGAATGTGGAAGAATATAAAAATTTTATATCATTGTAAAGATAAAAATGTTTTTACTAGGGAGTTGAACTAAAATTATTAGTGTTAAACTAGACTATAAACTTATGAAAGATATATTTTATGGAAATATTTCGACACTATAATTTTTAATGTCATGTAAATACCCACATGGTTCCCTTTTTTCATGTAAAAAAGCAGGGAGAAACATTTTTATTCTAAAAATTACAAGTGTTCCACTCACAACAATTATAAAATAATACCCACACTCCTCTCCTCCTCACACTATAAAACACTTTTATATCTACCATTAAATACCCAAATTCCTTCACATGTTCCCTCCTTTCATCATATAATTTTTATTTTTTTCATAATTGAATCCCCGTATAGATTTTCATGAAATCCAAAGAATGATACATGATGAACAAGTAACATTCTTTATTATACTTTTAATTTAATTTATTTCTCAACCTCACTAAATTATTTTTAGAACATTAAAATATAATAAAATAAGTATCTTACATATAATTATATGTTTATATGTAATTTTAATTACCAACCACTATCTATACTTTCATAAAATGAGTTACAAAATCATCATTTGTGTGTATGACAAACTACCACCTCACGAACAGAAGTCATTCTTTGTTTCGATTTCCACTTATCAAAATTGGATATTATTAATGATATAAAGTAAATACATTATATTAATAACATATGTATATCAATATATTAATTATTAAACAAATACCTTTTCAATTTTCATTCTGTATGGGATATGATAACACTGCTCGTTCGTACAGTGTACAACCGAATTGCGAATCGATGTAAATTTTTTGACCAACCCTAAATAATTATGAAGTTAATGATATATTGTTATTAAAAATATAATTTGCATTCTTACTTTTTCACTTACTTGAAGATGATAATGTCGTTCATGTACGTGTGTGATACTGCCTTCATGAAGTGATGTGGCTTGACTTATTCATCACCACACTAAATGGATGATATTTATATGCATATTAAAATAAATAAATCAGAATCCTTATTTAAATATATCAAATTACTTAACACCTTTCTATATTGATCATTTTAAAATGGAAATGTGATTCATTTTCACATACGCCCAATGATCTCCATGATCATTACATACTTAATTTCTTAAAAATAGCATTTTTGGATGGTATAATAAATATAATTGATGTATAAATATATTATTTATTTCATAATTATTATTTTGGATATTAATGAACCATTACATATGTAATTATACAGAAAATAACTAATGTAAATATATATAAAAAACAAAGTAGTTATTACCAGAAACATGATATTAATAAGAAATTTTAATAAAGAGGTGGTGAATGGTAATTATAAAATATATAATATAGTATGTATAATAATGGTTCCATAAAATAATTATAATTTAATTATTTATATTATAATAGATAATTATAAATTTAAAAATTATATACATGCATTGGGTAAGAGATTTTTATTCTTTATTCTATTTACGCGAGAAATAAGAAAATTCCACACTTGTTTTTATTGGATGGTACATATACATCCCATTTGAAATGATATATCATGAATGTTTTCCTTTTAATGGTATTATAACTTTAATTTTATAATATTCTTTATTGGGTATTATGATTCCAAAGATCACTAAAGCGACAAATGATTTCTATCCCACTTTTTACTTATGTGAGATACATGAAACATTCACCATGTATTTATTAAATATGGTGAAAATAATATCCAATAATGTATTTTAAATTTCATATGATAATAACTATGGGAATTTAGATATCCATTTTTAGATGTACCTTTATAATGGTTTTCATTTTAAAAGATTCTCAAGGATTAAGGGATCATTATCACAATTTTCCTACATTGAAACATATGTTATGTTATGAACCTATCTTAGTTATAAGGTGTATATACATCCCCATAGACATAAAATGTAATTAATTATTTATTCTAAATATATTCTATGTTTCAAATTTATTATTTAATAGTGATTTTGATTCAATGTTACCAATGTCGTATGGTTTTTATGTTGCAATATCATCATTTATCAAGTCTTTTAAGGACTGTGTTTCTAATGGTGAAATATTAATATGTACCACCAATGAAATAAAAATATTTTTCATCACCTATATTTTTGAAATGTTAATTAATTCTTCCCATAAATTTTTCTATCTTTATATTTTCATGAGTTAAAAATAATGTTTTTAGGAAAAAAAACAACAATATTTATCTCTTCAATCGAAATCATTTTCTTCAAAAACCTTGTTTTTTTAAAATATTGTCAAAATATTTTTTTAAAATTATTATAATTATTAATTAATGTAATTTTTACCCAAATGTGAGTTTTTACCAAAAATATTTTAAAATAATATTCATTTCATTTCCCATAAAATTTATGTTTCTCTATTACATAAAATTTGAAATGAATATGTGACTTAACGTGTTGGATAAGAATAGAATTTACCCCCATTATGGAAATTATTTTCATTGAGTTTTCCTTTATATTTTTTTTATTTTAAAATAAAATTATTTCCCAAATTTTTTATCTTTTTTAAATGTTTTTTTTTCAAAGCAACAATGATATTTTCTAATGAAATTTTTTAGAAAGTTTTTAAAGGTTACACTATATGTTTTGAATGTTATTTTAAGATAAAAATATTTCAAAAATATTTTATGCTTTTTAGTTCTAAAGTTTATTTTTAATGACAATTTTTACTCTCCAATAAATCTCCCATGCAATAATTGAAAATCCTTTTCCATATATAATTGATTACATTGATGTTATTTATGCTTTACTTGGGATATGATCCAAGAGGAATATTCTTATTATTTATTTGTATAGTTTATGTTTATGAAGATAATATGTTTATGAAACCTATTTCCCTTCCATAGGTTGTACCATTGTAGAAATCTTATGAATCATGCTTCGTTTCATAGATTATTCTATGTGTAAATAGTAAACGATTGTTAATCATATCCATTTTCAACATATTTTGATATTATAAAATGTTCATGAAACCAATTTCATTTAATGAGATATGATATGGTCAATGTTTTATGATAATTTGTCTCAAAAAATGTATTAATTTCATTATGTTATGATTAATACCAATATATCCATCTAATTAATTTGGAAAATATTTATATCTCATTTGATATAAAGGAATAGAATGGGGAGTGATCTCATTTCTTATGCTAATGTTATAATATCATGGATCATGTTTTTTGATTTTAGTTTTTTTAATGTCATATGATCTACCAAATTTTTTTCCGTGAATCAAGATTTAGATTTTTTTTATATATGGTGTATTCTTTTCATATGGTATTTCCATGTTCTCACAACATTATTTTCATGTCATTCATACTAGTCTCCAATTTTTATGATTAATGTGAATATAAACTCACTATTTCCCATATTTACCTTCCCCGTGTTATAAATAATGGTTTTAATTTCTATGTGTTTTTTAGTAGTACAATAGGAGAATAAATTTATGGAAGATTTTGAATATCATTCTTAAAATATTGTGTACCCATTCACCAAAGACACTAAACTATTATGTTTCTCATGTATATCTTTGTGTAAAGTATCGAATATTAATCGATATGGATGTAATATACATGTATAAAACTATATTGTATTTATAGTTGTATCCTAAGGATTATTTAGTTATCTATTTTGAACTGGTATTGGAAAAAAATTATTAAGATCTCTAAGGTAAAATTCTAATGATTTATTTAGGGATGTATCTATGGATATATCTAATGGTGAGTCAAAGTATAGGAATATGTCATGGCTTTTTTAAGGGATAGAGAAAGTGGATTCAAATATATTTCATCCATATATGGATTCTAAAATGGATATGGATCTAGTACATACGTACCTATGGGTCATAAATCATAAAAGGGAACATTCAGATGGACTTAATCATCACATGGTTCATGAAAAGTGGGTCTTACTACACAACAGGTTTTATACTCCTCAGGGATATTATTTAGATATTAAAAAACTCATTATAAACCATCATTAAAGATTTATATGCATTAACATGGATAAAACTATGGTGTCAAAAATTAAAAAATAATTTTCAAGATAGAAACGTCATATTAGTTGTTTTGTAGAATTATGTGGTTTTCAACTATAACTAGTCTTTTTCACACTATTCTTATTCCGTTTAAGTCAATGGAGAAATCCAAATGAAACAAGGGTAACATTGAATGTGATAGAAAATTTTCTTATGAAATACCAAACAGAATCATGATAAGAGTAAAGGATATTGTGATTATTCTAAATTAGTTATCAATGAACATGATTAAAAATGTTAACCTTAACCAACACCTAGATTCATTAATGAAGTGAAGGTTAAAGATCTATGATATTTTGGGTTGTGGAGATCATAGATGAAATATGATCAGTTTTTAATATTTAGAGAATGTGGGAAGAATAATTCACTAGAATGTATCATATGGATGAGAATATTTCTTAGGAGTGGAAAATAAGGACACACTACAACAAAAATGTCATTTAAATTCATAATTTTAATGTTGGTTCATCAAGTCCAATGTTAATATTTTTTTGTGGGGACTTATAATATCGATTATTCAGTAAGCGATGTTAAAATCCCACTATTTACATTGGTTCAAGACAGAACAACATTAATAGTTCTCATTAAATAATTTTAACATTGATTTTTCTATAATTAGTGTTAAAGTATTAAATTTATTTTTTCCCCTAAAATATTAATATTAAAATGCCTCATTGATTACTTTTTTCATAGGATTTTAATGAATTGATGTTAACAGTCACCTATGTTGTTAGTATTCCAAAATAATTATGTTCAAAATGTTTACCTTGTTATAGATCAATTTCTTTTCTTCAATTTAACTTTTCAGGGTTCTCAAATAGAGTTACGGTTTAAAAAGTTATAGAGGTGTCAAGTATGACTTCCCTATATGATGTATTAGAGAAGTTCATCTTCTAATGTCCATTAAATTTGATATGTAATTCTGTATTATCTCCAAAACTAGGAAATAAAATGTTGGGAAATTACCAACTTCTTTATAATCAATCTTAAAATCATCTTTTTAAACCAACATCAAAGTTACTTTGAACGTAGTTTCTTGAAAAATCATGGTAAAATTTTTTAATACGTACTTTAAATGTCAATTTTTTATGAATCATAATTATAAGATGCATTTTAATTTCTTTTTTTAAATACCTATGTGAAATTTGATCTTTAAATCCATTGACGTTGTTTCTTTATAAACTATCCATAAAACCCCAATACATGAAGGCTTTTACATTAGGATATATATTTAATTTTTATTAAATGTAAAATATCAAATGAGCATTATTGGTATTTCTATTTTTTTTTCAAAACACATGTATAAATTATTAAAATGCAATTAAAATATTCATACAATCTCACTGAGGACATTTTCATTTATAATATATTAGTTTGTATTATCATTTATTCAATATTTTTGACTACTTCAATCCAATGAAATTTATAATGCATCTCCAATTGAAAATTTTAAGATTGTATCTATTCTAATCATGTAATTTTTTAATTATTTCTTTCCTTCATTGCAAAATTATTTTATTCATATTATTTTGGGGGTGTATTATTCATATTAATTTACAATGATAAACCGATAAACTCATATTTACCAACCTTTGTGAAAATTTAATTATTGATCACCATTTTCATTATATATTGATTTATTCCCTAAAAATAATAGAAATCACAATAAAAAATGATTCAAATTAAAAAACTAAAATAATTGAAACTTGTTGTAATATTTATTTATTTTTTTCAATTTTTTATTATTCATTTTTAGGTCATATTTCTCATGCATTATTTCAACTGAGTTGTATCTATCTGAACATTGAGAAGTCCAACATATAAAATCCATAACATTTGTTATGTAAAATTGTATTTTCTCCATGAACAAACAAAATAAATCATAGGAAATTAATTAATTCATTTTAGTCATTCTACGAATTGGGTTTTAAATAATTAACATAAAAAGTGATTGTTATCTGTGGTTCTAGAAAAAATAGTATTGATAAATGTATTCAATGAGGAATTTTATCATTTTTTCAATAACTAGAATTAAATGTATGATTTTAAAAAGTATTACTAAATAAATGTATTTAAAATCTATACAAGAGCACATCTAGGTTTGTCTTATATTAAAAATGTTAACAAGTTTATAAAATTACAATTTCAACGCCATTTTTCTAAAAATCTGATGTGATATAGTCAATATTTAAAATTTTTGATAACTTTTTGTAAAACCTGCCATCAAAAGTCCTAAATTTTTATTAGAGGAAAAAAACATAAAAACAGTGTTAAAAATAAAAAAAATCGATATGAAAACATCTTTTTCTACTACATTCATAACGAAAAATAATTGTAATAGAAATAAAAAAAATATAATATTAACACAATAAATGATAATAATGGTCTCACATATGTGTCATTGACTATTTAGTTTTTTAAATATATAATTTATGGTAATTATGAAAGTAGATATCCTAGGGGAATAGCTATTAAAGTGAATATTCACGATTGAAAAAGTAATTATTTTATGTTAACATTTAGGAGACTACAAATGAAATATAAATGGAAAGAAGAATTAATGAATAAAATATTGAACACAAGTTACTTTTTAAGAATAAATAGAATTATTGAAGTGTGTTTGAATAGGAATTTAATAATTAAGAAATATATGAGTATTGTTCTGTATAATTTTTTTCATTAAGTATTTTATAGAATATGATGAATGTTATTATACTATAAAAACGATTTATTAGCATGGTGATATTTAAGGAAAACTAATTATTAACTGAGATAAACCCTTTAATTTGTTCTTGGTGATGAGATATTGATTTTTCGATTAAGTGATAACTGTTATAGATATTTAAAATGGGATTGTATTATTTATCTTAGAACTGATTATTCATTTTTTGAAAAAAAATTTCTATTATCATTACTAGAGTACAAAAAATTTATGAATTTAAGGAATGTATCTAATAATACTTATTTTATGTTGGTAATGATGAATAATTTATGTCTTAATTAAGGTTACATGGTGATTAAGGTTATTATAATATTTTAATACACTACTGGAAAAGGAGGATTTACCAACGGTTCTGAACCATTGGGAAAGGCCAAAGAACCATTGGTATACCTTATACCAACGGTTCTATGAACCGTTGGTATTTAATCTGTTAGGATAGATTTTCCCAACAATTTACATAGAACCATTGAGATTGGTTAGAAAAATTAGCCTACCCCAATGGTTCCCTAAACTGTTGGGAAAACAAACATTTTCCCATGGTTCCCAACGGTTTCTATAACCGCTGGGAATGTATTTTTACCAATGGTTCCCTTTGAACCTTTGGTAAAAACATTCTATTAATCCTATTCCAATGGTTTGAAACGATTGTCATAGGCTATGCTGTGAAAATTTCATAGCAGCCTGCAATTTGTACACCAGCCTCCAATTTTCACAGCACTGGTAATTTTTCACAGCACTGGTAATTCTCCAATATCTTTGTACTTGAACTAAAAAAATAACACATAAATATATATAGAAAAAATTCATACACATTTACCGTATAATGCATCGGAACTATACACATCCATAATTAAATATGAATTCATAACTTAATTATAAACATACATAATTCATTTATACATAGACATTTAAATGTGCTTTTTCTAGAAATGATGTGCATTTTAAACAGAATACATACAATTGGAGTGATACCGACCACACCATGCCTCATATTGGGGCATGTTTGGCTCATACACATCACAAATGACCCATGGATCTTAGACCTAAAGTATCAAATATTCTGAAATCATTTGGTCGGTGTTCCGTATGTCATTTATTGGCACATAAAATGTTGTTCATTTCAAAAAAAAATGA
This sequence comes from Viscum album, assembly GCA_963277665.1. Lineage (NCBI taxonomy): Eukaryota > Viridiplantae > Streptophyta > Magnoliopsida > Santalales > Viscaceae > Viscum > Viscum album. Next base: position 825,972,452 of record OY728131.1, read on the forward strand.
GACAATTTTAGTGGAGCTGGCCACACCATGACTTGGATTAAGGTGGGGTTGACTCATAAACTTTATATATGACTCATTGATCGTTTTGATAAAGTTTCTACACATTCTGACTGTTTTTGGTCATTTTTCTGTATGCTGGTAGTTTTTAATTAAAATGTTGTCCATTTCAAATAAACGTGACACTTTGAGTGGTGTCGGCCACATAGCACCTCATATTGAGGTAGGGTTGACTCATACACGTCACATATGACCCATGGATCGTTGTACTAATGTTTCAATGGAATCTAAATGCGTTAGGTCGGTTTTCCATATGTCATTTGTTGTTTTCATTTAAAATGGTGTCCTTTTGAAATAAAAAAGAGACACTTTGAGTGGTTTCAGCTACACCGTGCCTCGGATTGAGGTGGGGTTGACTCTTACACAGCACATATGACCCATGGATCATTTTCCTAAAGTTTCAATAGCAACCGAATTTGTTTGGTCAGTTTTCCGTATGTCAGTTGTTGTTTTCACTTAAAATCATGTCCATTTTAAACAAAAGAGAGATACATTGAGTGTTTTCGGCCACACCGCACCTTAGATTGAGGTGAGTTTGACTCATACACTTCATATATGACCCATGGATCTTTTTGATAAATTATAAACACAATCATAATCTGTTTGTTCAGTTTTCTATATGTACTTAAAATGTTGTCCATTTTAAACATAAGAGAGACACTTAGAGTGATCCAGACCACACTACGACTTGGATTGAGGTGCGGTTGACTCATACACATTACATATGACCCATGGATCGTTGTCCTATTGTTTCAATAGAATCCGAATGCGTTTTTTCAGTTTACCATATGTCAGTTGTTGTTTTCTATTAAAATGAAGTCCATTTTAAACTATAGAGAGGCACTTCGAGTGGTGCCAGCCACTCCATGCCTCAAATTGAGGATAGGTTGACACGTACATGTTACATATGACCCATTTATCGTTTTTCTAATGTTTCAACAGAATCTGAATGCATTTATTCAGTTTTCAGTATGTCAGTTGTTGTTTTCACTTAAAATGTTGTCCATTTCAAATAAACCTGAGGCACTTTGAGTGGTGTCGGCTACACTTGGCCTCGGATTGAGGCGGGGTTGAGTCGCACACATCAAAACTTACTCATGGAACGTTGTCCTAAAGTTTCAACAAATTCTTAATGTGTTTGGTTGGTTTTCTGTATGTCATTTGTTGTTTTCACTTATAATGTTGTCCATTTTAAACTATAGAGAGACAGTTCAAGTAGTTTCCACCACACCGCTCCACGGATTGAGGATGGGTTGACTCATACACAACACATATGACTCATGGATCATTTCACTAATGTTTAAATAGAATCCAAATGCATTTGGTTGGTTTTCCGTAAGTCAGTTGTTGTTTTCACTTAAAATGATGTCCTTTTGAAACAAAAGAGAGACACTTTTAGAGGTTTCGGGGACACCAGGCCTCATATTGAGGCGGAGTTGACTCATACACGTCACATATGACACATCAATCATTTTTCTAACGTTTAAACACAATCCGAATGCGTTTGGTCATTTTTTTTGTATGTTAGTTGTTATTTTTACTTAAAATGTTATCCATTTCAAATAAACCTGGGACACTCTGAGTGGAGTTAGCTAAATCGGGCCTCGGATTGAGAAGGGGTTGACTCTTACACATCAAAAATGACTCATGGAATGTTTTGCAAACGTTTAAACACATTCGTAATGTGTTTGGTCTGTTTTCCGTATGTCTGTTGTTGTTTTCACTTTAAATGATGTCCCTTTTCAACAAAAGATAGAAACTTTGAGTGGTGTCGGCAACACCATGCCTCGGATTGAGGCATAGTTGACTCATACATGTCACATATGACCCATATATCGTTGTGATAAAGTATCAACACAATCAGAATGCCTTTGGTCAGTTTTTTGTATGCTAGTTGTTATTTTCACTTAAAATGTTGTCCATTTCAAATAAACCTGAGATACTTTGAGTGGTGTCGGCCACACCGGTCCTCGGATTGAGGTTTGGTTGACTATTACACGTCACAAATGACCCAAGTATCATTATCTTAAAGTATCAACACAATCCAAAGGCGTTTGGTCAGTTTTCCGTATGTCAGTTATACTTTTCACTTAAAATTTTATCCATTTCAAACAAAAGTGTGACACTTCGAATGGTTCCGGCCACACCATGCCTTTGATTGAGGCAGGGTTGACTGATAAGCATCACATATGACCCATGGATCAGTGTGCTAAATTATCAACACAATCAGAATCCGTTTGGTCGGTTTTCTGTATGTACATAATGTTTTGTCCATTTTAAACATAAGAGAGACACTTAGAGTGATCCCGACCACACCGTGACTCATATTGAGTTGAGATTGACTCTTACATGTTACATATGACCCATGGATCAGTGTGATAATGTATAAATAGAATCTGAATGTGTTTGTTCGGTTTTCCGTTTTCCAGTTGTTCTTTTCACATAAAATCCCATCCATTTTAAACAAAAAAAGATAGATTTAGAGTGCTTCCAGACACACCGTGCCTCAGATTTAGACGGGGTTTACTCGTACACATCACAAATGACCCATAGATCATTTTCCTAAAGTTTCAACACAATCTGAATGCATTTGTTCGGTTTTCCATATACCAGTTTTTATTTTTACTTTAAATGTTGTCTATTTCAAATAAACCAGAGACATTTTGAGATGTGTCAGCCACACCTGAGGCATGGTATTACCATCTTGAAAAATAGACATTTCATGGGTTTATCTTCAAGGAACCAATATCACACATTATTAATAGAAACCATCCTGGTAGCCCTCACCTAGAAACCAAAACATACATCCTAGAATTTCAAGTCTAAATTCCCTAATCTTGAAGAGTTCGTCCTTGAGTGCTTAACATGTAACCCATGTCTTATCCTAACAATTGACAAGTAAACCAAATCCAACAAGGCATAAATCACATAACATGGAGAATGTACAACAAGTATTTGTATTCAAATTAAAGCATATCACCACATGCATTTGATAAGCATGATCTGATAAGTTTACCATGACATTCATATAATTCAAGACATACAAAAATGGAATAATCCTAAATAACATTTCATGATCATTGAACTAAAAAAGGCATGTGAAATCAAGGAGAAAGGTGGGGGATGTCTGGGGGTCCAGGGAGGAGGGTGGGGGGGATGTTCGGGGGGCTGTCATGGGGGTGTCCGGGGGGGGCTGTCCAGGGGCTGTCTGGGGACCAAGGAGGAGGGTGGGGGCTGTGCGTGGGGGGGGCTGTTCGGGGGGTGTTCGGGGGGCTGTCCGGGGTCCAAGGAAGTGGGAGGGGGCGTTCTGGGGGGCTATCTGGGGTCCAGGGAGGAGGGTGGGAGGGCTGTCCGGGGGCTGTCTGGGGGATGTCTGGGGACCACGAAGGAGGGAGGGGGGGCTGTCTGGGGGGTGTCTGGGGACTGTTCGGGGGGGCTGTATAGTGTCCAAGGAGGATGGTGGGGGATTTTCTAGGGTCCATGAAGGAGGGGGTTGTCTATAGAGTTCCCAAACACACAAAACTCTATAAACATGCTCATGATACACCACAACCACCAAAAGACATCAATATCCATGAAAACATACAATATATTAAAATAACTCAACTTCAATACTATACTATGGGTCCAGAGAAAACAAACAACTAGAAAATATTACACATCAAATCTCAGTAATATTAGTCAAAAATGTAAGTGATCAATTTTTCCCACATCACCATCACTATCATCACCACCATCATCACCCTCGTCCTCATCCTCACCCTCCTCAATGCCCTCCTCCTAACCCTCCTCCTCGCCCTCACCATCTGCCTCACCCTCCACGTCTCCCTCCTCTTCCGCTTCAAACTCCTCGCCATCATCATCGTTAGGCTAGAAATAATCTTGAACACCACTAGAACTGGCACCTGGTGCACCATATATAGAACATATCACCGACATATATTCATCAAAAGTTGTGCTGGCCTCTGGTAGAAGTGTTGGATGTATAACATCAATAAATTTCATTAATGCACTGTTTTACTTAGCAGACTATTCTGCCATCTCTATGGCCCTTTTTCATCCTTTTCTGCCCATTCCCTAACTTACTGTAGCTCGGTGGCACTACAACTCGTACCTGAGTAGGGCCAATACCTTGTCGGGGCTATCCTAGGTCGGCAGCGTACTCTTCTAGGATGCTCCTCTCCCAACACCAGATGTAAGTGATCAGTTGGCCCAAAATTGTATGGTTCTTTGGAATAGAGGGACTCTAAAGTATCCTATTACAAATATAAATATATTATTAATGTACAAAATAGATATTAAAATATAAAATCAATAGATTAAAACTTACAATCTGCTGCTGAGTCGGTTCGTTGATGGCACTTCCATCCTTTTTTCATCTACTCAAGCAAAATAGTTTTGCTTGAGGCACACTTCCTTAAATATTATGTATTTACCTCTACAATGAAATTGAAAAATAAAGTTATATTAAATATTTACCAAACAATTAAATAATTTAGGAATCAAAATAAATTTTATGTCGTAAAGAAAACTTATAAACAATTGTCATACCTGCTTCCTCTCATGATCTGGCATCGTAGTACGTCCCAGTGTTTGGAGGTATTTTTTTACACCAATGTTTTATTTATTTATTCTAGATGATACCTAAATAATATTAAATAATTAAAAATATATTATTAATGAACAAAATGAAATTTATTATTTAAATACCTCAAATGTAATTAATACCTTAAACTGAGTAGTCATCCAATGAGTAATCATCTGACTATACTGCTCTATAGGACAATCATCCACGACTGGTACCACCTCTAACTCAATGCCAACTCTATCACTCCAGCCAATATAAAACTCATGATTTTAGGCTCTCCAAAGCTCACCTAAATCCCTTAGAAGTGTCGGTCGTGCACCCTCACTATCGGGAAAATTAAATCGAAGCTGGCATAAAAATATTAATTCAAAGAAATAAAAAAAATATCATGGCATTAAATACAACAGATTTTTTTACCCATATCTCTGCCCAAGCTCTATCCTTTACCTCATGTGGAAAATGTCTCCACGGTAGTGGGATGACGGGAATGATGTTGGACTATTTGGAAAGCATCGCCAAAAAACTCCTACATTGCTGCCCTATTTTCCCAACCGTTTGGTTGTCTTCATTGTAATAAACCATAACCTATGTGTGGTGGTTCCACACCACATGCATGTGTGTACTCCCCCGCCCTCTCCTCCTGTTAGTAGATGTTTATATCATTAAAGAAAAAAAATATTTTATCAAAACATGTTATAATGAAAATAAATATTGATATAAAAAATTTTTAGGGTTCTATAAATATACATGCACCAGTCTAATTGTTGAGCGCCACAAGATCCATAAATACCAATGGAATACCCTTTGGTGGAACAGGAGTCGAATAAGATGGAATATAGAAGCTCAGAGAGATAGAAGTAGAAGGAAAAGAAGATGGCATAGTTGTATGACTGGATTCAGGCTGGGGAGTGGGAATCATTATGGGATATGAAAAATATGGGTCAGAAGATACAAAAGGTTGTGAAAACATGAGAGGCCTAAATATCCTGTGTGTCCCTAACGTCACATCAGGATCAGAATGTGGGAAGGATGATATGTCAGTGGGAGGGGTAGGGTCACGTCGGGTATACAAAGCTGCTTGTCCACCTCTGGTACGAACCCTCCTCATACCATCGGCCTGAGTACTAGGACATGTACTAGGATCCTCATCAAATAACTATCGACGTATAGGTGGATCCAACAAAAATGTTTACAAAAAAATTAATCACATGACATTATATATTCTTTAAATATATATATTTGAAATAAAGTACTCACTACATGCACTAATGGTGGAACGCCCATATACACCATTCGAGGATTGTTCTCCATCATTTGTTTCCTTCGCCACTCTTCATTTGGCTACATTTCCTCATTTTGAAAACAAATTTGTAATTTATTAGAAAATGAAAACTAATGTGTAACCCAAAAAACAAAATATATAAAGGAATAGGGGGATTCATTGGTAATTTAGCCATCAATTGTTTTAGAATAGCTTGAATGGATTTAAAAAATCATACAAGTTGTAATGTTCACCAAGTTAGAAATATTGTTTGACTAGATTTGAATACAGATCAATTCCAAATTATAAAATACAATTCAAATTAAACTACAACCAATAAACATTGAAAATTCACATAACGGTCAAGTCAAATAAAACATATCTGTGATAAATACTAAAACAATATGAATTTTACTAACCTTAACAACTCAACTCGTGGTAAACCAAAAGAATTGAGAACATTGATGAATGATTGTATATATTTTCAACCACAACTTCAGGTTCATAATCAACTGTTACATTTGAGTTATTGGAGTCATCAAATGAAATAAATGGATTGGTTTCAATGGAACTAGAGAAAGTGTCAATTCCATCATCACCAGTATCAAAAATATGTCTAGGAATTACTTTAACTATGACACAAAATTCAGGTCGAAGATGGTCTTTGACATAAAAAACATGTTTAACCATTGATTCCAACACATATGGTTATTCGATAGTAAGAGTGTGAGTCATATTAATTACTCAAAATCCACAATCATCAATAAATGTGCTATGTCTCATCATTGAATCAAACCAATAGAATTTCATCATTGTTACTCGTCCATGAGAGTAATAATCCATTATTATTATTTTCTCAACGACTCCATAATAACCCACAATTTAAAATTGTGGTCTACTATCTGATGCACTGGAAAAAAATCTGGTGTGGAAGTACCCATAACACCCTCATGTTGGGTTCTCACGTTCTTTTCTCATTCAGTGACAATAAATTTGTACCCATTGATAACAATTGATTTACAGTCACGAACCACGGTATTAGGGCCAAAAGCCAAAGCTCTTATTTCCTCAGAGATAGATTCAGTAGAAAAACTCAATACCTACAATATAAATGACTATTAAACTTAATTAAATATCGATATAGTTATTTTCAATAGAAATATTTTAACCTTAAATTTTAACTAAGAAGAAAACAATTTGCTATGCAAAGTCTCCCTCCTTCTCAAAGATAAAGAATGAAGATTTCTATTTATCATTGTTTTATGTTCCCTATAGATAAAAAATATGAATATTTTAACAGATATATATGTAATATATACATATTCAATTTAGTTACCTGATATTGTCAACAAAAAAATCATAGTTCAAAAAAATTGTGCAATGTGTCATATCCCGCTCTTCATGGAATATTTTCTTCGATGTATATGATCCATGAATTCCTCCTGTTTGAGGAAGTGATTGATAACTGGGTTCAATTTGCTCATATTGTTATTATTCATTTCTCATTGGTCTGTTCATTCTTTTAGTATGATTAGACAAATACATTGAGCATAAATCCATACATTATTGAGCCAAGTAAATGTTCACGATAGAACCTTCGGGATGATTCCTCTTTTGAACGTAAGACTTTAATGTCTACATATTTCGTTCAGTTGGATACATCCAACGAAAAAAAAGGTCCTCCGAGAAGTATTTCAGTAAGAAGATGGACAGTCAGATGCAGTATGCATGTGAAAAATGATGGAGGAAATATTTTCTCCAACTCACACAAAATTAATGCGGCATCCGTCAACATTTTTTGCAATAAGGACTTGGACAACTTCTTAGCACAAAGATCTCTAAAAAAATGGCACAGCCGAATAACAGTCACCCTTACATTATTGGAAAAAATAATATGGATTGCTATTGGAAGCAACTCATTCATTAGAATGTGATAATCATGAGTCTCTAGATATTTTAGTTTCACCTCTCTTCTATTGACCCGTTTAGATATGTTGCATGAATATCCATCAGGAACTCTAATAGTCTCTAATACTTCAATAAATTTTTTTTCTTAGTTTTCATCACATAATAAACACTTGTAAGTTTCCATTTATTTTCTCTAATACGCACATGATGCAATTCTAGTCTGGTGCCCAAATCCACCTAGTCACGCCGAGATCATAAATCATATTTTTCCTCCCCTTGACATTTAGAATAACCGAAAGAAAAATTTTGCATATATTCTTTTCAATATGCATTACATCTAATAAATGAAGTAACAAATTGGTTGACCAATAAGGCAAATCAAAAAAGATACTCATCTTCCTCCAATTGTAATAGGTTTCAGTGGAAACATTCTTTCTCTTTCCAGATTTCATTTGACCCTTCCGGAATGAAAAATTGAAATCTTTAAACTCATTAAGCACATCAGTTACAAACATACGCTAAGGTGGATCAGTGGTCTTAATGGTATTATCAAATCTTAGACGATTCATTCTATATGGATGGTCCTTTTCCAAGAATCGTCGATGTCTCATAAAACTGAAACTAATGTGATGTTGCAGTCTTCAGTATCGTGTATTCTTCATACAAACTGGACATGACAGTTTTACCTTCGTGCTCCATCCAGACATCATTTCATAAGCTGTAAAATCATTGATTGTCCACCTAAGCATAGCACACATCTGAAATATGTCTTTCAAACATTCATCATATGTGTGCACCCCCACATCCCAAAGAAGTTTCAACTCATTTATTACAGGATGCATGTATACCTCAATATCAATGTCGGGATCAGAAGGACCAGATATGAGTATACTCATGACAGTGAAATGTTTTTTCATAAACAACCATAGGGAGAGATTATCAATGTGTATAAAAATTGGCCATGTACTATGTGAAGTAAGCATGTTCCCAAATGGATTAAAACCTTCGCATGAAAGACCCAGCCTCACATTACACACGTCTGCTACAAAATCAGGATGTTGAGCATCAAATCTCTACCATGCAAATCCATCTGTAGGATGAACCAACTAATCATTAGTCTTCTTTCTCTTAGTGCCATGCCATCTCATTTTTATTGATATTTCATCAGACATAAAAAAAGATTCTGGAGTTTGTGGATCAATGGAAAGTGCCACATTACTTTCTTTGGAATACAGGATGGGGTTTCATCAGAATTTGACTTCCAATAGGATGTGACGCTTTTTATAAAATCATTTTGATCAGTAGTTTCCTCCCAGAATAAACTGAAATCTTTAGAGCAAGCATGAATTTTGTTTCGTGAAAATCCAAGTTCCTCAACTAACATCCATTCCATATAGTGGTTTGAGGGAATATCTGCATCATCTAGAAGTAAATCCTTCAAGAGGGTAAGAATTTAATCAATTTCTATATTAGAAATCCCAGAAAACGTTTTCCTATGAAACAATCGGATTAAAAATTCCAACTTTTTCATTTTATCGAATTGTCGATATACTGGAGTTGTGGTTGCATCATTAAATTTTTTTTACCCTATCAATATCATCATTTTCACTAGATTCATCATTTGTCCTCATATCGAAGCCTTCTTGTTTCGAAATCCTTTCTTTTTCATGATGACGAATAAACAGAAACCGATCATCTAACAAATTTTCAATTTCAGTCCTTTCTTTTCGATCATCACGAATTTGAGATTTCATTTTCTCCCCATTGTGATACCAAAAAAGTAGTTTTCTTGAAAACCCTATTTGGTTATGTGGTAGCTAACTTCTTCACGGCTCAACCGAGGTCTACCAATACAATTGGAACATGGGTAGTGTATGCGACCACTATCTGAAACACTGTGAAATGAAAAATCTATAATGCTCTCCAAATTGTTTTGAAAACCGCTTGAGATCCGATCGATTTCATACATCCAACTTCTATCCATTCTGTAAAGAGAATATATATAAGTCATTTTGTCAAAAAAAATCAATAGAATTTAACTTTAATAGAAAAGACATTTAAGTAAATGATAAAGGAAGAAGTTTCTAGTCGATGTAGTCAACTATTAAAATAATGTAAATAACAAGTACTAAAAAATTAATTTAAAATTTATTCATTTTCATTTTCATTAGTTCTATAAGAGGCGCATGACTTAGGTCCCATTATGTGTTATAGGCATCCCAAATCATTCACTCATGTTCAATAACTCATTATTGGCACCTCTATGGCCATACCTTTCATTACCCAATTACTTCCCCAAGTCAATCGAACCCCATGGGTGAATAAATTTTAGGCTTCTACACTAATAGGTTGTTCATGGCTTGTAAAAATATTTAATTTCATAAATTATATACAAAATCATTTATTTTTAAATTTCAGATTAATAATAAAGTATGTCAATGATAACAACATTACTAAATTAAACTTATGACTTATCTAACATTTTTATGGTTGTCTACACATGCCAACATGGCTAGTGAAAAGCACCCCACCCTCATAAAATGGAGTATTGGGAAAAAAGGACACATAATATACAACGTACAATGATAAACATATTTAATTGACCCTAAAGTTATATTAGTACAGTCATCTTGGGGGAAATAGAATATATGATCTTGGTTAACTGTTGAATTCAAAATCTCGTATTTCATATGTTGTACACTATCTAAGGTAAGAAATCATGTGAGGATGGGTATATATCATTCAATTTCTTACATGCTAGTGAGAATAAAGGCTTGAATTAATGACTTGAGTTCATTGATTAAATGAGGGTAGAGGATGCATAGGCTGTGTAAATAGAATGATTAAATAAGGGTAGAGGTTGTATACACTGTTCATGCGGGGGAGACTCATCCGATTTAGAAACTAAAATGAATTCCCATCATAGGTATCAATAACAAACATCAGCATCAAAAGAAACTCCAAATAAAAAAAGGACTACACATATAAAACATTTCAATAATTCACTACTATGCATGGTTTATCCACATGTTTAGTAGTAATTATATGTCTTAATCATGAACCACCTCTACAGATCCCAGTTTTCACCAATAAACATAAGGTAACTATCTCAAATATATTTAAAACTACTCATTGATAGGCTCAAAACGTAAATATAATCTTGAACCAACCATGGAATCTCTTTCACAACACATTCTCACACACCAGTTATCTCATGTGTTTCTATATACCAAATATAGTCACATGACAAGTGTACAATAACAAATTACATTACAAAAGCCTTATTAAAAAATTCTCATTTTAATAAATCACTTTACTCAAGATTAAATAATTTCTGAAATATCGTTCGAAATCCATTTTAAATCACCAATGTCTGCCTTTACCAACGGTTTTATGAAACCATTGGTAAAGGAATCCTTGATGAACCGTTGGTATAGGAGCATTGGAAAAACATAGATTTCTATTAGTGGATTCCACTAGATGAGGTTTGAGTCCACTAGTGAGTCATAAATCTATATTTTCCCATCTAACTATCTAAGTCACCATGAATAGTCAATAGAGGTGAGTAAGATAATGAAGTTATGAGGATCACAATGAGGATCTTTATCAATATCAATCATATTATTCAAACATCAAATCATATCTCAATCTCACCCCAATCTCCATCGATGTGAATAATCCCATTTTCAACATCCATCATTTGTAATTACATGAATTGAGCAAGTTTCATTAATGAATTATTACAATTGAGGATCTTTATAAAGTTCCAACTGAGGGGTAAAAAATCATCAATTCAATTCAAAACCCCTTATTAAATTCAATATTTAGAAAGGATGTCTATACCTACTTCCATCCAAAAACTAAAATTTAATTCTAAACATGCCTTTAAAAAATCCTTTATTAAAAAACATCCCAAAGGCATTAAAGGATGTTTTACAATTAAAAATTCTCAATATTAATTCAAAAGATGGGATTACAACATATTTCCACATAAATAAATATCTAATTTAAATTTACCAAAGAAATATCATTTCAAAAAAAATAATTCCAAGAGGGTTCATTGTCATTTCACAAATTAAATCATTTGAAACTGCTTAGAAAACATTAAATAGGTCAACACATTTCATAGAAATCAATTTATTTCATTATTTGAATAAAAAATCAATGCAAAGACTCAATTTCACCAATTCATTATTTAAATATTCTTTGAAAATAAATCTAAACACTCGTGGAATTGAATAATTCATAAATACTAGAAGGTTGTCAAAATTATAGTAATCAAATTAATGACTTGTTCAATTCAATTAGAATAGGTTTAAATAATACTTCACAATGAATTTCAAGGAAAACATTCATAGAAACTTTACTAAAAGATATTAAACACATATAAATAAATTTCTATTAACAATTAATTACAAGATGAATAAAAAGAATAAAAAACATACTTAGAAAATCTAGAATCCAACCATAATGAATTTGAGATGTTTCTTCTTTTATGGAGGGTTAAATAATTAATTAATTAAATGGATTAGAATGGAGAAATTATAGATTAAATAAAAACACAAAAAAATGATATACACATCAAAATCAAAACTTAAAACTAAAATATTAGATGAATAACAATAAAAACAAGGTAGAACTTAAATATTTTATGTGTATAAAGAACAAAATAAATGATTTGAGATGAATCTGATGGAGTTTCAGCGGTTTGGATGGGGGAAGTCATGAGAAGAGTCGAGCGCTATAGATTTAGGGTTCCGTCGTGAATGGGGGAGAGGTGCGAGGTGTGTCCGAGTGTATTTGGGGTAAAATATTACCAATGGTTTTTATAAACCCTTGGTAAATGGGTGTTTGACTCACCCATTACCAATGGTTCACTAGAACCATTGGTAAAGGCAGAGTCAGACACCCCTTTACCAACGGTTTAAGCAAACCGTTGGTAAAAATGTGTGGGGAAAACCTCCCATTCCAGTAGTGATAGAATACATGTTGAAGGGATTCACATGTTTGGTATATGAAAATTAATAGATGATTAATATGGTTAAAGTGATTAATGTTATGTTCATTATCGATATATAGGCACCTTCTTTCTAAAATTAATGATTTTAATCTTTTTGTAGTGTCTTCAGACTAACCATTTAATGAATGGGTTGAGTTAAAACATGGATGATGTTTTGGAGAATTAAGTATTACTTCACCATATTAATATTTTCCTATATTGGATAACTTGTGTGAACCTTTTTATTAACTAGTGATATAACTGTTGACTTATGACTCTATAATGGCTCTTATTTTGTTTTTTATAGATGAAAAAAATCATATCAATTAGTAAGAAATGTTGTGGAAATTGATCAAGTCACAACCAATGGATTAGATTGTGCTTTTGAAATGGAATGAAAGAAATTGAGTATACCATATAATAAAAATTCCAAAGTTTTTGAGAAATGATATTGAAATAAAACATTACCCTAGTTCAATCATTTCAAATGATATTAGTGTCCTCTTCCAAAAAAACATTGGTTTATGGGTTGTGGTTGTTAACAATCACATGAAAATGTTTTCTACCACTCTCAATCAGTATTTCGGTGTTGTTATTCTCTTATAGGTCCATGATTTCTATCACATATATGTTCTACATTTTAAAAACATATTATTTATAAATCTACTTCAATTTCTCAGATCCAATTCTCTTTAGATAGATAAATTTTTACTAACCATTTTTACAATTTGAGTTTCTATGAATGAATTTTCAAATGTTAATCCTTTAATGAACATGAATAATTTTAAGGGATAAATTAATTTATGGAGGTTACAATGAAACACCAAGAGTTTTTGTGAAATGTTTTTTTAAATGGATTTACTTTTTGTTATTTTTCATTAAATGTAACATTGATTTTATCCGTCTTTTCATGTAATAGTAACTCTAGATTTTGTTCCATGTAACACTGATTTTAAGAAAAATATTCTATACTATTACAAAATTATTATATGATATTTACCACCATGATTTTGGTATTAAGATTCTAAATATGTTTAACTAAATTTTTAATGTTTATGGTGAATTAATTTTTGAATAATTACTCATAAATGAAAACAAAAATTTTTTAAAATAAATGAATTTTTTTATACAAAATTATATATATGAAAAGAAAAAAAGTTTACCTCAATAAATTAAACAATCCACTTAAATTGAATGATTTTAATTAAATCAATATGTTATATATTAATTCATCTAATGTTTATCTAAGGTAATGTAAAATAATAACACCAATTTTATGCATAAAAAATATTTCCCAAAAAACATTTTTTTGCCTTTTACACAGTTATTTCAAAAATATTTTTCAAAATTTTATAAAATTGTTTTGAAAATAAAATTAATTTTTATATAATTATTTTTATATGTTCATGGGGTGATTATTTATGAATATTTTTAAAATATTAATTTTTAGATGAATGGTGAAAAGTAGTGAATTTTATTTCAAACAGCATTTAACATTTGATTATGAATATTGAAAAATTATATTTGAAATTGTTTTAAAATTAAAAATATTTCGAATAAATATATATTAATATAATTTAGTTAAATATAATTCTTTTCATTTTGGATTGAGATATGAAACCTTGTATATTTTTTATCACATTCTCATGGAAACCCAGCTTTCTCTTCTTATCTGTGGGATAGATTTTATATTATATTTTTTCACTTATGTGACTTGTATTTTTATATATTTATTTTAAATTTTTAATCATAATAATAAATATTATATATTATGTTAAAAACAATTTTAGTGAATAATTAATATTAAAACGAGGAAAAATAATTACCATAGTTAAAATAAAAATGGGTTTACTGAGGGTTAAACTAAAAAGATAAATGATTAGATGGCATTGAAACATATATGAAAGATATATTTTTAAAAATATTCACTCCAAATAGGTATATGGATCGATGTTAAACAATTTTAGACCATTATTACAAGTGAATAATTTGGATACACTATGTTATTTTTTGTAATTACAAGTGTTCCACTAATCTCACGTATAAAAGGTATCCCCCTCTTATATCTTATTCACACTATAAATAAATATAGGTTCAGAAAATAACTGAGAATATTTCTTCCCAAATTTCCTTATATCATCCAATATTCTTTATCTGGGTCATAAAGACATCCTAGGAAGGATTTGGTTGCATAATTATATATGATACCTGAAGAAGAGGTAAAATTATTGAATGAGCATTTTTATTTTATTTCATCATCCACCCCATTAAATTAATATTAAAATATTTTAATATAACATCATAATTATATGAAATATTAAAATATGTTTTTATATTGAGGTAATTACCTTAACTATACCCACATCGATCAAATGGGTTATGAAGACAATTTTCGTCTATTTGGCAGACTACTGCCTTGCGAAATGATGTCATTCATTTTTCCAATACCATATCTCAAGGTTGGGTGTTATGATGTATATGATTTATATACAATATATTTAAAATATAATTAAACCAATTTATTCATTATATCATAAATAAAATTTTTTAATTTAAACTATATTGGATATGATAATGTCTCTTGTGTGTACGATAGACTACTGCCTCACAAAGTGATGTTACTCATTATTCATTAGCGATTTAAATTCAAGATAATAAGGAAAATTTTATTGAATATATGTGATGTAAATGAAATTATTAAGATATTAATTAATTTTTTATCATTTTAAATAATGATAACTTACCATTTTCATTCTTAGCTTTTTTTACTTATGGAATAATGGTTACGACGTTCTTGTACACGCGGACTATCGTCTTCACGTGGAAATGTGACTCTCTCTTTTCATCACCACACCACAATGATGATATTTATAAGTGTATTTAAGGATATAATATTATATCTATGGTATAATTATACTTATTTAATTATATTTCTGGACACTAATCCATAAATATTGATGAAAATTTCAAATGTTACTCATTTGAACGTACGATATATTTTCTCCATGATCGTAACGTACTTAATTTCTCTACCCCATAATTTCGGATTGGAATTGAAGGTATATGTTATTTATAAATATTAAAATTTTATCATTATTATTATTCTAGATATGATGGAACTATGATCAATGTAAGAATATTTAAAATTAAATATTAAAAAATATAAATTAAACAAAGAGGTAATTACCCGAAACACGGTTTTATCATGGAATAGGTAATAAAAGGGTAATAAATTGTCATAAGTAAGAAAATATATTCTATAATATATATCAATATGATTCTATATTTTATTAATATGAAATTATGTCTATTATACAGGGAGTTTTAACATGTCTAAATGTCTTTGAGACTTAAGGAAAGAGATATCTATTTTCTCTTTTATATCTGGGGGATATAAGAAGATTCACAAAAAAAAAATATTAACGTTGTTTATATATGACCCCCTTAATGAGTTATACATGATTATCCAAATTTTAATTTTATTTTATTATTTATTTAGTCTTATGATTCAAAATATTACTACAACGGTTTGAGATTTTTATCTCACTTTCTACTTTTATAATACAAATGACATATTCATTACATTTTCTTACATGTGGTTTTTATAATATCCAAAAATATGTATTATATTTATTCTAATGATTTTTTATTTAAATATAAATTTATCGTGTACTCTTTAATGGGGTTTATAAATCCAAATATACCCAAGAGGCTAGATATATTTATCACATTTTTCCTTCATTCAGACATATGTTTTGTTAAGATCTAATCATCTTTATGTGGTTTGTATATAGTCCCTTTGAAATATAATAGAACAGATTTATTTATTTTCATGATATTATATGTGTCATTTAATTTAATTTTTCCAACCATATTATTATTCAATGTTATCATAGTTAAAATTTTCTTAGA
This sequence comes from Viscum album, assembly GCA_963277665.1. NCBI lineage: Eukaryota > Viridiplantae > Streptophyta > Magnoliopsida > Santalales > Viscaceae > Viscum > Viscum album. The sequence goes on from OY728131.1 coordinate 825,989,177, forward strand.
TTATAATCCCACCATTTATTAGAATTACACATGATTATGCTTAAAATAAGGAAATGGTATGATATAACTCTTAATAAAATCATAATATTTATGATACACTTGTTATTTCAGGATAATATATGTTTCCCCGTCATTTTTATGTCTTCATGTACTCAAGAGTTCAAAATATTGTTTTAATGAAAAAAAATTAATTTCTCTCTTCGATCAAATCCTTCTTTATTTAAAAATAATTATTTCAAAAAATGATTTGAAAAATATTTTTGAATATCTTTAAATTATTTATTAAATAAATTATTACCCATGTTATACATTTTTTAACTTAATCTTCATGTAATTTCTAAAACAAGTCACATTTTTCTTTTAACAAAAATGTGAAATGAATATTTTTTTTAATATGTACTGCATGACCACAATTTTCTATCGTCATGACCATTATTTTCCTTAAATATTAGTTTATATTTTTTCAATGTTATTTTAATGAAAAAATATTTCTATAATATTAATGTTTTATAATTTTATTTTCAAAATAATAAAGTCAATTTTCCACAATTAATGTTTTAAATTATTTTTAATGCATATTTTATAGGTTTTCAAAATTTTATTCAATGAAATGAATTTAAAAAATATTTTAGGAAAATTTTGTTCTAAAAAATGATTTTCAAAAATAATTATTTTCCTCAATAACTATTCCAAGTGATATTTCAAAATCATTTTCCATATAATATTTTATCTTATGATGTTAATTACACATTTATTGGTAAATGATCCAAGGATACCATTCTTATTTTTTCTCAAAATAGTATATGTTTATGATCATGAGATTTATTTGAAAAAAATTTTCTTCCATGGGTAATACCATTATATAACTCTAATGAAACCCATTTATTTTTCATGGGTTATGATATAATGAAATGATAAAATGATTATAAAACCTAACTCTTTTTCACATGTTCTGATATGATGAAATATTTAAGAAATCCATGCCATTTCATGAGATACTACAAGATTAATGTTTTATGATCTTATAGAATATATATATATTATTTTAATTATGTGATGAGTGGGGCCTATATCTACATCAAATTCATTAGATAAATATTTATATATCATAAAATAGATAGTACTGGAATGGGAAGTGAGCCTTGTTCAGTAAATGTATTTTTACACTATGATGGTCTTGGGAATGAACCTTGAATACTATGATTGTTTGGGGAGTGAACCCATTAGACCATGAGATCCTTATAAGTGATCCTTGAATACTATGGAAATGAGTTTCTATTCTTATGTGTATTCCAAAATTCCATTCCACATACCAATGATAATCTCATATAGATTATGTTATTTTATTTCTTTTTTGATTCTTGTATTATGAACTTCCAATATTTTTTCCATTACTAATGATTCTGATATTTAATATGATGGTTCTAATTTTCATGTGTTATTCTCATGTTATCATACACTTATATTTATTATATTATTAAATATCCCCTTATTTTACCATTACTGAGAATCTATCTCACTCTTTAATATGTTTTCTTACCCAAGGTTATAATGAAAATTTTAATGTTTGTTTTGTTTGTGAATAGTACTAAATGGTACGATCTATATGGGTGATGTTGAAGATAATTTTCCAAAGTAGTAGATTGTGTATATAGTCTCAAATGACACTAAACAATAATATTGCTCTTTTATTTTATTGTGTTGTGTTTTGAATATTCATTTAAAATGATTGAATATACATGTAAGGAAATCTTGCGTCACTATATAAGTTCTGATTATAGATTTCCCCTCAATGCATCAGTAGTTTATGAGATTAAAAAATTAGATTACCTTATATAAATGGGTTCTTGTGTATACCTACCCATTATTTTTAAAATTTATTATTGATTTTTTTACAATAGTGGTTCCAATATGTCTAATATCATGACTTGTAATAAGTAATTATTATCATCATTAAGAATTCATTTAGTATTATCTTTGATATTTTCAAAATGATATTATCTTTATAATCATTTTGATTCCCAATTTATCAATTAAATAGAATTAGTTTTTAGTTATTTATATTTCAGTATTGATTATGTATTATCAATTCATGTTATTCATGTTATTTAATTTGAATGAGTGGCAAAGAGTCCCATGATTTTAGAGCCAATGTAATTCCAATGGGTTTTTATCTTTATCATTGGGCAGGTGGTTTATTTTGTAAAAAATGACTCATTGTGTAAATTAATTTTTTAAAACAATTAAAAAATTTGTTCGTAGATGTCGATTTGATACAGTGTGCTGTCTATGGTGGTTTGTTTTGTTTCTGGAGTCTAGATCCCCAAAAACTCATGTTTAGGTGGACTAGTAGTGGTGCACGGTTTTTCAGAAAACATGTGGTCCGCCAATGTAAACCATTGCCTTGTGCAATTGAGTAGAGGTGACCCACACTAACAGTACATAGTTTTTCCAAATTTTCCACAAATCATGCATGCTAAATTCTATTTAGGCTATACGTGTTCACTATTATTCACACATTTGGTGCATCGTTTTTCCAAACCTTGCTTTCAAACCTAGGCCACCCTCTCTTTATGTATCAACATGAGAAAAATTGTTTCACGGTCTGTATAAAATTGTTTCCACATCATGTGAATCATTAATGGTATGAAATTATATATTTTCCCATGCAAAATTTATTATTTTTCCTCCTACTATCTTCTTTTAAACTCATGTGAAATGGAATCTAACATGGGTCTTTTTTTCCCACCCCAAGGTATGAGGAAATATTCGTAATATATCCAATGATTCAAGATTTGTTATGTAAGAACACGTGTTTTTCCGAACTGTGGTTTGGAGAAGAAATTAGAATTTTTACTGTTGGATGCTCGTGAGAGGTAAAATGGTCATTTTACCCTAACTTAATATCTCGGATAATTTTTTTGATATCTCTGTTGGTCCCAGAATAGGGAGTTTACCTTAATACAGGAGTTTGGTGGAAATCTGAGCTGTTTGAATTTTAGCGGTATATTTAATATTTAATATTATTAAATTATTTATGCAGGTTCTTTTGTCGATAAATTCTAAATGGAGAGTCGTATTGAGATTCTACTTGCGTTGTTGTGTCTGGAATTGGGATTTTATCCAAGGGATGGTATAAACTCATTTTGGGCACCGGGGCCAGCCCGGACCCCTTTTTTCTTCCTTTTCTTTTCTTTTCTTTTCATCCTTCTTTTCTTTCCTCCTCCTCCTTGCACAGGTCTCCTATGCAACCCCCTTTTTCGTGACCTATGGCAGATATAGAGATTGAGAAATAGGGAGAGCTGTGTGGCATGAAGGGTACTGATTTGAAGCTCTCAACGCACTGAGTCGGTGTACAACAACCGGGAGCTGGGAAATTAACCGAACCTTTGACGGTTTCCTCCCAAAGGTAGGGACGTTTATGTTTTTTCCATATATCCCCTTTAAACATGTTTTTTAAAGTATTTAAACCCTAAATCTATTGCTTGTAATCCCATGGGACTCGATCTATTGTTTCGGGGGTGAAAACGGGTGTTTCGGGCGTTTTCAGGGATTTCCCGTCGGAAAACCTAGAATACACGGCATGTATTCCAAGGTTACACGCCATGTGTTCTTCCCATTTGGTAAAGATGATGTTTTCTTATGTAAATTATGTGTAATTTTATTACTCTCCGTGTAGTGGGTGGTCGTGTGGCTGGTTGTGTGGAATAGAACACAGAATAGTGGTTTTTAAGAATTACACGTCGTGTATTTTGAGTACACGCCGTGTAGTGGTACTTGGGCATCTGTTTTATTGAAAAAAATCATGGGGTGAATATTTTTGAATAGTACACGCCATGTACAGTAATTTACACACCATGTACAGTAAAGTACATGTCGTGTACTGTTATACAGGCAGGCCCAATGGGTTTGGCCATGTGCTCTGGCCATGTACTACTTAAATTTAGTAATTTTGAGATATCTTATGCTCTAGAAGTCAGAATTGGGCATGTGAGTAGTCTATTCTGAGAGTTTTTATGTGCATATCGAAATGGTCGAATCATTTTTACTTTAGAGGTCATCTAAAAGGTGTTTGGTGGTTTCTATATAAATGGATGGGTTCTTCCTCTAGTTATCGAGTTCAGTTCTCACCTGAGATTGAGACGTGGCGTGGATGATAGGTTGGGTGTTCGGACAAACTTAGTTGAGACCTTAAATAGAATATGAGCTATGAGATATCTCTCATAACCAATACTTTATAGGAAGTTCCCCTTGTGAGACGTTCCCTTCTAGCCTATGAGTCTGTGAGACCGGATACTTCAAAGGATCCCATGAGGGATGCCTTTACTTGTGAAATGACCTTGGGAGTTCTTTATAGGATCTGTCTCCTATTTTCCTTTGATAGGACCAATATTATGGAAGGCCTATGTTGTCCTTCCTTTTAGGATCCCATGTAGTATTCCTCCCTAACTCTTTGCTAAGGATCCCACATAGGATGACTTCGCTCGTGTTTACCTGTAGAATTCTGTGTATGATGCTTCCTTGGTGTTTGACTTGAGGGACCCAGTGGGTGCTCATTGTTTGACCGACCATGAGTTGTTATGTCGGGTATGGGTAGAGATGGTGATTGGGTGTCACCTAGAACCCGTGCCAAAATGGTGATCCCTTTGGGCTATGGATGTATTATTGGGTTGGGCATTCGGGCCACCCACACTCATTTTTTTATATCTGTCTTGGTTTACTAATGTTGTAGTGTTTACCTGTGGTGATTTAGGTTGGTGGCTATTGAGCCTAACTCGATCCATCTTTCTTGTTTTTCTAGATGCCTATTATTCCTTGTGTGCCTGAGTAGAGTTGGTTTGATAGTAAATAGTGTATTTTACCTAGTTGTGGATGTGTTTCCCCATGTTCCTTGATTTTTGACCATTTTGTCTAGCTTTGCCTGTTAGGCTACCTTATTTCCATTCCTAGTATTGTTAGGATGGAGTGGTTTTATTTATGACATTTTGTTTTGTTTTATACTTTCATCCAAGTAGTTCTGTAGGTTTACTTTGTCCATATCTCATTACTATATGTTGACTTACATGGGGCCGTGAGAACCTAGTATAGTAGACTATAAGGGGATAGACCGAGTGAGCTTCCTAAGAGAGTCTTTGAGTATTATAGACTATAATAGGATAGACTAAGTGAGCTTCATTAGAGAGTGTTTGGACATTATAGACTATAGGAGGATATATCGAGTGAGCTTCCTCGGAGAGTCTTTGAGATTTATAGACTATAAGGGGATAGACTGAGTGATATTCCTCAGAGAGTCTTGATTTACTTGAATTACCTTGAACCACTCCAGGCCATAAGAGGAATTGACATATTGAGCTTCCTCAGAGTGTGTGTGAACGACCTGGGGCTATAAGAGGAATTGATCGAGTTATATTCATGGGAGAGTCTCTTGGCCTTGGGGCTATATGGGGAATTGACTATGTGATCTTCCTCAGAGAGTCCTTGACTACCTTAAACTATTAGGGGAATTGACCGAGTGAGCTTCCTCAGAGAGTCTTATATTTTTTATGTGACCAAACCATAGGTGTTAGGCCGAGTGTACTGCTAAGAGGGCTGTTGGTACTTGTTAGTTAAGACTAGAGGGGTTGGTTGTGAGTACTTCCCAGAGGGTTACTTGTTGTTTTATCTTCTATCTTGTGATTGGTTGGTTTAACTAGAGGGTAAATTTTCCTTGATTAGCTTTTTCAGAGAAATGTTGTCTGGAATTGGCTAAGAAAGGTACATGTCGATAGGATTATAGACATGAAGATAAAATTAATGATATACGGCTTGAGTGGAACTACATCCAGCTCAATTCCCTTGAATAGGATGTCCAATAGATCGGGATTATGGTCCCAAGGATTGACTGCTGATGTAGTTTCTTGTTATTTGAATCACTTCATCATTAATATTCATATTTATGTATATGTGTATAGGTATGGGACTATACATGTGTACGTATATAGATATGGACATCCATGGTGTCACATTCCAAGTTAACAGGGATTACATTCCCGAGGATTGAATATGGTTTCATGTTTGGTTTACATTCTTTGTTGTGTTCCACCTAGGTTGAGCACATTTTTGTTGCATAAACATTTAGCAGCACAGTTATAGGTTGCTTTTCAGGGTGCCCTACTGATATTATTTCTCACCCCTGCACATGCACCTCAGTGTACGTGTAGACCATATGTCTTTTTTTTAGGTTGATCACAAGTGTCATAGTGGATAGGGTTGAGGCCCAGTGTTTCATGATTGAGAGGAGCTGCTAGAGAGGTTCTACTTATCGGGCTGCTGTAGTTCGACAATGTCTGGAGATCGGGTACGTAGTTTGGCTCAGAGTTAGTAGCAGATCCCTATACCTTTACTTTCAGTTCCTTTTGTACTTGTATCTGTATGGTCGGCCCGGTCGGTGACTAGTGTTGCATTTTTTTTCATAGCTGTTTGGGCTTTTACATCATTTTATCATTACAACATTTTTTTTATTTCAATTTTTTGTTGCTTTTTCACTCTTTTTACTTTCCGTTGTGTATGATACTTAGTTATTTTTGATGTTTTCTTACTCTCGTATGAGTGCATAGTATCCCCACTATCACACCCTAGGTCATCGCTTCTATTCGGCAGCCTCTGGTGTATGGGGAGGCGCACTTGAGGCCTTGTGGCGAACTGGCTCAGAGCACCGGTTTAGTGGCTTCTGGGTCTAGACGTTACAAAGTGGTATTAAAGGAGTTTTCCTTCATGGTGTTCACTATTTGGGATCTGGTGGATAAAATAATTAGGACTGTGTTAGAACCTGTGATGGATATCGGGCCGGTTCATCATGAACACTTGTTCTAGTAAGAAGTCCAGGTTTCCCAGGATGGGATTGTTGTTCTAATTTTGCGATGTTACAGCTATATATGATTTTCACCTTGAGCGACTCACATGTTGTGTGGTGTTTTGATTTGATATGGATATCTCACTCTTGACCATTGGTAAGATTCCAAGGATGGATTTTGACTCCTGGCTGTCAAAGGCAAGAGGCGTCTCAAGCATCATACTAGGCATGTAGGATTCACATCATATAGGCCTAATAGTGTGTGTTTTTACTGATGACTGAAACCTTTTGGTCTACATACACATACATTTACTCTGATGGAAGGTTATGTGGATCTATGCTGAGGTGTTGGTGTGAGGATGATGACATAGTCCTTCTGCACAGTTTGTGTAGTGACCCCATTTGTCCAATATGGAACATGATTCATTTCTGTTTAACCCCTCATTGGGTGATGTTTTTCGGGTTTGTGGTTATCTAGTCAGATCGTTGAGAAAAATGTTAATAGATACCAAGGCTTTTCTTGTGAACTGGACCTCTTTGGGGTATTCCCATATGTGGATGCCTGATGGGTTTCAGTTCAGTTTTATCTTCTGTTTGGGTTGTGGACTCCAGGGAGTAGTTCTTTCAGAGGATTCTCGGAGAGGATCAGGTCCCTTATAGGTTGTGTTTTAGTAATTAAATTCTTAGTCGTTGTAATCTTTAACTTCTTCTAAGAGGTTTTAGATCTTTTGGGCTAGGTGTTTAGACCTTTTGACCCAGTTGTGTGGATTTTTCTATAGGGCTATGTGGAAGACCTAGAGACCCTTAGTTTTGACTCGAACCCTTATAGATCGATGTCTGTTCTGTTATTGGGAAACCTGTGTGAGAATGGATGACCCATTCTAAAATCCTGGTCAGGTTTTGGAAGGATGTTAGTGTGGCTCGGAGGGATCTAGAAATACCTTCGGTGAAATCTTAGTGTACTCCTGTAAGAGACGATCATGCGCTATCTTGATTCGTCTTGAGTATGTTGAGAGATCTTCGACTCTACGTCGAGCTCCTCTATTTCATTCTTAATGTTCATCCCTATTGAGGATGGAACCTATTCTATTTTTTCTCTTAGAGTGGTGTGAGGAAATCCATATGGTGGGGAGTGCATCATTGGACCCTGGAGAGTTTATTTCCTTGTTTAGGTTAAACTTCAGTGTTTTCCTGGAGATTTTGAGCTCTGAGTTTTCTTTTTAGATGACGACAAGCGTATTCCTATGGTGGGGAGTTCAAATTTGGTCATAGTTGAATATATTTTGTATAGAAGGTGATGGTTAACACTATAATTGTGGTATTTGGATAGTCCAAATAGCTTGGTTGTGCAGATTCTCTGGTTGGGAGCATGGGTGGTGGTCCTTTTACTGGGCTTTTCTGGGACGAGAAGGTTTTTGGTTGGGAGTTTGTAAGGACCCATGTTTTTCCGGACTGTCGTTTTGAGCATAAAATTTTAATTTTTTTTGTTGGATGATCTTAAGGGTTAAAATGGTCATATTCCCCTAACTATTGATCTCAGATAACTTTTCTGACAACTCTGTTGGTCCTTGAATAGGTAGTTTACCCCAGGACAGGAGTTTGGTGGAAATCCAAGCTGTTCAAATTTTAGCAGAATATTTAATACTTAATATTATTAAATTAAATATTAAATTATTCACATAGGTTCATTTGTTGATAAATTCTAAACGGAGAGTTAGATTGAGATTATTTCTGCGATGTTGAGTCTGGAATAGGGATTTTAGCCTAGGGAAGTCATAAACTCATGTTGGGCGTCGGGGCCGGCCTGGACCCCTTTTTTCTTCTTTTCCTTTTCTTTTCTTGTATTAATTCTATTCTTTACTCATCCTCCTTGATCATGTCTCCAATGACACCCCCTTATCCATGACCTATGGGAGATATGGAGATTGAGAAATATGGAGAGTTGGGAGGCAATAAGGGTACCGATTCGAAGCACTCGACACGCTGAGTCGGCGCGCTACAACCGGGAGCCATGAACTCAACCGAAGCTTCGGTGGTTTCTGCCCAAAGGTAGGTCCATTTATGTTTTCACCATATATCCCCTTTAAACATTTATTTTTGTCTTTAAATCCTTTAATTGTTTTCTAGTAATCCCATGGGGATCGATCTGTTGTTTTGGGGGTGAAAATGGGCATTTCAGGAGTTTTCAGGGATTTCCCGTCCGAAAACCTAGAATACACGGCATGTATTCCAGGGGTACATGCCACGTGTTCTTCACATTTGAGTAAGATGAAGTTATCTTAAGTACACACTTTTTACTTTGAGTACATGCCGTGTAGTGGATGGCCTTGTGGCTGGCCGTGTGGAATAGAACACGGAATAGTGGTTTTTAAGAAGTACATGTCGTGTACATTGACTACACGTCGTGTAGTGGTACATGGGCATGTGTTTTAGTGAAAAAGAACACGTTGTGACTTATTTTGAATAGTACATTATGTGTAACTTAAATTACATGTTGTGTACTATTACACAGTCAAGTCCAATGGGTTCTGGCCATGTGCTCTAGCCATGTACTACTTCAATTTAGTAATTTTTGTATATATTATGCTCAAGAAGTCAGAATTGGGTATGTGAGTAGTAGATTCTGAGTGTTTTTTCACGTAGATCGCAATGGTGGAAACATTTTTACTTTTAGAGGTCATATAAATTGGTTTTATGGTATTTCAATCTAAATGGAGGGGTTCTTCCTCCAGTTATCAAGTTCAGTTGTCACCTAAGAGTGCGACTTGGAGTGGATGATAGTTTGGGAGTTCGGACCAACTTATTTGAGACATTTAATAGGATATGAGCTATGATCTATCTTCCGTAACTGATGATTTAGAGGACGTTCCCCTTGTGAGACATTCCCTGCTGGCTTATGAGTCTGTGAGACCGGATACTTCTCAGGATCCCCTGAGGGATGCCTTTACTTGTGTAATGACCTTGGTAGTTCCTTGTAGGATCCCTCTCATATTTTTCCATTGATCTGACCCATGTTATGGAATGAATATGTTTTCCTTACATTGAGTATCCTATATAGGATTCCTCCCTTACTCTTTGCTAAGGATCCCACATAGGATGCCTTCTCTCATGTTTACCTGGAGAATTCTGAGTATGATTCTTCCTCAATGATCGACTTGAGAGACCCAGTGGGTGCTAATTGTTTGACCGACCATGAGTTGTAATGTTGGTTTTGGGTAGAGATGGTGATAGGGTGTCATCTAGAACCTGTGTAAAACTAGTGAAACCATTGGGCTATGGATGTATTATTGGGTGGGGAATTCGGGCCACCCACAATCATTTGATTATATCTGACGTGGTTTACTGATGTTGTAGTGTTCACCAGAGGTGCTTCCAGTTGGTGGTTGTTGAGCCTGACACAATGCGTCTGTCTTTTATGTTTGGATGCCTACTTTTCCTTGTGTTCCTGTGTAGAGGTGGTTTGATAGTTAATAGTGTATTTTACCTTATTGTGGATGTGTTTCCCATGTTGCTAGATTTTTGACCGTTTGGTCTAGCTTTTTTTGTTAGGATTCCTTATTTCATTGCCTATTATTGTTAGGATGGATTGGTTGTATTTATGACATGTTGTTTTGTTGTAGACTATTATCCAAGTAGTTCTGTAGGTTTACATTGGCCATATTGCATTACTATACATTGAAGTACATGGGGCCATGAGAACCTGGTGTAGTAGACTATAAGGGGATAGACCTATTGAGCTTCCTCAAAGAGTATTCGAATATTATATACTATAAGAGGATAGACCGAATGAGATTACTCAAAGAGTCTTTTGACATTATAGACTATAGGGGGATAGATCGAGTGAGCTTCCTCAGAGATTATTTGATCATTATATACTATAAGGGGATAGACCGAGTGACCTTCCTCAGAGAGTCTTGATTTACTTGAACTACCTTGAACCACTCCAGGCTATAAGAGGAATTGACCATGTGAGCTTCCTCAGAGAGAATTTGAACGACCTAGGCCTATAAGAGGAATTGACCCAGTGGGATTCCTCATAGAGTCTCTTGAACTTGGGGCTATAAGGGCAATTGACTATGTGATCTTCCTCAGAGTGTCCCAGACTACATTAGAGTATAAGGTGAATTGACCGAGTGAGCTTCCTCAGAGAGTATTATATTTTTCATATGACCAAACCATTGGGGTTAGGCTGAGTTTACTGCCCAGAGGGTTGTTGGTACTTGTTAGGTAGGACCAGAGGGGATGGCTATGAGTACTTCCCAGAGGGTTACATGTTTTTTTATCTGCTTGCTTGTGACTGATTGGTTGAACTAGAGCGTAACTTCTATTTGTTTAGATTGTTCAGAGGCATGTTTTCATGTTTTTTCTGAGGAAGGTACATTTTGATAGGATTACAGACCCGAAGATCGAATTATTGATATATGGCTTGAGTGGAACTACGTCCAACTCAATGCCCTTGAATAGGATGTCCAATATATTGGGCTTATGGTCCCATGGATCGACTGCTGATGTTGTTTCTTGTTATTTGAATAACTTAATCATGAATATTCACATTTATTTATATGTGTATAGGTATGGGAATATACATGTATATGTATATAGATATGGTCATCCATGGTGGCACTTTCCCAATTGACAGGGATTACATTACCTAGGTTCGACAGTGGTTGCCCGTTTGGTTTACGTCATTTGTTGTATTCTAGCTAGGATGAGCATGTTGTTGTTGAATACACTTTTAGTATCACATTTATAGGTTTCTTTTCAGGGCTCCCTACTGATATTATTTATCACCCCTTCATGTTCACCTCGGTGTACATGTAGGCCTTATGTCTGCTTTTCAGGTTGAGAACAAGTTGCATAGTGGGTTGGGGTGAGGCCCAGTGTTGCATGACCGAGCGGATCTTCTCGAGTGGTTCTACTGATCGGGTTGCTGCAGTTCTATGGTGTCTAGAGATCATGTTTGTGGTTTTTCTCGGAGTTAGTAGAGGAGCCCTATACTTTTACTTTCAGTTCCTTTTATACTTGTATCTGTATGGTCGGCCCAGTGGGTGACCAGTGTTGTATTATTTTTCATAGATGTTTGGGCTTTTACAGCATTTTACTGTTATAGCCTATTTTATTTCAGTTGTTTATTACATATGCACTCTGTTTACTTTCTATTGTTTATGATACTTAGTTATTTCCGTTGTTTTCTTACTCTAGTATGAAGTCATAGTCTCACAACTATCACACCCTAGGCCCTCGCTACTAGTCGACAACCTCTGGAGTACGGTAGGCACACTTGAGGCCTTGTGGTGAACCGACTCGGAGCACCGGTTTAGTGGCTTCTGGGTCGAGACGTTACAAAGTGGAATCAGATGATTTTTCCTTCATGGTCTTTACTATTTGGGATCTAGTAGATAGAAGAATTAAGAATATGTCAGAACCTGTGATGGATATCAGGCTGGTGCGTCGAGAACACTTATTCCGGTAAGAATTCATATTTGCCATGGTTTGGATTTCTGTTCTGATTTTTCGATGTTACAGTTGTATATGATTTTCACCTTGAGCGACGCACATGTTGTGTGGTGTTTTGATTTTATATAGATCTATGGCTCTTGAACATTGGTATGATTCCAAGGATGGATTTTGACTCTCTGTTGGAAAAGGCTTGAGTAGTCTCATGCATCATACTAAACACATAGGATTCACATCATATAGGCATGATAGTGTGTGTTTTTACTAACGACTAAGACCTTTTGGTCTACATACACATACTTTTACACTAATGGCAGGTTATATGGATCTATGTTGAGGCGTTGGTGTGAAGAAGATGATGCAGTCCTTCTGTACAGGTGGTGTAGTGACCCCAGTTGACCGATATAGCACATGATGCATTTCTGTTTAACCACTCATTGGGTGATGTTTTTAAGGTCTGTGGTTATCTACTTAGATAATTGAGAATGATGTTGATAGATACCAAGGACTTTCTTGTGAACTGGACCTCTTTGGGGTATTCTCGTACACGCATTCCCAATGGGTGTCAGTTTAGTTTTCTCTTCTGCTTGGGTTATGGACTCAAGGGAGTAGTTCCCTCTAAGGATGCGCAAAGAGGATCAGGGCCCTTGTAGGTTGTGTTTTGGTTTTGACTTTATTGGTTTTTGTGATCTTTACCTTCTTTTGAGACGTTTTAGATCTTTTGGGCTAGGTGGTTAGACCTTGTGACCTAGTTGTGAGGCTTTTTCTGTAGGTCTATTTGGAAGAACCTAGAGACCCTTTGTTTTGACTCGAACCCTTATAGATCGATGTCTGTTCCGTTATTAGGAAACTTGGGTTAGAATGGTTGACTTGTGCTGAAATCCTGGTCCCGTTTTGGTAGGAAGTTAGTGTGGCTCAGAGGGAGCTAGACATGCCTTTGGTGAACACCTAGTGTACTCTTGTAAGAGACGATCATGTGCTATCTTGATTTTTCTTGAGTATGCTGAGAGAGCTTTGACCCTACATCGAGCTCCTCTTTTTCTTTCTTAATGTTCATCCCTGTTGAGTATAGAACATGTTCTGTTTGTGCTCTCGGAGTAGTGTAAGGAAATCTATATATTGGGGAGTGCACCATTGGCCCTTTGAGAGTGGTTTTTCTTGTTTAGGTTAAATTTTGCGGTTTTCCATAAGCTTTTGAGCTTAGAGTTTTTTTAGATGACGACATGGGTATTCCTATGGTTGGGAGTTCCAATTTGGTCGTAGTTGAATATCTTATATGTAGAAGTTGGTGGTTAATGATATTAGGTTGGTCATTGGATGGTCCAAATAGCTTGTTCGTGCAGATGTTCAGGTTGGGAGCATGGTTGTTAGTCCTTTTAATTGGGTTCTCGAGGATGAGAAGATTTTTGGTTGGGATTTTGTAAGAACCCATGTTTTTCTGGACTGTCGTTTTGAGTAGAAATTTGAATTTCTGTTGTTGGATGCTAATGAGGGGTAAAATGGTAATTTTCCCTTACCTTATGATCTCGGATAATTTTTCTGACAACTCCTTTGCTCCCAGAATAGGGATTTTACCCAAGGACAAGAGTTTGGTGTAAATCTGAGCAGTTCGAATTTTAGCGGAATATTTAATATTTAATGTTTTTAAAATAAATATTAAATTATTCACACAGGTTCGTCTGTCGATAAATTCAAAACAGAGCATCATATTGAGATTCCATCTTTTCTGTTGATTCCGGAATGGGGAGTTTAGCCTAGGTAAGGCATAAACTCATGTTGCACGTCGGGGTCGGACCGTACCCCTTTTTTCTTCTTTTCCTTTCCTTTTTTTTTCTTCCTTCTCTTCATCCCTCATCCTACTTGTGCATGTCTCATATGCCAACCCCTTGGACGTGACTTTTGGTAGATATGGATATTGAGAAATAGGGAGATTTTGGAGGCAGGAAGGGTACCGATTCGAAGATCTCAACATGCTGAGTCGGCATGCAGTAACCGGGAGCTGTGAAATCAACCGAAGCTTCGGTGGTTTCTGCCCAAAAGTAGGGCCATTTATGTTTTCACAATATTTCCCCTTTAAACATGTTTTTTAAGACTTTAAAGGCTTAAATTTATTTCTTTTAATCCGATGGGTCTCGATCTGTTGTTTCTGGGGTCAAAACGGGCGTTTTGGGGTGTTTTCAGGGATTTCCCATCAGAAAACCCGAAATACACTGCGTGTATTCCAGGGGTACACTCCATGTGTTCTTCCCATTTGGGGAAGACTATGATTTCTTAAGTACACTCCATATACTTTGAGTACACTCCATGTTTTGGGTGGCCCTGTGGCTGGTCATGTGGAATAGAACCCAAAATAGTGGTTTTTAATAAGTACATGTCGTGTAGTGGTACTTGGGCATGTGCTTTAGTGAAAATGAACACAAGGTTACATTTTTTGAATAGTAAACTCCATGTACAGTAATGTACATGCTATGTACTATTACAAAAGAAGGCCCAATGGGTTCTGGCCATGTGCTCTAGCCATGTACTACTTCAATTTAGTAATTTTGGGATATCTTATGCTCTGGAAGACAGAATTGGTCATGTGAGTAGTCTATTCTAAGCATTTTTTCCCAGTAGATTTCAATGGTTGAATCCTTTTTCCTTTTATAGGTCATATAAATGTGTTTTTGGGTGTTCCTATCTAAATAAAGGGGTTCTTCTTCCATTTATCGAGTTCATTTGTCACCTGAGAGTGAGACTTGGCGTGGATGATAGGTGGGGTGTTCAGACCAACTTAGTTGAGACCATAAATAGGATATGAGCTATGATCTATCTCTTCTAACATATTCTTTAGATTGTGTTCCCCTTGTGAGACGTTCCCTTATGGCCTATGAGTCTGTGAGAGTGCATACTTCTAAGGATCCCCTAAGGGATGCCTTTACTTATGTAATGACCTTGGGAGTTCCTTGTAGGATCCCTATCAAGTTTTTCCTTTGATAGGACCCATGTTATGGAATTCCTATGTTGTCCTTCCATTGAGGATCTCATGTAGGATTCCTCCCTTACTCTTTGCTAAGGATCATGGGTATGAATCCTTCGCTCATGTTTACCTAGAGAATTCTGAGTATGATGCTTCCTCAGTGTTCGACTTGAAGGACCCTGTGGGTGCTCATTGTTTGACCGACCCTGAGTGGCTACATCGGGTTTGGGTAGAGATGGTGATTGGGTGTCACCTAGAACCCATGCCAAACTAGTGAAACCTTTGGGGTATGTATGTATTATTGGGTTGGGAATTAGGGCCACCCGCACTCGTTTTTTTATATTTGACTGGTTTACTGATGTTGTAGTGTTTACCATAGGTGCTTCCAGTTTGTGGTGTCTGAGCCTGACGCAATGTGTCTTTCTTGTTTGTTTGGATTCCTATTATTCCTTGTGTTCTTGAGTAGAGGTGGTTTGATAATGAATAGTGTATTTTACCCTGTTGTGGATGTGTTTTTCCATGTTGCTTGATTTTTGACCGTTTGGTCTAGCTTTGCCTGTTAGGTTGCCTTATTTCCATGACAATATTGTTAGGATGGATTGGTTGTATTTGTGACATGTTGTTTTGTTGTAGAATGTTAGTCAAGTAGTTCTATAGGTTTACTTTGGCCGTATGGCATTACAATATGTAGACTTACACGAGGCTGTGAGAACCTAGTGTAGTAAACTATAAGGGGATAGATCGTGTGAGCTTCCTCAGAGAGTCTTTGAGTATTATAGACTATAAAAGGATAGGCCGAGTGAGATTCCTCAGAGAGTCTTTGGAAAATTTAGACTATAGAGGGATTGAATGAGTGATATTCCTCAGAGAGTCTTTAATCATTGTATACTATAAGGGGATAAACCGAGTGAGCTTCCTCAGAGAGTCTTTATTTACTTGAATTACCTTGAACCACTCCAGACTATAAGAGGAATTGACCGGGTGAGCTTCCTCAGAGAGTTTTTGAATTACCTAGGGCTATAAGAGGATTTAACCGAGTGAGTTTCCTCAGAGAGTCTCTTGACCTTGGGGCTATAATGGGAATTGATTGTGTGATCTTTCTCAGAGAGTCCCTGACTACCTTAGACTATAAGGGGAATTGACCGAGTGAGAATCCTCAGAGGGTCTTATATTTTTCATATGACCAAACCAGAGGGATTAGGCTGAGTGTACTGCCCAGAGGGTTGTTGGTACTTGTTAGGTAAGACCATAGGGGATGGTTATGAGTACTTCCCATAGGGTTACCTGTTGTGTTATCTTCTTGCTTGTGATTGATTGGTTGAACTAGTGGGTAACTTGTCTTTTTTTAGCTTGTTCAGAGGCATGTTTTTCCGATGTTGGCTGAGGAATGTACATGTCGATAAGATTATAGACTCGGAGATTGAATTATTGATATATGGCTTGAGTGGCACTACGTCCAGCTTAATTCCGTTGAATAGGATGTCCAAGAGATTGGGCTTATGGTCCCAAGGATCGACTAGTGATGTTGTTTCTTGTTATTTGAATCACTTCATCATGAATATTCATATTTATGTATATGTATATAGGTATGGGACTATACATGTGTACGTATATAGATATGGACTTCCATGGTGGCACTTTCCCAATTGACAGGGATTACATTCCCTAGGTTTGACATTGGTTTTCCGTTTGGTTTACGTCCTTTGATGTGTTCCAGCTCGGCTGAGCACGTTGTTATTGAATACACTTTTAGTATAACATTTATAGGTTGCCTTCCTGGGTGTGCTACTTAGATTATTTCTCACCCCTTCACGAGCACCTCGGTGTACGTGTATACCTTATGTCTTTTTTTTTAGGTTAATCACGAGTTGCATAGTAGATAGGACTGAGACCTAGTGTTGCATGATCGAGCAGAGCTGCTCGAGTGGTTCTACTGATTTTGCTACTGCAGTTCAACAGTGTCTAGACATCATGTACGTGGTTTGGCCTAGAGTTAGTAGCAGATCCATGTACTTTTACTTTCAGTTCCATTTGTACTTGTATCTGTATGGTTTTCCCGGTGGGTGACCAGTGTTGTATTGTTTTGCAAAGCAATTCAGGCTTTTACAGCATTTTACTATTAAATCATGTTCTATTTCAGTTGTTTATTGCTTCCGAACTCTGTTTACATTCCACTGTGTATGATACGTAGTTATTTGTGTTGTTTTCTTACTCTGGTATGAGGGAATAGTCTCCCAACTATCACACCCTAGGCCAACACTGCTAGTCGGTAGCCTCTGACGTACGGGAAGGCATACTTGAGTCCTTGTGGTGAACCGTCTCGGAGCACCAGTTTAGTGGCTTCTGGGTCAGGGTGTTACATGTTATGTGATTAGGAAGAATCTTAGATTGTCTATAAATCCTAATGCTATATTTTTTGTTTATCTTCTTTCCCTTTTTGTTATTTTTTTAACCTAATTTACCATATTTTGAGGGAATTAATACGTTTCTATAATTTATCCCAAATCAAACCAAATCAATCCTTGATATTTAATGTGTGAATCATACATGGTAAAAGGTAGGTATTCAAATGAATTCCCCCACCCTCAAGTCTCTTTTTTAAATAAAAAATTAATGTGCCACATGGAAGACATAACCGATGATTCTTCTATATTATAAATTTTCTTAAATTAAATTTCTTAGTGCAACATTTTAATCCTTTCGACTACTCCTTACATGGTTGGTGGTAATTACCTCATCCCAAAAAATTCAAGGGATATTTTACGTAATTTTCAAGTTAAATTAACTTTTTTTCTTTCTTATATCCACCCCTTTGGGAGTTCTTTTTTTATTCATTAAATAGAGATTCTCAATTGTATAAAAACAACCTTGAGGTGGGATATTTATGGTTTTTATTTGAATTAGACTGCCAAAAAAGGACTAAATGAATTTATTGAATAAAACATCTAGTTTTATAATAAAACCACTCGATGAGGTGTGTTATCTTCAAATTGGGAAAGTGATTTAATTTTAATTCCTTTCTTTGATTTAAAATATTTGTGTTTCAATGGATTCTTTTTTAGTCTTTCCATTTTTATGTAAAATTATTTTTTATGTTCCCCTATTTAAAAAATAAGTGATGTGTAAAATGTGTGGCTTCTTATTAATTCATCTTTAGTATAGATTTTTTTCCTCTTATCTTGTAATTCCCATCATTTAATCATAATGATTAAAGGAATTTTGAAGTCGTGACTAATACTCAGGTAACATTCCACAAAACACTAAGGATGAGATCATCGTTCTTATGATCGGTTTTGTTGGTATATTGTGATTAAACCAAGGTGATAATTTAATTCTAGAATGGGATAACTTTGAATTTATATTAATGAAATATGAGTAATATTGGTTCTCTTGGGGATACACCATTGATGGGATCATGGGAATGACGGTTGTATATGGACACGAGTGACACTTATTTCCTAACGTAAGATTATAGGTACATGTTTAGAGCTAGTTCTCTCACATTTGACTGGGTGTGATACATGCAATACAAATAATGGATTTCATTTTATAGAATCTGACAGTGGTGAGTTTTCATAGCCCTCATAGTTTAAAATATGGAGTTCATTTTTAGAGATTTCCATAGACAGACCAAAAATACTGTTTAATTGAATTCATTAGGTTCCACATATAATAAATTAAAAAATTATAATTAGGTAAACAAGAATACATTTCTTCCAATCTGAATCACATATACGGGTTCAGTCCATATTTTCTACATCATCTTTATTTTGTGTCCTTTCCCAATACCAATTTGTATTGGTTTACCTCAGTCAAAGTCATTCTATCTTATTTAAAATAAAATATGGTGGTCTAGGTTTACATAGAAAGCTTGAGATGAAATAATATGATTATTTATCAATTTATTTATTTATTTATACACTATCACTTCATGTTCAAACAGTTTTTTAAATCAAATAATATATTATGCATTAGACAACAATGGTGGTGGCATAATTAGTATATCTAGCACCATGAATGATCTTTTATTGCACTAGGGTACCCACATAGACCTCATGTTCCCAGGTTCAGGGATGGTTTCTTATTTTATGCATTATACAGGGGATCTATAAGGAATAGGACTGAGCTGGTACTAATGATTCTCTTTGATTTATCCTTTGGGATTTTTAATCGTTTTGTTATTAGGAATTTTCTTCTATATTTACCTATAATAAAAAACAATCACCTAACATGCACGAATTATTTAATAATGGTGTAGTACACATTATTCAATTAATATATTAATATTCTGATGCATTTCGTTTTCCATATATATTACATAAATTTTTATAAATTGATTTACACCTGATATATCATTGTATGAATCATATCAAGAGGGTATAGTCTCCCCATCGTACCACTAGAAAACCCTCTATGCTAGTTGGTAACCTCTAGTGTCGTGGATGCATGATGGAGGCCATATGGCAATTAGTCTGGCTATCATATTAGTGTTCAATCAGGCATAGACATTACAATGTGGTCTAAAAGGCATTCTTTTCTCATCTCATGTTGTTTGTGGGGTGGTAAATAGAATACTAGTAATGAGTTGGCTCTTGATAAATTTTCGTTCCTCAGAGTGATTAACCCATATACTGGGAAATGTCTAAGTGGCTAATTCTTGGATTGTTGTTCATGTTATTCATTATTAAAATTTAATTATGATTTACAAGGAGTTATTGTAGTACTTTTCTCTACATACAAATTTTTTGGATTTACAATTTACCACAGGATTGGTATGGAAATGAGAAAGAACTACATGAATCATTATAGACACATAGTGATTTACATGCAGTGCATATTACGTGACATGTATATTCAATAGATAGGTTGTATGAAATTTATTGAAGTTACTTGCATGATATATAATCATTCTTTTTTAATCCATGATATAAATATCAATAACTTGTGATATTTATACATTTTTTGTATTTTATTCAACAAACTAGTTGTATATCATGTTGTATAATTATTTATCATTTTTCTTGAATTGTATGTTTTTTTGAATTATATTCCATGTTTGTTTGCTTAGTGAGAATGATAATTATTTTCCTCTATTGATTTTCTTGAATTTTATTTCATGATTAAATTATGTAATTGATTAATTAATGTGACAAAAACAACCAAACAATGTCTTCCTACATAGATTGGTATATCCACCATGACTAACTGATTTCCACATGTTGTGTCATAAACCAATGGTCAGATAGAAAGGAACATGGTTGGTTAATAGTACATAGAAACGAATTTTAAATTTATTGTATGTATGGGTTCTTTATGAATTTTAAATAAAAAGTGTATGATTGAACCAACTCTTTGTAAACTATGTTTCTTGAAATTAATAGTGTATCTCATAAAATCCAGAACATTTGAATTGGAAATGAGAACATTTTCTTTCCATGAAAATATTTTTAATGTAAAAATCTAATAAATTTAACTTATATGAAAATATAATTTTTTGGATTAGAAGGGATAGTAATTGCAATCTTTAAAGGTCATGATGACCCTTATAACCCAACCATCTCTTATAATCCTTGTATTTTTAAATACTGATAAATTATTATAAAATAAATTATACTTTAAATGAATTGGTTACATTCTTTTGGCTTGAAAAAATATTTATTATCCATAATTACCAATATGGATTAATTATTAAATGTAAAATTGTACCGAAATAGATGAGTTGGGGAATGTTGTTATTTGATAAGACTCTAGTCGGCCTATGTAGTTTGTTTGTTCTACATTGTTGTTATGAAATGAACCTGTTAGAGGTGTTTTAAAAAACACTATTTTTAAAATTAAATATTTTGGTTCTATTTTGATGAACCCAATATTTCTTGATTGAGAATCTAGTCGGTTTCCATTTTTTGTGTTCTACCTTAGTACCTAACCCAATGATGATATGATGTTACTATATTTTTATGGTCACTTACTATTTCCACATCCACCTATATGGTTTTATATATTGATTCATGGTGGAATTTTACATGACCATTTCTATGTTTAATTAATAATTGACATATTTTTTCTATGATGTATACATTATATGGGTGGTCAATAAATTAAAATTTCAATTGAAACCTAAATTGGGTTTTCTTCTATAGATTATAATTGACATTTTCATTGACTAATAGAAATGTGAAGCATATTAAATGAGTTAATGATGGAAAATTGGGGTTTATGAATGAAATTCTAAATTATTATGGGATGATATTGATATTAGTATAATTTAAAAAAGAATTTTTATATAAAATTCTTGTGTTCCATGTGGTGTGTTTAAATAAGGTTTATTCTCATACCTTTCCTAAAGGGTTGTTTATTTTCATAAAATATAACACTTAAATGTTTAAATAAGAAAATTTAAATTAGGATAATGACCTAAAATGGAACCATTATATGCTTACATACATTTAACACTCGTGTAATGATAATGAAGTGTTCGGTGATCTTTCTTAAGAATGGAATCCTAAGAGTTAAACACAATCACATCATTTACAGGTTGAACCTAAATAATAGTTCCTTTAGCATGGTGGCATCTCATAGGTGTGAAATAACTTTGGGTCATTGGTTTATGATTTAGCAAGAGGATGAAACATTTTAGGTGTTATTATAAGATCTTAAATGACTTTGCTAACTGTGTGTGACCTCATTTTCAGATGTATAAAGCTATTCACTTGAAATAATCAGATATAGGATGCTATGTTTTAAAAATGAAACCATGTTTGTACTTGTGGTTTTGCAATGATTTTTTCCTCATCTCAGGCTTGATATTAATTTAGTACTCTATTATAGAATATATAACTTTATAGGGGAATGGTTAACTGCTTAGTATATCATGTGACCCCTATTTTCATTTCGAATCAGTGTTAGAAGGTTCCATAGGATGTTAGCTTCTCCTATAGTCCAATGGTGTGATTCAACTCATGTTAAGTTATTTTGAGTGCTTCATCGAATACAATAATCCATATGGTCATTTTGGATTATTGATGGATTCAATTATGTATTGTTATTCTTCGGGAACCACAAAGTTGAATTCATTTTTACGTGCATTTGTTGTTGAATTATGAAAATAGTATAACAAACAATTGGGTTATGTAGTGGTAATTTGAACATTATATATCAACACCTGAGATCTAGTACATCTACAAGGTTGAATAACCAAGGAATTAGTTAAAATAAGATTCATCCAAATTCTCTAGGTGACACTCCAAAGTGGTTCCGGTGTTTGGACACACTGATCAGTTTTTTTGGATTTTTATGCTTAATAATACATCATACATGGGCATTGGTATAAATGGGTTTTATGTTGATGTATAATAGTGACCCTGAACTAGAATTTTCATAAAGAATCTATTTTATTTGTCTATTTTTAAATAACTCTTAGTTAAAGAGGCTTAGACACATCCATGACATGAAGTCAGTAGTCAATAGACCGTGGGTTGTTGGATGGGTCCCATTTCTCTAAATTAGATGCTAAGAACACTACTTAGATGGTGAGTATCATGATAATCTAGTTTATATGTCACCTTCCATGTATAAGTAACAAAACATAAAATGTATATCTATAAATGTTCAATACTTATATGTAATTTCATTGATGCTGTTGAGTTTCAAGATATGCTTATTATTGTGAGGAAAGGTGAATGAAAAGTCGGCCACATAGGGAATGTTCGTAAATACTATTATTCAAGGATGAATTTTTTTTCAAGTGGATAAGAATAAATAGGATTCCATTGTCATTAATGAAAACTCGTTCAGTTTATAGAGATGTTTTGGCAAGTGAAGTAAATATTTTTACAGGATAATTTAATGATTACTGGTTTTACTATTCATCACTTTCAACTTTTGTGCATGGTTAGGTGGAAACAAAAACAAGAACGCTATCTAGGGTTGATTTGTGTGTCTTCGTTATTCTCAGTAACTCTACATACCCTTCTAGTATACTATCTTTTGATATGATTATGTCCCATATAATGAAATATTTTGGGTACACTAAGCGATCATTTGTTATCTATTTCAATAAAAACTAAAACCCTTTGGGAAAGATGTGTGGTCTCAATAAGAGGTGTGTGACCTAAAATTTGTTTTAATTGAGGCATGGTTAGTCCTAATTGAGACATGGGTACCCTAGTAGGAACTCCATGGATAAAGCCATTGAAATCATCTGTTTCATTTAACCTGACTACCTAGCAGATAATGTTTTGTTTGTAATTAGTTTTCTCGATGAGTGTATGTTTTTCCATTCATAGACATCACACTAGTGAACATTAGTATATGGATTTCCTTTAATGATTTCCTTGGACACTAGTTTTTTTATAATGAGGTCATCCTATGCCATTTCTTAGCTTGAATTGGATGTTTAATGTGTAAAAATCCATGTTTGATGGATCATGCATTCACCTATATGAGTGATTGGCACAAAAATTTATATTGAAATATCAGTTAGAGATTTCACCATAATCTAGTTATAGGCTTCAGTGAGCATGATCAAGATTGAGAAAAATTCTATTTTTTGAAATTTGTTGGACTTAAAAACCATTTTTAAAGGTATTTGAAATTTATATTTCGACTTGATATCGCATTACTTTTCACCAAGAGGTTGGTGAGGGACCATTTCATGACATTTTAATGTTGTCGTAAGTATAGTGAATGTTATTTAAGAGGATTATGAAATTTCAACTCTACCAAATCTCTGGATTTGATCAGGATTATACCATTCATTTAAGATGTTAATCATGCTATATACATAATTAAAGAGATACAATCATGCCTGAATCATTTTTTCCATTAGTGGGTTATAGAGACTTTATTTTGGCCTTAAAAATTCAAAAACATGGTGGTGAGGGAGATGATGATGTTATCATGTATCGAGAAGGATTGGCTCTGATAGGAATTGTCTCATTGTTTCAGTTTAAAAAAAAATATGGCTTGATCTTATACAGCTTATGTACCAAATGATAAGGTGAAGATCATAAGTGTGTTTTGTGTTTTTAAATGAAACACAATCATTTGAATGATACTTCTCATCGTGAGTATGTCAATTATTGTTCTCTTATTTTCCAAAAGGATTATAAGGGATGAAAATATTCATGGTGTAGACATTGTAGCATCCAGTGTTTGTGATCCAGTTGGAATTTCAAGAGATATTTAAGTTTATTATTTGGTGGATGGTCTATTCTTGAAACCAATCCTTGTTGTGTAAATTCATGTTTTGAAACAATTATTGTTTTTTAGATATGTTTGTGAGTATGAATGGTGTATCTAGTGGTTCGTTGAGTTATGGGATCATTGTGTAACAACACTGATATTTATTTCACATTATTTAATGATTTATTACATGATACTACACAAAATACAACCCAATATAATGATAAGTAGATTATATTTCGGAATTAGGTACATTACATAACAACATAAAATAGGAAACACAACATCTCTATTGAGAACTTGTTTAGCATTCTCAAAACACTTCTTCGAACATAAAATTGCATGTACAACTTAGGTACATACAAAGTAAAGGGGTGATATATAAATCCCAATATGGGAATAAAAATGGAATATATGATACATGTTATAAAATTGACAGATCAATGGGGAATAAATGAAAAATGAATAGTAATTCATGATATAGTATGATAATCATAACAGGGGATACGTGGAAAAAACATAAAACAATGAATCATCACCACAGGTCAAGGATAATCCCATGAAGACATCATGATGAACAAATTCCTCAAAATAAATCAGGTTCATTCCATTACACAACATGAAATAACTTGATATTATGTCTTACCCAATGCATTGTAGTTCTATCAAGGTTCACCCATTATATTCAGTTCATTCTCATTATTATGTGTTCAACGTAGATCATAAAACATGGATTCATTCACCATCATAATTTATTTCATCATTCAGGATTGATGAATACATCTGTCTATGTATGAAATCAAAATTATATGTTCCAAAATTTGAATAACCATGATAGGAATGTTTTATGGTATTCAGTAAGCAATTTTCTTTGCATGAAAACCATAGTGAAATGCCGATAGCATAACGGTGTCACATAGCGATTTTTAAAAACAAATAATGAGAGATAGGTTGTAAAATAATCACATTGAAATAAAATTTGATTTAATAGGGTCATAAGAAAACATATTCCATAATTATAAATTGTAATTGTGATGAATAATTTAATGAATAAACATGAATAAAGAAAATAATCCAAACTATACTATGGAATGGTAATGAGTGTATATAAATGATAATGAGAGTATTAATAAGGGTGGAAGCCCCCCCCCCAATTAATATATTAAATTTAATGTAAGGGGAATATATAATAACATATCCCAATAAAATAAAATTTAATTTAAAATATGTAACATAAATGTGGTGCTTTAATTGATTTGATATGAGAGAAATACCGTATGAAATTTCAACATCATAACCATTTATATGAAGCTAAAAATGAGAGAGGGTAAATGTTCCCTAATTAACATAAAATCCATTTAATATTATGATATGATTATAAATAAATTAAATCATAAACATTGTAAATTAATAAATTAATTCCAAATAAGAAGTTTTAATTGAATAATGTAGGGGAAGGTCCCTTACATAAGTGTGTGACATAAAAAATCATCGAAGGGGATTCACCAGAGTGTGGGGGGAATTGGGGGGACAATAGAGAGTGGAGGTCAGATTATGGTTGTGATCCAAGGAGTTTTAGTGATGTTTAATGGGATCATGGATGGGTTAATATAGAAAAAATATAGGGATATCATTATTATTTAGGTTTGGAACACTATATAATAAAATATCCAATAAACCACAATTATTCCCACAATGTTTTCACATGGTTATTAAAAATGGGAGTGGTCTTCGTTATTTTCTAATTCCTAGTTTTAGACTCAAAAATATCCTTTTTTATGTGTAGGTGAGTCAAACTCTTAATGAAATGATGTTGAAACCTTAAAATATATTATAAGTTTCATATGATTCCTAATAGATTTAAAAAATAATACTCTTAAAAGTAAAATATTTAATATATAAAACATTTATTTTTTTCATTTATATCATTTCTAGTAATTATTACATCACATTATGGTCATTATGATGTCATAAAACACAAAGTATATTAAATTGATATTTAATTTTTCCCAATAATTCAACATTTTATGAAAATGATAAAAAATTAAACATTTGATAAGTTTAAAATTATGATCAAAAAATAATATTCATTTTATCTAAATATTTTTATAAATTTATGAATTTTCACATAAAATTATATCTTACATTTATTGACAATGATTAGTTTTTTATAATAACAACTTTCAAACCCTTATAAAAATTATATTTGACTAAATAAAAATTATATGATCCTTTATATTTGATAAAAATTATTTAATAATAATTTTAAAATATTTTTTTTCAAAAACCCATTAAGTCATCTAAATAGATTCATTAATTTAATTTGAATATTAAACAAAAATATTATTTTTGTTTTATTGATTCAAAATAAAAAAAAATTTCTAAAGTAATAATATTAGGATGAAAATATATTCATTATTCTATAAAACTAATTAAATATTAATATTTATAAGTTCATGAATCGTATCCATTTAATACTATAGAAAATTTTATAAGATTAAGTTGTGTGATGGTGGTCCTTTTAAGGGGAGGTTTAGTGAACTTGGCTTCGATCATGACCTTAGTGACCTTGAAATTCTCATATAAATGGTATCACTCCTTCTTAAGTCATTTGATATCAACATGTCTTGGTCATGGGATATCCCATAAATTACACATCCCACATAATATCTCCTAAATACTATTTATAGGGTATGATCATGCACGTTGATGTCATTACATC
This sequence comes from Viscum album, assembly GCA_963277665.1. Classification (NCBI taxonomy): domain Eukaryota; kingdom Viridiplantae; phylum Streptophyta; class Magnoliopsida; order Santalales; family Viscaceae; genus Viscum; species Viscum album. Next base: position 826,016,330 of record OY728131.1, read on the forward strand.
CTCTCTCTGTGTTAATGAGATTTGTTAAAATCCAATATTTATACTAATCATGTTATCATTGTTCAACAAATATATTGCAAATGGTTATGCTATATACGGGTCTTTTAAATACAATAGGGTATAATAAAAAAATAATTTCATGTTGTTCATATGACCACATTTCACGATGAGTCATTTAAATAAATAAATAGTGTAATTTTATTTTTAACCGTTCGGGTCATTACAATATTCCCCCATTAGTTATTCATCTCTTGAAATTTTCATTTACCATACTAAAATAGACTACAGTAACACTTCTTCATCACCTCATTTGGTTCCCCCATTTCATATTCAATGAATTGGTTTCTCTATATCACATTGACATAGTTCCTTGTTTTGTTTCATAGAAAACTTTCTCTATAATCTCAGATCATCACTTACTGCTCCTCATAGAAATTTCATTCTCAGATGGTATCACCTATTGATTGTGTACAAGTGAGGTCTATGAATGTACATCCTAAAGAGGGATACATGGATTACATCATGTACTTTTTATTGGTTTGGTGGTATTTATAGTTGATAGGACACCACTCTAATGTGATCAAGGATCTCAAAGGGGATGATGTATCTTGGACTAAGATTTTCCTTCTTCTAAAATATCATCACGTTATTCCATGGAGATATGCAGTGAAATACCATGTCCCCAACATCAAACTTTAGGTCTCATTGATGATTATCATCATATCTCTTATTTCAACTTTGAGTACTCTTACAGTTCTTTTGAATTATCATAAACATTTCCACAATTTCTGTAACCTTTTTAGGAAATAAAAATGTGCATTCCCCAACCTTTTCCAAACATAGAGGTGTTATACACCTCTTCTTATAAAGGGATTCATATGTAGCCATTTAGATTTGTGAGGGGAAACTAATGTTTAATGAGAACTCAACCAGAGGAATATTATGGTCCCATACTCCCTTATAGTCCATAAAACATACATGAAATATGTATCCAGGTGACTTAATAGTCCCCTTGGATTGGAAATATATTTGAGGATGATAGGTATTACCGTAGCTCAACTTAGTTATTATATCATGTGGGGGACTTTTCAATAACATAGAGGTGATTCTCATATCTTGGTCTGATATAATCGATATTGGTACTCAATGTGTCGTTAACATTTCTCTGATGTATATCCATGATATTTGATCCAATGAGAAATAATCTATAATTATGATAGTGATTAGTCTTTATAAGATGAACCACAACAACCTATATATCATTATTTCCGCAAATATTTATTCAGATGTTCATTGAAAAAGTCCATGGTGATGTTCTCCCATTTCCATGTTGATATGGGTATTTATTTCATCATCCCTTTATACATTTTCCACTAATCCATGACATACTTGAATACTAGGCACTTTGAGGTAAATTCAGTGATCTCTTTATTCATATTGTCCCACCAAAAGTTATCATGGATATATTAGTACATCTTTGTGCTTCTTGGGTGAATAGAGAAGGTTGAACTATGTGAATTAGCCAATATTTCCTTCCTTAACTCATGATTTTATGGAACCTGTAGTCCGGATAAAAATCACACAATTCCATATGTATCAATTTTAAAATTTTTGGACTTCCCCTTTTTTAAGGATTCCACCTTCTTCAAAATTTACACATCATTTCATTGAGAATCAGTTAACCTTTCCAATGTATATGGTCATGAAATCATTTGTGAATGGACTGAGGATGTTCCTTCTGTTATGATTCCCATTTCCATATTTTTCAATTCTATGATGATTATGTCCTTCTCTATTCGAATCATTGATAAATTTATAGGTTCCTTTCAACTTAGATAATCAACCACATTATTCAATTTACTAGGATTTTAGGGGATTTAGAAGTCAATGTCCTTGATCAGATCTAACCATCTATATTTTTTTGAATATTCATCTACTTATGTGTTAATATATAATTGATGATTCTATAATCTATTTAAATCTCAAACATATCCACATATAGATAATTTCACAAGATTTTCAATGAAAATACCACAGCTACAAGATTCAGATCAAGCATTGGGTTGTTTTTCACTTGTAGTTTCAACTTCCATGAAGCATAGGCTATGACTTTGTCACTATGCATTAACACACCACCCAATACCTTACTTTATGGATTGTAGAAAACTATGAAGAGATATCAGCATGTGAGTGGTGCGAGAACATACACAGTGGTGGGGCACATTTTTTACTCGATGAAACTATTCTCACATTCATCATTCAGGGAAAACATGACTACCTTCCAAGTTATTTGGGTAATAGGGTTTTACAATTGTGGGAAATTTCTCAAAAATTAGTGATATTACCTAACTAACCTAAGGAAATTATGAATATATATCACTGATTTTGGAATTTTCCATACTTAAATTGCATCTAAATTTTATGGGATGAAATATATCCTATTGATTATGATGATATGGCACCTTAACTAGACTTCCTTCAACTAGAACTCACATTTATTATACTAAGAATAATGATTATCCTTTCATGAATATTTTTTGTAATGTTATCATATAATTGTCATGGTCCTCCTTTAATTTGAAGAATATTTGATTTTCATCTATAAAGACTATAATAAATTTTTTAATATAATCCTTATAGACTCTACTCAATAAGTTAATGAAGATTTTTGTAGAATTAGTGTGTCTGAATCAAATAATTATGAACTCATTGTCCTCATACCTTGTATAGAAAATGTTCAAGGGATATCTTCCTCCTTCACACCTACTCAATAATATACTAACTGAAGATCCAACATGGAGAAGAATTTTTCTACACCAAGCTGAACAAAAAATTCTTAAATATGTGGAAGATAACACTTCGTCTTTATTTTTATCTTGTTGAGGTCATGAAAATCAGTGAAAAGGTGCATTCACCAACACTTCTTCATGAAGAACTGGACTAGTGCACCCCATGTTGTAGCACATGGTCATATAATCCATTTATCTAAATTCTTTTATATGAGTTTCTCCAACTTTTCAAGTTTCACAACATCCATTCTATATTGATTCTTGGATAATGGGAATGCCTAAGGAATATGCTCGATTTAAAATTCAATCGCTCAACTAGGAGGAAGACCAAGTAATTCATCATGATATACATCACTGTATTTCCTCACAATAGGAATTTTTTCAAGGATGGTTCTTTTTTGGACTCAATAATATGATCTAAATATAATTTCTTGTAGGGAAATAGCATCCACACATTAGATAATAGTTCTAAAGAAGATTCTTCCTCCCCCTTGAACTTGAATAGAATCAGGGGTTAATTCATAATATGGAGAGTAATTTCATTCTCATGGAAATTTTTGTAGGTTATATATAGTCAAATCCAATCCACACCCATAATTGCATAAAAATACAAAAAAGTGATTATGAAAGGTTTCTGGGCGAATTTCATCCAACAAAAATTGATATGTGAAGAGTTATATACTTGGGTTGTAATAATTTCCCCTTTTTCTTCTTTCATCGATTGATATACTTTCATAATTTGTGGTGGTGATTATGTAGTTCACCAAGAATTTCATGATATAAAAGAATGTGTAGAACCAAAATAAAAAAACATTTTCAATTATTAAATGAATAAATAGTGTTCATTTCACCACTTTATTGTCAGGATCCACCATAACGGTTGTGAGGGAACAATCTCACACTTGTTGCATTTTTCTTTAGTATTTGGTATGAAATGGTACCTAGTTCCTTATAGTTGATGAAATGAAAAATGTGTAGAGTTTTGACTAGATAATTCCATTCCTCTATCGCATTATAGGGTTTCTCATTTTAGAAAATAATTTCTAGGTGTCCTTCAATCCCAAAGTAAAAGAATTTCCATATTCTATTTGGTAAATTTCCTAGGTGTTGCTTCATACAACATTGACTAATAGGATGTTGAAATTTCCTAGAAAAAATAAATTTCACCAATAGAATACTATAATTAGATTTTTCATTATGATTCACACCACTATGATACCCATGATATTATCTTATCATCATTTTCACTTTTAGATAACATCGGAAAATTTATTCATAGCTATCATAGTCAGGGATCCCCATGGATTTTGGTAGAATATTTTTTATCTCATTCGAGAAGGGGTCAACATTGCATTTTGGGGTAATGAAAAATCTAGAGGTGTAAAGACCCTTAAATTCCAAGGAAATTTTTTTCTTAATTTTTTTTGGAATTTTTCAAGAACGCAGTTTCTAACTGCGCCTGATTCCGAGGCCCGGTGTGCCCAGAATCAATTTTCGAAGTTTGGCTCGGGTACGTTCAGTGAACGAATGAGCGGGTTTTTCTAACTTTTGAACCGGTGCTCGGAATCGAATTATGAGGGCACTGATGAAATTGCAGCGCCGGTAATTGCTTAGAAACGCCTCTTCTGGAGTTGCGTTTTCTTGGGTGTGGTTTTTAATTTTTGGGCTTAAAGTTAAGAAATAAAATAATTGTACGAAAAACATTATTTTATTTCACTTAAGCCACTTGGAAGCCACCTGAAATCCACTTAAAGCTGCTTAAGTGGAGTTGTTACGGATAGGGTGCTATCCAAAAATATCCTACCCTCTTGGTAGGATATTTGTGAGGTGGGACCCGCACAAGCCCCACCGTTTCTTTTCCACTAAGTAACGCACCCGCGAAAACCCGTCATTATGAAAGTCAACTGACGCATTTTCTTAATTTCTTAACGCACCAATTAATTGGGAGGTTTTCTTCGTTGAATTAATTGGGCGGTTTATTTCGTTGAATTAATTCTATGAATTAATGGGTCGTTACTTATCTCATTATTCGTTTCTTAACCGGTTTGAAACCCATTGGCGTAGTAATAAAATAAGACCAACGCCGCATCTTGAGGATTACACGTTGGGAGACCTTTGACAGAATTCTTGTGCCTTCATCCTTCTTCGCGAAGAACGCGAAGAACGCGAAGAACGCGAAGAACGCCGGCCTCCGACGAAGAACGCCGAAACCGTGGAAATCGACGACGCGACGCCGTGTGCCGCGACGCCGACGTTTCCACTTCTGTGACGTTCCTTCCTCCGCAACGAAATCATCAATCATCTGTTGGAGTTCGACGACGCGACACACTTCCACGATGATGTGACGCCCTTCCACGATGACGCGACGCCCATCCGCGACGCGACGATCGCCTCCTTCCGCGGCGATCAAATCCGCGAAGAACGCGCGTGCGACGGCTTGACAAGGTAGGGATTTTATTTTGGAAATACCTTTATATCCCTGTGAACGTTTCTTTAAAATTAAAGAACCAATTTCATATAAACAATTTTAATTTATTAAAATTGTTGTTTCATGTGTTGAATAAATTCTCTCGTTGATATTATCTAACGCGGAGGGTGCGGGCCAAACGAACAAGGCCTGACAACCCTCTGCAAATTGTTTATTGATGTGTGGATCAACGAACGCGACAAACGAGGCCGCAAGGTGATTTTGAGGCCTCCGCAGTGAAGGTCGGGTCCCGGGAGGACCATAGGCATAGACGGCAGGAGAAACGGACCACCGGAGCGTGTTCGGTGGTCCGTGGAAGGCGGCAGCGGCGCGCCGCCGGAATGGAGGCGGCCAGTGGTTCGCCGCAGGCCTCAATCAGTGGCGAAGGGCGGGGGAGCCGCGCACCCCGCATGCGGTGTCCGCTCGGCCATGCTGGCCGAGCCGCGGCCGGCCGGTCAGGCCGGACCGAACCGGACCGCGCCGAGCCGGGCCGGGCCGGGCCCAGCCGGGTCAGACCCGGGTCGGGTCGACCCGGGCCCAGACCCCCGTTTTCGGACCACTTTCGGTCAAATGCCCGTAACATGAGCTACGGGCCTCCAAATGACTCTCCGTCAGCGGAAACGCGATCCTTGGATCGAGACGTTCGTTCTGGTGTATCACACTCAAGGTTTCGTATTACTTTGGGTTCGTCCGGGTTGGTTCGGATACGAAACCAACCGGGCCCTCGGAGCGGAAACGCTTATATCTTAAGTTCCAGACGTCCGATTGACGTGCCGTCGACTTTGATGGATTCCTCTAAGTGAGACGGATCTTTTGGCTTACTCCGCTCGTGTTTTGGATGTTTTCAGAGTGCAGTTGAGTTGGTTCGCTCACGAAACCAACCGGGCCCCTAGAACGAAAAAAGCCAATAACTCACAGACCGGGCGTCCGATTGACGCGCCGTCTGTCTCGTTGCATTCCTGTTGACGATACAGAACTTTTGGCATCCTCCGCCCGAGTTTTGTATGTATTTGGGTTACGGCCGGGTTGGTTCGCTTACGAAACCAACCGGGCCCCTGGGATGAAAAGGCTAATAACTCACAGACCGGGCATCCGATTGACGCGTCGTCTGTTGCGTTGAGACACCTATGACGAGGCGGTCCTTTGAGATACTTTTTCATGGGACTTTGAGATACTTGGAGTATCGACTTGTAGCTCGTGGAGCGGACCCTCCCAGAGACGAGCGTATGGAGTACAGAGACCGTGTAGCCGACAGAGACCTGAAGACTTCTTGTCCGATTCGATTCGGAGGGACTTTCGTAGCCCAGTGGGGAGCACTGCTTTGTGAGGTGGCAGACCCACAGCGGACGAGCACTACTATGTGAGGTGGACGACCCGCGGTACTCGACAGGAGGAGTACCTCTGTAGGCTATGAGGGGGGAGCACTACTGTGTTTGGGTGGCAGACCCCGGCGGGAAGCACTACTGTGTGAGGTGGCAGGCCCGCGGTACTCGACGGGAGGAGTACCTCAGTAGTATTAGGTTAGTGAGCAGTACCTCGGAGTCGTGACAGGACCACTGTACACTCCAGAGACAGAGCTCTTCAGCAGTTTCAGTTTCGATAATGAAAATCCTGGTTGGGCTGAATCTTTTGACCTTTGTGTTTACCTCATGATTGAGATGGGTCACTTGATAACTTAGGTATATGTATGGGCATATACCTGGCTAGTGGTTATCCGTTGATTTCACAATCCTTGTGTTTCCTCATGTTTGAGATAGGTTACTTGATAACTTAGGTATATGTATGGGCATATATCTATGTAGAGGTTATCTGTTGAGATCTTCTTGTGGTTATCCTTGTTGGTTTAGTGAGACCTTGAGGGTCTCGGGGTCCCTACTGAGTATCGTTATACTCACCCCTGCACGGGCTATGCCCGCACCTCATTGTGTTGGTTGCATACGACGGGCAGTGCCGACGGAGGCCGAGCGTTCGAGGACTGGTCGATACCCGGAGGTGGACTACACGACGAGTCAGTACCCTGAGGTGGACTACACGACGATTCAGTACCCGGAGGTGGACTACACGACGTGAAGACTCACAGAGGAGGTCGACGGACGAGAGCGTGGAGGAGGCTATTTGTACCTACCCTTCAGGTAGGATCCGTGGTGGACGACTAGGAGCTGCGCTACCTGTACCTACCCTTCAGGTAGGATCTGATGAGGATGACCCAGGAGCTGCTTCCTTCTTCCAGCTGTTTGTCTTTTTGCTGTTGTACCTTGTTCAGTTGTAGTTGTACTTTCTTTTGGATTTGTATTCTGGACCATTTACTTTTCAGAATTTCTTTTGTACTTAGTTTTTTTGCTTCCGCTTGTACTATGTGGTTCTTGTTTTATTTTATAAAGGCAATGCCTTCCCAGTTATCAGTATTTATGCCTTTAGTGCTAGTCGCCAGCCCCTGGCCTATGGAAGGCTGGCTTGGGGTAGTCACGGCACGGGCCCCGATGATGGGTCGTGAGAAATTGGTATCAGAGGAGTTCGGTTCTACCGCAGAACTTATAACTATGTTGTTGCTTTCTGTGAAGAAATAGTTTAAAGAGTACCGAGTGTGGTTTTCAGTTCAGGGAGTCTAGTGTTGGTGGGGGCGGCCGACGTATCCATACACCAGGACCCTGACAACTGATTTCCGACTTTGTGCGTGAAAACACTGATTTCATGTGTGTTTTCCAGAAGTTTTATTTAAATGTCAGCTCAAACCAGGTCAGTTCCCTAGGAATAATCTTTTTACTGTGTCACGTTGTTTCTTTCAGGATGCCTCCACGTGGACGACCAGCTAGAGCCCCGAGAGTGGTGCGTACTGAAAGCCCGCCGAGCGACGAGGCCACAGTACAGGGCCCTATCCCAGTTGAGGCACCAGCGGTACTACTACCTGTTGGGCCACCGACGCCACCATCCCCAGCAATAGAGGATGCACGTCAATTGAGCGCACTGCATGAGTTCCAGCGCCAGAGGCCACCCAGGTTTCAGGGAGGGATGGACCCGCAGGAGGCTGAGGATTGGCTGGCGGCTGTGGTGAGAGTCTTCAGGCTAGTGGGGACACCGATAGATTTCATGGTGATCCTTGCTGCCAGCCTTCTTCAGGAAGCAGCAGGCAGATGGTGGAGCCTGATGCTTCAGATGCATGACGAGGAGACACTTCTATGGGCAGACTTCAAGAGCCTGTTCCGGGTAGAGTTTGAACCAGCCACCCTTTGAGCGGTGCGTATACAGGAGCTACTTTAGCTGCGGCAGGGCAGCATGTTAGTGGCGCAGTACTCAGCGAGATTCACAGACCTCTCGCGCTACTCCATAGATATAGTACGAGACCTATTCTTCAGGGCCCAAACCTTCGAGCAAGGGCTCAGGCGGGAGATCAGAGCTTCGGTTGAATCGCGCAACATTCTGACGTAGACAGGAGTGTTGGAGCAAGCCCTCTTAGTGGAGAGTTTCCTTGCTGAGCATTCTCTAGCAGAAGGACCCACCACTAGCCGGAATGCGACAGAGTCGTCTGTAGCGGGTAGTAGACAGATGACGCAGGGGTCCAAGAGGACCAGACCTACAGGTGGTCGACCGCATGACCTAGGGTCGGTAGTGCGAGGCACCAAGGGAAGTGATAGAGCCATACCTGCCATGAAGTGTTACTATTGCGGCAGAATTGGTCACATAGCACGTGACTATCCGACCCTCCATGTAGATGACCAGCAGTTAAATGAAGAACCTCCGAGGCAGAGGCAGAGGTTCGATCAGGGCGGACCGCAAGGAGCAGGCGGCCATGGAAGAGGAGCTGGCCGTGCAGCTAGAGGTGGACGACGCTTCGGGATGTTGCCACCACCACCAGGAGGCCCACCCCGACCGCAGGGGATAGGAGGACATGGGAGAGCTCAGCTTCAGGCAACTGAGACCTATGGTCATGGAGCTCCGGAAGCAGATGGACAAGAGCGGGACTAGCTTCCGACCTGGAGGCTATTGATCCTGTTGCTTCTGGTTTTTTTCTGTAGTTGCTTTGTGTTTTCTACTATGAGCTACAATAATAAATAGACACTTATCTTTGTTTGCTTTCCTATCCTTTTGTTTGGTTGATACTGAGTGGTCCCGGTTAAACTGTTGACTTGACCCTCACTTTCGAGATTTCTACTGGAGGAGACCCAGTGACCTCACACTGATGCCGATAGTGTGACTCGACCCTTGGAGGCGAGAGTGATAGTTGGATCTATTGGTAGTTACGTCAAGGCCTTACGACGTCATCCATGGCATGAATGCATCATTCATGTCAGGATTGACTGTATTAGGCAATGAATGTGGTTCATCCAGGGGATGAGACCAGATTTATCTTATCGGAAAAGAAGAAATCATAGCAGCTCTTGGGAGACTAAAGAAGGTCTAGGTCATCCAAGGGCGGATGAAGACTGCAAAGTGCAGTAAGAAACAGGAAACCGGTTCCAGTCTTAGAGACTCGGGCGTGTTAAATGTTTCAAGAAGTGGAAGCTTTAAGGATAGATGAGTCTGCAAAGCAGCAGACGTGGAGGCAGAGCTAGGAGAGCAGTATGAGGTGGTGTACATCTTAACATGCTACAACCACCCGCCTTAGTTATCCCCGCTAGGCTCAGGGGGCTGGAGGGCAGTGGAAGAGTGTGGCTACTTGCGGTCAAGGAGTGTGACCCAATGGCTCTAGAAATGATTCAAGGGACGGTCTGTGTCCACTATTAGCTGTTGTAGTAACAGACGTCGATATGAATCATTCCTTGCTTTCACAAATCTTGTTCCAGACCTAGAGTTTCTGGTAAGCCGTGGACTTGACCCTCACGTTTGGAGATACAATGGTAGGAGACTCGATAATCACACTTACGCTGATGGTGTGGTCAGATCCTCGAGGTGAGAGTTTCGGTTGGAATCTCTTGGTGGAAGCGTCGAGGCCTTACGACGTTGGTTTGAGTATGGACTGGGAAATCATAGTTCATACACAAATTGACAGTATTAGGCAAAAAGGTTGTATTTTAACTACGACATCGGGATGGGTTTTCCTTGGTCAGCGAAAAAGGAAACCCCAGGCAGCGCAGGGTAACTCTTGCATAGGAGGGTGTGACCGATCACTCTTGAGTCAGTCAACCTTAAACTCATAGCAGCAGTCGTTTTGAGTTTCAGTTCTAACAGAAAATGGAGACCTCTGGAGTTCGAGGATGACGACCACGTCTTCGTACGGGTCTCACCTCGACGAGGTTTACGGAGATGTGGCCAGGGAGGCAAGTTATCTCCGAGGTTCAACGGAAATTTCTAGGTCCTCAGTTGGGTAGGTGAGGTGGTTTACCGCTTGACCCATCCACCTCAGTTGCACTAGGTGCACGACCTTTTCCAGGTATCTCAACTGAGGAGATACATGCTCGACCCTTCGCATATCATCGACCATGAGGAGCAAGACAATGGTGATGGGGTTACTTCCACGGAGGTTCTAGTGGGGATCAAGGATCGACAGGAGCAGATCCTATGGGGACGATCGATTCCTCTGGTACACTTTCTTTGGCAGCACGGGAACCTCCAGGTGAGCACATGGGAGAGGAAGGCTCAGATGCATGCTCAGTACCGCCTTTGTATCCCTAAGTTTGTGGTGAAGCTTTACGGGGAAGTAAAGCCATGTGGTAGGAGTAATGTAAAGACCCGTAAATTCCAAGGAATTTTTTTCTTAATTTTCTTTGGAATTTTTCAAGAACGCAGTTTCTGACGGCGCCTGATTCCGAGGCCCGGTGTGCCCGGAATCAATTTCCAAAGTTTGGCTCGGGTACGTTCAGTAAACGAACGAGCGGGTTTTTCTAACTTTTGAACTGGTGCTCAGAATCTAATTCTGAGGGCACCGATGGAATCGCAGCGCCGGTAATTTCTTAGAAACGCCTCTTCCGAAGCTGCGTTTGCTCGGATGTGGTTTTTAATTTTCGGGCTTAATGTTAAGAAATAAAATAATTGTACGACAAACTTTATTTTATTTCACTTAAGCCACTTGGAAGCCACCTGAAAGCCACTTAAAGCTGCTTAAGTGGAGTTGTTATAGATAGGGTATTATCCAAAAATATCCTACCCTCTTGGTAGGATATTTGTGAGGTGGGACCCGCATGAGCCCCACTATTTCTTTTCCACTAAGTAACGCACCCGCGAAAACCCATCATTATTAAAGTCAACTGACGCGTTTTCTTAATTTCTTAACGCACCAATTAATTGGGCAGTTTTCTTTGTTGAATTAATTGGGCGGTTTATTTCGTTGAATTGATTATTCGAATTAATGGGCCGTTACTTATCTCTTTATTCGTTTCTTAACCGGTTTGAAACCTGTTGGCGTAGTAATAAAATAAGACCAACGCCACATCTTGAGGATTACACGTTGGGAGACCTTTGACAGAATTCTTGTGCCTTCTCCCTTCTTTGCGAAGAATGCGAAGAACGCGAAGAACAGGAAGAACGCCGGCCTCCGACGAAGAACGCCGAAACCGCGGAAATCGACGATGCAACGTCGTGTGCCGCGACGCCTACGTTTCCACTTCTGCGACGTTCCTTCCTCCGCAAAGAAATCTTCAATCATCTGTTGGAGTTCGACGACGCTACGCACTCCCGCGACGATGCGACGCCCTTCCGCGACGACGCGACGCCCTTCCGCGATGCAACAATCGCCTCCTTCCGCGGCGATTAAATCCGCGAAGAACGCGCGTGCGACGACATGACAAGGTAGGGATTTTATTTTGGAAATACCTTTATATCCAAGTGAACGTTTCTTTATAATTAAAGAACCAGTTTCATATGAACAATTTTAATTTATTAAAATTGTTGTTTCATTTGTTGAATAAATTCTCCTGTTGATATTATCTAACGTGGAGGGTGCGGGCCAAACGAACACGGCCCGACAACCCTCTGCAGATTGTTTATTGATGTGTGGATGGACGGACGATGACAAACGAGGCCGCAAGGTGATTTTGAGGCCTCCGCAGTGAAGGTCGGGTCCCGGGAGGACCATAGGCGAAGACGGCAGGAGAAACGGACCAGCGGAGCGCGTCCGGTGGTCCGCGGAAGGCGGCGGCGGCGCGCCGCCGGAATGGAGGCGGCCGGCGGTTCGCCGCCAGCCTCAATCAGCGGTGAAGGGCGGGGGAGCCGCGCACCCTGCCCACGGTGTCCGCTCGGCCGCGCTGGCTGAGCCGCGCCGGGCCGGGCCGGGCCGGGCCCAGCCGGCTCGGGCCCGGGCCGGGTCGACCGAGTTCGGGTCGACCCTGTTCGGGCCGACCCAGCGGGGGTCGGGCCGGGTCAGCCCGGGCCCAGACCCCCGTTTTCGGACCACTTTCGGTCAAATGCCCGTAACTTGAGCTATGAGCCTCCAAATGACTCACCGTCAATGGAAACGCGATCCTTGGATCGAGATGGTCCTTTCGGTGTATCACACTCAAGGTTTCGGATTACTTTGGTTTCGGCCGAGTTGGTTCGGATACGAAACCAACCGGGCCCTCGGAGCGGAAATGCTTATATCTTAAGCTCCGGATGTCCGATTGACGTGCCGTCGACTTTGATGGATTCATCTAAGTGAGACGGATCTTTTGGATTACTCTGCTCGAGGTTTGGATGCCGTCGGAGTGCGGTTGGGTTGGTTCGCTCCCGAAACCAACCGGGCCCCTGGAACAAAAAAGCCAATAACTCACAGACCGGGCGTCCGATTGATGTGTCGTCTATCTCGTTGCGTTCCTGTTGACGGTACAGAACTTTTGGAATCCTCTGCCTGAGTTTTGGATGCAGTTGGGTTACGACCGGGTTGGTTCGCTTACGAAACCAACCGGGCCCCTGGGACGAAAAGGCTAATAACTCACAGACCGGGCGTCCGATTGACACGCCGTCTAGTGCGTTGAGACACCTATGACGAGGTGGTCCTTTGAGATACTTATTCGTGAGACTTTGAGATACTTGGAGTATCGACTTGTAGCTCGTGGAGCGGACCCTCCCAGAGATGAGCGTACGGAGTACGGAGACCATGTAGCCGGCAGAGACCTGAAGACTGCTTGTCCGATTCGATTCGAAGTGACTTACGTAGCCCAGTGGGGAGCACTAATTTGTGAGGTGGCAGACCCACAGCGGAGGAGCACTACTATGTGAGGTGGCAGACCCACGGTAATCGACAGGAGTAGTACCTCTGTAGGCTATGAGGGGGGAGCATTACTGTGTTTGGGTGGCAGACCCCGGCGGGAAGCACTACTGTGTTAGGTGGTAGGCCCGCGGTACTCGACAGGAGGAGTACCTTAGCAGTCTTAGGTTAGTGAGCAGTACCTCAGAGTCGTGACCGGACCACTGTACACTCCAGAGACGGAGCTCTTCAGCAGTTTCGGTTTCGATAATGAAAATCCTGGTTGGGATGAATCTTTTGACCTTTGTGTTTACCTCATGATTGAGATGGGTCACTTGATAACTTAGGTATATGTATGGGCATATACCTGGGTAGTGGTTATCCATTGATTTCACAATCCTTGTGTTTCCTCATGTTTGATATGGATTACTTGATAACATAGGTATATATATGGGCATATATCTAAGTAGAGGTTATCTGTTGAGATCTTCTTGTGGTTATCCTTGTTGGTTTAGTGAGACCTTGAGGGTCTCGGTGTCCCTACTGAGTATCATTATACTCACCCCTGCACGGGCTATGCCCGCACCTCGTTGTGTTGGTTGCAGACGACGGGCAGTGCCGATGGAGGCCGAGCGTTCGAGGACTGGTCGGTACCCAGAGGTGGACTACACGATGAGTCAGTACCCTGAGGTGGACTACACGACGATTCAGTACCCGGAGGTGGACTACACGACGTGAAGACTCACAGAGGAGGTCGACGGACGAGAGCGTGGAGGAGGCTATTTGTACCTACCCTTTAGGTAGGATCCGTGGTGGACGACTAGGAGTTGTGCTACCTGTACCTACCCTTCAGGTAGGATCTGAGGAGGACGACCCAGGAGCTGCTTCCTTCTTCCTGTTGTTTGTCTTTTTGCTGTTGTACCTTGTTCAGTTGTAGTTGTACTTTCTTTTGGGTTTGTATTCTGGACCATTTACTTTTCAGCATTTCTTTTGTACTTAGTTTTTTTGCTTCCGCTTGTAGTCTATGGTGCTTGTTTTCTTTTATAAAGGCAATGCCTTCCCAGTTATCGGGATTTACGCCTTTGGTGCTAGTCGCCAGCCCCTGGCCTATGGAAGGCGGTCTTGGGGTAGTCACGGCATGGGCCCTGAGGACGGGTCGTGACAAGAGGAATATCATGTAGGTATTCTATATTTTTCTTCATACTACATGATAGATTCATCATTTTTTTCTTAATGGATAAGAAATCCATTTTCATTTTATATCGGAGAGTGTGAGGAAAATATTTATCAAAATCATTTTCCAAAAATACATCAACTTCATGACTTCAATATCTTCCTGAGTCTTCTTATTCTTGGTCAAGGACCATCATTAATTATCAACTCAATCCATAAAATAAATAGTCAATATAATCTTCTCAAGATCAGAACATTCAACGATGGAGAATATCTTCTCAATGGAGTTGATACATTGTTAGAAAATTAAGGGATCATATGATCCATTAAAATAAGGAGGCATTTGTCTCATGATGATCTTGATTGAGGATTGTTATGTCTTGTGCTGGATTGGGAGCTACAATTGTTCTTGTTTTCTATTTAGAACCTGATTCACAAGAGAGATTATTGTCATAATGTTCTTCATTCATCCTCCCATCGAGTTAGGTATTTCATTGGGAATTCATCACATTTACCATCACATCAAATGTTTACCATATTCCTCACATATTTGATTATTATTTGGAATAAATGGATAATTAGGGAATATTATTATTTATCTATTAAACACATAGAGGATAATTCATTGACATTAATGGTAGAACATACATATTACAATTATTTCTATATATTGTGAATCTCTACAGTTTAATATATGTTATCCATGAAAAATTTTGTAACATAAAATATTATAGAAACTTCCATTATTCCCTTAATAATGTTTTGTAAAGTGATTTTGAATTTACAAAAGAATATCCCTACGGAGTGTCAAACTAGGTGTGTTGTAAGGTCTGTTTTCATGTACCAGGTTACCCTGAGTCTAGACTGAAACATATTTTTTGGAGTTATAACTCCTAGGTATATCTATGAGATAACCACATCTACCTATAGTATCCATAAATGGTTTTACTTTCTTGATAAAAAAATTACCCTATACTAACCAAAATTTAGGGAATATTTCTTATACATCATCTTATCCCAATGGGTTTTTTAATGTTTTCTAATCCCAATCTAAAAATTATATAATCTTTTCCTCTTATACCTTAGATAATAACTATTCTCTCTATTTCACATTAATACTTGAATTATTACATAATACTACACTTAATAAAACCCTGAATTATCATTAATTATATTAATGTTGGGAATTATGTACATTACATAACAATATAATATTGGGAATATAACATATTAATTGAAACCATATTTAACATGCTCAAAATACTTCTTCGAACATAAAATTCAATAGGATAAACTAGAGAATTATGTATGAAATGGGATATATAAGAATCTCAGTAATTTAATCAATATGGAATAAGTGATACATAATAGAAAATTGTAATATCTTTGCACAATAACAGAAAAATGAATAGTAATGACTGATATAGGATGATAATAATAACATTTGAAATGTGGAAACAACATAAAACATTGAATCATAATCATAGTTCATGGATAAAATCACCAAGAAATGATGGTGGTTAATGTACCATAAAGGAATCAGGTTCACTCTGTATCCCAATCTGACATATCATGATACTAAACAATACCTAATGCATTGGATTTATATTTTAGCGCACCCATCATATAAATTTTATTATGATGCTTATGTGTGCCACATAGATCTGAAATCATGGTTTCATTCATCATGATAATTTATTCCATGAATAAGAATTGTGTAATAACTAAGTGTATATCTCCAATCAATATTTTATGTGTATAAATGTGAACTCCCATGATTGGAAATGTGTATGGAATATGCTATTCAATTGTTTGTGCATGGAAGATCACGAGGAAAGTTTGGTTTCATAAAGATGTCACATAACAATTCATAACAATAAGTTGACGAGAGAGAAGGATGTCACAAATCACATAGAAATAAAATGGGAAATAATAAGTACATTTAAAATAAATCACAACATTATAAAATTTAAATTGAAAGAATAAATTAAGTATGAAACATTAATAATGAAAAGAATCCCAAACATATTACAACATGGGAATGGTTGTACATAAAGAACTATGTGAGTCATAGTGGGGGTGAAATGGGGATATAATCAATTATTTATTTATGGTAATGAAAGGGTAGTATGTATGAATATATACCAATAAATGAAAATGTAATTTAATAGACCTAACCTAAAATAGGTTCTTCAATTGAAATGAGAAGAGAGAAATCCATTACAGAATTTCGGCATAGTAACCACTTAGATGAATGTGAAAATGATATAGAATAAAATATACCTCATTAAAATAATATCAATTGGATAGTACAGGATATTTATAAATAAATTAAGTTCTAAATAAATGAAATTAGGAAGAAAAATTCCTATGAAGGTGCTTAAAGTGAAAAAAGGATATGGAGGTCCTTTACTTGAGTGTGTGACATTAAATACAAGGGATAAATAATTTAGACATTGGGGGAATCACGGGAGGACTCTCTGGAGCAGATGAAAGAGTATGATTTTTATCCATGGAGTATGATTGAAGATAAATGGGATATTGGGTGGGATTATATAGGAAATTATGAGGAATTCATTATTAATTTGGATTTGGACACTCCATAACAAAAAATCTAAAACCACAAAATAACACATCAAAATTGCCCATGGTTTCATCAAAATGGGGGAGGTTATCATTATTTTATAAGAAAAATGTCTTAAATTATTTAAATAATTGCCTTTGTTTTTTTATGTGGGTCACATTCCTAATTAAATGATTTTAAAACCATAAAATACTTTAATTTTTTGAAGATTCATAATAGATCTAAAAATAAAAAAAATAAATGTAAAATCCAATAACATCTAAAGGGAAAATTTTATTTTTTTTACCCAATTTATAGTAATTATTATGTTAATTTTTGGACATTATCATGTCATAAAACTCAAAGTATATTTATACGATAATTAATTTTTACTCGAAAATTTGATTACCTCAGAAAATATTGAAATATTTAAAATTGAATAATTTTGATATTCTCATTCAAAAATTAATATTTATTTTATATAAATGATTTTACAAATATGTGAATTTTCACTTTTAAAATAATAACATAAATTTATTAAAAATGATGGGTTTTTTAATAATAGTTTTCTAAGCCTTATAAAATTAACATTTGACATCATAAAAATTATATGATAGTTTATATATGATGAAAATTATTTAATGAAAATATTAATATATTATTTATTCCAAAAATACATTAATTCATTAAAATATATTTTTAATTTAATTTGAATGTTATCAATAAATACTATTTTTGTTTTTTTATTCAAAATAACAATAATTTATAAAGTAACAATAACAGGATGAAAATATATGTATTATTTTAGACAAAATAATGTACATATTCATATTTATAAGGTCTGGATACATACCCATTTAATACACCATAAAAAACCCTAAGAATTTTTCATGATGGTGGGAACTTCATGGGGCGGTTTAGATGTCATGGTTTGGGTCAAGATCTCGATGTGGTTAAACATCTTTGGTAAATGGTTTTTCTCAAAATAACGTTGTTATTTCTCATATTGGACTTGGACAAGGAAAAATCCCAGAAATGCAATCTCCCTTGGATTCTATAATAAATGGGATTCATATATTATAATCTTACTAGTTGTGGTCATCACATCCTTTTGTATATGTTAATTGGATTGGTTAAAATCCCATATTTATACAAATCATGTGATCATTCTGTGATGAAAATACTATAAACGTTAATGAAACATTATGATCAATTAAATCCAGTAGGAAATAATGAAACAAAATAAGTGAATGTATTATGTATAACCATATTTCATGATGAGACATTTAAATTAATTTTGGAGGGAAATTTTATTTATTAGAGTTCAGTTTGTTACACAACGGTCCCTAGAAACTCACGTATGGGTTGAGTAGTAAAGGTGAATGGATTTTTTTGAAAAATTTTAGCCCACTAGTGTAAACAATTCACCTTTTATATGTGAGATGAGTTGAATTTCATGGGATGTGCATGGTTTTCCAAAACCATGTGCCTAACCAAATTTCTTAGTGACATTTTGGAAGTATGTGTGCACTATTTGGTTCATAGTTTGATCAAATCTTGGCCAAACCATGTGAACAATCCAGAAACCCCCCATCTCGTTAAAGAAGAAAAATAAGAATGGTTAGATCATGGTTTAGCCAACTATTTGGATTAAATTTGTGCCACTTTAATGTGGTGAAATTCTAATTTTTCCCCGGCCTCATTATTTCTTTTTCCTCCTCTTTTCTTCTTGCTACTCTATATGAAACATTATCCTCCATGGTCCTTTATTATCCTCTTATAGGTATGTAGAGATCTCCATCATACCACCCCAAAATTGAGCACCTTCAGGTGGATTGGATATATCTCGGTAATTCTACGACACCTCATGATTCTTTTCTTCATTTATGTCCTCCCCATTTTCCCTATTTTTGTGTTACAAAATTCGTTTTATTTTCAATGTGTTCATCGATTTTTTATATTTCAATCAAGCTGGGCATAATCAAACCTCGATATTGGGTGTGTGATTTATCCATGTATAATGTAATCAGTCTATATATTTTCCTTGAAGTCTCTTTGTTTTTATAAAAGTTTGTCGTGTTCCATATAGCAGACATACACAGTGTCCCTCCAATATTATAAATTTTATTTGATTAAAATTCTTAGCCCACTTTTTGATTGTTTTGGACTCATCATTATATGGTTATAGGTTGGCACTTCTACCCAAACCTCCCTTTGGAGAGTTATATATATTTTTAATGTTTAATTAATGATGTTTCTGTTATTTGAGACAACCCTTTCAGAATGACTTTTTGATTTTTTTTATTAAATGGTGATGGTACATTGTTTACAAACAACTCTAATGTGGGCTGATTATGATTTTTTTGTAATTTTATTACATACTAATAACTAATTGTTTTGATCAAATAACAATGTCATGTTTCATAAAAATACACGTCAATGAGGTTTTTTTATTTAAATTGCATAAGTTATTTAAGTGTTATTCAATTCTTGGATTTATGTTATGGGTGTTTCTATGGGTTATTTTGTTTTATTTTCTTTTTTTATGTTCCTTACTCGTGTATGTTACCCCTCTTTATAAATAATTTATATCAAAAATGGGTGAAATCCTGTTAATAATTCCATATTTTAGATTCCATTCATTTTTAGCATGGTCATTTTATCAATTGAACTAACTAATTAAATAAATTTTTGATTCCAAGAGTGGTACTCAGTGTTTCATACTTTGAAGGATGAGAAAAGGCTCAAAGTTCTTGTGATTAGATTCACTGAGATAATTTGTATACATTGTGGGTGATAGTAGTAATCCAGGAAAGTCTAACCATTTGTTCCTCTTGACTCAATATGAGCAATACTATTTTCTTATGTGAGACATCGTGGACGGGCTCGTTGGCAAGATGGTTGTACTAGTCCATCACTGAGACATGGTCCCATACATGAGCTAATCGTTAAGGTATTAGATGTTATTTTCCTACAATAGGTCGGGATTAATACTTTTTAGGCCAATAATATATCACATTGGATATACTTTAATTATTTTGAGTAATTATGGAACTTCTGATGCAATAAACAAGGTTCTTTTTTAGGGTAGGCCTTGGACGAGCCTATTATTTCATTTAATTGAATACCTATTTTACCTCTTTTAATTAAATGAAAATTTATAATTAGTTGAATTAGAGGACACATACTGGAGGAAAAAATAACATGTATTGGTTCATTCCATCTATTCATCTAATTCATGATGACACATCCTTTCCATATTCTAATTTTTTTAGGTTCACCTCAGACATAGACATTCTGACATAGGATAAATTAGGTATTATCTGTTATGTGTCCTTAAGGAACAATATGTGACTTGTTATGATTATTTATTTATTTCTAGCATTTCAATGTATCTAAACACTATATTATTTTATAATCACTTCAGGATTATTTTGTATACATCAGTGGTGTTGTCCTTCCTGTTATATATCACTCCCCTAGCAGAACGCAAATGCACAGGGGTTCTAGATCATACCTCATGTTCATAGGTCCTTGGATGATTTCTAGTGTATTTTGTTTCACATGGTAGTTACAGGGAATAGAAATGAGATGGAACATAGGATGCTTGAAGATTTCTCATTTGGGATTTTTATTCTGTTTTTTATTATCTAATTTATGTTCCTGTTAAATTATTGCATCATCTGACATGCATTCATTGTTGTGTACTATAATTTTCCACATTAACAAGTTATTATATTTATCTTTTTTTTTCTCGGTCATTTCTATATATATTTCATTTGCTTTGAACAGTTTATTTACATCTAATTAACAATTATGTGACCTTGAACATGAGGGTATAGTCTCACCACAAAATCACCATTAGACCCATTATACAAGTCGGAATGCTCTAGCATATAGGGAGGTTCTCGTGAGGCCTTGTGGTGACCGCTCTTGCAACCGGTTTATTCGTCAGTCAGGCTAGGATGTTATGTGCGTTCACTTATTTTCCTTTACATATTTATTATTCAATATCTAATAATTATAGTCTATATATTTATTAAATATAATTTATGCATCGATATTTACCTCTTAATTTTTTATTATGAGTTATTTATTATTATTCATTAATTTATTATAGATTTTTCATTATGAAACTCTTATTAATATGTTGAGAACACCCTAATTTTGATACCATTATCATTGATCATAAAAGTGTTCATTGAATGATATGAATGGATATTATTCAAGGAGAAATGGTATTCAAAGAATACCAAACTATTCAGTTCTACAAGATCTGACTCCATATATCATATGTTAATTTAATAATGCATATACAAGCTCTATGATGCTAGTGTTGGGGTCACTACAGTTTGTATTAGAATATTTTTAATAGAAACCATGGGATATAAATTTACGAAAACATGGTGTGGGATCATTATCGAATTATAGACATTGAGTATATGTATAATAAATCATCCTACAGTTTTGGTAAGATTATATTTTGCTATTTTTTATAAATGCCTCCACGTATCAATAATATATGTGGAAATATTACAATAATATATGAATATAGAGGTAATAATAATGAAAATGGGACTTCAATATTGACTAAAGTGTTACCTGGACTAGTAAACTATCTTCTTCATGAACCTATATTGAATTCCCCAGGGGATATTCATTGGATAATACAAATTTTTATTACAAAACATTATGAAGTACTTGAATAGATGGTGTATATTAATGACCAATGTTAAACATAATACATATTATATTGAAATTAATTATACATGATTTAGACATCCAATAAATTATTATACAGTTCTCCCACTATGATTATTATTACTCAAACAATGTTTTTCTATTGTAGTCAATAGATCAAACTCAAAGTAATCGTCTTAATATTTAATATAAGGGACAATATAGTGACTATGAGAAACAAAATTGGATGATGGCCATATTGAAATTCATTATTATTATGACTTATATGTGATCTCAGAATACGATTAAAAAAATACCATAACCAACTAAAAAACGGCATATAATAGAATTATTTAGTATTCTAATAACTATGTTGATTGATAGAATGGATGAAAAAATTTCTATTTTATTTTTGAAACAAATGTGTAAATGGATATGATGGATAGTTTCCCATATGGATGGTTATGTTTTTTATATGTGGAAAATAAGGTAATAAATTAATGAATTTGTAAGGAATAATTAAGTGTATGATGGAAATAAATAAATTTTATCATATTGACCCATTCATAGTTTTTGTCATAAATGTGTGGAACTGAGGAATTATCCAAGTCCGCACCCTTTCAAAAATTTGAGCCCTACACTAAAGAAGTACTTATGTTGAAATAAAGTAAAATAATTGTATACCTATTGGGATTCAATAATTAAGATGTATATGTTTTTTTAACCATTGGTACTTTGGTAATAATTATCATGAATCATATAAGGATTGAGTTAAATTTTAGAAGCATATATTTCATCATTAATAAAAAATTTATGGTTACCATCTTGGGATTATGAGTTTAAGAATTATCATTTTTTCATAGTCTAAAAAATGAATTTTTATAATATTTGTTGTAGGAATGTAACATGATTAAGGATATTCTTAGAAAACATTTCTGGGAATATAGACAATTGGTTTAGTATAAAGATTTTATTGAGGAATATTTAACTTTTATTTTTTGGACATATGATAAAGGTTATTGGTCATATTTATGTTTTATATCATATATAATTTTATAGTAATTATGTGTTATCACATTTTGAAAATATTATAAAAAAAATATTGATATGGTTTTTGAAAGAGGAAAACTCACAAACTAAGTGACACCCACCACATTCTTCAAAGATGGAGAGATTGAACCCCTAGACCAAAGGATGATAAGGGTTTAGTAGATTACATGTCCTCTACGATGTCCTAATTAATGTGGAATTGTTTTTTTATAGATTTGGTGAAAAATTTTAATTATCAACTTATAAGGCCCCAGCCTTAAACCTTACTTAATCTTGAGTTATTACAAGATTACATATTGAGGATCTTTTCAGGTTTAGAGTTTTAGAGAATTAGATCATGAAACTTGCATTACAATCCACATTTAAACAAACTGGTTATATAAAAGAGAGTATTCATTCTTCCCATCAACAGAAACATATTTAAAATAAAACATGGATTCTCTCTTGACACATCCTTGACACTATCATCAAATCATGTACCCTTCCCTTGACCTGTGAAAAACATTTCAAAAACATGGGATGAGCATAAAAAGATCAGTAAGGGATATAAAAATATGGAAAGGAAACATGAGTACATGTATACATAAGAATGAAATCATACTTTAACTATAAAACATAAGCACTTTAACATACCTCATAAAATCATGAATAAATCATATAAATCATATGACATAAAGGTAACTTGAGGCATTCATAACTTTCTTACGTAGGGAGTAACCCTCTTGGTTACGTTTGGAATACCCATCACAGTATATTCCCTAAATCTCTTCGGAGATACCTTAACGTTTCACTCCTTCGCATTAACCAATGCATTGGAGAGCTATATCGGGCTCACCCGCCCTTAGTTTATCACAGAACCACCCGTCTTCGTAACAATACCCAAGAACCATAACATAATCTTATAACATAAAACATACAAAAAGGAAACATAACATTTCCACCTTTCAATAACAAGATTTCAATACAACACATTTATATAAATTCATTATGAAAACCATTTTCAATACCAAAATAAAAGAAAAGTAAAACATGGTATTTATTTTTCTTTTAAAAAGATGGTATGGCTTGTAGAGGAAGCCGAAACTCAAATAATGGTCATGGCTGCGGAGAAGTCGTTGTCGCCGCATACGTACGACAAAAACATTCCCTTTTGTCGTTTAATAAACACTTCGTATAAAAAATATTCCTTTTGAATAAATGTAAAAGTCAAAGGGGTTTATACACCGTATAAAATAAGGTTGTGTATAAAACAGAATATGCCTCAATGAAAGCACATTGAGACGAAGTCCCTTACAAAGACGGTATCCTTGGTTTAAGGATAAATCAATTACATAATTATGTGTGACAAACGAATACACCAAATATCAGTGGATATTAAGTGTAAAATAATCAAAGGTTATTCACACATATTCAAAGGATGACATATTCAATAACTACATGTTGAACCCAAAGAAATATAAATTAGGTTAAGAAGTTCCCTTGACAGCCTAACGGCGTCACATCAAAAAAAGGGTATCTCATCACTTGGACATAAAATTTACATCAATAAGGATATATGAGAACATATCCCAACATAACAATATGTAAATTAAAATCCCCAACAAAATAATTCTTTTAAAAAGAGGAGGGTGAAAGGTTCCCTTACCGACATGGGTATCTTTCGAAACATACGCCCCGTGAAAGAAGGACAATACAAAATTGATGTAAATACTCATAAATGAAAGAATATTACACAATGAGTCAAATAATGGTCATTACATACCCCACTCAAAGGAAATTGTGGCAAATGTAGCATAAATCTCACAGGAATAAAAGTGAGATGAAAAATCCCTTACGAAAATTCGGCAGCCTAACGGCGCCACTTAAAACATCCAAAAATGGATTGATGAGATCAAATAGGGTATATCATCACATTAAATTAAAATGTACACCAATAGGAATATAAAAGAACAACCCCCATAATAAAAAATAGGAGATTAAAAGAAGTGAAATAAAGGATAGTACTTAAAGAGAAAGAGAGAGGTTAGATCTCTTAAGAAAATCCGGCAGCCTAACGGCGCCACACAAAACTTCCAAAATGGATTGATGAGAGAGAATAGGGTCTCTCATAATATGAACATAAAAATTACAGTAATAGTAATATAAAAGGACATCCCAATCACAAGGATGATGATCTTAGAAGGAATGACATAAAAGAGTGTACTTAAAAAGAAAGAGAGGAGTAGGATCCCTTACCTCAAGTCCAACTTGTCTTGTTCGTTTCTTTATATTCCTGAATAAAAAAACTTTGTTCAATTAATAATTGCAAAAGTACCTCCTTTAGAGATTATTATTCATTTCATATCACATATTATAATGTTATAATAATTATTTAATAATGTTAGTTCATATCAGACGTTTTTGTCGATGTTTGGTACATGAGTCAAAAATGAACTTGTTTGAAAAAAGATTGCCCATGTAGTTATAAGTAAATAATTTCAAGAATAGTATTAAGGATTAAAATATCATATATATCAAGTAAATATTCATTTTATACTATTCCATATCATTTGTAGATAAAAAAACGAAAATCACCGTTCATGGAGACGGTAGGTCGTACGTACGCATGAACGCTCCTTTCATTTTTTTGTCATATTAATGGAATTAAAACAAAATGAGAGAGAGATATATATGTTATAATTCCATAATTATATACATAATTTAGATTTAATATATTACATATATATCCATTATATATATGTACTTATAATATTACATAACATTTTGAGATAAGAAATGAAATGTACCGTTCATGGAGACGGTAAGCCGTACGTACGCATGAACACTACTTCCATTTCTATTTCAAATTTAATGGAATTAAAACATAATGATAGATAATAGTATTTTAATTACAGTATGGTATCATATATAATATCATTAAATATATCCTTTATACGTACCACATATGGTATTAACGAATCAAATCACTTTGAGGGGGCGATAGTCCGCACTTCCTTAAATGAAGATATCGCGTTTACCCATAATGGAAACCATAAAGGTATGACATAAATGAAAAATACAGAAGCTTAAGTAAAACATAAACATATTAAATATAATATATAAATATAGTGTCATCTTAATGTCCACCTTTGAAGGTGTTAGAATAAAGTTGAACAATCATCGTTTCGGGAGGCAGAAATTCACCATCCACGGAAACAGTATGTTCATTAACCATTAGATGTAGGTGTGTGTAAGTGTAGCTCTAATCCTTCTTATAAAAACATCCTATTATATTGAAGATACTGGATTTGTTACAAAATAAATGAATAAAAAGAGTTTAGGGGGTTGTAGAAGCAAAATAAATCAAAAGGACACAAGTGAAGACATTACCGTAAAATCGGGTAACTCCCTTTGGTTTGAGCTCAAAGGCTTCCTTGGGAAGAATTCTGCCCAAAGTGAGGCTTTAAGGAGTAATATAGGGAAGTGGAGAGACAAAATGGGTAGGGGTTGGCTGAGCCAAAGGCTTTGGGAGTGTGGGTAAGGAGGTAGAGGTGGGGGCCTTTTATAAGAGGAGAGGAGGGGCACTCTTGTAATGTTACAAAATGTTACTTTATTTTCAAAAGCGTTTCGGATTTTAAAGGTCCTAAATTGATGTATTTAAAGGATAAGGTGATAAGGGTTCGAAATCCACTCATTCAATAGGTTTTGGACATTTTTAGGTCTTAGATATTACATTATATTTCCATTTTATTTAAATCGTTAAATAATGAGGTCATCGCTGCATCATCATGATGTTATAAATAATTTAATTTATTTAATGTCTACAAATTATAAAAAAATACTATGATGTAGGATATCTTTTTATATTTCCAATGACTATTTATAGTCAAACATATGACTTGTATAACCCCATGTAAAAATTGTTTTAGTAAAACATCTCACGTTTGTGTCATTTTTACTTTATCATTAAATAAAAAGGTATTTATGTCATTTTCCAACAAAAGTGGATCCATGGGGTACCCAAGATGACCCATAGATTTTATTGGTCGATCATGACATATAAAATTAGGTTATTACATGTGTCTTGTTCATTTCATTTTATTAAAACATTATTCTTACCTTAAACTACACTAATTACCTCTAATCGCAATTAAAAAGTTAATAAGTTAATATTCACCAAAAAATTATTTTAATCCCATTGAACCACATTTTACTTATTAATGAAAACCATGTCTGTCGGATTTTTGAAATTCAAAACACAATGGTGGCAAATTTTCATTTAAATGGAAAATTAGTTTTTATAAGTACCACTTAGTGGTTTCACTATTCATCAAAAATAGAAGTTTTTCAGAAAATTACCAAAAATTCACCCTAAGATATATTTGATATTATGAATTCAAAAATGATGTATATTTTTTAAAATTCAAACCATATAAGTTTCATTAATTAATTTAATAATTAATTCCCGCTGTCAAAACAAATAGCGTGTTTTTATGAAACAAAAAGTATCAAAAGATTGACACTAGTTTAAGTCCGATTTCAAAGTGAAATTAATTCCATCGACTAATATTGGATTAAATGGTAAAAATATATTCTAATTTCACTTTAAAACCAATTAAAAAGATAATCTAGTCATATAAATAAATTAGATTAAAAAGAGCTTTTGAATTAAAATACAACATTTTACACTATTCATTAAAAAAATGAACTTTATCAGAAAGATACCAAAAATTTACACAAAGTAAATTTTGATGTCCAAATTCTTAAGAAGAGTTTTATTTGGTCCAATAGAATGTATAAGAGTGAAAAAAACTATATTTAATGACGTTTCACCATCAAAAGGCGATAAGTGAACCTTTAGTGAAAACTAGGGCATATACGCCTAAAATTGAATTCTTTCCGTATTTTAAGCCTTTATCTTTTATTGGATAAATGTACAAACATTTAAAAACATATATAATCATATTTTAGTTATTTCTATCCATTCCCGCCAATACAACGGCTATATGTTAACTACCATTTAAAATAATATTATTTTATTATTTGAGTGCAACGTAAGATTCCCAAGAAACTCGTTGTTGTGTGTTGGGTACGCCATCGAGCATAGCATCCTCTTTAAAGTCATATTAATATTTTATTCACAAATATGGATAAATATGAAAATTTCATATTCGTTATTTACCTCGGGTGTTACATCCTTCCCCCCTTTTGGGATTTGCGTCCTCGCAATTTTTAAAATTGATCTTGGAAACATCCTTGAAAGTCCCACATCGGAACAAGAGTCGGTAAACCAATCACTTTAAAATAAAGAAAGATAAGTACAAAGGTCACCCGAGTTAACCCATACTAGGATTCCAAGTATGAAAATATGGACATGGAGGAGAAAACATAGGGTCATGTTCTGATGGAGAGTGATAGAAAACATGTTTAGGAGAAAGTTAACCACAAGAAAATCACAAACTTGTAATGGGTTAAACGGTATTCGATTCCCCAGTAGGAAAAGTTAATAGACAAAATTTTTGTTTTAAGTTACTTTTTATTGAGGAATTTATTCATAAGGAAACATAATCACTTATCATGTTGACTTTCAAATTTTACTAGATTCCTTAAACAAACTCATATTTTTTCCAAAAGACGAGTATTTAGGAAGACTTGTTCGCATTAAGAGTAATATAATAAACTTCTAGAGAATCACCTAATCCACCAAAGAGAACTATATAATTCCCATGTATTTAGACTTTATCCAAAACCAAAACCAAAAAGGTTAGTACAAGATCAGATAATCCAGAAAAGGATAACCCTTTATAAAAATAAAATCTATTCTTAATCTCCAAAATTTGTCCAACAAAACCCAAAGTTCAACGAGGACCATTCTATAATCAATTTGTCCATAAAATTATTAAAATTAAACCAAACTAATATTGAAACCCAAATATTTGAGGGATTTAGTCACATATTCTTCCAAGTTAAATCGTAAAATTTATCTCCAAACAACATTAGTTTCTCTTAAAGTCTCGTATTGAAAAGTAATTAACCTAATCACATATCCTCCATGATAGGTTAATCATTTTCATAAATAACCCAAAATCAACTTACTCTTAATTTGTAAAATCATATAACTAAAAAGAATCAGGCAAAATAACTAGGTACTTCACGTAGTCCAGTGGTAGGCGATAAATACCAGTCGCACTTTGGTTGTGGGTTCGATTCCTGCAGCTTTGTCCGACGTGATGGGTTGTCACACGGTCTGCGTGTTGTCCTTTTTCCAAATCTATATAATTATTAAAACATCCCCCAAAATGAGATAAAATATTCAAAAATGATCATAACATATTTTAACCTAAAGTTTATCTCATTCCTTTCATTTTCCATCATATCATAGAGTAACCCATAATTACCTAAAAAGTAAGGATCATAAAAACCCTAATGGTTACCTTAATAATTATTACCTGAATTTCCACATCGAGTTGGCCATCTCGTACAGGATGCATTAGAGAACTCACCAAGGTTGAAGTGGTTGATCATGACTCCTTGATAGTTGGTTTAGAATAACCATGAGATTCCTCATTGAATCCCCCATCTCATCCAGTCTCTTAATCAGAGAACCACCAAAGTTTCCTTCAAACCCATTGTTACTTTGGTGCCTACTAGATCCAGCCATTTACTAAAACAAAAAGGTCAGTGTGAGTATATCAACATAACCATCATGTACCAATGAGGAAGATAAACACTAAGATATACTTACTCGGTCACTTTATCTAAAACTAGGACTCTTTCTGAAATCCTAACCATTATGGTAATGTCACTTGTGCTTAGAGAATACCCTAACCTCTAAAGTTATCTAAACCGACCTCTGATACCAACTATAAGGCCCCATCCTTAAACCTTACATAATCTTGAGTTATTACAAGATTACACATTGGGGATCTTTTCAGGTTTAGAGTTTTAGAGAATTAGATCATGAAACTAGCATTACATTCCACATTTAAACAAAGTGGTTACATAAAAGACAGTATTCATTCTTCCCATCAACAGAAAAATATTTAAAATAAAACATGTATTCTTTCTTGACACATCCTTGACACTATCATCACATCATGTACCCTTCCCTTGACCTGTGAAAAACATTTCAAAAACTTGGGATAAGCATAAAAATCTCACTAAGGGATATAAAAATACGGAAAGGAAACATGAGTACATGTATACATAAGAATGAAATCATACTTTACCCATAAAACATAAGCACTTTAACAAACCTCATAAAATAATGAATAAATCATAGAAATCATATGACATAAAGGTAACTTGATGCATTCATAACTTTCTTACGTAGGGATTAACCCTCTTGGTTACGTTTGGAATACCCATCACAGTATATTCCCTAAATCTCTTCGTAGAAACCTTAACGTTTCAGTCCTTCGCGTTACCCAATGCATTGGAGAGCTATATCGGGCTCACCCGCCCTTAGTTTATCACGGAACCACCCGTCTTCATAAAAATGCCCAAGAACCATAACATAATCTTATCACATAAAACATGCATAAAGGAAACATAACATTTCCACCTTTCAATAACAAGATATCAATACAACACATTGATATAAATACATTATGAAAACCATTTTCAATACCAAAATAACAGAAATTTAAAACATGGTATGTATTTTTCTTTTAAAAAGATGGTATGGCTTGTAGAGGAAGCTGAAACTCAAATAATGGTCACGGCGGCGGAGAAGTCGTTGTCGCTGCATACGTACGACAAAAACATTCCCTTTTGTCATTTAATAAACAATTCGTATAAAAAAGATTCCTTTTATATAAACATAAAATTCAAAGGGGTTTATACACCGTATGAAATAAGTTTGTGTATAAAACAGAATATGCCTCAATGAAAGGAGATTGAGACGAAGTCCCTTACAAAGACGGTATCCTTGGTTTAAGAATAAATTAATTACATAATTATGTGTGAAAAATGAATACACCAAATATCAGTCGATATTAAGTGTAAAATAATCAAATTTCGTTCACATATATTCAAAGGATGACATATTCAGTAACTACATGTTGAACCCAAAGAAATCAAAATTGGGTTAAGAAGTTCCCTTGACAGCCTAACGGCGTCACATCAAAAAAAAGGGTATCTCATCACTTGGACATAAAATTTACATCAATAAGGATATATGAGAACATATCCCAACATAACAATATGTAAATTAAAAGACCCAACAAAAGAAGTCTTTTAAAAAGAGGAGGGTGAAAGGTTCCCTTACCGACATGGGTATCCTTCGAAACATACGCCCCATGAAAGAAGGACAATACAACATTGATGTAAATACTCATAAATGAAAGAATATTACACAATGAGTAAAATAAAGGTCAGAAAATACACCACTCAAAGGAAATTGTGGAAAATTTAGCATAAATCTCACGGGAAGAAAAGTGAGATGAAAAATCACTTACGAAAATTCGGCAGCCTAACGGTGCCACTTAAAACATCCAAAAATGGATTGATGAGATCAAATAGGGTATCTCATCACATTAAAATAAAATGTACAGCAAGACGAATATAAAATAACAACCCCCATCATAAAAAATAGGATCTTAAAAGAAGTGACATAAAGGATAGTACTTAAAGAGAAAGAGAGGGGTTAGATCTCTTACGAAAATTCGGCAACCTAACTGCGCCACTCAAAACTTCCAAAATGGATTGATGAGAGAGAATAGGGTCTCTCATAATATGAACATAAAAATTACAGTAAGATTAATATAAAAGGACATCTCGATCACAAGGAAGATGAGCTTAGAAGGAATGACATAAAAGAGTGTACTTAAAAAGAAAGGGAGGAGTAGGATCCCTTACCTCAAGTCCAACTTGTCTTGTTCGTTTCTTTATATTCCTGAATAATAAACATTGGTCAATTAATAATTGCCTAATTAACTCCTTTATAGATTATTATTCAGTTCATATCACATATTATAATGTTATAATAATTGTTTAATAATGTTAGTTCATATCAGACGTTTTTGCCGATGTTTGGTACATGAGTCAAAAATGAACTTGTTTGAAAAAAGATTTCCCATGTAGTTATAAGTAAATAATTTCCTGAATAGTATTAATGATTAAAATATCATATATATCATGTAAATATTCATTTTATACTATTCCATATCATTTGGAGATAAAAAACGAAAAGCACCGTTCATGGAGACGGTAGGTCGTACGTACGCATGAACGCTACTTTCATTTTTTTTGTCATATTAATGGAATTAAAACAAAATGAGAGAGGTATATATATGTTATAATTCCAGAATGATATCCATAATTTATATGTAATATATTACACATATATCCATTATATATATGTACTTATAATATTACATAAAATTTTTAGATAAGAAATGAAATGTACCGTTCATGGAGACGGTAAGTCGTACGTACGCATGAACGCTACTTCATTTCTATTTCATATTTAATGGAATTAAAACATAATGATAGATAATAGTATTTTAATTATAGTATGGTATCACATATAATATCATTAAATATATCCTTTATATGTACCACATATGGTATTAACGAATCAAATCACTTTGAGGGGGCGGTAGTCCGCACTTCCTTAAATGAAGATATCGCGTTTACCCATAATGGAAACCATAAAGTTACACCATAAATAAAAAATACATAAGATTAAGTAAAACATAAACATATTAAATATCATATATAAATATAGTTTCATCTTAATGGCCACCTTTGAAGGTGTTAGAAGAAAGTTGAACAATCATCGTTTTGGGAGGCAGAAATTCACCATCCACGGAAACAGTATGTTCTTTAACCATTAGATGTAGGTGTGTGTAAGTGTAGCTCTAATACCTCTTATAACAACATCCTAATATATTGAAGATACTGGATTTTTTACAAAATAAATGAATAAAAAGAGTTTAGGGGGTTGAAGAAGAAAAATAAAACAAAAGGACACAAGTGAAGACATTACCTAAAAATCGGGTAACTCCCGTTGGTTTGAGCTCAAAGGCTTCCTTGGGA
Source organism: Viscum album (assembly GCA_963277665.1). Classification (NCBI taxonomy): domain Eukaryota; kingdom Viridiplantae; phylum Streptophyta; class Magnoliopsida; order Santalales; family Viscaceae; genus Viscum; species Viscum album. The sequence goes on from OY728131.1 coordinate 826,049,170, forward strand.
AGACTTCTGCCCAATGTGAGGCTTCAAGGAGTAAGATAGGGAAGTGGAGAGACAAAATGGTCCGGGTTTGGCCGAGCTAAAGGCTTTGGGAGTGTGGGTAAGTAGGTAGAGGTGGGGGCCTTTTATAAGAGGAGAGGAGGGGCACTCTTGTAAAGTTACAAAATGTTACTTTATTTTCAAGAGCGTTTCATATTTTCAAGGTCCCACATTGATTTATTTCGAGGATAAGGTGATAAGGGTTAGAAAACCACTCATACAATAGGTTTTTGACATTGGTAGGTCTTAGATATGTTACATTATCTTTCCATTTTATTTAAATCGTTAAATAATGAGGTCATCGCTGCATCATCATGATGTCATAAATAATTTACTTTATTTAATGTCTAAAAATTATAAAAAAAATACTATGATGTAGGAAATAGTTTTAGATTTCTAATGACTATTTATAGTCAAAAATATGACTTGTATAACCCCATGTAAAAATTGTTTTAGTAAAACATCTCACGTTTGGGTCATTTTTACTTTATCATTAAATAAAAAGGTATTTATGTCATTTTCCAACCAAAGTGGCTCCATGGGGTCCCTAAGTTGACCCATGGATTTTATTTGTCGTCCATGACACATTCAATGAGGGTAGGACATGTTTCTAGGTCATTTCATTTTATTAAAACATTATTCTACCTTAAACTACACTAATTACCTCTAATCGCGATTAAAAACTTAATAAGTTACTATTCACCAAAAAATTATTTTAATCCCATTGAACCACATTTTAAATCTTAATGACAACCATGTATGTCGGATTTTTGTAATTCAAAACACAAAGGTGGAAAAATCTCATTTAAACGGAAAATCAGTTTTTATAAGTACCACTTAGTGGTTTCACTATTCATCAAAAATTGAAGTTTTTCAGAAAATTACCAAAAAATCACCCAAAGCTATATTTGATATTCCGAATTCAAAAATGATGTATATTTTACAAAATTAAAAACATATAAACTGCATTAATTAATTTAATAATTAATTCCCGTTGTCAAAACAAATAGCGTGTTTTTATGAAACAAAAAGTATCAAAAGATTGACACTAGTTTAAGTCCGATTTCAAAGTGAAATTAATTCCATCGACCACTATTGGATTAAATGGTAAAAATATATTCTAATTTCACTTTAAAACCAATTCAAAAGATAATATAACCATATAAATAAATTATATTAAAAGGAGGTTTTGAATTAAAATACAACATTTTACACTATTCATTAAAAAAATGAACTTTATCAGAAAGATACCAAAAATTTACACAAAGTAAATTTTGATGTCCCAATTCTTAAGAAGAGTTTTATTTAGTCCAATAGAATGTATAAGAGTGAAAAAAACTATATTTAATTATGGTTTGCCATCAAAATGCGATAAATGAACCTTTAGTGAAAACTAGGGCATATACGCCTAAAATTGAATTTTTTCCGTATTTTAAGCCTTTATATTATATTGGATAAATGTAAAAACATTTAAAAACATATATAATCATATTTTAGTTATTTCTATCCATTCCCGCCAATACAATGGCTACATGTTAACTACCATTTAAAATAATATTATTTTATTATTAGAGTGCAACGTAAGATTCCCAAGAAACTCGATGTTGCGTGTTGGGTACGCCATCGAGCATAGCGTCCCCTTTAAAGTAATATTAATATTTTATTCACAAATATGGATAAATATGAAAATGTCATATTCTTTATTTACCTGGGGTGTTACACAACTTGTAGTGTTACTCTTGGGGTTTAGAAATTAATGTATTATAATGGATAACTTTTTATAAACATATTGATTTTGGAAAATATTTTGAAATTGGTGGAATGGATTTGTACACATTTATGTATATTATGATCTATAAATAGTTAATTTTTATTCAGTATGAATAAAAATTAATTTTTATATTAATTTTTTATAGTATGGTATATTAGGGAAATTGATCAAAGATTAACCAATGGAGGGAATTGTTATTAAGAAAAATATATGTATCAGGTAACTATATATCATTGCATTCATAGATTTTAAAACAATTATTTTACATTAGGAAATCTATCATCAAACAAAAATGTTATACTATTAAATTTATATCATAGTGATTTATAATCTTTTAAATAAAAATATATTTATGGTTCTGATACCCTTTAAATTATAATGATCATTCACTTTTTTGTGATCAACAATCTATATCACTCATATTAATTATTAGGGATTTTATTCCATGTCCATATATTTACATCGCACCTATTTTCTATGAATTAGAAATTTAGTTAGTTATTATTATAGATGACTTTTAATATTTCTATTTCCATATATTAGTAGGATTTCATGTCAAACTGTTTTATAATTTTTTTTTCAATAATAGAATTTCCAAATATCAATCCATTTATTACTGAGATCAGGTTTAAATTGAGAAAACACAATTCATTAAAGGATGTGAGAATGTAACACCCAAATATTTTAAACAAATATTGGTTGTTTTGAGAGTGTATATAAAATTAAACACTAATAATTCTTAAGAATTTAACACTCTAATACATTATTTTATTTTTTTAAAATAAATTTGATCTCCTTGATAGCTTTTGGAACACACAACCCTGAGACTAAAATAACCATAACATAGTATATCAGTAGGAACTAGATGATACATTAGAGGGCATGAATAGTATTAATTAAAATTTTAAAATAATTTTTATCTATTGATTACAAATAAGGTAAGAATAATCTAAAAAAAATCATTGATTTCTAAAAAACTATATTTTTTCTTGAATATTGTTCATTCACCATTTAGACACATAAATTAAAATTCATTTTTTCAACTTTCAATAAAATTATTTGATAAAATGGAAATAATTTTTTTAATTATCATATGAGCATATGATTATGTTTAATAATTTGGATTTCTATCAAAAGAAAAATTCATTTATTAATATTTTAAATTGATTCTTTTTATTAAATATCTTATTTTATTTTAAATAATTTAAAAGGATAAATTATATTTTATATTGGTATGAGAGTAAAATTAATTCATATATATAAGATTTTAAATAGTTTCATTTATTTTAATATATTTTATATTTGTTTTTTATATTAAACCCTTAAATATATACGATATGTTTCTCTTTAGAAACTCGCTTTCTTATAGAATTTATCAGAATATCTAAAAATTAGATTATACAAATCCTATGAATTGAATTTTTAAAAATAGTATCCATATTTTTATTCATAAAAATGTATTTTCTTTAATATATAACAATTCAATTTTACAATAATAATAGTGAAACTATGAAAAATTATTTACAACTGTAAAGGTAGAAATAGGTTTACTAAGGGATAAACTAAAAAGAAATGGTTTTAAAATGGCTGAAAACATTTTTAAAAACAGATTTATAGACATATTTTTTACTTATTATCTCTATTTTTAGCTAATTAATAATTTCTTATTCTTTAATCGTGATATAAAAATTGCGGTAGTTTATTTTTTTTCAAAAATTACATGTATTTCCTCTACCCCACTTATAACAGTTCATACCCTATCCCTCTTATCCACCCATCCAAAGGCATGTTTTTCTAAAAATACCTACCCAAAAATAATTATTACACCAATAACAAATGTTATATCACTAACATGATGATAAATCCTACCTCGGACGGATTTGGGTGAAAACCAAAAATAGTTTCCGAAGAGAAACTAACATTATTAATTTGAGATTTTTTTTATTCGACCAAATTAAAAAGAAAATATTATAAATGGATTATATAATATCCTAATTATATTTGATATAGATATATGTTATTTTTTGATGTTAATGGCACATATCATTCTACACTTATATCAATTGGGAAATAAAATAGCCGATTATCTATGTGGCAGACTACTACCTCACGAACCGATATGTTTCTTTTTTCCATCGACACATTACATTAAATGATATAATGATGGATTTAAAAATTATATTATAATTATGATATTATTATTCTTATTTAATTTTAATATCTCATATTATTTCGTACATTCCTATCCACTTAAAATACATTAGCGTCGCTCATGTGTACAGTGGAGTATCACCTCATAAAACGATGTAATTTGATTTTCACAAACACATTAAAAAGAAAGTAATAAATAAAAATTACGACACTATATATGATATATATAAAGTTTTATTTATTAAAGAATAATAATAAGTCACATCAGTACTTACAGTTTCACCTATTAAGGAATTTATTTCCTTGCTTGTGTATATGTGTGACCTACTATATCCATTGTGTGATGTGATACATTATTCTATTTCCAATTTCAATAATTATTATAAAATTTCATATAAAATGAAATTAATAACATTAATATAATTTTGGAGATTATGTAACTATATAATATTTCCAAGAACTGCACTTGCATGTTAAAACATGCATGATAATACAATGCAGTTATAAAATGAAATAATAATAATAAGTAATTATTATTAACAAAAAGGAGATAAGATTATATAAAATTATTATTTAAGATATTATACATATTGAAATAGTTCTTTTATAATTTTATAACTTGATTAAGACCATTATATGTGACGGTGAAGCAAGTTAAACCAATGTTAAACATGAGTTAGGGGACTTCGTCTCAATTTCCCTTCCTTACGGTATATTGTACCGTTATGAACTTAATATAATTTTACAGTTTATATACTAAAAATTTTCATATAAAATCATCAAAACATAAAAATTCATGGTATTTTATTTTTAAATTTTAATTATTTCATCTATGGGGATTTCAATTTTTAATTACCAAGTAGTCAATAATTTCGTAAGTCATGTTTTTTCAATGGGGTATATTGCATCATCATTGTCTAGGACATTATATGATTATTTTTATATATAATTTTGATTCTATTATTTATTATGTACTCATTTTCATGTGGACATAAATATCACATGGAATATTGATTCATTGATTAACACTGACTTCAACTTTATGACATTTGAATTTGTTTACATCATAATCTCATTCTAATCGTGATTGTTTATACAAGAATTTCCCATGAAAAAAAATATTTTACCATTATCTAAAAACACATTTAATTATATTCTTTTAATGTTATTCATAAATTTTTCATTTAATAGTGCCATATTATTCTCTATTTTACATAAAGTTATTGAGAAAATGTTTCTAATAAAATATAAAATCATTTCTCTCTTTTATCAAAAACCCTATTTCTTCCAATGATATGTTTTCTAAAAATGTTTTAAAATGTATTTTTAACATTCTCATAATGATATATTAATGAAATTTTTACCCAGTTTTTAATCTATAATTTTTTAAAGGAATCATCTTATCATTTACAAAATAATGCATGTTTTTCTTTTACTAAAAATGATAAACTAATATTTCTTTTAATATAAAAGACATATATTGAATTACCATCCTTTATGACCACTAATGATTATATATTTATTTATATGTTTCAATGTTTATATTCAAGGAAAATTATTTCCAAAAAAATTGTCAAAATTATAGTTTAAAATTATTTTAAATTTAAAAAAACATATTTTCTTTAATAATTTTTTAATAATATGTTTATTTATTAATATTCATAAATTACATAAAACTGTTATTTTACTTATGATCCATTAGGGATATTGTTTATTAATATCATATTAATTATTTCCTTTTATGGTTTATAATTAGATTGACTATGTAAATTATTGGTATTTTATTTGTGGATTAATATTTATAATCATTTAATTTCCCATGAAATATTAATTTCTGGGGTATCATTGTATATTAAATTTCATGAAAATATATATATTATTTTTCATATTATTATTATTACATGAAACTTATATCATTTCTACATATGGTATTTTATCATGAATATTATGTAATTGTATAGAGAAATTATTGTTAATCTGTGTTTCTTACTTGATAAAAAAGCTTATGGACAATAACTATTGTTTGTGAATTAAATATATCATTAGAAATATGATAAATATTTTATACATGATGATATAGGTGGTCCCAATTATAGATATATCTTAGATTCATTGGTAGGCTCATGAGATGAATTAGTTTTCTATCCTTTGTTAAATGGGTTTCTGGTGTATACCAACCCATTAGATTTAAATTGTCTTGTGAAGGGTCTTGATAATATAAGTATCATAAACACTAAGACCATGAATTAAAACAATTTATAATTTGTTTCATTAAAATATAAAATATAATTATCCATGATATTTTATTAATAATATTATCACTAAATAAATTTTATTTATCTGTTTAATGATAAAATGGTATTTTTTTAACATAATTTGGCATTAAATATTGATTATGCCTTATATATTTATGATATCCATGTTATTTAAATTTCTTATATGTTCATGTATTTACCATTCCATTTTGATAATGACCTATATAACTATGACTATAATGATATTTGTTAAATAGAATGTGTGTTCAAATATTAACCATTCTATATAGATTATGACTTAGGGTATAGTGTTGCCATCAATTTCTTGATTTTGCAATCCTGCACTGGACAACTAGCTGAGATGGTATGCGATGGTGAAGGTTTTTCATCATGATGCAATCACTGTGAGTGGCATATCCTATATTCTTGATTTGGTTTTTACACTTTATTTGTGTTTATTGGTTGTAATGCTGGATTTTTTATTTTCTCACTTTTTTCCACAAATTTGTTTTGATTATAAAAAGGATAATTTTTAGTCATATTTATTATGAAATATATATTATTATTCATTTAATCATGATAATTTCCACTTTACATAACTCACACTAAGCAATTAAGATCACCATTATTTTTTTTATTTCCCAATAATTCATAATGTAATATATGTATGATATTCGGTCATATAGTAGAGAGAATAATTATATTTTTGAAAAAAAATTATTAAATTTAATATTTGAATCATGTAAATATCTATTTTAACAAAAATGATAAACTATTATAACCACTGGGGTGATATTATTTCTATTATAAGAAAATGTAATAAATAAGACAACAGTACTGGGTTACTATCATTAGGATCATAACAGTCAGTATGAGAGGATGTTTAGTAGAAACCTTTAGAACTATATTTTTGGAAAAAAGAGATTATATATCATAACCCTAGAAGGAAATTGAGTATATATATATATATATAATAACATGATTTTTTTGTATGGTAGTTATTATGTGGTTTTCTCTAACCATATATCCATGTCTAGATACTAAAATTGCATGTGGTACATGTATAGATATACCTAAGGATAATAACTCTGATAAAGGAACATCGGGATTTATTTGAGAATTACCTTGTACATGAAAACGGTCCTTACTGTGCATTTGGATTAACACTCTTTGGATATATACATTGGATAATTCACAATTTATTTACCACCCATTATGAAGTATTTAAATTGATTTTTAAATGAATAACCTATGTCAAACCTAAGGTTTCCCTAATTGAAAACAAGTTGTCATGATTTACACAGCCTATATAAGATTTAATGGTTTTCCACTATGTTTTTTGTTAGTCACGTTGAGATTTTTTTAGTCAATGTATGGAACCTGAATGATTTGTGAAAACATTGAACATATAGGACAATGTAGTGATAATGAGAAACCAAATTGGTTGATTACTAGAATGAAAGATATTATTATTATACCTATTCAGTTATCCTAAAATATTATTAACAACCTATGTAGTAACCAACTATCAGAATCCCCAAATAAGAGATGTATTTGGTTCACTAAGAGGCATTTTTATGGGGACCATAGAGTAAAGATGTCTTCCTTTACCTCGTGTCAAAAATACGGAAAGTGAAACCCATGAATGTGTCTCAACAAAAAGGGAAACTATTTTAGGGGTGGAAAAGAAGTGAATAATGTAATGAATTAATGAGGAAAAATGAATATTATTTTGGATGTAAATATATTTCAACCTAGGGGTCCATTTATTGTTTATTGTCTTAAATGGGGAAACCTATACATTATCTAAGTGAATTACATTTTATATAGTTTTACTTCTACAATATGGAATGACCTATATCGAAATAAAATAGATTATATATTTATGTATTGAGATTCATGAAATAAAATATACAATTATATATTTAACAATCATACATTTTTTATAATAATCTTCAAATATATATGTATTGTGTTAAATTTTAAAAGCATATGTTCCTTCTTTAACATAATATTTATGGATAAAATAATGGGGTTTTGAGTTTATGGATGATCATATGTTCAAAATCATAAATTCCCCTTTGGGAAAATATTTTTGTAGGAATATAAAATTATTATAATTATTTTTGAAAAAAAAATATAATTCAACATATTTTTTCTGTATATGAAAATGTATTTTAACAAAAAATTAACTTATGGGAATTCAACCTATTAGTTTTATCATCATGTTTTAGAGCTAACCACTGAAATACATGATTTTTTATTTAAAATTACATTATTTTGAGTATGTTAATTTTGAAGAATATATATTAATGATGAACTATTGGTGCTGCTATTAAGGTTTAGTGAATAATGTATTAAATTGAATAAATTGTGCTTAACATATTGGTTTTGTAATATATTTATATATAGGTGGAATGTATTTTGAATATTTTATGGATTTTATGATCCATTAAAATTAAATTTCAGTGCATTTGTTATAAAAATTAACATTTTATATTCAAATAATGGAGTAGTAAATGAAGTCAAAATTTATAAGCATGCAACTAATGGATGTAATTGTTATTATGAAAGATAAAGATATCCTGTAATTATATTTTGTTATATTATGAGGTAGTAAAATAATTAATCAACATTATCAAAAGGATCATCAAAAAATCTTATCTTATTACATTGATACATGATAAATCTATGGTATTTTAATTTATCAATGATTTATAGTTTTTTATTTCCATCAAATTCCATTAATCATTCAAATTATTGTGATAAATGATCTTTGTCCATCTATATAATTATTTATGCTCTTAATCTATATCCATATCATCACTTATTATTTATATACATGTAATTAGAAACCTATTTATAAGAATTTTATATAACCTTTTATATTTCTCTTCCAATATTTTAAGAAGATTTTATGTAATCCGTTTTTATGATTTAGGTTATTGATTAATGAAATTTATAATTCCAAACCATTGATTACAAAAATAATGTTTAAATTATTAGGACACAATTTGTTAAATGAGATGATAATGTCACAAGTAGTGATTTTAAAATTAGATTATTGGGTTATATAGAGTATATTAAACAAATAACTAAGAATCTAAGATAATACAACACCACAATAAGTTTTGATATAGTTATTTTTAAATAAATTCAATATCTTTGATAGCTTGTAGAAAAAGACCCAGAGTCTAAATGAACCATACTATACTATATCTTTATACACTAGACCATAAATTATTATGTTTCAATTTTAATAACTAAATTATGAAAATTATGGTAATATTTTAATTTGAAATAAATTATTTATCATTTAAATAAAAAAGAAAGGTTTTTTTGAAAAATTATATTTGTTCTACAAGATATATTAGTTTCACATTGCACACATAATTTCATATAATTACTTTTAACCATAATAAAATTTATTTGAAAAAATGTTTTTAGTTTTATAAATTAACATTTAAAAATTATCTTATGTGGAATTTATGGTATTTTTCAGAAACATTACTTTTTTGATGAATAGTGATAAATATAAATTTTTATTATGAACTGACATTTCATTTAAATAATTTATAGTGTTAAATTATATTTTAAATCAATTTTATAGTAAAATTATTTTAGTAGTTTTAAAATATATCTAAATTTCCTTATTTTTCAATTTAATATTTAATTTTGATATTAAAAGCTTCTATAATTAATATATTATTCACTCGGGAAGCCCTATTTTTCTTCGTATCTATGGGTATAATTTTAAATTGGTTTCTTACACTGTTGTGAACTGAAATTGAAAAAAATGTATTACATATTTTGAATCATAATAATTAATATTACTAAATATATTCAAATTAATTTTTCACCATAATGAATTTTTAATATAGGAAAAATTAATTTCATTGGTTAAGGTAAAAAAAGGTTTACTGGGGGTTAAACTAAGAAGATAAGGGTAAAAATGACATAAAACATCTACAAAACCCATTGGATATCCATATTTCAATATTATAATGTATACAGTTTAGAAAAACTCATTTTTAGGATATTGGAGTGATAAAAATAATTTTTTAATTGTTTAGGTTCAAAAATTCTATTTGTATCCATTCTGCCACTAATAAAGGACCCCCTCTCCTACCATGTTCACACATTAAATGAATTTCTGATACTCAAAAATGAGAAAAAATTACATACTTACTCCCATAACAACATTATAGACACATTTCTTTACTATAAATCCAACCTATGTAGGATTTTTGTGAAAAACAAAATAAGTTAACTAAAGAAGAGGGAACAATCTTAAACAATCATTTTTATTTTGTTTCCTTTTAATAAAAATTAAAATATTTTTAAACCATTAATAATTAATTTCATCATAAAATTACATATAATAGGATTTTATTATGTTATTTTGATGACCTATGTACATATATAGTTTTATCAAAAGATAAATGAAACTCTCAATTGTGTGAACAGAAAACTACCACCTCACAAACTGATGTAATATTTTCGATCAACACCATTAAATGATGAATATAATAATGGATTAAAAACATTTATGTTATGTTTAGAATATTAATATATGTATTTGAATATTAATATCATGTTTACCTTTTGAAGTTACATTCCTTTTAAAATAAGTTAGCATCGCTCGTGTATATGGAAGACTACCACCTCGAGAAGCAACATGCATAATTTTTTACTTATACCTTACACATAAATTAATAAGAATATGTTTAATGAATATATGTGATATTTATTACATGATCTTTAATTTCAAAAAAATTATATATCACAAACATCATTACACATTCACCCATTAGGAAATGATAATGTCACTATTGTGTGTGTGTCACTTAATATCTCCATGAATTTATCTGATCCATTCTCGATGATTAAATTTAAATAATTATTATAGAATTATATTTAATTAAAAAATTATATTTATAAAATTAATATCATTCTAGAGATTATTGAAATGATATAATATTATCATTAATGAAATCCCTAATATTAAAACATGAATTAGAAAAAAAGGTAGTTTTCATTGAAGAAAATATTAATAATTAAATATTATTGACGAATTTATTATAAATTTTTATAAAATTATTAAATATTATATATTAAATTGAAATACGATTCATTTTTTAATTATTAACATGATTAAAATAATTATACATGATTTTATATCACATTCCACGAAAATGAATTTTGTGGTATATGACTTCATCTCAATTACTATTCTGTGTGGCATATTGTAATATTGTGAACACAATTACTTTTATATGGTTTATATAATTCTCATTTTCATGTAATATAATTAAAAAATATTAATTCCTTGTATTTTTTGTTTTAAATTGAATAATTCCACTTAAATAGATTTAACCTAAAAATTCCCAAATGGTAAGGAATTTTATAACTGAATTTCCTTTCATTAGGTTATATTAGATCTTCATTGTGTTGGAATTTATAATATTATGTATTTAAATACATTTTACTATATTCTATTCAATTTTAAAATATTTTATTTGGATTTACATTCCACACAAAAAATTTAGACATTAATTAATTCTGACGTAAATTTTATGATCTTTATAAAAGATTATTCTATAATCTCATTTTAATAAGGATTTTTATATCATGAATTTACCTTGAAATAAATTATTTAATCATCATCTAATAAGCCTATTTAATTTTATTCTCTATTTTTTAATTATGATATCATCACATAGTATTATAATATTCCTCTATTTTCTGTTGAAAATTATTGAGAAAATATTTTTAATATAATACAACATCATTTCTCCATTTAGTGAAAAAAAATTCTTTTAAATCATTATTTTCAAAAAATAATATGATGTTTTTAACATTCTCTATAGGATATAGAAAATAATTTTCCCCGTGTTTTTCTTTTTGTTAAAACAAATCATTGGAATCATCATGTATCTTCCAAATAATTCTCAATAAGATTTTTTCCAAACTTTAAAATAAATATTTTTTAAAATGTACAACACATAAAAAATTTACCTACATCCTAACCACTCATTGTTTTAATGATTTTCCAGAAATATTTATAGGTTATTTTAAATGAAATTTATTTTCAAAATATTTTTTCACCATTCAATTTTAAAAATTATTTTTAATTTGAAAAAGTTATTTCAATCAAGAATATTATAATTATTTATTTATGATATTTCCATTCATATATAGAATATACCATTTATAATACATATGATCCACTAGGCATATGTTTGATACTATAATTTTAATTGCTATAATTTTATTATGATTAGTTTAACAAGGTAATGTAGTCACGAACTATCTGTTGAGGATTGTCTCATGACATACCGCATGCCCACCTCCTAAATGGTTGGGGTTGGAGACTAGCACTAAAATAGTCAACTTGCAAGTGGGATATATTTTCCAAAGTGATTGTATGCATGCACACAGAACAATGTCCCAAAGAAGGAAAAGTAAATAAGCATGCCACTAAAAAACCACAGTGTAAAAGTAAAAACTGTAGTTCGATTGGGACAGAATAAAACCCAGCAATAGATAAACTGAAAGCATAAAGGTACAAGGAAATCTTGAAAATCCTTCATCTAAAAACCCGACATGATGGGTAAGTATCGAGTAGGTGCTAGAAGATGCAGAAGTACGCCCCACCCACCTAGTCTCATTGGGAAGCACTGAGTTCTAGGCCACCAAGTCCTCTATCAAGGCATCAATCATCTGCCTTAGAAATAACATGTGTGGGCGAAGCGTGTGTAGGTTTGAGTAATAACATACTCAGCAGGGACCCCCAAACACAAAGTAAAGTCCCCAAATAAATCCAAGTAACCCACAATGAATTATCACTAAGTATGATCATTAAGCAAGACAGATCACACCAGGTATATTTTAGTGTAGGAAAGTAGGACCATTATCCACATCATCGAACACAATGGGATGTTATAGAACACCTCCCCAATGAGTATAGTGTGTCTTTTGGGTCACACAGAAGCTACATCCCACTAACCTAAACCTATAGTGGTACTCATCCTTTATTATTATCATTTGTATATAGGGTCACACAGAAGTCACTTTCCACCATGGGATTGTCAGGTTACACAGAATCAGCTTCACACTATCCATACTGAGGTACTCCTCCTGTCAAGTATTGTGGGTATGCCAAGTCATATAAATTCTATCCACACTGTATATCTATCGGGTCATAGAGAACTCTATTCTAACTAGGATATAATATATGATCCACCTAAGGACCTTTGTTAGCAGGCATTGGGTCTTTGCCTAACTTTTGGTTTACCCACGTAGCATTCTTGGTCTCGGGATAACTTATCCCCATGCCATTTTTCAAATTTCAATATCCACGAAAACATCCATTGAGTATTTTAAAATACCTACCTCATTGTGATGGTTCCAACACCGTAAACGGCTCATCAATAAAATGCATGGTTTGAATGATATTTGTGTTTTTTCAAAAAGGGGTCAGTTGGGTCTAGTACCTATCCGACCGGACCCAGCCTGAGGTCCACCAACCCGAACTTGGTCGGCTTACCCAGTCCACCCTGGACCTAACTCGGTCAGGCCCGTTCGTTCATGGGCCTTTTGGGCTATAGGTCCGACCTACTCAAGAGGACCGCACATGGGATGGTCTGCCTAGACGGGACGTGGCTGGAAGCCACATCTGGCTCCCCTCTCCCTATGAGCCATCAGAGGGGTTGCCTTCCTTGTCGTGGTAAAGAGACTATGGGTTTTTACTACATGGTCAGCCAGTATAGTAATCTGAACTCTCGTACACAATCTGGGGGATGTATTCTCCCAATAATCATGGCTCGAGCCGACCACGACAATCACCTCTTGCACTACGTCGCGGCGCGCTACTGCCCACCCGCGACATTTTGTGTGGGCCATCAGGTCACACTGGTGGTCCGTTATTCACCCTGAATGCCCATCCAACCTTCGTGATGTGTCACTTTCTATGCAAAGGAATCTTATTTTTCTTACCACTATTTCAAAATTTTGTCTATGAAGAATGGGATAGCAGAGGGGCTTGGGGATTTTTCGTGTCGACCCTCACCATCCACATTAGAATTCCAAAATAGTGGGTATTTCAGTAATGATATTCTATCAAATGATAATTTAATTCCACTGTAGAAAACCCAAGAAGAATATCCTCCCACATGAACGAACAATCCACTGATCAACATGTTTTTGGGTTGATCCACATTCATCATTTTCGAAAAAGTAAGGGGGAAAATGTAAAACAAAAAAAAACCCTACCTCAATTGATGCTCCTTGTTGAAGCACTCTGCCCTTGAGGATTCCTGGTATGTTGGTGTTCGTTGCTTCCTAGTCCCATTCTTCATAATGAATTGAAATTGATAGTGATCCTAATAGTGTTATTCATTCTTAGTTAGCGTGATTTTTTGGCATAAGTTTGTCAGAAAATTACCATAGTTATATTTTCAACTCTCCAATGAGATATCCTATTAAAATGATGACATGTCACAATGTTTTCGTTAAGATGAAACATCGCATCATTAGGTTGTATCATCTAGGAAACATTGCATCTGTTGTGATCTATTTACGAGCCACTAAATAGCTTCCATTAATGAGCCTCTTTGTCTCACCTTGGCGCCATCATCCACCTCTCAATGGTGAGAAAATAATAACTTTTCATGTTATTTTATTTTTTTCGAAAAAAACTCTGAAAACTAACTATTCTATCTCACCATTTTTGGTATAATTTAGTTCCTTTCTTGGGGAATCCCATCACTAGGAGTTAAATGGTGCGCTTGGATTTTTTATCTGAGAACTGGTTAAAAAGTTAGAAAAGAACACATGCATGTTTAATTAAACAAACATAAAAGAAGCTCAAAATTACATTTTGGACTCACCGGGACTAGGAACCATGTCTTGTCAAATCATGTGGTCTTTAAATAATTCCACAAAATTTAAAAAAAAAATATAGATATTCTGGGACATTACATTCTCCCAACCTAAGTGATTTACATCACTCAATTTCAAAATAAGATCTAAAAAAAATGGGGGTATTGAGCATGAATCTGAGTCTCTCACTTTCACGTTCTCTCCTTGAGATTCTTGGGTCACCACTAAACATGCACTAGAGAAATCGACCATCCTTAAAGTACTTTCTTTTTTCGATCCTCTATCTCTACAGAGAACTTTACAAATTTCTCCCCATCATCTATTTCCAACTCACCCCATTTGATGAGGTCTAGTACATCATGAACGTACCTCCTCAGATACGACATGTGGAATACATCGTTCACCCATTTCATCTATGGGGGAAGAGCTAGGCAGTACGCCACTTCACTGACTCTACTAAATATATGAAAAGTTTTGATGAATCTTAGATATAACTTGCCGCTACAGCCAAATCTCTACAAACCCCATCGAGGGTGGGCCGGAATGAACACATGGTCTCCCTCCCAAAACTCCAAGAGTCTCTGCCTCTTATCAGCAGATAATGTATTGCTTCTCTGTGCAGTTCTCATCCACTCCAAGATGATCTACATCTTCTTAGTGGTATCTTGTACCAACTCTAGAACCATGAGGGAAAAATACAATGAGTCTTTATAGTATAGAGGTTATCTGTATGGCCCCCCATACAAGGCCTCAAACGGTGTCATGCCACCGATGGAGTGATATAGATTTTTTATTCAAAACTCCATTATTGGTAGGTGGTCCTCCCAACATGAACTAAAATCAAGAACACAAGCACAAAGCATGTCCTCCAAGGTCTCCATGATCCACTCTGACTCACCATCTATCTAAGGGTGAAAATATTTTCTCAAGCGCAGCTGACACTCAAACGCCTCCTAAAACCCCTTCCACAACTAGGATTTAAAGCATTCATCACTTCCTGAGATGATCATTTAAGGAACCCCATGTCGCAGCACTATCTTCTATAAGTATATGCTTCATAGGAACTCTAACAATCCCTACTCCTGGATGGGTAGAAAGTGAGCCAACATAGTGAGTCAGTCAACGATCACCCAGATAGAATCATGGACCCTGGATGTGAGTGGAAACCACATCACAAATGATGTGGATATACCATCCCACATCCATTTCGGTATCTCAAGTGGTTGTTCCATGCCAGATGGGGCATTATGCTAGGCCTTCACATGCAGATAAGTGAGGCTTCGTGAAATGAACTTTGCCATATATTTCTTCATCCCCGGCCACCAGTACTAATTTCAGAGGTCCTGGTACATCTTCTCCAAACCCGAATGTACATACAAGGGGTATGTATGGAACTCTCTCAGCACTTCCCCCCACAACTTCACAGGTACTACGATGTGTCCTATTAAAATCATGATGTTCTCCCCACCTATTGATAATCCATCAAGAGATTGTCTTTAAGATAATTGAGCATGTCAGTTCTCGTAGACAATAGCCACAAGTTGTGCCTCCCTAGCTTGCAATAATGGAAGATGAGTGATAGTTATTGACTGAAGGCAATCTGCTCCATCATCGTCTATGAAGGATATCTGTATCGTAGCTAGCTACTTTGTCGCCTCACATAGTATTTGTAAACTAGACCTCCTACTAAGAACGTCTTCCACCAAGTTCCCCTCCCTAGGAGTATAAACTATATCATAGTCATATTCCTAGAGGAACATTATCATTCACCATTGTCTCAAGTTCAGGTCCTTTTTTGAGAATATATGCATGAGAATCTTGTGGTCGAAGTAGACGGTAAATCGTTCACCCATCAAGTATTGTCCCCACATATTCTGGGTAAAGACCACTTCTTCTAACTTCATGCCATGGGTCACGTAGTTCTACTCATGCTGCCTCAACTACCGTGAGCTGTAAGTGATCACTACTCGCTCCTACCTCAGGACACAACATAGTCTTGTCTCGGATGCATTGTCGAATACTACATACCCAAAACCCTATTATATTAGTCTCATGATGGGGCACTCTTCAGTCACTACCTCACCTCTTATAAACTTTATTGGTGCTTCTCTATCTATAGTAAGGGTTTCTCATTTTTTGTCAAAGGTGATAAAGGTGCTACTACTCTTGAAAAGTAGGGAATAAACCTTCAGTAGTATCCATCCAACCCCAAGAAACTCCACACCTCGGTCATGCTCATTGGTGTTTCCAAAGAAATAAATTCCTCTATAATTGTTTGATCCACTCAAAACATTTCATCTGATATGACATTTCCTAGAATGTGGACCTCCCGAATCTAGAACTAGCACTTTGAGAGTTCTCCGTAAAGATGGTCCTCTCAGAGTGTACCTAGGACTATTCGTAGGTGTGTATCATGCTCCCCCTCCAACGCCGAATACACCAAGATTTCATCAATGATGACCACCACAAAACAATTAAGGTAAGTCTGTAAGATCTTGATCATGAATCCCATTAACACCTTTAGGGAATTGGTCACATTGAAGGGAATAACCAAGAACTCTTAGTGGCCATACCGGCATCTAAATGTTGTCTTCGGTACGTCCTCATACAGTACATGAAGCTAATGATACCATAATCTAACGTCTATCTTCAAGAACCACCACGCTCCCATCAGTTGGTCAAATGGAACATCATTCCTCAGCAGTGGATACATGTTCTTCATGTTTTCCTAGTTCAAGCACCAGAAGTCAATACACAAACTCATAATCTCATCTTCCTTGTAAAACTACACGAGTACTACCCATGGTGAAATGCAAGTCCTCACGAAGCCCTTCTTCTACAAGTACTCATGTTGTACCCAATATTCAAAAAGCTTCGAGGGAGCTATCTAATATGCTAGCATGGATATCGGTGTTGTCCCCTAGTACAATTCAAGGACAAATTCTACCTCCCTATGAAGAGGTAGTCCCAAAAATCTTCAGTAAAGACATCATCATACTCATATGCAACTACAAGAAATCTAAAACTCCCCTTTTCCACCGCACCAAGGGTGATGCTATCCAAATGGTGAGTGATTGGCTACACCATTCTTAGAGAAAGTCCATCCTATGCTGAAAATGTTCTAAATAGTGAAGAAAAACCTGGTCCCATCCTCACCAACACATCACAATTTGCACCTAAAATAGTCGATCTTGTCATGGACTATAGATAATTATTCCATACCCATTACGAAGTTATAAGGCCTCAACACCACTACTGGGAGATCTCATATGAAGCTCTTGCCTCTTAAATTAAGATCACATTATCAGAACCTATGTGAAATCATTGAATCAAATCTCGTATGAGTCACTAATGGTAAGGATAAAGCCAAAAACTCCATCAGAATCTTTGAGCCCTGAATGAGGTTAGTGGTAATGAATGAGTGACTAGAAGTTGTGTCTATAAGGATGGTAACTAAGGTGGAAAAACATAGATCGTACCTCAAATCATCTTTGGAGCACAATGGTCATAGGCCTCCATCACCTGAAGCTAGCCTCTCCCCTATCCACCGCCTCCCTAAGCTCATGGTAGAACACATGGGGGTGTTGGTGGTAGCACCTCGAAACATCATCCACTGCCAGCTGCTCAGCCTGTTTCACTACCACATCCACCACCATATGGACTTCCTCACTCAAACCTCTTCATCTTCCCTAGAGGTCCCTAGACCATCTATTAATCATTTGTTTTGTGAGTTTTTTAGTTACGAGCCATGTGTCCTTGCCTACCACAAATGAAGCATAGACTAGATCCATGATGACTCCCTCTGCATTGGGAGCCCCTTACTAACAAACCAATGTCCTGCAGTCATCCCTTGAAAACCCTGGACCGCTTGGGCCCATGTGTCTGATGTTTTCTATAGGTGAAGTATCATCTGTATGTACACTGTGTTGAAGGTCATGGGGAATAACTCCTCCTGGAAAATCCGCTCAATGTCAGCCTAAGAGAGGGTTGCCTCATCACGAGTCTGATTCTTCATGCTCAACCATCTCCCTACCAAACCCTAAAAAGGCTTACAGCAATGATTGCGATTTGATCATGTGGAATACTCACTTGCAAAAGACCCACGTCACCACCTCTAGCCATTCCTCAGTAGCTTGAGAATATTCCCCTCACCGGAACCAAGGAGGATTATGTCTCTGAAACATGTGCAAGGCACTGAGCCTTTGCATGTCCTCTACTTGTAATACCAGTTTTAACTGATGATCAATGGGCGGGGGAAACACCAGTTCACCTCCTGGCAAGGCCATCTCTGGCACAGGTCCCTAAAACAACACCACTTTCCTATGGGGGTTATCATCATGGTCACACATCAGAATCTGAGATGGCCGTCAACATGGTGGCATCCTGATACATATCAAGATGTACTATAGTTATAAGATTATACCTAGTGATATGACTTTTATTCAAGAAGATCATAAAGATACACATATGATGTCATGACCTGACCCTACTCGGGCTTGAGCCGCAACTACCCCAAGCCCGCCTCCATAGGCTAGGGGCTGGCGACCAGCACCGAAGGCAAAATAACTCGAGGATGCCATTGCCTAAGTACCTGTACACATACACGAAGCACACTCAATGAAAAAGTGTAGAGTAAAAGTAAAAGAAAAGGGAAACTTCTATAAATAATCCACAATTGTGCATCGACCTCTAAATAGTACAAAGTAAAAGCTGAAGGTACACAGAAAAGAAAAGGGGAAAAACATGCACCCAATTAGAAAAGTGCCACAACCAGACAATAGGTGAACAAAAATAAAGATAGCTAGAAGGGTCCCCCACCTGGAACCCATCTACGACCACCGTACGCGGTCCAAGCTCCCGAACTCCTAAGCTCTACTGAAGTCACGACCAACCTGTCCGTCTTCTGCAATGGCACACCAAGTGCGGGCAAATACCAAGCAGGGATGAGTATAAAAATACTCAGTAGGATACCCCGAAGGCTCGAGGGAGCAGCAAAGGAGGTACCAAATGGTGAGTAGTAGATCGAATAGGAAAAGTAAATGAGTACAAACAAGAGTGCAGTAAAGAGTATAGTAAAGAGTCCAGCTCAACCCAATAGGAGGAAAGAAGGTAGACTCATCCAGACACAAGGAGCTAGAAACGGTGAGAAGATGAACTTCCCGTCGAGTCTTCACTACCTATAGCAGGAGAGTAGACTCGTCCAACCATGAGAAGGTAGACACGGAAATCACGTGGCATACCCCGCGTGTCTTCGCCTCTCCTGGAAGGAGAGTAACCAACCCAAGAATTGGGTACTAGAACAGGTATATACAAGTACATGTGCTCAATCGAGAAGCCCGAACAAGATCGTAAGGGGATCTCCATCCCGTAGCTCAGCCCATGAAAAGTGAGTTGCCAACAGTTCCAGAAGTAAACACCATTGATTCCCAGCATCCCGCACATCTGCCCCGTACTTCAAGTCAAGGGTCTCAAACCACCGCACCACGACACTATCAGCTTTGGGCAGCACTGACTCACCTGAACTGTTTTAGGTCACATCACAAGGACGTGTCTCGGTGGGGGAAAAGCGTCCCTCGTACTTGAGAGTTCTAGGGGAACGTCAACCCACACCCCGTCACTGCAATGCAGTCGAGAGGTCTCCTCAAAGTCAACAGGCGACCCCCTGCCCAGCCCCGTTGGAGGGTCCCTGGAAGTCGACAGTACAACTGCCTAGCCCAGCTGGTTGTAACCCGGTATCGAGGACCGCTGCCCAGCCCAGTTGGAGGTAAGCCCGGCATCGGGGACCACTGTTCAGCCCAGCTATAGGTAAGACCATCATCGGGGACCACTGCCCAACCCAGCAGGAGGTAAGCCCGGCATCGGGGACCACAGCCCAGACCAACTGGAGTTAAGCTCAGAATCTGGGACCATTGCCCAGCCCATCTAGATGTAAACCCGGAACTGCTCTAGCCATCCCTGCTTGATGGTACTGCTTGGTGAACACCGCTGTACTGGCCATCCCTGCTGCATGGTACAACTGGTGAGCCCTGCTCTAAAAAACCTCATCCATGCTAGAAACAACCTCCTGGGTAGAGGATCAGTGCCCGCGTAAAGTGTTGGTCACACCAAATCCACAAGAACTGTACCAGGGAATGCGGAGTGATGGGTGAATCTCCCCAGGGCTCACAAGGCGATCATGGTCCAATCCGCTAAGTCACTGCCGAAGCGGACCGAGACAACTCATCCCAGAAAGTGGGAAAACACCCACGATGTACGAGCACACAAAGTCGCAAATGTTTCCGCAGTCCGGTGGAAGGGGAATGGTACTAAAACCCCTCACAACCGAAGAAACAAAGGAACCAAACTATCTCTGTTGGCCAAACCATCGAGAACAAAACCAGGGGGAGACCACTCAACCCTGCTGGTCAAACAAAAGAGCACTGGGAAAGGGGAAACTCCACCATGCTGGTCAAACAAACGAGCATAGAGCCAGGGGAAAACTCCATTATGCTGGTCAAACATACAAGCACAGAGGATCCCTCTACGTCGCGAGAGGTCAAAAGTACGTAAAGCAGAGCACGACACGCACATGGGGCCCACACGACGTGTTTCCCCAAGTCAACCCCAACAAAGAGCACAAACATTATCATGTACCAACATCCACATGTAACTCCCAGCATTCCCGTATACTCCTAGAGTATACCCCGATCCAGCCCATAGGCTATCATGCACACGGCACCCAACGTCAATGCGAAGGTATAACGTAACAACTCCAACCTGCCACCTCAACGGCTGAGTCACAGCCAACCACATCTCTTCAAGCATTTACATCACTCACCCGGGAGTGCATGTGATCATAGGCCAATGGTATGCTACAAACACGGTAGAAGAACAGCCATCGGGGCACCTTAACATTTCCCCATTTAATAAGATCGCATAAGATGCTCTGCTTGCCTGAAAAGATTACACCATTTTAATCCTCATCGAAAAACACGCTAGATCGACTACTTACTCACCCGAAACGGTCACCCGGTGAAAAGGTACTATTCACCATAGCTAGGTCGGGTGGGACCCACCCCACGTCCTTGAAAAAGGTCGGACGAACTGTGCCATCGCAATGCTCTCAGAAAAACACGTCAAAAGAACTACTCACTTGAGTGGAATGGATATATGGAGAAAAAGATGCATTTCGGCATACCGCACACGAGCGGTACTACACGGGACCCGCATCCCGGTCCTGATGCGCTGCCAACGGATTGCACCATTGTGATCCTCTTGAAAAAGTACACGAGATGGACTATTCACCTCTATAAAACGGTTGCCCAGTGATAGAGATGGAAAATCACCGTCAACGCCCAAATGGCCCTCGTGAGTCATGCACCATCGTGCCGAATTACAGCGGGAAGTTTGCGTCAATTCAATGCCCTCGAAAAAAACACTCAAAATAGACTACTCTCATGCCCTGAATGGACGCCCGATGAAAAATTTATAAAACGCTGCATACAGCTCAAAAGACGGCCCGTGGGTCCCATGCCTCAACTCCAGTTTCGACGCCCGAAACCACACTGGAAAACTCTGCCTCAGCACCAGGGTCCCAACGCCACTGACGGTGCTCCAATCGGACATCAGATGCATCCGCGCTGTCCAAAACAAGAATCCCCGGAAAAATGTCAATCTGCTTAACGCACGTGATGAGCCTCCAAGACCCCCGTTTTAGAAGTTAACCCCCCCCCCCCCAAAACCATCTCAAAAAGTCTGCCTCAACGCGAGTAAGACACTTCTGCAGACGACATGCAAATCAGACACTTGTAGTGGAAGATACGGGTGTCTGAACACAAAGGGGACAATCCCCTTGGGCTGGACCGGCCTGGACCGGCCGGTCCGCCCATTCTGGGCCGGCCCGCGGCTCACCCACGTGGGCCGGCTGTGGACCAGTGGTCTACCATTCACGGACCGGCCGCGAGGGGCCAGTCTTGGTTCTACGCGGAGACCCGCCGAGCACGGGTCTCGTTCTCCCTCATGAATTCGTGGGCGTGACTTCGTCCACCCAAGCGCCACCGACCAACCCCGCCGCACTCGCCCGCCGTGAAGCCAGCTGCGCCGACGCCCATGAGCTAGCCACCGTTCGAGCTTGCCCCGATGCGCCTGCCACCTCCTGAGCCAAGGCCTTCGCCACCTCACACTGCTATTGAAACGTCGGGACCCCAATGAATCTGCTGGAAAACTCCAAACCACCGTAAAAAAACGTGCAAACTTCGTCGGACCGCTACGGGCAGCTCGGGACTAAGAATTGAAATCTGAAAGATGCGTCGGAAAGAGCATAAAATCTACTACAATATTATGGGATCTGTTCGAGGATGAAGAAACTAATTGATGCATATAATCGAACTGAAATTAGGTCCGCTAATAAAAATTGAAACCGCAACAATCCAACCTTGTGGGGCTTCGCCCGACGCTTCAAGGACAGACCGCCGGAGTTGTCGTGCCTCGCCGGAGTTTCCTCGCTGAAGTTTATGAGGATAGGTAGGGCTGCCGCCTACTGCTATCCAGGCATGGAATAAGATTAGGGAGGGGTGGGTTAAGTGTTTAAATAGAAAACACTTAACCACCCGCCCGTCGGCCCGAACCCGAACTTCCGATGGGGTCGGGATTAAGCCTCCCCTAGGCTAAAAACCACGCTCTGAACGCAACTGCGGTCTCAGAATCAGAGGCCCCATTCAAAAGTTATTAAACTCAACGCTCGAGGTCGCCAAATTACGAAAATGCCCCTGGGTCCATTTTTCATAGACGTCCCGCGCCTACAAAACTTATACCCCTCCTAGGGTAAATGGCACATTCCGAACTCAGCGGTGCCCTGGTTTTTCCAATCCAAGCCACCGTTTAAGAGATACTTGAGTTAACCCATTAAACGAATAAATTAATTATTTAATTTATCTTTTCCTTGATCTGAAGCGAGTGAGGGGTCCAAACGTCCCGTGCCGACATGTTTTATGTCGTTCCTAGTGTAAACACCCCATTCCGGAACCATTCGTACCCTCAGATCTCTGATCCGGAACACCGTTTAGGAGTTATACCATTTATTTGTCATTCCTAGTGTGAACGCACTGAAAACTAAATTCCAGCCACTCCAGGACTTGAAATTGCACGCCGTCTGAAGTTGATGCTCTGGAATAACATCAAGAATATTCCAATGTCTTTCGCAGCAAAAACTGGGTTCTTACATCATTCCCTCCTTCAATATTTTCATCCCCAAAAAGCCAAAACTAGGGAACGACCCAGGGTACTAAGCCCACATCTGGCTCTCCTGTACCCAAAAGAACTCATGCATAGTTCTGCCCCACCGCACACAACCTCAAATGGCCCGAAGGCCCTTGGGGGGTAACTCACCTCCTCGACCGAACCTCTACATCGCATGCCGCAACTGGAATCACCGCCCACACCTGGAACAAGGCCTGGTGATTCCCTCCTTCAGAATATCCATATGGTGGAACACCCAAGGATATCTGGTCCTGAAAGGTTCCACAGTCGATGTCTTACAGCCAAGACCCTATTACACGCTCGGAAGAAAAGGAGTCAACACCATCAACTAAAGAGAAAGGTTCCACGCCTTTTACCTTACCAACAAAGGGTTATCTCGACACCCAGCGCCACCTTGGTAAAAACTCAAACAAGGAGCAGGGAGAAAATCATTTCATAGATAGATTCTAACAATTCTACTACAAAACGTAGAAGAGATGTAGAGGGTACCTCTTATCACCTCATGCTCTGCGGGATCGCAGACATCCAAAGCTCGCGGCTGTCCACAGTCCCAACTGTCAGCTCCCGGAGCCTGACGTGGACCACCAAGTGGTGAGGAGAAGACCTCGTAAAGTTGTCCCCCACTACTAGATCCTCCCACTCCACTAATAGCACCAGCTCTCTGGGCGCTACACCGATCACGGTGCTGCCTCCATCGTGGTGGTGCACCTACTGCCTGCCTGAAGCTCTATGCATGCCTAGTCGGGCAGTCTCGTTCCAGGTGACCTCTCCCATCGCAAGCATAGCACTGAATCTCTTCGGGCCGCACTGATGCCATTCGGCGCCACTATGGTGTACGACCATGCCCCTGAGCCTGGTTGCTAGAAAGCCACCTTCGTCGAGGTTCTTCTTGATGACGCCCGCAAGCTGCGGTAGACGTCTCGACACCGACGTGTCTACTGCCACCACCAACTCTAGAATGTGACATGAATCTCTCTGTCACCAGCACCTGATCTAGCACCCCAGCATGTGGGGAATTCGCAAGGGTACTATGACAGCATGAATCTCTCGGTGGAGACCCTGCTCAAACTTCCGCGCTCGGATGTTGTCGTCGTGGACCATGTCCAGGTAAAAGCATGCATGGTCTGTGAAACTAGCTGCGTACTCGGCCACTGTCATCCCTCCCTTCCTAAACTGCAAGAGCTCCTGAATCCGAAAGGGGCGCAAGAAGGAGGGGAAAAATTTCTCACGGAACAACAACTGAAAGTCGCTCAACGGAAACTACGACTCATCAAGAAAATGAGTCACCAGACTCCACCAATGCTAAGCTGCTCCACAAAAAAGGTTGGCTTCCAAATACACTCTCTGATATGTCAGCGTCTACACAAGCCTGAAAAGGCTAACCACTTCCTCGAGCCAAGCTTCTGCAGCCTAAGGGTCTGGCTCACCACTGAACCATAGCGGTCTCTGCCATTGGAACTCGCGGAGCACGCTCAGCCTGCTCTACTGAAACTGTCTGCTGCTCAACAGGTGGGGGTGCTACTACCGGCCCACCCAGAGAAAGGGGCTCTCATGATGGGTCCTGGACTGAGGCCTCGTAGCTCACAGGGTCGTTGTCATGAACCAAAGCTGGTATCTTGGATGGCTGTCTTCGCGGAGACATCCTAAATATTATCAAGGAGTGCCACGGGGAGATGAGCATATATGTATATAACAGTCACAACAATGGGGAGATTACTTGAGAAGGAAAGTCAAGGACTCAATCCTATGTGAAGAAAAAACCAAATTTTCCCTGCAACAAGTGTCTCAGCATACCGATTCGATAAGCGGGTTATCAAGGTCCTGGTGAATGGATACGTCGGCCGCCGCACCATCACTGGACTCCCTGGTATGAGAGCCGATCTCGAGACATGTTAACACTACTGCCCTAAATCCCAACCAATTCCTCTTTTAGGGACGTCCGAACAGCATCCCAAGGAACGAACCACCTCTGATACCACTTTTTCACGACCCGAACCTACCCGGGCTCGAGCCGCAACTACCCCAAGCCTGCCACCATAGGTCAGGGGCTGGAGACCAGTGTCGAAGGCACAATAACTCGGGGAGGCCTTTTCCTAAGTACCTGTACACACACACGCATCACACTCAATGAAAAAGTGCAGAGTAAAAAGAAAATCAAAGGGAAACTGTTATAAATAAACCACAAGAGTGGAATGACCTCTAAACAATACAAAGTGAAAGCTAAAGGTACACTAAACAGAAAAGGGGAAAAACACGTGCCCAATCAAAAAAGTTCCAAAACCCAGCAATAGGTGAACAAAAATAATGACATCTAGAAGGGTCTCGCAACTGGAACCCGTCTACGACCACCATATGCGGTCTAAGCTCCCGAACTCCTAAGATCCACTAAAGTCTCGACCAACCTGTCTGTCGGCTGCAAGGGCACGCCAAGTGCGGGAAAATACCAAGCAGGGGTGAGTATAAAAATACTCATTAGGATACCCCGAAGGCTCGAAGGAACAACAAAGGAGGTACCGAGGGGTGAGCAGTAGATCAAACAGGAAAAGTAAAGGAGTATAACTGAGAGTGCAGTAAAGTGTATAGTAAAGAGTCCAGCTCAACCCAACAAGAGGAAAGAAGTAGACTCGTCCAGACACAAGGAGATAGAAACGGTGAGAAGATGAACTTCTTGTCGAGTCTTCGCTACCTATAGTAGGAGAGTAGACTCATCCAACAACTAGAATCTAGAAACAGAAATCACATGGGATACCCTGCACGTCTTCACCTCTCCTGAAAGGAGAGTAACCAAAACCAGAAAGTGGGTATTAGAACAAGGTATATACAAGTCCATATGCTCAGTCAAGAATCCCGAACAAGATCGTAAGGGGATCTCCATCCCGTAGCTTAGCCCAAGAAAAGTGAGTTGCCAATAGTCCCAGAAGTAAACGCCATCGATGCCTAGCATCCTGCACATCTGCCCCGAACTTCAAGTCAAGGGGCTTAAACCACTGCCCCTCGACACTATCAGCTTTGGGCGGCACTAACTCCCTCAAAAGGTTTTAGGTCGCATCACAAGGACGTGTCTCGGTGGGGGAAAAGCATTTCTTGTACTTGAGAGTTCTGGGGGAACATCAACCCACACCTCGTTACTACCCCACAGTCGATAGGTCTCCTCAAAGTCGATAGGAGACCCCCTGCCCAGCCCCGCTGGAAGGTCCCTGGAAGTCGACGGGTTCCCACTACAGGGAGACCAGGCAAGATTCGACGGGTGCCACACTACCCATTCCCGTAACAGGGTAATCCACTGGAGGGAGACTAGGCTAAAGTCAGCGATGGGACCACTACCCAGCCCAGTTGGAGGTATGCCGACATCAGAGACCACTGCCCAGCCTAGCTGAAGTTAAGCCTGGCATCGGGGACCACTGCCCAGCCCAGCTGGAGGTAAGCCCGGAATCGGGGACAACTGCCCAGCCCAGCTTGAGGTAACCCTAGCATCGGGGACCACTGCCTGACCCAGCTAGAGGTAAGCCCGGCATCAGGGACCACTGCCCAGCCCAGCTGGAGGTAAACCCAGAACTGCTCTGGCCTCCCCTACTGGATGGTACTGCTCAGGGAACCCCGTTGTACTGGTCATCCCTGCTGGATGGTACAAATGGTGAGCCCTGCTCGAAAAAACCTCAGCCCTACTGGAAACAACCTCCTGGGTAGAGGATCGGTGCCTGCGTAAAGTGTTGGTCACACCAAATCCACAAGAACTCTACCAGGTAACAAGGAGTGACAGGATAATCTCCCCAGCCCTCACAAGGCAATCCTGCTCCAATCCGCTGAGTCACTGTCGAAGCAGACCGAGAAAACTCATCCTAGAAATTTGGAAAATACCCACGTTGTACGAGCACTTGTAGTCGCAAACCGTGTTGTAGTCCGGTGAAAGGGGCATGGTACAGAAACCCCTCACAGCCGAAGAAACAGAGGAACCAAACCATCTCTATCGGCCAAACCATCGAGAATGAAACTAGGGGGATACCACTCAACCCTGCTGGTCAAACAAAAGAGCACTGGTCCATGAGATACTCCACCCTACTGGTCAAACAAACGAGCATAGAGCCATGGGAAAACTCCACCCTGCTGGTCAAACAAATGAGCACAGAGGGACCCTCTACATCGCAAGAGGTCAAAAGTACATAAAGCAGAGCACGACACGCACATGGGGCCCACACGACGTGTGGCCCCAAGTTAAACCCAACCAATCGCACAAACATTCTCAGGTACCAACATCTACATGTACCTCTCAGCGTTCCCGTATACTCCCAGAGTATACCCCGTTCCAACCCAAAGGCTATTGTGCACACGACACCCAACATCAACGCGAAGGCGTAACGTAACAACTCCAACCAGCCACCTCAACGGCTAAAGAACATCCAACCACATCTCTTCAAGCATTTACATGACTCACTCGGGAGTGTACACGATCACATTCTAAGGTTCTGCTACAAACATGGTAGAAGAACAGACACTAGGGAACCTTCACATTTCCCCATTTAATAAGATCGCGTAAGAGGCTCCACTTGCCGGAAAATATTACACCGTTGTAATCCTCACAGAAAAACATGTGAGATCGACTACTTACTCACCCGAAATGGTCACCCGGTGAAAATGGTATTATTCACCGTAGCTAGGTCAGGTGGGACCCACCTCACGTCCCCGAAAAAGGTCGGGTGAACTACGCCATCCCAATCCTCCCAGAAAAACACGTCAAAATCACTACTCACTTGAGTGGAATAGATATCTGGAGAAAAAGATGCATTCCGGCATACCGCGCATGAACGGTTCTACGCGGGACCTACATCCCGATCCCGATGCGCTGCCAACGGATCGCATCATTGCGATCCTCTCGAAAAAGTACATGAGATGTACTATTCACCTCTCCCAAACAGTTTCCCGGTGATATAGATGGAAAATCACCATCAACTCCCAAACGGCCATCATAAGGCCCGCACCATCGTGCCGAATTACAGCGGGCAGTTTGCGCCAATGCAATGCCCTCAGAAAAACACCCAGAATCGACTACTCGCACGCCCTGAACAAGCGCCCGATGAAAAAGTTATAAAACGCAGTGTATAGCTCGAAAGACGGCCCATGGGTCCCATGCCTCAACTTCAGTTTAGACGCCCAAAACTAGACTGGAAAACTCTGCCTTGGCACCAGGGTCCCAACGCCACTGATGGTGTTCCAATCGGACGTCGGATGCGTATGTGCCGTCCAAAACAAGAATCCCCGGAAAACCGTCAATCTGCTTAACGCACATGACGTGCCTCCGAGACCCCATTTCGGGAGTTAATAACCCCTAAAACCATCTCAAAAGGTCTGCCTTGACACGAGGAAGGCACTCCCGTAGACAACATGCAAATCGGACACCCGTAGTGGAAGATACAGGTGTCCGAACACAAAGGGGACGATCCCCTTGGGCTGGACCGGCCGGTCCGCCCATTCTGAGTCGGCCCGCGGTCCACCATTCGTTGACCGGCTGCGAGGGTCCGCTCTTGGTCCGGCACGGAGACCCATCGAGCGTGGGTCTCGGTCTCCCGCGTGAAGTCGTGGGCGTGACTTCGTCCACCCGAGTGCCGCCGACCAACCCCGCCGCGCTCGCCCGTCGTGAAGCCAGTTGCACCGTGGCCCAGGAGCCATCCTCCGTCCGAGCACACATCGCTGCACCTGCCGCCACCTGATCCAAGGTCGCTGCTGCCTCAGACTGCTGCTGAACCACTGGAACCCCAACGAACTGGCTGAAAAACTCCAAACCACCAGAAAGAAAAACCTGCACACTTCGCACGGACCGCTGCAGGCAGCTCGGGACTCGGAATTGAAATCTGAAAGATGCGGCGAAAAGAGAATAACATCTACTACAAGATTATGGGATTTTTCAAGGATAAAACAACAAAATGATGCATAGAATAGAAATCAAAGTAGGTGCTGGAATAACAATTGAAACTGCAACAATCCTACCTTGTTGGGCTTCACCCGACGCTTCACAGACGGACCGCCGGAGTTGTCGCGCCTCGCTGGAGTTTCCTTGCCGGAGTTGAGGAGGAGAGGGGGGGCTGCAGCCTACTACTGTCCAGGTTAGGAAGAAGATGAGGGAGGGGGTGTGTTAATTGTTTAAATAGAAAACACTTAACCACTCGCCCGTCGGCCCGAACCCGAACTCCCGACGGGGGCGGGATTAAGCCTCCCCAAGGATAAAAACCATGCTCTGAACTCAACTTCGGTCTTGGAATTTTAATCTGAGGCCCAGTTCAAAAGTTATTAAACTCAACGCCTGAGGCCACCAAATTACGAAAACGCCTCTAGGGCCATTTTTCATAGACGGCCCGCGCCTGCAAAATTTATACCCCTCCTAGGGTAATTGGCACATTCCGAACTCAACGGTGACCTAGGTTTTCCAATACATGCCACCATTTAAGAGATACTTGAGTTTAGACGTTAAACGAATAAATTAATTATTTAATTTATCCGTTCCTTGCTCCGAAAGCGAGCGAGGGGTCCAAACGTCCTGCGCCGTCATGTTTTATGGCGTTACTAGGGTAAACATCCCATTACGGACCCATCCTTACACTCGGATATTTGATCTGGATCACCATTTAGGAGTTATTCCATTTATTTGGCATTCCCAGTGTGAACGCACTGAAAATTTAATTCTGGCCACTCTGGGGCTCGGAATCGCATGCCGTCTGAAGGCGTTGCTCTGGAATAACATCAAGAATATTGCAAAGTCTTTTACAGTAAAAATTGGGTTCTTATATATGCAACCATTGTTTTCATGTATAATGGTGAAAAGAATAATTTAGGGTCCTCGTGTATAGACACGTCGTCCACTGAACCAATGTCACGACCCGTCCTCGGGGCCCGTGTCGTGACTACCCCAAGCCCACCTTCCATAGGCCAGGGGCTGGCGACTAGCACCAAGGCGTAAATCCCGGTAAAAAGGGAAGGCATTTACTTTGTAAAGTAAACAAGCACCATAGAGTAAGCAAGCAGAAAAGTAAATACTAAGTAAAAGCTGGTACAACAGTAAGTGCGGAAAAGTAAAGGGGGCCGGAAATACAAGCCCAAGTGTAAAGTACAACTGAAAGGGAAAAACAGCAACTGAAAAGTAAAGCCGCAACGTCGAGCCATCCTCTGGAATTCCCACCTGACGGGTGGGTACAGAAAGCCGCCACTGCTCCTCGGGTACACGTGACTGCTCCGAGTACGTCCAGCCCAGTGGTCCACCTCCAGGTACCGTCCTGCTCCGCACGCCTCCACCACGATCAGCGTTGTCCGTCGTCTGCAACCAACACAATGAAGTGCGGGCATAGCCCGTGTAGGGGTGAGTATAAGCTACTCAGTAGGGACCCCGAGACCCCCGAAGGTCTCTCAGAATCCACAAAGGATAATCCAAAAAGGAAAGATACAATCATGAAGTAACATCCGACACGACATAGGTATATGCCCATACATATACCTAAGTCATCAATACTCGCTCAGCTCCAACATCCGAGCTCAAGTACAACCCAGTCCACACAGGAAAGAAAAAAGTAAAATCCACACAGGATAGCTCAACACAATTTACAAAGGAAAGTAAAACGTAAATCCACACAGGATAGCACAACACAATCCACAAAGGAAAGCAAACAGGGTTTTCATCTCACACAGGTATACTTCTTCAAAAGATGATAGAGTTGATCACTGATCCATCTAAGTCTTCGTACCCACAAAGGATCGATAGATACTAACCCCCGCAATGACCCACAAAGGATCTGACCCACAAAGAATCGATAGGTAACTAACCCCTGCAAAGACCCACATAGGATCGGGCCCACACATGACCTTTAGGCACTGGCCCACATAGGACTGATGAGCGCTGACCCACATAGGATCGGACCCACACAGGATCGGTAGCACTGACCCACAAAGGATCGCTGAGTGTTGTAGTCGTCGCCGTCGAATCCACTGAGGATCTCTGCACAGTCGTCGTCGTCACAGTAGCAGTTGCAGCCAGCTCTAGGGTTCCCGCCCACAACAAGCTCGTTCGGGAGGGTCCGCTCCCTGAGCCGAGAGGCTGATAGCTAAACTGACACATAGTCCAGAGATGATGTATCCAAAAGTTCCGTATCATCAATAGGAACTCAACGTCGCAGACGGCCCGTCAATCGGACGCCCGGACTGAGAGATATTGGCTTTTTCGTCCCAGGGGGGGCCGGTTGGTTTTTAAGGAAAAACCAACCTGACCATACTCCACCTGTGTCCAAACCTCGGGCGGAGTATGCCAAATGATCCGCCTCACTTAGATGAAATCAAACAAGTCGACGGCACGTCGATCGGACGTCCGAAGCTCAAGATATGAGCGTTTCCGCTCCGAGGGCTTGGTTGGTTTCGTGTACGAACCAACCCGGCTGAACTCAAAGTATTCCTAAACCTTGAGTGTGATATACCGAAACGACCGTCTTGATCCAAGGATCGTGTCGCCGCTGACGGTGTGTCGTTCAGAGGCCCGTAGCTCATGTTATGAGCAAAATACCGAAAATGTCCGGAGACGGGGGGTATGAGCCCGGACCGACCCCCCCCCCCCCTGGGTCGGCCCGAACCGGTCCGGCCGGGGCGCGACCCAGCCGGTCGGACCAGCCTGGCTCGGCTCGGCCGAGCGAGGGAGCTGCGGGTTGGTGCTGCCCCCCGCGGGATGAAAGTACCGCTGCCCACGTGGGGATGTGCTGGAAACAGCGGACGCGGCTTTGCCGCATCCCGTGCGTGCCGGACCCACGTGGCCGCTGGTCCGCTGGCCGTCGCTGCCGTGCTGGCGACCCGTGCCACCAGTGGGTTCTGCGGGCCACTGGAGTTGCTCTGGTGGTCCGATTTCGCTCCCTTCTGCGCCGTAGCTCCTCCCGGGTCCCGTTCTTCACTGCGGAATCAACGAATCACCCCTGCGGCATGTTTTGTCATCGCCCGCCAATCCGCACATCAACGAAGAGCTGCGGAGGGTTGTCGGGCTGTGTTTCTTTGGCCCTCACCCTCCACTTTAGGTGATAATAATCGGGAAGAATAAAACATTCAACACATGAATGACAAGCAAGGAACAATTTTAATATAATTAAAATTGAACTTGATTCCGGGTTCTTTTTTTTTGGAGGAAGCATCCACGGAAGAAATATAAAATACAAACAAACCCCTACCTCATCAAGCCATCGCACGAGCGTTCTTCACAGAATTGATCACTGTGGAAGGAGGGGATCGTCGCGTCACGGAAGGGCGTCACGTCGTCGCGGAATACGGTGCCGCATCGACAAACTCTGAGGTTCAAGAACAAGTAGATTTAATTAATAGTAATTAAATCCATATGAAGTTATAATCCACAGAGAAATTAAAAGGGGAAACCCGAAATCTCCTACCTCAAGCAGTTGGTAACCGGAGATCGTTGCAGGGAAGAACGTCTCGGAAGAAGCGTCTTCAATCTCCGAGGGTGACAGCGTTCTTCACGTTCTTCGCATTCTTCGCGTTCTTCACGTTCTTCGCGAAGGAGGATAAAGGCACAAAATTTTTCCAAACCTCTCAACGAGCATTTCTCCAGAAGTCGTGTGTTGGTATTATTTTATTATTATGCCAACAGATTGTAAACCGGTTAAGAAACGATTAAATTAATTCATATAATTAACTCAACATAAAAAAACCACCCAATTAATTGGTGCGTTGAGAAATTAAGAAAACGCGTCAGTTGACTTTCATAATGACGGGTTTTCGTGGGTGAGTTACTTAGCAGAAAAGAAACGGTGGGGCTCGTGCGGGCCCCACCTCACAAATATCCTACCAAGAGGGTAGGATATTTTTGGATAGAACCATATCCACATCAACTCAGCTTGAGCACCTTTAAGTGGCTTTCAAGTGGCTTTAACGGAAATAAAAATAAAGTTGTCGCACCAATTTATTTTATTTCTTAACTTAAAGCCCAAAAATTAAAAACCACACCCGAGAAAACGCAACTCCGGAAGAGGCTTTTCTAAGAAAATACCGGTGCTGCAATTCTATTGGTGCCCTCAGAATTGGATTCCGAGCACCGGTTCAAAAGTTAGAAAAACCCGCTCGTCCGTTCACTGAACGTACCCGAGCCAAACTTCGGAAAATGATTCCGGGCACACCGGGCCTCGGAATCAGGTGCCGTTAGAAACTACATTCTTGTAAAATTCCAAACAAAATTATGAAAAAAAAATTTCCTTGAAATTTACAGGTCTTTACATCACTCCGACCTCAGGGCTTTACGTCCCTGTAAAGATACATCATAAACTAGGGAAACAAATGTGGGTACTGATCACGCATCTGAGCCTCCCGCTCCCAAGTGCTCTCCTAGAGGTTCCTGTGCTGCCATCTGATGTGCACAAGAGGAATCGATCATCCATGTAGGACCCGCTCCTGTCTATCCTCGATCTCCACCGGGACCTCAGCAAAAGTCACCCCATCATCCACGTCTATCTCCCCATGGTCAATGATGTGCGTCGGGTCGTGCACGTATCTCCTCAGCTGGGATACGTGGAATACGTCGTGCACCCAGTGCAACTGAGGTGGTAGAGCCAGGCGATAAGCCACCTCGCCAATCCTGCTGATGACCTGGAATGGTCCGATGAAGAGTGGAGACAACTTGTCGCCTCGGACAAATCTCCGTAATCCACGTCGAGGTGAGACACGCAAGAATATGTGGTCACCATCCTCGAACTCTAGTGGCCTCCGCCTCCTATCAGCATTAGACTTATGCCGGCTCTAAGCTGTCCTCATCCGCTCCTGGATGACCTGGACCTTCTCTGTCATGGCCCAGACCATCTCCGGTCCCACAAGTGCTGACTCCCCAGTGTCTGTCCAGCACAATGGAGATCTGCAAGGTCTGCCGTACAACGCCTCGTATGGTGCCATCCCGATGGTGGAGTGGTATCTGTTATTGTACGCAAACTCCGCCAAGGGTAGGTGGTCCTCCCAGCTGCGACCAAAGTCAAGGACACATGTGCAGAGCATGTCCTCGAGAGTCTGAATGGTCCTCTCCATCTGACCATCCATCTGAGGGTGAAAGGCGGTGCTCAGACGTAGCTACATCCCGAACGCCTCTTGCAACCCCTTCCAAAGCCGGGAAGTAAAGCGAGCATCTCGATCGGAGATGATAGATGATGGCACACCGTGAAGCCGTACGATCTCCTGAACATAGAGACGCCCCAAGCTCTCCACTAAGCCCTGCTCTCTGATGGGTAAGAAGTGAGCCGACTTGGTGAGTTGGTCGACAATCACCCAGATGGAGTCGTGACCTCTGGAAGTGCATGGATGTCCAGTCACAAAGTCCATAGATATGTCGTCCCACTTCCACTCTGGGACCTCTAAGGGCTGTACCAAGCCTGCTGGTACTTGATTCTCTGCCTTCACCTGCTGGCAGGTGAGGCATCAAGAAACGAACTCTGCCACAGCCTTCTTCATGCCTGGCCACCAGTGCTGTCATCTGAGGTCCGGGTACATCTTCGCCACTCCAGGATGTACTGCCAAAGGAGAAGTGTGAAACTCTCTTAGCACCTCCTCTCTTAAAGCGACTGGTACCCTGGTACGTCCTCTGAAAAGGATGTCGTGCTCTGCTCCAAAGGAGAAGCCATTAGGTGCCCGTCTTGAGGATAACTGTGCACGCAGCATCTCACAATCAGCGTCCCCATGCTGTGCCTCTCTGACCCGCTGTAGTAGTGGAGGGGTAACTGTGAGAGACTGGAGGAAGGCTGCTCCATCTCTATCCATGAAGGATATCTGCAAAGCGGCTAGCTGCTCTGTCGCCTCCTCAAGTAGCTGAATGATCGTCCTCCTGCTGAGAGCATCGGCCACCATGTTCCCCTTCCCATGAGTATAGACTATCTCAAATTCATAGTACTGGAGGAACTCGAGCCATCGCCGTTGTCTCAGGTTCAGGTCCTTCTACGAGAAGATGTACCTAAGACTCTGGTGGTCAGAAAAGACTGTAAAGTGCTTGCCCACCAGATAGTGTCGCCATGTCTTCAGAGCGAAGACCACTGCTGCTAACACCAGGTCTTGGGTAGCGTATTTCTGCTCATGCAGCCTAAACTGACGTGATCCATAGGTGATCAATTCCTGCTCTTGCATCAGGACACATCCGATTCCAGTCCCTGATGCATCGTAGTAGACTACGTACCCTACTCCTTCCTCAGGAAACCTCAAGATAGGTGCGCTGGTTAATCTCTATCTCAGCTCCTGGAAGCTCTGCTGACATCTGTCTGACCACACAAAGGGTTTCCCCTTCTTCGTCAAAGCTGAGTGTGGTGCCGTAACTCTGGATAAGTCTGGCACAAATCTCCGATAGTATCCAGCTAGTCCCAAGAATCTCCGCACCTCTGTCACGCTCCTGGGTGGCTCCCAAGCTAGAACTGCCTCAAGCGTCGCAGGATCCACTGCAACTCCCGCCTCAGAGATGACGTGTCCCAAGAAGTAGACATCACGTATCCATAACTGACACTTCGAGAGATTTCCATAAAGCTGGTGGTCTCAGAGTGTGTCTAGCACAACCCGCAAGTGATAGGCGTGCTCCTCCTCAGTCGTCGAGTATATCAAAATGTCATCGATGAAGACCATGAAAAATCGATCGAGGTATGGCTGAAAGATCCTATTCATGAGGCCCATGAAAACTGCTGGAGCATTGGTTATACCGAATGTCATAACCATGAACTCATAGTGGCCATACCGACATCTGAAAGCCGTCTTCTGCATGTCCTCGTCTCGAACTCTGAGCTGATGATAGCCTAACCTGAGGTCTATCTTCGAGAACCACTATGCTCCCTTGAGCTGATCGAAGAGGTCATCAATCCTCGGTAGTAGATACTTGTTCCTCATTGTCACCTGGTTCGTGCGACGATAATCGACATAAAGTCGCAAGCTCTCGTCCTCCTTCTTGGCGAAAAAAATCGGTGAAGCTCGGGGTGAAACACTGGGTCGGATGAATCCCTTTCCCTACAAGTCCTCGAACTGTACCCGTAACTCTCGAAGCTCAGCGGGGTCCATCTGATACGCTGGAGTGGATATTGGGGTTTTCCCGGGGTATAGGTCAATATGGAAGTCTACCTCTCTGCGAGGAGGTAGTCCTGGAACGTCGTCGGGAAAGACGTCCGCATACTGATCCACCACTGCAGGAAAACTAGGACTCCACACGTCAACAGCTCCTAGGATGAGGCTAGCCAACTGATGAGTGATGGGCTGTCCTCTCCTCTGTGGAAGCCCGTCTTATGATGCGAAGGCTAACTTCTCGTCGGTGAAGGTGAACCTGCTCCCGTCGGTGCGTACACATCGCACCTTGCGCCTAATACAGTTAATCTGCGCATGGACTGTAGATAACCAATCCATGCCCAAGATGACGTCGTAAGGCCTTGACTCTGCTACAAGAAGATCCCAGCCGAAGATCTCGCCTCCTAGAGTAAGCTCACACTACTGGCACCAGTGTGTAATCGTTGAGTCTGCTCCCGTAGGAGTCTCTAGCCGTAAGGATCGAGCCAACGTCTCTGTCGGAATCTCCGAGCTCCGAACAAGGGCAGCAGCTATAAAAGAGTAACTCTCTCCTGTGTCTATAAGAACTGCAGCAAGGGTATAATAGACACAGATCGTACCTCGAATCATCTCGGGCGCGTCGTGGTCATAGGCCTCCGCTGCCCTGGAGCTGTGCCTGTCTCTGCCCGCCAGCTCCCTGCGGCCGGGGTGGACCTCCTAGTGGTGGTGGTGGTAGAGCCTCAAAGCGTCGCCCACCACCTGCTGCTCGGCCAGCTCCTCTGCCTTCGTCCACCTCCTCCCTGCGGACCGCCACGGTCGACCCTCTGCCTCTGCCAGGGTGTCCCCTCAACTGTCTGCTGCTCCTCGGCACGGTAGGTCGGGCAGTCACGAGCCATGTGACCCTGCCCGCCGCAAGTGTAGCACCTCCTGCCTCTCGAAAGACTGGCTCTGCGATGTGTGCCCCGCACTGCTGAGCCAGTGTCCTGAGGCCATCTGCATGAGGGTCTGGTCTGCCTGGACCCCTGAGTCATCCGCTGACTTCCTGCTGCGGAAGACTCTACTACGTGCCGCCCCGCGGTAGGTCTCGGCGCTGGAGAAGTCTCAGCAAGGAAGCTCTCGATCAATAGGGCTCGCTCCAGTACACCTTCCTTGGTCGGGATGCTGAGGGAGATCAGCGATGCCCTGATCTCATGTCTCAATCCCTGCTCAAAGGTCCGGGCCCGGAATAATGGGTCTTGTACCATGTCGGTCAAGTAGCGCGAGAGATCAGTGAATCTCGCCGAGTACTGGGCGACCGTCAAGCTGCCCTGCCACAGCGGAAGAAGATCATGGACGCGCACCGCATGGAGGGTGGCTGGGACGAACTTTGAGAGGAAGAGGCCCTCAAAGTCTGTCCAGATGAGAGAGGACTCATCGTGCACCTGGAGCATCATGTTCCACCATCGTCCTGCTGCTGCGTTTAGTAGGCTTGCTGCGAGGATCACCATGAGGACTTCTGGTGTCCTCACTAGTCTGAAAATGCATACCACTGCCTCTAGCCAGTCCTCAGCTGCCTGGGGATCCGTCTCCCCAAGGAACCTGGGCAGTCGATGGCGCTGGAACTCAAGCAGTGTACTGAGGTGACGTGCATCGTCAACGGCTGGTGCTGGAAGCATCGGGGGCTCGGCGGGTAGAGGTACCACTAGTGCCTCTGCTGTCAAAGGGCCCTGCACCGAGGCCTCGTCGCTCGGCGGGCTGTCGTCACGCTCAACTCTCGGAACCCTAGTTGGATGCCATCGTGGGGCCATCCTGAAAAGGAAACAGGTGTGCCACGGTCAGAACAGTATACCTGGTGAGATGACACAAAGTAATCACAAAGAAAACTTGAAACACACATGCAATCAATGTTTTCGTGCATTAAGTCAGAAATCAGAAGTCAGGGTCCTGCTGTACGGATAAGTTGGCCGCCGCACCAACACTGGGCTCCCTGGACTGATAACCACACCCAATACACTAAACACTATTGCTTCACATAGAAAATATCAGATTCTGTGGTAGAACCGAACTCCTCTGATACCAATTTGTCACGACCCGTCCTCGGGACCCGTACCGTGACTACCCCAAGCCTGCCTTCCATAGGCCAGGGGCTGGTGACTAGCACCAAGGCGTAAATCCCGGTAAAAAGGGAAGGCATTGCCTTTGTAAAGTAATCAAGCACCATAGAGTAAGCAAGCGGAAAAGTAAACACTAAGTAAAAGCTGGTACAATAGTAAGTGCGGAAAAGTAAAGGGGGCCGGAAATACAAGCCCAACTCTAAGGTACAACTGAAAGGGGAAAACAACAACTGAAAATTAAAGCCGCAACGTTGAGACGTCCTCTAGAAGTCCCACCTGAAGGGTGGGTACAGAAAGCCTCCACTGCTCCTCGGGTCCACCTGACCGCTCCGAGTACGTCCCGCCCAGTGGTCCACCTCCAGGTACCGTCCTGCTCCGCAAGCCTCCACCACTATCAGCGCTGGTCGTCGTCTGCAACCAATACAATGAAGTGCGGGCATAGCCTGTGCAGGGGTGAGTATAAGCTACTCATTAGGGACCCCGAGACCCCCGAAGTTCTCCCAAAATCCACAAAGTAAAGATACAATCATGAAGTAACATCTGAAACGGCTTAAGTATATTCCCATACATATACCTAAGTCATCAATACTCGCTCGGCTCCAACATCCGAGCTCAAGTACAACCCAGTCCACACAGGAAAGCAAAACATAAAATCCACACAGGATAGCTCAACACAATCCAAAAAGGAAAGTAAAACATAAATCCACACAGGATAGCACAACACAATCCACAAAGGAAAGCAAACAGGTTTTTCAGCTCACACAGGTATACTTCTTTGAAAGATGATAGAAATGATCAATGATCCATCTATGTCGTAGGACCCACAAAGGATCGATAGGTACTAACCCCCGCAATGACCCACAAAGGATTTGACCCACAAAGGATCGATAGGTAACTAACCCCCGCAAAGACCCACACAGGATTGGTCCCACACAGGACCTATAGGCGCTGGCCCACACAGGACCTCTGAGCGCTGACCCACACAGGATCGGACCCACACAAGATCGGTAGCACTGACCCACAAAGGATTGCTGAGTGCTGTAGTCGTCGCCGTCGAACCCACTGGGGATCTCTGCACAGTCGTCGTCATCACAGTAACAGTCGCAGCCAGCTCTAGGGTTCCCGCACACAGCAAGCTCGTTCAGGAGGGTCTTCTCCACGAGCCGAGAGGCTGATACATCAACTGACACATAGTCCAGAGTTATGTATCCAAAATTTCCGTATCGTCAACAGGAACTCAACGTCGTAGACGGCGCATCAATCGGACGCCCGGTCTGAGAGATATTGTCTTTTTCATCCCAGGGGCACGGTTGGATTTTAAGGAAAAACCAACCCAACCGTACTCCACCTGCATCCAAACCTCGGGCGGAGTATGCCAAAAGATTCTCCTCACATAGAGGAAATCAACCAAGTCGATGGCACGTCGATCGGACATCCGAAGCTCATGATATGAGTGTTTCCACTCCGAGGGCGCGGTTGGTTTCGTGTAAGAACCAACCCGGTCGAACTCAAAGTATTCTGAAACCTTGAGTGCAATATACCAAAACAACCGTCTCGATCCAAGGATTGTGTCGCCGCTGATGGCGCGTCGTTCGGAGGCCCTTAGCTCTTGTTATGAGAGAAAGACCGAAAACATCCGGAGACGGGGGGTCTGGGCCCGACCCCCCCTGGGTCGGCCCGAACCGGGGGTAGGACCCGGTTCGGTATGGCCCGGTCCGGCCAGGGTGCGACCTGGCCGGTCGGGCCGGCCTGTCTCAGCTCGGCCGAGCGAGGGAGCCACGGGGTGGCGCTGCCCCCCGCGGGACGAAAGTGTCGCGGCCCACATGGGGCCGCGCTGGAAATAGCAGATGCGGCTTTGCCGCGTCCCGTGCATGCCGCACCCATGCAGCCGCGGGTCCGCTGGCCGCCGCCTCCGGCCACCGGCGCCACCGCGCCGACGACCCGCGCCACCGGTGGGTTCCACAGGCCACCAGAGTTGCTCTGGTGGTCCGATTTCGCTCCCGTCTACGCCGTAGATCCTCTCGGGTCTCGTTCTTCACTGCGGAATCAACGAATCACCCCTGTGGCATGTTGTTTCATCGCCCGCCAATCCGCACATCAATGAAGAATGCAGAGGGTTTTCGGGCTGTGTTTGTTTGACCCGCACCCTCCGCGTTAGGTGATAACAATCGGGAAGAATAAAATATTCAACACATGAAAAACAATCAAGGCACAATTTTAATAAAATTAAAATTGAACTTGATTCCGGTTTCTTTGTTTTTGGAGGAAGCATCCACGGAAAACATATAAAATACAAACAAACCTCTACCTCGTCAAGTCGTCGCACGTGCGTTCTTCACGGAATACGGTGTCGCGTCGACGAACTCCGAGGTTCAAGAACAAGTAGATTTAATTAATAATAATTAAATCCATATGTTGTTATAATCCACAAAGAAATTAAAATGAGAAACCCTAAATCTCCTACCTCAAGCAGTTGGTGACCGAAGATCGTTGCGGGGAGGAACGTCTCGGAAGAAGCATCGTCAATCTCTGAGGGTGAAAATGTTCTTCACATTCTTCGTGTTCTTCGCATTCTTCGTGTTCTTCGTGAAGGAGGATGAAGGCACAAAAATTGTCAAAACCTCTCAACAAGCATTTCTCCAGAAGTCGTGCGTTGGTCTTATCTTATTATTACGCCAACGGATTGTAAACAGGTTAAGAAACGATTAAATTTATTCATATAATTAATTCAATGAATAAAACTACCCAATTAATTGGGGCGTTAAGAAATTAAGAAAATGCGTCAGTTGACTTCCATAATGACGGGTTTTCGTGGGTGCGTTACTTAGCGGAAAAGAAACGGTGGGGCCCGTGCGGGCCCCACCTCACAAATATCCTTCCAAGAGGGTAGGATTTTTTTGGATAGCACCCTATCTGCATCAACTCAGCTTGAGCAGCTTTAAGTGGCTTTCAAGTGGCTTTAACTGAAATAAAAATAAAGTTTTCGCACCACTTTATTTTATTTCTTAACTTAAATCCCACAAATTAAAAACCACACCCGAGAAAACGCAACTCCAGAAGAGGTGTTTCTAAGAAAATACCGGCGTTGTGATTCTATCGGTGCCCTCAGAATT
Source organism: Viscum album (assembly GCA_963277665.1). NCBI lineage: Eukaryota > Viridiplantae > Streptophyta > Magnoliopsida > Santalales > Viscaceae > Viscum > Viscum album. The sequence goes on from OY728131.1 coordinate 826,091,726, forward strand.
GGATTCCGATCACCGATTCAAAAGTTTGAAAAACCTGCTCGTCTGTTCACTGAACGTACCTGAGCCAAACTTCAGAAAATGATTCCGGACACACCGGGACTCGGAATCAGGTGCCTTTAGAAACTGTGTTCTTGTAAAATTCCAAAGAAAATTAAGAAAAAAAAATTCCTTTAAATTTATAGGTCTTTACAACCAACACTGGACTCCTTCAATCCTAAAGTAAAACTCTAAAAATTAAACATTGTTTCCCCACAAACAAAACAATAAACTCTCAGTCATTGAGGTATAATCGACCGCCTCTAATACCACTTTGTCCCCAACAATCCCTCAAGGATCGTGGCGTGACATGACCCAAGCCCCCCTCCTGAAGGCCAGGGGTTGGAAACTAGTGCTGAAGGCGTCAACTTGTATGTGGGAGGAATTTTACTGAGTACAATATGAATGCACAAACAACCACAACCCAATGTTAGAAAATTTAACAAGAATGACACTCTACAATCACTGAGTATAAGTAAAAATTGTATTTAAAAAGGTCCAGAATACAAAACCAGCAATAGATTAATATAAAGAATTAATGTAAAAGGAAGACTCTGAATTCCATATGCTAGAAACCCCACCTGAAAGGTATGTACATAGTATCTACTAGAATCCATAGAAGTAAACCACACCCGCCAGGTCTAACTAGGAACCACAATGTCCTAGGGCAAAAAGTCCTTCGTCCAGGCATCAGTCATCTACACCGGACACAACACGTATGGGAAAAGCCCATGAATGGTTGAGTAATAATATACTCAGAATGGACCCCAAAACAGAAAGGAAATACCACATTGAAATCCAAAAACAAACCAAAATTAATGATCACCATGCATGATCATGAAGCAAGAAACCTCACACCAACATAATTTAGAGTAGGAAAGTAAGACTATTAGTCACTACATAGAATGTCATGGGCTACTGCAGAACCTCTCATCATTGAGTACAGTGAGCCTACCCAGTCACATAAAACCTACATCCCACTAATGTTAGACTACTATGTTACTCATACATGATAAGTATTGTGGGTTTTTTGGGTTACATAGAAGACGTTCCCCACGGTGGGCATTCCAGGTCACACAGAATCCACTTCCCACTGGTCATACTGAGGTACTCCTCCTATCGAGTACATTGGGTCTGTTGGGTTATATAGAATTTTATCCCCACTATGGGCCTATCAGGTCATGAATAATATGATTCCCACTAGGACATAGTATGTAATCTACATAGGGTCTCTTGTCAGCAGTCTTTAGGTCTCAACCTACTGTAAGGTTTCCACATGCAGCATGCATGATCTCGAGATAACCACTCTGAAGACATTTTTAGAATTTTTAATTTCATTAAATCCTTTATATATTATTCCAAATGGTCTACCTCATCACGATGGTTCCAACTCTGGAAACGTCTCCTCAATCAGACGCCTAGTTTGAAAGATATTGGTATTTTTTTTAAAAGGAACAAGTTGGGTCTGTGTCCGGTCTGACTTACCCGACCCATCCTGGCAGGAGGTCTGCCAACCTGACCTGGGACTAATGACCTGATCCAATCCTAGCCTAGACTATGCCCAGCCCACTAGGCATCCCTCTTTGCTGATACACGGTTGGAAGTTGTGTCCATCTTCTCTCGCTCGTGGGTTGTCCGTGGGGCTGCCATTTCCACCAAGGTAAAGCAACCGAGACCTACAGCTACATTGCCAGCCAGTCCAGTCACTCAGACTCCCACAAATGGTCTGTGGACTGTGTTCTCCCAAAAGACATAGCCTGTGGCTGCAGGATTCTCCACCGATGCAGCCTAGGTGACGCATCCCTACCACCATCCATTGTCTCCTCCCTCATCCTCGCGGTCTGAGACGGCCACTCTAGTCACCTCTGGTGCACCGTTGTGTCATGCTTCCACCAGTATTGCCTCATTGACTAATCTTTCTATGATCCACACAGTCTGTACCGGTGGTCCATTCATCACATCGACTGTGCCTCCAGACTCATTGGGGTTCCACCATTCTGACGAAGGACTCAAATTTTCCATACTACCATTTCGAACGTTCATCCATGAAGAATGCACAAGCAGAGGGGCACGAGCCTTGTTTGTGTCAACCAGCACCCTCCATGTTAGAATTTCAAAATAGGGGGATTATTTGGAAAGATGTTCTATCAAATAATAATTTAATTCTATTGTAGAAACCCCATGATGAACACCCTCTCACATAGATGAAAAATCTATAGATCAATTTGTTCATGGTTTGATATGTATTCTTCATTTTAGAATAAGAATAGGGAAAAACAAAAATGAAATAAACCCCAACCTCGATCGACATTCTTCATTGAAGCACTCTACCCTCAATGATTCAAGATATGGTGGCATTCTTCTCTTCCCAGTATCATTCTTCAAAAATTATCATCATTGCTAGTGATATTATCGATGTTCTTTGATCGTCGTAGGAGAGATTTCATGGAATATGATCATCAGATAATGTCCATGGGTTGATTCTTGAAACACCCCAGTCTTCCACGATACGTTTCCCTTTGAATAATGCAATAGCTTGCATTGCACAAAACTTCAATATTCCAACACACCGTGACCAATCAAACTAGCCATTATGAATAGTAATACCCACTTTTTGAAATTTTATAAATATTATTTTTCAAAATGGACTTTATTTTTGAATTCGGAATATCAAAATTAGCTTAGGGTGAATTTTTGGTACTTTTCTGAAAACATTCAATTTTTCGGGAATGGTGAATAAACTGAGTTATTGTCAAAAAACAACATTTAATTTAAATAATTATTTGTTTTATTTATATTTATTTTAGGTCAAAATAAATACATAATACCTATATAAGTTCAATGTAATCCATTGGATTCATTTTATAACAATTTCAGATATATAAAAATTTTATTGAATTGTTTGGTATCTTTTTCCCACCTCCTAGAAGCATTGGAAAATTTTCATAAAACATAATTTTACTGCTTCTGTGAGTTGAATTTAAAAAATCTCAAAGACATGGTTGACATAAGTAAGTAAAATGTGGTTCAATAAGATGAAAATAATTTTTTGTTAATAGTAACTTTTTACTTTTATTTACCACGTTTAAATGTAAATAGGGTAATTAAGGGTAAAAATAATATCATAATTACCCTAACACATGTCCTAATTCTAGTAGATATGTATAATTCGACCAAAAACAAACATAGGAATAAAATATGATCCTCTTTGTTCCACTTGGATTAGATCAGGACATTTATTATTATTTTATTAAAATAATAGTTAAATGAATTTAATTCAAAGCATAATAACTAAACCGTTTTTAATATATGGTTACACACAATATAAATTGAACTATAAATACTCATTAGAAATATAAAAAATTCCTACATAATATTATTTTATTAATAATTTGTAGACATTAAATAATTTAATTTATTTATGACACAATGATGATGTTGTAATTACCTTATTAATTAAAGATCAAAATAATTGATATTATAAATATCCAAATACATGTAATTTGACACTTTTGATGAATTAAATTAATTTTCATGGTGAATATGACATGTTAGGGATGATTAAATAATTGTTTTCGATGTAATCATGAATTTATGATTTTCACAATAACCAAATATTAAATAGTGTCAAACTTGACATAATTATGTTTTTAAAACAATTACTTTATTATTAATTGATATAATATACCTAAAAATCTAAGGATCGGCCAAAGGACATATATAAGGTTATATATATTAATAATAAACCACTTGGAGTACTATTTTCTTATTATAGTAAGTTTATTAACCATATAATATAAAAATAGAAAGAGGCATGGAAAATGGGAAACTATTTAATTAAGAGTTAAATCTAAAAGATAAGGATAATATGGTAACCTAAACCTGTCTAAAACCTATTGGTTGAGAGGTTTCTGACCCATAACCACCATAGATTCTAAATAAATCACTTTGGAACTATTAAAAATAGAAAATTATTTTATTATAAAATAATATTTCAAGCTTCTCCTAAAGTGACTCTCACCTCTCTTATAAAAGGGTACTTCCCCTTATCTTAATTTCACACCTCCAAATCCATATGTCTTGGCCAAACCCTTCCAAAATATCCTCAAAACTTTTATCCCTTCATCCTAGAGGCCTTACTTTGGTCATAAAGCCATCGTACGGATCCCTTTTGATCTAATCATAAATAAGAACACGAAGAAGAGATAAATATTTCATCACCTCTTTAATGTTATTTTCTTCTTCCACTTCTTCTTTCTTTATAGTTTCCATTCGAAAATAAAAAATCCAGTATATTATATTTTATGTGATGTTATTATAAATATAGTACAACCATATTAGTTACTCTATCCATCCTATAAATGAAAAAGTCAGCATACGTGCGCACGTGCGGCTAACCGTCTCCACGTCGTGGTGTATTTTTTTATTCAAACACTTCCTTATTTTTGATGGATATAATAATGAATATAAATTATGTAAATAAAAAATATAACATGTTAATTATTCTCTATATATGATATACTCTTCAATTAAAAATTATTTCACCATCAATATAATGATATTGTCGCTCGTGTGTACATACGGATTATCATCTCCACGAACACAATGAGATTCATTCCCCATCATAATCATTCAATAATAATTTTCATTTTATGATTAAAAAAATGTTCATAAACATAATTTCCTTCTGTATATGAATCAAATACATCCTATCCTTTTCAAAAATGGCTTACTTAACCAAGCATATAACGGAAAACGAATCAGTTAACACCTGAAATGATGATACTACAAAAATATTATTAACAGAACAATATTATAAGATCATATATGATATCATATTTATGTATATGATTCTTTTATAACATAATAAATAATGTTTTCACTATTATAAAATAGGTTAACATACACTCGATGAAGGAAAAGTACAAGATAATTTTTAATTCCACACTCTTTTTATTATCTGAGGTTGTTTTTACGTAAGTATCTTCTAGGACATATTTATCATCCACATCCATGTTTATTAAAAATGTATTTCAAAACATTTTTACTATTTACTAGACTATGGTATAATTTAATTTATACCCTTTTTGACTTTTTATAAAATGGTTTGAAAGTAATCTTTCTGTCATTTTCCAAACAAGGTACTTATTGACCTTTTTGACAAAATTAAGGTAAGAATATCTTTTTTTAACTTATATGGTTGGTGTGGCTATTTTCCACCATCATATCATTGTCTAAGATTACCATACCTGATTATAAGAATATTTTGAAAATAAATGTTTTCTTTTAAAATTAAGTGACTTATAAAAGATTTCTAAATAGAAAGAGATATTTCTCTCAAGAGGTTTTGATTTAGTCTATGTCAACGTCATTTTTTTATTTCAAAATTATTTGAAGTTGATTTATTATGATTCAAATATTCCCTATTTTATTGAAGGTTTTGTGATATTTTTGACTGTGGATTTGTTATTTTTACACCATTAATGGTTTATGGATAATGTATTGACATTTCGTATGATAGTTTTAATACGAATGTTAATGTTATGTTTAAACGTTTTCATATGAATAATGCATTGGACATAGTAAGTGACGGGTGGTGCCTGCTATAGTTTCTCAATGCATTGATAGGTCTCATGAGACAAACTAGTGTCTTGGTATAAGGCCTTGACAAAATCGTCTTTGTAGTCTTGGCACAAGGACTTGACTATGTGGTTATAAAGTCTGGAATTATGCATTCCATCATTATGAAAGAGTCTATTTATATTGCATTTGATTATTCTATTAGTATAATATCAATGTGAATAAGTAAAGGAAATTATTTAAATTTATCTTGGCCATATTATTCTGAAGTTTTAGTTCAAAATGATTTTGTTTTATTCGTATACATTTCATTAAATGTTTATGATTATTTATGAATGTTTCCACTATATTGTTATCCTTACCGAGCATCTGAGCTCACCCCTTTTTATGTTTTACTTTTCCCAAGATGTGAAGAGGTATTTTATGGTTGCCTTTTTAGGATAGGATAAGGATATAAGTCTGTTAAAAGGGGTAAAAAATGTGGTTGATGTTTTTATTTCATGATGTAATGTAAAACATATGAATGTATCTAGTACCTCCAATGCTACTAAACTGGTCAATCTCTTGGGACATGATTACTTGTATCATGCCAATGTTATATAATAATGCATCGAATCTGGGTAATTGGGGTCAGGGTGTTGCAGTTAGTATCAGGGTAATTTTAATACAATCCGTGGAAGATGGATTTAAAAAACTCTGATTAGAGAACATTACCCTAAGATAGACATTGAGGATTACATTAGAATAATTTCCTTGAATTTCGGTACTATAGATATTTTGTGAGTTTTCCATGAAATACATCCACGTCTGGATATGAGAAGGTATATGCGTCTCTGGTACAGATGTACCTAGGGGTAAAACCCAAAAACACCGCATTGAGCTAGACTCGAACTGGAACTGGTGCATGACAAAGGGATTTCCTGTACTCTTGGTTACAATACTCCCAAAGGGTATTCTTATTATAATACTCATTTTCTTTACAAACCATAATTTTTTTTATCATTATGGATTATATCCATAAACTGTTCAATTTATGTTAAGTGTTTTAAAAGTGTGGAATTATGTATTGTGATACATAACCTATTCTAGGGTATGCCATTGTTTATAAATGGATCCTATTGGAAGTAATGGAAACCATATCAATGCACGTAATCTATGTAGGGATTTCCCTCCTACTCAAGATTATTATAGTGGAGCTGGGGAAGCAACTGGTGCTAATCATCTTATCACCATACTGGGACAAATGACTCAGGTTATGAATAATAAACTTAATCGTATGGAGCACCCTGATCCACAACATGGAGGATCAATGTTATACCGCTTCATGAGGCAACAACCATAAACATTAAATGGGTGTACAAATCCCTTAGTATATGAGCAACGGATAAATTTTTTAGAGAAAATTTTTCATGCTTTGGGGAGTAGCGAATGGGAAAAAGTTGTCATGGTAGTTTATTTCCTCACGGGAGATGCCAATAAATGGTGGTAATTAATCCCAAACAAAGGAATATAAAGAAGTATCAAACATATAATGGAGGGAGTTTAAAGATATTTCTGTTGAAAAAAAGATTCCTCGTGACCATCTACTGGATATGGAATTACAATTTCTGAGTCGAAGGCAAAAGGATGATGATAATTTCACCAAGTATTAGGCTAACATTACAAGGTTATCAAGGAACGCAGAAAATTATATATTTAAGAAAAGGGGTAAAATTTATCGATTATTTGATGGGATAAAACCATTTCTTCATCAAGAATTTGTCTCATAATCCTTCTCATTGTATGAAGATATAGTCTCATGCACTATCAAGACCGAAAAGTAATTCTCAAAGTCTTATGACTTTAAAGAAAAGTAAGAGAAAAATAGATCCATTTAACACTCTAGGAATGTAAATAATGGTAATAAGGGAAAAGTTGAATATCCTTCCTATGGTAAATGTGGAAAGAAACACCCAGGTACTTTCCTAAAGGGAATGTGAGTCTGTTACAAGTGTGGGAAAAAATACCACCAATCTCATGATTGTAAGGGGAAGAAAGAAGCTAACAATGTTCAGTGCTACAATTTTAGGGAGATGGGAAATTATGCAAATGAATTTCATAAGAATCAGGGAAACTTAACTTAGAAAATGCAAAGGGATCAAGGCCAAACTTATGCAATCACTACTGCTGAGGCTGAAGCTCTGAAAGATGTTGTGGTAGGTAATTTAATGGTTTCCTCGTGTTTATCAAATGCCTTATTTGATTCTGGATCGTCGCATTGTTTCATATCATCCTAGTTTTCTAAGAAAAATAGATATTTTCAATTTGACGTAACAAGGTAGTTGTTAGTAAAAATGCCTAAGGGAAGTATCATCACAACAAAGTTTTGTGCATCAGTTCCCTTTAGGGAACATAAATGTTCTTTATCTCCGGATATCATCATCGTACCCATGACTTAATTTTATATAATCATAGGAATGGATTGGCTTTCAGACCATGATGCAAAAATTTATTATAAGAATAAGGAGGTTTCAATTTTCAATGATTATATAGAGTACCTTTTCTTCGTAGAAGAAACGTTACCACCTAAATCTTATCTAGATCCACCCCAATAGCTTTACTAAATTTAATTATTGGTAAGGAGGAGAATGAAATAACTATGGTTGAGGGGAAGAATTTTTGAATAGGGGACATACCTATTATTCAATAATATGTTGACGTGTTTCCAAAGGATTTACTGGGACATCCTCTGGAATGAGAAATTGAGTTTTCTATTGATTTTGTTCTTGGTTCAAGGACCATATAGAATACCCTTTATAGAATGACCGTTGTGGAAGTAGTGGATCTAAGGAAGAAACTAGAGGAATTGAGTAACAAGGGATTTATTCACCCTAGTGTTTCTCCATGGGGAGCCCCAGTCCTTTTTTTATGAAGAAAGACATATCTATGTGGTTGTGCATTGACTACAAGGAGATGAATGATATAACAATAAAGAACAAGTATCCCCTACCTAGAATTTATGATTTATTCGACCAACATCACAGAGCTCAATACTTTTCAAAGATTGACCTTCGATCTGGATATCATCGGTAGTGTGTGAAGAAGGAAGACATTCCAAAAACAGCATTTTAAACCAAGTTCAGGCATTACAAGTTTACAGTAATTCCTTTTGAATTGACTAATCCACCCTATGTTTTAATGGATCTAATAAATAGAGTTTTCAAGGAGTATCTTGATTACTTTCTAGTGGTATATATTAATTATATGTTGGTATTCCTCAAAAGATATGAAGTTCATGAAAATCACTTGCGCTTTATTCTAAAAACTCTTATAAGAAATGATTTATATGGAAGTTTATAAATTGTGAATTCCGGATTCACGAGATTTATTTTCATGGCCACATTGCCTCTAATAATGGAATCTATGTTTATCTTTTAAAGACCAAGGAAATCCATGAATTTCCAGCACCAATAAGTATAACTCTGGTACGCAGTTGTATTGGTATAGTAGGTTCTTATTCGTATTTTTTCTAGAATTTTGCTCGATTTGAAAACCCATTAACCATGCTCACACGTAAAGGGGTTAAATTTTTTTGTACAAAAGAGTTTGAAGAATGTTTTGAAGTACTAAAGAGAATATTAGTCAATGCTTTTATCCCGAATCTACCATCAGGGAACAATGGGTTTGTTATTTATAGTGACACTTCAATGAAACGACTTGGTTGTGTCCTTATGCAGAATGATAGAGTTGTTGCCTATGCATCACGAAAACAAAATATTCATGAGAAAAACTATCCCACTCATGATTCTGAGTTAGCAGCTATTATCTTTACTATGAAAATATTGATACACTGTCTCTATGGTGAAAATGTGAGATTTATACTGATCACAAGAGTTTAAAGTATATTTTCTCACAAAAATAACTCTACATGAGGAAAAGATGATGGCTTGAACTAATCAAGGATTATGATTTCACTATACACTACAACCCGAGAAATCCAAATAAAGTGGAAAATGCTTGGAGTAGAAAGGATCATGGAGTTTTGAACAAGATGAGAGTTGAAAGGGATCTTATTTTCATGGATCTAGTAATAATGGATATGGTAAAAACCATGGATGGTGAAACATCAATAATTTTTCAAATGGTTGTCAAACCATCATAACTTGAAAGGATAAAGACTTCTCAGACTGATGATAAGGAATTTCAAAAGAAGATAAAATATTTTAATGATGGGAGATTGAGTGAATTCATATATGAAGATGGGATTTTGAAATTTGGGAAGAGACTTTGTGTTCCTGATATACCTGATCTAAAAGGGAATTGTTGGATGATGCTCATAGTTCCAATTTCTCTATACACCATGGGAGCACCAAGATTTTTTAAGATTTGAAGGAACATTTTTGGTGAGATATCATGAAGAGTGAGATTTTTGATTTTGTGTCAAGATGTATGTTTTTTAAACAAGTGAATGCTAGAAGGAAATAGCCTTTAGGAGTCATGAAACCTCTTCCCATACCTAAGTGTAAATGGAATAATATTACGATGGAATTTTTCATGGGGATACCAAAGACTCCTATAAGGAATGATGCAATAAGGTCCATTATTGATCGTCTTACTGGGTCATCAAATTTTCTTGTTATAAGATAAGATTTACTACTTGAACGTCCGAAATGACTATATATTAATGAAGTTGTAAGAATTCATGGAGTACCTCTATCGATTGATTCTGATCGTGATCCCCCTTTTACATCATGATTCTGGAAAAGTCTTTAGAAGGCCCTAGATACTAAAATTCGTTTAAGCACTACCAACCACCCTAAAACCGATGGACAATCAAAATAGACAATTAAAACCGTACAAGACATGTTGAGATCTTTCTCACATCATTTTCAAGGTATGTGGGATCAATATTTACCTCTGGTATAATTTTCCTATAACATTATCTTCCATTCAAGTATTCAGATAGCACCATATGAACCATTATATGGAAAGAGATGTCTCACACCATCTTGTTGGGAAGATGTTGGTGAAAAAAAACTCGTAGGCCCATAAATTGTTCTGGAAACAAGGGAAATTGTAATAGTTATCCAAACCCACATCAAAGCAGCCCAAAGTAGGCTAAAGAGATTTTCTAATAACTGAAGGAAGGATTTGTAATTTCAAGTAAGAGACCATGTTTTCTTAAAGGAATCTCCATGGAAGGGTGTTATATGTTTTGGTAATAATGGTAAATTTAGTCCCAGGTACATTGGACCTTTTGAAATTCTTTAACGAATTGGAGTTGTATCTTATCATTTGGTAATGCCTCGAAGTCACTCCAAAGTTCATGATGTGTTCCATGTATCACTGTTGAGAAAATATGTGCCTGACCCAATGCATGTACTCACCTATGGAGAATTAGAACTAGAACCTAATATGTATTATTGTGAAGATACTATCAGAACTCTTGATACTAGAGAACAAGTGTTGAGAAACCGTACGACTCGTCTAGTGAAAGTTTTATGGAGAAATCATGTGTTGGAAGAGGCAACTTGGGAACCTAAGGAACTTATGATGAAGAACCACCTAAATCTTTTTATATAGCAATATTATAGAAATTCCGAGGATGAAATTATTTTATAGAGGGGAGAATGTAACACCCCAAACATTCCTGGTACATTTCCCTTTGAATAATGAAATTTCTTGCATTGTAGGAAACTTGGAGATTCTAACACACCACGACCAATCAAACTAGCCGTTATGAATAGTAGTACCCACTTTTTGAAATTTTATAAATTTTATTTTTAAAAATGGACTTCATTTTTGATTTTGGAATATTTAAATTATATTAGGGTGATTTTTTGGTATTTTTCTAAAAACATTCAATTTTTGAGGAATAGTGAAAACACCAAGTTATTGTTTAAAACCAAATATTTATTTAAATAATTATTTATTTAATTTAAATTTATTTTAGTTAAAAATACATACATAATTCTTATATAAGTTCAATGTAATTAATTGGATTCATTTTATAATAAGTGTAGATAAATAAAAATTTTATTGACCTTTTTACCGTCTTTTACCCACATCCTAGGAGCATTTGCAAATTTGCATAAAACATAATTTTACTACTTCTATGAGTTGAATTTACAAAATTTGAAAGACACGGTTTATATTTTTAAGTAAAATTTGGTTCAATAAGATGAATATAATTTTTGGTGAATATTATCTTTTTACATTTATTTAACACGGTTAAAAGTAAATAGGGTAATTAAGGGTAAAAATGATAACATAATTACCCTAAAACATGTTCTAATTATATTAGATATGTATAATCACACTAGAAACAACCTTGGGAATAAAAATGATCCTCTTTGGTCAAAATGGATTAGATTAGGACATTTATTATTATTTTATTTAAAGAAGAGTTAAAAGAGTTAAATTCAATGTTTAATAACTAAACCATTTTTAATATAGGGTTACATAGAATATAAATTCAACTTATATTCATTATAAAACTAAAAGGATTTCCAAAATAATGTTATTTTAATTAAAATGTTGAGATATTAAATAATTTTATTTATTTATGACATAATGATGATGCAGTAATTACATTAATAATGAATGATTAAAATAATTGATAATATAAATATCCAAATAAATTTAATTTGAGACTTTTTATGAATTCCACTAATTTTATAAGTTAATATGAAATGTTATGGTTGATTAAATAATTTGGTTTCGAAGTAATCATGCTGTTATGATTTTCACAAAAACCAAATAGTAAATAGTGTCAAACGTGACATAATTATGTTTTAAAAAAATACTATATTATTAATTAATTTAATTTTCCTAAAAATCTATGGTTTGGTAAAAAGACTTAGATAAGGATATATATATTAATAATGAAGCACTTATGGTTCTCTTGTATTTTTATAGTATGTTTATTAACCATATAATATAAAAATATAAAGAGACATGGTAAATGACAAGCTATTTAACAGAGTTAAATATAAAAGTTAAGGTTAATATAGTGACCTAAGCCTGTCTAAAACCTATTGGTTGAGAGGTGTTAGATGAATCCCCACCTTATCCTCTAAATAAATCATTTTTTATCCATTATAAACCGAAAATGGTTTTATAATAAATTAATATTTCAAGGTTTTCTTAAAGTGACCCTCACCTCTCTTATAAAAGGGTACTTCCCCTTCTCTTAATTTCACACCTCCAGAGCCATTTCTCTCAGCCAAACCCTATCCAAATATCCTACCAACATTCCTAACTTCATCATAGAGTCCTTCCATTGGTCATAAAGCTAGTCTAATGGTCCCTTTTGATTAAATAAAAAATAAGAACCTGAATAAGAGGTAAATGTTTTGTCACCTCTTTCAAGTTCTTTTCTTCTTCCACCTCCTCTTTCTTTATTGTTTCTATTCTAAAATAATAACTATAGTATATTATATATACTGTGATTTTATTATATATATGGTAAAACCATATTAATTATTCTATCCATCCTATAAATGACAAAGTCACCAAACGTGCGTACGTATGGCTTACCGTCTCCAAATCGTTGTGTAGTTTTTTATTCAAACACTTCATTATTTTGGATAGATATAATAATGAATATAACTTATATAAATAATAAATATAAAATGTTAATGATTCTGTATGTATGATATACCATGCAATTACATATGATTTAACCATCAATATAAAGATATCGTCGCTCATGTGTACGTACGGATTACCATCTCCACAAACATGATGAGATTCATTCCCCATCGTAATCATTGAAGAATAATTTTCATTTTATGATTAAAAATAATGTTTGTGAACATATTATCATTATGTATATGAATGAAATACATCATATACATAAAAAACATGGCTTACATGACCAATCATATAATGGAAAACAATTCAGTTAACACCTGAAAAGATGATACTACTAAAATATTATTAACAAATAAATATTATAAGATCATATATGATATCATATTTATGTATATGATTCTTGTATAATTTAATAACAATTTTTTAATTGTTATATATGATGTTAACATACCATCGACTGAAGAAAAGTACAAGTTAAGGGTTAATTTCACAATCTCTTTATTATCAGAGGTTTTTTTTACTTAAGTATCTACTAGGACCTTTTTATCATCCACATCCATGTTTATTAAAAATGTATTTCAAAACATTTTGTACTATTTATTAGACTATGGTTTCATTTCATTTATAACTTTTTTTGACTTTTTATAAAATGGTTTGAATGAAATATTTCCATCATTTTCCTGTCACACCCATGACTTTTTTTTAAATTAATTACTCATTTAATTTCCATTCCCGATTTGTTTTGGGGGTTTACCACTCATTTTGGTCAAAATGGTGGGTTTTGAAAATTTGGGCCAAACCGTTAGTCCAAATCCAGATTTAAAAACAAATTTTGATTCTACTATAACTCCTTCAATTTTTACTATTTTAAACCCATTAAACTTCCCAATTGGCATACCCTAATATATTAAAATCATTGTATCCCTTTGAACCACATAGAAATCCCAAATCATGATGTGTTTGGGTTTTTAATTAAGGTAATGGGCCTGCCCGTAAGCCCATTTCCTACTTTAAATTATTTTTTTAAAATTTAAATATCTCATTCGTTTTTTACTATTTTTGGGTGATTCAACCTCCCACTCGAAGACAAAAACATCTTCCTCACCCCCTGTATCTAGTTTTCCTCTTTGGATCTCATATAACCCCCAGAGTTGGACGATCTTTCTCAATATTTCTCAAATCGACCAGATTTGATGAGGTAAAATGAATCTTTCATAACGCCTTCAATTTTAATCATTTTCCCCCCATTTTAGTCCCCACATGACCTAATATGACTCCTTAGAACCTCCATACCAGTTTTGGGTACTTGGAGATTCATAGTTAGGTGGATTGGGGCCGATTTCTTCAAGATATTTCAAGTAAGGGAATTCCTTCTTGGTTCCTTCCATCGTCTTTTAGTTTTATTTCATATTTCTTGAAGTTCCTTGTGTCCAGAAGTTAGGCTTAGATCCTAAGGTCTGATTTGGTATCTTTTGGGTCAATTTTTGGGGGTCTAGGTCTGGATTTATATTCCTTGTGGTGCGGCGGTGGTGCGCTTAAGGTTTCGTACCAAGTTTTGAGGGTTTCGACTCAAAAGGTAGGTGATTTCATGTGTTACCATTTTATGATGAGTTAGCTTTCTTGGTTTATTAATTTATTATGTTTATAATATGTTTTAAGTGGTTTTAAAACTGTTTTTGATGAATTTGGTTAAACATTTAATTTGTAGTTGTATTTTAGCTTGAAATTGGGTACTTTTCATGTGTGACTCTTGGGGTAATGTTTGGGTTTTGTTTATAACATATGAAAGTGATTTATTAGTCTTGAAAGGGGCTGCCAATTCTGTTTTGTTAATTTCTTATTGTCATGTGTGCCTTGAAAAGAGGTTTTTTTGAATGAGTTTAAGGTGTAAAACTGTGTTGTACTTTTTGAAGGTGATTTATGAAAATGTGTGTTTTTCATGTGTTTCTTTGTCGTATTATTTGATGTATTTTTATAACATTTAGGGGAGGATTAATAATTGTTTTAGGGATTAAAAATTCTGTTTTGGATTGTTATTGGTATGATTTTGGTTTTGAATGAGGGGTTTGAAATGGGTTTAGTGTGCAAACAATGGTTATACCTCTTGGGTTTGTTTTATAAAAATTGCAAATGTTTTATTTGGTTAAACAAATTTGGGAAATGGTGTATATGTACTGTTTGGGTGAGTGTGTTCACCTAATGTGGGTTTTTGAATGGTAAAGTGGTGATTTGAGATGTCAAACATTTTTAGAATTTTTTATAAATTGCCAAAATGTTTTACTAAATTGTGTTTTCTGTGCGAAACACGGGTGTGGGATGTTTCGTGTGAGTTTATTAATAAAATGAATTGTGAAGGTGAGAAGGGTATTATGTGACATGTGTGTGGGATGTTATGTGAGTTGAATATCATTTAATGGTTTTATAAAATCGCTTAAAGGATTTTTGTAAGTGTTAAAGAAATGTGAAAAGTGTTTTAGGCAATTTTGGTGTGAGTTTGATTTCAAAATGCATTTGAATGAAAAGTGGAATTTTTGACTTGTGTGATGTACATGGGGCTGTTTGGTTAATTTGTGATGTGGAATTGATATTTTCATTGGAAAACTATACTTCTGGGATTATTGAACTTGTTTGAGCACAAAGGGAAAACCCTAGTATCTAGGTGGGTGGACGTGTACTAGTATGCTAGTGAATCTGTGGGGTTTGGCCTCAGTTTCAATTTGCAAGATTGACGCTTAAAACTCTATCTAAACTATGATGATGATGATTGGGGAACACTAGGTTATGGGTATGATCCCTACTAGTGGATCGTTCACGAGAACGAATATTGTTTTGTGGTTACTCTCACCGAGATACGAGGTACCTGGGACCCACAACTAGCTAGTGCCTAGGTGTTATTTTCTATCACCTGTGCTCATTAGATCCTTTGTACTTACCATTGGTATACGGTATTGTTGGCTGGAAAATTCAGTAGCTTTGTTATTTATTTTAAAATTGTTGTTCCTTTAAAATTATCCCACATGAAAACTGTTTTCATTTATTATTTCATCCTTTAGAAAATTGTAACTAGCATTTCTTATTTACGAAACTTGCAATGATTTTTGTCATGAAATGTTTATCACATGGAATATCATAGAGGTGGTATCCTACTGGGATTTCTCTCACACCCTAGTTACACCATTGGGTGTAAGTAGACTTGCTTATTTTATGTCACAGGTTTGGGTGCAGGTTTTATGCATTTGGTTTGGGTTTTTAGCGGTCCATTGTGATGCAGTGTCGTGGAGATGGCTTGAGGGCGGTGCCTCTTTCCATGTGGAGGTTCTTGGGCTGTCTTTTCTTGGGTTTGTACCTTTGTAATGGTCTTTAAAAATTGTTTAAAATTGTGTAATTCAGTTCTGAATTTTTGAAAAAGATTATTTGGTTTGAAAAATCCAGATTCGTTTCATTGGATTCTTTTGTCGTTTTAAGTTTATAAACTCGGGTAAATCGTTCCCAATTATCATTTTATGATACCCAGTCACTTGTTCCAGCCCGTGGGGATCGGGAACACCCTTCGGGACTTGTCACGGTCTGGGTTTGGTGCGGTTTTTGGCGGCGTCCAGATTCGGTTCGTGACATTTCCAAACAAGGTACATTATGACCTTTTTGACAAAATTAATGTATGAATGTCTTTTTATCTTATATGGTGGGTGGGGATATTTTACGCTTTTATATCATTGTCGAAGATTCCCATAAAATCTTATAAAAATATTTTAAAAATGAAAATTTTCTTTTATAATTATGTGACATCTAAATGATTTTGAAATATAAAGAGATATTTATCTCAAAAAGTTTTGATTTCATCTATGTCAACATACCTTAATGGATATTAAACCTATTTGGAGTTGATTTATTATGATACAAATCTTCCATACTGTATTGATGTTTTTGTGATATTTTTTACCGTGGATGTGTTATTTTTTCTCCATTCATGGTTTATGGATAATGTATTGACATTTCATATGTTAGTTTTAATATGAATGTTTATGTTATGTTTAACAATTTTCATATGAAGAATGCATTGGACTTAGTAAGTGATGGGTAGAGCCCACTATAGATCCTCGATGCATCGGTTGGTCTCATGTAGAAAAATAGTGTCTTGGAATAAGGCCTTGACTAAATATTATTTTTATTTTTGGCACAAGTCCTTGACTATGTGATTATGAAGTCTAGCATTATGAATTCCATCATTATGAAAGTGGCTATTGATATTGAATGTGATTATTCGACTTGTAGAATATCCATGTGAATAAGTAAATGGCGTTACTTGATTTTATCTTTTCCATATTATGCTGAAGATTAAGTTTCAAAGGATTTGATTTATTCTTATACATTGCCTTAAATTTTTATGCTTATTTATGAAAGTTTCTGCTATATTTTTATCCTTACTAAGCATCTGATCTCACCCCTTTCTGTGTTTTATTTTTCCTAGGATGTGAATAAGTATTTTAGGGTTGACTTACAGGGATAGTCAAAGGATATATGTGTGTTCAAAAGGGGTAAAAATGTTTTTGATGTTTTTTTATGATGTAATGAAAAACTTATGAATATATCTAGTACTTCCAATGCTAATAAATTGATCGGTCTTTCAAGACATGATTGCTTGTATCATGCTAATGTTATGTAATAATGCACTGACCTTGGGTAACCATGGTCGGGGCATTACAATTATCGTCTCTCCAATGCGTTATCCTATTATAAAAACTTGCCACATCATTTCTGTTACACTATGATGTCACATTGATACACTATTTCATTAATGAAAAACGTATCTATTACGCTCTATTTATGATCCACTAAGGATATTCAATTAAGGAGCCTCTTTTTCGCACTACAACGTTGTCGTTCACCACTCATCTTTGTAGAAATAAAATAAAATAGCTTTTTAAGTTATTTTATAATTTTATGTAATGTCCAAAAACTATATTTTTTGTTTGACCCTTTCCAATCAACGTTTAGTTCATTTTTGGTGAATCCAGGCATTCTGATTTCAATGGTTCCCTTAGATATTTTATTTGAGCACCAGTTTACATGTTAGAAAAACCTACTTTCATGTTTACTTAAATGAACATAAAAAATGATTGAAATTCCATTTGGGGCTCACTGGGCCTCAGAATCATGTTCCTTCAAAGGGTATGGTCTCAAAGTAATTCCATGCAATTTTAAAAAAATTATATGGAAATTCTAAGAAATTAAAAATGACTTGACATTCTCTTTCAGGATTAATTTATCTACTCATTTACATTCCCTTGAAATATTTACTTTTTTATCATTGAAATTTACATACCACATAAATATATATATTATTTATCATGGTTATACTTATTTGTTAAGCAATATATAATTTCTACATACAATATTTTATATTGAAATTTATATGACAGATTTAAGAAATTACTATTAACAAGTATTCCTTACTCCATAGAGATATTTTTTAATATGGAATATTTTCCATTAATTATATATATCATTGGATATATGAGAAATGAATTGCACAAGAAAATATTTGTGGGAACCGGTTATAGATATCCCAAAGATGCATCAGTAGTCTTATGATATGAAATAGTTGGCTAGACAGAGTTTAATGTGATTCTAGTGTATAGCTATCCATCAGTTATAAACTGTCTTTTCAAATGTCATAATGATATAGATATCATGATACATAAGATAAAAAATCTTAATAAATAAGTTATTACTTCATTAATAATTCAATTAATATTATCTATGTGATTTTCGCAATGATATTATCTCTATATTCATTTTCATTCTCATTTTATCTATTAAAAGTCATGTGATTTCTAGTTTTTTATGATTCTATATTGAGTATACATTATATATTAATTATAGTCTTAATATTTAAATGGAATTTTTTCTATGTTTTTTACCATCTCATATTGATTATTCATTATCTAATTATATAGTTATGTAATTGATTAAGTGTAATTTATATTCAAATATTTATACATCTATATTGATTCTATCATGCTGATCACTCTTCTTTACTCATGATAAATTCCACATTATTTAAATCATGTTGAGGCTTTGATTTATCCTATATTTTTTTAATTTATGAATAGTCTAAGAATTGTTATTTTAATTATATGCAAGGATATACTTCTGGGAATAATGATGTTCTTGAGAAAAAGTATGTTTCATTTTGTCTGTTCAAATGTAATGTGGGAATTTTATATGTATCTAGTTTATCAATTATACCATTCCATTGGGTCCTTTGGGATGAAAATAAAAATATCATATGTCAATGTAATAAAATATACACTGACTTTGGGTCAATGGGGTTTGAGTTGTTATACTAAAAGTATAAGATGTTCTAAAGGTAGTTTCTCATACCAGGTGTGGTCAGTATTAATTTGTGTCTATTCTATTCAGGTTAATAAATAAAAAATTTTCTTGGATCTAATTAATAGTCTTATATGAGAATTTGAATAAACATATGTGTTTTTATATCAATATTTTTTTTTATTTTATAAATGATATGAAGGATATGATAAACATATGATGATTATTCTATAAGTATTTAAACAAAAATATTTTCTATGGAAATTTAATTACATATTAATTTTTTTAGATTTGATTTCATTCCTTGGGAATTTTATTTTTAAATACATAATATCATTTTCCCAACTAAAATTAATGTGGTAGAAGCGTGTCCAAGGATTAAAAATGTCACACTGAAAATATTTCTCAATTATCTTTTACAGTAACTAAGTTAACTCAAAAAAGAAAATAAAGTAATATTGAAAACATTATTTAGTAATATTCCTAAGGAATTGAAAATAGGAATGGTTAATGATCTATGGTTTCCTTAACTAATTAGATGTTGTGATCTTTTTTATAATAATTCTTCTTTAATGGGACTTCGTTATTTATTAATACGTAATGATTTGGTAATTTCATATTCATTTCCTCAATTGGACCAACATTAATAGAATCACCTTATGCATGATCTTGGTATTTTAGTAGTGGATCTATATTTTATAATTTTATAGAATCATTTATTTCAGATAATATTGGAAATACATTCTATGTATTGAATATTACTTTATATATTCACTCAAAAAGAGTTGAATATGAATTTATAAATATGAATATAACTAATTAATGAAGATTATTACATAATTAACTGTCATCTAGGTAAAAAAAGAAGGAAACTAATTCATTTAGTGGAAAATATAACGTATCATTTAATATGTTATGTCTATAACATGATCTTTTATATAATGATTTAATTATTATTATTGTGGACATTTTTTCTTCAAAAAAAATTTCTATTTTGACTAGTTATTAGTGAAGTAATCATTGTTAGAATGAAATTATAATACTTGTATAAAAGATCATGGTTTTCAATAAAGAGGAGAATTTATTAACAAGGGTTAGTTTATTGAGTATAATATCAATAAATAAGATGTTATCGTAATTTTTAAGAGGATTTGTGTTTCGAGTGATTCCCAGTTAAAGAAGGAATTGATGATTAATGCTCATACAACTCAATTTTTTATCCTAAAAGTAAAAAAAAATTATATAGATATATTAAAATACTTTTTATTGGGTGGTATGAAGATTTTGATTTATTATTATTCTATAAAAATTTTTATTTTCAATATGATAGATTTGAGTTACCAATGATGAAGGGGAGACATTAGAATGTCCCTATTCTTAAATGAGAATGGGAAAATATATCCATTTCTTTTTTGGTGGGATTATCAAATACATCTTAGTTAAATAATGGGATTTGGGATATTTTTTAACTAAACCATTGAATTTTCATTATAATGGAGATATTATGTATTTGGATCAACTAGATAGATTTAACCTTAAAGATATACTATGGATTGACATGTTCCAGACATATATTTTATGGCATCATGATCCGATATTTACCTCAAATTTTATTTAAGGGATTCAAAATTCAGGGGTTATATAATTATATTTTGTTATAACATATCTTCCTTAAGCCAATTTAATGTTCAAATATACAATTTTGACATATGAAATTATGCATCAATCTTTTTTGTTAGATTATCATGTAATTTTGGATTGATATAAAATATTTCATGATTTTTTGTATGTCAATAGTTTTCATTCAATTGTAAAAATGGAACCTTTGTGGGATTATATGGAAAATAGTGTTAAACATTGGCATGCATGGACGATATTGGTGAATAGAATGTATAGGTCCAAGATGGTAAATGATATATTTGAGGAGTTAAAGATGTCTCATTACTATATTAGGGAACCTTATTTTATATAGAATTATTATATTGATATTATGAGGCAAGACCGTTCATTTTTGGAAGGTGATCATGTTTTTAATCAATTATATCCTTTGAAAATTATTCTGTGTTTTAGTAAAAATGCAATGTAATATCATTGTTCACTGAGAAATATGAAATTAAATATAATTATTGGTCGTTTGGTTATTATATTTCTTTACCCCCATGTTAATCTAAGGTGCATGATTTGTTTTTTATTTCATTTCTTATTATTTATATATCCAATGTATCTCATGTTATGATCAATGAGGTGGAATAGTTTGATGTGAATCTAAAAATTAATGAAAAACTAATTTAGGTTTTTTATCAAAGAGAGTACTTACTATAAAATATTTTGATTCACCATCTAATGGTTTTATAGAAGGGTCACATGGTTGATACACAACATTGGAATCATAAATTTTTATGAGGAAAAAATACCCAAACTTGTTTATGTAATGAATAATTATGTATGGAGAAAATGTATTAAAGGGGAAAGAATATAAAACCACAATTAATTCCTGAAATAAATCATTCATTTTATTTACATTTTTTATTTTAAGGATCCATAATCTTCATTTTTTATAAAAAAAATTGAAAACCTTTTTAGGTGAAAAAAGAATATTTTTATTTAACTAACTACTTTATGAATGAATTATATTATTTAAGAAATAAGATACATTTTTTAAATTTAAAAGTATTATTCTTTAAAAGGGACATCATTTTTTATTTAATTATATAAAATTTTATTAAATGTGAATTTTTTGTTATTTTTTTAATGAATTTTTTTTTAGGATAGTAGATAAAATAATAAATTTTAAAAATTATATCACATTTATTAATTTAATATGACACATCGATTTAATTGTAAATTATAAATTATTTAGGAATACAATATGTGTTTATGGTGTTAAATAATGTATTATAATTCATGATTATTTATTTTAGAACCCAATCTTGTGTTTTTTGAACAGGATTTGTATTTAAATAAAATTCAATTCATGTTTTGGGTAATTAAATATAATGGCGTGTCTAGAAGGTATAATTTAGTTATAGTTTCATTAAAAAGTATAAAAAACATCATTAATTATTAAATAACCATAAAAATATATCGAAATAAACATTTTACATGACTTCAATGTAATACATTTACCGGATTAAATCATGTCATTTCTGAAAAAATGATTTTTCTGTGTTTTGTAAATATATTAAATTTAATTTATAAGACATATAGAATCATAATTTGGTAGAATTTTTTGATTATAATACATTAGGTTATCAAAAAAATTAAAATTAAATATTCATTTTTGTTTACATAAATTAAATATGAGAGAAAAATATATGTAGTCGTGACTAATGAAAAAATGGATTTAAGGGGGTTTAACTAGTAGATCTAGATTAAAATGTATCTAAAAAAATTTAAATTTTATTTATATAAACTATGAATATATCCCATATTATAAATTAATTTATCATTATATGGTGACACATGACTATAAATTTGACTTTTAAATTTTATAAACCTTCAATTTATACAAGAGTTGAATTTCCCTCTCTTATAAATAGGTACCACTTCTCCTCTCATATTGAAAACTCCTGAGACACTGATCACAACCAATACCATGATAAAATAAAATACCAAAAAACCCCATAGCATAGAGGGTCGAATATTATCTAGAGACCAACCTATTCAGCTTAATATATAAGCCAAATGTGGTTTTCTAAAGAAGATGTATGTCTCATAATCTAGTGATTTCATTTTGTGTATTCATCTGAAAACTTCATATATTCTATAACTAGAATCATATAATAACATATGTATATTAATATTAAAATATTATTATGATATATAATTACCCCTATTTCATCAGCATTTCTATCTAATGGGAAATTAAAATATTGTTTATTAATACATGTATACTACCTCCTCCACCTATCGATATATTTTAAATTAAATCACTAAAACATTTATAATTTAGATATGGGGGATAATATATATATGATATTAATTAAATATTTATTATTCTATAAATATTATGCACTAATTACATTTATATAGTTTTTATTCATTGGAAATTGATAATGTTTCTAGTTAAAATGTGTGAAATATTAATTCCATGAAGCGATATGAACAATTTTTTATTTCTCCTAAAATTGATTGTCAAAATTAGGGAATTAATTAATAAATATGTCATCAGAAAAATTATGAATTATGAAAAGTAAAACATTATCTCACTTATCCATTTTATACCCTGTAAAAAATTAATACATAGTTCACGTGGATGTGTGAACTAACGTCTAAATGAAATGATGTGGGTGATTTTTTGTTCCTTCCATACAATATTGTTTATAAATGTTTCTATAATGTAAAATTATGATAATTTTTTATTATGGGGTTATTGGTATGATATCCTGTATGTGAAGGTTTGAAGCACCAATGTTATGTTTAAGTTATAAAATGAATGAACAAAAACACAAAACATTAACATAACTATTTTAGATACTAAATAAATAAAGGTAACAACAGAAATAAAGAGAATAATGTTAATTGAATATACATGAAAATTGTTATTATGATATTTTAAAAGAAATATATATTTATTATTTATTATTTTCATAGTTAATAAAGTTGTGTGGGAAATAAAGTGTTTTATTTTCAACTAAATAATGTCTGACTATTTTAAACTCATTCTTCTCAAAATACATATTCTTTCAAATGTATCGTAAATGTTATTATTTATGATTAAACGGTCGATAATGATCATTTTAAACATTATTTTACATTTAATAGAAATGTTTACAATATAATATTTTCATTATTTTCTAATTGAGATATATTCAAAAAATAATAAAATTAAAAAAAATTATCATATACGACTTGAAAAATTATCCTTACCATCATAAAAGTTATTTTTATCAACACTCCTTTATAATATTTAATGGTTATTTTTAATTAAACTTCATTTCTAAATATTCTATACTTTTTATATTTAATTTTTTTAATATTAAATGTAAACATTTTCTCATCATTATGGGATAACTCAATGTTTTTATATAAGGGTTTAAATGAAATTTTCAAGGGTTATATGATGAAAAGGTGAAATAATATATATTATTTTTTTCGTTATATGGTACTTTAGAATTATATATGACAATAGGTGAGCCTAATATAGCTGTTTATGACTAGTGATCCTGATATAACTCCCCAATAGATTGTTTAATGAATTTACTTTAAAGGTGAATAATGATGGAGATAAATCTATAGGTTACTCAAATAGAATTAACATCAAATAAATTATTTTGACATATGTTAAAATTGTTTGAAAATGAGTTATGTATATTATTCTCTCGGATACCTATATTGTGATTTCATAAAAATTTTGTTCATGGAAATCATTTTATTTAATGAGGTATGGAATGTTTAAATGTGAAATTTTATATTCATAAATGAATGTTTATGGGATTTCTCAAAGGTACCATGACAACATCATAGTTTTATAAGGGTTGATAATTGCTTTCAAATTTTTTATTTGAAAAAATAATTATTTTAATATGTGTAAATGTTTTATAAATGTGTTCAAATGTCTTATTGTGGAACAGATTAATTCCTTCATATATATTCAATTTTTTCATTAGAATAATTAGTTAAAATTATTTCTTTATCACTTACTCACTTTTTTTAATCCCTCATTTTCCAATTCCTTTAAAAGGATCTATGGATTTGTATAAATTTTAGAATGGTCATGATTTCTTAGTTCGTGACTCTATGAAAAAATATTTTTTCTTGAATGAAATCAGGATGTAAATTAAATTCCATGTTTTTGGTGAAACCAACTTACACTGTGGGGATGCTTTCACATTATTATTTTTTTGTAAATAATTCTCTAAAACACTAAACCTATAAGATCATGGTAATATAAAAAAATACAACACACTCTATTAACTCATATTTGTGGGTTTAAATTCTAAAGGATTTTATATAGCCTCAATGTTCTATTAGACTCAAATTAAATAAATTATATGAATAAATATAGTCAATGATCTGGGGGAATTTTGTAGATTACACTTTTTTTAGTAATTTTTAGGGTATTTTTTATCAAGTAAATTTTTTTGTTTGAAATAATCCTTTGGTGGGATTCCGTAAAACAACTAAATTTTTATTCATTTCCTAATATTTCATTTTTAGTTCCACATTGTACTTATCTAACTCATCCACTAATATACTTTAATAAATATAAGATGATATTATTTTCTAAAATAATCAAATGGATAAAATTAAAGCATAATTATATATTGGTTATTCAATAGAATTAATATTTTTATTAAATTAAAAAATTTCCTGAATGAATGTGGTTTCCATATTTATTATTGGATTCATGTATAAAATATTGTTAAAATAATAAGTTCAAAAAAAAATTAATATTCACTTTAGTTCTTTATCAACACATTTTTTAAGTTGAAAAAATGCAGGATTTCAGTATTATTGGATAAAATTGAATAAATTAAAGGACGGTTTTTTATACATTAGTATACTGATTTTCTTTTTATGGGTAAATTATTAAAGGCTCATATTCAATTTAATATATATCATTAAATATTTAAGAAATATAATGGGATATCATTATAGAGTCTTTATTCACCGAATTTCAATATTTTTGTGTATGGAAATTGATTGATAAATTTATATTCCCATATAAATCCTAAAGAAACATCATAAATATTTTTTCCCACATTTCATTAACTTTGATTTTATATTTCCATTTTTTGAAAAAAAAACATCCATTATAATCATGAGATATATATAAAAAATATTGTCATGGATAAACTAAAATCCTTGTAATTATTTGATAATTGTATTAAACCAAATGGAATTGTATTACTCCTTATCATACTAATTATATAAGATTTTTTTATAGTGAAATATTTATATATTTTTATCAATTATCGTATACATGATCCAAATAGGCCCTTGAATAAAATTTAAAATCATCAACTTCAATTTTGTAGAATAAATGATTTATGATAGCTAGAAATCCATTCATCCTAACTGGAAATTATAGATGGGAATTTTATGATCATAAAATATATCTAATAGATGATTCAACACTATTTAATTATTAATATAGAACCCCATTGAAATTTTTACGAGAGTGATGTTTATATTATCCATAGAGGCTGTAATAATTTGTTAATGTTTAAGGATTCAATATTGTTCTTATTTCTTTATTAGTCATAAATTTTATTTTTTATATGGATAATAAATTCATCTAGTAATTTTCTTTTTATTACTGTCATATATGGAATAATAATGATTTTTTCATATCATTTATCAACCTGTTGTGATGTTCTCATTATAATTTAAAAAAATTATATGTTTTTTCATGAAGTCTCTTTGACCTCTTTCATTGATTAGTGGAATGTTGAGATAAATAGACAGTAAATTCTTTAAATTGAAATTAATAATTCACTTAATATAATAAAATATATAATATATTGTTTTTAGAAGGATATTTTAAATAGATATAAAGGCATTGTCATAGTACATAAGGTTATATAAAAAAATATAGCCCTAAAATATTAACTACTCTAAAAAATAGTATATAAAATAGTATATAATTTTCTTAGAATATTTTATAATGTATTTAAATTCATTGGATTATTTAAGGATACCCTTTATGATGATAAATGTTGTAAAAGTATTCATAAAATTTTACATGGTTGATTAAATAAAAATTCATTAAAATTAGAGGATCATGATTTCATTATATTTCAATTGTGTAATCTACAGAGTTTTTTATTTGAGAATAAATAAGATGAGTAGGTGCATTGTGGAATATGTTAAAGGAAAAAATAGAGATATTTTAAATCCCTAATGCTTAATAAATGATTAATTAAAATCAAATAATAATATTTAATCCTAATTGTTGCTATGATATTCCTGGGATTTTTAGTAATATCTTATCCATTGTCTAGATATGTTTTCAAAGGGGGAATCATATCAATAATTAAAAACTACCTTTAATGTGGATAAATGAGAAACTAATGGATAAATTTTCAAAACATAATAGAATATGAAAGTGAATACTGGGATGATTCATGAATTAAATTCACCAAAAAATGATTTCAAATATCTGATAATTCATTTCTCCTTCTAAAATAAATAAAATAAAATAGTCTAAATTTAAAAGAAATTGGATTATTAAATATTAATGGATAATTTATTTGATTAATATGTGGATGATGCTGATGCACCGTATGAAACATAACTAAAGTAATTAATTACAAATTAAGATGATGATATATATTTCAAGTGATTATAGTTATCAATAAGAAGATATAAATATTAAATTTCGATTTATATTAAAAATAGTATCACATGAATATATTTATTAATGAAAATTGATTTAATATGAATATATAATATTCGATGTTTATTTTGAATTTTAATTTCATTTATTCTATCCATTTGGAAAATTGATTGATGTTATTAAATGAGATTGAAAAATTAATGGATTTTCATCCTAAAGGAAAAATAATAAAATAATAGAATAAAAATAAGATTAGTGGGATTAAAAATGAAACTTTATAATATAAAATCTATTTATTTATTAATAAAAATATATTAAAAAATTCATGTTCATTTTCTAGAATATTTATTCAAAAAGATGATGTGATATTGAATAAAAATGGAAATGATGAATAAATTTTTAAGAACCTTGATGAAAACATTAGTCACAAAATATCCAAAAACAATATATTATTGTTCATTGTTCGTGAAATTGAATGAATAAAATGTATCTAAAACTATATTGGAAAGAAAATGATAAAAAAGATAAATGAAATAATTATTATGAATCTAGAAATAGTAATCTGAATATTAATGGTGTTATTTTCATTATAGGAATATAACAATTTTTAAAATAAACGTTTTTACAAAAAAATAATCAAGTCTTCAAGGAAATATTTTTTGGGGGAAATATCTATAAAATATATGATGTTTAATTAAATACTATAAGATAAAAATATCATAAAAATCGATATTTTTATGTATTGAATGATATTTATTTATTATATGTTAAGAATATGTATTTTAATGTGATTTATAATTACTTTTTGAAAATTATTTTAATATGAATAATAATCAAGGATTTTAAAATAATAATCAAATAATAATGGTGAATTAAATTATTGTAGAAGAATAATTAAAGGTATATCTAGATTATAATCTAGTGATACTTGATAGTGGTTGTTCTTATCACACTATATGAGTTATAGGGAATCTCAATCACATTTAAAATTATAATGAAAAATATTATATGTTCTGTTTTTATCTATCATTAAATAGTAATGGTAATGATTGAATAAATTTTGAGAAAAATAATCATACATTTAATATTACTCAATTTTCTTATTGATTAAATTAAATCTACCTATTGTATCATAATTTTTCAATGAAGACAATTATAACAGGACAAAATTAACTTTTGTTTTTAATTAAATAAAAAATGTTTCACAATTAAAGTTCTAATATGTTTTATTATAAAAGAATATAAAATTACTGTTAAATTTAATTTAAAATCATTAGATAATATAGATTATAATATATTGGAATAGTACATTGATATATACACTAATTAATAATGGACATAATAATATAAACTCCATGGGATTGAGTTCTCCAATGAAGAAGAATATTACCATGAAAAACTAAAAATAAAAAAAATAATTTGGGATAATTTATATATTATCAAGTGAAGTGTTTAACCATTATAATTGATGTAGTGGATAATGATATATGGGAATGGTACAATATATATAGTGTAAAATGTGTAGTGAGACTGTAAAGATTTGACCACCTTGTACTATAAACATTCAGTATTATGACTATTGGTAATTAGGATCATTGGGAAGTTTTATTGGAGGTATTACTATTACCCTTGGGAATATAGTGCAAATAATGAGATATAATTGATGTATAAGGGATAAACAATAGCCTCAACCCATATGATCATGATTTATGAGTAGCATTTGTCATATAATGGTAAGGAGGTTGCATTTGTATAGTTCAACATTAACTAACACATTTTTTATCTTCAATAAGTGTGGAATGAGAATAAAAAATTATGAGATATGTTCAAGTTAGTGGTGACTACCACTAGATTAGTGTTAGTTGAACTATCCTATTATAGTACCACACTCACACATTATACCATTAGAGATTATACAGATTAATTATATGGTAATGTATGTAAGTGATTGGTATTAATAATGTGTAAATTATTTTAGAAATGTAATCATGTTAACGATGATGCAATAATTCCTTTATTATTTTTAAATTAAAATATATACCAATTAATTTTAGTATGTTTGGGTTTCTTAATCACTAAAAAATTCAAAAAAATTGGATCATCAAATTATGATATAGAATTCTTAAATAAAATAAAATAAATTTTAAATGAAATGAATATTTAATAGTATTTTCTATTTTATATAATATATTATGACAATTTTTAAAATAAGTTAGATGATTTGAAATAAAAATTATTTTCGTGAAATTATATTTTGAAACTATCTTCATTTGGATATAAATGATTGTATAATATTTTGATATCCCAAGTGGTTTTTCTAAGGGTCCAAATGTCAATAATGTCGTAACATTTTTTTTCTTATTAATCATCATATTATATAAAAAATTAAATTTCTCGTTTTTAGAATATTTTTTATTATCATAAAATCATTCTTACATATAACATGTTGATCTTAATCAATATTAAATCTATATTACTTTATTAATGATAATGAATTACTAGAAAAAATAAAATTGTGGTACAAATATATTATTGGTGTTATGAAATCATATTGTCTTAATTTTGATGTAATAAATTATAAAAAATAATTCTACACTAAAAAAATCTATTTATTAATATTTTAATGTCATAGTATTAAATATACCCAACCCAAAAATAATCATTGAAAAAATAAAATATATTTTTAGATTTTTTTAAAAAATAAATATGATTTATAACCTCTTAAATGTAAAAAAATTATTTCATATGTATTTTTTCTCACAAAACATTATATTTTTAAAAACATATCCACCTTGAAAATTAAAATCCTAAAAAAAGGTCAATGATGAATGTTGTTAACTTATTATAAACTATATTTTTATGAATAATATATTGAAATTAGTAGAAAAATATTTTATTTCACTAAAAATACCAACTCAATATGTCATTTATCCTCACTTAAATTCCATTGAGAATAAATATATACTCTAGTTATCTCTTTAGTGACTTTATAAAGTTTTTATGAAGGCTCCAAGTAGCTATTCTCATGATTTATGAATCTAATTTTCTTACTTTATATTCCTTTTGTCTCTCATTTCCATCATGTACTTCCTTTTTAATATTCTATTTAAAATTTTAATGATTATGTAATATTTTTTTCTTAATCATTACCTTACTATAAAAATGAAACTATATTAATGTGGAACTGCATTTATAATCTATTACCCCATTCCAGAAATATTTATGAAACCCTACTATACTACATAAATCATAATTTTATTGTCTTGGAAATATATTTACATTATCATTTCCCAATATTTATTTCATTGAAATTAATTAAAAAATTTAAGAATATAATTAATTGATTGGTAATAAACATGTATGAAATATAGATTACATAATCATGGGTAAAAATGATGAAATGTTTAATTTTGATGAATGATCAATGTGGAACATACAATGTCAATATTATGATGGGTATTCAGTTATAACTCTCTAAAGCCTTTGGTAATGAATTATCATTATTAAACAAATATTTATAATACCTTGGTAATAATTCTCAGTAATTATTTATGATACCTTAGTGAATATCAATGGAAATTTGTATTTGGTCTCCTAGGTGAAGAACCACGGTGATATGTTTATCAATGTGGATATTTTATATCTTATTCACAATAACAGTTTGTCCAATATATATAATGATATCATGTAATTCCTTATGTTTTATCCATGAGGATCACTAATGTTTTATTTCCATTTCGTATCCCTTAGTTAGATTTATGCTAATCCTTCTCTTTTGATTTATGTACACATGAAATCATATAAATTAATGTGACTTATTGTGGATTTGTAAAGTAATATTTTAAATAGATTATAAATTTTTTATAATTTCATTATGAAATATATTTATATCATGATTCACATATTTAGAATCCATGAAACAAAAGTTGAAATGATACTTGGAGTCGATTACTATATTAATTTATTAAGTAATTATGTTAAAAACCAGGTTAAAAAATAATTATCAGTATATAATTTATGTAATATTTTAAAAAAATTGAGTAGTTTTAAAATAAATTAAATTATTAATGTTTTATTATAAAAGGATAGTAGTAGAATCCATAGTGTAAAGTACATGACCCTTAATTTATGCATATTTATTATATAAGATAATTTGGGAAAGTTTTAGGGGGTTCAAAGATGTTTTTTAATGTTTTTTATGTATTTTATAGTGTTCATGGTTTGAACAAAGCTAGTATAAACCATGAAACCCCTCTAGGAAATAGTGTAACTGAAATAGTGGGCACTGGGGTGGTGCATGGTTATGTACTTGGTTTGGCTAAACCATGTGGATTCCCAGGGGATCCCATGAAATGGTGGATAGTTTGGAATAGTATGGTTTGTGACCATGTTTTCAATTAATGAGAACCTATAATGTGAGGTTTTTTTGAGTTAGGGGATAATTCATGGTTAGAGCATAATTTGCGTAATTGTACACCATAACCAAACACCATTAAATTTTAGATCTAAAAAACATGGATTTAAACCGATCTACCTCTTATATGACATTTATTCCCTAATCAGTCCATAACAAGAATTATTATTACCCATAAGGATGTATAAAATATAACACCATGAAATTATAAAATATAACATTGTATTCAACAGTGTTTATGACATGAATCACCAAGTGTAAAAAAGGGAATATATTAACCCGATGCCATACAATCATAAATAAATATAATATATTCTATAAATTGTAATGCACACAACACTAAGATATCTTTTTGTGGATGTAAGAGATACTTTTCATGATATCATTTGTTACACATAAGGTCAACCTTCCTTGAATGCTTACGTTACAAGCGAGGCCGAGTTTCACAAAATAACAATGTATTATTAAATTAATATTAGTTAATATAATGTAATATAACCTAGTAATTATATTAGTAGTTAGAAAAATTATTAACTAACATATATTTCTTTATGGTTTATTAAAATATATGATTTATTTGTTTGTTACAAATTAATTATAAATTAATATAGGATCCAACTGAAAATATTGGGAATATTTTACAGAAAACAATTTTTTTGATCACAAAGCTATTTTACCCTAACAAATTAAATTAATTACAATTAGTGAAGGATATTAATTTAATATATATATATATATATATTCAATATTCAATATAATATTTTTATATTCATCATATAGATTTTATAAGTATAAGAAAATAATAAACACAATATTACACATAAAAATTAATATTTTTATTAAAGTAATTTTACTACCTTTTAGTGAAGAACCCATTTAAAACATAAATCTTGAAATGTTAATTAATTTTATATTTCAAAATAAATTTCATCATAAAAATAAAAACATTAAAATGGTGTTAGGGTGATTTTTTTTCTATTTTCCAGAAACATGTCCTTTTTAAGTAATAGTTAAAAATACATAATTTTAGTTCAAAATTTCATTATATCTAATTTATTTATAAAGTTAAATTATATGTTTAATTGGTTTTAAAGTCTAATTGTATTTTATTTTTTATCAATTAATTAAATTAATGATATTATAATTATTATAAATTTGAAATTTATTACAAAACCATAGAAACCTTTTAGACATTTTTCTTTCAAAACCCTGCATTGTCATCATACATGTGAGATTAAATATAATTCAATTTATAAGACTTGTCTGATTTCAATTTTAAAAATGAATTAGATATTTGTAATCATATTAATTTATATTTTCTAATGATACCAAATTTGTTTTTTAAATAGTGAATGTGATTAAAATTAATTAAGACAATTAATGTTAAATTAATCATAATATAGGACTAAACCTTTACCATAAGGCCCAAACCGACCTATACACTTTTCCAAGATCCATTTTATGGACATATTTTGATCCTATAATATCTCAATAGATTTTTTTATTATTTTATCTACTTTCAACATGAACAAAAGTGTGAATAATTCCATTGTCAAAATATTACAAGACTATCATTCATCCTTCACTATAAAATGCAACCACTTCTCCACATTCTTCACACCTCTCGAACATCTTAGGTTTTTAAAATATCTTCCCAAATAACTTCCAAATATCCTTCTCCAATACATTTAATCCTACCTTTTGGATTAAATATTTCAATGTAATCCCTTTGGTATATACCATTATGAGTTACCCAATTTTTAAGGTAATGCTTTCAAATGATATCTTTTCATTCATTTATTCCTCCACAACATCAATTATTTTTAAATCATGATTATATCATGAAAATAATATTCTAAATAGTATATAATATTTTTTAATAATTATTATAGATTCACATCCACACAACTCTATATAATGGGTGACAAACATACTTTTTCGGTGTACAACAAACTAATTCTTCACGAAATGGTGATGGATATTTTTTCATTTACAACCAATAATTTTTACCATTATTATAGGGAAAATATTTATATATGTTATATAATATATATAATATTTTATTGTGATTATAAAATTCGATTTGAAACATATTGTTGTACTTTACATCTTGTGTAAAAACGATAGCGTTGTTTGTGGAAGTGTGCATTACCGCCCTGTCAAAGCGATGATATTCATTGAAAAGGTACATGAAATGTAGAAAAAACTTTTTTTAAAAATATATGTTACATAAAAAAATTCTATATTATATTGATGACAAAATTATGTTTTTATAAAAATATTATATATATATATATATATATATATATAATTTTCTTTATTACTCGTTCACACAAAAAGTGGTGACGTCATCAGAGACGTGTGTATTACCACCTCCTCAACATCATGTGATTACATTTATATCACAATAATAATTTATATAACTATATATGATTATATAATATGGTATTTATGTTATAATTATCATTTTTCAAATATATTATCCAATATACCTTCTTTTTATAGTGATCATTGAACAATGAGAACATTACTCATTTGTATGAATGATATACTGTCTCCAGGCTTGTAGTATTGATTCATTTTTCATGAGCATATTTAATTATTTGATTTAAAAGTATAATTAATGTATTAATATAATAATTATGATAGGATTGTTATTCTGGATATGTTACATAATGACCATTTTGACTATACTTGATCCACGAATTTTTTTTATATATATAAACCAAATTTGGGCAATAAAGTCGATATAAAATTAATTTATTAAATAGTGTGTACAAAATGGTAGCATGTGAAATAAAATTTATTATAAACATGAATTTTTTTTGAATACTGTGTTATATTAACATATGATTATTATAGAGGATGTTAAAGAATGTTCTCCAGAAAGAAAACTCATGGTAAGGGATTTAATCTCAATTTACATTCCATTGAGACTTATTTGTTTTCATGAACATAGTTTAATTTATATGTTTTATATACCACCACTTAATATGAAATATCATAAATATACCTAATATCTTGTTGTTATAACTTCAAATTAATTTTATTCCTTCATGAGTCTTGTGATTTAAATTTTCTCAAAGTGGTATGGGACACGTAGGAAATTTTTAAGATTATTTTCCTCAAGAATAATTTTACGGATCATTCATTTGCATTCGAGAGAATTATATGACTATTAATCAAAAAAACACCTTTTTATTCATTTTGTATTGTTAATTATGATAATTTTCACATATTAGTTATAATTTTCACACTTTTTTAATCAAGATGTTTTATAAAATGTTTATAAAAATATCATCTTCTATTCTCTCTTTAGATAGAGAGTATATTTCCTTCTAAAAATGAAGTCTTATTTAATGGTTCTGAAAAAAAACTAAAAATTATTTTTTAAAGACATTTTCCTATATTATGAATGTTACCAATGTTTTCAATGAAATCTTCATTATCACTTTCCAAATAAAGAAATTTTTTATCCTTTTACCATGAAAAATAAATTGTATGTTTACTTTGTATTACATGTATGGATTTTCCAAATGAAATTATTTGGAAGCATCCATTTTATGTTAAAATGATTATTTTTTAATGAAATTTTTTTCAATATATATTTCCAAAAAAAAATCAAAGGGGTTTCCAAAACAAATGGATATTTTCCTTGAGAATGTAAATAAAATATATTTTTAAAATATTTCTATACATCAATATCAAACCCCTTATTTTTTAATCAACTTGGTTTATATTGTATCGATACCATCCTTAATAATCATCTGGATGTTTTATGATTTATATGGCGAAGGGTATTATTCCCATTCACTTCCATGATACCTTTTATTCCTTTGATATATTTAATTTCTGAGGATCATGGAACCATAAATCTCACCTAATTTACCATATAATTTATCATAGATATATTCATTTTCTAAATATTATATCATTTTTATATGGTTTTTACTTTGAATATTGTTTTAGTATTTGTGTAAATATTGGTAAAACTATGTATCTTTTTCAATTTAGATATTTGATAAGAAAAATTGTTAAATGATTCTTTAATATATGATTGTTTTGTATGGGTATGACAAGGGTGGGTCCCGATTACAGGTATCCCCTCGATGCATCAGTAGTATCATGTGATGATTCATTGGGATAACCACCTTATATGGGGATTACTTGATATATTGTAAACTATCTTGTGAATGTTCTTGATGGTAATGGTTCAAAGTTCCTAGGAAACAATAAATCCAATAATCAATAACATCCCACGATTAGTTTTAGTTATAATTCATCCATGATATTTTTCTTTGGAATTATTATGATACATTTCATATCATTTCAGTGGTTAAAAGGAATGTGGTTTAGTTTATTACCTTTCCATATTGAATTTTCCATATCTTATTATTTAAATGGCATGTGTTTCTAGTTATTAACTTGATATATTGTTTATTCACATCATTATTAGTTTTATGATTACATTTATTGTATTCTATATTATTTACAATTCCATAATTAAAAAACACATGGATTCATTATTTCATCATTCATACATTAGTCATACTAAGAATTTGAGGTCACCCTTATTTTTTATCCTTTTCACCAGGAATACAATTGGAATACTATAAATGATATTCATCGATATAGAATATATAATAAAGAAATTCTCCAAGTTAATTACATAGAAATAATAAAAACTAATTCCATAAATAGTGTATTAATTTTCAACACAAGACTCATTTATGTATCTTTACCAAGTCCTCTAAACACTCAACTCCTCGAGATTTTATTCCTTATAATCATTGAAATGTAATTGATAGAAGACACCAGATCCAGGATTTTTGGGGTCAAAATTCTATAGTTGGTATCAAAGAAAGTGTATTAGAAACATTGGGAACTATATATAGGAAAACATATATTAGAAAAATATCAATAAGGTATAATTTGAGCACATGTATAGAAGAACATCGTAGAATTTTGTTAATGTAGATATTATGGGGATATTCCTTGCAATATATCCCTATTGGGATACTACAAGTGTATGTGGATCAGGAAAATATATAGCTATTAGTAATAGCATCAAAATGGTATTCTGAGCCTAACTTGGGGTAACCCGATACAGGAAAATGGGCCTTACCTTGCACCTAGTTTGACCCTCCAAGTATATACTCTTAGATAACTCACATTCTCTTGACAACCCATTATAAAGGATTTGGATGCATAATAATTAAACTAGGTTAAACCTAAGGTGTTTTAGATTGAAGATAAGGTTGCATGATTTGGAAATATTAGAAACGATATTATTGATAAACATTAGTCTATAGAAGGACCTATGATAAAATGAAATGGATGAAGTATATATGTACTATGTTTTTATTAAAAACTATATTTAAAAGGATATTTATTGATTAACAAGACATCAAGGATTTCCATCATAGTTATTTTGAAAATAATATTAATATGGTTTTAGAACAAGACAATCTATGATCTTGAGGATAACCAATCAAATCTGGAAAGGCTGTGGGCTATGAACCCATGGCCAAAGGAAGATAAGGGTTCCACACCAACTACTACCTACACAATGTACTACTTAATTTTTCATTGTTGTTTGTTAAATAGTTTGATGAATGTTTTATAATAATGAACTAATAATATCACTTTTGAGGATTAGAGATATTATATTTTCCATATTGGTTTTGGAATATATTTATAGACAAGTAGAAAGAGTTATCTCTCTTTTATGTGCCTTAAAATACGATAAATGTTTCTTTTAGTGCTCTGGCCATAAATAAATCATTATTGGTAATTAATTTATATGTCTAAAGGGATAAAATATAATTTGATTTATTATGAACTAATGTATATGATTGATCATAATAAATTAAAACATTTCAAGTAATAATATTTATTTATATTTTTTGTTAGTATAAGACATTCCCAACATTATGAAAATGAAATATAAATAATATTTTTTTCCTTAAACCTTAATATTTGTGGAACTGATGTCTTCTAAATCAACGTAGATTTATGGATTTAAGGCCCTCAACTTTATATTGACCATTCACTTTATTTTTATTCATGAACTCAATCAAAACATAGAAATATTTATTCTTTTGGTTCAAGTATGTATTTCATCATTCCACTAATGTTCTCCATAATGGATACCTACTAACATGTTAGTACATGTGACTTTCTAATTACAATTTCTTCTTTTCTAAAGTATGATTTATGAACCATTCTCATGTTGTGGGATTTGAATCAATGGTTATATCAAAAAATATATTAACAATTTTTATTTTAAATTGTGTGGATGAAATTTAATTAAGGTGGGGAGAGTATTACGCCCTGAAACTCGAAATAAAGACTTTGTATTTAATAGTGTTTATGACATGTAACACCAATTTTAATAATAGAATATATTGACCCAATACATTATAATATTAAATAAATATAATATACCTTATTTATTGTAATGAACATAACACTATGTTACCTTGTATCACATGAATAGTGACATTCCTTGATGGCTTATATTACATGCAAGAGAAACCATCCTTGATAGTTATCTTTAAATGTAGGACTGAGTTTCACCAAATAAAAATTTGTCTTGAAAATATTGTTTTTTTAATATATTATGATATAACATAGACATTATATTAGTTGTTCTGAATATTATTAACTATATTATGATTTTCTTTAGTTTATATAAATATATAGTGAATTCATTAGTTAAAAATTTATTATAAATGAATAAAATATCCAACTGAAAATAAAGGGAAACTTTTAAAGAAATCTATTTTTATGCTCGCAAAGCTATTCTACCCTAATAAATCAAATTAATTTAAATTAGTGAGTCATATTAATAATATATATATATTATTCAATAAAATATTTTTCATATTCATCCAATATATTTGATATGTATAAGATAATAATATACCCAATATTACACATAAAAACATATATTTTTCTTAAGGCACTTCTATCATCTCTTAATGGAAACTCAATTTCAAATCATAAATTTGACACTTTAAGTTGTTTAATATCAAAAAATAAACTTCATATTTATAATAAAAACATTAAAATTAGTTAGGGTAAATTTTTTATATATTCTAGAAATATAACATTTATTAATGTATAATTTAAAATAATGAATTTTAGTTAAAAATAATTTTTCATCAATATTATTTATAGGGATAAATTATTCTTTTAATTGGTTTTAAATTTTCACTAGATAAAATTTTTATAATTTAATATAATTTATTTCATTATAATAAATTTTTGTTTTAAATTGATTATAAATACATAGAAATCTTTTAGATGCTTTTACATTAAAAACTCTTTAGTGTATTCCTACATGAGGGATTAAATTTAAATCAATTTATACCACTTTTATTTTTATTTATTTAGAAAAATAGCTTCTATATTAGGAATAATAATATTATATAATTCATAATAATAACAAATTTATTTTTTACCCAATATATTAATAAATGATATTAAAATTAATTACAATGATTTAGACTAAATTATGCTTAATAAGGAACTAAACTAAACCATAAGGCCCAAAAAGACCTGAAAACTTGTCCAAGTGACATTTAAAGGAAGTATTTCTAATATATAATATTCATTCTATAGTGGGGTTTATTATTGGATCCAATTTAATAATTAAAAGCAAGGGAATAATTCCATTTTCAAAATATTACAAGAGTGAAACTCCTCATTCACTATAAAAGACACCACTTCTTCCAATTACTCACACTACTAAATTCATTTAGGATTGGAAAATATATTCCCAAATAGAATTCAAACATCACTCACTTCTACCGTGAAACCTTTTGGTTATAAATCATTCCAAGGAAGCATTTTATTATAAACCAAAAAGAGTTACCTGATATTTGAGGTAAACTTTCAAATGATATATTTTCTTTCATTTACTCCTCCACCCATTATATTATTTTGAAATAATTATTGTATAATGAAAAAAGTATTATAAATATAATACAAATTTTTAGTATTATGGTTTTTATCTAAACTAAAACACACCTACATATTATGGGTAATGAATATATTGATTCCTTGTATGTCAAACTATTGTCTCATAAAATGATGGTTGTTCATTTTTCTTTTCCACATATCTTGGTGGAAACTATGATGGAAAAAAAGTTTATATATTTTATATATCATATTTAATATTTCATTGATATTATTTAAATTTTTTACCATACATATATTTATACCTTCCATTATTTGTATAAATAGTAACATTATTTGGGGATGTGTGGAATACCTCCCACTCAATGCAACGTGATTCGTTCACACAATACATGCAGTGTACAAATGATTGTTTTAATTAAAAATATGTGACATGAATAACACATATATGGTATTAATTACATAATTACCTTTCTAGAAATATTATATATATATATCATTTTCATAGTAACCTTTACCTCAAAAGGTGATGACGTTATTCATGAATGTGTGGATTACTGCCTCCTCGACATGATGTTATTATGTTTAGATCACAAAAATTATATACAAGAGTATATATGATTATATAATAATTTAGTTATGATAAAATTATAATTATAGAAACATATTATTCAAATTAACTTATTTTGCATCATGATCATTGAAAAAATATAACGTTACTCATTTGTATGTACGGAATACCATCTCCATGATTGTAATGTTGATTAATTTTTCATAAATATATTTAATTTTTTGATTTAAAATTATAGTTTATTTATAAATATAATAATTATGTAAAAATATAATAATTATGTCTTTATTATTATTTTGGATATGTTACATAATGACCCCTTTTACCATAGTTGATTTACCAAAGCTGTTTCTAAAACATAAACAATATTTGATCAAAACAACCGACAAACACACACTTGTTTAAGTATTGTGTACAAAATTGTAATAATTGAAATTAAAGTTATTATAAAATATAAAATGGTTAAGATGAAATTATAAAATTAAATTAATATTATTATATAATATGTTAAAGGAAGTTCACCCAAATGGAAACTCAAGGTAAGGTATTTCGTCTAAATTTACATTCCATTGAAACTTATTGGTGTTTATGCACATATTTTTATTTTTATGGTTTATATACATCCCTTTTACATGATATATACCCGGTATCCTTAATATCATGCTATTATAATGTTATTTTAATTTTATTCACTCATAAGGCTTACGCTTTAAATTTTTTCAAACTCATATGGGACACTTTGGAATATTTAATGATTTATTGTCTGAAGAATAATTTTTCATATCATTAATTTCCAATAAATGAATATTTATGAAAATTATTTAATAAACCCTTTGATTTTACAGTCCTCTACTTAATTATGACATTTTTCTAATAATTAGTACAATTTATTTACTCTTTGATACTCAAGGTGTTTAAGAAAAAAATTATTAAAATATGAATTCATTTCTATCATTAGTAGAAGATCTTATTTTCATATAAAAAAATGTTTTGTTTAAATTCATTCAAAAAAAATTCAAAATTATTTTGGTAAATACATTTTTACCCTTTCCATACATTTACTAATGATTTCAATGGAATCTTCTTACTTCTTTTAGAACAAGGAATTTTTTTAACCTTTTATCTAGAAAACTGAATATTCATTTTACCTTGTTCGTCATGTATGGATTTACCCTCCATCATTCCTTAATACATACCTTATCATGTTGAAAAGTTTAATTTTTAAAGACAAATTTTAAAAAAAATATTCTATAAGAAAATGTTTTTCAAAACGTTTTTCATGAAATTGGATATTTTCCTCAAAATTTTATTAAATGGCCTTCTATAGTATTTTCATTCATCAACAAAAACTACCATTTCTTTTACTACACTTGGGAAATGTTGTATTTATACCATCATTAATATTTATATGGATGTTTTATGATGGATTTGGATTAGTATAGTATTCACATTCAATTCCTTGTATCCTTTTTTTCGTTCAAATATTCAACTTCCTATGATCATTGTATAATGAATTTGCACGAATATATTGTATCCTTTATTAGGGATATATTCATTTACTAAACATTATATTATTTTTATATGATTTTTATTTTGATTTTAATTTGAATATTTGGGTAAATACTGATAACTCAATATCTCATACTCTATGTGGATATTTCATAAGGCACATTATTACATCGATTATTCTATATATGAGGAATATTTTGGACTGGTACGACATGGGTGCGGCCTGGTTATAGATGGTACCTTGAAACATTGATAGCCTCATGGGATGAGTAATTTTCCAAGTTTCCCTACATGGGTTTTTTCTCGATATCTTGTAAACCATCTTGTTAAAGGTCTGGAGGTTAAAGAAACCGTCTAAAGAGGAAAAATTATTTCCAATGATCAAGAATTTATTTAATTTATTTTAGTTATTACTCATCACTAAGATTTTGGATTAACATATCAATGGATAAATTTCATTTTATTACATTGATTAAATGAATTGTGTTTCAGTGTCCTGCCTTAACATATATTTTTTTTATTATCTAGTTATTTGAATGGAAAGTGTTTCTAGTTATTACCATTATATATTGTTTATGTAAATCATTCTCAGTTTGATTATTACATGTTATGTATTCTTTA
Organism: Viscum album; assembly: GCA_963277665.1. Lineage (NCBI taxonomy): Eukaryota > Viridiplantae > Streptophyta > Magnoliopsida > Santalales > Viscaceae > Viscum > Viscum album. The sequence continues at coordinate 826,134,569 of OY728131.1, forward strand.
TTAATTATCGTGATAAAATTGTTATTATCACTAATTCTTTATTCATTCTTCTATACATTACCATTAAATAGTAGTTTATATCACCCTTATTGTTTGTAATTATTCCCAAAAATATAATAGGTGTATTATAAAATACATCCAGTGATATACTCGATGGAATAAATTTATTCTTGATGTTAATTATTTAAAATGATGAAAAATATTATGTTGTAATTAGTTAATTTATTTGTAAAAAAGCACTCATTTATATATTTATTTTTCTAATAATACTAAACACTCGGTCATTCTAGATTTTATTGGTTTTAATCATGAAAAACAGATTTATAGTAAACACCAACTTTGGTCATTATGGGGAAAGGTCACAATAGAGACCATTCCTTTCGATTTGAGAGTGATTATTAAGAAAATATGAATGAATTTCAGGACCAGATTCATTGGTATGTGATCATTATTCATCTTTTTTAATTATATCTATTCATATTAGCTCTATTTAATCAAGTGTCTAGTATGTTGGAGAAATACCATTTTTTCTTGATTTGAATTGTGATGGGATATGATTATTTTTTATGGAATGTAATGATATATAATGATGGATTTTTTATTTTTTAATCTTGTTTTATGACGTAATATCATTCTCTATTTTGAATTTTTTTAAAATTAGGAGGATTGTTAATCATTTTCACATGATTATATCATGAAGGATTGGTTGGAAATTGATTTAATTTATTTCAATTGTTTGGAAATTCTGTTTTATTTTAGGGAAAACTCTCTTTGGATGTTCTCATGGTAATTGTGAAAACATGTTCATTTTATGGAAAGTAATTTTGGATCATGATTTAAAACAAGGATTTTAAATTATGGTTTTGTTTAAATGCATGGAAAATGTTTGGGTAAATGGTTATATGAAATGGTCATTTTATCTAAAATCATTTTGGGATGATTTTGGTATACTTGGTGTTGTGGGTTAAGTTGCTTTATATAAGGCATAGTAAATCTATGACATAGTTCTAAGTGCCAAATGTGTAATTGAACATGGTATTGGTTTACCTTATGACTACATTGATGATTTATGAAAGATCTATCATGTGTATGGGACAATCACCTTGTCATGAATGTGTGGATATATATAATTATTGTATGGATATTCAAAATGTATTTGAGAAAAAAAAATTATGGTTGTGAAATGGTTTTCCATAGAACAACCTTGTTTTGATTTAAACTAATGATTTTTTTAATATTTTTTATATAAATTGTGAAAATATGATTTATCCAAGTATCCTGATAGGGGAACTCATTTGGGTAATCCTACTAAGTATAATATAATTAACCATGATTGATAACATTGGATCATTTTCAAAAGTTATGTATAGAGATGTAGGTGATGGAAAGATATCCCAGTTCATTTGTGATGATTCTTAATAAATTGGTTTGTTCATGTGGAGCTAGTTCTCGGAGAAGGTTAGGAGTTTCTAAATCAATGTATTTGGTTTCATTGAGTTTTTTTGTATTTTTTTTCCATTGTGGAATCTGATATTATCTTCTAGTTTGGTTTTTTAATGGATTTTATTTTTTTTCATGCATCATAGAGTGGTTTTATTATTTTTGGTTATCTTTATTTGGATATTTATAATTTATGGTAAAATACTCTACAATTTTCTATGATGTCTTTGCATTTATTTCCAACCATTGTTGTATATGATATGTCACCTATGGTTTGTAGAACCCACTTTCTAGTACCAATATAATATATGAGGAGTGGGAAATTACAAATAGTATCATATCATTCAATACTTGATAGGGGATAAGTTATATTTTTTTCTTATTGAGAAATTAGAAAGTAATTTGATTATTATAACATGAAATGTAGATATTAAAAAGGCATAGTAATCTTATTTATTCTAAATGTCATGTTAAATGGTGGTTTGGGTAAATATTCATTTTAATACACATCTAATAGGGGTAAACTCATCTTCATGGGTTTAACAGATGATTAGATAATGACATCCAATGAAATTTATGACTTTATGTGAGTATTGATTAATTCATTTCTTATTATTTGATGAAAAATGTGTTGATTTCTGAAAATAATTTAAAATGGATTTATTTTAGAAATGAATTGTGTAATTTTCATACATAGTTTCAAAATGGAAATTTTTTAATTTTGGAATGACTTCTAGCCATATGAGTGGTGTGAAAATTTTGAATTTGATAAGCCATCAGTTGTAATAGAGGGAAACTAAATGATGTTTTTTTGTTGTAGTGAATGGAACAAAGAATGTGTTATAGAATCAAACTGAAAGAGTATGCTTAGAATTTAGTTTCAACTGAGTAAAAGGTTTACATGTAGTTGGTTCAAAGTATTGTTGAATTTTTTCATGATATTTAAAGAGGAAGTAAGTAGGATGAACCTCAGAAAGTGGACCATTCATTTCAATTCCATAATAATAATACATCAATATTTTTTTGGGATTCTTATCTATATAATGTGGTTATAGGACTGAATATAATGAATCAAATCTTCAATTGTATTTGGAAACCAGCATAAATTAAAGTGAAGTTGCAAATATGCATGTTTGAATATCTTAAATCCCAATTTTGGAATTTAAATATATAGGTTTATTTGAATTAAGGAATAACATGGATGTATTTTGATGAATTGTTTAACCAAAAATTAAATCATCATTCTTTCTATATTCCATAAAAAACCATATTCATCTATTTTAAGAAATTAATACTTACAATGATAGAGTTTGCAGATATGTTCATTAATTAATTACTCTATTAATCTAAAGTTTCTATATTTACATCCTTCAAGGCCATAGATTTTTCAATCAGGGTTTCACTCAATGATTTTTATGATTTTTACATAAAATAATAATGAGATACTCAGTAGTGAAACTATGGTAGAAAAACAAATATTTGGAAACATAGTTAGAGGAATAATGGTCATACCTATGGAAACTAGTGAGAAATATTATTCTAGGAGTAAGCTGAAGAGAGACACCTATTTCTTTGGTTTTGGTATGACTCTAAATTAGATGACAAAATCAATAAATCTTCCTCCACATGCAAAAGGTATGCCCTGATATTTTTTAATGTGATTATCTCAGACACATAGTTAGAAATTGTACAAAAATATCCATATTATTTCAAAAATGTTGTAAAATTGTACATATATTTTTTATTGTCATAATGCTTTGGGATTGGATGCACAAGACACATCTCATCATTCTTGGGAATTTTATTATTTTACATGAGGAGTTTAGTAGACTAACTCTTCTTTAAATAACTAATCAATAAATGGTGATTTTAGGAATATTATAACTCCTCAACCAATGAAATATCAATAGTGTGACAAATAGAAAAGTGCACTGTGTAAGAAATTATTTGGATCTGTTAAAATTATTGTTATGATCAATCTAGTCATTGTATGGTTAAAGGTAGATTCATATGAATTATACCTTCATACTAGCTTGTTCGATATAGGAGGATCCCAAAAATTTATTTTTTCTCTTTCTGTGGATCTTCCCATCTTTCAATTTTAGATGATTCCATCTGTTTTGAAAAATAAAACACCATTTGTGTAAAGATAATTTAGATCCATTATTTCAAAATAATTTTCCATACCTATTGATGGTGATAACTTGATTTTTTATTTCTCTATTGTAACACACCAAGCTTCCATGGTACGTTTCCCGTTGAGTAATGCAATTTCTTTCATTGTATGCAACTTCAAGATTCTATCACATTGCGACCAATCAAACTATTCGTTATGAATAGTAATACACACTTTTTGAAATTTTATAAATGTTATTTTTCAAAATGGACTTCATTTTTGATTTTGGAATATCGAAATTAGCTTCGGGTGAAGTTTTGGTATTTTTCTGAAAACTTTCAATTTTTAATGAATAGTGAAAAACATTGTGTTATTGTATAAAACAAACTTTTTATTTAAATAATTATTTATTTTATTTAAATTTATTTTAGGTAATAATAGATACATAATACCTATATATGTTTAATATAATTCATTGGAGTCATTTTATAATAAGTTTAGATATATAAAAATTTTATTAAACTTTTTACCATCTTTTACCCACCTCCTAGGAGCATTTGCAAATTTACATAAAAAATAATTTTACTGCTTCTGTGAGTTGAATTTCAAATATCCGTGGGACATGGTTCACATCAATAATTAAAATTTGGTTCAATAAAATGAAAATTATTTTTGTGGAATAGTAACTTTTTACTATTATTTACCACGGTTAAAATTAAATAGGGTAATTAAGGGTAAAAATGATATCATAATTTACCTTACACATATCCTAATTCTATTGGATAAGTTTAATTCGACCAAAAAAACCTTAGGAATAAAATATCATCCTCTTTGGTTCACTTGGGTCAGATTAGTACATTTATTATTATTTTATTTAAAGAAAAGTTATAAGAGTTAAATTCAATGTTTAATAACTAAACCGTTTTTAATATAGGGTTGCACAAAATATAAATTTGACTATAAATAATCATTATAAAAATAAGAATATTTCATACATAATGGTATTTTATTCATAATTTTTAGACATTAAATAATTTAATTTATTTATGACATAATGATGATGTAGTAATTACCTTATTAATGAAGGATTAAAATAATTGATATTATAAATATCAAAATAAATGTAATTTGAGACTTTTTATGAATTAAAATAATTTTATAGGTTAAAATTACATGTTACGTTTGATTAAATAATTTTTTTCAAAGTAATCATGATGTTATGATTTTCACAAAAACCAAATATTTAATTTTTTCAAACATGACATAATTAAGTTTTCAAAACAAATACTATATTATTAATTGATATAATATTTCTAAAAATATAAAGTTCAGAAAAAGGACTTAGATAAGGTTATATTAATTAATAAGGAACCAATTGGGGTTCTCTTGGCTTGTTATAGTAATCTTATTAACCATATAATATAAAAATACAACGAGACTTTGTAAATGACAAACTATTTAACTAAGCGTTAAGTCTAAAAGATATTATTAATATGGTGACCTAAAACTATATAAAACCTATTGTTTGATATTTTTTTGAACCATACCCACCTTATACTCTAAATAAATCATTTTGTAACCATTAGAAACTGAAAATGATTTTATTATAAAATAATATTGCTAACTTTTCCTAAAGTGATCCTCACCTCTCTTATAAAATGGTACTTCCCCTTCTCTTAATTTCACACCTCAAAAGTTATTTGGATCAGCCATCCCCTGACCAAATATCCTTCTAACATTCTTACCTTCATCCTAGAAGATATCCTTTGGTCATAAAGTCAACCTAAGGATCCCTTTTGATCAAATCAATAGGAAGAACCCGAAGAAAAGGTAAATATTTCATCACCTCTTTCAAGTTCTTTTAATCTTCCACTTCCTATTTCTTTGTGGTTTCCACTCTAAAATAACAACTCCAGTACCTTATATATAATGTGGTGTTATTATAAATATGGTACAACCATGTTCTTTATTCTATCCATCCTATAAATGAAAAAGTCGCCATACGTGCGTACGTAAGGCTTACTGTCTCCAGGTCGTGGTGTAGTCTGTTATTCAAACACATCATTATTTTTTATGGATATAATAATGAATTTCACTGATGTAAATAATAAATATAACATGTTAAGGATTTTTTATATATTATATACCATCCAATTATAAACTATTTCACCATCAATATAATTATATGTTCGCTCGTGCGTAAGTACGGATTACCGTCTCCACAAACGCGAAGAGATTCATTCCCCATCGTAATCATTGAAGAACAATTTTCATTTTATGATTAAAAATAATGTTTATAAAAATAATATCATTCTATATATGAAAAAAATATATTGTATCCATAATAAACGTGGCTTACGTAACCAATCATATAATGGAAAATGAATCAGTTAACACCTGAGATGATGATACTACTAAAATAATATTAACAATGCAATATTATAATAACATATATGTAATCATACTTATGTATAAGATTATTTTATAACATAATGAAAAAAGTTATTCATTATAAATGAGGTTAACATACCATCAACTAAGGAGAGGTATAAGGTAAGGGTTAATTTCATAATCTCTTTATTATCCGAGGTTGTTTTTACATAAGTTTCTACTAGGACCCCTTTATCATCCACATCCATGTTTATTAAAAATGTATTTAAAAATATTTTTACTATTTACTAGACTATGGGTTAATGTCATTTATAACTTTTTTCTACTTTTATAAAATGGTTTTAAAGGAATATTTTGGTCATTTTCCAAAATAAGGTACTTCATGACCTTTTCGACAAAATTAAGGTAAGAATGTCTTTTTTTTTACTTATACGGCTGGTGTGACAGTTGTCCGCCATTATATAATCGTCAAAGTTTCCTATACATGTTTATAGGAATATATTGAAAATAGATGTTTTCTTTTATAATTTTTTGACTTATAAATGATTTCGAAATAGAAAGAAACATTTCTCTCAAAAAAATTTGATTGCATCCATGTAAAAATCATTTGATGGATTTTAAACTTGTTTGAAGTTGATTTATTATGATACAAATCATCTATATTTTATTGAAGGTTTTGTGATATATTTTTATGAAAATGTGTTATTTTTACACCATTCATGGATTATGGATAATGTATTTACATTTCGTATGATAGTTTTAATAGGAATGTTTATGTTATGTTTAAACCTTTTCATATGAGGAATGCATTGGACTTTGTAAGGGATGGGTGGAGCCCACTATAGCTCCTCGATGCATTGGTATGTCTCATTAAAAAAACTAGTCTCTTTGAACATGGCCCTAAAAAAATCTTATTTGTAGTCTTGGCACAAGGCCTTGACTAGATGGTTATGAAGTCTAGCATTATTCATTCCATCATTATGAAGGTGGTTATTAATATTTCATGTGATTATTCGACTAGTAGAATATAAATATGAATAAGTAAATAGAATTATTTGAATTTATATTTTATATATTATGATGAAGTTTATGTTTAAAAGGCTTTTGTTTTAGTCTTATACATTGCCTTAAATGTTTGTGCTTATTAATGAAAGTCTCTGCTATATTGTTATCCTTACTAAGAATCTGATATCACCCCTTCCTATGTTTTATTTTTCACAGGATGTGAAGAATAATTTTATGGTTGACTTATAGGGATATTATCAGGATATAAGTGTGGTAAAAAGGGGACAAAATGTTATTGATGTTTTTATTTCATGATGTAATGTAAAAATTATGAATGTATCTCGTACTTCCATGTCTACTAAAATGATCAGTGTTTTGGGACATGATTCCTTGTATAATGCTAATGTTATGTAATAATGTGCTGACTCTAGGAAACTAGGTTTGGGAAATTATAGTTGGTATTAGATGATTTTTAGTAAAATCCTTGAAAGCTAGATTTAGAAAAACTCTGATTAAAGAACATTACCCAAAGATAGACTTTGAGGATTAATTTTGAAGAAATTCCAAGAATTTTGGTACTGTAGAGATGTTGTGAGTGTTCCATGCAATCCATCCATGTCTAGATATGAGTAGGTAGAGGCGGCTCTGGAAAAGATGTAATAGGGGTAAAACCCGAAAACACTACTTTGAGCTAGACTCAAATGGGAATGGGTGTACAACAATGGGTCTTGCTGCACTCTTGGTTATGAAACTCCCGAGGGATATGCATATGATAATTCTCATTTTCTTTACAAACCATTATGAACGGTTTATCATTATATACTTCCTCTTAGAAAACATTTTTATGATTATGGATTATATCCATAAATTGTTCAATTTTTTAAGTGTTTCACAAGTTTTGAATTATGTATTGTTTTCATAAACTAATATAGTGTATGCCATTGTTTAGAAATGGAGCCTAGTGGATTGAATAGAAACCATATAAATGAAAGTAATCCATGTCGTTATTTCCCTCCTACTCAAGATAATTATAGTGGAGTTGGGGAAGTAACTGGTGCTGATCAGCTTATCACTATACAGGGATAACTCACTCAGGTTATGAATAATAACCTTACCCGTATGGAGCACCTTGATCCACAATGTGGAGAATAAATGTAAGAAATATTCATGAGGAAACAACCACAAAAATCCAATGGGAGTAAAAATCCATTAGTAGCTGAGCAATGGATAAATTCCTTAGTGAAAATATTTCATGCTTTGGGGAGTAGAAAAAGTTAAAATGTTTTCAAGGAAATTTGTCGCCTCACAGGAGATGCAGATCAATGGTGGTCATTAATCAAAAACAAAAAGGAAGTAAAATAAGTAAATAACATGGAATTCAGGTAGTTTAAAGAGATTTTCTTAGAAAAATACTTTCTTCATGACCATCAATCAGATGTGGAAAGACAATTTCTGAGTATGAGGAAAAAGGATGATGAGAATGTTTCAAAGTATGGGGCTAACTTTACAAGGATAAAAAGGCATGCAGAAAATTATATACATAACCCAAGGAGTAAAATTGATTGATTATTTTATGGATTAAATCCATTTCTTCATCGAGAATTAGTCTCACAATCCTTCTCATCGTATGAAGATATAGTCTCATACACTATCAAGACAGAAAAGGAATTCTCTATGTCTTATGAATTTTAAAGCAAAGAAAGAGAAAAGGAGATATGTTGAAGACTCTAAAAATGGAAATAATAGGAATAAGGGAAAATTTAAATATCCATCCTTATGTAAATGTGGGAAGAAACACCCCAGTTCCTGTCTGAAGGGAATGGGAGTTTGTTACAAGTGTGATGAAAAAGGCCACCAAACTCTTAATTTTAAGGGGAAGAAATAAGCTACCAATGTTAAATGCTAAAATTTCAAGGAAATGGGACATTATGAAAATAAATGTCTTATGTGTCAGAGAAACTTACCTTAGAAAAGGCCAAGGTATCAAGGATAATCTTATGTGATCACTACTGCTGAGGTTGATTCTCCGAAAGACGTGGTGGTAGATAATTTAATGGTTTCCTCAAGTTTATGAAATGCATTATTTGTTTCTGGATCATCACTTTGTTTCATATCTTCCCAATTTTTAAGAATATTAGATATTTTCAATTTGACTTAATAAGGCAGTTGTCAGTCAACACACCTAAGGTAAGTATCATCATAATAATGATTTTTGAATCAATTCCCATTACGGCATATAAATGTTCTTTATCTACTGATCTCATCATCATAATTGTGATTGAATTTGATATAATCCTCAGAATGGATTGGATTTTAGACCATGATGTGAAAGTTTATTTTAATAAGAAGGAGGTTACAATTTTCGATGATGATAATGTCTACCTTTTCTTTAGAGTAGAAATGTCACCACCTGATTCTTATCTAGATCCACCCCTAGTAGATCTACTAAATTCAATTATTGGGGTGGAAGAGAATGAAATAACTATGGGTGAGGAAAATAATTTTCAAATAGAGAACATACCTCTTGTGTAATAATATGTTGACGTGTTTCTAGAGGATTTACCTGGATATTAATTGAAATGATAAATAGAGTTTTCCATTGATTTAATTCCTGGTTTAAGGACCATATTGAAAACCCCTTATACAATGAACACTGTGGAATAAGTAGAAATAAAGAAACAACTAGAGGAATTGAGTAATAAGGGATTTTTTCACCTGAGTGTTTCTCCTTGGGGAGCCCCTGTCCTTTTTGTTAAGAAAAAAGATGGATCTATGAGGTTGTGTATTGTCTACAGGGAGATCAATTCTATAAAAATAAAGAACAATTATCCCATACCTTGAATTGATGATTTATTCAACCAACTTCATGGAGATCAATATTTTTCAAAGATTGACCTTTGATCTGGATATCATCAGTTGTGTGTGAATAAGGAAGACATTCTGAAAACAGTATTTCGAACCTGGTACGGGCATTACTAGTTTCTAGTAATGCCTTTTGGAAGGATTAATGCACCTTCTATTTTCATGTATCTAATGAATGGAGTTTTCACAGAATATCATGATGACTTTGTAGTGGTATTTATTGATGATATCTTGGTATAATTCAAAATCTACGAAGATCATGAAAATCATTTGCACATTATTCTAAAGACTCTTTGAAGAAATGAATTATATGGGAAGTTTAGAATGTTTGAATTCTGACTTCAAGATATTTATTTTCTTGTCCACATTGTCTCTTACGATGGAATCTCTATTGATCCTTCAAGGACCAAGGTAATCCATGAATGGCCATCACCAACGAGTATAACTGAGGTACGCAGTTTTATTGATTTATTAGATTATTATTAGTGTTTTTTTCATTATTTTTCTTGATTGTAAAACCCATTAACCAATCTCACACATTAAGGGGTTAAATTTTTTTGGACAAAAGAGTGTGAAGAATGTTTTGAAGAAATGAAGAGAAGATTAGTCAATTATCTTATCTTGACTCTTCCATCAGAGAACGATGGGTTTGTTATTTATAGTGATGCTTCAAAAAAAGGACTTGGTTGTGTCCTTATGAAGAATTAAAGAGTTATTGCATATTCATCATGAAAGATAAAAATTCATGAGCAAAACAATCCCACTCAACATCTTGAGTTAGCAGCTATAATCTTTGCCTTGAAAATATGGAGACACTACCTCTATGGTAAAAAAATTTAGATTTATACTGATCACAAGAGTTTGAAGTATATTTTATCACAAAAAAAACTCAACATGAGGCAAAGTTGATGTCTTGAACTTGTCAAGAATTATTATTTTACTAGAAAATATCACCCGATAAAGGCAAATAAGGTGGAAGATGCTTTGAGTAGAAATGATCAGGGAGTTTGAAACAAGATGAGACTTGAAATGGATCCTATTTTCATGGATCTAGTCAAGATGGATATGGGAATAACCATGGACGGTTAAACATCCGTACTTTTTCAAATGGTTTCTAATCCATCTTTATTAGAAAGGATAAAGAGTTATCAGACTGATGATAAGGAATTTCAAAAGAAGATTAATGTTGTGAATGATGGAAGATTGAGTGACTTCATATATGAAGATTGAATTTTTAAATTTGGTAAGAGACTTTGTGTTCCTAATATACCTGATCTAAAAAGAGAATTGTTGGATGATTCTCATAGCTCCAATTTCTCTATACACCCTGGGATCACCATGATGTATAGAGATTTGAAGGAATTGTTTTGGTGGAACAACGTGAAGAGGGACATTGCTCATTTTGGGTCAAGATATATGGTTTGTCAACAAGTGAAAGCTCTTAGGCAAAAGCCTGGATGAGTCATGCAACCTTTTCCCATACCTGAGTGGAAATAGGCTAATATTAGGATAGACATTGTCATGGGGACACCAAAGGCTCCTAGAAGGAATGATGGAATATTGGTCATTGTTGATCTTCATACCAAGTCAACACATTTTCTTTCTAAAAGAGAAGATTTACCACTTGAACATCTATAAATTCAATATATTAATGATTTTGTAAGACTTCATGGAGTACCTCTATCGATTGTTTCTAATCATGATCCCCGTTTTACATCAAGATTCTAGAAAATTCTTCATAAGGCCTTGGATACTGAACTTCATTTAACCACTGCCTACCACCGTCAAACCGTTGGACAATCATAATAGACTATTAAAACCTTATAAGACAATTTGATATCTTACTCACATGACTTTCAAGGTTTGTGGGATCAATATTTACCCATGGTAGAATATTTATATAAAAATAGCTTCTATTCAAGTACTCAAATGGCACCATATGAAGCATTATACAGAAAGAGATATCGCACACCAACTTGTTGGGATGATGTTGGTGAAAGAAAACTCATAGGCCCAGAACATGTTGAGGAAACAATGGAAAAGGTTAATGTTAACAAAACCCACATAAAAGAAGCCCAATGTAGTCAAAAGAGCTATGCTGATAACTGAAGGAAGGATTTGGAATTTCATATAGGATACCATGTTTTCTTGAAGGTATCTCCCTAGAAGGGTGTTATACATTTTGGTAAGAAGGGTAAATTGAGTCCCAGATACATTGGACCTTTCTAAATTCAAGAACGAATTGGAATTGTAGCTTAACATTAGGCAATGTCTCCATGTCTCTCCAAATATCATGATGTGTTCCACGTATAATTGTTGAGAAAATACATGCCTGACCCAACACATGTACTCACCTATGAAGAATAAGAACTAAACCCAATATGTCTTATTGTGAAGATCTTATCAGAATTCTTGACACCAGAGAACAAGTGTTGAGAAATCTGACGACTCATCTAGTGAAAGTTCAATGGAGTAATCATTAGGTGGAAGAGGCAACTTGGGAACCCGAGGAACTTATGATAAAGAACCACCCGAATCTTTCTATGTAGTAATATTCTAGAAATTTCGACGAGGAAATTATTTTAAGGAGGTTAGAATGTAACACCCCAAGCTTCCACAGTACGTTTCCCTTTGAAAAATTCAATAGCTTGCATTGTATGAAACATTGAGATTCTAACAAACCGCGACCAAACAAACTAGTTGTTATAAATAGTAATACCAACTTTTTGAAATTTTATAAATTTAATTTTTCAAAATGGACTTCATTTTTTGAATTCATAATTTCAAAATAAGTTTATGGTGAATTTTTGGTATTTTTCTAAAAACATTCAATTTTTGATAAATAGAGAAATACACTAAGTTATTGTTTAAAACCAACTATTTATTTAGATAATTATTTATTTTATTTAAATTTATTTTAGTTCAAAATAGATATATAATTCCTATACATGTTCAATGTAATTCATTGGATTCATTTTATAATATGTTTAGATATACAAAAAGTTTTTTGAAATTTTTACCGTCTTTTTACCCACCTCGTAAGAGCATTTGCAAATTTTCATAAAACATAATTTTACCACTTATGTGAGTTGAATTTCAAAATTTGGAGGGACATGGTTGAAATCAGTAAGTAAAACTTGTTTCAATAAGATTAAAATAATTTTTGGCGAATAGTTTCTTTTTGCTTTTATTTATCATGGTTAAAAGTAAATTGGGTAATTAAGGGTAACAATGACATACTAATTACCCTAACACAAGTAATAATTCTATTAGATAAGTATAATTATACCCAAAAACAACTTTAGGAATAAAATATGATCCTCTTTGGTCCACTTGGATTCGATTAGGATATTTGTTATTATTTTATTTAAAGAGGGGTTAAAAGAGTTAAATTCAATGTTTAATAACTAAACCATTTTTAACATAGGGTTACACACAATATAAATTTGACTATAAATATTAATTAGAAATATAAAAATATTTCGTACATAATGGTTTTTTATTGAAAATTTTTATACATTAAATAATTTATTTTAATTTTGACGCAATGATGATGCAGTAATTACCTTATTAATGAAAGAATAAAATAATTTATATTATAAATATCCAAATAAATGTAATTTGAGAATTTTGTTGAATTAAACTAATTTTCTTGGTTAATATGACATGTTAGGGTTGATTAAATAATATTTATTTGAAGTAATCATGTTGTTATGATTTTCACAAAAACCAAATACTAAATAGTGTCAAACTTGACATAATTATGTTTAAAAAAATACTATATGATTAATTGATTTAATATTATTAAAAATATAAGGATCGGTCAAAGGACTTATATAATGTTATATATATTAATAATTAACCACTTGGGGTTGTCTTGGCTTGTTATTGTAAGTTTATTAACCATAGAATATAAAAATACAAAGAGACATGGTAAATGACAATCAATTTAACTAAGATTGAAATTTAAATGATAAGGATAATATGGTGACCTAAACCTATATAAAACCTATCGGATGAGAGGTTTTAGATCCATCAAAAATTATCCTCTAAATAAATCATTTTGGAACCATTATAAACCGAAAATTATTTTATTATAAAATAATGTTTCAAGCTTTTCCTAAAGTGACCATCACCTCTCTTATAAAAGGGTACTTCCCCTTCTCTTAATTTCACACCTCTAAATCCATTTTGCTCAGCCAACCCCTGACCATATATCCTTCCAACATTCCTACCTTTATCCTAGAGGCCTTCCTTTGGTCAGAAAGCCAACCTAAGGAGCCCTTTTGTTCAAATCAAAAAGAAGAACCTAAAGAAGAGGTAAATATTTTATCACCTCTTTCAAGTTATTTTCTTCTTACACTTCCTATTTATTTGTTGTTTCCATTATAAAATAATAAATCCAGTAACCTATATATACTATTATGATATTATAAATATGGTAAAACCATATTTGTTATTCTATCCATCCTATAAATGACAAAGTCACAATACGTGCGTACGTACGACTTATTGTCTTCACGTCGTGGTATAGTTTGTTATTAAAACACATCATTATTTTGGATGGATATAATAATGAAAATAACTGATATAAATAAAAAATATAACATGTTAATGATTTTTTATATATGATTTACCATCCAATTACATACGATTTCACCATCAATATAGTGATATTGTCACTCGGGCGTATGTACGGATTATCGTCTCCATGAAAGCGATGAGATTCATTCCCCATCGTAATCATTCAAGAATAATTTTCATTTTATAATTAAATATAATGTTTATAAACATAATATCATTTTTTATATGAATCAAATACATCATATCCATAACAAACATGGCTTATGTTTCCAAGCATATAATGGAAACTGAATTTGTTTATACCTGAAACGATGATACTAATTAAATATTATTAACAAAGAAATATTATAAGTTCATATATGATATCATATTTGTGCATATGATTATTTTATAATTTAATAACAATGTTTTAACTGTTATATCGGAGGTTAAAATACCATCGACTAAGGGAAAGTACAAGTTAAGGGTTAATTTCACAATCTCTTTATTATCCAAGGTTGTTTTTACATAAGTATCTACCGGGACCTCTTTATCATCACCATCCATGTTTATTAGAATGTATTTCAAACCATTTTTAATATTTAATAAACTATGGGTAAAATTCATTTATACCATTGTTTTAATTTTTTAAAAATGGTTAGAAATGAATCTTTCCCTCGTTTTCCAAATAAAGTACTTTATGATCTTTTCAACAAAAATTAAGGTAAGAATGTCTTTTTTTAACTTATACGGCGGGTGAGGCTATTTTCTGCTATTATATAATAGTCAAACCTTCCCATAAAATTTATAAGAATAATTTCAAAAAAATATATTTTCTTTTATAATTATGTGACTTCAAAATGATTTCAAAATATAAAGAGATATTTCTCTCAAAAAGTATTGATTTCATCTATGTGAACATCCTTTGATTCATTTTAAACTTATTTTATGTTGATTTATTATGATACAAATCATCCATATTTTATTGAAGTTTTTGTGATTTTTTTTACTGTGGATGTGTTATTTTTACACCATTCATTGTTTATGGATAAATTATTGACATTTGGTATGCTAGTTTTAATACAAATTTTTATGTTATGTTTAAACCTTTTCATATGAGGAATGCATTGGACTTAATAAGTGATGGGTGGAGCCCCCTATAGCTCCTTGATATATCACTAAGTCCCATGAGACAAAGCAGTGTCTTGGCATAAGGCCTTGATAAAATCTTATTTGTAGTTTTGGAACAAGGCCTTGATTATGTGGTTATGAAGTCTAGAATTAAGAATTCCATCATTGTGAAAGTGGCTATTGATATTGCATGTGATTATTCGACTAGTAGAATATCCATGTGAATAAGTAAATGGAATTATTTGAATACCTAGAATCATTATGTATTTTGTGATGAATTCATAGTGTTTAAAAATCAAATGATATGGAAAAAAATATCATAATGTAATTGGAATCTAATATAATGATCTTTGATATAGTACATTCAAATGCTTGACCATGAATTAAGTATACACTGATTAAAGTGAAATATTTGGTTGATTAATTAATCATAAATTCATATAAGTAATTTGGTGAAAGATGCTTCAGATCAATGGAAACTAATATTTGGGATATTTGATATGCACTTCGATTGTAAATACTAAGGTTGTTTTGTAATTTTCAATCTGGTTTCTTATATTCCCAATTCAATCATGGTGTTTATAAGGGAAAATATGTATGATTCTACGTGTTTTTAGATTATTTAAAAACTCATTGTTAGGGAGACCATTAAGTTGTGGATACTTGATAGAAGATCATTTTTTTAGGTTTGAGATCAGATATTTGTACCTTTCAATTTTATCAAACCACTACTTCAGGCATACTTCTATTCGAGATGGTATGTCCATTCTAAAATAAAAACATATATAAGGCTCTAAATGTTTTTTTTTTGTTTTAATGCGGTAAAAAAAGTAGATGAATTTGTCTTGAGATTCCATACATATCAACAAGTTATGGAACAACACTAGTGGAAAATGATTATGATCATACCTTTACTGTATCCACTGTTGAAATGGGATAATATAGCTATAGATTGTTTAATATTTCTACCATGTAAGGTTTGAAAATGGGATTCCATGTGGGTGATAGGAGATCATCTCAAATATTTAGGCCATTTTATCCCAATTTATGAAAAATATATCACAGGAGAGCTATTAAAAATCTATAATTAGGAAGTGGTAAAAATTCATGGAGTTTATGTTTTGATAGTATCCGTATGAGATATGAGTTCTATGTCTCATTTTTAGAAATCCTTAAAACAATCCATTAAGACCCAGTTTTCAATGAGAATAGTGTATCATGATAAAATAGATATACGATCTTAAATCAAGTCAAAAATATTCTAAGATATTCTTAGGGCTTGTGTAATGTATTTTAGTTTCTCATGGGAGGATCACATACTGTTAGGGGAGTTTTCATCCTATAATAGTTACAATTACATGATACATATGGCTTATTTGGAAGTATTTTATTATCATCCTTATCATTCTCCACTTTGTTTGGAGGAAATAGGTGATACTTTACTGGTTGGTCTAATCTTTATGCAAGAGAAAATTGAGAATATTCAATTCATCATAATGGGAACGGAGACTACACCAATTCATCATAAATCATATGTGCCTCTACATCAATGATTTTTTTGAGTTGAGTTGTCATGTGTTCATGAGAATCTCTCCAAGTCATGGTAATCCTCATTTTTGTAAAAGGTAATGTTAAATCATTGATACATATACTGTTTTGTGATACATGAATTGAATGGTGAGGTTCCATATCAATTATATTTTCCACCATGGTTTAGTTTTGTGGACAATGTGTTTCCTATATCTTAGTTGAAAAAGTATATACCAGATACTAACCAAGTGATTCGATGGGATCACATTGATAGATTTCTTGATTCCATGTTGGTTCATGTGTTGACAAGGATTGGGAATAGGTAAGAGAATGTATTTTGTTGGAAAAAAATGGACTATTGATGTTTTAAATAAATATGGTTGGATTAAAAATGAAATGTGGCTGAATGAAAATCAATTTTTGTAGAAATAACCAAAACTCTTCTAAGGAAGCGAGAGTTTTCTACTTTTCGAGGATGGAAATACAAATAGTGGGGAAAATTTATCACCCCTGTTTTCAGTCACATCACTACTTATTTATTTGTCTTCATTATATATTATTATTTCCATATGATTTTGGAGGTTATAATGAGTATTGGAATGTTTTTACTCTATTAGATAGGTTCATGGTTTCAGTATGTTTTTTATAAACCATGTAACACCTGCATGAAAATGTTCTACTAAAACAATGGGCATTTGGTTGGAGCACTATTAGGTGCTTAGTTTTCCAAAATTATAGGGATTCCCAATATAGACTATTTAATGATTTATAGTGTGGAATAAAATATTTGGGACATAGTTTGTTTAACAATGTGATCTAATAATGTGACATTTGGGTTGAGGCACTAAATCCTGTATAGTCAGTACACATCTTAACAAATCAAGATTCCTAAACATATATTGTTAAATTTCATATCTAAATATCTTGGATATAATCTAATTTTCCCTCTAAAACACACATTATCCCATAATTGGGCCCTAAAACGAATTACACTTTCTCACAAGGCTATTAACCATGTTCTATTCATTCATATAGTGATTCATAGGTGAATTAAAGTGTATTGGAACCCCAGGCTCAACAATTTGTTCTCATTCATCATCATTTCTCTTTGATTTCTTCTTATTCCCTCTCTTTATAGATATATAAATGAAATTTTATTTCAATATTTGTGGGTAATGATTGATTTAATTTAAGGGAATGATATATATATATCGGTTTATGAGTTTCATGTTGGGATGTTGAAGTTATTGTGTTGTTCTTCATTTTTTCCAAATTTTGAGAGGGAGGTGTCTTCTTTCTAATTTTCACATGATTACAATATGAATTATAGGTTTAAAATTTATTTAATTACTTAAGATTTTGGGAAATTTTTGATAATTTTATGTAACCCAATTTAGTGATGTTTTCTAATAAATTATGGAAATTGGTTGTTTTTTTAATATGATTTGAAAATGAAGATTTTAAATTACAGGTTGGTTTTTATTCATTGAAATTTTTTCATGAAATTATTCATATAAAGTAATTTAGTATGTGACATTTTTTTATGGTTTTAACATAGATTGCGGTGTGGGTTCATTTTACATTTTACATGGCCTGGTTGAACTAGTACACAGTGCTCAGGGCCAAAGGTGTAATGGAACAAGGGAAATGGTTACCTTGTGATGACATTATAGATAGAGGAAAAATTACTCATGAGTATGAAACTATCAAATAAGAATGCATGTGTGTATTTTTGGTAATACTTTTTACCTCTAGACATGTATGAGAGGATGGCCATACACAAACACTAAGTGATACATCGATTGGATATAGAACAACAAATGATATACCCATATTCTCTACAGAAAATAAATGAGGAAAAAAATAAGAATCACTTGTGGAATAGGAATATGATTATGAAAATTTTTGTTGAATATATTTTATAGGTATGTAGAAAATTTTGGTGAGAATTAAAGGGAATGAGATACAATGAATCATTGAACACTAATGCTGAAATGAAACATATCCCAGAAATAAAATCCATTAGTGGGAGATGATACCACTATATGAAAATTAAGGTTAAATACCTAAATAATATAATTTTTGGAAGATAAGGTTTCTAAATTCCTGAATTCATTTATCTGGGCCAACGAATAAATTGAATCCCAATTAAATTTTGATACACACCAACCTAGAAGGATCATTAAGAAAGGAAGAGTCACACATGTCTTGGAAAATTATTATCTTGTTGAATAATGGGTTAATATATAAATCCACAGTATCCATTCATGGGTTCTTTACTCAAAAGGTATTAATTTGTTGAAATTTAATGACATCGATCATTGGGTATCAGGGATATAGGGTTTTATGGACTAGATAATGATGGAAACGAGGATGTGTGTTATCAATTGGTTTTTCCATTTCATGAATATTAGAGGAGGGAATAGATATTTGGGTCAATCTCCCTTAATACATGGTTTTTATGAATCTATGATTGTGAAGGGAATTTTAAACCTAATAATGTAAGGTATTATCATTCTAAAATCTAGATTCATATTAATCTTTTGAATTGGACTTACTAGAATCCACAGATCCTATGGGATATTTCCTCCATCATTTAGAATCCACTTTGGATTGACAAGAAAATTGATAACCTAAAATTTGGAAATTATGCAATATTATCTGTTGAGATTGAAATGACTAATACTCTAGTAGAGGATGTAGTAATAAATAAAATGGATGACATAATAAAAATAGAAATGAAATGTGAAAGAAAGCCATGGTTCTATATGAAATGAATATTTTTTTGGTCATCTTTTTTCTGATAGTATGTTGGATTAAGAGTTTATATACTACAAGGAAAGGGCCATTGATGACTCTTCTTGTCAAAGAAGGAAAGGTAATGACATTATCGTACCTCCAAAATTGAAATGTGACATGGATGTAGGACCCTCAAGTGGAGATGATATTGGAAGGAATTATATGAAAACATAAATTAATTATGTTGAGGATAAATAAGTCTCATCAACTCTTGAATAAGAATATAATTTGGTAAAAATAGTATTATTTCCCTCATTGATAATATTCATACTGATGTGGTAATGGAGATCTCCTAAGGATAACATACTTTTGATGATATGTCATTTCATATTCAAGGAAATGGGAATCCCCTTGTGGTTTACACTAGTTTATGGATACTTAATATTGTTGGAGTAGCTTATGTAATAGTAATGAGACATCACATTATGGGTAAGAATTAAAATCCTCATAGGGCCAGGATTACACTAGGACCCATTCTAATGTACCCTATAATTTCTTGGATGTTGAAGGAAATCTAAAACACTACAAGGATATTGAGTATCCCCCATTGATCAACATGATATGACTGGTTACCAGTGTTCTAGTCATCTTAATAATGCTTCAGAATATAAATCCATTATTATAATACCTACTAAGAAAAAACATCATAAAACTGACTCACGTTAATTTAAATATTGATGACACTAGTGTCGAAAGATATTTTTTTCCATGTCTCTTATTCCAAGGATTCCATAATGATGGTTAACCCTAAACATATCCCTAATGTTATCAAATCCAACACTAAATTTACTCATCTGTGGGGGATGTTCTAGATTAATGATGTGGATGATTCTAACTATGATTATCAATGTGAACATGCAGCAAATTAAGATGAAATTGAAGACCATAATGTTAATGAAGTCCCTTTCACTACTGAAAAAAAAATTGGATAGATCAACAATGTAAAAAATTTCAAATGGGGTAAATAATAAATGGGTTGAAAAGAAAATAAAACCACATTTGGGGGATATAAAGTATGAATGGCCTATGAAATGAGGCTGAACAATCACAAAATGAGGTCACTATACTGGACTATTAAGGTATCAGGAACTCACTAATGGAAACATACCTTATACATTATATAAAGGCCTAAAAACCCATGCTTAATGGAATCACCTAAACAAAAATAGTGTTTGAAAGATGAATTTGTTTCAAGAGGGCCTATCTTTGTACAATTTTGTTGTTCAAAATATAAATGACTCCAATATGGATCATATATGGATTATCAAGAATGAAATCATTAAAATTGTTACATGAATAAGCAATATTGAAAGCATCTTAGTCTTATTCAATGCATCATGTGTTAAATTATCTATCCATTATTTTTAATCATCTATGTCATGCATTGGAATAAGGGAGTTATGGATTGATCTTGGAGTTACCTCTGAAAATATGGATCATAACTCAATGAAAATGGTTAATTTCAATGATATATTTTATCCTAGATAATGAAATGATTCTATATTCAACCAAAGTGAATCTTTGGATTTATCAAAATTTCCTAACCTGTTTAATTTTGCAGAATTCCCTCTTATAAGTGTGGAATTCACGTCGACCAGGTATACCTTGAATGGGTGACAAAAAAGTAGGCTGGATAGATTCATTATTCAAATAAAGTAAATGAGGTGGGAAGAATGGGTCTCAAAATTCACCCTCCCAAATCACCACTCATATCATAACCTCATCATTGTAGATATTTTCACTCATATTAAAAGGATAATACATTTACCTTTTCTTTTTAATAATTGATTTCTTGTTACTCTTCGATATAGGGAGGTAATTATGGAGGATTGCGTATTTTATCCAATTGGAATCCTTCTTCAAATATTTTATTGAAAATTTAATCACAATAAAGGAATACTAATTGAGTGGTACCAGAAAGTATTCTCAACACATTATCATGAGATCATGGATTCTAAATACGAGCATGGATAATGTCAACTGGAATCAGCATCATACTCTTATTTCTAGAGAGGAAATCCAAACCCTGTCTACTTTGGATGGCCTCTTAACTACTAAAGAAAGGTTGGATCATAACTAGAAACATATAAAATTAATTAATTAGGGAGATATAAACTCAAGGTTTTTCCATATATTTTATAAATAAAGGATAACAAGAACAAGGAATAATTCCATAAGAATTGGTGGATTCATGTACACCATAGAGGATGAAATATCCAACGATGTGGTGTAATATTTTCAATAGTTTTACTCTGAGGATGGAATTCACAACACATCCATAATGTTTTTAAATATATTTCAATTAATTAATGAGAAAAAAAACTATGGTCTCATCATATATTGCATAAAGGAAGTTGTTAAATTGGATCTCTTACCTTTTAATACGGAGAGCTGAGCTGGTCCAGATGGTTTTACAAAACAAATCCTTCTGTTTTACTAATACATTTAGGAATGATATGATTAGTTTAGCCAGATATTTTTTCTTTCATTATTTTATGATGGATGGAAGTAATTACAATTTCCTTGTGTTAATTTCAAATAAAGATGTACTAATATATATCAAGGACATCAGGATAGATTCCATTGGGTACACAATTCCTAAAATTATTAGTAATATCCTATTGTGTATGTTGGGTGGAATTTTTAAATATCATATTACCTGAAATACATTATGGTTTTCACTTTTTATAAACAATGAATATTATTTACTCACAGCCTCTAAAATGTTTATCTGATCAGGATTAAAAAAATAGGAAAACTTTCCACTCAAAATTGATATTTTCTAGGAATATGAATCCTTGATGTGGAGATTTGTTTTTTAATTCATGAATAATGGGCTTTAAAAACATTAATTAATTTTTTTCAATATAACTACCCTCAACTAGATTGTACATACTCATTAACGGATCACCTATGAGATTATTTCACTATATAGGAGGTGTTAGAGATGGAGACACTCTATCAGGGATTTTATATCTTATCACTACGAATTATATGAGAAGATGAATAAAAGATCTTTAAAAATGTGGAATTTACCATATAATCAAGGTTTTTTTAGGTGGATTCACTCCATCATATCATTTACATATATATATATGATATTTTCCTCTGTTTAGGATTCTTAAGGTTGCATATCACTAATTAAAACCACTTTTGCACATTATGAGGATGTGGAAGGGAATTGCATATGATAAAATAAATAATTCATTTTGTTTGTATATGGAATAACTATTGGGAACCAAAATAAATTACTAGAAGTCTTGGAGTGAGGAAGGGATCCATTCCCTTTTATATTCTTTGTGTCCCGTTAGTTTGGGGTAAGCTGAGGAGTATATATTTTTGGAAGATCAGATCTATTATTTTAAATCAACTAACTAGATTTATGTTAAAATATATAACTCGTGATGGAAGTGTTTTCCTAGTAAACTAGTTTATTACATCTATATTTGTCTACTCCTCCTCTCCATATAGGTGTCCAATAAGTATCATTAATAAACTCAATAGGTTGATAAGAAATATCATTTGGAATGGATTAGTCTATGGAAGGAGGTTGAGAAAACATTTCATGGAAGTAATTCATCAAGCCTATCAGAATGGGAAGGATTGGATTTAAATATATAAGGATCTTAAATTATGGGATAATTGGGGAATTTACAAGGAATCACTAGTGTTCAAACTTGTGGTGTGTCTTCTTCTAAAATATATGTAAAAGGATATTTTTGGATCGATACAGTCCTAATCATTCATCATTTATATGTAAATCAATTTGGAAATAAGTAAATAATATTATGAAGATTACTTTTTGGTTGTGAGTGGACAATCTATTATCAACTATTATAGAACCTGATGTCTAACTAATCAAATCAATTATATCATTCTTATTCCATATAACAAAGCTATTATTCCAATTTCTAATATATAGATTCATTTCAATTGTTGTGATTTTATTTTTCACAATCGTTTAAAAATAGAAAATCAATATTACTCATTCTTGGAAGTGGATACCCTAGAATGGAGTCCCAGTAGAAATGGTATTTTCAATGTTGAATGATATAAAGAACTGGAGTGTGATGGATCTACTCTACCTCCAACATGTATTTCAAAATTCAAGGTACATTTTAATCAAAACTCAATATTTATTTTCCTTTTGATAATATGAAAGAATTTATTTACTATACATGATCAGCTAAGGATGTCTAAACATCATTTTATCTCAGAATGTGATTTATTTTTTAATGATAAATAAAATACACAACATATCTTTATATACTGTGGGATTTCAAATGACATATGGGGGTATTTTGGTATTATGTTTGTATTGAAACTGTGAAATTAATTGTAGATGGATCAATTTTAATTTTCTATCATATCATATAGGTTGAGTGATCATGACATCATGTTTCTGTTGGTAGTAGCAACCTTCCTATTTATAACAATGTGGAAGACAATATATTCCACAGTATTTGATAACGATCAACCCACATTTACAAATGCTATAATTGAAATTCATTGAAACACTTAGGCTTCATACAGGATAAAAATAGGATCAATGAGAAACACTATTGAATATTGGAATATACTTATAACAATTGTTGTTATGGGATGATCCAGGAAAATCGCATGTGCTCAAATTTGTTCAACGGATTCCTCCTATCAACTAGTGGATTGAATTTGATGTTGATGGAACACTGTATGATATTCTAGGTGCCTTAGTCTATGGAGGGTCATTATCACCAACCATGGGTTTTTCAAGGGTTTATTTTAAAATATTATTTTCATTGGATTTGATTGTGAATCAGAATTGTTGGATATGATCTATTTGATTAAGAATGTTATCTAGGACAATTGGAAGTATTTATGGGTGGATCCTATATTTGAAATTGTATTATGGGAATTAAAAAACGAATAAGGTTTGTTCATTGGAGGATCCTACCTCACTGGGTTCAATGAATGAATTGGGTAAATAAATTCAATGTGTTTGTTTCACATGTGTATAGGCAAGCCATTCAGGTGGAAGATGATTTATCAAATAGGGTGATCATATAGATGGGAACCATGTGGGATTTTACAACACTAAATTATTTTGAATCGTTGGTGGAGGAAGATATATAGAGTGTGATTCACTCTTATATTTGTAAAACCTCTTGTAATTCCAATAATTTCTTTCTTTCAATTAATAAATTTTTGGGGACCATCCTTGGTCAGATCTTAGACCATATTGGTATAAGAAAACATCCATTTCATAAAGTAATATTGATCTACCTCGTGTTATTTTTTTACCATAAAACTAGTATTTGGAAATTCAATGACATTCTAATGAATTTCTAAATATTAATCTTAATGTCTATTGTTAAGTATTTTCCTTATAAAAAATTTCATTAATATTAATAAAAATTTAATAGTATTTTATTCTTAGTTTGAAAAACAATTATATAATAATGTAAAAATTAAATTGGGTTTATGTTTCTAATTTTTTTAGTTATTAATTATAAAATAAAAGATTTATTGAATATAATATTATTTAAATTAATCCACAATATTTTTCATTTAAAATTTATTTTCATTCTATTCTATTTTTTCTCATTATTTCATAGACATACATTCTTCTTCTTCTCATATGGAACTATTTTAATCACAACTATATTACTCTATTAGGATTAGGAAATTATGGATTATCATTTTATTCTATTCTTTAGTATTATATTCATTAATAAATATGAATAACCTAAACCTATATAATTTTTTAAATGTGCACTCAAGGACATTTTTTAGTGAAAATAATTGTATGGACATATGGGTTTTACATTGTTCGCTATAATAGAATAATAAAATTAGAATACCTTGATCTTGTGTTTGGGTACTATAGGGTAGTATTTTTCACTATGTATGTTAAAAATATTTTATAATTTCTGACATTATATATTGGGTGGACTACCTCATCATATTTAAATAATTAATTGATATATGGAAATGAGAATAAAATTCTGACACATAGATCTCTCATAATATTTATTCACAATGGATAATAATTTTGTCTCAAAAGGGTATTATGTACCATGTTGAGATTTTGGAGAATATTGTTTCCCGATAAATTAAATCATTTCAATATTTTATTATTAAATTAAACACTCAGTGTAGTTTTTGTTACATGAAACTCTTAGTGTAACTTATGTTACATGCAACACCAAGTTTAAATGAAATGTGATATAATATTGAAACCTTGTTATTTGATTGTTATCACTTAGCTATTGGAATTTTGAGTATGAATAGGATAAAATAAATTATTAAAAAAATAAGGTTTACAAATTTTTTTAACTGGAACTCTTTTTTTTCAAATATTTATATACCAATATATAAACTATTGGAAAATAAAGGAATTATTTTTTTTAAACTATTATTTTTCACATAAAAACATTTGTTCTCAAAAAATTAGACGAAACACTTTTTGTGAATGATTTTAATGGTATTTATATATTATAAATTCAATCAACTAATTAAATTTCATGTTATTCATTTTCTATGTATGAGATTGGAATAAATCATATTTTATGCTATAGAACAATATTTTTTTCTAAAAAAATTTTTTTCACCATCTTCAATAATATATTCTTAAAATTATTTGACACTTTAAGAAAATTTACACCAAAAAAAATTTCATTTTTGATATCACCATTCCAAAATTATCTTATCGCGAATATGTTATAATTTTCATAGAATATAATTTTTGTAATGAATGGTGAACAATAATGGGGTTTTTTAAGATTTTCCATTTCTTTTAAATCTTTTAAAAACATCCAAAATTTAATATTTTTTTAAAGAAATTATAACTAAATTATATATATTAATTAAAATTAGGTCATTTGTATAATTTTCATATTGAATTTATACATATAATCTTTATAATATTTTGAACATTTTCTCATGGAGAACCCTCTTTCTGATCATTCCTGTATGATTAATTTTGCGATAAAATTTTCACTTTTGTGGATATATTTTTTAAAAATGAATTCTATATTTGGAATAAGAGTGATTTATATTGTCAAATAACTTAAAATTTATTTTTTCCATATTAAATACTAAAACAAATAACAATTATTTAACACATTTAAGTTAAAATGGGTTTACCGGGGGTGAAAATAAAAAATTAAGATTAAAAATTACACAAAACATGCCAAACATCCATTTTCAAGCTCTACTTTTATCTTTTAATTTTTTTGATAATGAAATACATACGTAAATTTGAAATGAGATAAACATGGGAAAACTTTTTATTTTCATAAATTACAAGTGTGCCATTAACCTCACATATAAAAGGCAAGCCCCTATTTGATCCTCATCACACTTTCAAACCCTATTTTTTTGTAAAATCCATACCCAAATCACTTACATATTTTTATACTCTCATCCTAAATGATATAGTTTGTACAAAAATACAACCCATGAATCATTTTGGTGTAAACCAAAACAAGTTGTTTGAATAAGAGGTAACCTCCCCAAAATGAGAAATTTAATTTAATTCTTCCTCCACCACCTGAAAATATTATATAAGAAAAATGGAATACTAAATGAAATTATATGATATTATGTTAATATAATTAGATAAATATTTCTCATCATCCATCAAAGGAGTCATTAAATTATCATTCATGTGTGTGTAAGACCACTACTTCACAAATCGATGTTATTTGTTTTCCATCACCAAATCTCAAAGATGGATATAATGACAGATTCATTGATTATATATTATATTTATGATATTAGTATTCATATTTAATCATTATATCCCATACTCTTTCTTGAATTTTATTTTGTGAGAATATGATAATGTTCTTCATGTGTATGGTGGACTGCCTCCATGTGAAGCGATGTGATTTTTAACCCATTACATGGAATGTAAAAAGGATTTGATTAAGTAAAATATAAAATATATATATTACATAATATGGATTATATAATGTTAATATGTTATTTTACATCCATTCATTCATCCCTTCAAGAAAATTGAAACATTGTTTATGTTTACGTAAGGCATATGGTTTTCATGATCTTAGTATTTCATTTTCTATCTATAACATTTATAGATTTATGTAAATACATATATAATGAACATATATGATATTTATATCATCATTATAATTTATTCTATTATGGAAAAATGATCCATGTATGAGGTATGAATATAAAAAAATCAAAGCATACATGAAAAACAAAGTAGTTATTTCTCAAAACGTGATTTAAACAGAGAATTATTGATAAATGGGTAATAAAAGGACATAAGTATATAAAATATTGTATGGTTAATATGATTTTGGATATTTTATATATTTATAATAAAATTAAATTTATTATATTAAAGGTTTTAATGTGTTTGAAGGAATTTGATACATATGATAAGGGATTTCAGTCACAATTTTATTTTTTATGAGACATAAGCCATATTTCTCATGTGTTTATTTAACAAAGGTCATATCATTGAAATCAATTTATTTAATGATGAATATTTTTAAATTAACGGTTATTTGCATTTCCATTTAATTATAACCCCCTCATACAGTTAACAGTTCAAAATTTTCCAAATCGGTAAGGGATATTTTTCCACAAATTACCTTCTTGGGAACCGAAGTTATGTTAAGCACATATCTTCTTCTATTAGTTCTATATAATCTCCCATTGATATGTTATATCATAAATAAAATCCATTAAATATATTATATGTTTCATTAAATGTAATTGTTTCATGGGATTTTGATTCAATTCTACAAAACATTTAAGAGTTATATGTTACAATCACATCATTTATTGGGATTCACTACAGGAAAAAGTAGGCTATACCAATGCTCCAAAACCATTTTTATATAATAGAGAAACATTTTTATAGAATATACCAAATGATCTAGAAACCATTGGATAATGTTTATAGGCCTATAAAAAATGGTTTACAGTAAACCATTGGTATATCCCCTCTGAAATATCTACTTACCAACCGTTCTTTTGAAACTGTTGGATTAAGTAACTAACCAGAGTTTGAAATCCCAATTTAAAATCCATCTACCAAAAAAATATCTTTTGAAATATATTTCCCTATAGTCAAGATAGACCAACTATTTCATGAATCCATTTTTATATCCCTTTAATTACTTACCAGGCAGCAAAACCCCCACCTTCACAAATAATCTGTAGATATCAACAAACAGTTGCAACAAAAATGTTCAATCTATATAAAAAAATGATAATAAAAGAAACAAATTAATGCATTCAACCAGTGAAAACACACCTTCATAAAAACACATATATTAATTCATAACTAATCATAAAGCATAAAATTTTATAAATATCAGCAAAAAATATATAGGATCAATTTATCTCTTATCACCATCACCATCAGTATCATCATATTCATCCTTAAAATTATCCTTAACATCCTCCCCACCATCATATTTTCCATCATACTCACAAACTCCATCATTATTTCCATCACTATCAGCATCTCAATAACTATCTCTAGTAATTCCATCATCCTGAAACAACGAGGACCATCACTTGGTGCACTATATAACGTATGAATTTTCGAAATATATTGATCACAATATTAGTTGGAATATGGTTTATTTTTAATACATAAGCCTAAAATAAATTTTATAAATTCATAATTAGACTTCTGATTCCATTAATGATCTTCTATGGCCATTTTTTGGCCTCATCTTCCTCATCATAGGCCTACACTTCATGTGCATGAGCTTTTTCAAACTCGGTGCTACCAGACCTGGAAATTGAAGTGCGAAAATATCTAGTGGATAAAATATACAATCATGGTCTACATCCTACTCTTCCATAGTTCCCATATCTTAATAACAAATTTAAATGAATTTTTGGAACAAATTTTTCATCTTACATCTCACCAAGGACCTTAAAGTAATAGTGTTACAAATATAAATGGGATATTTTATTACTAAATATATATTAACATATGAATTCAACAAAAATAAAACTTATAATTTATTTTTTTGTATGTTCATATACCATTTTTCCATCCTTGTTGAATTTTTTTTGAGAAAAACAATTTTTCTCATTGAAAAAACTTCAATCCTCAAAAACTCCCTCTTCAATGAAATTTAAAGTATAAAAAATAATTTCAAACTTTTTTATTAATAATTATTTTCATAAATAAAATAAATTGAACATTCTTTATGATAAAATACGATTTGATATACTGACTTATTAAATTTTTCTAGTATGATATGAGTTAGTTTAAAAAATAAATTTTATATAACAAATTTGGAGAATTGTAAATATGATTAAATATAGATTTAATAGATTAACATAAATTGAAAATTAATGATTATTTACTTTATATATTATTTCCATTAATATAATTGTCATGTAATTATAGAATAATGTAAATGAAGTTTATTTATTTTAAAAAAACTAATAATGATTAAATACATGTTTAATATGATCAAATGTAAAGGTGAAATGAATATCAGAGGTGTTCTTATGGGGTTGTTTCTATATTAAAAAGATTAAATTTGAATTTTTTTAATGTAAGGAAAAGTAAGGTGAATGTTTCCTTAATGGATATTAAGGAAATGATATTATAAATATTTTTGTTTGTTTTTTATTAAAAGGACACTTGAAATAATTTGATATATTGTTTATTAAGTTAAATAATTTTAATTTTTAGTTAGCATAAGAGTATGTAAACTTCAAGTTTTTAGGATATATGATGATTAATAATCCATTTTTTATGTATAAATATAGTTTATATTTTTTTCCTTATAGTTTAGTTAAAAGGAAAAAATATTTAGTCACTTTTATGTTTTAATTCTTTTTTTTTCATTTACATTATAGTGTATTATTAACATTTTGTTGTTATAGTGTGAATTAAACTTATAATACTAGTGATGAGTGGTAAGATACCATTAGGTAAGTGTTTTTGATCTTATTTAAGGTTTTAATTCACTAATCTAGTGTATTATAGTTAATCTAAAAATCAATTTTATCTGTTTTCTTGTTATATGATATAACAATAGATAATAATTAAAAGAAGGATATGATAACAACATTTTTTATTAATTAATAATGATACAAAAGGTAAAATTATGGTATGTTTATCTTATAATATTGTGTGGAACTAAGTATGATATAGATTAAAATTAGTTTTTTGATATAATAGAGACATTTAGTAGAATAAATAACATTTTATGTTTTATAGTATTGAATTTATTTTGTGAAATTTTGGTAATATATTATTCAATATTAAATCCTTGTGATTTAATTGGGTAAATATATTGAATAGTTTTTGAAGGTGATAAATGTTTCAATTTTGGAATTAGTAATACTAAATCGCATTAAGGAGTTATAATTTTTTAAATAGTTTTATTCTTGTTTGGAATGAAAATATTTTTGTGAATTGCTATAAATTAATTAAAATGTGAGATTAAGAGTCAGTATAGTGGAATAAATAATGTGTGAGTTTTAAGGGAGATTCAGAGTTATTAAATGCTCATAATAATTTTTTTAAATATGGGTTTAGTTTTTTAATTTCTCTAATGCTAAATTCTATAAAGTATCAAATTGCATCTTTTAAATTTCTAATACATTAATTACCTCTACCTTTGACTTACAGAGGTGTTTTATAGACACTTTTGTAAGTTTATAGAATTAATTTAATGGTCTAGAGATGATAAAATTTGGTAGGATTTTTTTATGGTGGGATATAATTATTATAGAATTTAAAAATGGATATAAAAACAAAATTCTTTAATAATTGTATATCGAAGGATGTTTGTCTAATATAAAATAAATGTTTTAATTATTTAAATATTGATGTAATGGTATTTATGTTATGAAATTTCATTTATGGATTGAAGAAATCGTCATAGAGTTGGTATATGCATTTTTATGTTTCATTCGAAGACCTTAGATTCAAAATTAAAGAGTTATATTTTGGATGTATATAAATGTGAGTTACATGATGTAAAATAAACAATAGTAATTTTATTCATATGACGCCCTAATAGTTAAAAATGATACCCATGATCTGATGTTTATAAAGGATTGGTTAGGATAATGATTCTATATTACAGATATGGGTGAAAAATCATAGATAATGGGTGTAGGGGTTTTTATAGATTATTTTATGTAGTTTTTAGTATGAGATAGGAAATATATTTTAACATGATTTCAAATAGTTTTCAAATATATAATTATAGTATAGTTTTTACTAATCTTACATAGTGTATGTTCTTATAAAATTAATACATATTAACTATTATATAACAGATACATATGAATTACATTACTTATGCTTCGATAATATGATCAATCATATATACCTTGTTTCGAAATAATCTATAGGTTTTATATAATTTTGGTATAACTATTTAATACTAATAATATGTTTGTAAATGTCTCATTATAACTATAAAAAATATCTCTCGATACTTAATAATAATTAAACATGTATCCATGTTCATTTGAGGTGAGTATGAAGTAATTATGTGTTGTTAAATTGATACTAGAATCTAAATTACCAAGGATAATTCTGTATCTCAACCAATATGTTTTCCCTAAATAGTGTACATATAATATAATATTTATCTGAGTATCCAATTTTGAAAGATTCTATAATAGATTACCAGAATTCAATTGAATCAAATATTCCAAAGAAAAATTTTTCTGTCATTTTATGCGACATGTATTTCATGGAGTGTTGTATAAAGTAATGGGATATTTTAAGTTCTTCATTTCTAAGAAGTAAAAATTTGTAATAGGATAATTAATTAATTACTTTTGTCTATAGCTAATATTTCATTAATTCATAATAAGATATAAAAAAATAGTGATTTATAATAAATGAACGATAATGAATATTATTACATCACATACATTATATGTGGTACTATAATACTGTTAGAGATATATAAGATCCTTCAAACTTTTTTAATATATCATTGTTTGTGGATTACCTTATGAAGAAACAACATATTTTTTACTTATAACTAATCATCATTAATCAATTATGTTAATTATTAATGGATAAAAGGTGTGTTGAATTTTTTTCATCTTGTTTATATGATATTATTCAAAAAATATATATTTCTAATATGTTTAAAGTTTCTATAATTTTTATATAGGATTGATATCGATGACATATATTATAACTATTCCCCATCAACCACTTTCTAGTTGCCTCATAAGAGGAAAAATACTCTTTATTCCCATAGTATCTAAAATAACACAAATAACATTGACACATTATTTATGCCTGCCATTAATCTTGTAATAAATTTACTGAAATTATCTTTAGGGATATAAATCCAATGATTCCCATTATATAGAGTGAATATTTTTCTATATATTATCTTTAAATTTAATTTTATTCACTAATTAAATTCACTTTTTTATAATATAAATCACTCTTTTTTCCTAGGATTAACTAATATCTCCTCTATTTTAATTATTAAGAGGTTTTGTATGATTCAATAAAAACATATTCAATTTTAAACACTATTTTACACTTACCTATAATAAAAATATATCTAACATATCCCACTATATAAAAATTTTCAATATATTTTTCATGAATAAATTATAAGGTATCTGTATAATTTAAAATTTTAAAATTTTTATTTCGATATTCTATTATAAAAAAAATTATAAACGAGTGATGTACTTACTTCCTCTCATGCTCTAGCATCATAGTCCACCCCATAGTGTGGGGGTATATTGTATCTTATTTTTTTAATTTCATTATGATGTTTCCTAAAAAAAATATCCCAATAATAACCTACCAAGTATTAGTGAAAATTTTGGAAATTTTCTTTCAAAAAATCAAACTTGTTTAATTACTTAATATCAATAAACTTCCAATAAAACACCATTTCCTAATAATGTTCTCATAGACACTAATTCATGATAGTTTTTTCCTATAATTATATAACTACACTAGACCTATATACATGATACAACTCATTCTTATATTCACTCCACAGCTTGCCTAATTCAATGAGTCATGTTGTCCTCATAACCTCACCATCAGAAAAATTATAACAATGTTGTAATCAATATATTAATTCATATATATAAAATAATTATTTGAAATTAAATAGAATTAGTTTTCACACACATGTCTTCACCCATGAATTATACATTACATCATTCTTAAGGTGTGTCCTTGAGAGATACCTGATTATAATGATGTATGAGTAATTGGAAATCTTCACCATAACACTCTTGAATTATCACCTTGTATTTCTAAGAGTTTGATTATCCATGTTATATTCATCCATAAACTATGTGTGGTGGTTCCACATGCCACTAATTAATGCACTCTCACACCTCCTAGTGGAATATTAGACTATTAAATAAAAAAAATATTATATGAATAAATTTTATAATTAAAAAATATTATGGTAAAAAAACCATACTAGGGTTTTATAAATATACCTGAGATACTATCATCACTGTGTCCCATAGGATCCCTAGTCAAAGATGTTTCATCATCCTGTATAGTATGAGTGGGATCCCATGTCTTCTAGTGATGTTCATAATGTGTCCGAGTAGAAGTTGAAGGATCATAAAAGAAGAAATTGTAGAGAAGGAAGTAGAAATAAAAGATTATAAAATATAGATTTTTCTAAATTTATAATACTAATGGATATTAGGATCTATCATCGGAGAATGGAATGAAATTCAAGGTGGATAAGATGTAATGGGTGGAGAAATGTTGGTGGACTAAATATACTTTGTGCCTTTAATAACTCTATGGGATAATAGGGTGTGATAGATGATATATAAGATGAAGGGGCAAGGTTTGATCTGGTATGGTGAGTGGTGGGAATAAATTTAGTACCCCCACTCACATCATCTATCGATGCACCGCTACCACTACGATCATTATTGTGTAATGGTCTCCTTAGTATAGGAACTTAATTGAGTGTTAATGACAAAATTAATCACATGACATTATATGTTATATATATATAAATATTTGTATATTGGAAATAGAATAATCACAACAGGTGACATATGAGGAATTCATATATCCCTCATGTGGTGATTATTAGGTATCACCCCCTCCCTACATATTTGTATAATGTTTTTCATTTCCTGCAATTGAAAAAAATATGGAATTAATTAAAAATTGATAAATAATGTGTAATACAAAAAAAGAATGAAGATGGGACATGACTATATTAATGAATACCAATTTTTGTACATATTTATATAAAAATCCTATTATATATAGTGGGAATAATATCAAAACACAAAATGTGTGTCATAAAAAAATTAATACGCTAAAATGTGCATGTTTAGTTTGGGTGAAATATAGTTTTATTCAATTTTTTCTGTGATCTAATTATTTTTTGGTTATGTCATTTTGCTCATTTTTTCAATTGATTTTCTTATTTTTCCCTTTTGGTTGTTAGGCAATTTGGTTCAAATTTTGGGTTAGGTCATTTTATAATTTTATTGGTTATGTCATTTTATTACCTGGTTTTTATTTTGATAATAATTTGTCTATTATGTTTCAGTTAAATTCATCTTATTTAACGTTATAATTGATTTGTATTATGTTTTTTTTGGTTTGGTATGATATAAAAAACAATTCAATATTATAACAAGAATATAAAAGTAAAATTAAACCAATATATATGAAAAATTCACATGAAGGTTAGGTATAATAAATAATATTTATAATCCATGTTAAATAAATTCAAATAGTACCATCCTGAAAATCCAATTCGATCTAAACTAAAAGAATTGAGAACACAAATTCATGATTCTATATATTTTCCCCAACAACATCAGGCTCACAATCAACTCTAAGAAATGATCAATTTAGGTTTTCATAAGTAATAAATTGATATGGAGAAATGTGAGAACTAATGATGTCAATTTCTTATCACCATTTTCAAAAAAAAAATCTTGTAATTACATTAATATTGAAATAATATCCTAGTTATGTAGGGTCTTTAAAATGAAAAAACAATTCCATTAATTATTGTATATATAAATCATTGGAATCAAGAGTGAGTATCTTTTCAGCCACTCAAAATGAAAAATGATCAATAAAAGTGTGAGGCCT
Source organism: Viscum album (assembly GCA_963277665.1). Taxonomy (NCBI): domain Eukaryota; kingdom Viridiplantae; phylum Streptophyta; class Magnoliopsida; order Santalales; family Viscaceae; genus Viscum; species Viscum album. The sequence goes on from OY728131.1 coordinate 826,170,496, forward strand.
TATCATCAAGTTAGACTAAATTCTTTTCATCATAGTCACTCAACCATGAGAATAATAATAAAAAATAGGATTTTCTAAAGATTTCATAATAAGATAAAATTCCAAGTCGAGTTCTAATATTCAATACACAGACATAAAATTTAGTTGTAGACCTTACCATAACACCATCATGTTGTGTTCTTGTGTTCATTTCTCATTAAAAGTTAATAAATTTGTACCCACTGATTGAAATTTATTTTAATTCACAAACCACATATTTTGGATCAAATAGTAATGATATTATTTCCACAGAGACAAATTCATTAGGAATACTTTCTAACTAAAATATATATGAATATATAAATTAACCAAAAACTATTTTTTTAATTTATCATATTAATAATTATCCCATAAATTTGAACCACTTTTAAAACTATTTTTTATAAATAAGTGTCCCTCATTCCCTATGATAATGAATGATGATTTCAATTTAGAGTTTATTTAATTTCCCTATAGAACAAGATTGATATAGTATACCAATTATGTAAACATTCATGTCATGAGATGACATATACATGTTTAATTATTTTACATGTTTTATTCATCAAGATAATCATAGATAATCCCAACAATGTGATATGGAATACCCCAATCATCAATAAATCATTCGATTAACACATATGATCAAGAAATCCCCCTGATTTGTGTAAGTGATGGAAAATTACTTTTAGTTTTCACTTATATCTCTTCTTTATTTTTGATTGGATTCTTTTTTCTCTCAATAAGATATAACAAATACATTGAATATAAATCCATAAAATATTGAGACATGTAATCCCTTATGATAGAACCATTGATTTCAGTCGTATTCCAGACATAATAAATTAATCTTTACAAATTTCTTCCAATTGGATACATCCAATGAAGAGAAATATGTGTACCAAGAAGTATTTCTACTGGAATATTAATTTCTAGATACAACATGATTGTGAAAAATAATGGTTGAAACACATTTTATGACTCACACAAAATTAATGGTTCCCTTTTAAAAAAAATTATAATAATTACATGAAAAAATCCATTACACATTGATCTCTATAAAAATGGCACAACCATATAATTTCCACCCTTACATAATTAGACATTAGATGGTAGATTGTCACTGGAATGGACACATAATTAAGGATGTGATAATAATGAGTCCCCAATAATGTTAACATTAACTCTATTTTGTTGACCCATTGTGATATCTTACTTTAAAATACATCGAGAACATTAATATTATCTATTTTTTATAGATATTGTTTTTTCTATAGGTTTTATCACATAAGAAGCACATGGAACTTCCCATTTATTTTCATTTATGAACATATGATGTAATTATGGTATTATAGCTCAATAAATTATGTTGTAATAAGATTGTAAATAATATTTTTTTCCTTTACCTTGACATTTAAAAGAATAGAATGAATCATCTCAAATATGATTTTTTCAATGTGTGTTACATCTATGCAATGACGTATCAAATTGGTTGACCAATAAAAAAACTCAAATGTGTTCACATCCATATTCCCAAGATGATAATAAATTTTTTTAAGGACGAAGGTATACATCTATATAATTGTTTGGATTTTAAAGTACATATATGAGTATAATCATGAACATGAAATGACATTTCAGGAAATCCATAGAAGATGTTCATAAATGTTTATGAAAGTCATCCATGCATTGTGAAATGTAATCATCTTACGAAATGGAATAAAATCATCACACGATAGACCCAACCAATCATTACTCATGTTAGCTACAAAATAATGAAATTGAGCATCAAATGTGCACTATGAAAATCTATTTGTAGGATGAATGAACTCATCTTTATCCATTTATTTATAAGTATCATTTGATATTATATTTATTGATATTTGAACATACATATAAATGATCTTGTAGTTTTATAATTAATGTAATGTGAAAAATTACATTATATGGAACATGTGATGATGTACTGTTAGTATTTTTCTTCCATTGTGATATAAAACATTTAATTCATTCATTTTGTAAAGAGGCTTCCTAACAAATTAATCTATCATATTTTGTTAGGGGGTGAGTTTGGTTTTTAAAAAATCCAAGTTCATCAACTAGCATCCATGTAATATAATGGTTTGAGGTAATAAATTAATAATAATGAATTAATACCTTCAAAAAGGTAAGAGTACAATTAATCACATACATGGTATTCTCATGTAACAGTCTGATTAAAATTTTTCTCTTTTTCATTTTATCTTATTGACAATATAATGGAGTCATGAAAACATTATTTAATTCATTTACCCTCTCATCATAATCATTTTTGTTACAAAACTATTATTTTCTCGTATAGAAGTCTTATTGGGTCAGAGTAATTTCTTCCTCATAATGTCAAATAAATGAAAAATGGTCATCTAATAAATTATCTAATATAGTTCCCCATTTCAGATCATATACATTTTTTCATTTCATTTTCTCCCCATTGTGATTCCATAAAAATTAGATTATTTGAAAACTATATATGTTTATATGGTAGATACCTTCTTTGTTACCTAACCAAAGTCATAAAATAAAATTAGAAAGTTAGAAGCATTGTTAAATGAAATATTTCACGTCCTACATGAAATTAAATATTAATTATGCTAAATAGAAACTATATTTAATAAAATGATAACTGATTACTTTATATTAAACTATAAGTAACAAAATAGCTTATAAGATAATCACAACACAAAAAACAACAAAATACTATATATATATATATATATATTTATATATTACTATAAATATAAATGATGGTATAAAATTTCATTTTATAAATGAGTAATAACTAAAGATAACACTATAGAAAAATGTGTTGATAATTGTTGTGTTTATTTTCTATCTTATTCTATTTACTTTTTAAATTATCTAATTCTTATTCTATAAATTCATGTAAAAATATTATAATTTCTAGGTAAATATATTTTGATGTACAAATAAATTATGTTGTTATATTTGGATAAATATATAATTTTTGTTTTCTCACATTATATTATGTTAATGTTAATCCTTCCTTGCCTTGAAATCACTGAAAGACAGTGCTTCTATGTATGTTTTAGGTATTATTATGACTTGGATTTCCATGATGAATAGACCTTCAGTGGAAGTTCATTTGTGTTAATGGGGGTTTTGAGGTAAGGTAATGTGGATACATAAACATGAAGACTTTTTATTTTTTTTATTTCAATGGGATGGTTGATAATGACTCAAAATGTGTTGATCATAGGTGGATAATTTGTGTTATTATGTTATAGATTATTGAATGTTTTTAGGGTGGTTAGAGTGCAGGTGGATTACTTTAGCATGAGTGAGTGATCCGATTTTGAAGACCATTTTTGAGGATTTTTTTAATATGGGACTAATAGGAATAGTGAACATGGTTATCAGTTTGGTATGGTGATCCTAGGATTAGTTTCATGTGACTCATAGAGTTTCAGACAAGATTTTCTATCTAGTTACATGGGAGTGTGAAATCGTTAAGTTTTGATGTAATCTATGATTAAATCACATGTAATGAAATTTTCCTTATGGAAATAGTATTGGGAAGTATGGGAGTGTAAAAAATACTTCTAAAATGATATTTTGGTTTCATGCGTTTTGTCCAGGAGGCATCTATTATTTTATGAAATAGTTAAAATCCATTTTTTTATATTGATAGATGTTTTTAACTCATGTTACTACATGAATTGAGGAATGAATCCTATTGTATGTGTTTAGAATTCCATCGAGGTGATGGATGAAATAAGTGATGGGTCAGTTTTGATGGAATAATTGATCTATGTGATCATCCTGATCAGTTATTTATAAGACACTAGTCTTGGCCAAGCAGGAGTGACACATGTGGGGTGATAAAACCATTTGAGTTTCCAGTCATGGGTAAATATTTGGTGAACAATACGATTAGACACAATTTAGGTGTAGTATTTTCACTTGATGACTTAATCAGCATTTAAATAAATTTTAAATGAATTGATACGTTATTATAAATGTTGTAATTTGGTTTTTAGTAGTTCATGGCATAATATAGGGGCCCATGTTGGTGGTAAATAACCATTAAACATAGACATACATAGTTATCAATTTCTAGGTGGATCTTGGAAGGGTAATTTCTTCAATTATAATACAAGTATTCCATTAAACCTAACCCCATATTATTATACATGTTTTTATTTTATTGATTCTAACCTATGTGGTGTCTCCTCATTATGAAAGTAACCCTTTTCAATTATTGAATTACATATTTAATGATGATATATATGGATTTGAATCAAATAATGTGATAAATATATGGTAGATTCTGTGAACTATATTGATTCCTCATCCATAGTTGATCAAATATTTAATTATGATAATGTGGCTTGTGAAATATACGTACCATGGGGTGTTATTTAATTGGGTTTTAATTGAGTGATTGAATTGATGATCCATAAAGTACCTATATATAAGTGACTTAGTGACACACCCATTCAATTTGGAATTTTGATAGACTTGAGATAACATACAAACTACAGTCATGGTGAATAATTTTTGTGAGAAACCCATCTCATATTGAGGGATGTTAATGTGAATCCTTTTACACATGTTAGTGAAAATGGAAAATAAAAAATGATTTATGAAAATTCATCTAATGATTGGGAAAATATGTTCTCCATATTTAGAAATTAATTCTGATAATTACAGTGAGAAACCTATCAATAATTAAGTCCCCAATATTAATTAAGCTATGTTATTAATCAACATAAAAAATAAAATTATATAGATAGTAGTATTCAATGAAAAATAGTTAAATAAAGAATAAAAATCCAAAAATTAACAACTTTTCCCCCAATATGAGAGTGAAACGCCTTGTTTGAACAACCATAAGAAGATTTAGACATATAAAAATTAATTAAATGTATAATAAAAACTACCATGGTTTTTTTACTAGAATAGAATTGAAATTGATGGTTGAAAGAATACATAAATGATTTGTAAGTCACTGATTAAATATTTAAGCCGAAGGGAATTTAAAAAATAACACATGATATATCTACACAAGATTGTAAAATATGAATGCTTCTGGGGTACAATATGGAAATGTGATTGGAGGAGGGGAGCTTGTGTTAGTTGTCTACATGTAGAAATCTTATATCAATGGCTATTTTAAAACTGTTGGTATATCAAACTCTATACCAATAGTTTTCCAAAACCATTTATATACAGAGATCTATCCCATTGGTTTTTTAAAATGGTTAGTATTGGATAGACATAAAATTAATATCCCAATGTTTATACTAATATTTTGGGATACAATCACATAAACCAATGTTTTTTAATAACAGTTGGTATAGGTCTATGCTTATAGCCCACCTTCAAGTAGTAATTGATTATGATTATGCATCAATTGATAAAATATTATGATCTCTCCCTAAACAAATCACGAAAATTATTCTCCTATAGTTAATCTATGAGAATACATGTTTCCTTTCTATTTCATCTCTTTATTTACTCATTAGGCCAAAATAATATTTTTAAGAAAAATTTGCATTATTTATCTCTATGGTCGAAGATCCTTCTTCATCTAAAATATTTTATAAAAATGTTTTCAATCATGTTTTTGACATTATTCAAATGTTTTATTAAATAAATTATTTCCCATGTTTGACCTTTTATAGAACAAATTAATAGAATATTCATTTCAATTTCCAAAACAATAATATTTTTATTTTTCCATAATTGTGGAAAAAAATATTTATTTAAACATGTATGCCATAAACAGAATATCCTACTCTAAGGAAAATTATATTCTATAAAAATATCTTTATATGAATCCAAGGATATTTTTAATTAAAAAAAATTTTGAAATTTTTTTATCTGTCAAAAAAGTTATTTTCAAAATATAAAGGATATATTTCTCCACAAATTCATTGATTTATTTTTAAATAATGGATTATAAGATTCCAAGTTTATGGTCGAAGATGAGTATTTTTAAAAGGTTTTATGATTTAAAAATTAACTTTTAAATTTTAAATTTTTTATTCCTGACAAAATTTTTTAAATTTTTTCAAAATTATGTTACACATTTCCTTGGTTATCTTTATATAATATTATTTTGAAAATGTTTTATTTTTTAAAATGTTATTTCTATAGTGGATATGTTATATTCCTTAATAAATATTCCAAGAGATCTTCCAAAATTATTTTCCATTTAAACATTCATCTATTGATATTAATTATGATTTACTATGGATTATATTTAATGATAAAAGCATCATTCTTTATCTTGAAGGTTAATTTTTATATTGATGAAATATTTATCAGGACCATTTATTTTTCATTTGATATGATTTTTTGAACTGATGAATTTTTTTTAATCTTGTTTTATTTACATAGGTTATGATGTTATGATTTGATGAATGTTTTATGATATTGCGGAACACATAAGAATTTTTTTCATTATGATATAGATAAGATCGATATCTCCATAAAATTAATTTGGGAAATCATTATATCTCATGCGATAATAATGGTAATAAATTTAAGGGGCTTGATCCGCTATTAGAAAAATGTACATCCTTATCCACTATAGGAAATAGGTGAATCTTATTCCACAATGGGAAATAGGTGACAAGTTTTGATCCACAATTTTGATGGTATTGGAAGTTAAAGATTTCAAATGAAAATATTTTTTCTCTATCTTTTATGGTCCCACTCTTTTTAAAATGAGAATATTTTTAATGACTAATATATGATGATATCTTCCTCCTATGTTATATGTTTTCTAAAATGATAATGTTTAATTCCATGAATCATATTTACGATCATGTATTGGTTTGGTATGAACTTCATAAGCTATGTTCACTATCACATACCCTTATTAATATCATTTTTATTTCATATTAATATATCCCATGTTTACCCTTATTGAAAATCTCAGCACACCCTTTTGGATTTTTTTCAATAGGATATAAAAAATGTTTTATTTGAGGTATTCCTAAGAAGATTGTTGTATGAGAGTATAATTGTGAGAGACATTTAATTACTTTCATGAAATAAAAATATTGTGTTTATATTCTAAAAAATAACAAAACTATTATAGATATCAAAAATGTGTTTATTAAATATACTTAATATTCATATAAAAATATGTGGTATTTATAAATAAAATCATAGGTAATTATATTAGGTATCATAGAAATGTTTAGATAAACTTTGGATATTAGGATTTAAAAAAAAGTAATATCCCTATGGATATTCCAATGTATATATTTGGAGATATGTCTATAGATATCTCTAAGCATAAGTCTAATGATAGTTTTGTGTATAACAATTTATCATAAAATTTTTAAAAACGATAGAAAAGTTCTTTAAACAGAAATTAGATGAATTTATAGATACTAAAACTAGACATGGATCTAGAACAGTGGAATCTAGGGGTAATAAATCATAAAAGGGTGTGTGGAGATGGTCTCAATCGTCACCTAGTGAACCAAAACATATCATTCAGGACACCTGGTTTGAAAATCCGAGTAAATTCATAAACTCTATACAAAACCATCATGATGGGTTTGAATAATGACCATGAATGTCCTAGGTAATTCCTAAGGTTCCATATATTGAAAAAGATGTATCATGATTTAAACATCCAATAAATAATTATCCCTGATTATGTGGTTTCCCACTAGGATTATTGTTTTCAATTTTATTTTTTCTTATTTAATTCAATAGATAGAACTCAAAGGAACCTTGGTAATGCTATTTTTGATGAAAAATGCAATTATTTTAATCCTATTCAACAAAAAATTGTGAGAGATGTAAGGATAACTCTTTTATTATGTTGATATAACTTTATCAAGATATAAATATTTCTTAACATAAAAAAAATTTTGTGACAATGATCTATTGATTCATTTATTAGGAAACTCTAAAAATCATTTATTGTTTTCTATGATCCCATAGTTTTTTGTGAAATGAATCATTACTACTAAAAAAATATTTTCTATTAATCAGTGTTCAGAGCTTGAAAAATTGTTTTGGTTTTTTATTGTTTAGAAGGTGAAGCAGATTAGCAGTGACCTCTTATTAAGAACATGAAGGAAGAATAAAAAATTGAATATATCCAATGGAAGAGTATAAATGGATATTAATCAATAATTACATCCCTCGTATTCTATGAAGAAATATGAAGATGTAATTCCTGAGCTTTTGTAATAGTATTATGAATATATTGGTACCCTTGAAAGTAATTTTAAAATATTTTCAATGTACAATTAATGTTTAATAATCATCCATCAAATATAATATGATCGATTCTTTGATGAAATAAAATCATTTATAAAAATACATTTCAAATTAGAGATTTTTTATCAATGATAAATATTATTGATGTAAAATGAAGGTGGAAATGTAAATTGGATATTCCCACCATTAATATGGTTTTGATAAGAAATATAAGACTGAATGTCATAAAAACTTTATTGGAGGAATGAAATTATATCCATATTAATTCTAGAAATGTGGAAATAAACATCAATAGAATTTCTTGACTGAAGCTGTGAGGTTCTTTAAATGTGTAATGGAAGGTCATAAATATAGTGAATGTCAAAATGATATTAATGGGAGATTTATTATACTATAGGAGGGGTGGTCATGAACTAATGCACCACACACACTTTAGTTTTTCATGTGAAAGGAGTCTAAGAATTATGAGAATTAATACCCAAATCTAAAGGCTGATGAGGATGATAAGCCACTAAAACCTCTAGGTACAATTGAAAAATGTAAATACTATGAAATTAGAATGAAAAATGTGAATCATGATTATTATAGCACACTTATCCTCCCCTCCTTAGTTTGGAATTTCCCTTTTAATTGGGAACAAATGGTCCCTATGAAAGAACTATTATTCGTATTTTATTGAAATTTCACGTGATTATCTCTCACAACATGGAATATAGTATAATGAAATCACACTTGATGTTCTATCAATACAATGATAGACCAGTTTTTTCAATGAAAATATTTTTTTGTATCTTAAGAGATTATATCATAAATAAAGGGTGGGTTAACATTTTTAGGTGTATATTTCTCTATTTAAGGCTAACTTAAGAGCTAAGGATACTATCATGGGTTTATGATTTTAAGGAAAATCATAATTCCAATGTCATTAACACCCCTTTTTAGGATTTTCTTGATTCTATTTTATCATTATTAAATATACATTAAGCTACATTTATGTAAATACAACCCATTTGTTTTTTATGTGTTTTAGTGATAAAATTATTTAAGTAGGAATTAATTTAATGTTTTTGGACATATGATTAGAGGTACTGGTAAACAATAGAGATTATCTTGTCTTTTATGTCAAGGTAATTATATGGTTTTATTCAATCACCGTGTGAATTCATCACTTTTCATTGATATCAATAAATATTATCCTCTAGATCATCATTCCACAATATATATTAATGAATCACTAAGGATACATATATTATAAAATTCAATTGTTTATAATCATAATGATGTGTTTATATTGAAGTATTACTATTTAATTATCAAGATCTTGGTATGTAGATGAGTTTCTGCACTATGTACCATCCTCAAAAAAATTATTAGTCTTAGAGAATAATTAAAATCCTAGAGGATATATTAAGATATTTTTCAATGTATTTTAATGGTGATTGGAAAAACACCATTATATAGTTGAGTTTTCTTAGAATAATTACATTCACAAGAGAATTTAGATTTTTCATTATAAATCCCATTATGAAATAAATTGTATATCTCAAATGCACTGGATTGAAGTTCCATAAGGAATGCAATTATAACTTGAGATAGAAGATGAAATGTAGAGAACGTTAGAGGAATTTAGAAAAAATTAATGACAAATAAATTTTGACAAAAATGTTATATGGAAAATCAATGGTGTGATATAGAATTTAAAGTTGGTGAGAATGTCTTTCTACAAATTTCTCTTTTTATGAAATAAGGGAATAATAATTCTTATATATATTTGTCCCATTGAAATACATTATCATATTTGGATAATATCCTATTTATTTTCATGTCCAAAACATGTCTCCGAGGTTTATGATCTAATATATCTATCTATCAGGAGAAATTTTATACCTGGTCCATATTATGTACTAAAATCATAGTTCATACCACTAGAGAAATATATCTATCATTAAGAAAAATATTTAGAGAATTTGGGTTGAATATAGAAATCTCAACAAAATAAGACCAATCGCATGGTCAAAGTTTTGAAGAAAAATCACTAGCTTTAGGGAGTTACATATGAACTTGAGGATGCAATGAGGAATAATTATCCTTAGTAGATAGTACTTAGGTGAAAAAATTGTGGGTGAAATTTATTTTATGGGCGGTATAATGTAACACCCCGAATTTCTGAAATTTTTTACTTCCAATAAATTAATTGTTGTCAATATTTTTTTACACACAACACTATTTTTTACTTGTGTAACACAATGTTTAGAATTAATTGCAACAACACTAAATGTATCTTTTGTTACATGAAATAATTAGTGTGAAGAAATGTGAAATAATATTAAAACATTTTTTATGATTGTTATCACATAGCTTCAAGATTTCAGGAAATTAATATGATTAACTAAATTATGATAATATATGTTTTACACATGTATATAAAAGTAATTTATTGGTGAAAAATTAATTATAAATTTAAATAAAGCTATTTGAAAGTAATATAAATATTCTTTTATAAGAAAACTATGGTTATGCTCAAAACAGATTTTTCCAAACAAATTTAAAAAATAACATTTAAGTAATGATATTAATGAAATATATATATTTTTTTTCAATAAAATGGTTAGGATTTATATTATTTATTTTCTAGTCATGATATATGAATAAATCCAATTTTAAGATTACAACTACATTTTATTTTAAATATAATTTTTTTCTCCTTTTTTCATTGTTTATATGTAAAATTTTACACTTTTTGAAAATTTATTTTAAAAAATACAGTCAATTTTCTAAATAATAATTTTAGAATTATCTCAGATTTAATTTTTGAGAATTTTGGGATAATATAAATTTTCTTATGAATAATTAAATGTAATGGTTTTTATTATCAATTATTTTTTTTAAATATTTAAAGAACATAAAAAATGTATTAATATGGTTTTAAAATTAAAATCAGTTCTTTTTTATATCTAGAAACTCATTTAAGTTCATTACAATCATCTTTATGTTTAATAATTATAATAAAAACTTCTTTAAACATTAGAATATTCTCTCATTGAAGACAATCATTCTCACCACCTTTAAATGATTAATTTTAAATTTATTTTGTTCACTTTAATCAAAGTAATTTATAAAGATAGATTTTATATTTGTAATATGGATAAGTTATATTATCTTATAAGTTTAAAATAATTTTTTACCATAATTAATAGTGAATAAAATATATATTATTAACCCTGGTTAAGGTTAAAAATTGTTTATAATGGGTTAAACTAAAATGATAACGGTAAAAATGACCAAAAACATTCCCAAAAAAATTATACGAAAATATTTAGACCATATCTATTCTAGAATATATAATTTTACATTTTATATCCTCTTGTAATTTGAAAAACATATGACACCTTTTTATCTTCGAAAATTATAAGTGTTATAGAAACTTCCCTTGTAAAAGCCAACCCCATCCCATCTCATATTCTCACTTACTAAAGAAATTGGATCAGAAAATACCTTCCCAAATAATTTCCTTAAATACCTCCTCTCATAGTATTAGCCTTATTATATACATAATTCTAGCCTCATTAGCCTTTTCTTCAAACCAAATGATTTTTTCTGAAGATGTTTTTTTGTCCCTAACCGATATTTTCATTTTTTTTCTTCCTCTTCCAAATTTGATTGAAATTAAAATGTTCATATAAAAAATTTTATTTCACATAAATATATTTTATTATGTTTACATAATAACCTAAATCTTCCTTATCTTCCATCAAATGGGTTATGCAATCAACCTTTATGTGTTTGGGGGACTACCACCTTGTGAACTGATGTTATTAATTTTCCATCACCACCTCTCACAAGGGGATATAATGATGTATTTAATGATTATTTTTTATATATATATATATAATATTAGAATTATTTTTTAATATTTATATCACATATTCCTTCTTACATTCCATTATATGGGAATATGATAACGTCATTCATGTGTATAGAGGACTACTACCTTGCAAATCTATGTGACTCATTAATACATAACATGGAAGGTAATGAGGATAGTATTAAGTAATATATATTATATATATTACATAAAAATGATATTATAGTGGTAATATATTATTCTATATTCTTTATTTAGTTTCATAAATAAACTAGAAATAACATTCATCCGTACGTAGAACCTATCGTCACCCGGAATGGTGTGTTTCATTTTTTATCTTTAGTTGTATAAATTTAAATAAATACATATATACATAAAATATATTAAATTTATATCATGGTAAAAATTAGGCAGTTTATGGAACAAATACAAATGTAATACTATTTGATATAACAAATCTATAATTATATGAAATACAAAGAAGTTTTTATCTGAAATGTGATTTTAACACGGAATTGTTGATAAACATGAAATAATTGGTCATAGGTAAATCATATATAGTATGATATATATTATATTTATTTATTAATATATTTATAACAAATTTATTTTTATTATATTGTATTTTTTAATTTTTATTAAGTAATTCGAGACTTAAGGTATGTGATTTCTGTCTCACTATTATTTTCTATGAGACACATTCCATATTCACCGCATGATTCTCTTATGTAGTGTATACACATGAAATAAATGTATATTTTTATTATTTTCCTAAAATTATGGGTATTGAAATATCTTTTTTTTTAATATTTTCATTATTTTTATGGCTAAAAAGTTACCAATCTGGAAAGGGATTTTTGTCCCAAATTTCCTTCCTATGCCCCTTAGTTATTTTGTGCACCAATATTATTCTATGTGGGTTATATAATCCCCTTTAACATGTTATATAATTAGTATCATAATTTTAATGATAATTAAATTTTCCTTCTAATTTTATTCTTTCAATATGATTATAATTTAATGTTACAAAACAGGTAATAATAATATGTTACAATCTAATTGTTTATTGGGATTGTTTATGATTATGCTTCAAATGATGAAATATTATGATCTATCTATCAAGAAAATAAGGAATTTTATTATCATATATTAATTTAATGAGAATAACTATATTCCATTCATTTTAATCTATTGATTCAATAAAGAGAATAAATATATATTTTTTAAAAGTCGCTGTTATTTCACTATTTGGTTGAAAACCCTTTTCCTTTGAAAATTATGTTTTCTCAAAATTCTTTAAAAATATTTTAAATATTATTAAAATCATTTATTAAAGAAATTGGTAACATTTCATTACATTTTAAAATATTTTTTTAAGGAATCTTGAAGTAAATTTTCATAAAATTACAGTTTTCCTTTCACCGAAATTGTGAATGGAATCATTGTTTCCACATGTATAGAATGAAAGTAATTTCACACAATCATGAATATTATTTCCATTTAAGCCTCCAATATACGTTTCCAATGACATTTGAAAATAAAATATTTTTTAAAATATTTTATTTAATATAAAAAATTAAAAGTGGAGAGACTTAATTACTTAAGAAGTATTTTAAAAGGTCTTCAATTCTTCTCTTACATGTTTCCAATGCTATTTATAAAGAAAATTATTTTAAAAATGTAATATTTTTTAGAAGTATATTTCAAATAAAAATTTATATATTTAACATGAATTATTTTAAATTATTTAACTATTTCATTATAAGTTAACAATATTTTTCTAAGGAAGTGGTTTACAAAAATGGTTTATGATTTAAAATGTTTTTTTCAATTTGGAGTGGGTATATTCATCAAGAAATGTTCCCAATGATCATTCAAAATTTTATTCAATATAAGATGACTTAATTCTATTTTACTTAATCTTTAACAGGTATAAGATGGAATCTTGTCATAGTATTAATTTTTCAACATGGTTAATATTTATGATCATAAAATATTTATGAATCCCATTTATTTTTTATTGGTCATGCTATGGTGAATTGATGAAATGTTTAGGGTACCATTTATTTACACAGGTTGGGGTATGATGATATAATGGATGTTTTTTTATATTGTTTCACACATAAGTATGGTTTTTATTATGATATGGGTGGGAACTATATCACCTTCCAATGAATTGGGTAAATATTTATATCTCATTAGATAGTAATGGGAAACAATACAATAGGCTTGATCCACTGTGGGAATCAAATGTGTCAAGATCTACATTGGGAAATAGGTTATATTCCTTGATTCACTATATTAATGGTCTTAGTATTTAACCTTGACATATGATATGGTTTTATATATATTTATGATTGTTCCAAAATTTTATGTAATGTACATATGGTTAATGGTTAATTTTGGATAATGTATAACTCTTATCAACCATGTTTTCCCAAATGATGATGTTTTATGCCCTACATCATGTTTATGGTCCATTATTGGTTGTGTATGAAATTCCTAAGTTATTTTCGTGATCACATACCCTTATGATTAGTTTTTGATTGATATGATCATAAATTAATGTCTCCTATATTAAGTCCTAATAAGAAACTGAGCTCGCACATTCATTTATTTCCTTCCCCATGATATGAATAATAGTTAATATTTTGTATCCCTAAGAGTATTACGATGTGAGAAGATCACTTTAGGATATGTTGAACATATTTCATGAAATAATAAGATTGTTTTTATAGTCTCAAAAGGCTCAAAAATATGAAATACTTTGGTCATGTGTTTATTAAATTTATTTAATAGTAATCTTTTTTATATATTTATGTATAAAATACAGGGTCATTATATGTTGTCAAGGAGTTCCAATTAATATAAATTTACAAAATGTTTTATTAAATTTCCCACAATATTTATTCTTCTCGCATCTCTCTATGATTCATTTGATTCCCTTTTGTGATGAACCTACACTATATACCATCTCAAACTGGTACCGAATATGAATTTTCACATACCTGAAAGGAATTCCCATCCTCCACATGCTAGAAACATGCTCCTAGGAATCAACAACAAATATATGTAATTATTTCACCCAACCTAAAATAGAGACCACGACATACAAAAATGTGAAAAATAAATAACCAAACAAACATGAATTCATATTTCAAAATAGAGAGAGAATAATTCAAGAGATATAACTGAAATTGTATCAAAACAGTCTCAAAAAGAAAATCCAAACTATAATGGATGCAAAAACTAAAACAAATACTCCAAAAATGAATATGGGATGGCGTTGGAAAACTCCCACCATCTCACAAAAATCAACAAAAACCCATCTGAATGAAAACCCATTCCATCTCGATATGGAACATTTGCATTACCTATATCTAAATACATAACAAGGATGATGCACCATTGAATGGTTGCACAGGGTGTGGGAAAACATGCTCACTCTGATCCCACCTAGGTGGTCTATAAAAATTCATTATACAATAATCCCAGCACGATAAACATTACAAAAAAACATATGATATAAATTATAACTGTTTTGTTTCTAAAGATTGGAAAATCAATTTAATCTCCCCTTTTCTCCACATTTTACTATAAATAAGTTTAACCATTTTCATGTAATTTCTTATACACGTATCAAAATGTATATGGAAAATTTAAAAAACCATACATTATATATCATATCAAATCAATGGATGTATAATTTAAATACTATAATGAAAAACATAAAAGATATCCAAAGTACATGTAAAAACATTCAAAGGACCGCACTATATAATGATATCTAGGATTATAGTACCGCAACCATAGTCAATTATGTTGGAATCAAGACCATAGATTGATGCATCGGATCTAGGCAGTTAAGAAACACCCCCAAAATTATACATCCCAATAGCAACTGTAATGTTTCTAAAACAAGATGCCTATGGAGAATAGGAACACCACATGAGTGATTCGCCCAATAGTATCAATGGACGAGGCCTATTACTAAACCTTACACCTAGGTACCCAAGTCTACTTATGTTCTTTATTATTCAAATTAATTCATCAATCCATTTCCTCAAAACCATTCTTTGAAAACCATTTCACAAAGCATTGAAAATCCCTTTTCATTTACCAAAACTAGAGGAAGTTCATATTTTATAATAAAAACACTTCCAAAAACATAATTCAAATTAGTAAAGAATTCCATTTAATTTATAAAACAATATATCAAAACTGGTGTAATGCAGTTCACCAACATTTTCTATAGATAGAACCACTTACCTAAAACTCAGGATCGCAAATTCCTGCAATAAGGTCCTCCAAAAAGGTATAATAGAAATAATATGGTAACAGAGGCCCTAGAAACAATCAAAAAATCACATAATTGATTTAAAAAAATGTTTCAAGGAGAGTAAAATTCAAAAACAAATACTGCGTGAACACACAATTGATGCACTACAAAGAATAAAGGATGGACCACCAAAATAAGATCATATTTTGGATCTAGAAATAATCATTTTTAGAAAATGGATCTAATAATTAAATGAAATTTAAATACATTTATCAATGTCCAAAATGATGTATAAATATTATGTTACCCATATAGACACTATGCACAACTTTGATGATCAAAATCCAAATGAATCGATCCAGAATTAGTGGAGGATCCCAAAACCACCAAGGAAGGGATTTGGTTCAAGGGAAAAGAGTCCAGGTGTTGAATGAATAAGTAATACCTCATATGGAACCATAATAACCCACTCTCATTATAATTACACGGTGTTTAATCCATTTACACTATTTGTAAACAATATGTTACATATACCCTAAAAAGGCATTGAATTATTACAAAACTGGTCTTTCATCATTTTAATTTATATAATATATAAAAAAAGTTTACTCATTCACATAGTATATTAACCTAATTATATGACCTTGGAAAATAATAATTGTAATACAATATTTTTATGGTGTTTAATCACCTATAAAATAGTGAAAATCCCATACATGAGCAGAAGACATGAAAGAAACTCTGTCCTTAACAAAACATTGGGAGGACCCATAAAAGACATTACATATTTATACTTTGTATCCACCCATTAAAAAAACATATATACATTACCACTAGGTAATTTCTTCATTAAAATGACATATAGCTTCTAAGGTCCCTATATGCACCAAATTATTGAGGGAAAAAGTAAAGATATGGTAAATTCCTGGAATATGGTAATGCGATGATAAAAACTCCCCAATATAATAAATTTATTCCCCAAGAACTCATGTGGAAGAATGAAGTCTGGTAAAGAGGTGAAGAAACTTCTCCTTAGTTAATGACTCACACTCCAAAGTATAATGAGAATCTGATCTGCGTCTCCATTACAAAACAAACAATTGAATCAAACTCGCATGCTAGACATTCACTTGAAATTCAATGATATCCACTGGTTGTTATTGGGTCTATGTAAATATATATAATGACTAGGATCATAATAATATTCATATAATGGAAATAATTAAAAGATTTGGGAGAACTGTAGATTAAAAAATTTAATTTAGAATAGTTATACTAAAAACACAAATCATCATTATATAGGTTATCATAATTGGCCCCCAGTCCTCTTAAAAAATTCATAGATTCAGAACAAGGATCGGACTGATTATATCAGACTAGAAACTGTAATCACTATGGATCTAATTTATCATAGAAAAAGATCTTTACCATGATGGGTGAAATTAATTAAAATATATTTTATTATCATAATCCATTTCAAACATATAAAAAAATTGAAAAGAATGATGAATATGATTATTCACTTTCCATTAAATGTTAAGCGGAATATAAAAACACATAAAAATAAGTAATATAGTAGAATAAAAAATAATGATTGAATTTAAATCTATTAAAATTTTTACTCTTTTAACCATGAGATAAAGTTAGTCTATAACTCAAGATAAAGGTGTCCACTATTTTGTACTTATATAAAAGTATGTCTTTCCATGCTAGGAATCCCCCAATATGATGATCATAATGGATCTATCTTCATATCCTTGGAAGCCCTTAATATGATGATCAGATTGTCTATCAACCTAGCCCTTGTATCCCTTTATCAGATGGGTCAAATTATATGTCCTCATATCCCTAAAACCCATCAATAATTACAATAGTCATCCATAGATACAATTAAAATATGTTTGTAAGGAGAAAACATGACTATTTTCTCTTAGAACAACACTCTTAATAAATAAAAAAGAAACTAAAAACGTTTTTCACACTAAGAAATATTCAAAAACATTTGAAAGATAATGTAATCTACTAACTAGACCGAATATCTTTAAATGTCCAGTTAATTATAGGTGATATTACAAGAGTCATATTGATCTTATAATGATCATATTTTTTATTTTGTTGCAATGAAATTGTACACTGCTCACATGAAATATCATCATAACTGAATGTCTCACATCGTATTTTTTAACACCATTATAGTGTTATAAAATTTTATATTCTATAGAAATAAAATTTACATATTCCAATTATAAAAATTGTCAATTATATGGGCTTACATAATATATTCAATATAGTAACCCTTGTGATTATATGTCTGATGGTGTTTGTACTAGTATTAGTTTGATGATTAATACTTTATTAGTATAAATGATAAGACAGATTGATTAACATCTGATCTAATAAATTTTATTCCAATTAATTGGACACATACTCATTATGATAATCATAATGAATAATGTAATATTAATATTCTTTATTAATTATAACATATTCTGTCAATGGTAAAGGGTAATTATTTCTTAAAATACATTTTAAACACATATGAGATAAAATTTTAGTATACACAGTTTTAAGAAAGTGTTGGTTGTTACCACAAAATGAAATAGAAAAGTGGGAAGTAAATATTCTAGCACAAAAAAACTCCATATTTTGAAATAACAACCCCCAAAACATAAGTGAAAACATAAAATTTTCAAAAATACATTCTGTGTTCTTTTATGTACATCGTATTTCGAGTTAACCATTACACAATAAATCCACATGATTTTCTAAATCTTCTGAATATATTGGTGAGTATGATGTTTAATATGATAAACTCTCCAATAGGACAATATATTTATCTAAAGAATACATCCCCCCTTTAATATAATAATTTATCCCTTTATCAATACTTCTCCCACTTTGTTAAAAACTATCCCTTTGAAAATATTTTCTACCCTTTCTGATTTTCAATAATAATGCAGAATAGTCTCATGTTACTTTAATTTTTAGAGATGGAAGTAAATAAATGAAATTATACAATGAATTATCTCGTAATCCTTACAAACTGTGAAATAACATTCAACCAATAATAATTGTAAAATATTCAAAAAAATTGGATTTGGTTGGTAAGGGTAATTAATTCATACACAAACATTCAATTTTTTTCCATACCAAATACAAAGAGAGTTCAAAATAAAATGTATTTAATATTATTCATTGAGTTATTGTAATGGTTTTTTTATCTTCTTGAACATATGATGATCATTCTCCATTATCTCCACTTTCTCTTACAATGGTTTTATCTTCATGACTTTTTCTAACCAATTCTTTTATACCTCCTTGAAAACGAAAATATCGGCCTCAATAGACTAGAGTATAGTATTAACAACATCTATTTTCCTTATATTATTCTTAATTTAAAAAATTCATTAGTATTATCATCAGTTTCTTATCGAAACTCTTCCAAAATAATTTCCATTTTAGTCATATGAGAAGATATCTCATTGAAATAATTTGATGATTCTACCAAATGTTACTTTATAACATTAAACTCATCATGATTCATATTCAAATCAGAATCAACTTGATGAGATCATATATACCATCTGATTAAATTCATTTTTATGTCTCTGATCTTTCTTAAAATGTTTTCAAATTGACCTAAATCTGAATCAAATTTTCTAATAAAAGCTTTATCATCTCTGATTTCTAATTAATACTTTTAGGGATTAACTTTCATATTTATTCATGCCTTAGAAAATATGGAATTTCTCATTCATGTATTCTTAAAAAATATTTTAGTAACATCTTTTCCAAGAAATGGTTTGGGATCAATTTGATTGTTCATACTGAACCTCATGAGGTTTAATTATACCCAATCTAGCATCTTTTTTCTTTATTTTATTTTCAAAAATCTTTGAACTTATTTTTCATAATTTCTATAATTTTTCTTCCATAAAATTATTTATCAGTAGATAACATAAGTATATCAATATCCTTATCAGTATATACTTTTTATCAACATTTCTTTTATAATTCTTATGACCCTCATACTTCTTAGATGATGATTTAGTAAAATCTTTAGAAGAGGATACCTATTCTTCAGAACTACGAGGTCCACCTTCATTTATATATTTATAGGGAAAATCTGATAATGATGTTGATGATGAATCTTTGGATTTATTTTCAATATTTTTTTCAATATAATCATTCTATTTATTACCATCCCCTTCATTTTCACCATTTTTCTCTTTTTATTCTTCTTCTTCAAAATCTTCATATTTTTTCCTTATTCTTGTTCATATACTTATTTTAATTTCTTTTTTCATCAAATTCATTATTAACTAATTTATCAAGATCATCCTCAATATATCTAGTTTTCCATAAATCTTTTTTTCCTACTGGTGTCGGTTCTTAGTCTTTTTCATGAACAACTGGTACTGATTTTTAATCACCAAAATTTATTTTTCATATATCATGTATAGAAGGAACGTAAAAAATAAACTATAGAAGATTCTGGATAATATAATCCTCCATTAAAAATGATATGATTCATTTGGGATATCTATGAAACAATATTTTCTTAATCCATTTATATTACTTTCATAGGATTATCACAAATCTAAGAATCTTGAATCATCTTTTCTTGTTTCTTATTTCTGTCTTCTTCCTCTAGTGTATTAGAAGAACATACTTTTAAAGTATTGGACTTATCTTGATTGATTCTAAATAGTGGATCCCTTGACTTATTTTTTTAATCTTTTTCATCCATTCAACAAAAACATCATCATGAATTATATTTTATTTCATCTATTTCTCTGGTGGGGATGTCTCTTTATTCCTTTTTTTCTTTTGAACCTTTTCTGGATTCTTTGACAATTCTTCGTCTAAAGAGGCACCACCAACATTATAAAAATTATTTATAGGCAGGTTAAAAATAAAAAATAACTTCCTTTTCTTTGTATTATCACTAATAAATGAAATATTTTCTCTCAACGGATTTGATTTATTTTTATTTCGAAGAAATTCATGCACTTTTCAACAAATTTATTATGAATTCCAGAAACATGTGGATTATTGACCTGATTGACCATTACATGATATTCTCCATTATTAATAAAATGAAACTCCAAAAATATATCATTCTCATGTTCATTATAATATCCAATATGAAATTTCAAACATATTAAATATATCACGATATCCCTTCCTTGGTAGGAAATACACTTTCATCCATAGTGCAATAACCCACAATCTATTTTTAGATGAGAAAAATAATTAACTTTTTAATAATTATCAAACAATGAATATTAATCCTCCTTTGTATTATAAGATCCAAGATCATATGGAATCTTATGTGAAGGATAATAATATTCCCCTTCTTAGGGTACTCATACTAGACTCCAAGTTTTCTTATAAAATAACTTGTATTGCTTCCCATACATGTCAAAATAAAATTTTTATTTTACACCATAATTAAAAAATAATATAGGACTTAAAATAAAAAAAATTGATAATGGTAACAATGACCAAAGTCATTGTCTATTTTTTTATACATACTAACTCCCAACGTTGAAGATAAATGATGCTCTTCAAATTAGATTCATATTTCTCATGAAAATATAATTTGACTAACCATTCCCTAAAAATTTACCATTTTGTATAAAATTAATAAAATTCTATTGGATTGAGAATGAAATTGATGAATTAAAAGAAAATATGGTTTTTCAGATAGGGTGACCTAATGATGCCACCAACTCTGGAGAAAAATACTGAATCAATTGATGTTGGACAGATGGGGGGCCTATTCAGATTAGCATCTGGTGTGATGGTCAAAGATTCGAAACAAATCCAATGGTTAAGATTTATCCCATTATTATATAATTATTTTAGTTAACATGAATAATGATTTTAAATTTTTTAAACTTTTTATTTTTTTTATAACATTTATCTTATTAATGATGAATCTGGTGAATAAAAACTATTTTGAAACATTGAAAATATTATTTTTATAAAAAAAATATAAATATATTTACAATAATAATAGAACTATCATAGTGAAACTGTGTAAAAACTAAAAATAAAAGTGAATTGACATTTTGAAAGAAGAATTTCATCAATATAGATAACATATTCTTCTTGGTATTTTAATCTAAATTGATTAGGAAATTTTTTATAACGAATCATTGATTACAAAACTTTTTGACAATAAAAATTATAATATTTTTTAAATTATAAATATTATATTATTCAAATCCAAAAACATTATAACAAAAATTATTCTATATATTTTAATAATAATTTCAGAGTCCAGTGATCTTTTGAGGATTCTAACTCTGGAAAACATCATAATGAAATATTAGTCCAGATAAATCATTACGATAAAAAATATATGAAAACAGAAATTTCGAGAAAACTAAATTTTTATCAAAACATAATTTTTGGATGACATAAAACATATAAAATTCCCTAATGAAAATGAGTAACTTATTTTAAGGGAAATGGCTAAAAATAAGTAAATATGAATGATTAATTTGAATTGATCATTCATAGATTATTTTATATATATTGAAATCTATCTGAATAAAGTTGTTTTATAAATTTATCACTAAGTTTATATTATGTTCACATGAATTTTTAAATTACATATCCTTTGAGTGAGTGATCCCAAAGAAAATGGTTTCTTATATCTATGTTCTTAGCATAAAAATGCAATGGAACTTGTAATATAAGGAAATATTTATGTTTTTTGTAAAATGAAATCCATAGTAAGTGAGTGTGTGTTGCATCTCCAACACTTCATCCCAAAAACATAATTCTTACACATATTCGACTTCAATATTAGAAATTTATGTTGATTATTTCTAAATAAATTACAAGAAACTAAACATTCTAGTGAGAAATGAAATGTTTTAGATGTTCTTTTCTTATCCATTCTACATCCAACAAATTTAGGATCAGAAAAAACTTTTTAGTTAAAAAACATTTCCTGGAGAATAGAAAATTCAAAAACACATAATTCCAATAAGATAATGTAAATTTATTTTTAAATCTTTTATGTGGGATTATATTTTATTTTCCTGATATCTTACACATACAAATACAAAAAATATAGATATATAATACTAGTAGTTAAGTATATTAAACTTCACCTCATAACCCTAAAAATCATTTGATCAAATAGGTTTCTCTCCTCATCAAGATATAATGTATTCTAGGTACTTATAGGAGTATTAATACTTTTATTATTTCCATATACAAATTTAATAAGAATATATATTATATAGTTTTGTTGAGATATAAAATTTCATTCTAGTTTTTGTGAAATTTCAATACCAAGAAAATATGTTTAACCAACCATCAGAACAATTTCAAACTCAGACTCTATAAGATTATAAATGGACGTTCTTTAATGATTTTTGAGTTTATATGAATATAATTTCAAAAATATTAATTTTTACAAACACAAAGTTTTTATTAATTCATGTATAAAATATTTTGTATCTATAGATCCCTTAATAAAAAAATCTTGTAACATAAATTATGTTTATCAATCATACAAGGCTCTAAGGGAATGTTTAATCCAATATACATATTTGGTATTTATATAAACATATTTAAAATAAATTTATATATTCAAAACCAATATTTTATTCAATTTAAACATATTTTGGAGGATAAATATTAATAAAATTAAACTTCTCATCCATTTTAAGAAGTTTGAAATTAATGAATGTTGGAAAGGAACGAAGTATTTGAATATCATCACTTCTAGCTACTAATTCGTGGGTTTCTTCATAATATATGCCTTATTTGTATTTAGAAACAATAGAAAGAAAATTTTATTTATTTCTAATAATTATTCCATTTTCATCACACTAATTTGGAAAAAAATTACTCCATCAATTTATGTTATTGATGGACGTTTAACAAATCTCTTGAAATTGTTCCTCTCAAATTCATTCAGTTAATATTAAGCATAATCCAATAATGCCTCATTTTTTATTTTTAGGATAAAATTGGGATAATAAAGATATATTTTCAATTCCATTCTGTAAGAAACTTCATGTTCTAGCAAGTTGATCTACATCCCCAATGGTACTCCCACTGAAATTATTCCTAAGAAACAACTGATTTTTGGTGTTTTAAAAAGATTTTTATTCAAAAAAATGTAAAAAATATTCCTAATGGAAAATGTCAAAAAAATATTTCTTGAGTCAAATCCTTATGGAAATAAAATTCTAATAGTGTTTTAAAATCATTTTTATAAATAACATCTGAATATGTTTGTTGAAATTGATTGAAAACAAAGAGATATATTTCATCAAACATATAATGAATTGTTTCTAAAATAGTACAAGAACATTTATTGAAAACTCTATAAGCATTATAAGTAGTGCAATAACCAAAAAAAATATTCCTTAATCAGATTTGTGTGCACATTTATGTAAGATATCTTTCATATTCAGAATGAATACATTGAAACCAATAACCATGATGTAGGAAACACTGTATTTTCTTCTTATCCACAAAGCATAGTGTTTTAGTATTAAAAGGTCTAATTTATAGTATATAAATTAGTACTAACTACTTTAGCAAAAAAATGTTTAGCAATTGAGTATTCAATAAACATGGTTCTGGTTATTTATTGGATAATTCTATATATTCATCCAACTACACCATTTTAATGTGGGGTTATAGGTGTTGAAATTTTATATACAATATATTTCTTACAATTTTTTATCAAAGATGGAATTTACGAATTCTACACCATTATCAGAATGAATGGTTATCAAGAGATGGTTTTTCTCAATTTTAACTTTTCCTAAAAAATTCAAATAATAAAAGTATTTATATTTCTTTGTGAGAAAATAAACACATGTGTGCCTAGTGTAATTATCAACTAACACATAAACATATTATTTTCCACCAATAATAATAGTATGTGTAGGACCAAATATGTACATGGGAACTGACTTTAAACTATCATAAGTTGATACTTTGGTAATAGATTTAAAACCTTACAAATATTTCTTACCATTATAACTAGGGTCACAAACTATTTAAGAATCCATCCTATGTTCTCGAAGATCCTTAACAAGTCCAATCATAGTCTACATAGAGAAGGCTCTATGATTATAGTGTCCAAAAATTATTTTCCATATCCACATTTGATCTTCCATTTCAATTATTCATGGTATGTATTTGCTTCTAAAGTCTTCTAATTTAAGTTTATAAACATTCTCAAGCCCACGAGACAAAAAACTAAATTCATCATTGGAACTACGAACAGCAAACTTATCATTCATAAATTTCACAAGGTAACCTTAATCACATAATTTAATTATGCTTATAATATTATTCTTAGGACCTTTGACAAAAATAATATTTGAAATGAGTATTTTCCCAAGAAGAAAAATGTTACATATACTGTTAATATACACTTAAAAATTATCACCAAATGAAACCATCCCAACATTTATTTTAGAAATATTCCTGAACAAGTATTTTTTCAATCATATGTATGGACCACACAATATCCTTGTACCATATTTTTTTCATTGGTAACGTTATTTTTTGAAGAAAAATAGTATCTTTTCGATACCCAAAAATTCTTGGGTTTTTTAATTTTAGAAAACAAACCTTTTGGAATCCACATTTCATTATAGTAATAGGCTTTGTGAAATCCAAATTATTTAACTTTTTTAATGAAAAATTCATATTTCAGTGACCTCAAAATTGATATTTAGTAAAAAAGGATAATTTTTATGATCAAATAAATTGTTACTAAAAACATTGATTTTATATGTATGACCCATTATAGAACCATTAACATAAGGACATATTTTTGAATGTATTTTACCAAAAACATAAATACAAGTGATAAAGTTTCATAAAATTAATCTTACAGTAGATATTTCGGATTTTAGTTGTTACTAAATCTTTATCCTCTTTAGTATTAGTTTTATAATTAGGTTTAGTTTCTAAACCATTTTTCTCAGAAAATACATTTTCAAAAAAAAAATTAATACATTCTATCTCATAAATAGTTTAATCAAAATATTTATAAAGATCTGATATTTCATTTATTGAAACATTTATCATGAATCGTCCCTTGAATTTATTTCCTTACCATCGTCATTTTTATTAAATTTTATAATTTTTATTGTCATGAAAATTTTAAATATCAGAAAACATCATCATAAAAAGTTAAATATTTATCATCACTAGCAGAGGACAATTCTTCATCTAATAATGTATACTTTTTCTCATCATGATAATTTGAACATAAAGTCATGTTTGTAATACTTTCAGTTGTTCATACCATAACAATAAAACATTTATTATCTTTAGATATATTAGAAAAAATGTGTGTTTTCTTATGAGCGAAGCATTCATTATCTCTAAACCATTCATAATCATCACCTTCACTTTCACTCCAAGGGTCAGAAGCATTTCAAACAATCATTACATTATATTTATAATACATATTGGAATTCTTGTATGAATTATGTTATATATGATATTTCATCTTCATCTTTAAGAATATATTTTCTGATGTTTCTAGATTCCCTAATTTCATAATGAGTGACTTCTACTTTCTTTTAACTTCTATCTCTATAACATTTTTCATCGGTATTCGAAATAATATTTTCCAAAAAACATATACATGATTTGGTAAATGTTTTATAATTTATTCTAACATTTTTTTGAAAAAACATGAATCGGATTGAACAAATAAATTATTATTTTTTTTTGAATACTTATCAGCTGTCTTCTTATCATGAACATTATAAGGTGTGGTTGATGATGTGGAAAAGTAACCACCAAAATTTATATTTTTAATTCTCTAATAATTAGTTCCTTGTCTACCAGCGTACTATATAAGGGTACGAGTAAAATCATCGAAGGTTGGATTATTCAACATTGTTATCTTGTAAAATGTTGTTCTCTTTAATTCCCACTCATTGGGGATGATATATATTATCTTTTCCTAAATAATTTCATTATCAACACCTTTCTCCCAAATATATTTTCAACTATTTAAAATATTTAGTAATTTATTATTTATATTTTCTATAGATTCAATCTGTATGAATTCAATGTCTTTTTATTCTAATATTTACATGGATATTCATGATTCAAAAACATTAGATGTACCAAAATGTGATTTTTCATGATTTTTCCTTCTATATTTAGAAATATCACATGATATAACAAACTATAAATGATTGTTTTCATAGAACATAGAAAATTATTCCTTAATCAGTAGTTTAACTGATATTATTGTTACTCTTGATGAGTAAAACTAGTTACTTCATTTTTTGGAATTTTATAATCTCTAGTCAAAATAACAAAATTGTCAACACCATATTTTATTACAATGTTTTTTAAACTATACCTTCATTACTCCTAATCAACACCGTAAATTATAAGATGTATGTTGGGATTCTTATTTTCAATGGATCCGATATTTATTCCTAAAATCCATCAAACAAAAAATATATATATTATTTCCATAGATATGTGTTAGTGTATAACTGTTTATAAATAATTTTTTTATAAAAAACATAAAAAACATTTAATAATAAAGAATGTAAAAACCTCGTAAACTATACGAGTAGTGGAATATATCTCTAATAGAAAATTTCTATCATTATATATGTATAATATAGATTATTATTATAATAATATTCCTATGAAGGTAATACATACAAAAGGGGTTTAATTTTAGTTTAAAAAACATAGCTTAAAATAATTAAAATAAGAAAAACCCAAAACCTCTTTAAGTAGTTTATTAGTATCGACCCCAATTTTGATTTAGAAATTGATTGAATCGGAACTCGGGTATGTTTGATCGTATCCCAAAGTAAATTGAAATCCATATGAATATGATTTATTAGAGTATAATAATCTTAATCACAATATATATAATTATTTCATATCTATTGTTTTTATCATAATAATATTAATAAATATAAAATACATATTAAAAATATTAATATGGTTATTCTATTTTTATTAAATGTGAATAAGAATATAAAAAAATTAATCAAAAAGTATTACAATAGAATACAGAAAAAAAAATCGAATTACTTTCTATTAAAAAAATTACACATTTATCCATAATAAAAAGGTATTCTATAAACCAGACTAAAGGTATCAACTATTTTATACAAAAAAACGTTTTTATTTCCTTAACATTAAGGATCTTAATAAAAATATCATAATAGATCTTTATTTCTATCCCTATAAGCCCTGGAGATGATGATCTTATTCTATATCGATCTAGCCTAGGTATCCCTCATTCTGATGGATCAGATTCTCTCTCTTCTTATCCCTAGAATCCCTCAATTATAACTATGATTGAACACAATTAATATTAAAAATATTTCTTAAGGATACAACCTGACGAGGTTTCATTAGAATGTATATATCTAAATAATAAAAAAATACTAGGAATGAGATGTTCAAAATAAGTAATATTTAAAAAAAATTGATAACGGATTTAATGAACTAGATAGCTCAAAACTCTTCAAATGACCTATTATCTATATATAAGATTCAAATAGTCATATTGATCTCCCAAAAAACATATTTGTTTGAATTCGTTGTGATGAATTTGGACACAGTGGAATTGACATTTCATTATAACTGATTGTCTAACATCATATTGGTTACCAGTATTCCAGTGCTAAACGTGTTTCTTACTTTATAAATAAGATATCAATCTTCTGATTATAAACATTTTCAGTCTGATGGACTTCCTTAAGACTGTGAATATGATAATTCTTATGAGTATAAGATTTATGGTATCAGTATAAGGGTTAGTTAAATTTTTTATACATCTGTATTACGAGATATGAGACAAAAAAAATCTAACATGTGATCTCATAATTGTTTGTCTAATTCATTCAACACATACCCATTATGATAATCACAATAGATAATGTAATTTATATAACTGTAATTCTATAGAACATATTATAATTATGTTAAAGGGTTCTTTATTCATTTGAAAACATTATATAACACATATGTCATAAACATTTATCAAATATTTTCATAACTAATTTTTTAGTGATTTACAAATAAAATTGAATGGAAAAGTAGGAAGTAAAACTTATTACTCAAAAGAATCTCCATAATAGAAACATACTGATTTAAATAAAACTATTTCTAACTCATAATGTGAGAGGAATTAGGATTTTGTTTCTTAATATGTGATATATGGAAAACAACATTAATTCTTATCAACAAAACCAAAAATTACAACTTAAGAGATGCCTTTCCAAGACACTGTGTGACCTAAAATAATCCAACATATCATGGATCAAACATTAGCTATTTTTTGAGGTGAAAGTGACCCTATTGAGGTTAAAAATAAATATACCCCATTAACCTAAAAAAACTACAATGTATGATGTTTATAATAAACATAACATCTATTTTGACTCTAATATATTACCATATGATGATGAATATCTGGAATTCTCACCGATGTATCCTGAACAAAAAATAGTCCCACAAGATAAGCGTCACCCACCTCTTAAAAAAAGTAGTGATCTTCATGGGTGAACATAAAAAATCTCAATGGGGTCCATTATTAATTAATTGTAATTTTTTTTATTAAAACAATAATAAAACATTTCCATACAGATATCTCATGATCCAAAAAATCCAAGAGATAAGAATAAATCATGTCTTCCAGAAACTAAATAGCTTGCTCTATCTGACCATCAATATGTTGATGGTATGTTGTACTCAACTAGAAATGATCCTCGATCTCCTCCAGGAGACTCTTCTAGAAACTTTGTGTTAACATAGTATCCATGTTTCAAATTATGGTACATTTAACCCCATGTATCCAGGTAATATCCTATATATATTACAAACCCATATATGCAAGTTTTATAGTGCCCCTCCTCATAATGAAGTGATATGACTTGGTAAAATGATCTGTAACCACCTAGATAATATTACTCCCTTAAGTATTATATAGTAATATAATCCAATAATCCATGGATTCAACATCCCATTTCAAAACTGGCACCGAAAGAGTCTAAATAATATATGAAGGTTTCATATGCTCTACAATTATCTGTTGGATGGTGTAATAGTGGGACACAGAATAATATATTTAGTGCTTCATACCCAAACACTTGAATTTATATATCATGTCATGATAAATATTTAAAGTTCCTTGGTAAATTTCTTATGAATAACTATGACATTAAAACAATAATAATATCCTCAAAGATGTTGGGATTAAAAACTGATCCAAAAAATGGACTATACAATCATAAGAGAGAGAAAAAGTTGATATGGCATCACCACTAGAAATGGTTTCTTGAATTCCACTAAAATTTCTATCCTAATTCTAACTCTATTGAATACAATCAAGGAGAAATTATAATAACTAAACACATTTATAACCATACCAAAAAATCTCTTTGATAATCCTGATGCAACTAAGAAAAATCCCTATAAGGTTACACTCCTCCATCTTTTCCAAAATACCTTGTGGTGGTAATTTCCTAATAAAATCATCTTCAATGAAATTCACATTCCTATGGGTATAGGTTATAATAAAGAAAAAATATAAATTTATTCCAACCACTTCCTCTATTAGAGACTCGGTTATTTTTGAGAATGATATATAACTCAAACTCTTATGGTAAGAATGAAATTTAAACCTCCCCCCAAAAAGAATACATCACCAATGCATATGAAAATGGATAATTATGGAATGAATTTAATTATTAATGGGGTAATTCTCTCCATGAATTCAATGTTGAATAGATCTGTAATCCACCACATGATCATCCTACATAAGTAAGAAACCAAAACTATCACTAGAATCATCACAGAAAACCACAAACGCCTTACTGGGATTAGGTAAGATCAAAATAGGAGTCATTGTCATAATTCATTTCTTATCATCAAAATAAGACTGAAACATTTCATCCAATATGAATTTTACCACTTATTGGGTAAAACCAGTCAAAGTTGATTCCATCTTTGATAAATTCTTGACAGACTATCAATAATATTTAGTAAGACCATGTAATCAGAGAATCTCAAATACATTTCATGACTCATCCAATGAAAAAACATCCTTCTCCACCTCAGGATAAAATTATAATCCATGCTCATCAATAACACACCCAAATAAAATCACTTCTTCAATACATACACTATATTTCAAAATCATTCCTTATAAACAGTGACACCTCCATAATTCAAGAAGAAACTCAAATAGTGTTACTCCTCATACTTAGATCTCAAATAAACCCAAATATAATCCATGAAAAATACCATGAAAGTGTTGAGATACTATTGGAATATTAGATTCATCCAAACCATAAAAACGATATGAGTGTTGGTTTAGAAAATTCTCATAACAATATATTCATAATGGCCATACCTTTTCCTAAAAATTTTCATTTTCATATTAGACTCCCAAACTCTGATCAAATAATAACCAAATCGAAGAACAATCTTTGAAAACTACCTTTCAAAATTTATCTCATAAAAATTCATCCAAATGTGGAAGTGGAAAATTATTGTTTAACTTAACTCATTTAAACTTCTTATAGTCAATACATAATCAGAGTGAATTGTTTCCTTCATGAAAATCGCATGGGGGATAGCAAATTAAAAACACTTGTGAAACCAAAACCATCCATTATTATATATCCCAACTAAATCATGATCTCCTTAATCGCCAAATGTTCTATATGATAAAAAGGTATCTAAATCAATTTCATACGTATCTCCATATAAATAGATAACTCCACCTCCCTCTCGGAAAAATGTATAGAGAAATAATCTCAAAAAATGTCAAGGATATCCCAAACAATAGTTGTAAGACCAAAAATAGATGTAATGTGATCGAGATTTGATGAACCAATTGTAATAATCAACCTTAGCATAGTAATTAGTATGAAAATACATCATAATAATGATTTTAGAAATACAAAGATCTTGAATTAGAAAATTCTAGAATAAATTTTCATTAGATAATTATAGTTTACAAGAATAACACATAAACCCTTACTCTTTCCTCTTTTAAAGGGGTCTCTCTATGCCTATAAAAATTACATGAACTCTATTTAATGGTCAATCATATAAAAAACTATATATAAATGAGTGGTAAGAACTGATAATAAATAAATCATTCTATACTAAAGATGAAATAATGATGGTACCTCTCAAAATCACTAGCCTCACATCTGCATCCACTAGAAACTCCTATATTTTGTAATGATTATTTACTCTTGATGCCTATAGATGTGTCCCAATAGTCTACGAAGCATCTCCATCATAGTTCTTTTTTAGGTAATGATCCATACCCATATTTATATATTGAAATGAACTCACAGAAACAACTTAGATGACCATAATATTAAAAACTAATTCACATATTTGTTAGTGAAGGAAAATTAGGTTGGGGTTGTCCAAAATTTCTACACTAATATTAATATATAGAAACACCATTAGTTATAAATAGAGGTTTTGAATGGGCCTGCAACCAAGATCCGCCTACGTGACTTCTATGATGATATTTCTACTTCCTATTTTCACATGGTGCACCACTATAGATGCCACTATGTAAAAGAGAAGGGGAATAATATCCAACATTTCCTTCCAGGTTTATCTCATCAATAGTTGAACTACAAACTATCTCCGCATTATAAGAAAATTTTAACATAAATACCTATGATATGATGTTTTTTTGTACACCTTGTCGGCACTTATGATATTTCTTCTAAACATTAATTACAACCTATGGTAAAAAATGAACAAGATCTGAAAAAATTATTGGTGTATTTTAACACCAAGAACTCGGCATGCTTCAAATATAGGAACTCTATAGACTTATACATTATCAGTGAATCTAGAGAAAACTACTAGAAGAAGAGAGTATTGAAACACTTAAATTATGAGCCTGCATTCTAATCCCCCTACAATTGAATCCACCCATCGCTTGTTGGGAACCTTTACTATGAATTACTTTTACTTCACCTAAATATTATTAAAAGTATATAGGATGTAAAAGGTCTTACTGATCATTTCAATATTGTCCTCCAACTCATGATGTTCATTCATACCATTAAAGGACTTTGGCTTATCATGCAAGAACTCCTTTGGTTGATCTATATCTCATATAGATTCTATTTTCACATTAATTGATGTGTTATAATGTTGTGATACATACTAATGGAAATAAAAAAACTATCCACATGATAGCCTCTTTAAAATCTAATCAATATATGGATTCCCTTGAATTGCATCAATTACACCCTCATATGGATTTTGTGGAACACATTTCAGAGGCATGTTGCTAAAATACTAAATAAAATAAATGATCAAATAGAAAACTATTCTCAATTCAAACCATAAAACCACAAGAAAAATTTGATATTAATTTCAGGAACTAAAAACTGGAGACATGCATCCCAACATTTCATAGTAACATGAGTCTCTTTGTGTAAATAGTTGTGTAAAAACTCATTGCAACCTAGCACTCAAGTACCACTATTCATATCTCTAATCAACCAAATGTCCCAATAGAATGACATTGGAGGATAGAAAACCTCTTTTACCAAACTGTGATGAACTCAACCATGAAAACCTCTGAAACTGGAACTGGACTCAAATTTCCACATACCTAATGGGAATTCCTTATCCTCATGGGTTGGTGACTAGCACTTGGGCATCCAAAAAAAGTAGAGAATAGTTTCACCGAATATGAAGTAGATGAAATGACATATATTAATACTTATAAATAAAAATGGAAGAAACAAAACTATATATTTTATAATAGATAGATAAAAATGTATGTGATACTACTGAAATGATAGCAAAACAATCTCTAATAGAAAATTCAAATTGTAAATGATTTAGACACCAAAATTTCAACTCAGATTGTATCCATGTGATTGTTTGGGAAAACTCTTACCATATCACTATTTTCTACCCATACCCAGTTGAAAAAAAATCATCACCACCTCACTATGAGACCATTCCTTTCCATGGATCGATACACATAACCAGGTCTACGCACCGCTAAAGGGGTGTACATGATCTAAGCTAACATAATCTGTAGGATCTCACATTGGTGTTCTATAACAAGACTTTGTACCATAATCCATGTAAACTAAAATTTTATGAAAACAAGGTATTATATATAGATTAATAGTTTTACATCAAAAACATGAAAAAAAATTCATTTCCCGATTTTTTTCACATTTCCCAATAATGTAGGTAAATTAGTTTCTACTCCTTTGATATACGTATATCAAAACAAATATTTCAAATCAAACAAAAGAATGAATATCATTTCATATCAAATCCATGAATGTAAATTAAAAATAATACAATACAAAACAACCCAACTCATCCAAATAACAGGTAACATCACACCAACGACCACACTATGTAATTATAGCTAGAAAAATCGTACCCATAAAATAGACAATCGCACATACATCAATCCCATGGATATATTCATTGAATATATACAGTATATGAACACCATAGAATGTGAACCAATGAATAGTATCTACAAAGTCCCTAGAACAATAGTTCTAGGGAGAAGAGAAACACTCCATGAGTGAACCACTTGACAGTATCAATAGGTGTGGCCTATTACTACACCTTCCATTTAAGTACCCAATTTTTCCCATTTATTCTATTTTTCAAACCAATTCATCTAACTATTTCATCAAAACCATCCTTTGAATACAATTTCACAATGTTTTGAAAACCCTTATTCAACTACCGAAACTAGGGGAAACCCAAATTTTATCAAAAACTTGTTTCCACACACATGAATAAAAACTAGAGAATACTTCCATTTAATTTATAAAAAATTTATAAAAATGAAGTAATGTTTTTAAACATCTTTGGATATAAATGGAATCACCTACATCAAACATAGGGTCACATATGATTGTAACAATATCTACCACCAAGGATGAGAAAAATGATGATAATGGAGGTCCTTGAACTAATAAAAAACTCAAAAATTGAATCAACAAAAAAAAGGTTGGTAGAGAAGGAGATTTTAAATTCAAAACCAGAATTCACACCTTCCCCACCACAACCAACAAATAATTATCCCCAAGAACAATATCATTAGAAATATCTAGAAAGGAATCATCGTAATCATCATCTCATATCAATATATCTAACAACAGAACATAATAATTCCACAATAATCAACATAAAGTTGGGGATTTTATATAAGTTTAGGTTCATTAATTTTATATTATAATTCCTTTAAATAGACTGAATAATAATGCCTAACCATGTAAAGGATGGCTTAGGTGCATCTGATTCTCAATCGTATCTCGAATCTAAGAAAGGGGAAGAGGACCACTAGGATGCACAGTTACAAAAAATTGTACAACACAATCCACATAGTTTCTTTTAAACCATAATGCTACAAACTGTGGGCACCTAGAAGTTATAAAATATTTTTATAACCATGAAACCCAAGGTAAACGACCGTCTAAGATTTATGAGGCTTTTTAAAAAAACATATTTAACTTGGTTTGCCCCAGATCACTCAAACCATCCTCTAAGCCATGGGATGTGCCCCTTTGAAGAAGATAAGGGCTCCCAGTTTAGAATATTTGGGGAGAAAATTTATGCAGAGTGGATTTTGAGGATGAAACTACCATTTTACACTGATTAAATAATTTAACCCTTTTATTTCTTCCTCTCCTATTATTTCTATTGGATCTATTGTCCACTCATTCATGTTATCACTTTTCTCCCTCAAGATCAGAATTCAAGTAGCTCCTCCATAAATCATTTAATATGTCCTCTATCGGATCCAATGAAACACTAAAGGTACAATATCTAATCAATTAAATTATATTTCTATTTATCTTTCCCATTCATTATTTAATTTGGGTATAATATCATTTTCCCCATTTTCAGTGCATTTGACGGTTTCATCGACTTCTTCCAACCTTTCACAAATCAAATATTGGTACTGGATGAGGGAAGATCTATGAGTATAATTTATGTGTTCATTCCCTTTTCCTGTCATTTCATTTATATTTATAAATTTTTCTATTCTGTCGTGAGTTATGTTGTTTATTCTTTTCCCTTAATTTGAAAAATTAAATTAAATTAAAGGTTTCCTCATTCCCTTGGTGACCTGATAATACGGTGAATCAGCCCCTTGGGTTGATCACTATTATTTGTGTCATCTATTTGGATCTCCTCTACCTTAAAGGCCAAATTTTCCCTTTTTTCAATGTTGCATTAATTCCCTTGGGGTCTCTTATTACATAATTGATTCATTGAGCCTTTTAATTAGTTTAATTGAAGGTTAAAACATGATATAGACCCTACACTCCATTATTTGGTTAGATAGTTTCTATTAAATGATTTGGACTAGTTCTTGAAGCCTTATACCTCATGCCAAAATTCAATTCCACATTTTTTAGACCTTTATGGATTATTTTTTATGACATAAATGTTCATTTAAATGGAATGATTGATTTAATTTTTCATGGAAATATATTCTTGACTAAATGGAATGGTATCTCTTTATAAATTTTATATATGAATACCATTCTTGTCTAAATGTAGTTGACTTAGTGTCGAGGTTGATTCAAGGGGTTTCGACATAAGGACTAATTGGATGGACTCTCACACCATCCAATTAGAATCAATAATGTTTCGTAAATATTCCAAGCTAAATATCATTTATTCATGAGATGGGTTCTTTGTGTGTAGTTAATATTATCTATAGAAAAGTGACACCAGTTCTCTAGGGAAACCCCTTGGAGGGTCTCGATGGAATGATTTGTTGTAACATGACATAAGAGGGACTGTGGAACCAATGTTTGATAGTAGGTATAAAGTTAGAGGTTATTTCATTCTATATTCAAACCATTCCATAGTGGCATTTGGGACATCATAATTTGGTTGCCTTGGATAGACTCCATGGAATTTGAATTTTAATGAGCCCTTTGAGTGATACTTGGAATGTCAGTCTGTATTTCCTTGTATAGGCTCAATGTGTCCTATAACGCTTTTCCAAAATAATGATTAAAATATTTTCAAAGGTTTGTAAACATTTTCAAATGAAATTTTTTTACTTGGTTTGTAAAGCTATGGATGTTCCCTTCATTCCTAAGAACAATATTAGGGATATTCCAACACCTAGAACCTAAAATATATCACATTAACTTTTTTGGATATTCGGATTAGAAACATCGGTATAGGTTGAAGTAGGTTTAGTGGATAGTTCCCAAACATGAACCATATCCAAAAAATTTGTTTAATTATTTATATTTCATTTAAATCAACAAAGACAGAACATTTGTTTACACCGCAATAAAAGGAAACACCTTTACATTGTGCGTACCAACCTACTAAGACTATATCTCACAACCTACCTGGGAGCCTTTGGTACTTGTGAAGAGTTTATTTTTATAGGTGTAGAAAAAGGGTATAAGAACTCTTTCACTAATTGATTGGTGTTTCTTGGATAGATATTAGTGAAAAAGACTGATCCCCTACTCAATATTCTAGTTATAGTATTTTTTGATAACTTATTATTTTCGTAGGCATGTTCTATATGATTGTATCTCATTATCCTTACTTAATTATTTTTTATAGACTAGTGAAATAATATCATCATTAATTACATATATTTATTTATTCATCTCCATAAATATATTTCATTTTCTTCCATGTTTATGCTTTGGGTTTCCACTACAACATGGATATTTTCTTTCCATCTTTTATATATTATATATTTATAATGATTTATTCTACTCCGATCAATCAGGGATTATTCTCCCCATTGATGTACACAAGGCCCTCCCTTCTAGTTTTAAGCCTCTGGAATTTGGGGTGGCACACTTGAGGTTTTTTAGCTCACCATCTCGGGGAACTATAAAGTGCTACTAGGGGAGGGATACTATAGCATTGTATCATATATCTCATTATTGTTTCCCTATTTTTTGGGTTTATATAAGAGACTATGATGTTGTAATTTTTTCTTGAACCTATTCCCAGGATTAGATTCCCCATGTATAGGGAAAACCAAAAATTACAAGGGACGGGTAAATTTTGGTTTTTCTTTCTCTTGTAACTATTTCCCAGTATTCCATCATTGGGTGAAAAACTTGTCTTCTAATGATATTACTTTTTATTTTATTTTAATGAATTTTTATCCTTGGCCTGTTGAAATGGGTTAAAATTTAAATCATGCATCCTAATAGAAATAGTGAGACTATAACTCCCATGCATTATGCAATGTCACGTTTACTTTCTTCTAGAATTGATTGTTTTTTCAATTATTGTTGTTTTTCCTTATTTCATATGGTTTTCATAGTGATTTTACTCCCAATTATGGAATTGCTGGTTTAATTAAAAAATAATTTTGTATTAATTTGTTAACGGTGTAGTTCCATTGGATGATTATCTAATCAAACCATAATCATGGAATGTTACACCCATTTTCTGGTACACGGGTCAGGATATAGTTAGTTGAAATGCTTATTTAAATTTCAAAGGAGTGTGGTCCCTCAGGAATGGGAATTGGAGGGGAAATTAAATGGATCATTATTATAAAAGTAAATTTAATATAAATGAATCTAAATGAAATAAAATAAATTTATACTTTAAAAATCAAATTGTTACCAAGTGTTAAACCTTAACCTGGACCGATTTTTCAAGAGGAATATAGGTCATGTCTTCTTTGATCCTTATGTTACTCGTTCTTATCACCCATACCTATATACTAGAGAAGGCAATGGAGTGTTCTTCTTTAGAATGACAACATTTTACATGTCATTTATATAATTCCTTATATGTTATCTATCATGTCCAAGTCTTGTTCATGGAATTAATAAATTTATCCCAACACGATGACCTCATGGTGTATGTTAGGAGAGTGGAAATGAGCATACTCATGGGGGTGGTCCATGAGCCACCCATGATAACTCTTATTATTCCACCCAAAGGCATATACTATTGATCCTCTACTTGGTTTCATTTCCAAGTTCTAATATAGCCTTATATGGTTCATGGAATCAATTCAGGGTACACCTCGACCTTCGTTTTCAATGGAAGATATGGTCAGGGATTTTTAGTAAGAACATCCTCCCACATTTGGAATGGATGGTGGGCATCAGGATATTGAATCATTGTTGGAATCTATGGGGTCAATCTTTTAGAGAATAAAGACAACCCTAGAGTGGTGGGTTAATCTAGAAACCTATCTTTTTTGTGATTCCTCCGATCGTGGATGGGATGTTGTGACTTAGGCTGGTCAACACAAGGGTATGGTTTGGGTGGATATCCAGACAGCCTTTTGAACTAATTTTTTTCTTATACCTTGAGAATGGATAGTGTTTTGAAATATAGTCACCTGATGTAAGGTGACATGTCATTAATGGAATACTCAACTCAATTCACTGAGTTCCAATATTTTTCACCAACCATGAAGGGTGATGAGCTAACTACTATAATGAGATTTAAATATGGGCTCACTTATTCAATTTTCTGGAAGGTCAACATCTATTGGATTACAATCATTTCATAGATAAGGAACATTTTGTAATCAATGAGAGGATCCTAAGAGATTTAGGTAATGTGAAACTGGGTAGTTCAGCTTCCTAGAAGACTAGAAGTGGTTTATCCAGTGGAAATAAGTGATGCTTAGAGGGTTCATGCTGGGGAAGTTCCAAATAGATGGGAAAAACTAAATTATTTGTGTTGTGTTACAAGGGTGGTAGGAAAAGTCCCAAAAATCCCTAGTATTCCAAGAACTCGATTGGGTGTCAGGAAAGTGGTAGTATGTGTCACCTATAGTACTTCTTCTAAATCATTCATCAGTTCCAAGTGAGTATGGCTCACTGCCAAAAACACATATAGATTTAGGGTTAGTGACACCTTGTTATGAAAAAATCTATTCTTCTATAGGCCACTTGAGATAAGAATGTGGTCACTACTAACACATTTAGGCTTCAGAATTTCTGCGCCATTAGGATGGACATGATCAAGCTACATAGGAAGTATCTCAGGTCCAAATTTTGGAACATATGTATGAATTGCTTCCTACACCACAAAATCAGAGCTCAATGCCATCTTCATTTTGAAGTATTGTTCTATTACACTCTACTTTGGTATCATTGTTATTTGATATTGGTGAATCACATTATTTCTATCTTCTAAAAACATGTAATATATATGATTAGAAATCAAATACTCTAGTAGTTTATTGACCCTAGATATGCCATTGGTATTTCAGACTGACGGTATACACCAGTTCAAGGAGTAACCCATTGAGATTTGTGGTTATTATTTTCTATGGAGTTTCTTCATCCTGTAGATGACTGGCATTGGATTTATTCTTTTATAGACAATCTCTTCAACTAGATCTAGGGAGAAAATATTTTCTATACTATATATTTTTTGTTGTGTTGTAATCAGGTTTGTCTGAGGCCATCATACATAACATATATAGTTATTCATATAAGGTAAAAAATATATAATTATTTGGTTATGTTGTACGGTATAATGAATGTTCTGACAGTCTTTATGGATCTGATGAATTATTTTTCCACATGTATCTTGATTATTTTTTGGTAGACATCATAGAATAAATCCTAGTGTACTTACTCACTAGAAATGACCTTTCCAATAATCATGATACCATGATGAGTAAATTGAGATAGCCCCAACTATATGAGAATCTCAGTAAATTCCACTTTTGGATTAGTAAGGTTTAATTATTTTGGACATATCATATTTGAAGAAGGATAATTTTTTGACCTATATAAGTTGATCACCATTGTCTTCTTTGAATTATCCCAAATATGTGTTTGAAATTCATAGATTCATAGGGCTTGTTGAATATTATAGGTGATTCATTCAAGACTTCTTATATCTAACAGTTCTATTTATGGTCATGGCCAAGAAGGGTGGGAAACTCGACCATACTAAAGTGTGTTAGATATATTTTCATGAGTTAAATGAAATACTAACCAGACACCTGATTTTAATTCATTCTAAGCCCAAAAGAAGCTATATTGTTTACTGTGATGATTTACGAATCATACTGGGTGCAGTTCTAATGTATGTAGATCAATTCATGGCATATTGATCCCGCTAGATGAAGCCTTATGAGTGGAATTATCTAACCAAAAATCTAAATCTATCATCCATGTATCATTCTACACAATATTACTGGAACTACTTTTTTTGGTGAGTGGTTCATCATTTATAATGACTATAAAAGTATTAAAAAGGTATCCACTCAATAGGACATGAATATTTTGTTGCATAAGTGGGTTGAATACCTCTTGTGTTTCAGTATTTAGCTTTATTAAACACATTGAATGCGTAATGAATTGGTTGACTCTATGATAATGAAGAC
The DNA here is from genome assembly GCA_963277665.1 of Viscum album. Classification (NCBI taxonomy): domain Eukaryota; kingdom Viridiplantae; phylum Streptophyta; class Magnoliopsida; order Santalales; family Viscaceae; genus Viscum; species Viscum album. Next base: position 826,212,304 of record OY728131.1, read on the forward strand.
TCATATGCAAGCCATCATAGAGGCCAAAAGTGAGTGGTAATTGATGAATCGGTAATCTAAGATGCATTTAGAGGTTCAGGTATAGTATTGGAAGCTAATTCTAGTAGCTCTAGTAGTGGATTCCTATCTTTTGGATCTGGTATGGATGAGGCTGTTATCAGATTTAAAGGGTCACTTTTTTAGTGAGAGAATCAATGTAGAGAATCCACCCTATTATTGGGTTGTTGATGTTATTGAAACCATACTCTTCTATGGATGAGATTGGGTAACATCAGACATTAATGAAGTGATGGTGATGGGATATCATACCTTTATTTAGTTACATCTTGGTATTGCCCACATGTTTAAGGATATCTGCCATAAATATTGGTGGAAAACTATGAAGAGGAAGATATAAGGTTTCATTGATCTATGTTTCACTAATTTTTATGTGAATTCAGAGCACTAGCGGCCTGCCGGACCTCAATATCCTCTATCCATTCCTAAGTGGAAATGGAATGATTTCACCCAGGATTTCGTGTTTGATTTTTGATATCCCCTTAAGTAATTGATGATGTATGGGTGATCATAAATATGTTTACTAATGTCATTAAGTTCTTAACTATCTAGGAGACCAATTTTGTTTCTGATCAAGGAAGGATTTACATCTAGGAGATAGTGAAACATCATGGTGTTCCAGGTTATATCATATCAGACCAATATTCCCTCCTAACATAATGCTTATAAAATGGGATGTCTCAGTAGATGATAAGGGTATTAGAAGATATTTTAAGGTCCATTAACCAAGATTTTTTAGGTTCATGGGAGAATAATATTACTCTAGTGGTGTTTTTTGAAAATAAATGTTTCCATGAAAAAAATTCAGATGGATCTGTAGGAGGCTCTCTATGGATGTCCATAAAGTTCACCTATTTATTAGATAGAGGTAGGTGAGGCTGCTCTGTTGGTCCATCGTCTCATTTAGGAGACTTCAAAGAAAGAACAAAAAATTCTGAATAATATGGCTATAGATTAGTCTAGGTAGATGTCTTATATCGACCATCATTGTAGGAATCTTGAGCTCATAGTGGAAAATCTGGATTTTTGGGGATAATCTCCACGATTGGGTCAATGAAGAATTAGGAGATAGAGAAATTTATCACTTAGATATGTTGGGATTTTAAATATAGTAGAGATATTTGGGGTGGTAGCCTATAATTTTTCATTACCTTGGATGTATCATTCTTTGCATGACTTATTCCAAGAATATTAACATCAATAGTATCATCTAGAACGGTCTCATTCAATTGACCCTATGGAAATTGAGTAGGAAGTTGATGTGTCTTTTGAGGATCATTTAATAAGTATCATTGACTGAAGAAAGAAGGACATCTAGGGTAGTTTGATTCCTATGGTCCAGGTTCTATAGAATCAAGGATGGTTACATGATGATACATAAGAGTGGGAAGATGATGTACATGTGTATTGGTCATAAATCTTCTCAAATGACATTATAATACCTTGTTAAGGGAAAATCGACAATTAATTTTCTTCAAAAGGGGAGGTTGTAATATCTGGGATTTTCTATAAGTTGTGGACAATTATAATTTTATTATAATTCCTTTACATGGACTTAATAATGATTCATAATCATGTTAGGGAGGTATCATCGGCATATGTATCTTCTTCGTATCCTAGATCCCCAAATAGTAAGCAGAAGATTGGGTTTCATAGTTAAGGAAAACTGTGTATCCCATCCAGAATTGTTTCTCTGAAACCAAGGGGTTTCACAACGTGGAAACTTGGGGGATACATAGTTTTTATAAAACCTTAAAACTTGGGTAACATAGCCATGCATTATTTTAGAGGTTTTGGATAGATATTCTTCACACTAGTTATGCTTGGTTAGTCCAATAATGTGTCTAACCATTTCATGTGCCCCTTTTAATAATATAAGGGTGCACAGTTTGTCCAAACTATGTGGAAAACCTTTTTACCATGGGCTTCAAGGGAGAAATTATGAATTTACCACTATTAAATTATTTAATCTATTTAAGTTTTCCTCCTCAATTTGTTTTAGTACATCTCCTCTCCTCCCATGGGTGTGAGATATTTTTTCCCTCAAATTAGGAATTATTATAGCTCCTCTATTTGGTCTCTATTTTTTACTATTTTATATCCTAAGTAATAATAAGGGTATAGTCTATCATCCTCTCATATGCATTTTAATTTCTCCATCCCATCAATAATGATATTTTTGTGTAAGATCATTAGACCCATTTTCTGGTCATTTGATGGTCTCCTCGATTTTTTCTAATAATGATCATATCAAATGTTGATAATAAAAAAATGAAATCTTTAAGAGTATAAGGTATGTGGTCTTTTCATTTTACAATCATTTCATGTTGTTTCATAAGTTTTTTCATTGTGTCTTGGGTGGTATTTTCTAGATTCATCCCTACTTTTTACAATTATCTTAATGCAGTGGTTTCACTATTCCCTTGGCAGCCTGAGAAGGTAGAGAATGAACCCACATGGTTGATCTCCTTAATTATTGTCATACAATTGGATGTTCTCTACCTTAAAGGATAAATTGATACTTTTTTAAATTGGTTTATTTTCCTTATGGCATGACATTACATAATTTATGTGTTGAGCCTTTTCCATTGTTGAATTCATGGTTGTACCTTGATATAGACACTATATTCCATGATTTGGTTAGATGGTTTGAATTAAATTATTTGGTAAAGATCTTAATTCCTTATACCGCATTCTTATATTGAATTTGACATTATTTTATACCTTTATTCTCTATTCTATATGAAATAAATGGTCTTGAAAATTTATTGACATGATTAAATTTCCTATAGTAATAAATGATTCACTAAATGGAATGTTATATCATAATACATGATTAGTATGTATAGCATTCTTGTTGAATTGCTATTGAAATAGATCAGAGGGTGATGAAAGGGTTTTTTAATTAAGGAATCCTTATATTTACTAGTTTTCCTTCCATTTATAATCATTAATGTTTGGTAAATACATCGGGGTTGATAGTAGAAATACCAAAGATTTGATCTCTGTGCATAGTCTATTTTACCTATAAATGAGTGAAACAAGTTCCCTTGTAGTGACCACTTAGATAGTATTGATTACTTGACTAGTTTTACCATGCTATGAGAGAGACTCTGTCCCCAATGTGGAATACTATGTTGGGAGTTTGAGGTCATTTCATTCTATTTTCACACCATGAAATATTGAAACATGGGACATCATACTTGGGTTGCCTTGGATGGTCCCCTTAGAATTGTACTTTTAACAATCCCTTCATGTGACACATGGAATGTATTTCTAGATTTCCATGGATGGGATCAAAGATAAATGAAGTTTTTTAAATGAGAAATGTGTAGCTGGTTTGGAAAACATATGTATGTGTCCTCTAAGTCCAAGATCATGCTTGGGGGTTTTCCAACACATGGAACCTTATATATATCACATTACTTTTTCAGGATCTTTGTATTAGACACACCAGATTTCGTTGAAGCATGTTAAGTGGACAAGTCTCCATCTAGTACCATGTAAAATTCATTTATTTAATTATTTTTATTGAATTTTAATCAATTATGAAATATGGTTTGTTTATATCATTAGAAATGGAAATTCCTAGACACCATGGGTGTTGGACTAATGAGATTGTATCTCACGCCCTACTCGGGAGCCTTTGGTCACTATGTAGGCTTTATGATTGTTGGTGTACACAAATAGAAGCATCTAGATTCCAATGCTTGAATTACATTTCTAGGATAGATTTTCATGTAAAGGACCAAGCCTATGCTTGAGATGATAGATTTACCATTGTTTGGATTATTTTGTATTTCTGGATTCTTGATGTATATTCCTGTATCCACATCAACATTCTTAGTTATTTTTTAATGGCACATGAAATACTATCATCTCCAGTTACATATATTTATTTATTAATTTTATGAAATATATTTAATCATGTTTCATGACTATGACTTCTGTTTCTACTTCCATCATAACATTTTCAATTCTTCTGATGTTTCTTATATAAATATATATATATTACGTCACTCTACTCTGAAAAATGAGGGCATAGTCTCCCCATTGATATTCCCAAGTCCCTAACTACTAGTTTGGTTACCTGTGATATTTGGGGAGATGATTTTGAGGTCCTATAGAAAACCATCATAGGGAACTATGGGGTGGAACTCTGGGTGGGATGCTATAATCAAAGGCAATGAAGAAGAAGAAGTATACCCTTACTAGAGAAACACTATACACAATCGAGATGTCGAAATGCTGAATGAATCAAGCTGGAAGGATTGGAGGATCCCAAAAATTCCATAGAATTTCATTGGGTCAATACTACAAGGGATTCAAGTAAAATGGATAAATAATCAATCATATATGACCATAAAAATAAACACTTGTGATAATTAAGTGTTATTTAATCCCATTGTATTTCATGTAAAACACGAGGTCTATATTCTATGAACAACCTATCACCATTTTATAAAAAATTATTTTTCAAAATTACTCAGCATGTAATCCTTAGATAGTTTATACTATTTCTGTATGTGTATTCAGCTCATGGAATGAGACTAGAAAAAAAACAATCCATTCAATGCCTTCACATGGCGTTTAATCCCAAAATAGATAGTGAAACACTATATTTTAGCCGAAAACTCCATAACACCTTCAGTGTTATATAAAGGTGGGGATATCCCTATATAATAATTATTTGTTTATAACTATAATCCCTTAATTCAAACAAACAAAAATTCCTAAACATTTGGTCATTTTCTTTTGAAAATTTCCTCATCCCTCAAGTATAAGAAGGAATTCCCAATTAAAGTGGAAAATATGTAAAGATATCAAAAATTACTAAAATTTTGTAATTGGATGTTACACATTGATTTTTTTTCATATTTATTTCTATTCATATGATATTTTGATCTCCCACATTTATTATTATCCACATATAATAATTTCATGTGATATTTTCCCATATTATAGATATTTATACTTCATGATATAATAATTAATACATCTTTATATTTAATTCATCAAAACCATTATGATATCCAAGAAATATCTTGTTCATCATTATTTAAAATCTAATATTGTTCTTTATTTACATTTTAATGCATGATCAGTCATTTATTATTATTTATAGTATTATAAGATCGATTTTGGTTTGTATCACCTACCCTGAATACAGATATCATGGTTTGTTCTATCTCTATCTTTTCCAATTTTGTTGATTGTTAATTCCCATAGGTTTTGGTCTACATATGTTCAATGATTTACATACCCCAAAAAACTACTACATCTGGGCCTAAACATTCCTCAAATAGTAAAGTGATCGACCCTTATGGTTCACATCTATGATCCCAACATGAATCATACATATTTCTTCAGATCTGTTAAAATGAATTTTATACAAACCGTTGATTCATGGAAAAGACTCATTCATTTCCCATAATAAATTATAATTACTCATGAATAGTATAGATTATCATAAATATTAATATTACTTATTACATTACTTTTCAATATTTTCAAACCTCTATTTGAAATGGGTTATTCATTATTGACATTGACCAATATTTATTCACTAAATTTTTCATTTCATGTAATTTGATAAGATATTATCTCTTTTGTCCTATATTGTGTCTATAATGACCTTCTACCATTATGAACCACTATTAAACCCTTAGTGATGGGGGGAGTTTACCAAATATACATCCATTAATAGGGTATTGGTTAGAGACTAGCATCATGGGTATAAAGCATTGATATGGGATACATTTTCTTCAAATATCACACAAATACATAAGTGAAAAAAATAAACATAGTTATTTGAATATATTAGTACATAAATCAATAATTAAATTCTTGGATATGTCATGAAAATAAAAAACCAAAAATAAAATAGAAAAAAAAATTGGTTGACACAAAATATCCAATCCAGTGATTTATACTGTTACTATCCATCTGAATCACCCATCTCTCCTTAGAACACTAATAATATATATATATATATATTGGGGTTAGAAAAAAAAACAATATCATATGAAATACCAATCATTCCAAGATGGATTAAATATACTAATGGGTCCTGGATAAATATAAGAACTAATATGTACCTAATAGGTTAACTGTCTCCCACCCTCACCATTGAATACTCACCAAATATTTTGTCTACATAGTAAAATAATTTAACATTATTTAATTAAAGAAAACCTACAATAAATTCAATTTAATTTTTCACTACTAGTCCCCCACATAAAATTTCTCATTCTCACTCCCTTTAATATCTGATATGGTTCTAGTCATAATTCTACCTTTGCTAAAATCTTCTTGTATTATACATTCCATTCTAGAAACATTATATTCATGGGATATCCATAACCATTCTACAAGACATTAACAAGTTATCCTCATCGTCCCATATCTTTTTTCCATAAAGCAAATTTCACTCGCACATCACATATCCATTACATCAGGGTATCATTTACATAAATTACATCAACCTCAATCCCTCATCCTAATTTTCAAGACCTCTTAATATCCTCTCACATCGGTATCCACCATTCTGGGGTATCTTAAACATGATATACATTAACCTCTCTCCTTCCTCCAACCATACATGATCCAAAAAATGTACCAATATTATAATTTACTATATATGACATTATTATGAGGAATACATGGGCTATTTATCCCCCCTTTCTAACAAGTATTTGGTTCAAACAACTACAACAAACAAATTTGGGTAATCCTTGTTGATATCCAACTCAAATGGGGTTAATTTGGTAGACATAATAAATATATATATATATAGCCACACAAAATCCCAAACCAATGAGTTGACATCAACATTATATCATCATCATCCACCATAAACACTAGACTATTAATTCCATACTCTTATACTACATCCAACTATCGTGATAAAAAAATGTCCCCCATCCCAATAAAAATGTAAGCTATGAAATTTGAAAATACTAATTATTCATTCCACATTACTATTTCCAAATTCAACTATGGTGACCCAAAAAATAAATATACATATATATATATTAAATCTTGTTATATGAATATTAATTACATAAAATTACTATAATAATCATATCTATTAATTATTATTATAGTTGGAAACATTTATATATACTCAATTGGTACATAAAAAATTTACATCATCTACCACTATTTTATTCACAACTATCACTCTTTGTATAAATAACTTACATAAAACAATTATTCATATTCCATGGAGAATAAAATATAATAAAATGTGATCTTAGATGAATAATAGGGGTAAAAAAGTTATATATAACCCAATAATCATTTTAAATTAAAAATGAGAATAAGGGTTTTATAAAAAAAGAGTATATCATTTGAATATAACATCCTATAATTCATAGATCATAATATTGAGTCATGGACTAATGATTGGAATTTCATAAAATGTTAATCATAATGTAATAAAATAATATGATCCAAAAAAGGATAATGTTGGCCTATGATAATGTCATAAAGAGTTCCATAAATTATTGCATAATTGTAATCATAGAAATCATATATGAAAGATACCCACCATGACATTCACCACATGTTAGGCTTGGTTTAAATATCTGTGTACATTCATTAGGATTGTGATGACCTCTAATGTATCCTATATTGGGATTGAAATTAAATCCCTTATACCAGTTAATATCTTTGAAATTAATCAATTCCCAAGGAATTAGAGGTCTATACTAGATCCACACGTTACATAATCATAATATAATAAAATATAATCCCCAACATCAGGAAAACATTAATCATTTCATCATACCTTAACCTATAGATAATAAAATGGGTTTCATCAAAATTTCATCATCATAATAAATATCTATCTTGAGATATATTAAGGAAGGCCTCATAGAATCATATCCCCAAGGAAGATTAAGAACAACTGAATTATGTATTCATAGATGAAAAAATCAATTAAAAGAATATTTATAAATTTCACTAGGAATATACCATTTTAATTTTAAAATCGCTTATTTCAAATTAAATAATTTGAAAAATAATAAGGAAAAAAATTAGAGAAAAAATATATATATATATAATTATAATGGAATATTTAGTGAAAAGAGTATTCATTATGGCTAGAAAATCTATTACTGCAATGTACGTTAACATAATGATTACACTCACACATTTGGTAAATGTACTACATTTAGAATATGACAAGATGATTTAATTTAAACATTTATTTATAAAGTCAAACATCATTTAAATGACATTAAGTAATAATAGGATAATCATTAAAATACTCTTAATGATATTTTAATGAAAATGTGGTCATGTAATAGAATGATTCAAAATCGAATATGAAAACAATGTCAGTTGTCCTTAAAAATGATTATATGCTATTTAGAACTTAAATAGAGGAAAATGAAAGAATTAAAACTATTTTTTATAAATAAATAGAGGATTATATGATGAATAATATTTTTTATAAATATATCATATAATTTCATCATCATAAATTTAATAATGACAATCCCAGTATAAATTTAAACGTAACATAAATCCCTTACCTCAAGTACTAATTGCATCATAAGTGATATATCCTCTTGTATATTAAATTATATTTTTTTATAAATTTATAAACAAATGATATTAATATATATAATATAAAAAATTTATTACTTATAAAATGTTATCACCATTTCATTAACAATTCATTATTCAAGTCATTATTCCATGTGATAACTATTTAATCTTTCATCTATGTTTATTTTAATCTTTTATGGTCCTTGAATATTGATCATGGACCGATCATTCCTAGAAACATATTAATGAAATAAATATCATATATATTCTATATATACTTATTTATAACTATCCTTATAATATTGAGACATAGAAAATGATTCACACCATTCATAAAGACGATAGTCCTTACGTACGCATGGATGAAGATATGATTTAAAAGAGAAATGAAATAATGAAATATAAAATTTAATATATCAAGGATAAAAATTATATCATAAATAAAATATATATTTATTTAATCCATCATTATATTAAAAATTTGAGTAGGTGATGGAAAATGAATCACATCTCTATGTTGACGCGGTAGTCCACATATACGTTCATGAAATACATTCATTTATTATTTGATGGAAAAGTGGTCGAAAAATGTAAATACATCATCATAATATTATCTAAATATATTTAAGATACTAGATTCATCATGATATATAGGATAAAATAGTTTTATAGATTGTTTAAGGAGAAATAAAATTGTAAGATCTCGATTATAATTCTTCCCTTGTCTTTAAAAGACCTCATTTAGGTAAAACTCTTTGACTTGAATGATTTTTATAAAGAGAATCTCAAAGGATCTAAGATAAATGTAATTAATATTATAAGGTTTTGGATTATTTAATTTATGATATATAACGATAAATATTTGTGAATAAGGGAGGAGAGTAAGTGTTCATGAATAAGTTAAGGAGAGGACACACATGGAATTACATAAAATGTTAAAATTTTATATTGTTAATTTCTAGTGAATGATAGAACAAATAGAAATTGAAGAAAAGTAAATATAATATTATGCCTAAAATTATTTTTAAAAATAAGAATTTAATAATTTTGTGTGAAAATATTACCATTATCTTCTAGTTTAACCACTAGTAAACAGTTTTTGACCTTAAATGTGTTAACAAGATTTAATTATTTTTTCTATTCACTATGAAAAAAAGTGGAGCCATTAATAAAATTTAATTTATTATTCAAAATATTTAATCTATTTTATAAAATTCATTATATATTGGTGGAATTATTTATTTTTAACATATTTTCATGAGTGAAATGAAAACCATTTTATAAGAAAAATAATTTTAAGCATAAAAATGAATTTACATTCATTCTGATCCTACTTAAAACTATCAAATAAAAGTTAAATAAATTTTTATAATATATAATATATAAATTTAATTGAAAAATATATTCCATAATAAATTATTTATTAAATTATAATAAAATTAAATTAATCACATAAAAATAGTTTGATGAAAATTAACATTCTCTACCATTAAAATATTTTTTCATAATTCCTAACTATTAAAAAACTAATGTATATATGATTATTTATACATTTAAAATTAATTTCATTAAAATGTATTTTTTATATTGATAAGTATAATTTTTTCATTTTAAATGTTCATAACTCCTAGAAAAAAATGTATCGGTAGAAAGATAAGTCTTTTAATCAACAGTTGTTGTAACTAAAAATAATTTTATATTTCAAAAGAATTAATCACTAAATTTGATTTCAGGAGAAAATTATTATATATATTTTATAATGTTATGAATCCTGTTGATACATTCCTATCCAAAATTTAGGCTATAATGGGATATTATATAAAATCTATATTTATACTCGGGGAGGTGTGGAAAATAGGTGATCATATACATCATGTTAATTTTAACAGAAATTACTTTAAAATACTAGGGTGATACATTCTATACCATGTAATTAATTTATGCCTGAAAATTACTTCACATTAATATAAACAAATGAGGATATCTTTTCTTTGTCACATCCTTGAGTTCTTATGTCTCGTCCTGTAATTTTTTTTCTTATAGGTATCTTTAACCATGGGATATGTCTTGTTTATAGAACATTATATTAATGATTCATGATTTAAATTGGTTTTTATTCATAAGATGTATCATTTTCTAATGGTAGACCCTGTGATTTCAGTACATGTGAAGGAGAATGAATATAATTCCTCACAAGAGATATATAAATATCTAATCATGAACTTGAGAGAGGTTCAATGGAACAACCATGCGATATGAAACTGTCATGACATCATAATAAATATTTAGAATTTTAATATATTGGGTAAAACATTAAAATATTTCTAAATATCATAAAGTTATTCTATGGTGTGATTCACAATAATACCTTTTTATCATCTTCGAATTAATGATGTCCCTGAGGATATCCAGAATAACTCCTTGGTCAACTCTAAGCTACCATGATGTTGTGATAAGTAGATATAAGCATATATATAATTTCCATGGATAGTTTAGGAAACAATATCTTTCATGCAACAATATTATACTATCATGCTTGAATTTTAGACATCCTTATATAGTATAATTTTGATGTAGTCATTATAACACTCTAGGGAAATCTATTTTTAGAATAGAATTAAAAATTAGGAAGGTGTTGATCCCACCCACCATTGCAATATATAAAAAAGATCGTAGAATATCCTTCAAGGATTCAATGGGCTTTTCATACAGGCTATCTATCCATGTATGATAAAACTACTAAAACACTACTCTATATCAAATACTTTCTAAAGACATCACCAATACAATGAGGTAAATCGTGTGTCTTGATCTACCAAAATAGAATTTGTTACTCCATGAATAATTATCAGATACATAATATATATCATGGAATGATGATCAATAATGAAATAAAATCTGATAGTAATTAAATTTTATGTATTTGTGAGGTGATTGACAACAAACCAAATAGATATAGGGAAATTGAATTTTTTGGGTAGCTTGATGGAGAAATAAATGGTGATGTTTTTTTGTTTCAATTTTAATATGGGTAATGGTTGCCACATCCCCTTGAACATATATCTCTCAACATTAACTTTCAAAAATAACATGTTTCGAGATACAAACTCTAAAATATCACTCTTAATGATGTCCCACAAATTTAATCTTTTATAACTCAATTCATATTCATACACACATTAAGAAAAGTGGTTGTTGAACAATGAGGTTCATCCTATTTCTCCATATCCATGTCCTATATTTATGGGACACATAATAATTTCATAAAAATTATCAGTACATAACAATCAATGTTGAACTCATGAACGTTTTTCACTATCTTTTACATATCTATAACATCCTTTAATTCCACAGTAATCATCACATGAAATGATGGTTGTGTACTCATTTGAGAAATATATCATTTCACCCCGAACATCATGATTTTATGGTCAATCTATTGAAAATATAGAAATATTATTTTATTTTTTATCCACATCATAGATATTCTACTATTGTGTTTTAAACACAATGAAAAATCCACCATGTCCGCTTTTATTTGGTGGTAATGTATTGAGTATTCATAATAGTTAATTAATTCCAAACACCTTCTATAAAAAATATGTAATCATGAATGTGTGAATATATAAATTAATCATTAATGATCATTATAAATGTCACACCATTCATTATAAATATAATGCCTTGACAGAATTAATGAAAATATTTACACTTCTAAATCTTTGTCGTCAATTAGGTAATTCATCTCTAAAATTTTTAGTTATTGTCGGGAAAATTATATCTTAAAACATTCAATATAATAAAACATCCCAACACAATTTTATATATTTTTATGTAAATTAAAATATATTCTACTTTGTAGGGTATTTTGAGAACATGTTCATTAATTTTTGTTCCTTTATGTTCCTAGAAATTTATATCATATTCATAAGACCAAAAGAACATGTATCCCTTCTCTGTTAACATTTTTAATGGAAAATATATCCATGATAATTTTATTGATGTGAATCAATAATATATATCTAATCATAAAAAATATGGATCTAAATAAATTTTTTTATCCAATGGTCGTTAACAACTATCCATATAAGATCCATCAATCTACTATAGTTTGAGACATTATACCCCTCAAAAGAAACATTATATAGCCAAAATATAGATGTAATTTTTTTGATATATATTATCCTCCCTTATAGTGTTTAGTATAATCCTTGTGTGTATTTAAAGATCCATGCTCTCAGAATATATAAAAATATCATCTGAAATGACTACCACCAACTGATCAAGGTAATATCTAACGACTATATCCATTAAATTCATGAAGATCATGATGCTTTTATAAATACCCAATAGAATCAAAATAACTTAATGATTTTCATTCCTTGTATGGAAAGATTTCATTGGTATGTATTCAATTTTACCCCATAGTTGATAGTATCAAGATAGGAAATAAATCATGGAAACATATTTAGATCCTTTTAATTTGTTTATGAAATCATGAATATGGGGAAGGGAATACTTATTCATGACTGTGAACTTGTAATCTTCCTAAACATCAATACATAGTCATGTATATTCATTTTATTCTTAACAAAAAGAACATGTTCCCACTATGGTGGCACACTTGGATGGGTAAATCCATAATCCATATTCTCAAGGAGATACAACATCAATTTCATCAACTCAATCGGGCCCATTATATATGGAGTCTTTGAAAGAAATATAGAAACATGTGTGAGTTCTATTAAATACTATACATCATAATAGAGAGGATAACAAGTAAACCCTTATTTAAAAACATAAATTCACTCTCATTCAGTAGGCATGTCTTTGATGTTGAGTTTCTCTCCAATAATATAGAGGATTACCCCCCATTTAATATCAATCGACACCCATACTATGGTTGTAATTTTGATAATATGCTGATATTTTCTTTGAACAGATAAAGAATTATCATTTTTTCAGAATATTAAATGACACATACCTATATAATAGATTGATATGTGGTTTATATAGATAATTATAATCAATTACCGAAAAATATAAAATTAAACTAGAGAAAAAATATCAACATTTTCAGGAAGCACATTCTGATAAAAAACTATTAGAGATAGATTATAAAAATTACATTCTATCGTCATACCACTTGGTTTTTTCACTAAAAATACAGCATCTAATTTTTGATGTTCTTATTTATTACTCTAATAAAATTAATTAGATATAAATGAGTGGGTAGATATATAATAAAATAAGACATTATTAATCCATGAGTGTATAGTAAGTGTTTGATTCACCTATTCATTATAGAACGCTACATTGGTAATAGAGATCGCAATAGATTTCAATTTGTCACTATCATTACGAATTAGACGAAATCTATCATCATCATTAACCCTATGATTGATACTAAATTGGAATAATGAAAATACTTCTTACATTTGATATAATGGAGTATGGGAGGTGTGTTATGTGGATCTTTCCCTCTACTCACATCATCTCCTAACACCTTATCATCGTATAAGAATTTGATTTATAGATGCACATCATGTCCACACTTAAATCATTTTATACTAAATTTAAGATGATTTCCTCCATTTTAATTCCACACATCTAGTGTAATTGTTGAATAATCTTCCTCTATCCATTATTTTTATTATTATAATATCTTTTGAATTCTATAATTCTGTAATTATCAAAACCATGATATTTATGAGAGAATCTAATCCCCGTTTATCGAATTATTTCAGCGTAGCCACTAATTTTTCTTATGGATAATTCCATTTAACGATATGGTTTTAACCCATAGTATATTCATTCATCGGGTATTTTGGTAAGATGATGATACAAGAATCAAACCTCAGTGGTCTTGTAAAATTTTCCACTTATGTACTAATGGATTCATCATCATTATTATTATGATTATGGTATTTCATATCTATTATAATTTGAATAATATAATAGATGCGATTGTTGAAAAATAACCCTTTAATCTCATACCACTATATAGAGTTAATTTCAATATATTTTCTTATGTTTGGGTCAATATTCCACTAGAGATCTGATTCAACTTACCAATAATATAAAATGAAAATAAATTTTTCCCTCTAATATCAATGGAGAATGTAAAATATCATTCTAGTGTTTCTAATCCATTTATCAAAAATTAGTGGATCATGGTACTAACTATAATAAGGAGGAGTTATTCTCATAACAGCCTCACTAATAAATTGTTCTGGACTTTTCTCATATAGAATAATAGAATAATTCAATGATTGAGAATGTTCTAGAAGCATTGAAAAATTATTTTCCATTTCATCACACATAACCTAGGATTATTCATGTGAGAAATCATTTAATTTTACATAAAATTTTGTATTAACATTATTCCTCCTCATTCCTTCAATTGAAAACAAAAAATAATAATTTAATAAAAAAATGATACTATAAAACCACATAAATGTGAAAATAATTTACTTGAGGTTTACATCATGAAACATTCCTTTCATTCTAATATGCATTATGTTTATCCAAGTTCATCGACAGTCATCATATCTTCAAATACATCAAAAATAATCATAATAATAATTTTAATTAAAAAAAAGTATATCCCCTAGGATCCTGTAGGTAGGTAAGTAGTATTAATCCCACTCATTATACATCCATGATGATCAGGTTAATACCCAATCTTACCCTGCAATAGTTGGTACCCAAATGTGAATCTGGGATAAATTATATTAATTTTCTAGTATCTATTAAGATATTTATTTACATGGAAAACCAAAATAACTTTCTTACCATAACAAGAGATGATCTAATATAATTAGTAATATCCTAAGGGTTCCCACTACAGTATCCCCATCATAGTTTCCAAAAATAACTAAACATTTCTCTAATATAAATTGAGGTGACCCCATCATTACATACGTATATATTTCATCTTATTATATGAATATTCATTAAATATCATTATGATCCACTCTATATAAATAATGTATTTTTATGTGAAAGGATGGTTACATAAACCACTAGAACATAGAATATATACATCATTTCATACTATAATCCTTAAATGTTTCCCCATTATTAGAAATATCATACATAAAACCTATATTCATATACTATGAAAATAGAAACATGAAAAATGTTGATCTCATATTATTTTTAAGGGTATTCATAGGATATATTATTCAATAATCCATTTAAAGTATACCATTATAATAATAGTATGAAAATCTATGATTCTGAAATGAAAATTGTAACTCAAAATTCATAGATCATAACCATGAGTCATAACATAAACCTTTGCAGTTTATATGAAATGAATCATAAAAGAATCAAACAATGTGAGCAAACAAACAATAAAATTTGAAATAGTTCATGTAATAAAAGATTTGAATAAAGTGTCTCATAGTCATAATCATTGAAATCATATGCCAAGACATCAAGATGACAAATTTATAACATGTAAACCTTAGGATAACCACCTATGTAACTTTTTGGGCTTAGGAAAACCCCTCGTGTACCCCCAATTGGGGTTGAGATAGCCTCTTATATACCCTTTAAGTACGTAAGTCCTTAATATTTACCCAATTAGTTATAGTTGCATAACATAAACCCTCATCAATAATTCATATTATATACTTATGTAAACCACAATATCATGAAATCATTTATAATTTGATCGTGTATTAATAATAGAAAAGTAAACATGTTTCATCAATATTTAATCATTATAATCTATACACATCTAGAGATGGAATAAGTATGAAATCATTGAATCATATCCTAATTAATGAATAAGTATCAACAATAGATATTATCATAGATGAAAAATTACAATAAAAGATAATTGGAATAATTTTTAAAAAAATATAATTTTCTATTTGAAGTCACTTATCTAAAATCTTAAAATTAAAAAAATATATGAAAAATATATATCTCAAAAGGTACTTTTAAATTATGAATGAATCTTAAAATAATATATCTTTCATTATTTCATATATATGGATTAAATAATTTCATCATCATAATTTTATGTATAAGCAATCGCTATAAAAATTATGTTGTAACATAAAACCCTTTCCTCATGATTGGCTTGCTTCATAAGATCTCTAACCCCATTTTTAGTAATTTTTTATTTTCTATAGTTATTTACATGAATTTAATTCTTTCTTATAATACCATATTTGGATTACTTATGACATCTTATATCCCATTCATTAATATTTTTTTGTTGAAATCATTATTCTTATTGATAACTAGTACATTTTTCAGGGATGATCTAACTCATTTTTTATGGTCATTAAAACATGATCATGGTTTCTTAAAATATAGAATTTTAATAATTATATAAATTTCAAAAATATTCTTTATATGAATTTTTTTACCATTAATATAATTAATATATATAAAAATTAATTATATATTTCATTAATATTGTAGTTTGTATGTTTTCATGAACCCCAATTTCATTTTCTATAAAAAAGATGGAAAGAAAGGTAAATAATATCTTATCATTACAGAATAATAGTTATATAAAACATATCATATAAATTTTTCAAATATATCATTATATTCGTAAATTTGAGGAGGATACAAAAAATTAATCATATCACATTATGTAAAAGGTAGTCAACATGTATGTACGAGAGATACATTAATTTAAATTTGATGAAAATGATGTGGAAAAGTTTTATTCCATCATCATAATAACATCTCAAAAAAATTATAAATCTATATTAATAATGTTATAATAGATAAAATAGGTCTAGATAAGTCATAATTAGAAATAAATTTTATGAAGATCGATTAGGATTTATGCCTCTTCTTTGAAAGACCTCATTTGGATTTCACATTAATCTATGAAATTCTGGTCTTAGGTTAAGATTATTAGAAATAGGTTGATGTGAAGGAAGATAGTAATGTTTTTTAGGTATTTCATAAGATTTAATTATAAAACTTTATTAATAATAATTGATAAGAGGTTCCCTTTTATAAGTGGGGAGGTAAAAGACATGGAATTTATAAAAATATTTAAATAATATAAGGTAACTTTCATTTAAAAGTGGATCCCAATTCCCATTGATTAAAATTTAATATATGATAGGGTCCAAAAATATCCAAATAATCAGTATTATACTTTTCTAAGAGGACATTTTATCCTTAACCCATAGTTTAACCCCCCCCCCCCCCATAAACCCATTTTTAGGTTAATCATGGTAAGACCCTATTAGTATTTATATTATTCATTATGTACAACAATGTAATTAGACTAATTAACAAACTTGAAAATAAATATTTTAAAAATAAAATCCATTATATAAAATTTATTTTATTTTTTTCAAAATTAATTATAAAATAGGTTTGTTAATGACAATGAAACATAGTTTTTATAAAAAATGTTATTTCAAGTGTATAATTGTATTTTCATTAATTTATTTCATATTAAAAACTTTCTAATGAATGATGAAATATTTGATTGAATATATAACCTATAAATTTCCTTTAAAATATTTAAAAAATATTTATTTATTTATTAATGTTAAAAACACATTTCCATCATAAAAAACTATTTTCAGTAAAATAATTATTTTGACCATTACAAGATTATATATTCTTACATAACATTTTGAGAATGATTGTATGGATGATTATTCATACATTACCAATTTAATTCCTAAAAATTCCATTTCAGAACTTATAAATATATTAGTTAATTTAAAAATTAATTAAATCAAGATAAGAACATGTATTCATAGATTTTTTACTATTAGTCAAGAAAAGATATTATTATAAATTTGATGATTACTTTATAGGAATTAATCAATATATTTCAATTTTTGAATGTATATCCTTATATATTTCATAATTTGGATAATTATATGCATAAAAATTAATCCAGTGGCTATGTTCTAATGGTATGTAATATCCCAAGTTCATATAGACTTCATGATTCATATACAGAAAACCATTGAATACTTCATGTTTATTTCAAATCAAATGTATATAAAAGTAGGTTATGTTACATCAACACAACCAAACATACATTATTGAGAAAAACAATTAGTCGTTACTTAATTTATATATATTCCAATATAATGAAATTTCCCTTATATATTTTTAATAATTAATTTTCCTATATATTTCAATATATATCTAGCCACACCATATACAAGTTCATCACCGCTAACTATATTCCACCACTACTAGGAATCTATCAAAAACCCCACATAAGAAAAATGATCATAAACCAAAAAATCTATGAAATCAACTTTAATTACATTCCCTCCTCCATGACCATACTAATAACTCATCCATTTTAAACCAATTACCAAAAATACAAACTATAGTGCATCAAATTGGACCAACACAACCCTACTATACAACAAATACTCTTCCCAATAAGATTTATTACCATCCCATACCAAATAAATAATATAAACCATATCCTAATAGTGAAACTCATGGAATCAACCTTACATGTACACAATCCATGGTCCAAAAAACACCCACTAAAGCTCAATAAATATAGGGTAACCAATTTACACAATAATAACAATACAATCCCTTTCTGTTGGAAAAACTAGAATTCCGTTATAAAAAATAACACTATAAGATTAATTATTATATTTTATTGATTAGATATTTATTAATTGTTATTTATAGGAATCAATTGTATAATTAATGAGTAATTCCCCATAACAATAAATATTTTCTGCAACTATAGTGATTAACTGCATTGTCAAAGAACAATATCATGAATGTAATTAAATTCTTGTCATTAAACTAATTATTATTAATATTATTTATGTCCCAAGATTTATCATAATTTATTATAATCTATAATAATTTACTAAAGTTAATAGAACCATATCAATCCCATAATAGTTTCAATGCATAGGAAATTTTGCAAATCATTCACCTCAACTAAATACTTCTGAATCACTATGTGGTTAAAATAAATGTAAGAGATGTATAAAACACAAAATTTTGAACATATTAAATGTAATAATACAAGATCATAGAAACTATCATCAACTAAATTATCAATATTTCATAATCTAGTCACATGTCACAGACACAACATTCTCTGGGTGATGAACACTAATGAAAAATGTAGGGGAAATAGGATAGACTAAAATCAAATCATTGAAGATCAATTACTATAAATTTAGTCTCTATGAGAATGAGTATGGAAAGAAATACATCCTAGGTTTTCTCCTAGATTATCCATGATTTTATAGAATAAATGTAAGAGTAATGTGTTTTTATGGTGTTTTCAAATATTTCCAAATTATAAATTTAAAGGACCATGGAATATAATTTCATTATATACTATAATGAATAAATTTTTCACCAAATTTTATATTAAAACCATAAAACCACACCACAAATACCATGGGAGAAATCTTCATTAAAATATTACAATCCAATTCTATATCATATCCTACAACATTATGGTAAGTCTATGGGGTGAAATTTTTATCATTATTTAGAAACCCTAAATCAACATGGAAAAAAAATTGATCTCTATGAACTTCACATGATAATTATAAAAGACCATTCCTAAATACTATGTACTGAACTCATTCTCAATTGACCGTAGACCAAGGCAATGACTTAACAAAATGCTACATAATAAGGGTGCCTAAAACAACATAAATACCAAAACCCATCACCTGATACTCTAATTCATAATTCAATGTTATACAATCATTTTACTCAAAATAATAGGTGAACATAATCATACCTATTAGGCCCCAATGTCACAATCACAACCACAACAATGATCACCTACCTTCATTCTAAATCTCATAGCACAGTGAAAACCTCCATACCGTAATCAGGTACCATCTAAAATTTCACATTGAACACTAAAAATTCCCATCAAGCATATTCTTGAAATGTAAAACTTCAAAAAATTATAATGTAATGGATTAGAAATGTATAAGATATCACATTATATATCCTCGATATACTTATCATCTTCTATAATGAAAATAAAACCCAGAATGAAACAACATGAACAACTAATCATGAATCTCCTTAGGAGATAACTCAAAAATTATATGAATCACAATCCAAATGAAGAAACAATTGATGGATAAATTTATAATCTGAAAAACTTTTTGTAACTACCTATTTCAATTTAAAAAAATTAAGAATCCCATAAAATAATGATAATAAATTCTTAAAAAAACTCAGGATATTGAGCATGCATCTACACCTCAAATTCCTATGTACTCTCCTACATACCACTGTGAATCCATAAAATATAAACATATTGAATATATATCCCATGCGGAGCCTTGTATCAACATTCCTATATCCCCAATAGCCACTTTGTGAATTTCACCTCATACTTGATATCCTTCTCTCCCCCCCACCCCTTAATCGATTATAGGGGTGTTATCATGAAGATATCTTCAAATAAATTAAATATGAAACACTTCATCAATAATTTCCAAATTCAGTGGGATAGATAACTACTAATTCCCATATCTAAATTTTTATAACACTATAAAATTACCCATTAACCAGAGAAATATTTTACTCCAACTTCCGAAAAATGTTTACCCAAGATTAATAGGAAACCATCAAGAACACTTTGTCACAAAGCTATAACTCCAACAACCTATACCTCTAATTTTCAAATGACTTATGTTTTTTATACACAACCTTTACATGTTCATGAACCATAGAAATTATCCATGTCAGGAATTGCATCACATAAAGGGCAATGATAGCAGACTCCCTATCCTTAGTCTTGCATAATTGAGAATGATAAGGTCGATCATACAAATCCAAAAACGGAGCCATGATAATGGTTGAGTGATAGATATATATATATAAGAATACTTAATCAATGGAGCATTCTAGATCTAGGATCCAACAAAATAAAAGAAACAATCTTCCAACGTATCCTCCAATATATGGATTGCCTACTTAGTATATCCATTTATCTGAGGATGTAAATGAGTCATAAGGAACATCTAGGCACTGAAATTACGCTAAGGTACACTCCATATTCAAAATATTAAATGAGAATATAAATCATGGTGGATAGAACTTGGTGCTCAAAAATCCAAGAAACCATATCCACAAACCATATACCCAAAGAATCCATTGAATGAGACTCCATCACAATGTGGATATTGGTTGAATTTATAAACTAATCCATGACTAATAATTTATGATCACGTTATCTCTCATCTCTTGGTTTGATAGTGAATAAATCGATAGAGTTATTCTCACACTACTTGTCAATCATATATTATCGCCATAACAAACCACCTATGACCAAATTATATACTTTTAGCTACTAGAAGACAAAATACCATGAGATTGAATCTAATAAAAATTTATTAACATAGGTACATTAATTTTGACCCCTCAGTACATGATAAATTTAAGTGATACTAGGATACACTACCACTAATGATCTGTGGTACTCATAGAGAACCTCATAACGAAGTAAAAATTGACCAATAAACCATCATAGAATCCTTAATATATGTTGATCAAACTTTAACCATTGATCTAAAGAATCAAAATGGATAAAATTTTCTAAAATAAAAACTTCTTTTTTCACCACATTGTGACTCCTCCACCCCCTCTATCAAATGGGACATTACTATCATCTGATGTAGAAAACTATTAATGGTGGAAACCCATGAAAAAATTTCCACTATCTTCAATATATCCACTACCACTCCCTAAAGAGAGACCACATGTTCAATAAATAGAACCTACAGTATCCAAAAAACATACATATATATCATCCCATAATTCTAATGTTCACAAATAACTAGTAAAACATACCTTTGGTGCACAAGATTGTAACGTAACCTTGTTTGTATAAGGTTTTCATCATTGAAAACGACCATTAACTACTCTAGAAATTCACATAACATAGAGTTCATGAGTTCCGTGAACATGGAGTATGAATTAATAACACAAAATGTCATAACCATGAACTCTATGTGGCCATAATTTCACATGAATGTGGCCTTTAAAGTTTTTTTTCATTTTCCCTAATCTAATAATATCCACACCAAAAGTCATCCATTGAATGAAATGGATCCCTTAAACTTGGAAAATAGAAAATTAATCCTTGGGATAGGGTAAATGATTTTTTAGTCAACTTATTATACCACTAAATATATATATATAGTAGAAATCTTCCTTCCTCTTTCTTGGTGAATAATATTGGTGCACACTAGGTGACACACTTGGCTACATGGATCCCTTGAACATGAAAATATAAATTTCATATTTGAAAACTATGAAGGTTCCCTCCAATAAGAGTCCATAAAAATTGTACGGGGTTGTTCTATAACTGGATCCTCAACCAGATTTCACATTAACGACTTAATCCCAAATCCAAAAATAAGAAAACATCAGGAAACTCATTGATGAATATAGGAAAATCCACAACCATTTTATATACTAAACATAATGAAATATATTCTAACTGATTCAATGATGGATCTGGGTATCTATAACATATCTTATGCTCCATATATTTAAATAACACTGAGTAATGGAACGTCTCACTATAGAACTCGACTCACCTATAAAATAAATCTATAACATGATGAAAATTATTAAACTAGTTGATTCTAAGGTTTTCATCACATTGTCATATCTATAGAAGAAATAAATATTTTGAGGACTAATTCTCCCTCATAATCTCTCAAAACACTGGCACACATCATGAACACATGTCAAAAATTAAACTATCACTGTTAACCCCTATGAAACTAAAAGATTCACCACATTATTTTTTAATTCATGAACAAAAGTATGTGAAATAAAATAGTATCAAACACTATAATTAATATAATATTAAATAATGGTATATTATTAGTAAATGGTAACTCACATGATCTCTGGTGCCTCTGAAACTAGAACTTCCATAGCATGAAGTTGACCACGGTCAAACCCTCAACCCTAAAACTGATGGAATCCTCTAGAAAGACACATATATGAATTCTCATAAGGACGGGTGGCATAAATGGTATTTATTCCTAAAACTAAATATTCATTCAACAAACTAATGGATGGTGTGACTATTTATAATACAATATCTATGATTACTACTACTAGGGATGATGAGGGATTTGGCCTCCAATGCCATGTTAAGCTACATGAAGAGTTGCAAAGTATTTACATTGATGACTATTGCTTATATATTTAACATGACCTAAAAAATATCCTATAGAGAAAATGAGAATTTATAATCTCATGTAATTGGGAAGGATAAAAACAATTAGGCTGACTAGCATCCATCTTATACATCAACTCCCCTAACATCATATAATCCATCACCTATAATCATTCTCATCGAGAAACCATCACAGATCCAATATTTTGATGATACTAGATAATATTACATCATCTCTATAACCTCAACCATCTTTTACACCACTATGTATATAGAAAAAATAAATTTGAGAGCCTTCATATCATATTATAGGGTATAACACATCCATCAAACATTGATCTCAACACTACTTATTAGGAAACATATTCAAGGTTAAGTGAAGAATGACCTTAAAGCTAATCCCAATCAGATACACACTTTCTTAATGATGGGTAGCTCCTAACCCTTCACTTCCCCCATTGTTGATGATGTAAATCATACATGAAAATGCATTTTTAAAAGCATCTGAAGATATACGTTCCTTCATATGTTTCATGAGACACATGATCTACCACCACCATGATTCTCATGAAATCTGACTAATATCTGGAGAAACCAAATACTAAACACTACATTAGGTCATCATTAATTTCATATCAAGTTACCCTAACAACCCATTTGTCTATATATATATGATTCTCCTGTTGTATATTGATAATATATACAACTAAAACTAGAAGGAAACCTCCCATGAAGTATCATATTATTTATCGGAGTCGACCCTTGTCATGAACCAGATCTAGTTTCCACCTTTAACAGCATCAAACCCAGCCCATGGAAAGGCCCGAAGGGTATTCCCTATCACCATGGCCTGACACAAGTTCCTGGGTATCAAAAAAATCTGGTTTGGGAACTATTTACCCGAGTATGAAAGCATAAAACATAAAAGAACAATCAATAATTAGAATCTAAAATTTTCATGCTAAACAATTATTAACAAAACAAGATCTGAATAAATTTGTTTAAAGACACTAAAAGTGTTAAAAATAAAAATAATGACAATAGAAAGGCATCCCCAAGGACTCCACATGACAAGGGGGTCATCACCTGTAAGCCTTCTCCACATCTCTGCCCCAGTGATGGGGACTAACACCCTAAACCGCCATCACTCTTAGCCTTCCCTTTACCTGAGTCAAGCATAATAAGGTCTAATTACACCCAAGGGGTGTAAGTATGGTGTGAGACTAATCCCAATAGTATATCACCAAATGATTCCAAAGAGCATGCAATACAATGTGAAGAAAACAAGCAATTTTAATACACAAGGTGAAACAATGTTAAAATTACAAGAAATGCAACTTTCAATTGAAAATAGTTTTCAATACGAGAATTTAAGAATGTTAACACATTAAAATAAAAAATTTTGATATTGTAATGTACTTACAAACACAACCTATTATATGGGTAAATACCACAAATCCAATGAGCAACAAAATCGGGAACGCTCCTAGGCACTAGGTTGTCTCATGCCCTATGTACCTCATAACTCGGTGTAAAGTAACCATAGAAAAATATATTCTTGTGAATGATCCACTAGTAGGGAACATACCCATAACTGAGTGGTCCCCAATAATCATCCACATAGTTTAGTTATAGTTTTCTTATCCAAATGCTAAGTGAAATAGGGAAAAAACCCATCCGGCCCACTAGTTGTACTAGTACAAATCCGCCCCACCTAGGTACCCAGGCTTCCCCTTTTGTACTCAATAAATTTCATCATGAAACATAAATATATATTCATATAAAACACCACTACTTGTCACACACAAATAATACAGTATCTATCACATTTTATACCCCTTAAAACACACAACAAAACAATAAGATTTTTAATAAAACAATTCTTCCAAATCTCGTAATGTTTCACACACCAAACTTCTTAAGAACCAAACATGCACACTTTGTGCAAACCATAAAGTTGACAAAACTGAAAATTCAGACCAATAAATTTCTATTAAAACAAAAAATCTCTTTTCGGTCATCCCCTTGTGAACCAAGAAATGATAACTTTGAAAAACCTCCATTTTTACACAAACATGGGACTTCAAGTTCACATGTTCCACAAACACTACTAAAACCCATTTTCACAGAAAAAAACAAATGGGATAAAAATTAAAAACATTATTTGAAGCCCTATTGTAGTTTAATAAAATCAATTAAGTATTATTAGGTAATTCCCAAATAAACCAATAAAACATTCCCATGAAACCCCCCCCCCCAACATCACATGAAATTAGCATTTAAAAATTCATTTGCAAAACAAACTCCAATAAAACTAATTTTGCAGAAATAATAAAATGAGATAAACCTGAAAGTATGATAAATACATCATTCTAAGAAACAAAGATTGAATAAACATGGAATCACCTACAAAGTAAGTAAACCCCCTGAATCACCGTGAAAAAATTAATTCGCACCACTACCGCACCAATAAGGACCTAGAACATTCCTAAAACCACAATAATTGGAAAAGAAAACCCAAGGTTAATTCTTAGGTTAGAAACCCTACACCCTGGTCATTTGTGACTTCAAGGAAGAGGGAATAAACCCTAATAAAATCAAATGAACCCCTAAGCATTTTAAAAGGGGACAGAAATGGACTCACTTACTTAAAGTATCATGAAGTAATCACTACAAAACAACAGTATATGAAATTGAAAACATCCCAAATTCAGGGGGTTTTTGAGCAAGGTTTAGGAGGTCATTTAGGAACTAGAATGGAGGGAAAAGAGTAAGAATTAAGATAGTTAAGAAGGGATGAAATTACCTCTTTAATTATGGCCGATTTGATACACCCTGTGAAGTTCTACCCTAATTATCGATTTCAAAGAGCTCCAAGGAGGGGATAAATAAAATGGGAGAGCGCCTGTGCGTCTTAGGGTCTAAAGGGAGGTATAATCACCGAAAAATCCATTATAATAAATAAGATATTGAAAAAATAAAAAACAATTTAAAACTGGAAAATCGAATTTTGGGTTGGCCCAATTCTTAAATAAATACCCAAATACCCCATTGTTATGGATTCATAAGGGGTAAAAATTTCATTTTTGGTGTAAAAAAAGTCAGTGGAGGATATTTTTAAAGTAAAATGGGAGAAAAATATTTAAAAATAAAATAGTTATAAAGTAATCAAAATCGGTTTTTAAATATGGAAATGGGCTCTTGATTTGGCCCAAATCATGAAAACTCACCCTTTCCTCCATAAATGAATGGGAAATACCTAAGACAAAGAATTAATGGAAATTAAAAGAAATTCCCCTTTAAAATAAGTTATGTATGTGACAATTCTCCCCACCATGAAAGACTTTCCGCCCCAGATAGTCAACATGAAACATTATTTGAAAACAGGAAGGGGGTACTCTTCCTCGACCCATGACTTCCGCTCCCATGTCTCATGAGTATCACTACCACGCTACCAATGAACCCAGACTAGCGGAATTTACTTCCCTCGAAGAACCTTGTCTTGGGAGTCCACTATTTTTACCAACCGCTCTACAATAGACAAGTTAGGATCTATCTCCAGTTCTTCCAAATTGAGCACATGGGACGGATCCGGGTTGTATTTCATCAACTGAGAGACATGGAAGACATCATGGATGGACGTCAACTGAGAAGGTAAGGCCAACCTATATGCGACTTTTTCAATACACTCGGTGATCTCAAAGGGCCTGACATAATGTGGCGTCATCTTCCCTTGCTTCCCCAATCGACGATGGCCCAGACGAGGGGCCACTTTCAAGAATACCCTATCACCCATAGAAAACTCTAGGTCTCAACGACTCCAGTTAGAATATGATTTATGACGACTCTAAGCTGTCAATAAACATTCCATGATTAATATTACCTTCTCAGATGTCTCCTGCACCAGACTCGGCCCCAGTAGTGAGGTCTCACCTACCTCATCCCAACATAGGGGGGACCGACATGGCTGACCATAGAGTGCCTCAAAAGGGGCCATTCAAATCGACGATTGGTAACTGTTATTATAAGAAAACTCGACCAATCCAAAATGTCTATCCCAAGAGCTTCCAAAGTATAGGAAACATGCACGAAGCATGTCCTCCAAAATCTGATTCGCCTGCTCTGTCTGACCATCCATCTGAGGGTGGTATGATGTGCTCATCTTAATCTGAGACCCCAAGGCCTTCTGAATGCCTTCTCAAAATAGAGAAGTGAAGCAGGGGTCTCTATCTAGGACAACTAATAATGGTACGCCATGGAGTCTCACCAGTTCCTGAAGATACAAATGGCCCAACTAATCCACATTAGTTGTATCTTTTATCAGAATGAAGTTGGCTGATCTGGTCAGAAGATCAATCACCACCCAAATGGAATTCTTACCCCGAGGTATATGAGGTAAGCCAACAATAAATTCCATGGCAACCTCGTCCCACTTCCAGGTAGGAATGGGTAGTTGTTGGAGAAAACCGGAAGGCCTTTGGCACTTGGATTTCACCTGCTGGCATGTGTAGCATCTCGAAACAATGTCTGTTATGTCTTGTCTCATACCAGGCCACCAAAACTGCCGACAGACATCATAATACATCTTATTGCCACCCGGTTGGATAGTCCACTAAGACTGGTGGCTATCCTACATCACCACCTTACGCAGAGATAACGGCACTACTGAACGGCTGTTGAAGCACAAGATGCCCTCGAGAGACAATGAAAAATCAAAGGATGTCTCACCACCATGAATAAACTGCTTCGACCACTGACAATGCTCATCACTGGGATGTTCACACTGAATCAACTCCAATAGAGAAGGAGTCAACTAGACGCTCACCAAGAATTCCCCTCCAATGTGTTCCCTGGTCTCCACATGCATCTGATAATAGAGCCCCATGAATGTCTACTCATCACTAGACTTCCTCAAAGACTGCACTGGAAATCTTCTGCTCAAAGAGTCATCCACCACATTAACCTTTCCTGGGGTATGGACAATGTTAATGTCGAACCCCTACAAGTACTCAATCCAGCGACGCTGCCTCAAGTTGAGGTCCTTCTATGAGAAGATATAGGCTAAGATTTTGTGATCAGAGTAGACCACAAACTTCTCCCCAAAGAGGTAGTGACACCAAGTCTTCAAAGCATGCATTACCACTGCCAACTCTAAGTCATGGGTAGGGTAGTTCTTTTCGTGTGGTTAGAGTTGGAGAGAGCCATAAGCCACCACATGATCATCCTACATAAGCACGCACCCAAGACCCATACATGAAGCATCACAATAAACCACATACCCCTTCTCGGCCTCAGGAAAAATCAGCATAGGGGCGGTAGTCAACCGCCTCTTCTGCTCCTCGAATGATGCCTGACATTCTGGACCCCGTACAAACTTCACCCCTTTCCGGGTGAGCGCAGTCATTGGTGATGCAAGCTGAGATAAATCCCGAACAAATCTCCTATAATAACTAGCTAGGCCAAGGAAACTCCTGATCTCGAACACATTCTACTGATGCTCCCATGACATAACCGCACTAATCGTCTCGGGGTCCACTGAAACCCCCTGCTCAGAGATCACATGCCCCAAAAAGAACACTTCCCTGATCCAAAAATTTCACTTTGACAACTTTGCATTGAGGCGGTGATCTCGTAATGTACCCAAAACGATCCTTAAGTGATGTTCGTGTTCCTCCTCAGAGCTAGAGTATACCATAATGTCATCCACAGAAACCACAAAAAAGGAATCGAGAAACTGATGGAACACCCTATTCATAAGTTCCATAAAGACTGCTGGAGTATTGGTCAATCCAAAGGGCATGACCAAATACAAAAAGTGGTCGTACCTACTTTGGAAGGCTGTCTTTGGGATATCTAACTCTTTCACCCTGAGTTGATGATACCTTGAACACAGGTCTATCTTTGAGAACCTCTTTTCCCCCTTCAAATGATCAAACAAATCATCTATTTTGGGAAAATGGTATTTTTTTTAATTGTTACCTTATTCAGCTTCTAGTAGTCAATGCATAACCGGCGGGATCCATCAGCCTTTTTTGCGAACAACACAGGAGCGGCCCAAGGAGAGATGCTCAGGCGAATGAATCCTTTGGATTCAAAGTCATCCAGTTGTATCTTTAATTCCCTAATCTTGGTGGGGGACATGTTATAAAATGGAAGAGATATCGACTGTGTTCCCGGTGTCCAATCAATCGAAAACTCCACATACCGCTCTGGGGAAAACCTGAAAATCATCTGGGAATACCTCCAGATACTCATTTACTACATGAGGTAGTGAACCTTCAGGGTAAAGACCATCCTCTAGAATGAGTGAAGATAACTGTAAGATAACACTTCCCAACTCTGGGAGTGGAGGCCCTGCGTGACCTGACCGAGGATCCCATTCTTCCTGAAAAACCTGACAACTCCCATCCGGTGTCGTGAAACTCACACGTTGTATGTAGCAATCGATGTGTTCCTGGAAGTTTACTAACCAATCCATGCCATGTATTATGTCAAATTGTTCCATATCTAGAACCAGGAGGTCCCACTCCATCTCAACCCCTAACACGGAAAGCACACATGAGGGGCACCTGAGGCCCTGCTCCTTCTTCTTTCCCAGCGGTGTCACCAACTCCATCACGAAAGAAATCAACTCAGTTGGAAGATTCAGCATGTCCACAAAATGGGAAGAAATGAATGAAATAGAGGCACAAGTACCAAAAATAGTAGTAGATATAGAATATGTGATCAAAATTGTACCTTGAACTATCGACGGTCCAGCCTCTGATCCTTCCGGTGCCTGATCCACTACATCGAGATGTCCAGTATCTGCCTGAGGATGCCTGCTAGTCTTTGGATTTGCCCTGAACTGGATCTGCCCAGAAGATGATCCAGCCCTACCACCACGACCACAAAATCAAGATCCCCCGGTCCTCGACGGCTCGGACTGTACTGACACTCCTCTTGAAGCCACTGACCCTGCCCCACTTGGGAGTCGACGTGCCACACCGCAGAAGCACTACAAATTCCCCATACCTCTACACTGGTAACAAGGCTTCAGAGGAAGTGGGCATGCTAGTTGTATATTCCCAGTCTTCCCACATTGGTGGCACACGACCGAACTCGCATCAGAAGCTGCGGAATAAAACTACCTGGAAGAGTGGCCATAATTACCCCCTCCTTTCTTCACATGATCTTACCACTTCCTTTTCTTCTTTAAGAAGATGCCACTACCCACTACTAATACTGAACCATAGAAACTGGCCCTGCATTTCCTATCAATCTCCCCCATGCACGCCCGATCAATGACCTCAAAATAGGTCCTCAACTTAAACAAGAACACCTGGGAGTATATCTTCAGTCACAAGCCTTTCTCAAACCTCTGGTCCTTTCCCTGCTCATTAGAGACAATTTCTGGTGCATACCGAACAAACTCAGTGAAACTGTTGGCATACTCCATCATAGATAGATTAACCTGAAAATTTTTCATGAACTCTCTAGACCTAGAATAAGACAACACCTCAGAGTAGTACTGTTCATTGAAGACAGCCTTGAAATCTCCCCAACGCATCTGCTCATTCTTCCCAACCTGAAGCACTGACTCCCACCACTTACGGCTGGGACCCTCCAACAGAAAGGAGGCACACTTCACCCTGAGCTCCTCAGGTGCTTACAGGAACTCAAACATATGCTCGATCTTCTTGATCCATTATTCTGCTTCCTGTGGTTCTGAGCTACCTCGGAAGGTAGGAAGCTTGTTTTTTAGAAACTGTTGTGCTTTATCTTTTCTAGAACCTGTCTATTATGCCCTAACAGGAATAAGAGAAGGAGCTAGTCCCTGTCCCAAATCATGGATAGCCTGAACCACAGCCTCCACGAGCCTCTAATCAATCGGTGTGTGAGAACTCTCTCCAGCTTCCTCTTGTGGGCGCGTGGGAGCTTTCCAGGGAGGCATGTTACTACAAAATGCAATAATCACAAAACAATAGTCAATACCACAATTCTTAAAATTGTAATCAAATACATAAAATATAAATTTACTAATCATATTCTAGTAATAAAATAAACAACTACTCGACATCCGCCTGATGTCTGCATGTGGTCTGCAGCCCACACGTCTCACTTGGAAGTGAAGTCAATCCGTAAATTCCCACATCCCCTGGTGACTCAAGGTCTGCCATGAGAGGTGTGGGCCAGGCACCCTACTCACAACCAAAACCCTGAGCCCTGATAGTCCTAGCTCCGGTCTATCCCGAGTCATCCCAAAATAGCAATATAACCCAAAAACTTTAACCTCCTCTGATACCATTTTGTTACAAACCAGATATGGTTTCCACCATTAGAGGAACCAAACCCGGACCATGGAAAGGCCCGAAGGGCGTTCCCTATCCCCACACGCTAGCACAAGTTCCAGGGTATCAAAAACATCTAGTTTGGGAAATATTTACCCAAGTATGAAAGCATAAAACATAAAAAACAATCAATAATTAGAATCTGAAATTTTCATGCTAAACAATTCTTAACAAAACTAGATCTGAATAAATTTGTTTAAAGACACTACAAGTGGTCCAAATAAAAATAATGAAAACAGAAAGACATCCCCAAGGACTCCACATGAAAAGGGGGTTATCACCCGCAAGGGGGTCATCACCCGCAAGCCTTCTCCACAACTCCTCCCCAGCGATGGGGACTAACACTCTAAACCAGCATCACCCTTAGCCTCCCCTTTACCTGAGTCAAGCATAATAAGGTCTAATTACACCCAAGGGGTGTAAGTAGGGTGTGAGCCTAATACCAATAGGATACTACTAGATGATTCCAAAGATCATGCAATACAATGTGAACAAAACAAGAAATTTTAATACACAAGGTGAAATAGTGTTAAAATTCCAAGAAATGCAACTTTCAATTGAAAATAGTTTTCAATCCAAGAATTTAAAAAAGTTAACACATTAAAATAAAAATGTTAGCTACTGTAATGTACTTCCAAACAAACCCTAGTATATGGGTAAATACCACAATCTAATGAGCAACAAAATCAGGAACGTCCCTAGGCACTTGGTTGTCTCGGGCCCTATATACCTCGTACCTTGGTGTAAAGTAACCATAGAAAAATATGTTCTCGTGCACGAGCCACTAGTAGGGAACATACCCATAACCTACTGGTCCACAATCATCATCCACATAGTTTAGTTAGAGTTTCCGTTTTCCAATTTCTAAGTGAAACAGGGACAAAACCCATCCGGTCCACTAGTTGTACTAGTACAAATCCGCCCCACCTAGGTACTTGGGCTTCCCCTTTTGTGATCAATAAATTTCATCATGCAACATAAATATATTTTCATATAAAGCACCACTACTGTTCACACACAAATAATACAGTAGCTATCGCATTTTATACCCCTTAAAACACACAATAAAACAATTAGATTTTTAATAAAACAATTCCTCCAAATCCTATAATGTTTCACACAACAAACTCCTTAAGAAACAAAATTCAACACTATGTTCACACCATAAAGTTACCAAAACAGAAAATTCAGACCAATAAATTTCTATTAAAATAAAAAACCTCTTTTAGGGCATCCCCTTGTGACCTAAGAAATGATAACTTTGAAAAACCTCCATTTTTACACAAACATGGGACTTAAAGTTCACATGTTTTACAAACACTATTAAAACCCATTTTCACAGAAACAAACAAAGAGGATAAAAATTAAAAACATTATTGGAAGCCCTATTTTAGTTAAATAAAATAAATTATGTATTAATAGGAAATTCCCAAATAAACCAATAAAACATTCCCATGAAAACACCCCCCCCCCCCAATTTCACATGAAATTAGCATTTAAAAATTCATTTGGAAAACAAACACCACTTAAAATAATATTTTCACCAATAATAAAATGTGATAAACCTGAAATTATGATAAATATAGCATGCTAAGACACAAATATTTCATAATTATGGAATCACCTACAAAGTAAGGAAAACCCTTGAATCACCATGAAAAAATTAATTCACACCACCGTTGCACCAATAAGGACCTAGAACAAACCTAAAACCACAATATTTGGAAAATAAAATCCAAGGTTAAACCTTAGGTTGGAAACCCTACACCCTGGTCATTTGGGACTTCAAGGAAGAGGTAATAAACCCTAATAAAAATAAATGAAACCTTAAGCAATTTGAAAGGGTAAAGAAATGGACTAACTTACTTAAAGTATCCTGAAGTAATCACTACAAAACAACAGTATATGAAATTGAAAACAGCATAAATTCCGGGGTTGTTCGAAAAAGGTTTAGGAGGTAATTTAGAAACTGGAATGGAGGGAAAAGGGTAAGAATTGAGATATTTAATAAGGGATGAAGTTACCTCTTCAATTATGTCCGATTTGAGACACCCTATGAAGTTCTTCCCTAATTCGCGAATTATAGAGCTCCAAGGAGGATATAAAGGAAATGGGAGCGTGACTGGGCTTCTTCCTGTCAAAAGGGAGGTGTAATCACCAAAAAAATCATTATAATAAATAAAATATTAAAAAATTAAAAAATACAATTTAAAACTAGAAAATGGGATTTCAGGTTGGCCCAGTTATTAAATAAAAACCCAAATACCCCTTTTTATGGATTCTTAAGGTGTCCAAATTTCATTGTTGATGTAAAAATTTTAGTGGAGGATATTTTGGAAGTGGAATGGGTAAAAAATATTTAAAAATGAAATAGTTATAAAATAATCAAAATCGGTTTTTAAATCTAGAAATGGGCTCTCTATTTGGCCCAAATCATGAAAACTCACCATTTCCTCCAGAAATGAATGGGAAACCCCTAAAACAAAGAATTAATGGAAATTAAATGAAATTTACCTTTAAAATAAGTTATTTATGTGAAAACCCTCCAACATCCATGTTAATTAGACTACATAAGATCACTAACCATAAAAATGCATGGATGATGAATAGCTGGAATATATGGAAACAAGGATTAAAATATCCAAGACTAGATATGTGTAATTAAAAAAAAGCATGATAATTTACTTAAGTTAATTTATATCAAATAAAGAAATTCATTTCATACATAAATGAAAACAAATATGATGTGTCTTCTTTTCCTAGGTCTATCTACTATAAATATCATCATCTAAATAAAGAATTCAGTAAGGTTAGGTTCCACCTATTAGATTGTTAGTGGTACTAAAATCTCATGTCATAACTGATCTCTCAAACCTATATCTCTCAGAAAGTTAATCTTTTATTATTTACCTGATAATACTTGAAATAATCATAGTTTATAACTCTAATATCAATCCTATAACTTAATAAAAAACACTAATACCTATCATTTATGACCACCCCCACTAAAAACCAATCATGGAACTATTGTAAAGATGAGAGGGACCACTGAATTCCACCACCAATACGACCTATATAAGTGAAAACCACAGAAGGTATATTACATACATTTTGGAGGAATTACCCATTTATATTACAAGAAAATAAAAATAATCCAACAATTGTAAACATAATTTATATAAAATAAGTCCCAATGTTTTCCCATAATTAAATTATGTGTTAGGACAATAAAAATAATAAAATTATAAAATCTTAACCAATCCTTAGATCCAAGATAGTAATATCCATCTCAATCATTAAATTTTTACAATATAAATATTATATATATATTATATATATTTATATATATGATATTAGGTATAATTAGAATGAACACTCTAAAAACATCTTGTTAAAATTTTGATGATGAATATTAATGCCTCATTGAATAATCATTGGAACCAATAAAAACCTAACATGTCAACTATCACCCAACCACACTAAGTAATTATCACTAAATATTCCATCCAATTAGTAACAAAATATAATGAAATAGAATAAAATGACTCAGAAAACAATATCCCCACTGATTTTTCTCTCTCACGCCCCAACAAGAAATATCTTATTCTCATTCCCTCTAATATCTAATGGGGTTTGGTTCCCAACCCTCCATACCCCATCCTTCTGTAGGTCCGACATCCCATTATTTGATTAGTGATTCTATTCTATATTGATACCCATTCCAAAATCCATAACCATGTCTTCTTAATCATCCCAAATTCACTATGACACATTACATTTCATCTACACATTAATAGGATAATACAACAGGGCATCATGAACAAGAATAAAACCAAACCTTTTCTATTCTCCTTTCATGCATAACCCCTTCCATATCTCAGAACATTAGTGTCCATCACAATATGTTATAATGAATTTCATGGACATCAATCTGATTCCCTCATTTAACCATTCATATTCCCCACTATGAAAAAAACTAGAAGGTTAGATGACGAGAGGATGTGTAAAGAATAGTGTGATTCCATTCATATACCCTTTCCAACCATGACGTTTTGAAAAGCTATAAATCAAAAATATTTTTTTATTATTAAGAATATATCACTCTGGTGGGGTGAATTTAGAAACCATAATGAACATGCATGATATATATATATAACAAAAAAATTTGGCTTCACATCAATATTATATCATCGTTATCCACCACCATCACCCCACTAACATCATAACACTCTAAAACCATTTCCAACTCTCATGCCACAAAACAACCCACATCCCAAAAAAACAACCACAAAGAAATTAAAATATCCAAATTAATTATTCAGTTATTACATTTATTGATTCATCATTACCGACCATACTTAATTCAGTATACTGGTTTATTCTGTATTTAATGTAAAATTATTCACATCTAATTACATTATAAACATCATTTATTAATAATTAATTTACAATAATGATTTAATTTCATTCGGGTAACACCCATTAATAGTTTATGATTATTATTTTATTATAAAAAAAATGATAATCTACAAAACACCCCAAACACATATAATCACCATAAACCATGAAATCAATAAAAATTAATCCCATTGATGCCCTACTGAAAACACATTGAACAACAAAATCCTACCAAAAAACCATCCCAAAACACATCCCAAGAAAAAATTGAAACCATGATTCCTAACACAAAATCTCTATGAAAACCCTTATTCAACTCAAATACCAAAAATAATTATTTTAACACTACCACAACAATAACTCATCTAATATCCCCCACATACACATGGAATTACATCAATGAAAAATCCCCACACAATTACAACAATCATATGGTAACCAATTTCATCAATAATAAAACTACATCACATTCATCTATTAAATAAACATTTATCCATTAATATATTTTATGCAAGAAATTTTATTACCCTGAATAAGTGATTATCCTTTTATTAATGGTTAAATCTAGTAAACAAATGTTTCATCAACATATAGTTCTTGAAAAAAATTAAAATGGTAGCAAGTAACCACAAAAGTGAATAATCATGATGTTAAGTAAACACATGTGGTTCAACTCATTACCTTTAATTTCATTATAATCAAACTCATTGTCATAAATAGTTTAATATATAATACTTATGTTAAAATAATAGTATCATTTTTCTGCACTAAATTTTATAATATAAGGGAATTTTATTATGTTCCCATCCTTAAATCATGTCTTTCGAATCACTAAATTGAAAGGATGAAAGGAAGAAACATCTATAATATAATGAAAAAACATAAGTGATGTTAAAAACCAATAATACATACCCCATCATCAAAAAATAACTCTAAATATAAAAATATAGCCATATATCACCAGCACAACACTCTATATATAAAGAAAAAATTGGAAAACAATAATAGCTAAGAGAAGAGACTACACTAGGATCACAAATGATATATCTCATGAATCCGATAATCAAATCCATGGAATATGGGCTGAATAACATCCAAAAGGATCACCTACATTACCCAATAAACAAGAAAAAAATGGAAGAGTGGTGAGTTCCAAATGATTTTTCAAATCTATACCAAGTAGAAATATAAAATAGAATGGAGAAATATTAATGGATAAATTTTAATTAAAAGTGTATCTACCAAATATTTCATCTCAACATGATAGCCACATTATAATTATCCTAGGTTAAACCAACATTCATAGACTTCACTTCAATTTATGTACAAATCCTATAATTTAAGGTTAATTATATGGTGAAACATAAGAATCATATTATAGCTACCCCAAAATAAATAATAGAACTCAAAACTATCACCCAAAAATCCAAATCATATTTATATAGAATACTATTTAATTTCATAGCATCCACTCATTTCGAAACACCCTAGAATTGGTCTATGATGCAACCCAACATAATGTTACAAGGATCCCAAAAATAAAAACATTGTCCCTAGGGACTTCACACTATAATACTAGGAAACACTACAATAATCACCAAAAAAACATATCCACAAAATCTTGCCTCATAGGGCCCTACAACACATAAAAAACACAAGGATTCATCCAGTACTTTTAACTTGATCCCCCCAAAAATTGAACACATCTATGTAGCAATATGATTTTCAACTAAATTCAATCTCAAACACTACCATTCATCCCTTGAAACTCCTCCCAACACCTGAAACTCCCAAAACTCGAATAGTAACTGGTCAGAAAAGTAAATATTAGTATGGTGGCATTAATTAAATTTTTTATTCTTCCTCATAAATAGAAAAATTACTTATATATATATATATAAGGTTAACATGTTAATGGAATTTTAATGAAATAAAAATGTTACTATCTCATGTAATAGTTCAGTATCGAGACTTTTCTAACTAATCAATGTGTCACTGATATTAAATTTATGTATATAATATTATTCATAGTAAATTTATACATTCCCTTAAGAAATTTATAATTTTACTATCAAGTAAAAAAGTTTCTTCATTGAAAACATCATGCTACCTTCTTAGAGAAATTTTATTTTCATAAATAAAAGTTTATCATTCTCAATTTTAAAATTTTTAATGACCTCAAAATTGTTACATTTATAAGTACACGTACTTTATCGTTTTTCTATTAAAAAGAAAATAGTTAAATTAATATGTGACAAATAATTTCCAATTATATTATAGACTATAGGAATCATAAAAATTGTATATCTAATTGAAAAAATATATATTAATTAAATTTTAGGGTTATAAAATTATATCTCATTTCATTATGGTATCAATCCACCACATATCCATCAATCCATAACAATTCCATATCATTTTATTCTCCCTAATATGAAATTCTCAATACATTGAGGTCAACCCCGTTGAAAATAAAACTCAAATAGTTGAATTTTTATAATATCAGCATATCCAAGTACTATTAAAATTCTATATTGACAAAAAAATCAAGAATAAATAATTAAAAAATTAGAATAAGATAATATGATCTTATATTATTTTAAAAAAATAATAAAGGATATAAAAATTTGAAATTTTATCCATCTTTTTCACAAATAATACTATAAAATGAATCATTTTATAGTGTCTCTCCAATATTTTAAAAATTAAGAAAATAGGATCCTCTAAAGTAAAAATATATATCCATGTGAACTATAAATCACAATTCTGGGAGGGGAATTTCTAATCCATTATAAGCAGAGGGATGTAGTCAAACATCGTGGTTTAATTAGTTCCTCTAAAATGATTGAGTAGCCAATTTTTTGGTGTGGATGACAACCATTTGTTAGTAAGTAAAAACATTATATAGTTTTATCACTCTTAAATTAATTATTTTCTATAATCATGTTATATATAATTTTAATTTAATTGATGTGGGAGTGATGATGTTGAGTCATTGAGTGTTTAATTTTAATCTTGTTATCAGAATATACCACCATGTGGTAATCAACTTCTTCAATAATATATTCACTTTATGTGTTCATTAAATAATGTTTCATGGGTGATATCTTGTAGTAAATTTATTTAGACTAATTTTAACCTATATATTTTCTCTCATGATTCTTATTCAGCAGTCCTGGACACTTTATTCTTGAGAAAAATGAACCACCACTTTGGGAAATTCATTAAACCATGTCACTTTCCAATTTAGTATAATAAAAGGATAATAAAAAAAATTTCATTTATAAATTAAAGTGAAAACAAAAAGTCATATTACCTTAGATGTAATGCATAATAATATTCAAATATCAATGTCATCTATAGGATTTATTTCAATATAGGTATCCAAACATTTTTAATCAGAAATATTACACTGGCTATATTTATGTATAGCTAATGTTAAATGGTAATGTTGCACATGGAATTATCCACTATCCTTCCTTCCTCATGCATCTTTTGATTGGTTGCAACTATAATTTCAGTAGTCATGGGTTTTGAACCATTCATTTAAAACATCATCAAAAAAAATTTAATTTTATATATGTGAGATAGAAGTGTATCTCTAATATTAAACCTCTTTTTGGACAATAAAATTTCTATTATAAATAATAGTATAATATTCAAATTCTACACTAAAAATATTATAAATATATTCAATAAAAAAAATTCTTCCCCTTAATAATATATCAACCACATAAACATAAATCAAAAATATTTTATCCATGTCAATTTTTAAATAAATGTAGTGACCAAATCAAACCCTTTTATACTCATATTTAATCATATAATTGTCAAATAGGATGTTACCATCCATGTGGTTTCTGATTTAGGAGGAGAATGTATTCCATATAGTAAAAATTCTTTTTTACATCATTTATAATTAAGAATCAAACTGGATAATAAATATAAATATCATCCTTTTGAACAGCATTGAAAAATATCATCTCTAAGCCCATTTGAAAAACAATATTGTTATTTTTATTTCTATATCCTTGATATTTATTATTTAATAATTTTCATATTTTAGTAAAAAAATCATAATAAAATATATATATTACATGTAGTCTTCAAATACAAATTATGATAAGAATCAAATTACAATATATGGTGAATTGAATTCATTTTTGAACACTCAGATTATCCTAATAATGTTGTGAGGTTTATTTCAATTTATTTATTCCTATATGTAGTAGTTTTTATTAGGATCCAAATATTTTTTTATTATGCTAAACAATGACACATTATTTATGGATTAACCAAATGTTGTAGGACCTACCATTCCTGAGATAGAAATAGGGTTTACTACCATCAATATTCATTTCATAGATGTATTTTATCTATTTATAATAATATTAGATTGACTCACTTAAATCATTCTACTTATTCCTAATGGAATATGTAGTCTTTCTTTATCACCTTGTTTTTACTTTGATTTAGTTACTATATTTTCCTCATTTAGAGAACATTGTAGAGATATTTAATTTAAATGACTTTATCATCAATAATTAATTATAAATATGAACTCCCATATTTAATTAAATCAATATTCTCAATAAAATTATATTATTTCCAATCAATAATAATACTTAGCATTCATTTATAGAAGTGGTAGGTCTTAATTTTAATTGAGTGTCCTATGAAAACTCCTTTATCATTTATACCACTATACTTTATTTAATTTCCTTCTTTATTCATGATATAAAATATATATCCAAAAACACAAAAGTTTTTTCTTGATAGATTCATTACATAAAGCATTATATAGGTTATTGATTTCTCTTTGTGAAAAATAATGTTTTTCCTCATACATCATGTCCTGGTCTTCTTCCTTCTAATAGTGATAGGAAATACTAATTTTAATTAGTATTTTGGCCATATTATTCATCATTAAAATCAATTTATCAAAAACCCAACCCAAATATAGGGTCCTTTAAGGTTTTATTCTATGTTCCATTATGAGTTTTTCTTTTTCAATTGAGGTGTACTCCATTCCATTAGGTAATCAGCGTGATTTTATTGTGATCCCAATATCAATTACCATTATATTATAATACATCTTCACTAACACTGTATGTTATTTCTTATTATTCATTGACTTAATAAATCCAATTCTATAATTTTCATTGAGGAAAATAATTAAATACTATTCTCCAAGTGTTTTTGGTTCAATCATTGTACTAGAAACATTAGTGTATACCATATCAATAATTTTTAAAGACCATTTTTCTTTTTCTGAAAATGGTTACAAATAATTTTTTCTGACATTAAAAACTTCAACATCCATTATTCGTAACACATTATAATTTGGATATAAAATATTTCCCTCTTCCTGGAATTTTTTTGAAGTATTTTTTCATGATTGTATCCTAGTAGTCGGTTCCATATATAATATTCTTATTCTAATGTAAAAGGGGAACCTTTTATTTCTGGTTATCTAAATTTTAAATGTTACCGTTTTAAGCTGATATTTCGTAAGTGAAATCACATTCATCTATTTTAATGAGACCTGATTTTAATTAGAAGTTACATCAATAATATGGTTACATTTTTAATCTGACTTAATAAGATATATCTCAAGATATCCAAATTTAATATATTTATTTTCATTAGTTCATATCCTATAAACTTGCGATTTGTTTTTATTTACATCTTAATTTCTATTTTATTTCAAAAATAAATAATTAAAATTACTATCTCATTCCCATTTTCTAATCATTCATATTTCTAGTTATATATTAAGTGAACCAACTAGCAATGATCCAAGTACTCTTATTATTTTTAGCTTTGAGCCCAATTGTATCTTGGTTTTCCTTCCTTCTCTTCAGATTCCCTTTCCCTAAAATTCTATAATCTGTTTATATATAATGTTTTCATTCATATATATATATATATATATTATTCATGTAGTTCTATCATACTATTCATATTCTTCTAGAAGGGATAATATTTTATTCAACAAGATCTTTTTTGGTAATATTTATTCAATTTATATTGAACTCCCATAGTAAATATTTAAATTTCATATTTTCTTACAATCAATGGATTTATACCATCTATTAGAATATGGAAAATATTATATATAAAATGATCTTCTTCTTTGATATGAATGGTTCGGTATAATCGTTGTTCACATACTACTAGGAGCTTCTCTTCACTGGAAGCTTTTTACCACTTTTAAGTAATTCATTTCATGGACAAGATAGCCTTAAAATGGTATAATCATTAATGGTAATATCATTTCATATTAATTCCCCCACATATCATCCACCATTGATAAAGTTTCCAATTGTTGATATACTATTGAAAACTGAATTTTTCCCTCATCATTTTGTATATATTTAATTAGAGCTATCACTTGTCCTAATTATAGTGTTTTATCATCACATAAGACTCTAATATTATTAAATAAGTCCATACATTATTCATTTGTAATTTTCTGAAATTATTTTTAATCCACTTTTTCCCCTTTCAAAAAACATATGTCTATGAATTTTCCAAATACATGCTTCTTCTTTGGAAATAATAACATTGTTTTAGAATTTTTGTTACCTCCTAATTGTAGGATTTATTTTTTAATAGTTTCAAATCACTTTGAATTATCCTTTAAAATATTGGTTAATGTCATTAATCAATGAAAATTGATTTTAAATATCATGCTTCAAACCCAAAAATTCTTGCAATACATAATAAGTCAGTATATTTTCATTTAATTAATTTTTAATTTGACTATTATCTTCTTTATGATAATACTAATATACATTTGGTTATTCCAATAATATTAAAATCATTCAATATCTCTTACATTTAATATCAAGCTCTTTAATAACCCCCTCATGTTCTACATTTGGAAAAAAACACATTTTTTTTATTTTATCCCACTTTATAAGTTGTTCTATTTTCAAATATGGCCATAATTACATCTTATGTATCTAAAATAAATTCAATATCACCTTTAAATAATTAAATATCATAATTATTTTCTTCTTTTCTCCCAAATTACTTCTTTTGACACTACCATTCATATTAACATTCATATTTAAAGTCTATTGTAGGGAAAAAATACAATATGGTTTTTGTGTTATTTCATCTTCATCAAAATGATCATAGATTTTCATTAGATAACATCCTATAATTTCAAAATACTTCATCTCATCTAAAAAATATTTAGGGTGCCAATCCTTCAATATAGTCTTATCCTATGTTGGATTCTCTATCATAAAAAGATTCTAATTTATCACATAAAACTTGATCAGCATATTGACCTTCAACAATGACAAGCCTCTCTATATCATGATATTCCAAAACAATATATTAGT
This sequence comes from Viscum album, assembly GCA_963277665.1. Taxonomy (NCBI): domain Eukaryota; kingdom Viridiplantae; phylum Streptophyta; class Magnoliopsida; order Santalales; family Viscaceae; genus Viscum; species Viscum album. Next base: position 826,256,169 of record OY728131.1, read on the forward strand.
GATTTGATGTTTGTTATGAAATCAGAAAAATAATAGATGAATTGAGACTCATTTTTCAGTCATTCCATGATATTATTTATATGTTTCAATCTTTGAGAGAAAATATTTTTGGATAATAAAGAGGTGTCATCTTTTTTAACATCTTTATTATAATCTATATATCATTTACTTATTCACCAAGACATTAAATATATTAAACAAAATATATAGTTTAGTTAAAAAATAATAAAATATTTTCATTAAATTACATAATTAGAGCAAAAAATGTATTATATAATAATAAATTATTATCCTAATTTCTAATTTTATCTTGTTCGTATATATTTTGTAGTCCATCCCATTAAAGTGGTTTTTCATGATCCATTAGTTGATGTTTAGATTACTTCTAGAATCCCTAATCTACATCTAACCAGTAAAACTGATAATGTGATGTAGAATTTTTTACTTCTAAATGGTATAGTGGCTTCATGAGGATAGATACCCTGATAGGTCACTATAATTATACTGGCTTTCATATACTAGTTACATCGGATAATTCTATTATTGTAGTAATTGGATCTATAGAAACCCAGGTTACAACAATAACATTTTTTTGACACCTTCATGACTGGGTTTCCACACTCTGGACTCTACATCTTATTATTACTCTTGAAAATAATGAAACAATTATTCATATTTGTTTATATAGTAATCATTCAAGAACCATGTAAATATTTAAATCTTTGATATATTTCTTATTAACTTTTTTACAGTATTACACATCTTTTAGAATTAGCTATAATTATAGATCTTAATGTTTTAATAACATGTCCCACATGGACTTGGAATTGCTCTATATTATTCATATCAATCTATTTAAAAAATCCTGCATATAGGGGATTTTGATGATTTTAATTTGCATCGAATAAATTTTTTTATTTCATGGTTTTGGATCCATTTAATGAACCACTTATTTTTAACAAACAAGAAATGGTAAATAAGACCTCAATTCTAAGATTCATTATTAGTGATCTCATAATATTATTCTTAATATGTAAATTTTAACCATAAAACACGATAATTTCTTTTTTATATACAATATGACATATTGAAAACATAAAAAGTTGTGGTTATCAAAATAATTTTTACAAACATTTTCTCAATACTCTCTAAGAGTTTATGGGGATTATAGACTATCATTTTCTTATATTACCTACTATAATTTTATAATTTTGTAAGAAACATTGAAGTAAGATATTTTTAAAATTTTCACTAAATAACTAGATGTAGAAAAATAGATTTAAGTTCATGAAGTTATTAATTTTTTACCTAATAAGGGTAATCTAAGTAGAATAAGTTTATGGTTTGTTGATTTTACCTAGTTTTACACTATTCAATATATATGTTACAAGTAATTAGGATGTATGGACAATGGATCCATGGATATCATCCTCAACATGTATTTTTATGCACAATTATAATACAAAAAACCCATAAATGAATATATAAACATAGATTATTATTCATATACAATCACAATAAAAAATTTCCAATGCTGGAAATGGTGATGATGCGGCCATGAATTTCATACAAATATGATAAATAATTTTAAATTAATATTCCTTTAATCTTGCAATAAATCACACTACCCCTACCTAATGGATTATTTTCATTTTTTGTTAGATATATAAAAAAATATTTTAAAAAATCTTTAATTTCTCCCATGCATATTATTCGAACATTGAACCATTATGGACACATTATACATAATAATCTAATTCACATCCATGGTAATGGAATCATTTGAAATAGTGAGATCATATTCCATGTAATGGTAAACCTAAAAGTAATAAATCAATGATGATAATATAGAATAGGATAAAATAGTATTCATGATATCATAGTCAATGTTTATGAACATGTAAATAGGAAATTATTCCCAATTAAAAATTGATCATAAATGAGGGGATAAAGACATGAGGCTTTTGTATAAAATAAAACATGAGCCTAGAATCAATAATATTCAACAACAACATATGAATAAAGAAAAACCTATGAATATAGTGTGAATATGGTCATGGAACTAAAATTAAGGTAAATTGTAAGAGAAATAATGTGATAAAGGACTATTTTATCTACATTTTCATAAAATGGGTGGATTTTTATAATAATACTAATATGTTATTGGGATTTTTTTATCCACCTATGTACCCTAAGAAATATTTCTTACCACACTGGCACCTTCTTGAGCATGTGACATATAAACATTACTCAATGTGTTGGTATCCTATAAAAAATGAACCAATCATATAATATGAAACCATACACTTATGGTATATAAAAACTTGATGAAATTCATAGTTTTATCACATATATATCATCCCATAAAAAATATATGAGTTTAATGAAAACATCCATGATGATTTGTAATAATAAATTCAAAAAACTAATGTGGATGGTATCAAAAAAGAATATTTCCAATGAAATGTAATAATAATTAATGAATACTAGAATAGGTGAAAAATATTTATATGATCATTAAGATTTAATTTGAAAAATAATAAGAAATATGTATTACTTTATAAAACATTTCTATTTAAAATATAATATATTATAAATTAATAAGAATAAAAGTTCATTTAAAGTCCCTAAAAACATGGAGAGTAAGTATATTAAGGAAAAATGATGAAGATAATAATAATATGGAATGTTATATAAAACAATCAAAAATTATATTCCTTTCAAACATTGTAATAAAGTTCAATCCTGGTAGAAAGAAACCATAAATAACATTAACATACGATTCTATTTGTAAGTAATGTCATGTAAATTTAAAAAACATTTATAACAACATATAAATAGATAAAAGTATGAAATTAAAATAAAATAATGTATATGTACATGGAAGAGAACAATTCCTAGTTGAAGAGTATATGTATGCTTGGTTTCCCTTACAAGTAGAACATTTATTGAGTTTTGGACTAAATGGGATTTGAAATGGTAGTATTGTATGTAAAAAACATAAACAAATGAGAATAAAAAATTATGTGGTTTTATAGGAAAATATAACTAAATATCATTAGATAGAAATATTATAATAAAAATATTCAGTTAAAAATTATATTTGAATGAATAACAATTATATTTTATTCAAGACATCCACATAAGTTCCCTATCTAGATGTATAGTATTTATACGAATAAAACAATTATTTTAGAACCCTATTTCTAATAATTACCCTTATATATTCCCCATTTATAATCATTTTACACACTTTATATTTTCAATGGTTTTTTAATCTTCAAATTCAAGTTATTTTGATTGTTTATCAGATGATATGTAAGTTTGTTATTAGTACCCATAGTTTGATTCTAAGTTCATCAATCATTGATTATTCATGGTACTATAATATATGTTCCAAAAATATTTATAATATTATAATTTCATTCCATGTGATCATTAGTTATGATTCATGAATATTGAATCAGTGTGGTTCTTATTTATATAATTGTTAATGAATATAATGTGGTATTTTAATAAAATATATGATATTAATAGAATTCATCAATGTTCATTGTAGAATACTAATCATGTCATAAGATTAATTGATAATAAATAAATATTTAGGACTATCCAGGTACTCCATTGATGATATATACTATATGTCACTCATGGAGGTGGTAATTCACACATAACATTGACGACATTTTGATTTTTTATTGGATGAGATGCAAATAGATAATGGTTGTTCAATAAACATTGTAACTATTAGTCATTATAATGATTATGATTTAAATATATTATTGTGGTTTGAATAAGTTTGTTATAGGGGTGGATAAAAAAAATAGATAAATCATGTTAGGGAGTAGATAATACTCACCTTAAAATCCTATTTTTTCCCTAGAAGTATCTCATGAAAATAGTAGAATTGGAAAATATTCCTACAACCATGGGAATAAAAATTTGGAATAGGTCTATATGGGTTGTAAAAATGGAATATCATTGATGGTATTACTCGATAGATGTCTGGATAGAATTGAAATCCTTTTTTAAAAAATATAGACACTTCCATAGAAAATTATATTCAGATAGGGGTAATGATAAAATAACATGGTTATTAGGTTAGTATAGTGAATAAATGTTGGTTAGATATGTCGGAATTATTGACTTCCTATCCTAGGTTCCACACATTGGTATCCCAAACCTGTAGGCCACATGACACAAATCACACTTATCCACACATCAGAGGATGCCAACTAGTAGAATTGGTCTAATATCATTCATGGGGATACTATATCCTCTATTATCAGAGTAATACACCAACAGAAATAAATAATCAATGGTATAATAACATATAACCATGATAAATAACAATATCTCATGATAAAAAAACTAAAATACAATATCCAAAATAATGTAGAAAACTTTCTGTGTCGATGTATGAGTCACTTGTCTAAAATTGAAACCAAAAATAAGGACACTAAAAACTCCCCATGCGGGTCCCAAACAACTTCTCGTTCTCTTATAAAAACTCCATCCCAACCCACCAATTTATCTCAAGGCCTTTTTCCAAAACCTATCAAGAAGTCCAAATGTCTATTCGGGTACTAATCAGGCATCCTAATTAGGGTGTGAGTACAAATCAGTATGCCACCACCAAATGCATCTAAGTAGTATCCAGTAAAATAACTATGTATGAATTTGTATAAGTAAAATAATAAACATTAATAAGTAAATAGATATCACATTATCAATTAATCATTATTTAAACATATAAAACCTAGGTTTCCATAGAAATTGGTGCCTAAATCACCAAATTAGCTCATGCTAGAGCTTGATGTATTCCCAAGTGATATTATATCTCAATAACACACTATTAATGTTATTTAATTAATAATTGAATTCCAATGATACCTCTCCAAATTACCACATATAATGACCATGTTATGATTTTTTAATTCACAACGTAATGGCCATGTAACCACTCATACCACATATATTATAATGACCATGTTATTATTATTTTACTCGCAACTGAATGATCATTTCACCATTCATACCAAATATATTAGAATGGCCATGTTACCATTCATTAATTCACAACTGAATGAACATGTTACCATTCATCACATAATTTATTCAGAAATTAATTATCCACATAAATTCCATTATTAATTCAACAATTATATAAAAAAGAAATTTCTATTATTTAACACAACAATTAACTAATCGCATAAAACCCCTTAATTAATTACCTAATTAATTAACTTCTTCTAACCCATTAATTAATTTATCAATTAATTAATAAATATCCACAAATCAAAATCCCATTACTAATTAAAAAATTAACAATTTCAATCATCAATCCCAATACCTCATAACTAATTCATCATTTAATTATCACAAATCAACAATATATATATCAAATAATTATTTCTACAATTAATTTTCTACAAATCAATAATTCCAAAAATATGAAATTTATTTCTCATCAATTAACTAATTCAACCAATTAATTAATTAAACTTAAGATCACAATTTCTAAATATCTTATAAAAATACTATAATTAAATAATCATAATATAAATAAATAATTTGATATTAAAATTATAGGCCACCTACCTTAATTCATTGATGAATGATCGCCCAACGAAAATTGCCCAAATTTTATTAGAACAAAAACGTAAAATGAGAACCAGATATAAACCCCTAAAAAATATTAAATTAATCTATATCCAATTAATATATAAAAAACATCTACAATACTATATATAGATAATGAAAACTAGATCAATATGTATTCAATAAGGAAGAATAAATCCATTTAAGGATGGGAGAAGAAATGAGAATGAACTGGAAACCAATGGGATAGAATACACTTACTAAGAGTGGTACATATCATTGATTAGGGTTTCAAATCATGATTAATAGAGGTCAGGATGAATTAGAATTCACCTAAAGTTCTCCAAAATCAATAATGATAACATAGGGTCAAATGAGGTTTGAAATGGGATTAATTAAGGGGTCTAAGTAATTTAAAAAAAATTAGGTGAACATAAATCCTGAAAACTAATTATTGGGTTGAGATGAACAGTTTACCCAACCATGTGATTAAACTGTGGGCCTATTTATTAGGGCTTCATAGTTACTCCTAAGAGTACACACGATTAGAAAAAGTGTCATCAATCCTTGAAAACCCATTTTGTCTAGGATTTCATTATTTTCTGGGATGGGGAATATAATTTTCTCTAATAGGGTTCTGATAGTGAACTGACCTATTTAATTCATTTTTTTATAAAAAATCCACCCAAAGACATCCCAAAGTAAAACTAACGTCAAATTACTCAACACAAAAACGATATATTACAAGTAAATGAGCCATATAAAATGTAGAAAAGGTCAGGATCATACATATTCCCCAACAAATAACATCTCATCTTCAAGATACACTCCCAAGCATTTATAATATTTCTATTAAAAATGATCAAGCCACTAAACCCTCATATTTGAATATCGTTCCCAAGTTTCCTCATAAACATGGAAATGTTTCACAATACATGAACTATCGGCAGGGTCTTCCCCACAACACTTTCTCCCTATAATTCAACACATGTATTGGATGCTCCTCATAGGATTCTTCAATCTCAAGCTCCACATCATCCACATCTATCACAGTAGAATGTTTGGGGTGATACCAATATAGTTGTTACGCATGAGAAAATACATAAATAACACTTTATTTCTATGAAATATTCAATAGGTACGCAAATGGCCCGATTATCTCCACCACCTCAAATGGTATAGCAAACCTGGGCACCAAATTTCCATCTCTCTCTATCCAACAGTGACCCAACCTATGTGACACCTGAAGGAAAACATGATCACACTATCTAAACTCTACGGTTCATCAAAATCTATTTGTATACAACTTTTTTATACTTTGATCAATAGATATACCTTTCTAAATCAATTATACCTTCTATAATGTCTTCTACACCAGACTTGGTCCCAAAAACTCTAACTCACCTACCTCTATCAAGTGTTAAAGTTATTTTCATGGACAACCATAAAGTTCCTCGTGTAATGTCATACCTATCATTACTTGGTAAATATTTTTGTTGGAGAAAGTTACTACATCCATGTGCTTCTCCCAATATCCACCTCTGTCAAGATCCCAAGCCCACAGAATATCCTCAATAACATGTCAAGTAAGCTCCAACTGGACATATATCTATGGGTGGAATGTCATACTCAGAAAACCTACAAACCAAGAACCTTCTATAATCTAATTTATAATTGTGGACAAAAACATGAGTTATCATTTTAAATATTTTCCTATGAAACCCCATGCAGATGGACTATATCCTGAACAAATAAATCTTTTAACTTCTCCATTGAGAAAGCTTCTCAGATTGGAAAGAAATGTGCTACCATCGTTAGCATGTCCCCAATCCCCCCATAGAGTCATTATAATAAGGCTTCTTTAGGTTAACAAACATGGTGTCCATTTTCATGTCACCCCAAATCCTCTCTGGAATGTGAAACTAGTTTAGTAGCACCCCGTGTGGTTGATGCTCTGACTTCACCTACTGACAGGTGTCACATCATGTCAAAAACCCTATTACTTCAATCTTTTTCCTAACCAATGAAAATATCAACTTAGGTCCGGGTACATTTTAGTCACACCAAGTTTCACTGCCCGTATCAAGGCATGATATTTCCACATCAACTCCTCCTACATACACATAGGAACAATAATTCAATTCCTAGCATAGGTGATCTCATCATCAAATATGATCCAATCTGAAGGTTTCTCCCAACCATCATATATATCCATCATGTTCAATGATTCTGGATCTTCATGCTATTTTTCCCTAAACCATCTCAAATGTTTACAATTTATTGAAATTGATACCAAAGTCATCCATTTATGATTATCTTGAACCACCACAATCATCTTGGCTAGCAAAGTAGCATATTCCCCTCCACACTAGACACTTGATCCTCTATAGTCTAAGTTTTCCTACTCAAAGCAGCAGCAATATTATTCCCCTTTCTTATTATATATTTTATCTCAAAATAAAATTACTATATATACTCAACCCATTACCATTTTTGGAGATATAAGTCTCATTTTGATAAGATATACTTTATACTATTGTGATATGTATATGTATTAAACTTTTCACCCATCACATAGTGTCGAAAAACATTAAGGCATAAACCACTACATCTATAGTGAGTTCATGTATAGTGTAGTTATGTTCATGAGGCTTTCAATCCCAAGACCCACATGCCACAACTCAAAATCATTTCATTAACATGGATCCATGTAAAATCCTAGAATCATCATAATGCATCTTGTACTCCTCAAATAACTCTGGTGTGATCAAGATTGGTGTGATCTTTAAATTCTTCTACATCTTCTAGAAAGAATCCCCACAAGAGTTCAACCATTAAAACATTATACCCATTTTCTTCAAGCTTGAAATCAACACTGTCAAATGGAAAAATTCATGGATGAACCTCTTATAATATCTAGATAATCTCAAAAATCTTTTGATATCGAACACTTTCTTCGGATGCATCGAATAAAATATAGGCTAAACCATCTCCAGATCTACTTAAACACCTTCCTCTGAGATAATGTGACTTGAGAATTATACCTAGTCATTCAAAAACATGAACATAGATAACATGGCATATATCTAGTTATCTCATAGTGTAATCATGTTGATGACAAGATGTTGGAAAATATCATCATCAATCTTGGAGTACACCAAGTTTTCATAAAAACACCACCAAAAACATATCTAGGTACGGATTGAATATAATTTTCATAAAGGAGATAATCACTGCTTGTGATTTCAATAGACCAAATGGAATCACAAATAACTTTTATAGATCATACCTTCTTTTGAAAGTAGTCCTTAATATATATAATTTCTAAAATATCAGATAATGATACCCCAGTCTCCATTAAATAATTGTGAATAAAAAATCTCATATCAACTGGTCACACAAATTTTTGATACACATGAGATAATACTAGTTCACCACAATCATGTCATTTGACTTTAGGTTTTTAAAACATATCTACAAAATCATGTAGGACTTCTTTTTAAACAACCTCAGAGTTCCCCATGGAAATGTACTCAAACAGATAAATTAATTTTCTTCCAAATCCTCTATAAGTTTCATGAGTTATTGAATCTTTGTGGGTGAAATTCTATATGGTGGAATAGAAATTGTTTCATCTGCTAGAATGAATTCAACAATGAATTCCATATCTCTCTCATGTAAAATAGTAGATAAATCATTAGGAAACACGTCCTAAAATCAATCCACAGCTTCTCGAAAGACATACTTCCTTAATTCTACATAATCCTAGAGTATACTTGAAACATAGATATGATCTCTCCTAATTCCAGAGTAACTAGACCTATTCTACTTGCCTTGATATCCAACCCTCCACATTGAATATACTTGTCACCCTAGAGAGACGTAAAAGTCACTATCCTTTAGTAAAAATCAATTTGGGATTTGTATGAGACTAGCCACTCCATACATGGAATTAGGTTGAATCCATACATTTATAGAATGTATATATTCCACATGAAATGATACTCACTGACTTTGATAGAACACTTCTTACATACACAAATATTTATAGGCCATACCCCCAATGGTGTGAATATAATCACAACCCTGGTCACAAAATCCACCACCAGACTCAAATTGTTAACATGTTTTCCCGAAATAAATTAATGAGAGGTGATAGTATCAAATAATTAATTAGATAAATTATATACTAAAAAAATAGTACCTCTGAATCGCAATGGTCTAGCCTCTCTATCCATAAGGGTACGTTGTACCACATGCAATTGTCATGCACATTTTTTCAATGATGCAGTCTGACTCCACTATGATGCCCTACTCTAATGATATAGGAACTCTTTCCCTAAATCTCCTCATCCACTACCTCTACCTCCTCTATAACACCCCACACTTCCATGGTATATTTCTCTTAGAATAATACAACAGCTTATGTTGTACGCAACTTCGAGTTCTAGCACACCACGACCAATAAATCTAGCCATTATAAAAAGTAATACTCACTTTTTAGAATTTTATTTTTCAAAATGGACTTCATTTATGGATTCAGAATATCAAAATTAGATTAGGGTGAATTTTTTGTATTTTTCTACAAACGTTCACTTTTTTATGAATAGTGAAAACACTGCATTATTCTTTAAAACCGGATTTTTATTTAAATAATTAATTATTTTATTTAAATTTATTTCTAGTAAAAATTGATACATAATACCTATATTAGTTCAATGTAATTAATTGGATTCATTTTACAATAAGATTATATGTATAAAATTTTATTGAACTTTTAAACATCTTTTACCCACCTTCTAGACACATTTGAAAATTTTCATAAAACATTATTTTACTGCTTCTATGAATTGAAACTTAAATTTTTCTATTATAAAAACTCTTTTGATGGAAAAGTGAGAAACCAAAATATCCATACAATACATTCAAATAGAGTCAAAAAAGGAGTAACTCAGATCAAAACTACAGTAACTACCCCTCCCCAACAATTACATCATTATATCAGGCCTCCACCTATGCATGACTCCTCATATAGCTATCCTGTGTAGGGTTGCACGGGCTTGGTACAAATGATAGAGTCATACCCTATCAAACATCCAAATCCTAATTAAAATTCTTATGTGAATGCTTCCTTCTCTAAACCTCATGTGAAGTAGATCCTTGTAGAGTGATGATTACTTACACACAAAAACTTCAAAATAAAAAACCAAATTCAAAATACTACCTCATATCCCACCCAAAATAGATTCCAGAAGCTTCTGCTGAAATTTTCATGTTTCAAATAAAAAATAAAACACCATCACTGTAATCATGTCAAAACATCGACAATGTCTTCATCCACCGTGCCTCAAAACCACTGGCCTCTGCAACTATGAAAACCGCCTTCATAACTAATGATGCCTGGAATGTTTATACACCAATTTTGAATCCCTAAACCAGCCACTCAATCTCAGATCCCAAAGATCCATAGAAACCTCCGATATTGGGGGAGTCCTGGAACTAGAGAAGAGAAACAAACTAACCAATATAGGATGGAACTCTGGCAAAATCACGTCTCGACACTCACAATGTCTTCGCTTATATCAACATCACGCGTCATCATAGTCCCCAACTGAAGAACATCATAAAATTTCTCACCATCGTTTCCTGAATCACCAAAATTAGAGAGAGAAAAACCCCATAACTCACCTCGAATCACCCAGAATTGCATATCACCACAGCTAGAATCACAGATCGAAAACATATACTAACAATAAAAAAATATCCGCCAGAAAAAGAGAAAACAATACAATAAACCATTATCACTGAAAATAGGGAAGACCGACTCAGGCCACACCAAGACTGTAGACCACCGAACTGCCACACCCAGAACCCCTATGAAACCTCTGCAACAGATCCGACATGGATATATGGATTGGATTGAGGGCTTAGAGATTTAGATTGAGCGAACAAGGGAATTTATGTCTCACCCTTCATCAAGAACACCCATCTCCATAAAAAAATCATCGTCGAAGGAAAATAATATAGTATTAGTGAGAAGGATTTGAGAGAGAAGTGGAAAACGTGTTGCGGGAAAAGTTGGAAGGGGAGAGGGAGGCACTAGAGCAAGATCCCCCGCTCCCAAACACTGCCGCATAGGGAAACCCTAGGATGAGAGGGTTTCTGCTTCTAGAAATTTAATTTCAAAATTAAGAGAGACACGGTTGACAACATTATGTAAAATGTGGTTCAAAAGGATGTAAATTATAATTTTTGAATAGTAGCTTTTAAATTTTATTTACCTTGGTTAAAAGTAAATAGGGTAATTAAAGGTAACAATGATATTATAATTACCCTAACACATGTTTTAATTCTACTGGAAAAGGGTTTCTCGACCAAAATCAATCTTAGGAATAAAATATGACCCTCTTTGATCCACATGGATTAGATTATGAAATTTATTATTATTTTTTTATAGAAGAGTTAAAAGTGTTAAACTCAAATTTTAATAACAAAATTATTTTTAATATAGGGTTATACATAAGATAAATTATACTATAAATATTTATTAAAATGATAAAACTATTTCATACATAATGGTATTTTATTTATTATTTTTAGACCTTAAATAATTAAATTTATTTATGACACAGTGATGATGTAGTAATTACCTTATTAATGAATGATTAAAATAATTGATATTATAAATATTCAAATAAATGTAAATTGAGCCTTTTAATTAATTCCACTAATTGCATACATTACTATGAGATGTTAAGTTTGATTAAATAAATTTTTTTCGAAGTGATAATGTTTTTATGACTTCCAAAAAAACAAAATACCAAATAGTGTCAATATTGACATAAATGAGTTTTTAAAACAAATACTATAATATTAAATGATATAATATTCCAAAAATTATATGGTTCAGAGAAAGTACATAGATAAGGTTAAATGTGTCAATAATGAACCACTTGGGGTTCTCTTGGATTTTTATTGTATGTTTATTAACCATTTATTTTAATAATACAAGAATACATGTTAAAAGTTTAACTATTTAACTTGGAGTTAAATCTAAACTATAAGTTTAATATGGTGACCTAAACCCATCTAAAACCTATTGGTTGAGAGGTTTTCGACCCATCCCCACTTTAGCCTAGAAATAAATACATTTTTATCCATTACAAGAAGAAAATGATTTTATAATAAAACAACATTTCAAGATTTTCCTAAAGTGACCCTCGCCTCTCTTATAAAAGGTTAGTTTACCATCTCTAAAAGTAACACCTCAAAATCCATTTGGATCAACCAAAACCTTCCCAAATATCATACCAAATACCCTCACTTCAACCAAGAGGCCTTACATTGATCAGAAAGACAACCAAAGATCCCTTTTTATCAAATCAAAAGGAAGCACCCGAGGAAGTGGTAATAATTTCATCACCACATTCAAAGATCTTTTCTTCTTCCACTTCATTTTTCTTTGTTGTTTCCATAAAAAAAATAACTACAGTACCTTCCACATAATTTTATTTTATTATGAATATGGTACAACCATATTCATTATTCTATCCATCCTATGAATGACAAAGTCATCATACATACGTACGTACGGATTACCATCTCCACATCGTGGTGTAGTTTGTTATTCAACACTAATTATTTTTATTGGTATAGTAATGAGAATAATTGATGTAAATAATAAATATAATATGTTAATTATTATGTATATATGATATACCATCCAATTACATATGATTTCACCATTAATATAATGATATTGTCTCTTGTGTGTACATACGAATTACCGTCTCCATGAGCGCGATGAGATTCATTCCCCATCGAAACCATTCAAGAATAAATTTCATTTTATGATAAAAAAATAATTTTTATGAAATTAATATCAATATTTATATAAATCAAGTACATCTTATCCATAATAATCAACACTTATTTAACAAAACATATAAAGTAAAACTAATCAATTAACACCCAAAACAATGATACTAATGAAATATTATTAACAAAACAATATTAGAAGATCATATATAATATCATATTTATATATATGGTTCTTGTATAATTTAATAACAATGATTTAACTATTATAAATTAGGTTAAAGTACCCTCAACAAATAAAGAATACAAGGTGAGCATTAATTTCATAATCTCATTATTATCTGTGGATGTTTATACGTGAGTATCTAGTGGGACATCTTTTTCATCCATATCTGTGTTTCTTAAAAATGTATTTCAAAAATAAATTTACAATTTACTAGACTATAGGTTAAATTATTTTATACCCTTTTTAATTTTTATAAAATGGTTTGAAAGGAATATTTCCATATCTTTCCAAACAAGGTACATTATGACCTTTTCAAAAAATTAAGGAAATAATGTTTTTTAACTTATATAGTGGGTAAGGCTATTTTCTATTGTTATAACACCTTTGAAAATATCCTTATAAGATTATAATAATTTTTTAAAAATAATTTTTTTCTTTACTTTTGAATGATTTCAATGTAGAAATTAATACTTTACTCAAATATTTTTTGGATTGATTTCATATTTTTCAACATCCTTTGTTTGATTTTATGTTTTTTTAAAGTTGATTTATTATGATAAAATCTTCCATATTGTATTGAAGGTTTTGTGATATTTCTCACTATGGATGTGTTATTTTTATACCATTAATGGTTTATGGTTAAAGTATTGATATTTCTTATGCTAGTTTTAATATGAATGTTTATATTTTTTTAAACCTTTTTATATGAGGAATGAATTTGACTTAGTAAGTGACAAGTGGAGCCCATTATAGCTCCTCGATGCATCGGTAGGTCTCATGAGAAAAACTAGCGTCTTAGCACAGGGCCTTAAAAATGTTACTTTTAGGATTGGCATGAGGCCTTAACTATGTGGTTATGATGTCCGACATTATTCATTCCATTGTTATGAAATTAGCTATTAATATTACATGGGATTATTCGACTAGTAGAATAACCATGTTATTAAGTAAATGTCATTATTTTACTTAGCTAGATGTTATAATGCTTCTAGGGCTTTGACCTAGATTGTTGTAAATATACCATTTCTATATGGCGGTGGTTGGCCTAGGATTAAGACATGTTCTGTGATATTCTGGTATGGTGTTGAATCAGGTTATTTTACCAATGATATATGGTTTTCATTAGCATGGTTATAATACATGCTCAAATATATTATAGAATGGAGTGGAAGTAGGTTGTTTTGTATTTTATTAATTTTTGACCTAATTAATACATATGATTATCGCTTTATTTCATACACTTCTTATCATACTTTTTATTTTAGATATAGTGGTGTTGAACAACTATTCTATTCTCACACCCTATATGGGCTACAGTTTGGTACTCGAACTGATTATGTTGATGTAGGTTTGGACAAGTTAAAAAGACCTAGTAGATGATTGCTTTCTTTCTATATAGGCTACAGTTTGGTGATGGAACCAATGTGGGGTTTGAGACCACAGTCATTTGAGTCTTTATTTGAGTATTCCATTATTTTCCTTGTATTCTTATTGCATGACATTTTTCTACATTCCAAAACATTATTAAATTATTCGTTTATTATTTATTGGATTATTCAGTTGATTTTTATTGGTGTCTTCCACTATGTATATAATTTTATTTATTTCATTTTTATTGATTATTTTATTCATATATGAAACTTCATGGAATGGGGTATAGTCTCCCCATGATTAATTTCACACCTCCGCTACTAGTCGGTAGCCTCTGGCATACATGGTCTTGTTCATGATGTCTAATAACCATTCTTTTTTCCCATGTGAGAGAGTTCTGGATTTGTGGACGTTACAAATAATTATGTATAGGATTTCAAAATCATGTCACCTTATTTTAAATCTATAAAATCATAGTATCATTATAATGCCCCAACATTAAACATTACATAATCTTAAGAAATGCCAATAATTTGACTTTAATTAACATCAAGGATCCTTTCAGATTTAGTGCTTTATATAATTAGGACTTAACTTATACATACCAACTTGAATATTATAGGTAGACACTTCTACTCACTATCCATTTTTTAATAAAACAAAAACTCTTTAAAATGGAACATGTTTTGTTCTATGTTTTAAATAGCATGAATTTTCCATGAACCCAAACTTGACACTATTATTATTTAAGTCTTGTTAAAAACATTAAAAAATATGGGATAAGCATAAAAATCTCAATAAGGGATACATAATGAAAAAAAACTGTTAGTCTTGGGATAACATGAAATCTATGAATACTTTATCATAAAGTAGTACTTTTCACCTTTATGAAGTAGTAAATATACTTCAATGAATATAATCTCATTGCTTAACCTTTTGTAACCAAAATATCACCATAAACCCCATGTAAAGAAACATATAGCATATAAAGGTAACTTGGGACATAAACATGCTTAAATGGATTAACTATATGGTCAACATCCACATGTATCACTAAATAGAATAGCCATATGATTGACTTCCATACCCAATGAATTAGAGGTTATAATGTAACTACCCATCCTAGGTTTATCACGTAACCACCCATCATTAGTTTATCACATAACCACTCCTCAAATTTCTAGGTACCATTGTATATTCATAACACCTAAAATATTGAAAATATCAATATTTCACTAATATAATTTCAGTTGAAATCAAAAGAAATAATTTGAAGATATTTAAATACTCAATCCATTTCAAAAACTATTTTCAATACCAAAAAAACAAAAAGATAATATTGGATTTCATCTCCTTTTGAAAAAATTAATGCTTATCGAGGAAGCCAAATATCAAATAACATTTATGGCAACAGAGAGGTCATTGTCGCTGCATACATTCAAAACGTTCCTTTTTTTGTTTACTAAAACTATTCATAGAAAAAATATTTCCATTGAATGAAATTAAAAGTCAAGGGGTTATATTATACACCATATTAAAGAATGAGGTGTATATTATCAAAATATGCCTCAATGAAAGGAGATCGAAACAAAGTCCCTTTCCTTGAGTCTGAATCATCATGTATGGTCTTTGTTCTTCTAGAATAATAATCTTTAGTAAATTTATACTTACTTCATATCCTTTTTAATTTTTATTATTCCATTTAATTCACTTATTACCACATTATAAAAATTACATATTTATTTATTTTAATATCGATCATTTTGTTGATATTGGGTACTTGAGTCAAAAATGAACTTGTTTTGATGTAATTTACCCTTATAGTAAAAAGTACATCATCTGCAGAATATTATTCCTGGTTTAAATATTATTTATATCTAGAATATATTTATTTATAATTATCAATAAAATTTCTATATAATAAATGAAATTCATCAATCATGGAGATGGTAAGCTTAATGTATACATGAATGCTACATTCATTTCATTTTCATAATAAAAGTATAACAATAAAATGTTATAAATGTATATTATAATAGTACAATTATATTTATGTCATGTATTTCACATAGTTTTAATGAATCCATCCTTTATATGTTCCATGTATAGCATGAACGAGTCATATCACTTCGAGGGGGCGGTAGTCCGCACTTCCTCAAATGAATTTAACGTATATACATATAATTGAAAGAATTAAGGTATGCTATAAATAAAAAATAGAGAAGTATAGAGACAATATAAACCTAATATAAATCATATATAAATACTGTGCCATCATAATGTCCACCGAGAGAGGAGATAGGGGAAAATCGAACAATCATCATTTCGTGAGGCATTACTTTTCCATACAGAAAAACTGTATGTTTGAATTCATTAGTATGAGTTGTGTGAAAGTTTAGATAGAATCATTCACATAAAAAAATACTAGTATATTTAGGATATTTTTTTAATGTAATCAAAGAATAATGAGATCATAGGGAGTATAGTAGGAAAATAAATTAAAATAACTTGGGAGAAGACGTTACCTCTAAATCAGGTAATTTTTTTTGAGCAAAAAGGATTTCTTGAATTGTCTTCTTCCCTAAGTAAGGATTATAGGAGGAATAGAGGGATTTTGGGTGATTATTTGGTCTGAATTTCAATGAGCCAAGGGTCTTGAGAGGTGTGAGTAAATGGGTATATGTGGCGGCATTTTATAATAAGGTGGAGGGGCACATAAAGACTATCTTGAAATATTATTTTATTATAAATTAATTCTCAACTTCAAATGGCCCAAAAGTCATTTATTTCAAATATAAGATGATTTTGGGTCGAAAACCTCTCAACCAATAGGTTTTAGAGAAGTTTAGGTCACAAAATTAATCTTATCTTTTAGCTTTAACCCTTTTTTAAAAACATTAACTCATACCATGTCTTCTTTCATTTTCATAATATATGTTAACTATATTTACTATAAAATGCCAATAAAACCATAAGTGGGTCAATAATGAAATTTTTAACATTATATAAGTCATTTTTCTGAATCATTTTTTTTGGGACTGTTATAACATTCAATAAAATAGTTTTTATTTTAAAAAATCATTTATGTCAATTTTGACACAATAAAGTAATTTGTTTTTGTTAAATTCATAACAACTTGATTCCATCGAACCAATTCCATTAAATAAAATATAATTTGTATATATAATCCATAAAATTAATGTATTACATCAAAATAACCATATTAAATTAATTTTAATATTTATAAATTCATTTATTTGAATCCTTTATTAATGAAGCAATCACTGCATCATCATTGTGTCATAATTAAATTTTTTTATTTAATGATTAAAAATTATAAATAAAATAGCATGATATATAAAATCATTTTATCTTTATAATGAATATTTATAGTTGAAGATATCAATTATATAACAACATATAAATATTTTTTACTCAAAGGTACATGTTTATGTTATATTTCCTTTTACTTTCAATTAATTAATATAACACGCCATTATCACTCCCATGTGGATCCATGTGGTTCCAAAATAGATATAAAGACTCTAATGGTCGGAAATATCTTATCCAAGATTATTAGGACATATTTTAGGGTACATTAATTTTATTTTAATACTGATTTTTACCCTTATTTACCATATTTACCCTTTAACCATGGTAAATAAAATAATTACTAAATTTATTATTCATAATGTCTAAAAATAAAAGGTATCCATTTACACAATTTGGACCTCATTATTTCAAATATTTAATCCATTTTTGAAAATTCAAAATACATAACAGGAATAAATTAATTTAAAACTAATTCATGCTGTCATAACCAAAAAGTGGGTTTTAAAGAAATAATAACTATCAAAATATTAACATGTGTTTATGACCAATTTCAATGGGAAATTACTTCCAATGACCAAAATTGGATTAAATGGTAATAAATTAATCTAATTAAACATTAAAACCAATTACAAGGACAATATAACTATATAAATAAATTAGATGAAAAGGTGGTTATAAATTAAAAATGTAATATTTTTCACTATTCATTAAAATATGAATTTTTTCAGAAAAATACAATGATTTATTTCAAAGTAAATATTTATGTTCCTCTTAAAAAGGAGAAATTTATGTTTTTCAAAATTACCATATAAAAGTGAAAAAACTATTTTTAAAAAGGGTTTACCATAAAAAGGAGGTAAAGTGAATTTTTGAAAATATTAGACTATTTTTTGCAGAGAATTGGATTCAATCTCATTTTAAGCCTCTAAAATTTATGTAATAAATGTAAAAACATTTAAAAATCATGTATAATAACATTTTAGTTACTTCTATTCATTAATATTATTACAATAGCTCGGAGTTAACTACAATTTAAAATAATAAAAATATTATTGTATTATTTTTTGGAAGAACTCAATGTTGTGTGCAACGTAAGATTTTAGAGAAACCCGTTGTTGTGTGTAGTGTACCCTATCAGAAAAAGTGTCCTATTTCAAATAAAATTAATATATTATTTGAAAATATTAATATCAATGAAACATTATTATTCTATAATACCTAGGATGATATATCATTCCCCCCATTTAGAAATTTTGTCCATGTAATTTTATTTACTTATCAAATAAGTGGAGGTATTTTTCCCTCATAGAATATTCAGATTCCATTGTTTCCTCTTCAACCTTATGGTTTTTATTCACAAAACCATTACCTGATGAATCACTTTATTCCATAATACATTCTCTCTGTGTCTAGTAATTTTTATTGGTTGTTCCTCATAAGAAAGATTCTCCTCCAACTGAACTACCTCTGGACTCAAAACATGAGAAGGATCTAGAATATCCTTTCTCAACATTGAAACAAGAAAAACATTGTGTAACTAGGATAAACATGGAGGTAGATCCACCATGTAGGCAACTAATCCAACTTTCCCAAGGATTTCATAGGGTCTAATAAACCTACGACTCAGATTACCCTTTTTACCAAAATACATCCCACTTTTCCATGGATAAACTTTGAGAAAGACATAATCACCTTCCTTTAAATAAACATCCTTCCTCCGATTATCTGCATAAAGTTACTGCCTTCTCTATTCTATCCTCATGTACTTCTGAATCAACTAAACTTTTTTTCCATTTCTTCTACCAATTATGGTCCCATAAACTTCCTTTCACCTAATTCATCCCAAAAGCTAGAGTTTGACACCTTTTTAAATATAATGCTTCAAATAGGGAAATATTTTTACTAGAAATAAATTTTTTATTATAAGGAAACTCATCCAAAGAATGATGGTGATCCCAAATTCCCTAGTAATCTATTGAATAGGGATGTAGCATATCCTACAAGGTATGAATTGTTCATTCTGAATGTTTATCTTATTGGTTATGAAATGTTGTACTAAAATTTAATTCAGTTCTCAATGACTTATGAGGGACTTTTAAAAAGTTATATGTGACCCTAGGATCATGATCAGATACAATGGACAAGGGACCTCCATGTAACCTAACTATATCTTTAATATACAATGGATAAAGTTGATCTAGAGATGGAGTATCTCGAATATGAGGAAAATGAGTAGATTTAGTCAATCAATCAACAATAACCTAGATTTCATTATTATTTCAAGATGTTTATGGTAACCCCACTATGAAATATAAGGACACATTTTATCATTTCCACTCTGGAACTAGAAAAGGCAGAAGCATCCATTTCTGTAACTGTTGCTCTACCTTAACCTACTGAACAATCAAATGCTTCACAGTAAATTCATCAATATCTCTTTTCATTCCATCCCACCAAAAATACTCTGGAAGATCTCTGTACATATTAGTACTACCAGAATGAACTGAAAATAGAGATCTATTAGCTACACATAACAACTCCATATTTAACTGTGAATCACAAGGCACGCATAATATTTTTCCAAACCACAAAACACAATCTTTATCAATGTTAAATTCAGGTAACATACACTTCATAACCAATTATACCTTTTTCTCCAACTCACTATCTTATTTCTACATTTTCATTATTCTATCTAATAGCGATGATTTCACTACCACCAGAAACAAAACAGAGTAATTCTATGCACCAAAAACTTCTAATAAAAAATTCATCAAATAAAAAACCAAAGAATCTCATTCCAATCATAGCATAGTTAATATAGAATTACTCTTTCGACTATAAGCTTTAACTACTTTATTTTACTTTCCTAGATGGTAATGGATTTTTCAATAATAATCCTTGATTAATTCTATCCATCTCCTTTATCCCATGTTTAATTCATTCTGAGTGAATATATACATCAAACTTTTGTGATCAGTATATATTTCAAGCTTTATGGCATACAAATGATGCCTCCAAATTTTTAACGCAAAAAAACTATAGCTAATTACAAATCAGGTGTATGTTAATTTATCTCGTGAGGATTAAAATAATGTTAAGAATTAGAAATTACCAAATCATTCTACATTAGTATACAATCAAGTCCTTTCAATGATGCATCACTTTAGATAAAAAATTCACTATTACTCGAAGGCAAGGCCAAAACTAGAGAATTTACCTACCTTCTTTCAGTTCCTGAAAACAATCATCACATTCTTTTCTAGGATGTTAATTGTTTTCTCCATCATTGTTCTGCTCAATGGTGTCCACCCTCTTATTTCCACCTCTCAAAGTGGGTTGAAACGCTACTTCTGAGGTAGGGGATCCTTTGCTTCTCACATATGTATCATGATAGAGGGTTTACACTCTTTTTATCCATTGGTAATATAGTTGTAATCACCATAATTAATGATAAATAAATGTTTTATATTTGAATTATAAGACTAGGAGATTGAATCAATGTTTTTGTATCTTATGATATGATTTGATATTGTAAATGTACAAGCTAGATACCTTGCCAGAAATTATTTTTTTTAGAGAATTTCATGTGTTATGGTTGATGTATTTTTTAAAAATTTATTCTTTTTTATTTTATCATCACAAGAAATAGAAATGGATAACCAATTTTATCATGTAAATAAATTGGTTCACATGTAAATATAGCTTGTGTTAGAAGAACCCTAAAATAAAAAGTTAATGTGATGAAAATCCCCTTGAAAATGTGAAAATTGATGTTTGAATGTAATGTGAATATTGTATTTTTGTGTGGTTTTTATTTTTTGTTCATGTGTTGTGATGTTTTTATTGTATTGGGTAGTGATGTGGGGTGGTGATGTGCTGAGAAGGGTATGTGGTACATGGAAGTAGTGATGTGAAAAATGGTTATGTTGTGGAATGTGGTTGTGGCTATGAATGGGAGGTGATGTGATATTTTTATCATGTGGATGATGGGATGTTTTTGTGGCATTGTGTGGTGGAAGTTTCCTCTATTGTTATTTAATAAAATGTAAATGATTAACTATAATGGAATGGGTTATATGGTTATTGAATGAATTAAATTTGGTTGTGTGGGTAAATGTGGTTGATCTTTAATGTGAAATAAATGGTTTGGATAGATGATATTTTTGGTAATGTTAAATTGGTAAAATTTATATAGTTGAGAATGAATTTTATATATGAAATTCGGATTATTGTTTTGTGGTGTGTGTTCCATGGTTGCAGTGGAAGTGGTAGTCTTGTGATGTTGTCTATAGACATTGTGAGTTCAGATAGTGCTATTGTTGTGAACACAAAGGCTAGGCTTGTGTGTGGATATTAAATATACATTTTATGATCATGCTGATATCTATACACACCCCACCCAAGTCGAGTGTAACATATCATAATTCTCATGTAATTTTTATTATATGGAATTGTTTATAAACTACAAAATTCAACGGTGCATAATTATGAGGTCTAGAGAACTCAGAAAGGGATTTTGAACTATTTTTAAAGTATCTTCTGTAAACGTGTGAGTAAGATTTTCTAAATTTTGAACAATCGCTCAGAAAAAAAAATCAAGTGCACCATTGAATTCAGAATGTTGGGATTCTCCTAGAAATGACTTAACATCAGCCGGCAAAGGCCGAGCAGAAAAGTTAATTTTCAAACTTATCGAGAAAAATAATAGAATAATTTAAATAAATTATTTTATTTTATTTCTCACTTTGGAGTGGTAGATGGTGACACTACATCACAATGACAGGGCGGCAATGATGCACATCAATAAGGATCATTAATGGCTCGTTAAACTCGCGGCATAATAACTTCTTGATGACGTGTAATAGCAATGCTATTTCTTAAATAAAATAGCATAACGATGTGACATCGCATCATAATGGGAATGTTGCGACAGGATTCTATTTATAATTAGACGCACAGGAAAAGTATGGATTATGGAAACTAAATGATTTTCTGGAAAACCTCTGAAGGAATTCCACCCCAGCAAAGAATGAAGAACGCCGGTAAAACATCATCTCCTTCACCACGCCTTTCGAAGATCGAAGCCGAGAAGCGACGTCAATGTCTTAACTCCTCAAGGAAGAACGTGCAGAAACATACTTCAAAGAGGTATGGGTTTTTGATTTGTTGTTCTTCCATATCCATTTCTAAACGATGAACACGTATTAACCCATTAATAGGTTAATACGAAGACCATTCATTATTTGGGGTTGGGTGACTTATTTGGAGTTTATTTATCTAAGATTTAATTATCTTTTTTGTTCAAATTAAAATCCTCAGACCTCCCTTGTTTTGTAAAATTCTAATGCATAGGGCATGGGCTGGCATAAACAAGGCCCGACCCCTCCTCCTTGGGTATTATTTGTGGAAAAACATTAAAATCGACGACAAGGCAGTTTTGAGATCTTTGTGGTTGGGTGTGTCCTCGGCCACTACCAGCAGTGGCCCATGGTAGCCATCATGGATGGGAGGCAGCGCGCCACAATGGAAGGCTAGAAAAACGTTTGTGGCCGGAAAGCACTGCGACACAGTAGGAGAAGTCGTTAGCTTATTTGGAGGACACGGTCGCTTGACCATGTCAAATGGAAGTGGACGTGGCACTAAGATACATCCTCCATGATGGGTCGTGGACACTTGTCCGCGGAGGAGGAGGTAACCCATGCGGTGATGGCAGGGCATGGATGTGGCTCCCAACTGCGTACATGGAGGCGGACCGGTCCACCTCTTGCGGACTAGAGGGGGAGCTAACCCCCTACAGTCCAGACCCACACTGTGGGCTGAACCTGCAGCTCACTATGTCAGTCTGGTCTCGATCCTAGCGGTCCAGACACGCTCCCTCTTCCGGTTGGTCCGGACTAGGCCATGTTGTTGGGCGACTCGACAGGCTAGACCCTCGGCCAACCGGGCCAAGTCCAGTGAGGCCTATTGGGCCTGGCCCACTGGCCAGACCAGCCAGACCAACCCCAACCCACACCAGGTGAGGTCGGGTGCATCAAAATGAACTGGGGTATATGGAACCCCATATTCGAGTTGGTCTAGTCGGTCTGACCGGGTCGGACCGAGCCCCATCATAATTGGTCCCCTTGTTACTAAAACACATGTATCTGGAAAACCGTGTGTCTGATTGACGGGATGTTTGCATTTTTGGGACCCTATCAAGGAGGAAGATCTTATGGCATGCTTTTTTGTTACTTTTTTGTACACTTTGAATCAATTAATGGCTTGAGTAGAGGATCTCCCTAGTGTGCTATATAAGGAACCATATGGTTGGCTGAGACCTGAAGACTTCTCAGGGATAGCAATGTGGGAAGTGGTTATGTGTGACCTAGCAGGCCCTTAGTGGGGATCACCTTTGTGTGACCTGGAAGACCCACAGTACTTAACATGAGGAGTACCTTAGTTTGGTCAAGGTGGGAAGTAGTTATCTATGACCCGGCTGGGCCACGGTGGGGACCAGCTCTGTGTGACCCAGCATACCCACAGAACTAATCAGTGATGTGTACCACATCAATTCAAGGATATTGGTAATTAGCTCTATGTGACCCTACAGACCCACTGTACTTGATAGAGGATGAGTTCTCTAACGGTCGAGGAGTTCGACATTTGTGACAGATGATGCTATTGTTACTACCCTAGAATATACAAGGAGTGAGCTGCTTGGTGTTTCATACATAACATTGAATAATTTGTAGTGTGTTATTTCTTTTTTTTTTCGGTCCCTGCTGAGTACTATGTTACTCACCCCTATAAAGGCTTCACCCGCACATGTTTTGTCTGGTGTAGGTGACTGACATTTCGATAGGGGTGCTGAGGGAGATGGGACGGACGGGCTCTATGACGATGGACTTGGTGGCCTAGGAATTGGTGGGGACCCATAGGACCATACATATAAGATTTACAGTAACTTCACTACTCTCACGATCAGGTGGGGTTTACTATTAATGGACATCATAACACTTTTCAGACTTTTACATATTTTAGTACTTTTTTCTTGGGATTGTATTCTGGTTGAAATTATTTTAGTTGTACTTTCACTCAGTTTATTCATTGGTATGTAGTTACCCTTTTTGATTTGGGACCTGGTTGTATGTGTGTGTGCATATAGGTATCCAGGCTAATGCCTCACACATGCTGGTTGACAAATTCAGCACTAGTCGCCAACCCCTTGACATCGGGAGGCGGGCTTGGGGTAGTCACCGCATGGGCCCTGGGGAATGATTCGTGACAAAGTGGTATTAGATAGAAGTCGTTTCTCCCTCAAAGACTGAAAGTCTGATGTTTTTTTAGGCAATAGTGTTAAGTGTTACGATTTCTACTTTCAAATTTGGGGTGTTCGGTGTTTGTGTGGTGGTCGATGTATCCTTACACCAGGACCTTGAATTTTCTTTTCGGATCAATACATTAAAACACTGGTTGCATAAGTGTCTTCTTACTTTTTAATAATATTGAGCTCACCCAGTATATCCTTCTTACCATGGTACGTCTTGATCTATCTCAGGATGCCTCTACATGGATGACGAGCCAGGATCTTGATATGAGGTCATGGGGACAGCCCACTGAGTGACGTGGCGTTTGTTCGTGGATCAGTTATAGAGATGTCCCCATAGGGTGGTGCACTAGTGCTACCACAACTTGATGGTCACCATCTACTTCTGGAGGTTCTGTTAGAGGGAATCCATAGGCTCAGTTCCCTACATGAGTTTAATAGACAAAGACCGCCTAGGTTCAGGGGAGAGATGGATCATCAAGTTGTTGAGGACTGGCTGAAGGTTGTCACGTCGGTCTTCTGATTAGTGAGGATACCACCCAACCATATGGTGATCTTGGCAGAGAGCCTTCTACAGGTCTCGGCTATGATATGGTGGTGTTTTACCATCCAGACTCATGATGAGGTGACCCTCAATTAGGTTGACTTTGATAGGATTTTCAGGATGAGTTTTCCCATGCGACCTTGCGCTTTGTGTGCTTCCAGGAGATGTTTCACATACAACAGGATAGCATGATAGTGGTCGAGTTCTCAACGAGGTTCATAGATATTTCACGTTACTCCAAAAATATGGTGCAAGACCCTTTATTCAGGGCTTGAGCCTTTGAGGAGGGACTCAGGTGGGAGATCAGGGCTTCGGTGGTGTCTCTCAGCATCCCTACCCAGGCTGAGGTGCTAGAGCAATCCCTTTTGATGTAGTGTTTCTTGGTGAAGCAGGCACCCGCATCAAGAGAAACTACCATACCCCGGTGAAAGAGTCTTTAGGAGGTAGTAGACAGTAGACGTGTGGGCCCAAGTGAGCTAGGTTCTTCAAAGGACTACCCCATGACTCATGGTCAGTGGTGTGGGGCTCCCAGTCTGGAGGGAGTTGGTAGGGATCCAAGAAGTGCTATGAATGTGGAAGGAAAGGAAACATGGCACGTGATTTCCTAACCCGCCGTAAAGATGAATGAGATATGGTCGAGGGGCCACTGAGGCAGTGGTAGTGGTTTGAGCATAGAGGTTCATCGGTCAGCAGACGTGGAAGGGGAGCTAGCTGAGCGGCAGGCGGTGGGAGACTGATTGAGATATTACTGCCACCACCCTTAGGTGGTCCAACCTAACCTTATGGAGTAGGCAGATAGGAGCGAGATTAGCTCTATGTAGAAAATTCATATGAACATGGTGCTCCAGAGATGATCTGAGGTATGATTTGTGTCTTCTCTTCCCTAGGTGTAGTAGATATAGACATAGGTTCTAGTCACTTCGTCCTTGACATGGATCACGTTTGGAGATCGGATATTCCAGTGGAGATATTGGATAGATCCTTATGGCTAGATACTCCTACTAAATATGATTCGATGATTACAGACTGGTGTGTGCATTGTGAGCATACCCTATGAGGTGAGAGACTCGGCTGAGATCTCCTAGTTGAATAACTGAGGCCTTATGATGCCATCTTGGGTATGGACTGGTTATCCATAGTCCATGCTCAGATTGACAATTTTAGGCATACAGTGTGGTGTGTCCATGAAAATGGGACCATGTTTTCCTTCACCAGTGAGAAGTTAATCCTTTCTATGCAGGACAGACTCTCTCGGAGGAGGGTGTAGCCGGTCACTCACCATAAGGATACTCTCACCCTCAGTGTAGTAGAGGATAGGATTCCAAGATTCCCTATAGTGGTGAATGAGTACGAGGATGTTTTTTCTTAATGAGTTTCTAGAGATACATCCTCATAGAGAGGTATACTTCTGTATGGATCAGTATCCTGAGACGATAACGATATCCACACCGGCATGTCGAATTTCTCTCATAGATCATCACGAGCTAAGGGTAAAAATGGAGGACTTAAAAGATAAGTGGTTCATAAGGCCCAGTGTTTTACCATGGGGATCCTTAGTGAATTTATCCAAGAAGGAAGATGGGAGTCTGAGGTTTTTTGTGGGCTTTCGGCACCTGAACCTGGTGACTGCAAAGAAAAAGTACCCACTACTGATAATTGGTGACCTCTTTGACCAGTTGAAGGGAGTGAAGTGGTTCTCAAAGATAGACCTCATATTAGGATATCACCAACATTGGGTATAGGACAAGGATGTATTGAAGACAACCTTCAGGTGCCGGTATGGCCACTATGAGTTCCTAGTGATTCCTTTCGGCATGACCAAATTCCTAGTAGTTTTCATGGGCCTCATGAACAGGATCATCTATCCCTAACTCGACTGGTTCATCGTTTTCCTCATCGATGAAATCTTGGTGTATTCAGCATCAGAGGAGTAGCACGCTACACACCTGTGGATAGTCCTGGATACACTACAAGAGCACCATATTTATGGTAATCTTTTGAAGTGTCGGTTATAGATATAGGAGGTACACTTTTGGGGAAACATAATATTAGGGGATGGATTTTTTTTAGATTTTTCAATGATAGAGGCGGTGCTTTCTTGGGAGCCACCCTAGAGCATGACTGATGTGCGGAGCTTCTTGGGGATGGCTGGTTACTATCGAAGGTCTGTGCCCGAATTTTCCAAGGTAGCACTACCCTTTTCGGCATTGACATGGAAGGGAAACCCCATTGTTTGTGTGGATAAATGAAATCATAGTTTCCAAGAGATAAGGCTGAGACCAACTAGTTCCCCCATCTTAAGATTACTAAAGGAGGATGTTGGGCATGTTGTTTACTACGAAACATTAGGGGTCGGGCTTGGTTATATTTTAATGTAGGAGAAAGAGATGATAACCTATGGTTCATGACAGTTGTGGTATTATGAGAAGAACTATGTGACCCATGACCTGGAGTTGGAAGCAATGGACTTTGCATTGAAAATGTGGCAGCACTACCTGATGGGTGAGAAGTTTATAGTTTACTCTGACTACAAGAGTATCAGGTTTTTATTCTCCCAGAAGGATCTGATCTTAATACAGCAGTGATGTTTATAGTTCCTCTATGACTATTATTTTTAGATATTCTATACTCCTGGAAAGGGGAACATGGTGGAATACATCCTCAATAAGAGTATCGGGTTGCAGCAGCTGAGTGAGGTGACAGAGTAGTTATCCATGATGCAGGTATCTGTCATGAATGATGGTGAAACTATTTACCTCTAATCGATGACTGTTACTCCCCCACTTGTATAGCGAGCCAGGGCGGAATAGATGGGGAATGTGGACTGTGAGTCCCGACATGCTTAGATTAACCTCTGAATGGACTCTTGATGGTTTTTTGATAGGTGGGGAGAACGTCATCCTTTTACGAGGGCACACCTTAGTACTAGTGTCTTTGCATGAGGAGTTTATGAGGGAGTTCTATACATCCCCTTTGGCGGTACATCCTATATTGGAAAAGATGTAATAGGAACTTTGGCGTTAGTACTGGTGGCCACAGATGAAGAAAGTAGTGGCCGAGTCCATTTCAAAATGCCTCACTTGTCAGCAAATGAAGGTCGAGCACCAGGTTCTGGTAGGCTTGAATCATCCACTCGAAGTACCATAGTGGAATTGGGAAGATATCTTGATGGACTTCAAGATAATTTTACCATGTACGTCTAGAGGTCATGACTCTATATGGAAGATCAATCACTGACTCGCCTTGTCAGCTCACTTTATACCCATCTAGAAGCAGGGAATGGTTGAAGGATTGGGATGAATCTATGTCTAGGGGATAAAGCGGCTTCATGTGGTGACTTTGACTATTGTCTCATATCATGATTCTTGATTTACATCTCACTTGTGGAAGGGATTACAAAAAGGGTTCAGGATGCATCTATGCTTGAGCACAAATTTTCATCCCCAGACAAATGGTTTGATGGAGCAGACCATATAGACCCTAGAGGACATGCTTCCTTCTTGCGTCTTTTACTTTTGTCGTGGTTGGGAGGACCACCTTCTACTAGTGGATTTTCACATAGCAACAGGTATCACTCTACCATTGGCATGGCACTATTTGGGGCCTTGTACGAGTGGCCTTGTATATCACCCATATGCTAGATAGACCGAGGGGAGTCGGCACTCATGGGTCTAGAGTTGGTACGAGCTATCACCGAGAAGAAGCAGATCATCTAGGAGTGAATGAGGACTACACAGACCAGGAAAAAGTCTTATCCCAACAAGAGATGGAGAATCTTGGAGTTCGAGAAGGTAGATCATGTGTTCCTTTAGGTCTCATCCCAATGAGGATTACAGAGATTTGGCTGGGGAGGTATTCTATCTTTGTGGTTCATCGGTCCTTTTTAGATCCTGAGTAGAGTTGTCGTGGTGTCATACTACCAAGCTCTTCCACCACAGATTCACCATGTGAGTGATGTTTTCCATGTGTTGTAGCTGAGGAGGTATGTGCATCATCCATCACATGTCATAGACTGGGATGAGATGGACATTGATGATGGGGTGATGTTTGTGGAGTTACTAGTGGAGATAGAGGATTTACAAGAGCGGGTCCTATTCAGATGGTCAATTCCTCTAGTTCACATATGATGGAAGCATGAGAATATCTAGGATATAACATGGGAGCGAGAGGCTTAGATTGGTACTCAGTAGCTCTATTTTTTTGTTTAGTTGTTGTTTTGGATTTTGGGGATATAAATTTCTAATGTACGGAGGATATAACGTCTCGTAATTTTCATGTAATTTATTTATATATATGGAATTATTTTAAGGTCGTGAAATTCAACAGCATGTAATTTCGAAGTCTAGAGAGCCCGAAACTGAATTTTAAACTTTTTTTAAGCTACTTTCAGTAAACGTGTGATCGGGATTTTCTAACTTTTTATCCATCAATCGGATAAAAAATTAGAGGGCACCATTGAATTTTGAATGTTGTGATTCTCCTAGAAATGACTTAACTTCGGCTGTTAAGGTCTGAGAGAAAAATTTATTTTTTGGACATTTTGAGAAAAATAATAAAATAATTTAAATGAATTAATTTCTTTTCTTTCTCACTTTGGAGTGGCGGACGGTGATGTTTCCAGGTAGCAAAAGGGTAGTGATGATGCACGTCAATGAGGCTCATTAAGGTCTTGTTAATCTCGTAGCATAACGACACTTTAATGTTGTGTAAAAAATACATTGTTTCTTAAATAAAATAATGTAATGATGTGACATCGCATCATAATGGGAATGTTGCGACATGCCCCTATTTATAATTTGACGCACTGGGAAAATATGAATTAAATAAATTAGAGGATTCTCTATAGAACCTCTAATAGTCTTTAACCCTAGTAGAGAATGAAAAATGTCCGTTTAACATCATCTTCATCATCACACCTTTCGAATATCGGAGCCGAGAAGCGATGCCAACCTCTTAACCCCTCAAGGAAGAATGTGTGGAAATAAACTTCAACAAGTTAGGTGAATTTGGATTTTTTGTTCTTCACCATACATTTCTAAATGATGAACGCTGATTAACCCACGAACAGGTTAATCCATAGACTGTGTGTTCATGCAGGAGGGTGACTTCATTGCGGTTTCATTATCCAGAATTTAATTATCTTTGTTATTTAAATTAAAATCCTGAGACCTCCCTTGTTTTTGTAAACTTCTAACATGGATGGACTAGGCCAACAGGAACAAGGCCTGAGCCCCTTCGTCATGGGTGTTCTTCATGGACAAACTTTTGAATTGACTGTAAGGTAGTTTTGATACTTTCATGGTGGAGAAGATGATCCCCAAAAAAGGAAGGTGCAAGTAGCATGAAGAACAGATGACCGGTGCGGTCCCAGTGGTTCGCAGAATAATCTTCCAGCATGCCGGTGCTAGCGGTGTCACCGAAAACTACCAACGGTGGCCCATGGGGTTGGATGCATGTGGGAGGTGGGATTCCATGAAGGAACACTGGAAAAAGTTCATGGTCGGACTAGGGTGTGGCACAGCAGGAGAACTTGTCGGCTGAGCCGGCATACGTGTTCGATTGACCGCGTATGAGGGACGTGGACATGGCATCGAGCGTCGTCCCATGCAATGGGCCACTGTCGCTAGACTGCGGTGGAGGAGGGGACCCATGGGGCAATGGTGGGGCTTAGATGCAGCTCTTAGCCAGGTGCATTGAGGCATACTAGTCAGGGCGCAAACCCCCGGTGTGCTGGACACTCACTGAGGGCCGGACCCATGACTCACCGGGCTGAGCCTGTCCTTCAGTATAGTAGGTCGGGCCCGAGCCCAGTGGGTTGAACCCGCACCTAGCATGATAGACCCATACCTAGTGGGTCAGACCCACGCCCTCTTCGGGTTGGGCCATACTAGGTCGGGTCGTCGGGCGACTCGGTAGGTTGGACCCTCGGCCAACTGGGTTGGATCCAATGAGGCCTATTGGACCTAGTCCACTATCCAGGCCAGAATAGATCCACCCCTACCCACACATGGTCAGGTTGTGTCCATCAGAATAAATTTGGGTACGTGGAACCCCCGAGCTATGTTGGTTGGGTCGTTCTGATAGGGTCAGATCGGGACTCATCGCACCTACCCCCTGGTTGCTAAAACGCCCTTATCTTACAAAATGTGAATATGATTGACAGGAATTTTGAGAATTAGGACCCTCTTGAGATGGTATATGTTTTGGAATACTTTATGGTGACATTTATAGATGTTGACAAGGGAATAATGTCTTGAGGAGTGGATCTTTCAAGCGTGCTTTATACAGATCCCTGTTGTTGGTTGAGACCAAAAGACTTCTTGGGGATGGCCTAGTGGGAGGCGGCTATGTGTGACCCAGCATGCTCAGGGTGGGGAGAGGTTCTGTGTGACCCAGAAGACCCATGATACTCGATAGGAGTACCTCAGTTCGGCCAAGGTGAGGAGTAGCTCTGTGTGAGTCAGAAGGCCCCCAGTGGGGATCGGCTCTGTGTGACCCAGTATACCCATGTTACTCATCATGGATGAGTATCACAGCAATTCAAAGTTAGTGGGAAGCGGCTATGTGTGACCCAGTAGCCCCACTGTACTCGATAGAGGAGGAGTTCTCCAATGGCCGAGGAGTTCGATGTTTGTGACTCATGAGGCTATTGTTACTTCCCTATAATATACCTTTTGTGAGCTTCCTTGTATTGTGTTCTTTACTTTGAGAAATTATAGTGTATTATTTCTTTTTTTGGGGGGGTCCCTACTGAGTACTTTCTTACTCACCCCTTCACAGGATATTCTCATACATGTTGTGTCTGGTGAAGATGACCGACTTTTCAACAGGGGTGCTCAGTGAGACGGGAAGGATGGACGATACGATAGTGGACTTGGTGGCCTATGACCAAGTGGGGCCCAGTATGACCGGGAAGGCAGGACATACTACTTAGTCTTCTAGTAGGTTCACTAATCTCATGATTAGGTGGGGTTTATTATAGTTTCCCATCTAAACACTTTTCGTACTTTTACAGTTTTCAGAACTTTTTTGGGTTTTTAATCTATCCCACTTTCTTTCAGCTATACTTGCACTCAGTTTATTCAGTGGTATGCAGTTTCCCTTTTGTGAGTTTGGAATTGTTTGGGTGTGTGTGTGTGTGTATATGTATACAGGCTAATACCTCCCACTTGCAGGTTGACACCTTCAATGCTAGTCACCAACCCCGGGCCTTCAGGAGGCGGGCTTGGGGTAGTCACAGAATGGGCCCTAGGGGATGGGTCGTGATATCAAGAACATCCGGATAACAATAAAATGTTTTGGGGTCATTTTCCCCAATATTCTAGTGGTGATAATGGATGGATGGTTACTCGATATTCCATGATCTCCCTTCTAGGTGACATTGATAGGAATGGGTTGCGAGGGAAATAATTCAAAAGTCCACTACGGTGATTCTTGATGAGATGGTAATATGGATCTTGGTGAGGATCATGAATGGATGGATTTGGAATTAGGTTTATTTCCTTTAGTTTCATGATCCCATACTACTCATGTTATATGAATGTGGATGTGTTGTGGTAGACTGGGTGTTTTTTGATGAGATGTGATAATATTTCATGAGATGTGGTGAGGTTTGAAGAAATGTGATGTGATGACCCAAGTGTCTTCAAGTGATATGAGATGTGATGTTATTTAATACGAATGAGATGAGTGAGACAAGACATAAAATAGTGGGTTATGAAAGTGGAAACATAATTGGAAAGTGGTGTGTGGTACCCCTATTGATATTCTTATTTTTTTATACATGTATGTGATATTTAGTGAGTATTTAATGGTGATGATGGGATTGGTTTGTTAACATGCTTAAGTGATGTTGGTTCTCATATTTTCTCATAGGTGAATTAGTATTCTCTTTTTTACATGTTTAAAAAATACCAAGAGTATGATACTACTATTGTTAGATGAGTTCTCGACATATATATTTACAAATGGGTTTCAAGTTTCTAATAGGACTTTTTGGTCCATATTAGACATTTTTATCATGGGATTTGGAGCTATTGTAGTGACAAATCCCCAGATATCCAAGAGATGGTGTCTTCTATCAATTATATTGGCATGATTATAAGGAATAAATCCTATAAGGACAGATTAGTTTAGTAGTATTGGTAAACCAGATACATAAATTAGTATATCATTACAAATGAATACACTAATTATAGCATAGTGTTTTCCCTTATGAATAAATAAATAACATGGAGGAGAACTCTAATCCATATAGTATATTCCTTCATATCTCACATAGTATGAATCTTTGATTCATGGGGAATAATATAATAAAGGGTTAGATCAAATTCTAAGTGATGGAAAAATATAGTGGAATAAATAATGAATAAATATGAATAAATTAACATGGAATGTTTAATACCTGAGAACATATGCCAAATATTCAATAGGGTGGAATGGAAATAAAAAATTAAAAAGTAAAGGTAACTGAAACAACTTTCCATTCTAATAAATATATATTGAAAAATAAATATGTTAAGTTATGAAACTAAAACACATTTCATTTAGTCAATGAACTGAAAATAACACATTTCTATAGATATGTTGATGTAGAATCTCATGGATGAATAATAACTCGTACTAATATATGGGAAATCATTTCTTAATGGATGTTATGTCTTGGGAACATGAAAATCTAGATTTTTAAGACCATTCACAAGATGATTTAAATCTATATATAGAAACTCATTTTATTTTCGCAACTAGTTTTTCTAATTAGAACCTATCAATGATTTGAGGATCTATATTATGTCTGGGATCCACCCATTATTACCAGTCTAGACCATTCTTCATATCAAATAATCCAAATTAATAATATGCCTTATCAAATATCTATATTAAATAAAGAAATGAAATTATCAATATTTCCCCAAATAATCAAATAACTATCAAATTAGACATTGTATGTAAAATGGTATATAATTTATCAAATAATAATATCCCTAATAAATGAAATGGATAATTAGGTGAAATTCAATGTTCATCGATAATTTGATATTGAATATTTCAAACAGGATAAAAATTTATTCAAGGGAATGTGAATAATATCCTTAACCAACTCAATAATAAACCTTCCAAAGGAAGAATATGGATGGTATCAATACAACAATCCAAGGTGGAGTAAAAATAAAGGTTTTTTGTTTTGATAAATAGAAATACTATAATATGATCTATTAAAAACATTCTTGTATAAAATATCCTTTTATTATGAAAAAAATTCTATCTAAAAGTAACTTTTGAAAGTATTTTTGTTAAAAAGTAATATTTTGAACATTCAAAGGAAGATTCAATAAACTTTCCTCATGTTTATCTATACAATCCATATGAGGTAAAAATTACATTGATTTTTTACTGTTAAAGGTTAGAAAAAACTTCCTTATTCAGAATGTGTCAATAATATTCCTTTAAAATATAAGAAAAGGGAAAAAGGTTAAAAATTTATTTCCCAGATAATTTTAAATTCATTTTTTAATCATTTTAATAAAACATAGTTTTTAAAAGAAAACATGTTCTTTGAATAAAGTGAGAAAGAAATTTCGGTTTCATTAAAAACATTTTCTAAAACATTTTTTACCAAAGAGTGGTAAAATGGTACTAATACATGAACATGAGCATGAATAACATTATAATAATTAAAGAGTTTATTGAAAAATTTATATTTAATTTCCTTAATGTTATGTTTAATTGGGAGATCATTAGTATTAGTCTTGAAGAAAATAATCTACAGTTATCCCAAAGTGTCCAAAAAAATTTTGAAACTTATTAATAATAAGGATAATTAAATAATAATATTAAGAAGAACTTATAATATCACGAGAATAAATTGATTCATGACATAGAGTGTCAAAATATTAATGTACACCATATAAATGAAACTAGGTACACAACAACAATTATGTCTCAATGCAATGTAAATTCTGACAAAAATACCTTACCTTGAATTTCCACTCATATGAACATCCTTTAAATTCATTTATAATAAAAAAAATTAATTATTTAATTTCATGAGAACCTTTTTTATATTTATTATATCCTTTATATCACTTTTTAAACGATAGGATTCAATTTCATATAAAGATTCCTAAATATTTATTTTTCTTTGATCAAATTCTAATTCATCCCTTTACTCCAAGAAATTAATTGAAAATAATGAAATATTATTATTCCTGAAAGACAAAAAATAAATTTTTATAGGATGTTAAGGACCTTAAAAGAGTGACATGTTTAACTATTTTTGTCTAAATATTTTCTAAAAATAATAGGGATAATAAATTAAACTATAAACCTCAAAAAGTAACACTATTGGATTATCTTTAGTATCTATTCATCAAATTTTTTAACTAAAAAATGTAATATTAGTCCTAACATTGTGTTGGTCAGTGGTTGGAGTCAAACCCTTATCATCCTTTATTCAAGGGTTCAAGATCCATAGTCATTCCATAATAGATAGCTTTTCACTGGGCATATGGGTTTACTTTTTCTAATACCATATTAATATAATTTAAAAAATAAACATGATGCACATCCCTTAAATAAGTTTAATCCGTAATGATCCTTTTAAATTAGTCATTCTATACAACCTCAATACATAAATACTTTGTCTATTTTTTCACATAGGTCCTTCCATCATATAGGGTTTATCAATAATATCGTTAGTTGTATTTCTAAATCATAACACTTTATTATAAATCTACAACACCTTGTGTTTAATTTAAGTTATTTATTTTCATTATCTATTAAATTCCTTTAGAAATTTTTATAAACAAATTTGAATTATCATATGTGAATCCCCCAAGAGTCTCAAACCAAGTGTGAAGTAAGGCTTGTTTTTGTGTACCAAGACACCCCGAGTAAGGCTCGAAACACCTTGTAGAAGTTTTTACTCCTAGGTACATCTATTCCAGAACCATGTCCACTATTAGTATCTATATAGGGATATATTTTTAGGAATACCCACATAATCTATAATTTACCAAAATTATATAGTCTTATTCTGTACATATCCTATAATTATACCTTAGGGTTACATTCTCTAATATATGTTTTCATAAATATACTTCCAAAGGTTTATATTAAACATCCTCTCATATAAACTATAGTGACCCAACCCTAGATAGCCTAGAGTTGGTATCTGATATCAATAATATTGGCCTGAATATAGGGAATCGATACCTTAAGGATCAATCAGTTTAGTAGTCTTTGAAATGTTGATTCATAAATGAGTATTGTATTAAAAATTAATACACTACTTACAACATTATTTTTTTCTTCTAAACAATTAAATAACTTCTGGTATAACTGTAATACATAAAGTACCTCACTTTATATCATCCAAATTACACTTATTGGATTCCAAGTGAATGAAACATAATTTTGGAGAGCTCAAATGCTCAGTAAAGTAAAAATATAGTGGAAGAAATAATGAATCAATAGGAATAAATTAACATGGAAGGTAAATAACTAAAAACACATTCCAAATAATTAATAGGGAGGAAAGGAGGGGAATAATCAATAAGGAAAGGTAAATAAAAACACTTTCTATTCAAATAACTATATAAGGAAAAATAACCTTGGAAATGTAAGAAACTAAAACACATGCCATTTAACAAATGATATGAAACTGAAATGTATTCATGGATATTTCAACAAAAAATCTCATGGGTGAATAATAAATAGAAATAATATGAGGTAAATTCATTCTTAATGTACTTCATGTAAAATTCATAAAAAAACCAATACTGTTAAGACATTTCATAAGAATGTTTAAAACTATTGATATAAAACCTTTTATTTTTCACAACTAGTTTGTCACATAAGAACCTGTGGATTCATCGAGGATCAATGTAATGTTTGGGATCCACCCATCATTATCAGTACAAAAAATACCTCACATCAAATAATCAAAATAAATAATATTCCTTATCAATTATCTATATTTAACAAGGAATGCCTAATTATCAATATTTCCCTGAATAATAAAATAATTTTTAATGTAGACACCATATGTAAAATGGTATACTGGTTAGGAAACAGTAGTATCCATGAAAAATTAAATGGTTCGTTTGGAACAAAACTCAACATTCAAATATCATAGGATATTAAATATTTCAATGGGAATAACAAATTTTTCAACGAAGTGATATTGAATATTATTCTTTTCCAAAAAAAATAATAAAACTTCATAGATGAGGAATAAGGAATGTATTAATACAAAAATCCCATATAGAGTAAAAATAAAGGTGTTTTGTTTTTGATGAATAGAAATACTTTAATATTGTCTTTTAAAAACATTATTGAGAAAAACATCCTTTTATTATGAATAACCTTTGGAAAATATTTTCTTTGACATTAACTTTTGAATATATTTTCGTTAAGAAGTTACATTTTAATAACGAAAAGGAAGCTTTAATGAAATGACGACTAGTATATTTGTACAATCCATACGAGGTAAAAATAAAATTCCTTTATCGTGATTAAAGGATAAAAAAATCCCTTGTTCGGAATGAGGTAATAATATTCCATTGGAAACATTGAAAAATTTTAGAAAGGGTAAATTTTCATTTACCAAGTCATTTTAAATTCATTTTCGAAATCATTTTAATAAAATATGGTTTTTATAATAACAAGAGTTCTCTAACTAAAGATATTAATAAAGTTGGGTTTTCATTAAAAAATTCCGAAATATTTTTTAGTACCAATGATTGGGAAAATGGTATTATTACATGAAAATGGTCATGAATTACCATATATGAATGAAAGGGTGTACTGTTCAATTGTTATGTGATTTACATAAATATAAATTACATTGAATGATCATTATTGTTAGTCTTGAGAAAAATAATCATAAAATATCCTAATGTGTCCCATACTACTTTGAAACATTTTCAATCATAAGAATCTTGAAAGATTAATAAAAAAACATATAAAATATTTAGAATAAATGGATTCATGATATAACATCTCAAAAGAAATTTATACACCATATAAAATAAACTAGGTGCATAAAAACAATTAATTCTCAATGAAATGTAAATTGAGACGAAAATATCTTACATTGTGTTTTCTTTCAGGTGAACGTAATTTATCTTCCAGTATAATAATATTATGTTAATTATTTAATTTATTGATAACCCTTTTCAATTTTAACATTAATTTTATTTCACTTTTTATAGTTTTTATACAACTACTTAGACAATTATATTCACATCAAATGTTTATACAAAATTTGGTTTATGTGTTGAAAAAACATTGGAATGTTCAATATGGTCAAATGGGTCACTACGTAACATAGACAAAATATTAATAATGGTGAGGTTTCTTTCATTTTTTATTTACCTCTAACGAACGGAAGCTTTGCACTTGGAGCATGGGGACCTTACTATTGAAACCTGACTGGCTATATCTACATGAGTGGTCTTTGGACTTTAATGTCTCACGTGCAAGAAATGAATTTTCATAGGTTTGGGTTCGTCTTCATGGACTCAATTGGGTCCTTTGGCATCTTAAGATATTTCATGATATTGCTACTTCTATTGGAACTCCTATAAGCCTTGACAAGCAGACTGAAGATGTCTGGTTTGGTCACTTTTCTCGGATGCTGGTGGAGGTTGATCTCAGCTCGACACTGACTAAAAAGGTAACTCTTGCCATTCCTTATGATAACATACATATTGATTTTGATTATGAAATAAACCTTTATTCTGTAATGTTTGTATGGCTGTTGGGCATTCTTTGGATACATGCCGAAGGAATGTCTCATGAAATGAGTGTAGAATGAGAGGTCATTCAGCAAAGATTTCCTGAAGGAATTCAAGAATGGATGAGTTGGCTTTGACACAAACCTTCGTTAATGATAGAGATCCTATGAAGGAACTGGCTCCCACTATGACTGATGTGATTATCACTGATAAATCTGACTCTCTTTATAAGGACAGGAATCTGTTGGTAGTTGTATCTTTGGAAAGATAACCCAGTGGTCCCTTAGTTCCCAGGGTCGATGAGGCTACTTCTGTTGGGCAAACCCCTACACATCCTCCGGATCTGATGAATCCTGATCCTTATCAAGTTGATGCCTCTGATCAGATCGATGATCTTCAAGGTATTGATTATCACCATGAGATTCAGAAGTTCTAATCCTCTTTTGAATTGCTTAAGAAATGGAGTAATGTCTCTAAGGAGGGAAATGGAGATGATACCCCAAATATACCTTTCAATAGTGGTGGGAATGTTTCTTTCATGGAGGTTATTCTGAGTAACAATGGAAAGATGTCGGCTGGGGAGTTCTCTACATCCCCAAAGTAGAGACCACGCAAGGATTATTCTAGTCTTCCCAAGACCGTGTCTACCAGGTCGTCCTCGAAACTACCCAGGAAGGTGAGTTCATATATTTTGAAACTTTCCAATCAGGAATCCTCTCAATATGAATGGGAACCTTCTGGTGATTCTGATTATGGAAATGATATGTCGTATTATGATTTTTATCCATGTCATCTGATGGATGAGGACATTCCTGTTTTTTTGATCCCATCCACCTTGTACTTTTTATTTTATCTTAATAAATTTTCAAAATCTCTTGCTTATGAATAGACTTTCTGGGTAATATTAATAATGACTGTATTATCATATTTTTAATCAATTATACTTTTTAAAAACAATAATTATATATGGTTATGAAAAAATATTTCATGTTACAATCATGGAGACAGTAGGATGTTAGTACGCATTAGTAATGTTATTATATTTTACATATTGTTATTGAAATAAGGTATGTAACACCATATATTTCCATAATTATAGTTATATCATGCATAACATATTATTTAGTCAAATTT
The DNA here is from genome assembly GCA_963277665.1 of Viscum album. Taxonomy (NCBI): domain Eukaryota; kingdom Viridiplantae; phylum Streptophyta; class Magnoliopsida; order Santalales; family Viscaceae; genus Viscum; species Viscum album. The sequence goes on from OY728131.1 coordinate 826,297,244, forward strand.
TCTTATATAATTAATTATTTTTATGAAACTCTAATCACATCAAGTTGAGGAGGCGGCAGTCCACACATCCACAATTAACGTTATCACTTCTTAAGTGTGTGAAAGTGTCATAAAGAAAATGATATATATATTTCCATAACACTAATTATTTCATTAATATCATACATATATTATTGATTAATTATATTTTTAAATATTCTCATATTTTATACATTCCATGTATCATGTAAATGAATCATATCTCTTTGAGGGGTGGTAGTCCACACTTTCTCAAAAGATGTTATCATATTAACAAAAAATGGAAAGTATTCAATTTATGTGTTATAAAAGGATTAAATAAGTATAAAAAAATAAATATCATATATATCATATATAAAAATATTTTTCATCATAATGTTTTACAAATAAATTTGGTGAAGTAAAAATGAACACTTATCGTTTTGTGAGGCGGTAGTTTGTCATACACAAAAATGGTATATTCGTTACCCATTATATGTAATTGTCTATTAGTGTAGGTATATCCCTTAATTAAACAACATAAAAATATATTTATGATAATATTGTTATTTATAAGAACATGGAGGAGTAATATTTTAAGTGGTGGAGAATAAAATGAAAGAAAAGTCATCATTGGAAAGCATTACCTTAAATTCAGGTAACTCCTTTTTAGGTATACCAAAGGGATTACATGGAAGGAATTATTCCAAAAGGGAGGATTAATGGTATAAGGGAGTAATTTTGGGAAGTTAATTTGGAATATCTTGGCCAATACTAAGTGGTTTTAAATGCTTTAGTAATGAAGATAATTGGTGGCCTTTATAGTAGAGGAAAAGTACTAGCTTGGAATCTTGAAAAACAAATAGGTTTACCCATGTTTTTATATAAAACAATCATCCAAACCCAAAAACCCACAATATTTTAAGGTTCCTAGAAGATATATGGTAATATAATGGGTTTTTAAAATTTTTCTTGGTCATTTGGTCCCCTAAGTTTAATGTTTAGTCCTTTAATAAGCTTAATTTTTCGTTAATAATTTTAATTAATTTTAATTACATTCACAAATAATTTTGGTAAAAAACAAATTTGTTCATGTAGACACAATAAATTATGATTATTTGAAATATGTAATATTATTTTTTAAAATTCCATTCATATTAGTGGGATAAATTAATTTAAGATTGATCTCGCAAGTAGGACGACAATACGGGTTTTAAAAGTAAAATCTTACAAATGTTTGCTATGTTTTTTAATGAATTTCAACATGAGAATAATTAAAATGAAATAAATATTATTAATTGAAAATATTATTATTTAATTAAACATTAAAAAAATTAAAATTTTAATGTGACCATATAAATTAATTAGATGAAAAATAAGTATTCAAATAAAATTCACTACTTTTAACTATGGTTAAATTTTTAAATGTTTTAGAAAAATATCAAATATTCACCCTACCCTAATTCTTATGTTTATAATTCAAATATCTAGTTTATATTTACATATTACAGAAATCAAACAATCAAAAATAATATTTTAAATGGTTTCTCTACTAAAAGGCGGTAAAATTGCCTTTATAAATATATAGTTTTTTATGTGTAAAATAGAGTGTTTTTATATAATTCACATCAAACCTAATAAATTCACATAAAAAATATATTACTGAATATATAACATAGATATTTAATTAAAAACATTAAAAAATTAATTAATCATTTTTACTAAGAAAAAACTCCTTTAAAGGTATTGAAATATTAATATTTATTTTTATATTCGATTGGTTCTTATTTTCTTTTATAATTAACAGGTAACCAAATAATTCATCTTATATTTGTGTAAAACTTATATTTTAAAAAGTTATTTATTTATAATCATAACCTCTAACATAAAATATTGGTTATATAATATCATATTGATTAATAATATTTTAATAATATATTTTTTCGGTAAAACTTGGTCTTGCATGTATCGTAAGACAACCTAGAAGGTCTCTATTTCATGTAAGGCACGTTAACTCAGTGTTTCATGCATTGAAATATATAGAAACTATATTATATATTAAATATATTATAATGATCTGAATAATATATGCATTGGCACTCTTGGTCTCATATGTCATACACACTATTGAATACAAGGTTCTTACATAACAATTTTGGGGTTTTACAACTGTTGTAAAATCATTTCTTTTATATTTATTTTGGGTATTTATTTGGATACTTTTATCAATATATGATTACATATACATAAATTTTGGTATTTTATTATAATATTTTTTTTTTAATATGTCATGGATTTTTTAGTCCAATGATATCCAATCTCTGGAGCCTATAATTATAGTGTAATGTAACACCCTAATATTTTAAAACATCAAAATTATGTTTGATAATAGAAATAGTACAAAAAATGATCATATAAAATAATGTTTCTCCACAAAAAAATTATATATTTATTTATAAATAAATTTTAACTCTTTAATATCTTATGGTACATGTAACCCCAATAGTTCATATGTTCGATAGCATATTCAACAAAAAACACCAAGGTTAAAGAACAAATTATATATATAACCATTAAAACATTTCCTTTAAAATGGTAAGTATTAATTGTATTAACTACTTTATTTTATATATATACATTCTACTCAATATATATTATTCATAAATATTTAAGAACTAATCAAACAACTTTTTGAAAAGTTGGTTTATTCTTCAAAAATATTTTCCCTTCAAAAAAATCATTTGCTTTCTTGAAATAAATATTATAATATGAAAATTTATAAAATTTATCTAAAAAAATTAACTTCATTTTTATAATTATAATATAAAATTTTAATTTGGAGGAAAATTATATATTTTTTGAAAACTATATATACTAATGTGAATATTGAAACTAATTAATTTTATAAAAATGTCTTTTCATTCAATAAATTATGAAATATTTAATTAAAATTATGTTTTGAATATGATTTCAAGAAAAATAAATATTATTTATTCATATATGAGAATTTATTATATTTTTTATCAACATTATCATAGATTTCAAAATAATTCTATTTTAAGTTTCAAAACGGGTTTTTTCTGAAAATTAGTTTAATGTGTATAATATAACTCCATTTTAATTAATGAAAATAATCTTTGATGAAAAATATTTGAAATTAAATTCATATATCATATATCAATAAATTTATATTTATATTAATACAATTATTATTCAAATACATGGTGTTAATTTCAAATCAACTTGTTCTGGAAAAATAATCTTCTCAAAACATTTCTTTATCATCACCTCTGTAGGTTTTGTTCTAAATTTAATTTTTTAAAATTATACAGATTCTATTTAAAAAAATTAAATAAGTGTGTCATTTTTAAATAAGGATTAATTTATATTAATTTTCTAAAATTATTTTTTTTTTGAATATTGAAAAATACTAAACCTTATTTGAAAGCTATCTTTTTTAAAATTATATATAAGGATTAATGCAATTTTAAACCAACTTAAAATTAAAAATAGTACAATTTTATATAAATTAACAAAATTTATGTTATTTTAATGATTTTAGTATTTAATTTTTATTAAAAACATTGTAATCATTTGAACATTTTCTCTTTAAAAACTCACTTTCTCATCACATATGTGAGATCAATTTTAAATTATATTTTCCATATTTTTTGAATTTAATATAAAAAAATTGGATTCAATATTTTTAATCACAGTTAATTATAATTGGTAATAATTTAAAATCAATTTTTAACAAAAACATATTATGAAAATATTAAAACACTAATTAACATAGTGAAGGTAAAAAAATATTTATCAGGGGTTAAACTGGGTAGATAAGGGTAAAAATGATCGAAAGACTTTTCCAAACCAAATTATAGACATATTAAGACCTTATGTATTATTTTTTCAATAATGAAACATTTTTTAAGCTTTTGGGATGACACAAGGAAGGGTATAATAGAATCATTTGGAAACATTACAGGTGTGCCTCACACCTAATAGATAAAAGGACACCCCTCTCCTTTAATCGTCACTCCCTTAAACCTCTTTATTTTAACTAATACCAACCTAATTTAATTTTAAACTTCCCTCCTCTCATCCTATAAGCCTTATTTTGGGAAAAAATATATCCTATGAAGGTTTGTGGTGAAAAAATAAAGATGATACCCAAAGAAAATGTATTTTTCTTCAATGAGCGTTTTATATTTATTTCTACACCTATTTAAATTATTACTAAACCATGATGATATAATAACCTCAATATCTTCCATATAGTATGATTTTTTTATGATAATTTAATTAAATAAAACCATATCCATATCTTTGAAATGGTTTATGAAATCACCCCTCGTCTTTAAGGCATGCTACCGGCTTGCGAACCAATGTCATTCGTGTTTTCATTGCAACATATCAAGTTTGTGTATGATGGTGGATATAAATTATATATTTGATATTTATAAAAAAAATTATACCTTTTCTATCATGATATAACATATACCTTTTCACATTCCATTCTGTAGGGGACATGATAATGTTTCTTGTGTGTATGGTGGACTACCGCCTTTCAAATAAATGTTATTTGACTATTACTGATGCTTTAAATGGAATTTAATATGGATAATTTTAATGATTAAATGTGATATAAATAAATAATATTATTATATTCATGACATATTTATCGTTATGAAAATATAATATATCATTTTATTTTTTCACTAAAAAGATGATAACAACGTTGGTGTACATGCGCACTACCTCATTCATGATGTGAAGTGGCTCTCTATTCATCACCACAACACTTATATGATTTATGTATATAAATATATTTAATTAAATAATTTGTTATATATGATCATATAATCATTCTATAAATAAAAAAATTCCTACCTTCTTTCCATGATGATCATTGCAAATGGAAACGTTACTCCTACATATGTATAACATATTGTCTCCCTAATTGTAACACTCCATTTATCAAAACCAAAACTAATGACTAATATTAAAAGTATTATTGATTTATAAATATGATAATTATTTAATTATTATTATTCTTTATTTTATGGAAGTATATAATACTCATTAAAACTATAATATTCATAACAAAGCATGATTGAGAGAATAAGGAAATTTATACACAAATCTATAAAAATAATAATAGATTATTAATGAACAGATATAAGATATTTTACAAGGATAATATATGATGTTATAAATATTAATATGGATATTTAATAATTCAAAAACATGTTTAAATCCACTATAAATGAAGTTAAATCACCATCAAACAAAAATAAGTATGGGGTATGGGATTTTTATTCTCTCTTTTATTTCTGAGAGATGTGAAAATTCACAAGAAATTTTCTTTTGTGTTGTCTATATACATCCCAATTGAAATTTTATATTGTGAATACAATTCCTTTCATGATATATAATTTTTAATTTCTTTTTATCTTTTATTATGGATTGTGATTCAAAATATTAACAAGAAGTAAGGGGTTTTTCACCCATTTCCTTGATTAAGACTTGTGTCATGATATATAACTATCTTATATTATGAGGTGTATATATAGTGCCTTTAACATGTAATATCATGAATTTATTTTTTCCCATGATATATTATGTTCCATTTAATTTTATCCTTTCATGGGTATAATGATTCATATTAACCAAAGTTTTAATAGTTTTATGTTAAATATCATTGTTTATTGATATTATTTCTGATTATGTCTTCTTTTTTGAAAGATAATAATATACCTATTAATAATTCTCTAGAATTTTATTCTCATTTTTTTATAAATGAAATGTTAAAGTAATGGTACCATTTTTTCATGCATTGATATTTAAAATATTTGATAAAATGTTTTCAAGAGAATCAGACATTATTTCTAACTTTGTTCAAAAATATTTTTTCATCAATAACTATGTTTTATAAAGATGTTTTCAGAAAATTTTCTACCAAAAAATGGTTTATTAAAATGGTTATTACCAATTTTTTACTTTCTTCATAATAGTTGGAAATAATATACTTATCATTTTCAGAATAAGGAACTATTCGGTTATTTTTTAAAGTGTAAAAGGAATGGTGTTTTTAACATTTACGACATTTGTATAATTACAAACCATAATGACTAAAATTTCATTGAATCGTCCATTAAAATATTTAAAGCATATTTTTTAAATAATTTTTTTATAATATTATATATATTATTATTTTTTAAAAGTCATTTTCAAGGAAAATTATTTTTAAATTTTATTGTTTAAAAAGTTATTTAGAAAATAAAACCCATATTTTCTTCTATAAGGTTTTGAATGACATTTTAATGGTAATAATCAACATAGAAAACCATTTTTATTAATTTACCTCAACATGTGATATTTTTTATTGATACTATCCTTATTCATTCTCTTGATGTACTATGACTATTTCAATGATATATTTATGGAACCCTCTTCTTTTCTATGGGTTAACCATGTTTAAAAGATTTTCTTATGAAAACTATTTATTTTTCATGGGTTAATCACATTTAAATAATATTGTTATGGAACCGGTTTCTTTTTCATGGGTTAGTAAATTTATGAAAAGAATAATTTTATTATGAGTTCATTGATGATGTGTTAGCAATGTGTACATTATTTTTTGTTCTAGATAATTATATACAATATGGAATCCAAAATTTCATCAGGTGATCCCATTGCATATTATATGATGGGGTGTCCCAAATAACATTCAGTGATCCAATTATAGATTATACTATGGGGAATATGAGATAGTATTAGGTGTTCCCATTCATAGATGTTGTGTGTTCCTAGATAGCACTCCAATGAATTATTTAATTATTATGTTCCCCAATGAATTATATTGCAAGTTATTAGTACATTTATTCTTATTTTAATGTTTCTATGATGATGATTTTCCAATATACCAACACGTTATATCAATTCATTCCATGGGTTTATAATGTGTCCTTTTTTAAATATTGATATCATGTGGAAAATCATTATTGATATTTGCAACTCTTTTCTTTTTGAAATTATTTTTTCATGCTTAATGATTAATGGTTCAGCTATTGAGGCCTATGAGTTATTTTACAATTCTATCATGCACTCTGATTAGGTCATCATACCCTTTTTCAATATACTCATTGATGACTTTAAAATTTTAATTCGTTTGTTTACTATTAGTGATCATTTGATCACAGACTTATTACGTTTCCTCCTCCCCATGTTATAAATAATGAGTTTTGATGAACTATACCTTTAAGGGATTTCATATGGATGAGTAAGATTACTTAATATGAAATAATAAAATATTGGTTAAGTGAGAGAAATTATCATTTAGAAACATTGATTTTGTTTATGTAGGAGTTTATAAAAATTAACTAAAACTCTATACTTAACGGGTCTTTGGGAATGTAAGTGATCACTTCTTTCCTTATTGATGTTGTTATGTTTGGATGTGGTAAATTTTTTTGTCACAATTATCATTATCATTGATAGAAATTTAATGTTTATGATTCCCACAATAGATCTGGGAGATTGGGTTTAGGGTTATTATAGTTTTTATTAGTGGTTAGTTTAAATAGCATTGGAAACTAGGATAAGTTAATGATAGGTTACCCAAAGAGTTATTGATACTGTCATAGGATGATAATCTTAAGGATAGGAATAAGGTCAACGTCTTAGAAACCCAATTGAGGTTTTAATATATAATATGATAAAGTGATTAATGAAAGTTAGGTAGAAAAAGTACCTCAGGAACATGTCACTTTTTGGGAAAGTCTCTAATATCCTGTTATAGTAAAAAGAAAAATTTAGTTTCATTATCAACTTCTTAAGTAGTGTACATTACTGCTAGTAGTTTTTGTGCACAAATCTTTTGGATGAAACGCGCCATATTCGACTACGGATTTCAATTCAGACATATCCCCATAAACTATGACAACACAAATACTACTAACATTTCTAATAATCCAATTTCTCATTCTAGAACAAAACATATTGATGTAAGACATCACTTTTATAGAAATCATTATCAAAAAGGTGATATAACTCTTGAGTTTATCAGGACTGAGCATCAACTTGCTGACATATTCACTAAAGCCTTAATCTCTAAAAGAATGAACTACATCATTTATGAACTTGGAATGGTAAATCTATAAAGTCTTGTCAAACCTATGTGATCAGTGAAACCAATCTGTGAAACCAATCAGTGAAACTAATTAGTGAAACCAATAAGTGAAATTGGTCTGTAAAACCAATCAGTGAAATCGATCTGTGAAACTGATCAGTGAAACCAATCAGTGAAACTGATCTGTGAAACCGATCAGTGAAACCGATCAGTGAAACTAATCTGTGAAACTGATCAGTGAAACTGATCTGTGAAACCGATTAGTGAAACCAATCTGTGAAACTGATGAGTGAGACTGATCTTGTGAGACCGATCTCTTGAGACAGATCTTGTGAAACTAGTCTCATTAAAGTGATCATGTGAAACTGATCTCTAGAAACTGATCCCTTAAAATCGATTGTGTAAAACTAATGCCTTCAAGGACCCTTTTGTAATTCTGTCTATTTTAAGTAAAACAGAAAAAATTTGTGTTCTTTTTATTGCATTTAAATTTTATTCTTTATGATTTGATGATCCCTAAATGATAAACCAAATTCAATCCACTTCGACCTTTCACATACCTTATATCGTAAAACCTTTAGCACTTTGACACTCTATCTCTCGACCCACAACCTCCATTCAAATATGAATCCTAAAAATGGAAAGAATTAAGTGTGTGATGGAAGAACCGTGTAAATATTCATCAAATAAGGGTCAAAAGGGTGAGTTTAGTGGAACTACAAAGCCATGTTTTGAAACATGAGTGGTTACAGCTGAGAAGGAAGTGTTTGTTGAGTGGCTTCTGTCAAGAAATTCGTTTTTATTGAGAGTACTGGAATCTCAAGGGTGGCTAAGCTGGTTCTTGAACAATGAAAGGATATTTTATCCCTAGCTAGTACATGAGTTTTATCTCCACTTTAAGATATCCCTGGATGGAGCTGAGGAAGAAAGGATGAAGTCAGTGGTGAAGGGAAAAGAGATAGTGTTTTCATCTAAGGAATGGGATGAGATCTTTGAGATTCCTCATGAAGGTGTCTAGGTTGATTATTAGGGTAACATTCTACCATCCTCTGATTTTTTTTCTTATAAATATTCTCTGAAGGAACTAACTAGAAATGACATGTCGAGGAGAGCTACTTCTAGGGAATTTTTTGGAGAGGCAAGATTAATTTTTAAGTTTATTCAACATCAAATATTCTTGAGAAATGGATATTTATATGATGTGAAGTATCAGGATGTATTCCTGATTTACCTGTTGAAAAAGGGGATAATAGTTAAATATATGTAGGTACCTAATGGTACACATTTCTGATATGATAAAACCCTCCAAGAAAGAAACAAGCTTGTACTATCCTAGGATGATCTCTGTCATGTTAAAGAATATGGGCTATGTGGATGCTGGAGATGAAATGATAAGTTCCTGTAGTGGTTTCTGCCTTCATAAAGAGATTTTAAAGAGAATGAAGATCTTCTGGAACCCATGGAAGAAATGTTGGGTTGGAGATAAGGAAATACCGTATGAGAAATTAAATCTAATTTACCGTCCTACTAGACCAAAGGATCAAGTTGATCCATGCCTCAAACCAAGAGAGGAAGTCGTCTGTTCTAATGAGGAAGCTGAGGATGGGTTTCAAAGGGAAGAAGGATCTCCTATTAATGAAAGGATTGATCCTGATATTACTGAAAGACCAAAAGGCATGTCTTATGGAACAGCTAGTCCACTATTGTATTTACCCTCAAGGGAACCTTTGTTAAGTGATGAGGATGAGAAAGAGATAGAAGTCACTCGTGTGGAAGGATATATAAGCAAGTCATATGAGGAGTTTGATGATGATGATGATGATGATGAAAAAGAGGGAGATGATGATCATTTTAATGAGTCCTTGAAAGTAGGATAGAAACTAGTTCACAGATCTAGTGAGGAATCTGTATATGGAGTTGATGATAGAGGTGATGGATAAGGTGGTGCTGATCATGTTGAATAGGAAGTTGTTGATCATAGAGATGATGATAATGAGGACAGAAATCATCATCATATTCTTGAAAATCAAGAATTCATTCAAGAGTCGAATGAAAATATGGCTCGGGTCCATGGAGAAGAGGTTGAGGGTCAGATGCCTTAGATTGAGGTAGTTCCTAGAGAAGTTGAAGTGGCTGGAGAACATGAATAACCACAAGTTTAGTTGGTACTTGTTCCCAGAAATTTTTTTTTGGCTAGTGGTCAAGATGAAGAAGAAGATGATGAAGATGAGATTGTCCATGAGCCTCGGGGAAGAAGATTCGGGATTGAAATTTTTGATCCAAGAGATTGGACCTATAATCAAGAGTGGAATAATGATCCGGGATACATTCTATTTGGTTTGGAATATAATTCTGATGAGTAGATAGTATCACCTCCTCCTACTCCATGAGTTCAAGATGAAGCAAAACCGATTGCACCTGTTTCACCAGGTGCACATCCAGTAGATGATCCAGTAGCACAGCCATTTCCTAGTGACTTTGTCACTAAGGCTGATTTAGATCAATTCAAAAATGATATATGTGAGTCAGTGAGAGCCTCGGTTGGATCCAAAAGTGAAGCCTCTATATTAATGATTATATTTAATGCTGATGCTATAAGAATTATAAGGATGGTGATCCAATAGATTCAACCAAATCTCATTACCACAACTAAAACAATCATTAAACATAGAAAATTACTGAGAGGAGAAGTAAGGAAGAGCAGCAATGAGTTAAATTATATATCCACTGATTTCATGACCTCTTTCAGTGGATTGATGTATGTTCTTATGAACTTAGTGACACATCTACTAAGTGTAGATTTAATGAAATTGAAATAGGATCTTAGAAAGATGATCACTGGTCCTTCTATTTCTAGAGGTGGGAGAGGTGCTATTGTGGATTTGGAATCTCTCAATGTTGTCATCAGAGAAGAACTTTGAAATCTTAAGAGTGATTCAGACAAAGAAACTCTTACAAAGCTACATCGAAATATAGATCGTGTTTACAGTATGGCACGACCGTCCAAAAATGTATCCTCGGCATATCAGAAATAGATTAGATATAAATTGGATAAGTGTTTTACCAAGATCTATACCCAGCATGATCTCATCAATAGCTTCATGTTTTTAGCTAAAAATCATAGAATTCCTCGAGTAATAGAATCCTTCGAGAAACAAGTGGCACAATTGAAGGAATTTACCCCTATTATGAATAAATTCATAGAGAATAAGGATGATTTTGAGAAGGCCATGAAATATGGTGGTCTGATCATTAATTATTTCATCAAGCTCCTTAAGACGTATCTTCATGTTCAAGATGAAGAGATTGTGGTTCCTCCTGCTGCTTTCATTGGCCCTACCTCTCAGCCTCCTGCTCATATTTCTATCTCTTAGGCCCTTTCCTAGATTCTACCAGCCATTATCGAGAAACCATAGAGTTGTGTGTTTTCAAAAAGGAGACTTAGCCTTATAGAAAATATCCACACAGGTGTTTCCTTTCCTGGTGTGGTCTTCAAACCACCTCTTCCTACAACAAAACCAACACCTTTTAATCTTTCTACTGATCCTTTGGATAAAAGAAAATCCCCTCAAAATCCAAACCATTAGTAGTGGATTTTATATTTGATAGGTATTTGCATCTTTCTTTTTCTGATTTTACAATTTTGACCCATATTGGAAATCTATTTTTTTTTTTCAATTTTCTTTATTCTGATCTTTTCCTTTTTTCTAATCTCAAAAGGGGGATAAAGGTATAGGAATATCTAAATAATTTAGGGAGAAAGGTGTAGGAATGTATTATTAATTTGGGGAGATAAAGGTATATTAATATCTTATTAATTTGGGGAGAAAATTATAGGCATATCATATTTATTTGGGCAGAGAAAGGTGTAGGCATAGCTTATTAATTTGGGGAGAAAGGTATAAGAATATATTATTAATTTTAGGGGGATCAACTCTAATATAGGCCACATGGTATATACTCACCATAATAAATATATATATATATACAAATTTTTTATCCTAATCCACTAATTGAGGGGGATCTTTGTTTTAAAAACACAAACCAGGAAAAGTTTTAGTTATATTGAAACATCACATTCACTGAGGTATGATATGTCAAGTAACACCTATTTCATAACATTACATGTATTCTATAAATTGTGATGATAAAAAATGGAGGAGATTATTGGAACCTCAATGATAAATTGGTTTTCATAATCACAAATAATGTCAATCTATAGATTCTATTATTTCATGTCATTTAATATATCTAATTAAATCAATTATGTCATGCTAAACAATATATTTCAATAACTTAATAAACTATATTTATGCTTCAATATATTTACAAGTGTATATTTCCATGTATTTTTGTATGTCACTTAATCTTGTAGTGCTCTGTGTAAGAAATACACTTCATAAGTTTCTCAGAGTCCCTAGCACCATTAGTGAAAAATAACTCACAGATGTTCGACACACTGATGTTCGACAAAGAGATGTTTGATGCACTGATGTTCGACACACCAATGTTCAATGCACCAATGTTCGGCACACTAAATTTTGATACACGGATGTTTGACTAACCTATGTTGGACACAACAATGTTAGACACACCGATGTTCAACTCACCATTGTTCGACACACCGATGTAGGACTCTTCGATGTTCGACACACCGATGTTTGACTCACCGATGTTAGACACACTAATGACTGTATCACCAATGTACAACTCACCAATGATCAACTCCTCGATAGACGACACACCAATGGATGACTCACTGATGATTGAGTCACCGACAGGTGATATAGTAACAGTACAGATGACTCGCCGATACTCAGAGTCACTGATGTTGACAGACCAAAGATGAATGACCGACTCTGACAAACCGATGCAGACAGACTGATGCTGATAGACAGATGGTGAGGGACAGATGCAGATAGACTAATTATGACAGACTGATGTAAATGAGTCATTGGTACTTATGACTCATCCATAGTCATAAATAAACTATTTCAAATTTATTAATTTGAATTTATTTCTAACGATCATATTTTGAAAAATTAATGTTTCTGACATTATTTAATGTTGTCTATAGGACTATTGGTAGAAAATACGAGTTACATGCATGTGGGGAGATATTCATGCCTTATATACCTTAATGTATAAAAGGATAAAAAGATAGTCCTTAAATTAATATAGAGACAGAACATGAAAATGTGCAAAATATTGAAAACATAATAACTCGAAGCTTGAGTACACAAGGAGTTCAATATTACAATCAATAACCAGCCAAAGTTTTCTGAACATATTGACATTAAATGGATTAACTTTTTACACCTAGAAACCACAGTACAGAGGCTGTGATACTCTTTTCTGAATCCACCTTCTAGAGGAGGACCCGAATATAATTTTATCTACTTCAATCTAGTAAAGAGCTTTACTGCAAAGCACATAGATATTTCTGAACCCTATTCATTCCTTATAACTCTGTTGTGGTCTTGTGTTTACTTTTTGACCAGTGTGTGCATCTGTTTGTTTCTGACACATTTTCTCATTTGCATAACTGGAGGATACTAAATATCCTCACACTCAATATCTTTTTTCTCTTGCATCCCATGTAGAATAGTAGAAGAGATCAAGTGTGATCTGTTTGTTGTTTTTCCCATGAATAACTATGGTAGAGGTCAAGTGTGACCTGGAAAACCTTGTTTGTAGTTGTAAAACCTGATCTAGGTTGTGGATCCAAATGTTTATTAATATATACTACTTTTTGGTAGGTGATCACCAGGTAAAGAGGACTAAATCTCATCTTGAGACTAAACTTTTTGTTTTTATCTGTTGTGTATTTATCTTTTAGTTTAATCCGATACGTGTTTATTTCATTTCAAATAAATTGAAATTAAACATTGATAGTTAGTTTATAATTTTTTTATATCTGTTTTGAATCAGTATATTAGTTTCAAAAGTTTGATTAATCTTTACATTGGTAAAGCTGAGAACTAATCAATCTTCGGAGAAATTAATTGAGCATTCAAGAATTTTATAAATTCACTATAAACTAACATTAATTATATTTTAATTATGGGATATCTTTCAAAGAACCTTTTTTAATATAAATTTTTATAGATACTCATATCACCCCCCTCTGGAGTGATCTACTCTGACAAACAAGATTTAATCGTGTGTGTTATAGCTTTTCATAAGATATGATATTATGAATATGTGGGCTTGATGCATCACAAAAAAAAATTCTCACAAGATTTTTTTCCTAATGGATGATATATTTGGGTATATATTATTTTATAGTTTTTTTATCACCTAAAATGGAACTATAAAACCACTTATATCTATTAAATAAAATGGTTTCCACTATAAATATTTCTTATATGAGAAAAAAACTAAAATTATGAAGCGAATGTGGTGAAAGTAAAATTGGTAAATATAAAAATTTATATATAAATTTTATTTGAAAATTAGTTTTATATGTGGTTTTTAGGTGGGACTAATTTTTTTTGGTGATTTTATTATGGTATCTGGTAGTGATTTTTTGTTGTGAATAGGCATAGTGATTTGATGAGATGTGGGTGTGGTATAGTGAAGTTACATTGTAGAAACCAATGGTGGTATATAAAGTGGTTATGTCTATGAAAGGCAGGTGATGTAGTCTTTTTTTCATAAGTATTATCAATTATTTTATGTGTGATTTTCTGTTGTGTGTTTTTTTTCTAGTATTATTGGAATAAAGGGTAAATGATATATTTTAATGGCCTGAATTTAGTTATTAATGAATGATTTAAAATGGTGGGTTTTGTTAAATGTGGTTGATCCTTATTGTGAAAAAATGTTTTGGATGATGAATTTTTTAGGAATTTTTAAATCAAGAAAATGGATTTAGTTTCAAAATAAGAAGAAATGCGAAATTCCATTTTCCGAATGGTCTGTGGTGTTGTGAATTTATTAGTAGAAGTTAATGTGTTGGTGTAGTGAGTTTTGGTTGTGATGTTGTGAGTTGGGACACTACTCATGTTATGAACATAACAACTTAGTCTTAACATACATAGACATTGCATTATTTTTTCATAATACTTAATATATTATAAAAACATGAACCAAAGGACCGTGTTAGTTTAATTCCTTCTAAAACATGTAGACATAAATGATGGTACATGGGTGAGCGATATTATATACCAAAGAGTGGGAAATGGTACCGCTACATGGTATAACATGAATATACAGAGATTGTAAAAATTCATGATAGTACTTGAGAGATGGATCTTAATATTTCTTCAATGAGATCATAATCATAAACAATCTCAATAAATGATGAGATTGTTTAATTAAACTCTTACCACTGGGTAGCTTTTAATTCTACTCCCCATGTCAAAAATATGAAAATCCATGAATCATAAAATATCATCAAAAGAAGAAGATTAATTATTTACAATGGAAAATGTATTATATACACCTAATAGAAAAATATAGGTGCAAAACATGGCATATGTCTCATGGAAGGAAAATTGATAAAAACATATATTACCAATTCGATATCTATTGATAAATAAACTCCAAGAAAGAAATATAATCATATAGACATGAAAATATCCATAAATTTAAGTATAATAATATCATAGAATAAAACTAATGTATGTATACACACCACATATAAGAATTGTGAGGTGAAACTGGATTTTATCTCATCAAAAATAAATGTGACATGAGAAAACCCTTAGTACATGAGTAACTATAGAATCGTGATCCCCATGAAAGAATAACATCAAATTAAGCCAAAAATATCAATAAATAATGTAAATTAATGATATAAAATTTCATAGGTCAGTATATACACTACAAAAAAAATAATTGAGTGACTAATATGGCATTTTTCTCATAAAAATAAAAACTGAGATGAAATTCCCCTACCTTATGTCTTGGCTCTCTTTTGTACTCGTACAGACCTCTTCTTCTTTGCGTAAATCCTTTTGGTTTGTACCAAATGGATCCCATTGTTAGATTTATTACAAAATGGATGATTTAAGGACAAATTTAGTTATCTTGGGATGTGAATTAGGTAGAGGTTATCCAAACATAACTGGCTCAAGATATTTGAAGAAGGGGATAGAGAGTGGCCTTTTATAGGGGAGTAAAGGGACGCACTCAGCATTTTTGAAAACAAGGGAGGTGTACCTATGTAATTACCTAAAATAACTCATAAAAACCAAAAAAAATAAATAATGGAAGGTAGATGGCCAAAATATGCTCATCAACTAGGTTTTGGACAAGTGGATAGGTCATTTGGTCTCTTAAGTTTAAGGTTTAATCCCTTTTTAATATTAATTATACTTTATTCACAGTAACTAATTTTAATCACTTTCACTAATAATTTTCATAAAAAAATAAGTTTTTATTATTTGATAATAAATATTATATTGATTATAAGTGTTTATGTTTTTTTATGAAATTCAATTCATTGAAGTAAAAAATTTATGTTTAATTTTATTCTTGCAGATGTGGAGAGAATGCAAGTTCTTAAAGTGAGAATGATCAAAAATTATTTATGATTATATAACTAAATTCAATATAAAAATGATTCCAATTATCTAAATAGGATTAATAGATATATTATTGTTCTATTTTTACATTAATACGAACATCAAATTTAATATCACTATATAAATAAATTATATGACAAAATAGTTTCAAATTAAAATTCTGTATATTACACTATTCACCGAAAAATTATGATTCATAGAAAAATTCTAATAATTCACCCAAATATAATTTTGGCATTCAAAATTCAAAAATCATTTTTATTTTATCAAATTAAATTTCATAATTTTTCCTAAAATATTTTTATTATTGTTCACAGAAGGACATAAAAAGTAGTTCTTTTGAGAAAATAATATTTCCAAAACATATAAAGTCTTTACCAAAAATTATATGTTTAATCATTATATTGTTTTATTTATATAATACCATTATAAATAATATTTAAAAATTAGTTATCAATATTCATATATTTATTTTTTATGGCTATGATATCACTATAACATTTAATTAATTACAATAAAAATATGATTTTTCATATAAACTCAGTGTTTCTTATAATTCAATCCATGTCAGTGTTCTTTATAACATAAGACAAGTCAGTTTTTGTAATGCCCCAATCACAGAAGCCCAGATCTAGTGCATTATTTTACTACATTAGAATGATTACAAGGAATCAAATCACAAAGGACCAATTAGGTTATCAGTTTTGGAAGACTGTATTATATACATGATACTCATATTACATTAGGAAACATAGGAAATAAAACATGATACATAACAAAATAAAATAAATAACATCCTTGAAACTCATTCAAAAGATTCTTCTGTCTAACCTAGGGAAAGGAAAAAAATGAGTGTGAGTTAAAATGCCCAGTAAGGGTTACATGAATCAATAAATGGATAATTAATTTCAATAAGTCATACACATTATGTAAAGGTAAATAATATGGAAAACACATTCCATCAATAAACTAGTAATGAAAGTGTATCCCTGGATTTTTTTCATAGTGAAAATAAACTATATAGTACTAATAGAGTACTAAGTGAAAGAAATGATTTATTATTAGGAATAATGTATCTATAAAATTAACTAGTATACCATTGAGATGGTTTAATACTATGTTTAGAAACCCATATTATTCTATATAAAAACAAACATGAAGGTTTAGTCGCCAACTGTTATATCTCATGAGACCTTTCGATGCATCGAGGGCCCAGAGAGGTAACCTCCCATAACTTCAAATCCAAATAATTCTTCATACATATATTTAATTAAAGAATAATATGCCATATAAATATTTGTATTGAGTAGAGGATACTGATTCATCAATATTTCCCCAGTTAAAGGAAAATTCAAAATACACACCATATGTAAAATGGTATATGACTAAGACAATAATCATATCCATGATACAAATGTATGTATATTTTATAGAAATATAATTTCAAATGAAATTTGATCTCATATGGGTTTTAGATTCACCACATCATAATTATTAGATTCAAAATACCAATTCTCAATGAAATATAATTTGATATATAAGTCCCTTACCTTAATTCCTGGTTAAATTTTTCACATTTTCACATCCTGAACAACAAACATAAATTTATTAAAATACTGATTGAAAAGTTAATTATATTAATTTATATAATTATTTAAGAATTATAATAATTGGATTATATTTATTTAATTTCATTTGATGATAATTTAAGCATTTTATATCATGTTTTACATAAAAATATCTAATTTTTCAACATTTTTCTATATTAACTAAATGTAAATTATAAATTAATATAACTGATTAAATAAGTATATAATTCATTAGTAATATGTTTATATATTATTATTTTTTTATATCATACACCCTTGAGGATGCTTTAATTTGTTGATATGGAAATGTCACCATAGGTGGTTGACCGACCTTTGATGGGACATTAACGGGATTGTGGAAAGAAAATGCTTTAAAATTTTATTAATAGTGGTATGACACAAAAATAAGCTAAAATCATTAATATATATTTAATTTTTTCCTAATTAATTCCATTAGTGAATTTTTGTGTAATGGTGGTGGTAAAAATAAATAGCAAGTGCAACCCAATGGAATAATGGGGGAATAGGAGTGTTCATTTCTAGGGTTTTAATGATCTGTTCTCTTATTTATAAGAAATGAGTTTCTAGTAAAATGGATATAATTCTACATAATTGTAATTATTATTGAAAATAAATAATTTTAAATGTATATATATATCATTTGGTTAAATTTTATGAGGATGAATCATTAAATAAACTTTTTATGATAATTTCATAGATTATTTTGGTTGTTTTTTCGATCCTTAAACACTAGTTTTGTTTAATAAATTATTATTATGTATATATAATGGTTCTAGAAAAATAAATAAGATGTAATACATATTTTATAATCTGTTTCAACCATAAAAAAGGTTTCATGACTAGCCTTGATGGGTATATTGATGAAGGAAAAATGTTTTTTCCATGAAGGTTATAAATCGGCACCTCACGAACGTTGATTTCATTTTTAAAATAAAAGAGAGAGAGAGATAGAGAGAGAGAGAGAGATAATAGAGATTCATGTTGTGTATTCTGTTAAGATGATATCATTAAAGTTTATAGATGGTACTTTACATATCATTATCAATTTGATATAAGATGTGAGGAGAGTATAATATATGAAAAACATGAAAAGGAAAAGGAAAGGAAAGGAATATGATTTAACCTCTTGAATACTCCTCCTTGAGAACTTTCTTAAGGAAAGGGGTTTCAAACTTTTGGTAAGACCAAGAGCTCCTAGATGTGGGGAGAGACTTAGGGAGAGTATTTTATCAGAACATTGACAATATTAAAGGTTTAGAGTAGTGATGAGAATAATGGGTGATGGGTTGTTTTTATAGTGGAAGAGAGGGCTGACTTCTCATTATTTAATTCATTATTTTATTTTTCTCAATAAAATAAATAGAACTAATTCTTGTGACTAAATATAGTAATTGGTGAATTTATCTTCAAAACAATGGTACATACATCATTCATGACTCAATAAATAATGTACTTAACTTATAATGTATATATACCATAAGTTGTTGTATTTTACTATTTTCCAACAATTCAAGTCTTTCAGAACAATCCGAAAAATTCACCCTAACCATTTTTTCATGTGTAGATTCCAAAAAAGACTCTCTTTTATGAATATAATTTTCTAAATATGAGAAATTTAATTTTTAATTAAAATTATCATTTACTCGAAAAATACAAATTCTAAATTCATAACACATTTTATAACACTCTAAAAAATTAATGAAGGGATCACAAATATTATCCTAAAATCATAAGACAAAAAAATACTATTTTATGTATAAATTTTATGAAAATAAATTTTCTTTGGAATAATTATATTAATTATAAAATTATAAATAAACATTTACATTGTATAAAAATAAAAATACATAATTAATCATTAATAAAATATTTATTTTCTATCATTGTATCATACATTCATATATAAGATGCCTAAATTTTATATATACATTCATGTGTGAGGATACTATTCATTTGTCCAATTTAATATCCATAAGGGTCATTGTACTATTCATAAGGGTAACATTTCTATTCCAAAAAGATAAATTTCTATATAAAAAAATTATGTTGATGTTATCAAACACTAAATGACATACTAATCACAATCTTGTATATATGTTTTTCGAAATTGAAAAAACAGAATCATCAAAATTCTGTTTAATGACTAAGTTATAACTATCTTCATTGAATTATTATAATAATAAACTATTATTTGGAAGAGACTTGGTGTTGGGTGGATTACATTCATATTTAAATTTATTTATAAATTCTTGGTGTGTTACATTATCCCCTCCTTCATTAAAGTTTTTCCTCAAAATTTGAAATTAGGCTTCTAAAATAGGAAAAAATGTTTAAAGAAGGAAAATATAAATCGCATAACTAATCTCAAAATCATATACATGGTTTCATTAGGGATATATTTACCAGTAAATCATTCATAATGGTTTATAAATAGAATGTTATTTTTCCTAAGAATATACCCTGGGAGTGTCAACCCAGGTGCATAGTAAGGACCACTGTCATGTACCTAGTTACCCTGAGTCAGGCTCAGAACATTTTCCTAGAGTTTTTACTCCTATATACATCTATTCCAGAACCATATCCCCTTGTAATATCTATATAGGGGTGTATTTCTAGGAAGACTCACATAATCTAAACTTTTCAAAAATTATAGTATGTTCAAAGTATATAATAGGGCTATGTTCCCTAAACAGTGTTTTCTATATCGAGTTTCCAAAGTTACTACTAAACTTACTTTGATACCAACAATAACACCCCAAACCCAAAAGCCCAGAGCTGATGCACTATTTTTCTACACTATCTTGATTACAGGGAATCAAATCCCAAAGGACTGAACAATTTAGTTGTTTTAGAAAACTATATTACATACATGATAATCATATTAGTTGGGAAGGATAAAAAATACATCATCATACACAACAAAATGAAATAAACAACATACTTAAAAATCCTTCATAGGATTCCTCTTCATAACCTAGAAAATTGAAACATAATAAACATGAGATAAAATGGATATTAGGGTTACATTAATCAATAAAAATAGAATTAAATTCTATTAGGAGTAGAAATTATAGAAAGTTAAATAATATGAAAAACTCAAGCTACTAATAAACAAGGAATTAAAATGAATCCATATATTTTGTTATTGGGAAAATCATATAGATAATAATAAAAGATTACTAAATGAAGGAATTTATTTATTATTGGACACCATGTAACTAAAACATGAACGATTATATTGTTGAGATGGTTTATGTCTAGGGGTAGAAATCAATCTGATTCTATTTAAAAACAAACACATAGGGTTTTTCACTAACTATTTTGTCAAGTGAGACCTATAGATGCATCGAGGGGATATAGAGGGCCTCACCCATCACGCAAGCACAATGAATTTTTCCTACATTTATTTATTTTAAGAACAATATGAATTTTAAATATCCATATTGATTAGAGGATACAGATTCATCAATATTTCCCTAGTTAAAACAACATTCATAATAATCACCGTCTGTAAAATGATATACAACTAAGTTAATAATAATATCCCAGATATAAGAATATTAATATTTAATATAAATAGAATTTTAATTTAAAAGTGATATCAAATTGGTATTAGATACACTAAATAATAATTATTTGGTACACAATACCAAGTAAGTCTCAATGAAATGAAAATTGAGACAAAGTCCCTCACATTAATTTTTTCTTAAATTTGTTGCACTTGCGCCTCCTGGACAAAAAATATATTTTTTAAAAGACCAATCTATAAATTAATTATATTAATTCATATAAATATTTATCAATTATAATAATTGGATTATATTTCTTAATTTTGGTTGATGAAAATTGAATCATTTGATATCATGTATTACTTAAAAAGATCCAATTTTGCAATATTTTTTCTATTTTAACTAAATGTAAATTATAAAATAATATATGTAACACCGAGACCCTAAAATACTAAAGTTGTTGAATAATTTTAATATATAGGAATTATTGTAAGGAAGGAAATCCAAAAGGACCCATTTGTTGAGCACTCATAGAAACTAAATTACATACATGAACATTACATTCCAATTCAAAACATAATATGAAACTTTGATAATTATTTTAGTTCACCATTATTCTTCTAGATTAACCATTTATTTAAATCATATTACTCTTCATAGAATCTTTGGAAATTGAAAAATATGTAAGGGGTGATCTCAGATTCTTGGTAAGTTTAAATGATACAGTATAATCTTTCATAAATAACCATAAACTTCTGGAAATTATAAAACTGAAACACAAGAATTTTAAACATAAACCTGAATATAACATAGAGAAAATAAATACAATAGTTACATTTAAATATTCAAATATATATTTTAATATTCCAATCATCACATGTAATATCAATAACTAATATAATAAAGAAGATATTCATAAATTCAGACAACATAACCAAACTGTCAAGGAATCATGCTAAGACCATACACAACCATACTATCAAGACCTCTTTCCCAAACATTATATTATATCATAATACCTACCATTACTTCAATTGGCCATATCAGACACCTCCCATAAGTTACTAAGTCCAATTCATTACTTGTATGGAAAGAGTGAAACATAACATAAACATTCGTATTAAAACTACCATACGAAATATTAATACATTAACCATAAACCATAAATGGTATAAAAATAGAACATCCACAATAAAACATATAATAAATCCTTCAATACAATATGGTAGATTTTATCATACTAAATCAACATCAATTAATCATAAAATCCAATAAAGGATGTTGAAATAGATGAAAATATTCTAACAAAATCATTAAAAAAATTGAGAAAAATATCCCTTTTTTACTTTGAAATAATTTAAAGGTCACACAATTATATAATAAAAATAATATTTTTAAAATAAAATTGTAATCATGTAATTGAATATTCAGAATTTTCATTCGTCATAATGGAAGAATATAGCCACTTGCACCGTATAAGTTAAAAAACGCTCATTCCTTAATTTGTTGAAAATGTTATAAAGTACCACGTTTGGTAAATAATGGAAAGATTCCTTGAAAAACATTTTATAAAAATTAAAACTACTATAAAAATGAATCTAAAAAATTGTCAAAAATATTTTGAAATACTTTTTAAGAAACACATACTATGATAATAAATACGTCCCTTTAGATACATACATGTAAACAACCTTAGATAACAATGAGATTGTGAAATTAACCCTTACATTGTACTTTCATTTAGTTGAGGGTGTGTTAACCTTCTTTATAATGGTTAAATAATTTTATTAAATAAAACTATGACCATATCTAAATTTATGATATCATATATGATCCTCTTATATCATTTTTAGAATAATATTTTAGTGTTTCCATTATTTCGGGTCTTACATGTTTGAATTTCCTATGCATGTTTTGTTGTGTAAGTCATGTTTATTATGCATAGTATATATTAAATTCATATCCAGAATGATATTATGTTCATAAATATTATATATACTCATATTATAAATTTTAAAATATTTTTGAATGGTTAACGTCCAGAATGAATCTCATCGCGTCATGGAGAAGGTAGGTTGTACATATGCACGAACGATGATATCATCCACTTGATGGATAAATGGTATGAAATTGGATCATATATTAATTATAAATAATCATTATCAATTTTTAAAATTTATTTATATCCATTATAATCTTCATTATACACATAAAAATATTGTAGTGTTGAATAAAAAATTACACCACGATGTGGAGGTGGTTAGTTGTACATACACACACATTATGATATTGTTATTTGTAGGATGGATAAAAGGATGAATATGGTTGTAAAATAATAATAATAATAATATCATATAATAATGTATAAGATACTAGATTTTTTACTTTTTTATCTAAAAAACATAGGAATAGAAAGTATACGACGAAAATAAATTGAATTGAATTGGTAAAACAATTACATCTTCTTCGAGTGTCTCCTTTTGATTTTCATAGAAGAACTCCATATTTTGGATTTATACTCAATGAATTTCCTCTAATATGTATTTAGGTATTTTGGGAGAATAATTGGGTAGGTTTTGGATGATCCAAATGGATTTATAGGTATTATTAAAAGAGAAGGAGTGGTTCACTATCATATGAGAGGTGAGGGGCACATTAGGAAACACTCAATGAATTAAATTAATATAAATTAATTCTCAATTATAAATGGTTTAAAAAGTAAATTATATGAAATATAAGATTAAGATATCTCTAAAACCTCTCATACAATAAAATTTATAAATGATTTGATTTCATTTTAAACCTTACCATTTTAATTTGTACATAATTAATTTATTTAGTTTTAATTGTGGTAATAGTATTATAAATAATAAATGGTTATAAATATTTACCTATATGGTGTCAATTATCCATAAATAGAATATTTATGGAATTTTAGACCATATAATTAGTAAATTTTAGTTTTTAAATATTTTTATATTTTTTAAATAATTTAATAAAATATTATTTTTATAAAATATCAATAAAGTCAATTTTGACACTATTCATCTCACTGACTTTAACTAAAATCCAAAAAGAAGGATAAACATGGAAAAATCATTAAATATACGCTTAACATGTGATAGTAACCTAGAAAATTCATGTATCAACATAATCAATTAACATAATGTTTCCTTTCCTATTATCAAAACAATTTATTTTATATTTCTATTAATAAAATAATTTATGCATCAATATTTTGTCATCATTACTAGTAAATATTTAATCTATAAAAATTATAAATAAATTAATATGATCTAGTAAATTAATTTATATTTCTATATAATATTTATAATCGATCTTATCTCTTAGTTATCTCTATATTAAAATTATTATACTTATAAGAAATTAGAGTGCGTCATTTTGTCACATTCGTTGATTTTAATAATATCCATGTCATATTCATAGAAAATTGTCCATTAAATAGTTAAATTTAGAAAAATATGTTATAAGGGTCAAATTTAGTAATCCAATAGGATTTTTATAGGTGTTAGGGTGTGTTTATAATATTATTTTTACCACTAATTACTCAATTTACCCATAATCGTGGTAATAAAAAAATTACTAATGTTACTCTTCATAATATCCAAAAAATAAAAGTAGCCTATTATCATGATTTGGACCCAATGATTCCAAATATGGAATTAATTTTTCATAATTTTAAACTAATAAGATTCATTAATTAATTTAATATTTATTCCCGTTGAGAAAATTAGAAAACGAGTTTCTTTAAAAGTTCAAACCATTAAAATATCGACTTGTGTTTATGTAAAATCTCAGAGTGAAATTACATCCAAATAACAAAAAAAAAATTAAATGATATATATAATCTAATTATACTTTAAAAATATTCAATAGTATCATTTTACTCTATAAATTTATTCAATTAAATAATTTGTTTTAATGTAAAATTTATTATTTTCACTATTCATCAAAACATGAAACTTATCAGAAAATTACCAAAAATTGAAAAAAATTAAATTTTGATATTACTCATTCAAAAAGAAGTTTATTTTTTCATATTATATATATAAAGGTGTAAAATATTTATTTTAAAATGGTTTCCCCATTAAAAGGCAGAAAACCTACATTTTTAAAAAATGCTTTTTTTATCAGAAAAAATTGAGTTTTTTTCTTATATCATATCTAGAAAATAAGAATGGTGAATGTAAAAATTATATGGAATATATAAATATCAAATTTTCATTAATATTATTAATGACTACTAATTTAACAGTTAGGTTATATATTATAATAAATAATAATATTTTATTAATATATTATTCTTCTGTAAAATTGGGCCATGAGTGTAATGAAAGTTAACTAATTTTTTGTGTAGAATAATCATAATATAGTGTTGTGTAAAAAGAAAGCAATCAAAAAAACTAAATTTATTCAAAATGGGAAATATTTTAAATTATTTGGGTGTTACAATATAACTAATTTAGAAATTCTATAATGCATTTAATTATATATTTATATATTATATATATATTATAACATCCAGCATTGATGATGGTTTTATGTTTTGACATGTAAAGTTCACCATATGTGGTTGACTGAACGTTAAAGGGACATTGACGGGATACTGGTAAGAATATGTTTTAAATTGTTATATATGGTAGTATGATATTTACAATAGGTTAACATCATTAATATATAGTTAAACAGCTACCTAATTAAATCCTTTTATGATTGGTTGTGTAATGGTTGGTGGAAAACTAAAGAGGAAGTGTATCCTGATGGAAAACATGGGGGTTCATAGGCATTTTTTTCCTTGGTTTTAATGATCGGTTCTCTTATTTATTGTAATGAAGTTCAAGTAAAATGGGTATAATTATCCAGAATTGTATTTTCTAATGAAAATACATAAGTTTAAATTTTTATATATATCATTTGGTTAAATTTTATGAGGATGAATCAATTGATAAACATTTATTGATAAATGCTAAAATTATTTTGGGCCTCTTTTCGATCATTACGCACTAGTTTTGTTTAATACATTAATATTATATATATATATATATATAATGGATCTAGAATATGAAATATTATGTAATAAATATTTCATAATCTGTTTCAACCATAAAAATGGTTTTATGACCAGCCTTGAAATTGAACTTGATGAACGAAAATCTGTCATCCAGGAAGGTTGTACATCACTACCTCAAGGACGATGATTTCCTTTTTAAAAATAAAATAGAGGGAGAAAGGAGTTTCAAGATGGTTATTCCATTAAAATTATATCATTATAGTGTATATATGATGCTATAGTTTTCATGATAATTTGGATAGAGTAGGTGAGGAGAGCATAAAAATTAAAAGAACTTCAAAATAAATGAAAATTAAAAGGAAGATGATTCTACCTATTTAATAATTTTCCATGAGAACCTCCATAAGGAAAAATGTTTTGTCTTTTTTTGAGACCAATATCTCCAATATTTGGGGAGAGAATATAGAATAATATTTGTATAGAACATTTAAAATCTTAAAATATTATAGGTGTGAGGATAAGAGGTGTTGATGGGTGGTTTTATAGTTGAGGAGAGGGGTGATTTCTCATTATTTTATTATTTTTTACAAGGAAATAAATATTCTCGATTATTGTGAATAAATACATTAATTGGTGGATGTGAGTTATGACCAATGGTTCTTACATCATTCATGACTCGATGAACAGGGTATTTAACTTATAATGTATATATACAGTAAATTGTTGTATTTTACTATTCACAAAAATTCAATTATTTTAGAAAAATCCAAAAAATTCACTCTTAGAGTTTTTTGATGTTCAGAACCCAAAAATGAAATCTATTTTATGTAAAAAATTTAGAAATATAATAAATTTATTTTTTTACAAAAATCATTATTTACTCAAAAAATAAGGATTTTATATTTATAACGCATTTTATAACACTTTGAAAAATAACTAAGGTCTCAAAAAAATATCCTAAAATCATAAGAAGAAAAAATATTAATTTATGAAAATAAATTTTCTTTTAGATCATAATATTAATTAAAATAATTATATAAACATTTACATATTATAAAAAATGAATACCTAATTAATAATCTCTAAAACATTTTTTTACTATGCTTATATCATAAATTTGTATATAAGATGCCTAAATTTTATTTATACATTCATCGTTGAGGTAACTATTAATTTTTCTGATTTACTATTAAAAAGGGTCATATTAATATTCATTAGTGAAACAATACTATTCAAAAGTATTAAGTTACTATTTTCAAAAAAATTATGTTAATCTAATCAGACTCTAAATAACTTACGGATCACAACCATGTATGTATTTTCTTAGAAATTAAAATCATAGATGTGTAAAAATTATATTTAATGGTTATTTTATAACTATATTGTTTAAATTGTTGCATTAACAATGTGGTGTTTCACATATACTTAATAATTTGTGCATTACATTATATATTAAATTTCTTTATAAATTCTTGGGTGTTAAATTTTTGTGTGTAGAGAAAACATATCTTGGGGTTTCATGTAATCAAAATTTTTACATGGTGTATCATAAATTGAAATAATAACTTGGTTTTTTAATATAAATCAATCTATATTTAGTGTTGCATGAAATGAAAATCATCAAAATGATTAAATTAATTGGAAATATATATATTTCACAAAATATCAGGGTGTTACATTTTACCCACTTAAAATGAATTTCACCCTCTAAATTCATCTCTGTATCAAAGGTTTAATAATTTAAAGTTTAATTCAAATAAACTCAAATCTTAAGAATTAAAACTAAAATTTCCTTAAGAAAAGGAATATTAAAAACATAATAATTACCCAGAGTGATGCATAACTAGGTTTCCACAAAGGAGAACGTATGTGGTAAGTGAAAATATGGAATTATAGGAAAAGAATAAATATTTATAGCTATTCATTTAGTCTATAAATCATAGATAATTAAATGATCAATATAAAGATGAGGTCCTTAAATTAAAAAATCATTAATGATTTGGAAGAACATAAGTTCAATAAAAATTATTGTATGAGGACAAAATTTTATTTATAGATCATTTTTCTAAAGTTGAATAATTTTTATGAAAAGATATACTTTCTTTATTTTAGGACAACTTATACCTTTTTTTATTCTTTGATCCACTTTACCTCTTTATTAAAAAAGAAAAGTGAATTTTTCGTTCTTGAAGAACAAATAGGTCTTGAGGTACATGATATGTCGTCCCATCTATAATCAGTTATCATCAACACAATGTTGATAGAATGGGTAATCCAATATTCATAAATCCTCATGAGGTGAGATAATACGTTAATCTCACGAACTTAATTTGAAGTGTAACATAATATTTCCCTAAATGGTTAACCTCATAACCCTTCTAAAAGATGAAAATCCAGCACTTTACAAATAATGCCATGAAATCATCTTAACACGGATTCCCTATATATCCCATAGTATTTATTGGTTTTCACATTCCAAACATGTGAATACCCTAATCATATTTTCCCTTAAAACATGGTAATAACTTGAATTACCATAAATCCATTTGGAATACCAACATTCTTCCATAATCCAATTATTATTATTTATATTATAAAAATTCAAGAAGTTTTAATATTCATTCATGAAGAAAAATACAAAATTTTCAAAAAAACCTTAATTGGATCTAAGGCCATTTATTTTATCCATTTTATATTATCAAAAATAATCATCTCTTTATCCAAGATAAACATAATTTTCTCTACATCTTCAACACATTAAGTGTTTCCCTTTATTAATCAAAATATCATTGTTACATTAAATCACTTTTCTACATCATCATCACAATTCAACATGTCCTTTTCAATCCTTAATGAAAACATATACTAAAAATAATGATTCACATAATATAATCTTTGAATTGAAAAACATAAAAAACACATTCATCCATTTGTATTCCATTACTCATGCTTCATTAATTTATTCCTTAACAACTATTTATCCCAATATGAAATATAATTCTTGTCTTATAGTTCCTAAAACTTAATCTAATCATTATTCTTATGATTTAATGTAATAAATACTTTAAAAAGTCACATACCTTTCACATTTCATTTTTCGTCTCTTCAACTTCAAAGGATAAGCCATACTTGTACCACCTTTATGATTCTCATTATGAGATATCCACTCATGAAATATATTTTCATAATTACCAGACATAACACATCTAAAATTTTCAATGTTTACCATGTTCCTTTTAGTTCTTTCCATTGACAAAAACTAGAAATCATAGTGTGACAAACTTATATCATAGAAGAAAACAATATAATATTGAAATATTACTTATATGATGCCTAAATCATGAAACCCACTTTTTAATCAGTAACGCCTTGGGTTTATAATAGGTTATTTGTAGTCATCTTTTATTCAAATTCTTCATTATGGTTCATAAATAGTTTGAAAATTTCCAAATAATATCCCTTGGAAGTGTCAAACCAAGTGTACAGTCAGACCAATTTTTATGTACCAGGTTACGCTCAAGTCAGGCTCGATACACCTTGTCAGATTTGTTATTCTTAGATAAATTTGTTCTAGAGAGATATCAACTTATAGTATCTAGATAGGGATATATTTTAAGGAAACCACTCAATCTATAATTTACCAAAATTCTTGGACATTTTTATAAACATTTACTTATCCTTAGAATTATACAAAGAGATACCTCTAGAAATATCCTTAGAAATATTCTTATAGATATAAATAATTTTTTCTCATCCTAGTTTCTAAATTATGACTAAAAATTTACTTAGATACCAACTATAACAACCTAGTCTTATTTTATATAGGTTTTACATCATTTTTGTGGAATACTTAGCACAGTAAAGTAATAAATTCCCAAATACTATGCAAGTTTAGTGTCATTCAAAACATGGAAATGAAAATGATGGTACATAAGAGAGATATATTATCTATAAATGGGTTTTCCATCACTATAACCCCTATTTGATATATCATAACTAATATATATCTTCACAATCTGGGGAATTAATCAAAAAATATGGTTATCTCAGATACTTCGTAAGGGAAAATATGGGAGAAATGTAAACATAATCATGAGCATAAGTGTATGAGTAGATGATCATGAAAATATAATATAATAACCAACATATCAAATGTCAAAAATAGGAATCATAGAATAAATATTGTATGTTTATAAAACATGAATCATAAAGAAATAAATAACAAACGCTATGAAAGAATAAAATTTGAATAATATATATAATTGTGGTACACACATAAGCATATAAAACGGATTTTCCATAGTAGTCCATTAATTTCTTCCAACGCCATCTTAGTAGTATTGTTTTATTCCCCATACCATATTGGTAGTCATGGTTAACTCCCATAACCATCTCGGTAGTTTTGGTTCACTCCCATGACAATCTTCGTAGTCGAGGGTCACTCCAAAAACCATTTTCGCATATAATGTCCTTAACTTGTATATTATAAGATATAAATATATACATAATGAATTAGATGAAGATATATGTTCTACCCATATCATAATTAAATCATACATACATGCTATTTTAGGCCATTAACATTATTCATAGCATAACCCATGAAATTAAATTGGTATCATAATCATGTAATGTTTTCCTAATCTAAGAAAAAGAGATAGGTTTTATAATTATTTCATTATAGAATAGCCTATGAAAATTAATTTGCTTCATAGAAATATAACCCATGAAAAAGAAACATATTTTTCAAACAAATAACTTATAAAATAGAAATAGGTTTCATGAATGTTAAACCATCAAAAAATAAACCCTTTTGAGAAAGAATTTGAATGGAACCTTAGATCATATCCCCAATAAGGTATGAGTAACACCAACAGATATCATCATAGTTAATAAATAATTTTGAAATATATTTTAATAAAATATTATGATGAAAATATACTTTCTTATTTGAAAATTTATTTTTCAAACAAAAAACCTTTTTTGAAAACATTTTCCTACAAAAAAATTGATTTGATAACATATAAAGGAGGATAGAAATAACTTTGAAAACGTTTTCCAATCAAAATTAATTGGAAAATTATAAAAAAATATTCAAAATCCTTGAAATACATTTATTTTAGAAAACCCTTTTGAAAACAAATAAATTATTTTTAAAAAATATTTAAAATTATTTTTAAACAAAATACATTTTTGAAAACAATTTTAATGGAAAATAACATTAATACAAAAGAATTTCTTGAATATTAATAAAAACATCATTAAAAATTTAACATTTAAATTTTGTACAAGAATCTTCAAGGGAATGACGGTCATGATGGCAGGTAAATCCGTACATGTAGAACATTATTTTTCAGCGTAAAATGTTTAGGAAATTTCATTGGCTGTAAAATGAAAAGAATATTCCTTTTTTAAAACCCATTCCTTTTTAAAAAATTTAAAACATGGGTAAAAATGACTTTTAATTATGATATGAGAAGAGTATAATATTTTTGGAATTTTTTTAGAAAACATGCATAGAGACCCTACTTTTCTTACATTACTATTACATCATTTTAAGGATAAAAACATAAAATCATTACATGACCAAGATCTAAATTTTTAGTGTCTTGTGAAAATTATGACCATATATAATATTTATAAAAAAACATAAAAAAATTATTTAATTTTCTATTCTTTAGTTTCCCAATAGACCTTTATTCCCTATTAGTACAAGTAGTCACCACGGGATATACATCAAGAATGGGGTAAGATAAAAGACTAGTAATAGGATAGAGAATAAAATGAAACAATATAATATGGTTTTAGAATTTTCATGACATCATTATCATAATCATTAGAGGGGACCTTAGAAAAAGTTAGGGAATATGGAAATGCATAAAATGAAACATAAAGTCATAGTGGTAAAATACCACATGTATTTGTGAACAAATATAGAATCATGTTAATGAATATTTCATTTTCCTCATGAGATGAAACACATTACCCAATTCATTGGAGCTCTATATAAATCTAGGCCCACCCATCACATCATATCAATTATATTATCATGCATGCCACAAAGAACATATAACAATCATATAAATAAAATAACACATAGAATGGAATGGGTTTAATTTAATAAATCATACATTAATAAATATTTGGAGTTCCCAAGATAAAAATGTAATAAGATTCTTGGTATAAATCTGGATTAGATAAGAACATTCAGATGACAAGTAAAAGTTGTATTTTTTGAAAGAAGAGTTATTTTGGAAAAATCTTTTCATTTTTCAGAAAATCATATTGGTGACAAGAATATCTTGAAAAACATAATATAATGATGAAAAAATTATATATAAGTAACAATATAGTAATATACATTCTTAAAATGGGGTGAAATAGATAAACCCAAAGAAAGAGAGTTGGGTTCGAGAATTCCCCTAATCTTATGTCTAAATGATAACTTCACTTTAATATCATGTATAATCACATATGATTCATTAATTAAAATACATATAATCTTTTATAAAATAATTTTTTTCATTATGGTTTTATTAAGTTCATTTATGTACTTTTTTATGACTTATAGAGTTTAATTTAATCATTCATGACAGTTTTTTTTCTTAGTTTTTATGACTGGTTCACTTGTTTATATGAATGGAAGTTCATGTAAAATGCATATAAATATATAAAATTATTATTATATGTTATTAATGATCTTTCATTGGTCTAAAAGATTTTATAAATAATTTTTTTATGTATTATTGGGATGAATCCTTAGATAAAAGTTAATGATAGTTGTTTTATGTTAATTTTGTCAGTTTTTTTATTACAATGAACTCATTTTGTTTTTTCATTTAGTATTATGTATACCTGTTAGTTATAGAACATAAATATGGTTGTAAAATATTTTTTAAAATATTTTTCAACCATTATAATTGTATTCTGAATATCTTTTATGGTTTTAATGGAAAATGAATGTGCATTACCCACGATGTCAATAAATTGACACATCACGGGAAATAATTAAATTTTTATAATAAAAGAGAGGGAGGGAGGATTTTAATGATTGATGTACCATTAACATGACAAAATAACATTATATTTATTGTATTTGACTTTTCATTCCATTTTTATAAGTGTAGATGAGTATAAGAGTTGAAAGAAATGAAATTAAAAAAAAAAGAGGAAAAGGAATTTACCACTTGGATTTATCCTACTTGAGAACCTCATTAGGGAAAAGGTTCTTGTATTTTTTTAAGGCTAAGAGACCTTCAACATGGGTAAAGGGATATTGAATAGTATTAAGTATATTATTGGAAAGGCTCAAAGATTGAGAGTTGTGAGGATAAGAGGGGTGAGGGTGGTATTTATAGTGGAGGAGAGGGGTGTTTTCTCATTATTTTATTCATTAGTTTATTATTTTTCCTCAATGAAAGAAATGGTGATGATTCCATTACTAAATATAATAAATATATAAGGATTATTCTATATTACAATTCTTACATCTATTATTAATTAAGGATTATTGTATTTAATTTATAATTTATTTATATTATAAATTATCATATTTTTATATTCAACAAAAAACAATTATGTAAGAAAACTCAAAAGAAAACCCATAACCATTTTTTAACTTTTATAATATAGAAGAGAACTCTGAGTTATAAAAATAATTCTCTAAATATAGGAAATTTATTTTTTAATTGAAATAGTCATTTTCTTGGAAAATAAATATTTCAAATTATATCTGTTTTTATAACACTTTGGAAAATTACTTATGTTCTCATAAAATTATAATAAAATCATAATAAAAAAAATATTAATTTATGAATTGAGTGCATTAAAATAAATTTTCATTTTTATTAATAAATTATTCATAAAATTGTAATTAAATATTTATGACTTAAAAAAATACCAACACATAATTAAATTTTTTTTAAACATTTACTTATATAAACTATGATATAATTATATCATACTTTCATTTAAAATATTTCTACATTTTATTAATTCTTTCATGGGTGATGCTACAATTCATTTGGTTGGTATAATATTCCTAAGGGTAATATTACTATTCCTATGGTCAAGTTACTATTTCATCGGTATTGATTCCTTAACTTCTAGAAAAAATCATTATTACATTAATTTATTGCTTATAATGTTTTCATTATGGTATATAAGTGATTTAAGTGATCAATAATATGTGAAATTACTATAAGAAGAGATAAATTGAATTAATAAATGTTTTGATCATTACATTCTCGCCCCTTTTGAAAATTCACCATCAAAATTTCATTTTACATAAACAATTGAGGGTAATTATCCTTTATCGCCTCATCAAGTACCCATGTTACTTGTTTATACTTATAGTACCCACAAAACACATTGATAAGGTGGGTTGTATTGTTAAATAGAACAATATCTCTCCAGTTAATAATCTTTATAGTCTCATCCTCATAATATAATTAATCTTCTAGTTATACCACATCTGACTTAAGTACAAGTGCGGGATTTGGTATATACATCATCAGGAGTGATACATGGAAAATATCATGAACTTGATCCATTTTCGGAGGAGGTTAAAGATAATAAGATATGCCTCTTATGTGATTAAGGATCACAAATGTTCCAATGTGACTTGGGATAACCTTTCCATTATTTCCAAACTATATGACTCTTTTCTATGGCGATATTTAAAGGAAGGATTTATCTCCAACGTCGAACTCCAAGTCCGCTCAACGATTGTCAGCATAACGCTGTTTTCAAGTCTAAGTAGCTTTGATATTTTTTTTATTGATTAAACCTTATCTTCCATCTCTTCCCCGATATCAGGACCAAGTAGCTTTATTTTTCCATCCTTATACACAAAGGATGGAGTTTTACATCGCTTTCCATACAAAGATTCATAAGGATCCATTTGAATTCTAGAGTTGAATCTATTGTTGTATGAGAACACCACCAATGGGAGATATTGATCCCATCAATAATTGAATTATAAAGAGTGGGATACTATCATATCCTCAAAATTATGGATATATTTTTCATATTTTCTATTATTTTTTGGGTGATAGGTCGTGCTATAATTTAATTCAATAATCAAATCATGTTAAAGACTCCTCTAGAATTTAGATGTGAACCTGGGATCAAAATCAAAGACAATTGAGAGAGGCAAACCATACAATATCACCACATACTTCACGTATATATTATCTTGTTTTTAAAGTCATATATCTTCTTTAATATAGATAATTTGGGTATTCATGGGGATTCAGTCCACCACAACCCATTATGCATTATTTCGTTGGATTTCTTCAGGAGACCCTTGAAAATGTCCATAGTGACATTTTTCCATTTCCACGTGACTATGGGAAATGGTTTCATCATCTCTTTGGACTTATATCACTCAGACTTAACATTTTTTTTATATCATGAACCATGAGATATGATCTGCAATCTCTTTCTTTATATTTCCCCACTAAAAGCATTTTTATAGGTCATGGAACATCTTGTTACTCTAGAGATTTATAGAGAAAGTTGAGCTATGTTTATTTTCTAATAGATATTTCTTTATCCCAAGTGATGAAGGAAAAAAATCCATTTTATAATCTGAATCACAACATCATAATCATTATGGATATCTCCCAGATTATCTTCTTTTATTTCATTCACCCTCTTTTGTAACTCTAGATAATCTCGTTGTTCCCCGTTAATATTCTCTTGGATATATGGTTTGGAAATCATTTTGGAAAGGATTTGTTCACCACTATTGTGATTTCTAAATCTATACTTTGAATATCCATGAATATATGGTATTTCTCAATCTTCCACATGGATGGGGTAGTAGGTTCATTTATTCTAAGAGCATTAGGTACCTTTTTTTCCTTGCTGGGATGATAGTGAATAGATAAATTGTTTTCTTTTATTAACTCTAACCAAATCCTTTGATGCATGTTGATCTCATTTTGTGTGAATATATATTTTATGATCATATTATCTATATATGTGTCACACCTCTCACTATAGAGGTTGTGTCTCTAGGTTTTCCTAGAAAAAATCACATCTACTAACTCAAGATTGTGAATTGGGTAGTTCTAGTCATGGATCTTCAACTTTCCGGAGGTGTATTCTATCAAATTATCATTTTTCATGATAACAAAACCTAATCCTTATTTTTAAGGATAAATTTATATCAAAAAAATTCTTTAATTTTTAGAAATTTGAGTTCAAGTACAGTGATCAACCTATTCTTTAGCTACATAAATCATTCCTCTCATTCTTCCTTTCATGCATACTTTACTTCATTCCTTGATAACATAGTAATTGGTATTAAACGTTGTGCTAAATTACTCAAACAACGTCATTGTTACCCATATAGTTATAGAATACTATGAATTTCAGTGAAATTATAGGGTCTGGTCCATTCCCCAATTGCCAATGTTTTTTAGGGACCCACATAAATTCCCTAACGTGTGATCGCATATCCCAATAATGTGACTTGTTGTATCCAAAATTCACACTTTCTATACTTTTAGTAAAACTTCTCATTTCATAATGTCTCCAACACAAGCCTTATATATTATTCATGTTCATAAATTTTATTGAAGGAGAGGATAATATCATTGTTAAACACTACCACAAATTTTTCAAGGTAATTTCTAAATACTTTATTCATCAAATCCATGATGATTGTAGCAGTATTAGTAAGTCTAAATGGAAAAACCTAAAACTCATAGTTCCCATTCATTGTATAGAAGGATTTACACTACATATATTCTTTATTCACCTTTATCTAACTATATGCAGAATGAAGATCAGCCTTTGAGAAGTATTGAGATCCTCTTATCTAATCAAAAAAGTCATCAATCCATGGAAAAGGATACTTGTTCATTGTTGTGATCTTATTGTGTTTACAATATTCGATACATAACTACATTGATCTATCCTTCTTCTTAAGAATGATCACTAGAGAACCCCAAGGTGAGGCACAGGGGTGTTTGAACCCTTTTTCCATGTTCTATTATAGTTGCTTCTTTAACTCTTCTATTTAGATATGAGTCGTCTTTTAGGGACACTTTGAGATAGGAGTAGCTTCAGGCATCAGTTATATTGAGAACTCTACCTCATTGTACAATTAAATTATGGGTAAATATTCAGATAATAAATCATTTTATTCCTTAAAAATTATAATTTCCCTTTGGTTGATACCTTCCTTTAACTAAATCATTTGAGGGAGGTATGATTCTTCATAGAGAATCAACACCCACACCGTTGAAGGATTTTTTGATGGAGATTCATGATCTTCCATTAATTTATAGTGGAGCATGGGATGGTTTGGAATATGAAAATATATTTCCTATTATCGATAGATTATATGCTATATATATAATGAGAGCCAATATTTTCCCATTATATCATCAAATTCCACAAAGGTAAGTATCATGAGATTCTATGGAAGAATCCTCCCACATATTCTAATAACGAAAAAGTCTAAAACATGGGTTACAATGATTACACCACTTGGTATTTTTATATATGAATCTACTTTATGGTTTTTGGGGTTAAATTAAATAGTTATAGAAAACATGAAATATAAAATGAATGTGTATAACAAAAATCAAATAAAAAAATCCATTCTTGAGTGAAAAGGAAGTGTTCCATGTAAGAATTCATTTTCTCACTCCACATCACCAATATTTATGGAATAATCCTTTCCTTTATCCTTTTTATTTGGAGGATACTGACACTGATTACCTTTGAGGACTCAATTTTTAGTGCACTATCTTTCATATTTCCCTTGTTTCTTATAGTTGTACAATTGGACCATGGGTGGTTCTCTCTTTTCCTTCACCAAATTTTCCTACATCCTAATGACTTTTTTACATTCATGAGGTTTGTGTACATCCCTCCCACACTTTAATATTTTTTTCATCCCTTTGAGGTAGTTCTCATAAAGCTTCCTCCCACTTTTTAGACATGTGGGTGGTTGATTTTTCTTTCCACCTTTCACTTTAGATCCTCTAAATTGAAACTCCATATTTCGTTTCTTATCACCAAAACCATGGGTCCATTCCCCAAACTCTATCTCTACATTTAAAGAAAATAAAAAAACTTTTTCATAGCTCCAAAAGTATCAAATTACTAGATCCTTTCAATTTTTTGGTTTTAAGCCACTAAAGAATCTATCATTTTTTCATTATAGATAAAAAAACTTGAATAATAACTTTCAAACCTATGGAAATTTTCTTCTTTGATCGTGATACATTCTCTTTCCTTTTTCTTTGGCTCTATGAATCTATCTCCATCATTTTATTAATTTTTTGTGGGAAATACTTGTTAATAAACATTATATTAATGTCTTCTCACTCCATCTCATAAATTTTTTCCTTTATCTTGGTGTTCTTAATAAAATCCCACCATTGATTAGCCTCTCCTTATAAATAGTAAATGACCAAAGCCACCATCTCCATTTGAGAACAATTAAGCATAGAAAAGATATTCTCCATTGAGTAAACCCACATTTCTATGACTACTGGATCGAAAGAACCACTAAACATCAGTGGTCACTACCACATAAAAACCCAATATCCAGTTTCTCCCTCTTAGGTGAAGGCAGACGTTCTACAATATTGATGTTATTATACATAACCTTATACATCTGGGTAAGAATCACCAAGAAATTTTTAAATCCATCTCCTAACACGTTGGGTATGTCATTTGGGCAATCGATGCATTGTCCCTCACATTGGTTGTTAGCCCGGTTTCTCCAGGTTCCCATTGTTTTCTAAAATATAAAATGTTATAACAAAACACAAGTCCACAATCATGAATAAGTAATTTATTACTTTGTGAAATTAATTCTAAAAGGAAAATGATGTGGTATCCCTATGTTTATCATATTCCAAAACAAGTATTCTTTTGTTCTTACTTATACATAGTCTCATTATAAGAGTTTTTACTAAGGTTCTCTAATCTTAATTCCTAAATTAACTAATTCGTGCACTGATACCAATAATGACAACCCTGTTTTTCTTACATAAATATTACATAATTTTAATGATAAAATATATAATATAATTACATAACCATGATATAATGTTCTAGTTTCTCTAGAAAATTATGACCATACATAACATTTACAAAATAAAACATAAATATTTATTTAATCATTCTTCCCTAGCTCTTTATTGTACATTGAGTCCTAATTAGTACAAGTACTCACTTGAGGATATACATAATGAAAGGGGTGATCTAAAATCTTAGTTATAGGATAGATAATGACATGAAACAATATAACATGGGGTGAGAATATTCAAAACATCATCATCATAATCATGAGAGGAAGTATTGGATAATGGCATAGAATGTGGAAATGCATAAAAATAAAACACCATGTCATTGTGGTCAAATAAAACACATAGTTGTGAAATAATATAGAATCATGTTCATAAATATTTATCTTTTATCATTAGATATATAACATTACCCAATGCATTGGAGCTCTATATAATTCTTGGTGCACCCATCACATAATAACATTTAAGTTATCATGCATGCCACATAGAATGTATATCAATCATGGACATAAAACAACCCATGTAAAGTAATGGGTTTCCTTTAATAACTCATAAATTCAAAAAAAAATTGTACTTCCCAAGATAAAAAGTGAATATGATTATTGGTATCAATCGTTATTGAAGAAGAATATTCACAAGAGAAGTAAAAGATGTATGTTTTTAAAGAATAGTTATTTTTTAAAAATCATTACATTTTTTTTAAAACCATATTGGTAAAATGTATGCCACAAAAAATATAATATAATGATGAATAGATGGTATATATATGGAATTATAGAAGAATATCCTTTCTTAAAATGGTGATAAATAGAGAAAACCAAAAGAAAGAGAGTTTGTTTCAGGAATTCCCTTTACCTTATGTCTGAATGCTTTCTTCACAATAATAATTGGTATAATCGCATTAGATTCATTAATTAACAAATGAAAAAAAATTATAAAATAATTTATTTCATTATGTTTTATTATGTTCATTTATGAGATTTTATATGACATGTAGTGTTTAATTACATCATTCGGAAGTGTTTATTTTCTTAGTTTTTATGATCAGTTTACTTATATAAATGAATAGAAGTTGGTGTGAATGTGGATAAATATCCAGAATTGTTATTATATGTTATTATTGATATTACAGAGGTATAAATTAACTTATAAAGAATTTAGTAATATGTTATGAAGATAAATCATTAGTTAAATGTTAATGATAATCTTTTTAGGTTAATTTTGGTGGTTTTTTTATCACAACAAACTCGTTTTGTTTTATCATTTAGTATTATGTATATATGTTAGTTTCAAAACATAAATATGGTTGTAACATATATTTAAAAATATTATTAAACCATTGTAATTTTTTTATAAAAATCCTTGAAGTAATTAATGTAAAATTAAATTTTATCTCCCATGATGTCGATAAATTGACACATCACAGGCAATGATTTCATTTTTAAAATAAAAGATGGAGAGAGAGAGAGGGAGAGGAAAATATTTTGATGATTTATCTTCCATGAACATGATTCAATTATTGTATATGTATGGTATTGGGGTCTTAATTAAATTTGGAATAGTTTAGGTGAGGAGAATAGAAGAATAAAATGAAATTGAAAAGACGTTAAAAGTAAAAGGAAGAGGATTTCACTTCTTCGATTTATCCTCCTTGAGAACCTCCATAGGGAAAAGGTTTTGTCCTTTTGATCAGACCAAGATTTGTTGGACATGGTTAAGTGGAAAGTAAATTGTATTGGGAGAAATTTTGTTAATTCTAAAAGCTTTATAGGTGTGAGGAGAAGAGGGGTGAGGGGTGTTATTTATAGTGGATGGGAGTGGAGTTTCCTCATAATTTAATTCAATAGTTTATTATTTTTCATCAATACAATAAATAGTGATGATTCCATGAATAAATAAATAAAATAGAGAATTATAATTCAGTATTATAGTTATTAAATAATTGAAGACTCAAGGAACAGTGTATTGAATTTATAATGTATTTAGACCATAAATTATTATATTTTACTATTCACCAAAAGTTCAAGTATTTTAGAAAAATCCCAAATCATCACTCTGACCATATTTTGACATATAGAATCAAAAATTTAAAAAACTTGTATGAAATTAATTTTATAAATATGATTAATTTAATTTTAAATAAAAATCATCATTTACATGGAAAATACATATTTTTAAATTATAATTGATTTTACAATATGTTGAAGAAGTTCTTAAGTTATCATAAAATTTTCTCAAAATCATAAGATAAAAAATATAAATTTATGAATACATGTTCAGAAAAAAAATTATTTTATATTATTAAATTAGCCATAAAACTTTAATTAAATATTTATGCATTACAAAAATATCAATGATTAATTAATATTTTTTAAAACATTTTTTTTCATAAACAATGAAATAATTGTATCATACATTCATTTATAAGATTCTTAAATTTTATTTATAATTTCATGGGTGAGTATACTATTAATTTTCCTGGTTTACTATTCATAAGGTTCATATTTCTCTTACTAAGGTGAAGTTAATATTTCATTGATATTGGTTCCTTAACTTCTAAAAATACTTCTTATTTCATTAATTCTTTATTTATAATTTTTTTTATTATATTATATATGTGATTTTATGTGATTTACACTATATGATGTTACTATAAGAAGGTATAAATTTCATTGACAAAATTTTGTGTTGTTGCAACATAGTTTTGAAGTAACATAGATTACCAACTAAAGAGAGTGTTAAAGTCGAAAATTCATTAAATCAAATTCCTTATCATATTTTGTACCAATGAGTGGGAAAACTCTACCACTAATTTGTTATAAAATGAATTACCATAGGGTAAGAAAACTTGTGATATTTCTTGTGATATAGATCATAATATTTCATTAAAGGTAGAAATATCTTAAAAAATCTTGATAAATAATGAGACTATTTCAGTAAACTCATACCACTGGGTAACATTGAATTATACTCACCATGTAAGAAAATTATATTAAATTAACCATAAAATATTAGGAAAATAATAAGATCCATGATTTAACATTTCAAAGTTATTATATACAATTCATAGAAAAATTTAGGTTCATAACATTGAATGTTTCTGAAATAATGAAAATTGAGGAAAAATTACTCTACCAATTTGGTATCTTTTGATAAATAAACTCCATGAAACAAATATCATCAAATGGATATGTAAATAATTATATATTTAATTTTAAGAATAATAAAATATATATGTGTTCATTATACACAACACATATAATAATTATGAGGAAAACATATCTTTTTTCCCATGAAAAATAAAAGTGAGGTGACAAAACCCTTACTACATTAGTAACTTTAGAATCATGATCCCCGTGAAATAATAAAATCAACAATAATAATTCAATTCCATTAAGTAAAGTAAATTAGTTATACAACATGTCGTAGGGTAGTATATAAAGTACACAAAAGAATACAGTGGTGAACATGGTTGTATCTCATTAAAATAAAAAGTGAGATGAAATTCCCTTACCTTATGTCATGACTCTCTTTGTACTCATACAAACCTCCTCCTATTTTGGTAAATCCTTTTGGTTTTCACCAAAGGTATTCCTTTTTTGGAATTTTTTCAAAAGGGGGACTTCTATTATGAAGGTATTGATGTTTTTAAGTTAATTGAGAAGATATTGGGTGAACATCGGTTTCTTGGGAGGTGTGAAGAAGGTGGAGAGGTGGTGGTCTTTTATAGGGGAGGGAGGGGACACAATAGCCATTTTTTAAAAAACATTCAGTGTACCCACGTTTTTACCAGATAAAAGTCATAAAAACAAACCAAACAAAATAATTTA
Source organism: Viscum album (assembly GCA_963277665.1). NCBI lineage: Eukaryota > Viridiplantae > Streptophyta > Magnoliopsida > Santalales > Viscaceae > Viscum > Viscum album. Next base: position 826,340,942 of record OY728131.1, read on the forward strand.
ATGTGTATGGAAGAAATATGGCCATCCAATTGGTATTGTACTAGTAGATATGTGATTTTGGATCTTTATTTTAAGGTTTAGTCCCTTGATAATCTTAATTTTACATTAATCGTTCTAATTAATTTTAATCATGTTCACTAATATTTTCATCAAAAATTAAGTTTATCTTATTAGACTATAATTATTATACTAATTATAATCATGTATGTCTACTTTATGAAATTCAATTCACAATAATAGTAAAATTTATTTTAATGCTAATCTAATAGATATGGTGAGAAATAGGTTTTTTAATGTGAGAATGTTCAAAGGTTCATTAAGCTTTTATATTTAAATATTACATAAAATTTATTATAATTACCTAAATTTGGGTAATATATGTATAATTGATCTAGTTTGACTTTGAAACCAACTGAAAATGTAATTTTACTATAATTATATTTTAGACGAAAAAGTAGTTTTTAAATAAAATTCATTATTTTTCACTATTCACCCTAAAATGAAGTTTCCCAGAATAGGCCCTAAAATTCACTCTAATATGATTTTTGAAATTCAGAATTTGGTAATTATTTTTATTTTATGAAATGAAATTTCAAAAAAATTCAAAAATTACTTTTATTATTTTTCACAGAAGGACATAAATATCATTTCCGTTGAGAAAAATAGTATTTCCAATGATTAAATAATTTACCAAAAATTATATGTTTTTACTTTATTATGTTTTATTAATAAAAGAAAATTATAACTAATATTTAATAATTGGTTACTAATATTCATATAATATTTCCATACACACCCCACCCATGGTGTGAACCTCGTTTTAACAACCAATTTTCTTGGGGATGTTTTTTCCAACATCCCACTTGTCAGTTTGGAAGGGTGGTTACACACTATTCGTGAATCACACTTTTAGAAGATATTAACAAGAATGGATTGTGATTTCCTAAATTCATAATGTTCAATGTTTTCATTATTGATTCAATATTGTGATGGATTATAGTGGGCATTCATGGTATTATGGGGCATGAAGTTGATGCCATTTATGATCACGATACCCAACTACTATGGTTACATGGATATGGATGTAATGTGATGTAAAGACCCAGATTTTTTCATGTAAATGTTATTAATTATATTGAATTATTACGAGTCTGTGAAATTTGAAGGTGCCTGATTCCAAGGCCCGGTGTGCCCGGAATGGATTTCTGAACTTTTTTTAAGGTATGTTCAGTAAACATACGAGTGGTGTTTTCTAACATTTGAACCAGTACTTGGATTAAAAATTTGAGGTAACCATTGAATTTTTAGCACTATGATTCGCTTAAGGGTGTTTTTACTTTAACTGTAGTAGGTATGGAGAAAAAATTAAGTTTTGAGACTTTTTTAATGAAATGAGTAAAATAATTTTATTATTTTATCTTTCCTTCATAACCTCCAACAGAAAATTATTGTGTGGGGTGAGCGGTGTTTCAAGCCATTAAATGTCTTGAACCTACAATCTAAGTAACAACAACGTTGGGTAAATTATGAAGCTTAATAATTAAGGATCCCCATTAATTCACAATGACATTACTTACCCTCCCCCTCTCCTATATATATGGAGCTTGGGGCGGAGGTATCGGCATAGCTTCGTTAAGCAACAAAGTGTTGAAGGAGTGCCAAGGCACCAAACCCTTAGAGGACGGAACTGTTTCCGACGAGCAAGGATGAGTGACCTAGAAACCCAGAACTAAAGGACGGTGAGTAAGCAGCGTCGTTGGAAGCCTATAGAGGGAACAAAGATCACTGACCCACCTTCAATCGTGGGAATTTCTCCAATGTATCGAGGTAGGGGTTTTGATTCTTGTTTATTTCAATAAAATTTATCCAATCCACTTTAAATTCCACCATAATGTTTGTGAGATAACGCATAGGGCGTGGCCCAAACAAACCCGGCTTGAACCCTCCGCTACTTTTCTAATATTACGCCCTCCAAGGAAGACTGTCGGTGCGGCGGCAGCCAAGCATCGACGCATTCTTCAAGAGGAGGACGTGGAAAAAGTCCATGGCCATCATCGGATCAACTGCCACTGGCTGACCACGAAGGATGTGGGGAACACCGTTACGTGCCACTGGTGAGCAAGAGAAGGTGGCTCATCAGCTACAACAAATGGAGGAGGCAGCTGACACGACGTCCAGTCGCAGAAAGGGAGGCAGAACGACCACCATTCCATCGGCGAACGAGGCGGCGCAACCAGTATGCCACTGGTGAACAGAAGCCATGGAGGACACAAAACTTGTGCCTCTATTGGGTTCCACGGTGATCGAGCAGCGCCCATGTGGCACTGCCGCTTCGCTAACTGAACGGCCTCTGTGACGTTCGAGAGTTCGGGAAACCGGGGGGTCACACCCCCCATGATGGTTAGGGTGGACCCCAAAGCAGGTCACGCTCCCCCTCATAACGGACCGCGCCCCACCATGGGATGAGTTGCGCTCCCCCTCAAACCAGGTTGCCGTCATAGTGGGCCCCTTCCATACCTGGTCGTCACCCTACCCCCCCCCCCCCCCCCCCTTGTGGGTTGGGCCGCCCCTTTGTGGACTGCCCTTGTAGGGCACCCTTTTCTGGCCGATCCCCTTGTGGGATGGGCTGGACCTCGGCCCAGCCCAGAATAGGTTGGGTCGGGTCAGTCCGATAGGGTCGGGTCAGTCCGACAGGGTCGGACCGGGCCCAGAAACTTCTAAAGAGAAATAACTTTTGAACCAGACATCTGTTTGACGAACCGTCTGTGTCACTGGGACCCTTGGATCAAGATGATCCCTTTTGGTATACTCCACTCAAATTTTGGAGATAGTTGGAGTACAGCTGGGTGGGATCGAACCTGAATCCAACTGGGCCCTCGGAACTAAAATGCTTATAACTCACTGACTGGGCGTCCGATTGACACGTCGTCTGTCTCGTTGGAACCCTTACGACATGGAGGTCATTTGGGTTACTCCATTGTGTAGCTTAGCAGTGGTAGAAGTATGACTGATATCTCGGGGGGCAGATACTACAGTACACAATAAAGATATGAGTGGGAATCCAGTGGCTTCTAGTGAGTCCAAGGTTGGAGACAAACCATAATGGGGTTAGTACCGAGCGATCCTGTGTGGGTCAACACTTAGCGGTCCTTTTTGGATCAGCACCTTGTGGTCCTGTTTGTCTCAACACCTATCAGTCTAGTGTGGATCCGCACCTAGGGGTCATGTGGGGATCATCACCTCACGACCCGACGAGGACCAACCTTAGAGCAGCTCGTCATGGTTCGGCGATATACTGATCTTGGGCAGATCAGATCATGTGTGGGTCATTTCAGGGGTTAGTTAACTATCAATACTAGGTAGATTAGATCCTGTGTGGGTCATTTCTAGGGTTAGTACCTATCGATCTTGTGTGGGTCAGACTCTATATGGTCAGTAGTAGTTCCTCTTAACAGTATAAGATGATCTAGCTTCGCGACTAATCATTTGTACTTCTATACATCACTGAAAACCTGGTTTGAGTTGTGACTCTAATTGATCTGTGTATATTGCTTTGTGTTTTTGGATTGAGATCATTCTTTGTGGTTTTACTTTGTGGAATTATAAGAGACCTTCGAGGGTCTTGGGATCCCTACTAGGTATTGTTATACTCACCCTTGCACGGGATTTCCCCACACCTTGTTGTGTCTTGTGCAGACGAAGAGAAGCCAGGATGATGTTTGAGGGAGCCAGGACCAGGAGGTACATGGAGGATATGGGTGGATATGAAGTGAATAAGAGGTGATCTATATCTACCCTTTAGGTTGTATTATCAGTGGATGTTATAGGATTTGCTTCTCTCTTTTCAGTTTTACTTGTACCTTTCTCTTGGGTTTGTATTCTAGACCCTTTACTTTCAGCACTCTTTTTACTTCACCAGTTTACTTCAAAATTGATTCTCGTTGCATTCTAGTCTGTGTTTTTTTACAGGTTCAAAGGAAATACCTTCCCGTTTTAGGGATTATGCCTTTTGGTTCTAGTCACTAACCCCTAGCCTATAGAAGGTGGGCTTGGGGTAGTCACTACATGGGCCTCGGGGGACGGGTTGTGAAAAAGTGGTATCAGAGGATTCGATTATACCGAAGAACTAGGACTCTAATCTTTTCAATGTAGCAACATTGTTAAGTGTTATGAGTGTGGTTTTCAATTCGGGGAGTCTAGTATTGGTGCGGCGGCCAACGTATCCATACACTAGGACCCTGAATTCTGATTTCTTACTCAATACACAGAAGCACTGATTGTGTGTGTTTTTGAAGAGTTTTTCTTGTAATCCATCTATGTCAGCTCACTAGGTATAACTTATTTACTATGGCACACCTGTCTTCTTTCAAGATTCCACCATGTAGACAAACATCCAGGATTCCTGAAAGAGTACGCGATGACGGCCCACCGAGTGATGAGGCCTCGATGCAGGGCCCTCTTACGATGTTAGCACCTTCATTTAGTGTACTAGCAACACCACTACCCATTAGGCAGTCATTAGCACCATCCCCACCAGTAGAGGATACACACCAATTGGGCACGTTTCATGAGTTTCTATAGTAGAGGGATCCAAGGTTCTGAGACAAGACGGACCTACATGCCGCTGAGGACTGGCTGGAGGCTGTGGCCAGAGTTTTTTGCCTGGTTGGGACACCTGATGACTATATGGTGATCCTAGTAGCCAGTCCTTTTTGGGTAGAAGTAGGGAGATGGTGGAGCTTGATGCTCTAGATACACGACAAGGTGACTATCATCTTGGAAGATTTTGAGGGCCTTTTTAGGGCAGAGTTCGTCCCAGCATCTTTATGCTCTGTGCGTATACAGGATTTGCTGCACTTAGAGCAAGGTAGCATGACATTGGCCTAGTACTCATTGATGTTCACTGATCTCACCCGCTACTCCACTAAAATGGTATGTGACCCTTTCTTCAGGGCCTGGATGTTTGATAAGGGTCTCCAACGGGAGATCAGAGCATCGATGGTATCACTCAGCATACCAACTCAGGCTGGGGTTCTAGAGCGAGCACTTTGGGGGAGATCTTCCAACCTTAGAAGGCACCCACAGCAAGACCCACCATCAGATGTCAGGTAGCAGAGTCATCTATAATAGGTATAAGGAAGATGAAATAGAGGTCCAAGCGGACCAGACCTTATAGTGGATGACCCCGGTATGTAGGTTCGGAGGTGCAGGGCTCACAAGATAGAGGAATTCAGGCAAGGGGCATGCAGTGTTACATGTGTGGCAGGAAGGTCCACATGGCTCGCGATTGCCTGACCCTTTATATGAAAAAATAGTATACAGTTGAGGGACCATCGAGGAAGAGGAAGAGGTTCAAGATAGGAGGTCCACAGGGTGGCGGACATGGTAGAGGATCTGGTCGTGCAATGGGTGGTGGGTGGCGTTTTGAGGTTCTACCACCACCACCACCAGTTGGCCCACCCCGACCATAGGGAGCATGTGGACAGGGATGAGCCCAGCTCAAGTCAGCTGAGGCCTATGACCAAAGTGCTCCGGAGATGATTAAAGGAATGATCTGTGTCTACTCCACCTTAGCTGCAGTACTTATAGACATGGGTTTTAGTCACTCTTTTATTTCCACGACCCTCGTTCAGAGCTCAGAGATTCCAGTGGAGTCATTGGCTCGATCCTTATAGATAGAGACACTTATGGGAGTAGATTCAATGATTACACAATGGTGCTGACTGTTTGAGCTTACTCTGTGAGATGAGAGCTTTGGTTGAGATCTCCTAGTAGTGGCGTCGAGGCCTTAAGACGTCATCTTGGGTATGGACTGGTTATCCATAGTCCATGCTCAGATTGACTATATTAGGCGCAAAGTGTGGTGTGTAATCATGGATGGGACCGGGTTTTCCTTCATTGGTGAGAAGGGAACCTTTCCAGAATAGGATGGACTTACCCAGAGGAGGGTGCAACCAATTACACATCTCTTGGATAGCCTTACCCTCAAGGCAGTTGATGTTGAGAGCCCGATCTATCCTGTAGTGGTGGTCCAATATGCTGATGTCTTTCATGATGATGTTCTAGGACTACCTCCTCACAGATTGGTAGACTTTTACATCGACCTTTCCCCGGGAAGACACCAATATATACCCCAGCATATTGGATAGATCCTATAATGATTCATGATTTATGAGTACAGTTGGGGGACTTTCAGGGAAAGTGATTCATAAGGCCCATTGTTTCTCCATGGGCAGCCCTGATTTTGTTTTCCAAGAAGGCAAATGGGAGTTTGAGACTCTATGTGGACTATTAGCACCTGAAACAGGTGAATGTTAAGAACAAGTATCCACTTCTGAGGATTGATGATCTTTTCATTTAGTTGAAGGGAGCTCGTTAGTTTTCTAAGATGGACATCAGATCAGGTTATGATCAGCTTAGGGTACGAGATGAGGATGTGCAAAAGACAGGCTTCAGATGTCAGTATGGCCACTATGAGTTCTTGGTTATGCCTTTCGGTGTGACCAACACCCCAAAAGTGTTCATGAGACTCAGAAACATGATCATTCAGCCATACCTCGATCGATTTGGGGTGGTGTCCATCGATGACATCTTGATATACTCAGCCAATAGAGGAGGAGCATGCCTATCATCTGCAGATAGTTCGGGATACACTCCGAGAGAACTAACTTTAAGGTAAGATCTCGAACTGCCAGTTTTGAATATGAGAGGTCCACTTTCAGGGACACTTTATCTTGGAGGCTGGAGTTTTAGTGGATCCAGTGAAGATAGAGGTTATACTTTCTTGGAAGCCACCCAAGAGTGTGATCTAGGTGTGGAGTTTCATGGGGTTGTCTGGATAGTACAAGAGATTCGTGCATGAATTTTCCAGAGTTGCAGAACCCTTTTTAGCATTGATGAAGATGGGGTATCCCTTCATGTGGACGGAGAGATTCCATCAACATTTTTAGGAGCTGAGGCGGAGATTGATGAGTGCCCCCATCTTGAGGCTACCAAAAGAAGGCATTGGGTATGTAGTCTATTGTGACTCATCAGGGACCGGAATTGGGTGTGTCCTGATTTAGGAATGAGCAGTGATCGCCTATGGCTCATGAAATCTTAGAAAGCATGAGAAGAACTATGCTACCCATGACCTAGAGTTAGAATTAGTGGTCTTCACCTTGAATATGTGGTGACATTACTTGATGGGAAAACGTTTTACAGTCTACTCTAATCACAAGAGTCTCAGGTGTATATTATCTCAGAAGGACCTAAACCTAAGACAACGACAATGGATAGAGTTCCCAAGGACTATGAATTTGAGATAGTCTATTCTCCTGTGAAGGGGAACGTGGTAGTATATGAACTCAAGATGCGGTCTATTCTACAGTTTCTGAGTGAGACGACATAAGAGCTAGCCGCATTGCAGATATCCTTTATGGATAGAGATAGACCAGTATACCTCTAGTCTATGACATTCACTCCACCACTCCATACATGATTCAGGGAGGTGCAGCTTGGGGACATTGACTACGAGGATCGATGTGCTGAGATATCCTTAGTACAGGCACATGAATGATTTTCTGAAGGTGGGGATCATTACATCCTATTTAGATGATGTGCCATGGTACCGGTGCCCCTACGGGAGGAGGTATTGAGGGAGTTTCACACGTCCCCTATGACAGTACATCCTGATGTGGTGAAGATGTACCAAGACCTCCAGTGTTAGCACTGGTGGCCATAGATAAAGAAATATGTTTTAGAGTTTTTTTCTCGATGCCTCACTTGTCAGCATGTGAAGGCCGAGCATCAGGTTCCAACAAGCTTAGCTCAGCCACTAGAGGTGCCAGATTGGAATTGGGATGGGATCTCTATGGACTTTGTGTCAGGACTTCCACATATGTCCAGGGACCATGATTCCCTCTGGGTGATCATTGACTGACTCACCAAGTCAGCCCACTTCCTACCCATCTGAGAGCAGGGATCTGTAAGGGACTTGGGATGCTTCTATGTACAGAAGATTGTGAGACTCCATGGGGTGAATTCAGTGATCGTATCTGACCGTGACACGTGTTTTACATCCCAGTTGTGGAAGGGATTACAGGAGGCCTTCGGGACTCATCTATGTTTGAGCACCGCCTTTCGTCCTCAGACGGATGGTCAGACAGAGAGGACTATACAAACGCTGGAGAACATGCTTCGTGCATGCGTCCTAGATTTTGGCCGTAGTTGGGAGGATCACTTGCCCTTGGTGGATTTTTCTTACAACAATAGTTATCTCTCCATCATTAGTATGTCACCATTTGAGGCCCTATACAGTCGACCTTACAGATCACATCTATGCTAGACAGACCTAGGGGAGTCAATACGTATGGGTCCAGAGTTAGTATGATCGACCACTGAGAAGGTGCAGGTCATCCAGGAGCAGATGAAGACTTCACAGAGTAGATATAAGACTTATGCTGATAGGAGATAGAGACCTTTAGAGTTCTAGGATGGTGACCACATATTCTTTTGAGTCTCTCCTCGATGAGGACTACGGAGATTAGGCTAAGGCAGCAAGTTATCACAATGGTTTATTGGACCATTTCTGATACTTCAAAGGATAAGCGAGGTGGCATACCATTTGGAACTTCCACCACAGTTAGAGAGGGTGCACGATGTCTTCTATGTATCCCAAATGAGGAGATACGTGAACGAACCATCTCACATTATCGACCACTGCGAGCTGGATTTTGATGATGGGGCGATGTTTGCAGAGGTTCCAGTAGAGATTGAGGATCGATAAGGGAGAGTCCTTCTTAGGTGATCGATACATCTAGTGCACGTTCACTAGTAGCACGGGAACCTCCAAGAGAGGACATGGGAGCTGGAGGCTCAGACTTGTGCTCAGTACCCTCATTTGTTTCCTTAGTCTATGTTGTGGCTTTCGAGGATAAACATCCCTAATGTGGGAAGATTCTAAAGACCTGTATTTTCCATGTATTTTTTTTAATTGTATGGACTTATTAAGAGTCTGAAAAATTTGAAGGTGCCTAATTCCGACGCCCGGTGTACCTGGAATGTATTTCTGGAATTTTTTATGGTATATTCAGTAAACGCGTCAGCGGCGCTTTCTAACTTTTGAACCGGTGATCGGATTAGAAATATGAGGGCATTGTTGAATCTGTAGTCTTGGGATTCGGTTAAGGGAGACTTCACTTTAACCACAGTAGGTTTAGAGAAAAGGTTATGTTTTATGACTTTTTAAAAGAAATGAGATAAAATATTTTTTTCCTTTATTTCATAACCTCCAACGGACAAGACGTGTGTGGGGCTAGTGGTGTGTCAAGCCATTAAATGGATTTACCCTACAGTCTAAGTAACACCAACATTGGGGTAATTAGGAAGCTTCCTAATTACTGAGCCTCATTAATTCCCAGCGTCGTTACTTACACTTCCCATATCTTATATATATGGAGCTTGGGGGGAGGTACCATCACAGCTTGTCCAAGAAACAAAGTGCTGAAGGAGTGTTGAGACACCAAACCCTTAGAGGATGGAATCGGTTCTGGTGAATGGTGAAAAGAAACCCAAAAACCCCAATCCTAAGGATGATGTGCAAGCAACATCGTTGGAATCCTGTGGTAGGAATGAAGATCAATGACCCACATTCAACCGTGATAGTTTCTCCAACATTTTGTGGTAGGAGTTTTGATTCTTGTTTATTTCATGTGACTGTATTCAATACCATTTAAATTCATCCCTCATGTTTGCGAGCTAACGTGGAGGGTGCGATCCTAATGAACCCATCCTGAACCCTCCGCTACTTGGATAATCTTACACCCTCTGTGAAAGACTGCCAGCACGGAGGCACCCGTGCGCCAATACATTCCATAAGAGGAGGTCGTGGCACAAGGCTGCAACGGTCATCGGAGTGGTCAACACCAGCTATCCGCAGAGGAGGTGTGGCAGTCCATCGCACACCGCTGGTGACAAAGAGGTCACGGTTCGTCAGCCCCGGTGAATGCATGAGGTGGCCGACATAACTAAAAGCCACAAAAAGTGAGGTGGTGCGACCACCGTGCCGCCGGAGAGCGAGAGGAGGTGTGACCAGCACACCACTAGTGAACAGAATCCACAACTGAAGCCACGGAGGAGGCCGAACTTACATCTCTGGCGGGTTCCATGGTGACAGAGTGATGCCCACGTGGCACCACTACTTTGCAAATTGAACAACCTCCGGGCTGTTTGAGAGTTCGGGAGACTGTGGGGTCACACCCCCCATGCCAGCTTGGGCGGACCCTACAGCATGCTGCACTCCCCCCCGGATCAGACCGTGCCCCACCACGAGCTGGACCAAACTCCCCCTTAGACAGGGCGGCCACCCTAGCAGGTTGTCGCCCTACCGGGCTACTGCCTCAGGGGGCTACCCCCCCCCCCCCCACCTTGTGGGCCAGGCATCCCATTTGTGGGTCACCCCCCTTGCAAGCCGACTAGGACCTCGGCCTAGTGGGCCTATTCCACCATGGCCCATCCCAGACCGGGTGGTCCGGGTCAGTCCGACAGGGTCGGACTGGACCCGGGCCCAGAAATTCTAAATGGCCATAACATAGGAACCGGGAGTCCGTTTGACTAACCTTCTGTAGTGCTGGGACCCTATGATCAATACGGTCCTTTTTTGTATACTCCACTCAATTTTTGGAGACAGTTGGAGTATGGTCGGGTTGGATCAAACCCACATCCAACCGGGCCCTAGAACTAAAATGCTTATAACTCCCAGACCGGGCGTTCGATTGATGTGTTGCATGTCGCGTTAGAACCCTTATGACATGGAGGTCCTTTTGGTTACTCCATTATGGAGCTTAGCGGTAGTAGAGGTATACCTGATATCTCGAGGGGTAGATACTACAGTACTCTAGCGTTCTATGAGAAAGAATCCAGTGGCTGGCAGTGAGGCGGAGGTTGGAGACAAACCATAAGGAGGTTAGTATCGAGCGATCATGTGTGGGTCAGCACCTAGAGGTCCTATGTGGATCAGAACCTAGCGGTCCTCTGTGTATCATCACCTAGCGGTCCTGTGTGAATCAGTACCTAGAGGTCCTGTGTAGATCTATACCTCGTCACCCAATGAGGACTAGCCTTAGAGCGGCCCGTCGTGGTTTAGCGATATACAGATCCTCGGCGGATCAGATCTGGTGTGTGTCATTGCGAGGCTAAGTTACATATCGATCCTGGGAAGATTGGATCCTATGTGGGTCATTTAGGGAGTTAGTACTTATCTATTCTATGTGGTTCTGAATCCTTATAGTCAGCAGTAGTGCCTCTTGATAGAATAAGATGATCTAGCTTTGTGACTAATCATCTGTACATCTATACTTCACTAAAAACATTGTTTGAGATGATACTCAAATTGAGTTATATCTATTTCTTTGTGTTTTTTGATTGAGATCATGTATTTTGGTTTTCCTTTGTATAATTCTGAGAGACCTTCGGGGGACTCGGGGTCCCTACTATGTATTTTTATACTCACCCTGGCATGGGCTTCGCCTGCACCTTATTGTGTGTTGTGCAGACGACGAGCGACTGGGTTGATGTTTAAGGGAGCTAGGACCAGAAAGTGTGCGGAGGAGATGGGTGGATGTGGAGTTCTAAAGAGGGGATCTATACCTGCCCTTCAGGTAGGATTCTCGGTGGATGTTCCAGGATATGTTTTTCTCTTTTCAGTTGTACTTGTACCTTTTAGTTGGGCTTGTACTCTAAACCCTTTACTTTTATCACTCTTTTTACTATAGCAGTTTACTTTACATTTGTTTCTCATTGCGTTCTAGTTTGTGTGTTTGTACAGGTTCAAAGGTAATGCCTTCCCATTTTATGGAGTATGCCTTTTGGTACTAGTCTCCAACCCCTGGCATATGGAAGGCAGGCTTGGGGTAGTCACAGCACCGGCCCCGGGGGATGGGTCATGACATGTGATGACCCATATATATTTGGGTGAGATATAATGTGTTGTGATATGATTAAACATGTGCCTTTGGGTGAAATGATTTTTTATGTGATGTTATGAGGAATATATGGGAGCATAAGGACATACAACATTAGTGTCTAAGAGAATAAAAATAGTAGAAGAGCATTTTAGGTTACCCTCACTAATATTATTATTTTTATTTTATTATAAATGAATGAAATATTTGGTGAGAATTTTATTTTGATAGAGGGATGGTTAATATACCTTCTTATGTGTTGTTTGTTATATTGTTTTCTCAAAGGTGTATTAATATTCCCATTTTCACATGTTTAAGGGAGATCTTGGTTATTATCCTTCAAAGAATATTGGTATGGACACCCTATATATATTTAAAATGTTTTTGGATTTCTAGGAGGACTTCATGGACTATGATGGTAATTTTTATCTTGGTATTTGTTTCTATTTCTATGTTTCTACATTATATTTTCATTTGGGAATCTATTTAGATATTTTTATCTATTTTTTCTTACTTATACCATCATTGGTGGATGTTTTTTTATTAATTTATCATATTTATGTGATGTAGTTGATTTAGTGAAGAAATCATATCTCTTGATTATATTGTTATATAGGGTAATTACTCGTATTTGTGAGATTTTTAAACCCTCAGTGCCAGTCCCAAACCTGGGGGCTATTGAAGGTGGGACATGGGGGTCATTATACATCTTCCATTATTGTCAAACTAGGAGGGGTACTTTTGGATGTTGGGGGTCATGAAAAATATATTCTTTCAAAGCATCAATGAAAACCTACTAAAGAACAATCATTATTTTTTTACATATTCCTCACAAATTGTTTAATATACATGATCGTCATTGATAAATGACAATCACAAATGAAAATATCTATAAACATCATGATTCATCTTCTATTTTCATATCAACCTCACTAAATTTTTTAGGATATAGAAGATAAAACATTTCATTATAAACGGAATATACCATGATTCTCTACCCTTAATTTATGCCTCATTATTTAGAGATCATACATAGATGATTCTATTTATATTCCTTTCTCAGCATTAATACAATGATCATATTTTAAAAAATATATTAGAACCCAAAATGGTTATCAATACCAAAAAATTAAATGATAATGTTAATATGAAATATCAATATAAATATTTATTCTATATTTAAACATTCTATTCATTATACAATACATTTAGTTTAATATACATGTTTTTATGTTTGGTTCTATTATACTTCGTATTCTAGACACTTAAAGTAATTAGGGGATAAATCCATCATAATGGTACAGAAATGGAATTTGTTTTACCAAATCATATCCATAGGGCCCTTTAATAAAGCTGTGTTGTTAGGTCTCTTCTTCATAAACAATTTAATGATTTAGTTAATAAAAAATACACCACTTCATCATTATTACCACTAGGAACATAGGGTTAATTCTTTAATCCACTTTTATTATCCATACATGGATGATATTTCCATGGAAACAGAACAATGCCTATTTACAAAGACAATGGATTTTATAATATGCATAAAATAATCCCTCTAACATATCCCAAATGATTTCTTTAAATTTCACTTATAATAATTCCTATAATTCTTCCTCAATGTACATAAAGGGTTATTTATACAGTTGAAATTATAATCAACAATAATTTATCAACATTTTTAGATATTTGTAACTCCCAGGTTTTCCTCGGCCAATATCATCCTAATCTTAAAATTTATCTAAGCCATCGCCTAATGCCCACTCTAGTACCCTATATATGTGACCATAAATTTACATTATTTAAATTATATATAACTTTACAATACATTATAAAACCCATTTAGGTTTAAATTTTTTGGTTGTTAGCAAAAAAACATTAACAAAAAAACCCATTTCGTTTTCATCTAATGGACATATTTTCAACTATATAATCAACTAATTATTAAAAAAACAAAATCTCACACTAATTATCTATATAGGACACTATTATAGATATATCAAAATCCATTATCTTTATAACCTAATGAAATGTAAACATAAGAAATAGGTGAGATCAAATTCGTAGTAAGGTTAAACATAAGAGATAAGCATCAGAGAACATAAATGGTCATAAGATTATCATATTGGGATAATTAATAATTTTATGCCCAATAAATAATATATCATAAATCATGGATTATTTTATGGCATAAAATAATACAATACTCAAAATTGTGTGGAAATAGAAGTCTATAAACAAGAGGAATATGATCATAAAATTTACAGAAAAATAATCCTAAAACTGTATAATCGTTAGATTATGGAACAAATGTATGCATAAAATCCATTTATCAAGGCCCCCCACCAAATCATTAAATTCGTAGTAGATTTTGAATAACCATACATTTACCTTCTTGGGAATGATATAATCACCCCATGTACCATTGGGTTTGGGGTAAATCCTCTCAATGAAACCTTTTTCTTGAGATAATTCTCCTCGTCTACCCTTTCTCTGATGAAAAATCATCATATACACCCTTATTCATTTAATAAATAATCTCATGTACCATTTTTATCTCATGATACATAATCATATACTAATGAATTGGAGGGTGATATATGTCTCCAACTAGAGTCATTTATTCAAATATATGCTATATTAAATAATTCATTATATCATAAAGAACATAAAGAAGGAAAATATGTTTCATATCCATTTTCAAATGGAATCACATAAGAAAAAATTAATAATTCTATCAATAATCAAAAAATGATAAATGCATAGATAATAAATGGGTATCCAGTAACATCAAGTAATATTTCATTTAAATTTCATTCAATCAAGATAATAAATCATATTATATTAACAACATATAGATATAAGTTGTACAAGTTGGACAATAATTTCAAAAATCAAAAGATGTGTAGTATAGTGTTGAAAAAACGTCATTCAATGGAATAAAAAATTAGGTATTCACATGGGGAAGTAATTGGAAGAGAAATTATGTTTATATGTCATCGATGTTTAGGAAAGACGATAATAGTGATGGATTATATCTATGATCAAAAAAAGAACATTCATAATACATCATGACAAATAATAAGGATCGTATCATTTGAATAATATCCTTGATCAAGAAAAAATTGTATTAAAGACAATAAAATAGTCTTAACATATTTTTTATATGTTTCAGAAAATCCATGTTTGAAATAGGAAATATTATTCATGTATTGTAATTATTATAAAAAGTTTTTTTATAAAACATGGATAAAATCAATTTAATTAAGAAATCATCTATATAGTATAATTCATATTGAAGACATATATGTTGGAATGATGTTTTCAAAAATTAATAAACATCAAAATAAATTTTACCAACGATTTCTAACATAATTGTAAAAAATGATTTCACTAATTGCCTTAAAATTTTAATTTCAAAACAAGCGAACTAAAACACTGAGAAACTATACATTTGAAAAAAACATCAATAATTTCTCCTTGATAATAATTAATGGTTATAAAAATAAATTTTGTGTTTTTACCAAAAAAAATTGGTTATGAAAATATAGAAATCATTTTAAATATTTTGAAATATCATTATTTGAAACCCCACTTCCTAAAAAAAAGTTTTTGATTTCCATCTTGAAAGGTTTCAATGTTAATTATGAAAATATTATGAAATAATCAATATTACAGTTCACAAAATGTAGGTATAACGTTGGGGAAAATGGGAATATAGAAATAGAAGAAAAGATTCATTGGTAATAATTGGTGTTATTCATACCAAAGTATTAAATTAATTTCAAAAAATATTTTATCAAATAAGTGATTATTAATAATGAGAGTTAGTTATCTAAGAGAAGAAAATGAAATAATATAAAAAATAGTTGAACATTAGGATCAATGGAATATATAAAATTTATTAGGTATGAAATATAAAGACCTAATATATCATAAATTGAGTCTATGAAGCCAATACAATGTTATATATTTATTAATGAAATTCCCTTGAAGGATATGATTCCAAATAATAAATAAAATATCATAAAAAATGAAATAATAATAATAAATAATAATAAATGGGAAATAATTACACTATTAAAAAGAAGACATTTTGTATAACAATAATTATGTCTCATTAGGTGAAAATTTAAGACAATAAACTCTTACCTTAATCACTATATAGTCGTAATGCACTTGAACATCCAATTTTAAAAATTTATCTATAATAATAACCCATTTTAGAAAAATTATAATATATATAAACATATATCAAATTATTCATAGTCATTCAATACTTGAATATTAGTTGTTCATTATCTATTTTTGATATCGTGTGTGAATAATCTTGATGGTATTGAACAGGTTTCACAGATGTAGTATTGTTCCACATTATTTCCCCAAATTTAATCATTCCAAGATCATAAAAGGTACTATATTTAATATTTTAAATTTATTTATATTTTAAAATATTTTATTCAATATTATATTTGGTTATGACCTTTAATGATAAAATTTTTTATGATCATGTTTTGATAAACCTTAAGGAACCAAGGGTGTTTTCATTAAAAATGATATAAATTTTTATAAGACCATTCTAGAAAAAAAATATAAAATTAGTTAAATATATATATCAAATATTACCAATAATTAAATTCTCAATTTACTCAACGAAATAAATTTATATTTTTTTCAAGTAGGTGGTTAAACCATCCCAAATAAGAATATACCATAATTATTTTAAAATTGTTAAGAGATTTAGTTTTAATATCAAAACGAAACATGTATAATGAAAATATTTAGTGTTTATTATGTTTTTTATATAAAAATTATAAATAATTATATAAATAATATAAAATATTCGATTTTAATTCATATTATAAAGAAGTAATTTTATCTCTATGAAATCTCTTTTAGAAGATTGAATTTACCACAATTGTTTATTATTTATATTGTTTACCGGTTATCCAATATGTATTTCCCAAAACATAATATTTTAAAAAGAATTATATTTATACATTGGCTCATTCCCATAAAAATCCATGTAATATGTTAATAAAATGATAGAAAAAAATCAATCGTTACATGGTGATGATAATCCACACTTACACATGGATGATAATTTTGTATTCCATAGAATGGGGAAAATGAGTCATATGGTTTATCATTTTACAAACTAAAATAAATAATAACTATCATACATACATATATATATATATATAATTACCTATTATGACATGTTTTTTATTATTATGTTGTATTACAAAACATGTTACATCATTGAGGTGGTGGTCTGCACAATACATGAATGTTAGTTTAATTTGTATTAATATAATTGGAAAAGGTGGTTAATTCTTATACCATAATTGAAGTAATATTATAGTAATATAATAATATAAAATTTATCAATTTAATATGGTGTAATTTTATTTTAAACATAATAAGGGAACATAAGGAAATAGAAATGATAGTGGATTTGTTTAAAATATATACCTCACTTCTTGGATTGTCTTCATTATAAAGTGGTTATGACTTTGAAGAATTGTATTATGAGAGTGTAAAATCCTAGGTATTTATAGAATACGACTTTTTCATATCTATTCATATTTATGAATTAGAAATTAATTTTATTTTCGATGGGACATTGTGTGTGATATAGTACCCGAAACACAAAAATGGGTTTCTCCGAACTTTTATGTTGTGCACAATACTGAGATATACAGAAAAATGATAAACTATTAATATTATTATTTTAAATGTTAGTTATAGCCTAGATATTATATTAAAGGGAATGAATAGAACTAACTATATTATGATTAAACATTTTTATTAAAAGTTTTTTACATTTTTCAATAAAAAATTAGTTTCTTAAAATGAGAATAAATCCAATTTTAAGCATAAAATAATCTATTAATTTTTTAAGAGATAGCTTACCGTCTTTTGATGGAGAACCCCTTTTAAATCATGTTTTTTTCACTTTCAGAAGTTTTATTTTACAAAAACATATTATTTTTTATAATTGAGACATAGAAATTTACTTTGGTAAAAAAAATTATATTTTTTTGTTAAAATCCATTTCTTAATGAATAGTGAAAAATACTGTATTTTAATTCAAAGATTCATTTTCGTCCAATAGACTTATATAGTTAAATTATCATTTTAATTGGTTTTAAAATGTAATTGGATTATTTTTGTAACATTTAATCAAAGTTTTTCAATGGAATTAATTTCTCATTGAAATTGGATATTAACACATGTCAATCTTTTGATGGTTTTTACTTTAAAAAACATGTTTTATCTCTTTGACAATGTGAATTAATTTAAAATTAATTATTAGAAATTATGTATTTTGAATTTGGAACAAATTATTCCATATTTTTAATAATAAGTTCCAAATTATGTAAATTGGCACTTTTTATTATTTTAACATTATGAATA
Source organism: Viscum album (assembly GCA_963277665.1). Classification (NCBI taxonomy): domain Eukaryota; kingdom Viridiplantae; phylum Streptophyta; class Magnoliopsida; order Santalales; family Viscaceae; genus Viscum; species Viscum album. The sequence continues at coordinate 826,359,304 of OY728131.1, forward strand.
GTAACTTTTGTAAAAAATGTTATTACCACGGTTAATGGTATATCAGGTAATTAAAAGTAAAAATATTATTATCATAATATAAAACTACCCTAAAACTTTTTCTAATTTAATTAGATGATTTTATTACGACCATGAGTGTACATGGGTCGATTTTAAGACCACTTGGATGACATTGATGCATTTATAATATTATATTCAATAAATAGTAATTTTTTCTACACTTTTGTTTTGAAAAGTATATTATTTTAATAAGAAGTTATACAGGGGGTATATAAGACTATAAATAGTAATGGGAAAGATAAAAATATTACCTACATCATGGTAATTTATGTATAATTTTTAGTAAATAAATTTTTAAATTAAATAGTGACACAAAGATGATCTAGTAATTTCTTAATTAATGAAAAAATCAAATAAATAATATTATAAATATTAAAATAAATATTTTATGACATAATATATTCCATCCCGTAATTTTATGAACAATTTTGACATGTTTTTTATTATATAAAGGAGTTGGTTTAAGCTTATATTCTTGTTATGATGTTTTTAAAAGTCGACAAATGAATAGTGTCAAAATTGACATTATTGTATTTTAAAATATAAAATATTTTATTAAATGATATTAAATTTATAAAAACATATGATTCATCGAAATAATTAGGTAAAGTCCAAATATTTCCTTTATTAACTCTTTATGCGTATTTTTATAGGTTATCGTAATTACATTATCCCATAAAGTGTTAATAAAATAATATCAGAGTAAGATTAAATTGGATAAACTAAGAATTAAAACAAAAATATGAGGATTAAAAAAATATTCAAAAATTATCTAATTTTAATTTTATGATATATATTTGACCCAAAATAATATTATCATTGAGTTAATTTCTTTTGGGACCATTTGGAACCGAAATTGAATTTATATTGATTTAATTTTTAAAGAGTTTCCAAGTGTTCACCTCCCCTATCCTATAAAAAGGTACTCACTATTATCTATACTCACACTTACAAATCCTCTTGGTTCAGTAATTATATGTCAAAAAAACTTCCTATAATCCTTCCCCGCATTTTGTAGGCCTTATTTTAGGCATAACACCCTCCTTAGAGGAGTTAAGGTGTTATGAAAGGTTATCCTCTGAAGGAAAAGTAATGTCTTTATTTAAGCGTTTTTGTTTTATTCCTTCCTACACATCCTTCAAATCTCATAAAAACATGATGATATAACAAATAAATCATCCTTAATATACTAATATTTAATTATGTTAATACTTTTACCTAAATCCTTCTCTCATTCCATCAAATGGGAAATAAACTTTTCATTTGTGTGTACGGCGGATTACCACCTCCTGAACCGATATATTTAATTTTTCATTACCATCTCTCAAGATTGATCGTAATGATTGAATTAATGTTTATATATGAAATTCATGAAATATTTATCATTATAAGAGAATAATATATCAATTAAATTCTTACTTTACATACACATAAAAATGATAAAGTCGTTCATGCGTATGAGTGAACTAACACCTCCATGAAGCGATGTGAATCAATTTTATTCACCACATCACTTGTATGGTATATATATATATATATAAATATTTAAATTATTATAATTATGTTAATAATATTATGATCATTTTTAAAGGTAAAATATTAATTCAATTATTTTAATAATGATAAATGAAAAACAGAAATGTTACACATGCGTACGTACAACTTACCGTCTCCATGATTGTAAAAAAAAATTATTTTTAATATCCAAATTTAGTGAATGTATTTTAAAGTATAATTTATATATTAAAATGATTATTATTTCATTAATATTATTCCAGATATTATGTACCTATTACCACATGGACTATTGATGTCATACCAAGTTCATTTTTGACTAAAGTATGGATAATAAAAAAAATATGATATGAACATAAATAATTATGTTATTATCATAACATGAGAATAAGTGATATATAAGGAATAATAATAATGAAAAATGGTCTACAAAAATTATAAAATAAAATTATTTTATTATTCAGGAATATAAATATTGTACATGACAATTTGGGCTCAAGGTAAGATATTTTTTCTCAATCCCCTTTCTTTAAGACATTTCATGATAATATGCACCTTTATTATTTTATAGTGTGTATATACATCCACTATAACATTTCATATCCATATTTTTTATATAATAATGTTATAAACTATTTTGGTAGATGTAATAATACAATTATATTAATATTTAAATGTTTTATGTGGTATGGAACATTGTGAACATTTACTGATTTATTTATAAAATATTTTTATTCATGATATTAATTTACATATTTATTTATATGGATATGATGTGATTGAATAGGAAATTTTATGTTAATATTTAATTTCATTCAATGTTTTTAAAAGGAATCTTTTATAAAAATCCTTTTTCATTATTTAAAAATGAAATAAGGAATGTTTATTTAACGTATACATTGACAATGAATTCTCTGCCGCCATAACCATTACTAGATATTTGGATTCATCTACAAGACTTAATGTTAATAAAAGAAAAATAAATCCATTGTTCCTTTTATGTGTATTTTGTTATTGAAAATGGTTTTTAAAATTAATTGACTATATCAATATCTTGAAATGATTTATTTTGATTTCAAATAAGTTTTTATGAGTGAATTGTTGTTAATTGAAATATTTTAGGTGTTATGATTGTACTTGGGAATATAATGGGTTGATACGGGATAACCCAATTTAGGTGGTTCCAAGATAATCCAAAGGTGGGTGAGCATATGAAAGATCTATAAATCATTTGGTAATTCTTTGGGGTTAACCAATTGGGTTTCTCCTGAGATATTTAGGGAACATACTATGATGGGTATTCCAAAAATAACCATGAAGGTTACTTCCTATGTAGATATGAAAGCTTCAATATAAGTGTTATATAAATTCCAAAATTTCTAACTATGATTTATAATTTCTATGAGTTTTACATGAATATTATGAATTCATAAGGTATGTTAAATATTTTATGTTTTGTGGGTGAAAAGTATGATTTGGGGAAAATGTTTTCTTGAGTTTGAAATATGCACGAAGTAACAGTTTCATTCAACATTTTATATCCCTTACTAAGATTGTTTGGTTCATCCCATGTTTTTAAATATTCATTATAGGTATTAATATTGGTAAGGAAAATATGATGCAATGAAGAAAGTATTAGAGGTGTTCCTTGAAAAGAAATAATGTTTTTAAGGGTTTCCTTTGATGAAAAAATTGATACTGAGTATAAGTGTCCTCTTGTAATCTATTGGTTTAATATGTAATATTTGTTTCTAATTATCTAAAAATATATACCTAAAATATATTTGGGAATAAAAGATAATAAATTCTAATCAAAAGTCACTAGAATAAGTTGTTTAAATCTGAGTCCTTTTAGTTGGAATCCGAGTAGGGTTTAGACAACATTGGATATTGTGATATTTTCTTAAGAGTTATTTATATCATCATGAATTTATAGGTTTAAGGTTGATCCTAAATTTAATTTCTTAAAAAAATTAGGATTATGTTATAAAATTTCATGGTGATTAACAGAATATTTGGAGACATTCATTTTTTATGTAGTTATTGGTTATTACTTTTTGGAATGAAAACTGGAAGGTATAGAATAACCATTGAGATTAAAATATGTTATCATTATTTTGGAGGATTCTATATCATTTTTATAATGTTATAATAACTATAAATATTTTGTAAAAGGAAAAAACAAATACCATGTCACAACCCATCATGTTAGACAAGGCTGCAGGAATCGAACCCACAACCGAAGTGCGATAATAATTCATCTCCTACCACTGTCCTATGTGAAGTACCTTGTAAGTATAAATTATTATATTTAGTTAATTGATTTTATGGATTAAGAATAATTTTATTTGGGAAACTTATATTTTATTGAATCAATAACAATGGGATTGGAAAATGATTTGGGGATTAAGTGATAAATGTTATTTTGGAAGATGTTCAGTATTTTGGGAACATTATATTATTAGGTAAATATAATAATCTAAGATTTTATTTGAGGAGTAATCATTGAATTATATTATAGAATAATCTATTATTTTAATTGTGGGATTATTGTTATTGAGTTTATTTATGTAAATGGCTAACATATCTTGATTAATACTAGGGAATTTACATTTTTGTATAAGACATTAAGAGAGGTTTATGTTATTTAGAGATAAATGTTAAAATTTATATGGGAAGATTATGTGATGTTTTTTTGGGGGTTTCAATCATAGTTTTTATTATTTTAATAATTTTATGGAAAACTATTTTTTCAATTGTATATATTGATCTTTTTGTATTACTATCAAAATTTGGAGATTAAAAGTAGTCCCTCTCTTTATTAAGGATTATTTTCTTTGGGAATTATATGATTTTGTACTAACCATTATGGTTTTGGAGAATTTATATAGGTTGAACAAAAAATATTTAACCTTTTGTTGTTCATGTGAGTTTTTATAAGTTAATTATACTGCATCAGGCATGAAAGATTCATCTTAAATACTCATCGTTTTGGAGAAAAGATTATTTTGTGGGGGAATTCTATTAATAGATGAAATTCTACTTGTCATGTAAGTATATTTCATTATATACTTATTCTATGAAGTAAATTATTTCCTCAACATTGTGAAATAGATCTTAAAACTAAAATGACTTTTATTTATTTTTCCTACTATGAAGTAAAATATTTTTTAACCATTCACAAATTTATGGTTTTTTATTTTTAACTTTTTCATAACAATATTTTATATCACTCTCTTTAAAAACATGATAGTTAGTTTTTCTCCCATATCTATGTTTTCCTAGATGGAATCCTAGTTTGTGTTATCTCATGTGACCTTCATACAGACCTTTCTTTCTTTTAAAGTGGATGTTTTATTAATCCTTTTTTTGATGCTATTTTTAATAAAGGTATTTTGAAAATTCATAGCTTAGTTACTGACACCAAATTAAAAATATGAGGATGTAATTTCCAAAAGAGGAGAGAGAATGTAACATCTCGGATAATTATATAATATGACTTTTTTATATCTATTAATATTTATGAATTATATATTAATTTTAGGTTAAAGGTAAAACTATGTGTGATAGCATACCTAATATGCAACAATGGGTTTCTATGAAATCTTATCTTTCCCAAAAGACATAGATATACCTAAAAATAATACTTTATTAATATTATTATTTTAAATAGTAATTATCGCATAGCTGTTATGTTAGAGGGAATGAGGAAAACTAACTATGTTATGTTAACACATGTTTATTAATTTTTTTTACTTTCTTATAATAAATATTAGAGGTTTAAAATGAGAATAAATCCAATTTAAATCATAAAATACCCTAATATTTTAAAAAAAAATTACCATCTTTTGAAGGAGAACCTTTTTTAAATATATCTTTATTCAATTTTATATGTTTTATTTGAAAAAATAAATTTCTTATTTGGAAGCAGGATATAAAAATTTACTTTTTCCAAATATTTGGTATTTTTCTGAAAAAATTCATTTTTAATGAATAGTGAAAAAACTGCATTTTAATTCAAAAATTGCCTTTTCATCCAATTTATTCACATAGTTAAATTATCATTTTAATTAGTTTTAAAGTGTAATTAGAATAATTTTTTATCATTTAATCGTATTTTGGTTATTGGAAGTAATTTCACATTAAATTTTGATATCAACACATGTCAATCATTTGATGATTTTTACTTTTAAAAAAACTCATTTTCACATTTTGACAACGAGAATTAATTCTAATTTAATTACTAAAACATTTCTGATTTGAATTTAGAAAAATGGATTTCATATTTGGAATCAAAATTTCCAAATTTTTTAAATAGGCCCTTTTCATTATTTGGAAGTTATGATTAGTAACTTTGGTAATAAATTTTATTACCTCGATTATAGATAAATCAGGTAATTAATGGAAAAAATAATATTATAATAATATAAAACTACAATAAGTGTTGTCCTAATTTAATTATATGATTTTATTCAGACCATTATCATACTTGGGTTGATTTTAGGACTACTTGGATCCACAAGGATAACTTTAATGTATTTTTAATATTATATTCAATAAATATTCATTTTGTTAAACTTATGTTTTTAAAATCTAATCTATTTTAATATGGAGTTAAAAGGGGGTATATTCAACTATAAATATTCATTGTAAATAAAATAACATTACCTATATCATGGTAATTTATTTATATTTTTTAGGAAATAAATATTTATATTAAAGGGTGGTACAATGAAGATGTAGTATTTTCTTAATTAATGAAAGAATCAAATAATTGATATTATAAATATGAAAACAAATATTATCTAACATAATTTAGGAAATTAAAGAATTTTATGCATAATTTTGACATGTTTTGGTTGATTTAAAGGATTTTTTTTGAACTTATCATCTTATTATGATATTTTTAAAAGTCAACTAATGAATAGTCTCAAAATTGACATTATTGGTATTTTAAAATATAAAATATTTTATTAAATAGTATTAAATTCATAAAAATATGATGTTCAGAAAAATTATTAGTATATGTCATAATATTTGAAAAACGTAATTTTTCGGGTCTTTTGACATGTTATGGTAATTAAATTAAACCATAAAGTGTAAATAATGTAATATCATAGTAAGATTAATAAAGGTTAACTAAGGGTTAAACAACAAATATAAAGATTAAAAAATGTTAAAAACTTGCCTAAATTTAAATGGATGTTAAGTATTCTACCCAAAATCATCTTATCTTAGAAATAAATTATTTTGGGACCATTTGGAATAGAAATTAAATTTATATTAATTTAATATTTAAAGAGTTTCCAAGGGTGAACCTCTCCTCTTTTATAAAAAGGTGCCCATTATTCTATAATAATCACAGCTTCAAAGCCATTATGATCAGAAAATATCTTCCCAAACCTCTTCCTAGAATCCCTCCCCACATTATTGAGGGATTTTTTAAGTTATAAATCACTTCATTTGTGGATTTAAGGTTTTAATAAAGGTGATAATCCGAAGGAAAGGTACTGTTTTTAAGTGTTTCTATTTTATTCCTTCTTCCACAACCTTCAAATTTCCTCCAATAATGACGATATAATAACCATATTATCATTAATATACTAATATTTTATCATGTTAATACCATCACCTAAATCCTTCTCCAATTCCATCAAATGGGAAATGAACTTTTTGTTTGCGTGTACGGCAGACTACCACCTTGAGAACCGATTTAGTTCATTTTTCAATACCATCTCTCAAGACTGATCATAATGATGAAATTAATGTTTATATATGATATCTTTAACAAAATTATCATTATAATAGAGTAATATATCAATTACATTATTACTTTCTATACAGATAAAAATTGAAATGTCATCCTTGCGTACGTGTGAACTATCCCTGCCACGAAGTGATGTGAATCTTGCATAGTCACCACATCACTAGTATGAGATATATATAAGTACATTTAAATTTTTATTATGATGTTAATAATATTTTTATAATTCAATAAGGTAAAATAATAATTAATTTATTTCCATAATGATAAATGAAAAATGGAAACGTTACTCAGGCGTATGTACAGCTTACCGTCTCCATGATTGCAGCATTGTTCATTTTTCATATCCAAATTTAATGAATGGGTTTAAAATTATAAATTATATATATAAATTTTATTATTATATAATTAATTTAATTTTTTATATTATTGAATTATGACCACATTGACTATTGATTTTATACTAAGTTCATTTTCGACTCAAATACCGATTATCGGCAAAACATCCAATATCTGCTTACAATGGTCTGCTAAACTCCAAAAATTTCTATCATAATTTTTTCTATAACTCTAATAGTGATTATAGTTGGTTAAAACATTTCAACAAGACTTATATAAAACCTTCTAGATTCAATCTCATATGGATTCTTGCTCACAATAGAGTTCCCACAGAAATTTGTCTTCAATCTTTTGGTATTCAGTTATGCTCTAAATGCAATTTCTATAATCCACACAGATAAGATACCAACCACTTATTTATTTATTGTGCCACTACTTCCACTATTTAGAAATATATTCTTGAAATTTTTTACTACAGATGGTTAAATTATGACTCTGTCAAAATTCAACTAAAGAAATGTGCAGAAATGGAGGCCTCTCAACAAATCAGGAACCTTTTCCTCACTGTAGTTACTAAGCTCCACCATGTGATCTGGTATGATAAGAATGAAATTATTCATACAAATTACTCATACAATCAAAATGTAGGTTGGGTGCGGATCTTCACTACCATACATGAAACAGCTCTAATACAAAAGGGACACTGCCACAACATTGTGCATGACTTCAGAATCTTGTGGCGTCTTCGGATTAATGGAAATTTCAGTCATCCTCGCCGCACTATGGAGGTGTTCTGGTGAACCCCTCTTCTTGGATGGATTAAAATCAATATTTATGGTGCCCCAAAAGAAAATTCGGCACCTGCAGGATGTGATGATATCTTTTAGGAATCCTCTCGGTCAGATCCTTGGTTGCTTCATGGGTATTTATGGCATTTCCACCTCCCTTGAAGTTGAGATGATGAGATTAATTCATGACATCACCTTCGCAAATATCTTCGGTTGTAACAATCTATGGATCTAAATCAACTCGATAACCATCGTGCAAGCAATTTGGAACGGCATTACTCATCTTTCTTGGCCGATTACTACCTGTTGGATGGATTGCTCTCATTCGCTTATAGATCTCAACTATATCATCACTCATGATTACCGAGAAGCAAATATTATTGTTGATGGACTGGAAAACATGGGATTAAATAAAGACATTACATTGTTCAAAAACCTCCCCGCTGATCTTATTTCCTTACATGAAAAATGTTATAATATGATCACGTACTTTAGACTCCTATAAACTTTCTTTTGATTTATTTATGCTTTGCTTCTTCAAAAAAAATCCAATATGAACATAAATAATTATGTAATTGTTATAACATGATAATAAGTGATATAAAAGGAATAATAAACAGGAAAAGGGTTCTAAATAAAGTATAAATTGACCTATGTTTATTTTTTAGGAATATGAATATTTTACGTGATGATTCAGACTCAAAGTATGGGATTTTGTCTCAATCTACTTTCATTGAGAAATTTCTTGATAATGTTGACCTTTATTTCATTATAAGGTGTATAAATAGCCAATATGACATTTAATATCCATATTTTATATATACTAATTTTATTAATTATTTTGGAATATTTATTAATTCATGGAGATTAAGATCAAATGTTCAATGTGGTATGGGACACCTTGACCGTCTAAAGATTTAATTATCAAATATTTTTATTTATGATATTAATTTATATGGTTATGAAAAAATTATATAGGAAAATTTATGCTTATCCATGATTTAATCAAATGTTTTCAAAAGTAATGTTTTATATGAATCATTTTACATTCTTTACAAAATGATTAAATGAATGTTTTTTAACATATACGGTGACAATGACTTCTCTATCGCCATAACCATTACTTGATATTTGGATTACTATAAAAGCCTTAATGTTTTTAAATGAAAAAAGAAATAAATTCTTCCTTTTATGATTATTTTGGTATTTAAAATGGATTGACTATTTCAATATCTTGAAATGATTTCTTTTGATTTAAAATAAGATTTTATGAGTGAAATGTTGTTAATTGAGATCATGTATGTGTTATGATGGTACTTGGGAATTTGATGTGTGGTTTGGTGATAAAATAATGATTGGTAGTTACATAAAAAAGGTTGGGTGGGCCCATGATAGATCTCCGATGTATTGGGTAATAATAAAGGGATAACCTGTTGGATTTCTCCTAATAGATTTTGGGAATATACTGTGATGGGTATTCCAAATGTATCCATGATGGTTACTCCCAATGTAGCTATGAAATCTACAATGTAATAGTGTTATGGATGCCCAATTTACCATTCTGATTTATAATTTCTATGATTTTTATAGGAATATTATTATTTCATAAGGTATGATAAATAGTTTATATTTTATGGGTGAAAAGTATGATTTGGTGAAAATGTTTTCCTATGTTTGAAATATTCATGGACTAACGATTTCATTCCTTATTTTATATTCCTTAAAGAGTTATTTTTGCTCATACCAAGTGTTTAAATGTTTTTCATTTTTCTTATTATTGGTAAATACAAAGAATATGATATGACGAAAGTATTGGGGAAGTGTCTTAAAAGGAAATCATGTTTTTTAAATGGTTTCCTTTGGTGAAAATTTTGATAATGATTATAAGTGTCCTATTATAATGTATGAGTTTAATATGGAAGAGTAATTTCTTAATATCCTAAAAATATTGACATAATAGATATTTGAAAAAGAATGAAATGAAATTATAGTCCAAATTTTACTATAATTACTTATGTTTAAGGCCAGGTCCTTATAAAGAAACATCAAAATGAGTTTGATGATGAATATGAATGTGTACAATGTGGTTTTATTGATTTTTTTAATGGATCAAATTCTCCATTAATTTTTTTGGATGTTATATGGATTATTTTTTATACCAGACACTGATATGGAATTTTATTCTAAGGCTCTTTGTACCGAAGATAAATATTTGAACAAAACATAATATGTTAAATAATAAATTCATGATTTTTTCTAATAATGTAAAATAACTCCTGAATAGGGGCCAATATCTGAAATATGCGGACATTTTTGAATTAATAATATATTTTTTACCCTAGTCATGATATAAAATTGGTAGGTCCAGGGAGTTTGTGAAAAAATATTTATGGGAATAAATTTAAAAAAATAATTAATTTGTTTTATTTATTTTTTATTCAGAGACCAAATTATCCTATAAGTGTATAGTTATGATTTTTTTTTCAGGGTTGGCCTCTCAAAACCTAGAGATCTAAAAAACCACTAGAGAACATTCGTGTAGATCGATATTGGATTGAGATAGGTTTTTGTATTTTTTAACCAACAGAGTTCTTGGATCATCAGAATGATGGAAACAACAAAATTTTATTTACCATAGATCAATCGAAACTCTATATATGATGTTTATTATTTTCATCCCATTTCTTAATCACAGATAATAAAGTCTCAATTACATGAATAGAATTGATATGTGCATCATCAATATATTTAATTAGATATAATTATTATCTATTCATTGTGTTTATTCCTCTTCAATTATATTCTTTTATGAAACAAATACATGACAAAATAAAAAAGGTTGTGGTTCATTCATCAATTTTATTAATACACGTATGTCTTCCATGTCTTCCATTTTTCATTGTTTGGTCATCATTGGTATTTCCTTTGGCCTAAGGTTCAACCAATACACAATATCTGTTCATTGTGCAGCCATTATTTGGTGCAATGGATTGATGAAATTGGTAAAACTTGTAATAGAGGTTTTATTTTGGGAATTTATGATGATAATGGATTAGTTAAGAGAGAATGAGACTAAATCAAGATTTATTGTACATTCTTGAGTGAGGCTCAGTGCAGTGATGAATAGATTGACAAAGGTTCTTTATGATTAGATCTATACTTAGATCCTATCTAGTGATGATGGTGGGGATCATCCAATGTCGCCTAAATTATTTCCTATAAGGTGGTGGTTTCAGTGATGTATAGAGCTTTACGGAGTAGAATTCACTAAATCTCAAAAATATTGGGTTACAAATTATGTAATCTGGAATTACACTCAGTAAGGTACCTCTTGGTTGTGGTGATAGGGTTTTGGTTGGTGTTAATAATCACATGTCGAGTGACATGGTCACACACCATATGAACATCCCATGTTTTCTTGGCATGTGCATCAGAAAGTTCAAAAACACATCCAAAAGTACAAGACTAGGGGTATGCCATTTACTTGGGCATGAAAATGTATAGGTGTACACGGCCTCATCCTAGTGTACATTGGTTGGTACACTAGCATGTCTAGTGGTACATAGACATGGAATGAGGGAAATGAGTAATTGTTAGGTGATATTTACATACTTTGTATTATACCTACATTTCATGTTTTTGGATATTTACATTTCATGTGAGGTTTTACTACACTTTCAGAATTGGGGATTTCTAGACCTGTTGTGTACCCCTAGTACATGACATTTATACCATTCAATGGTGTATGTATCCCTTCACTTCCTTATTTTGGATAGGTATTGGTTGAGTGTGTTCCCTTGGTCCATTCCCTCGAGGGTATAGTGTGGAATTACGTCCATATCATCGGTGTGTGATCCACTATGGAATATGAGTCTGGGATAGAGTTAGTTGTGTGCCCTCCTGATACTATATTTTGATCCTCTATCATCTTCATACCCTAGGGAATATGGAATTTACATGACCCCTTTTATAGGGGTTTTGATCATCCATCTAGATGGTAGCATCGGTAGGGTTCTTGGTATCATTGGTATACGATCCCATGTGTTGAGGGTTGATCCATATTAGGTTCATGTTGTCCCATAGTGTTTCTAGGTGTGACCCCTTATTTGAGTATTAGGGTCTTCTAAGACCAGTTATCTTCTTTAGGTGGGGCCCAATGGTCATGACCTCTTGTATGAGTGTCTCAAGTGATAGAATGGCTCATGGAGTGGATTATCCTAGAATGCACTACTGGAAAATAGACCTATACCCACGGTTCAAAACTGTGGGTATAGCCCCCAAAACCGTGGGTATAGGCTATACCCATGGTTCTGGGAACCGTGCGGCTGAACGGCGTCGGTATAGGTCCCTGACCTATACCCATGATTTTGGTCAAACCGTGGGTATAGGTTTTTGCCACCGTGTCAATACTCTATACCCACAGTTTTCAAACCGTGGGTATAGGTTTTATAAAATAGCGGGTGTCCGGATTCGATCCCGTGACCTCTTCGCCGCTAACGAACCACCTTAACACTGCCCCAATGTCGACTTTACGTATATGTATATATATTTTGTTAAATATATTTATTTAAATCATGGGTATAGATGGAAGAACCGTGGGTATATTACTCCCGCCAAAAAAATCCCGCGGAAAAAAAAAATTCCCGTGCAAACACGGGAAACCAATACCCACGGTTTGTCAAAACTGTGGGTATGGGTTTTTAACCAAAGTCTATCCCCACAGTTTTGGGCAAGCCGTGGGGATAGAGCTCACCTATACCCACGGTTTATGGCCAAATTGTGGGTATAGGCATGTTTTTTGAGACCCTATACCCATGGTTTTCCGAAACTGTGGGTATAGGGTACCCTATACCCACAGTTTTCTTAAACCGTGGGTATTGGTTCTGGAAAACTTCCTATCCCCATGTTTTTTGAAAACCGTGGGGATAGGGTGACCTATACCCACGGTTTTTTCCAAAACTGTGGGTATAGGTCCATTTTCCAGTAGTGATGAGTGTTACTTTGAGAAAAATCATGTGGCCGGTAGTTGGTTGTGACCTCCTAGTGGTGTGGTATTCTTACCAAGTATATATTGTTGTTTTATGTTATAATTTGATTGTTATATATTATATTGAGATGACTATAAATGGTTCTTAAGGTTTAGTGATTTTAAGTCATCCTACTAGGTATTGTTATGTTAAACCTTGCATGGGATTTACCTACACATGTAAGGTATTATGTTGATGATGGACCATTTTATGGTGTCTTGTGATGACATGGAGTGGGTGGAAAAATGGTTTAGCATGACAAGATATGGTTTTTTTCGGGTGGTTTCATTTGATCGTATTCCATTCCCTTGGAGAATGTTGTATTCTTCACAAATTTTTGTTAGTATTGGATCTGTCCCCTTTTTTACAATCATAACTTTACTATCATATTATATTGTGGGATAATAGATGTGTTCATGCATTCATTTTATTTTTTTACAGTTCATCATTGTATCGGCCTAGAAATGTGTGTGTCTGTGTCTAGGTACTTTAGGACAATGCTTCCCATTTTTTGAGATATGCATTCTTGGTGTAGGTCGCCAGCCCCTAGCCTATTGGATGCAGGCTTGGGGTAGTCATGGGTTGGACCCTCGGTGGGTTAGGTATTGAAAGAGTGGTATTAGAGGATTCAGTTCTATATTAGGAATAGATTCGGTGATATTGGTTTGGGGAAATAGTTTTTAGTGTTTCGAGTTCAGTTTTCTAGTCAAGGATTCTAGTGTCTGTGTGGCAGCTAACATATCCATAATCTAGGCATTTGATCACCTACCTATAGTCTTGGTACATGTAAAAATGGTTTTAGGTAAAATCATTAGTACATTTATCATATAGGAATGGGTTTTTTTTCATATCCTTCTTGAGTCGACTCCCCAGATATACTATTTGACTATGGTACATATTGATTTATATATGGATACCTTCACATAGAAATCTAACTAGGATAACACTGTGTGATAATGAGGCTGATCTACCTAGAGGAGAATATTTAGTATAGGTAACTTTAGCAGAGATAGAACCTCTCAGTGTTTTACTAGATATACCACCACCTGTTGAGCAGCAGCTAACACTATCAGATCTATATAAGGATGCACAAAGGATGAGTGTGCTACAATATTTTCATACGTAAAGTCCTTCTAGTTTTTTAGTTTATCCAAAACCATGGGTGGTAAGGACTAGCTAAAGGGAGTCACTCGTGATTTACAGCTTGTGCTGACACTAAAAGATCAGATGGATGTCCTCATAAAGAGTCTTCTTCAAGGATATGTTAGAAGATAGAGTATCTTAGTTACTCAGGCACAAGACAAAAAAGTTATATCCTATTTGGATTTTGAGCATCTCTTTTGGGAGGAGTTCTATCTGGACACATTGTGATAAGTGTTCATATAGGAGATTCTACATTTGTAGAAGTGTAGTTTGACCATGGTGGACTAATCGGTGAGTTTCACTTCTCTCTCACGTTAGTCCATGGATATGGATCCGAATTCGTTCATCAGATCCTAGACTTTTGAGGAGAGATTATGTTAGGAAATCAAGGATTTAGTGGTATCCCATTGTATTCTCACCTATACTGGGGTGCTTGAGAATGCTTTATGGTTTTTGAGCTTCATTATGGAGAATACATAGGTAGTGGGTACTTGTAACAAGAACCCAAGAGTTGGGACATTGGATGTATGTAGTCAAATGTGGTCTGAAGGATCCAATCATTTCAAACACTTTAAAAGTATATCACATGACATATCCTTAGTGGTGTATTCCCCTCATCTTGTTTTGAGTTAGTAGAGGGAGTGGCGGTGTTTCCCTTATGATGGACAAGATATGTGGATTGGGATTTTATAACCCATCCCACAACTAATCGTGATGCGGTATAGGGTCCATCGAGACATAGATAGAGGCAGGAGTATAGTGGTTTATAGGGTGGAAGATGTGGAAGAAGGTAAAGCAGTGAAGAAGCAGTTGGTCGAAGGTTTGACCTATTACCACCACCACCCCCAAGAGTTCCTTTTCAAGCTTATGGAGTTAGTGTTTAGGGACGATACAATCATAAGGCTATGGATTCTTATGAACCTGAGGCTCCATGGATGATAATGGGTATGATCCATGTATTTTTTACTTTTTCTAAAGTATTGATAGACAAGGGTGTGATTCATTCCTTAATTTCCACTTCTCTGGCTCGACACATAGAGATCATGGTTGATCCATTAGCTCAAACGTTGCAATTGGAGACATAAACAAGTGGTGACTCGGTGATTGCACACTTGTGTCATGAGTAAAACTTGACACTTTGAGGTGAGATATTTTTATGTGATCTCTTTATAGAATCAATGAGGCCTTATGATGTCGTCATATTTATGGACTACATATCCATTTTTCGTGCCTATATCAACTATCTTATGTAGAGGATTTAGTGTGACCATAATTATAGGATGTGGTTTTCCATTATGGGTGAAGAGGAGAAATTTTCATAGAATCTTGAATTATGCATTTTAGAGAGATGTTGATTAATCAGCAGTTGGAAACAATGACTCGTGAAGTTGTGGATGGTATAAGATTTTGGTTTCCTATAAAGGATGTGGAGTATAATGAAGTATTTTCTGAGGAAATATCATATTTACCTCCCTGGAAATATCTATACATCTACATTGAAATGCATCCCAAGATGGTCGTGATATCTACACTATCATATCATATGGGTCACATAGATTTTCATGAGCTGAGGGTGTAGTTGGAGGACTTATAGAAGAAGGGATTTTTGAGACTTAGTGTTTCCCCTAGATCATTCCTAGTGTAATTTTCCTAGAAGGATTATGGGAGCTTGTGGTTATGTGTATATTACCCATGATTTAACATGGTTATGTATCTACATCTAAGGATTGGTGAACTCCTCAATCAATTGATAGGGGCATGATGGTTCTCAAAGGTTGACCTCATATCAGGTTATCGCCAGTTGTGAGTATAGGAAGAGGATATATCAAAGATAGCATTTAGATGTCGCTACAATCACTATGAGTACATAGTGATGTCACTTATAATGAAAAATTACCTAGTAGGTTTCATGGGACTCAAGAACTAGATCATTTAGACTTTATTAGACTAGTATGATGTGGTCATCATTGATGACATCCTAGTGCACTCAGCATATTAGGAGGAGCACGTGAGATAGTTGAGGATGGTCCTAGACACACATCGAGAGAACCAGTATTTTGGGAAGATCTAAAAGTGTTATATTTTTATTTGATTGGTCTCAATCCTAAGACATGTTATCTTAGAGATAGAATTAGCATTAGACTTAGTGAATCTTGAATTGATTAGTTATTAAGATCCAAACAATGGTGATACAGAGCTTCCATGTTTCCTTACTTTGGAAGGGTTTTATCTGATTGTTTTACCCAATTTCTACAATGTTTAAGAACCATTGACTAAATTAAACTAGAATGGTTTGCCTTTAATGTGGAAAAAATAGGTTCCATCAGTTCTTTCTGAAGCTGAGGCATATAATTCTGAGTACTCCTATCATGATATGGCTAGAGGAGTGTGTTGAGTACATAGTGTTCTATGATGCATCAGTGATTGGATATGGTTGTGATATGATGCAGATGTGGGAGGTTATTGACTATGGTTCAGTTAGTTGTACCACATGATAAGAACTATGTGACCCACATTCATTATTTAGAATCAATTTTCTTCACACTAGATATGTGGAAACACTACCTAATGTTTGAGAGGATCATTGTTTTCTATTAACATAAAAGTCTCCAAGTACATATTGAACTTGAATGATCATAACATGAGACAAAGGTTATGGCTAGAGTTCCTCCAAGACCATGAATTCAAGCTTTTCTATACTCTTATGAAGGGGAATATGGTGGAATATTCTCTTAGTGGGAGATCATGTTCTCAGTTATTGGTTGAGGTGCTAGAGTAGTTAGCCTCATTGTCGTTGTCCTTGGTGGACATGTATGGTACTTCATAACTATATTTGATGGTTGATACCCAACCTCTTTTAAAATGTTTCAAGAATGCTCAGTTTGGAGATACTGACTATGAGACCTTATGTACTCATATATCCATTGGATGTTCTCCTGTTCGATATTTTTAAGGTGGGGTTATGCTATAAATTTCAGAGGATGGATGATGGTACCTTTGAAGCATGGGTGGTGGTGATGATGGTGTTTCATATGTCCCCTTTTAATTTACATCAACATGTAGAAAAGATGTACCAAGACATATGATGTTAGTTTTAGTGGTGGAAAATGAAGAATGGATTTGTATAGTTTCCCTCTTGATGCCTTAATTGTCATAAAATTAAGTTTAAGAAACATGTTTCATCATGTTTAGTTCAAAACCATGAGGTGATAAAGTGTTAGCGGGATGGGATATCCATGGACTTCATGATGCGGTTACAACATACATTCACGGTATACAATTTCATCTAGGTGGTCATAGATCAACTAAACAATTTAGCGCACTTTCTTGAAATTCAGGTGTAGTGTTTCGTAGGTAGCTTGGGATGCCTCTACATATAGGAGATAGTCTGACTCCATAGAGTCTACAAGATGTCCATTTCAGATCATTTTTCTCTCTTCACATCATAATTATTGAGAGGATTTTAGGAGGCCTTCGGGACTCGGTTACACTTGAGCACAGCGTTAAACCACCTTACTGATGGGAAGAAAGAGTAGACCATTCATGTCTTGAAAGACATGCTTTTTGATTTCATGTTGGACATTGGCTAAATTTGGTAAGATTTTATACCCTTTTGGAATTTATATACAACAATAGATACCATTTCACCACTAGTATGGCACCATTCGAGTCTTTATATGAGTGACCCTATAGGTCACAAGTTTGTTGGGATGATCCAGGTGTGTTTGAACTCTTGGGAACAAAATTATTCCCATCTATAATATAGAAGGTCGAAATATTCTAGGAGAATATGAGAATTTAACATAGTAATCAGAATCCATATGCAGAATGAAAATAGAGACCTATTGAGTTCGAGGAAGGAGACTATGTGTTTCAGAGAGTCAAGCATCGATGTGCATTGTATTTTTTTTTCAAGGTGGTTAGTGATATATGAGATTTATTGGTCCCTTAAAGATACTATGTATAGTTGAAGAGGTTTCTTACCAGATATATCTACCATAGTAGTTGGACCAGATTTAAGATGTCTTCCATGTGTCGAATCTCAGGATATACATGCATGGCCTATAACATGATATCGATAGGGGACAGTTGGATATCAAGGATGGAGATATAGTTGTATAAGACCTAGTAAAGATCTGTGACCATAAATAGAGGATCATTTGTGTGTTATTTACTCCCCTAGTGTGTGCCTAGTGGAAGCATGAGAATCTTCAAGAGCACACCAGGGAGCGGGAGACCAAAATGCGAGTCTAGTACCATCAACATTTTGAGTAGGTTTTTATCTTTTTAGGATGTTAATTCCTAGGGGGGATTGTAATGACTAAGATTTTACAATGTATTATTTTTGTATATTATATGGATTAATTTATTGATCAGTCACTAATATGGTGTGTGATTTTGAGGCCTGAAATAAATATTTGAATTATATTAAATATACTAAATACCATGCATGCACAGTTTTTTTTTTTGAAAAAGTTGAATAACACACCAATGGGGTCCTAAATCAGAAATAAGAAGGCATTTTTTATTTCACAATGCATGTTTTACCCAGTGTGTGATATAACCTTTATTGGTAAAAGGTGTTTATGAAAAATTCATTGTGGGTATAAAATGAATAAAATAAATTATTATATTTATATTTGACGTATCGACCAAATTATACCTTAATTTTATGGTTATGATGATTTTTTTCAACTTTAAATGATCAAAAACTAAAAATATAGACAACCACTATAGAGAATTCTTGGAAAATGATGATAGATCAAGATCGGATCATGGATCGTTACCCCAAGGATTTTTTTGGATCTTTTCAATGACAACAACATAGAAACGTTCATCATCAACTTTGGATACAAACTCTAAGTATGATGTTCATTTCTATTTTCCATCCCACTGAAGTGAATTATTGTTTAATAATGATGGATTGGGATGAGATCATGGATTGTTTCACAAATTAAGTTCATGGATCTCATCAATGACAGTAACATCAAAATGATATTGGTCAGAATTCAATCCAAAATATAGGTACGATGTTTATTTCTATTTTACATCCCATTTGTTAATATGATAAAAATGTGGATTAATTTAATGAATAAAATGGATATGAACATCATCGGTAGATTTAATTTGATTGAATTATTATCTATTCATTGTGTTTATTCCTCTTTATTTTTCTTCTTCGATGACAATGAATTGGGTCCAAACAAAAAAATGGTTGAGATTCATCCTTCATTTTTTATGGATTACGAATTTCTCATATGCTTCCTCATTCAATCATAATTGTAATTTTCTTTTTAACCATAGTTTGATAAATACCCATTATTCCATCATTGTGCAATCATTCATCGGTGCAACGGGTTGATGCCATAGGTATAAATCCCAATTAATGTTTCATTTTGAGAATCGGAGAAAATGATGGGTGGATCAAGAGAGAACATGACCAAATTTGAAGTTCTTCATTCTTCTGGAGTTTAGAATAGTGTATTGTTGGATTGAACATCGAAGGCATTATATGAGAAGATCTGGACACTAATCCTATATAGTGATGATGACAGCGCCTAGATGACCCCATATTTGTGGTTTCTAGTGAGGGTCATAGTTCTAGTGATGTGGAGAGTAAAATTGAGAGAATATTTGGAATCTTAAAGATATAATCTTACATGGGTTGTAATCTAGATTTACATTCCATGTGGGCCCCCTCACTATGTCACTAGGGTTTTGGTTAGAGTTATGTATCATACGTCATGTGATAGGGTCACACGTTGTGTAAACCTCCCATGGAGGATAAAGGTGAACTTAGGAATGTACACTGACATTGATAGATTACTGGGCTAGTGTCATGACATGTACTTAAAAATGTGCATGACTAGGAGTACAGTAACATGTCCAGGTGTACGTGGGTTGGTAAATGGGAATGTCCATTGGTGGATGGACATGACCATCAATATAGGGTAGAATGTAGGAAATCTCTAGATGCCTTTTATTATTACTACATGCCGTGTATTTAGAGATTAACATGTTATATATGGATTTACCACACAGATATACTTGGGGATAGTAAGACATAAATTTTTCTCCTAGTACACACCATGTACCACATTCTAGGTTGTTTGAAGCCCTTTGTTTCATTAGATTAGACCAGTATTGGTTAATTGTGTTCCCTAGGTCTATTCCCTTGAGTATACATTGTTGTCTTACATCCACATAATATAACTGTGATACCCTTTAGAAGATGAGTCTCAAATAGAGTATATGGAGTCCCTATATTAGACTGAATTGTGATCCTATATCATCTTTATACCCTATGTGGGGTTTGTGGAGTTGGTGTGACCTCCTTTATTAGGTAATTGACCCTCTATATATAAGGTCATATCAATATGGTTCATGGTATCATTTGTATATGATCCCCAATATAACAGGTTGAAAAAATTATGTTATTGGATCCCCCCAGCAGTTTTGGGTATGACCCATATCTTAGTAATGAGGTATTCTAACACTATTGAGATTCCTTAGGAAAGGGCCAATGATCTTGACCTCTTGTATGAGTGTCTTCGGTGTTAGCATGACCCATTGAGTGGATTCTACCAGAATGAGTGTTTCATATAGAAAAATATTATGGATTACAATTGGCTGTTACCTCCTAGTGGAGATATGTACATTCTGAGTATATTTGGGTGTTTTCTATTATAATTTTATTTTTTATCTTGTATTGAGATGAATATACTTGGTACTTAATTTTCAGTGTTTTCTGGTTGTCCTTCTAGGTATTTCTATATTCAACCCTCCATGGGATCTCCATGAAAGTGTCTTGTCTTATGTAGATGAAAGACCATTTGACAGTGTCTATGTAGAATAGGTATTCGGTGGACCATAGATTAAGATTGAATGAATGGGTTGTTTTCTAGGTTTATGAATTTCATCATTGTCCTCACCCTTAGAGCAGTTTGTATAGTTTACTGTTTTTGGATGTGCTTGTATTTAGACACTTTTTCTCTATTATTAATTTAGTTTCATACACTATTGTTGAATAATAGATGTATGCATGCATTGGTTTTATTAGTTTTACATTTGATAATTTTATGGGATTTGATATATTTGTGTTCGTACAGGTATTTTATAGTAATGCCTCGAATTTGTGAGATATTCCAACTCGGTGCTGGTCGCCAAACCCTGGCCTATTAGACGTCGGCTTGGGGTAGTAACAGATCAAACACCATATTGGTTAGGTCATGAAATTTTGAGCTAAAATGAAGTGGTTTTGGTTACAGGGGATGAGAAGAGAGTAGTGACACTTTTATATATGAAAAGGGGTGGCATTTATATAAATAACTAAACATACAAAATAATAGGAAGCAAATCTCAAAGAACATAGCACCAAAATTAGGAATTAATTGGGAGGGGAAGGTATAAGTTCAACCAAGGACACAAAACCCAATTAATACACATATTATAAACATTTTTTTGGTCTTTACCTCTTAAGTAATAAAAATTTACACCTTCTTATTTTTACTAAGGTAGCTTGTTTTTTCTAAAGTAATTTATCATATGTGCCTAAAAATAAATTAGTCATGTTTTCATAATTTATACCGTGTGATTTAAAATTTTAAATCCATTCTATTAAATTAATATTCTAAAATTTATAAATAAAAATTCTAAAATACTACATGTATAATGTATTACAAACAATTTTTTGGAATAATAAAACTTAAGTACTAAGATTTTAATATTGTTTGAAAAAAACAATCATTTTGAAAATGATAAATTAACTAATAAAATAAATAGTTGGTCTATAAAAATTTTTCATTAATTTATAATTCATATTTATATATTAATAATGTCATAAAAGTCATTTTATTTTAAGAAATTGTATATTTCACTATTCACCTAAAAAACAATTTTTCCCAAAAAATCAAAAAAATATATCCTTAGATAATATTGTTATGATAAATCCAAAATTGATACTTATTTTTTAATTTAACATTATAGAGTATATAAATTTATATCTTAAATAAAATTATAAAGTATAGAGAAATAAACTTTTTACAAGGAAATTAATTTTAAAAAAATTAGCTATTAATATTCCAAATATCTATAAAACAGTAAACAGTTATAGAATTAATTAATTAATATTATATTTTATTAGGATAATCATATAAAAATAATATACTTAATTATATTTTATAAAAATTTCTATGCATTAAAAGATAAATTCTTAAAAATAATAATGACTTAAATAAATTTGTATTGAATGTCCTTTATATATAAATATATATTAATATATTTTTTAATTCCCTTACTCCTATTCATATATAATAATTGAATAGATTTTTTAGGCTTTATATTTAATAATAATAAATCCTTGCGATAATGGAAAATCATTAGATGATTCATAATATCAGTTATAAGTTCCCTTCCTCAATAATTGGTATGGGATAATTTTAAGGAAATCCGATCCATTCAAAAAAATACTTATTAATCACCATTAATTTAAAATGTTGACCTTATTTTTTTTAATCCTTCTTATAAATTGTTGAATTTTCATACCATTTCATCTCACATTGACAATCATTTGCTTGATGTCCAAAATTTCCACCCTTGAATCATTTCAATGTAACATTCATAAAATTTACCAATTTTCACACAATTTTTTCATGTTTGTTTGAAATTATTCTTTTATAGAATTTATCATTTGAGTTTACTTGAAGAAATATTTTTAACTACTTAACACTAATACTAGAATAATAAATGGAGTTCTAACTCTCCCTTTATAACTGTAGATAACATTTAATGATTTCTTAGTATTTTCTAAAGACACTTCTAGTTAACTCTATTCAATGAATTATATTCTAGCTACTAATGAATCGATCAAAAAAAATTGGTTCAATGATAATGCTTAGTGTAACATTAAAATACTTAAAAAAATATATAAGTACAAATGTATTATAAATACATCTATTTCGTCTTTGTAAATTCAATTTCTATCTTAGTATAATGATTTTGGTGAATTCATTTGTTGATAAATAACCTCAAAAACCCCTCCCATTCAATTGTGTTTATTTCATCCTCTAGACTAATTTTCTTAACTATAAATTGTTGATTAGATTCAACATTGAGTAAATATAATGTTAATCCAAATTTTTCTTGGTCTGATAATTAATGGATATAAAATATATTTTCCATCACATTGATTAATTACAAGGAAACTATTTTTTTGAGGACCATAAAAATATTGGTGGACCATGACTCTTAGAAAACATAATTTCATATTTATCCCTCCTTGTTTCATTCAGATGATTAATTTTGTTTTTATCTTTTCTAAATGATTTAGGGAGTTAACTAATAATATTCATAATATCTTTCATCCCAAAACCAAATCCATTTGGTATCACATTATGATGTAAATTTACTTACACATTAAAATCATTTTTATCAGGATTAATTTTAGTTTTATCCTTTGAATAAAATAAAAAATATTTAATATAATTATTTAATAGTTAAAAACAGAGTAATAAATCATAATAAAATCATTCTAGACATGTATTTATTCATTATACTTTTTTTCAACCAATGATGCGTTAGGATTTCCCTATATTTTCATATATTATATCCATGTATTACTTTTACCCTTATCTCTAGGTAAAATAAACCCTACTATGATACAGACTAAGGATACATGAGCTTAACATAGAGATATCATGTATCATTTTAGATAAATATTAACTAAATATTACAAATATTCATTCATTGAAATCATAAAGGTTTAGTTTATTTAAGAATATATATATATATATATATAAACATATTATTTATTATCATTATTAAGCATATCCAATAAAAATTCTTCATATTAAAAACCCTTAAGAAAATATCTTACATAGAATAAACCTTTCAAACATGGGTAAATAAAACATAAAAACGGTGATCTCAAATGTTCTGCAATGGTAAACATGGGTGATATCAATTATAAATGAAAAATAGATAAAAAGGGTATGTTAACATGATTATGTGCATGTTATTATCATGCACCGAAATGATTAGATCAAAAACACCCAAAAATTTTATTATCAAGGAGAATTATTAATAAGGGTCCTAAATTAGAATTCATCATTCAACATAACTAACATATGCATGTGGAATCATTTTAATACGAATTCATAATCTTTTGAACATAAATATTCATAATAATTTCCACACAAAATATTTTGATCATAGTTAGAAGTAATAATGCACACAGATATAATTGTAAACATAGTTATTCATAATCATATCAATTCTTATAGTCACTATATCGTGAGATATCTATGTCACATTACCCAATTAATTGGTGTAATTTAATGGACCCACTCATAAAATTTTTAAATTCAAATATATATGTTCCATAAGATCATAATAAATTCTTCATTTAGAAATATAATAACTCATGGAAATTAAATGGGTTTCATTAACATTTCATCATCAAATAATCATAAGCAATCCAATGAAAAAACATGGAACATATAATTAAATCATATCCCAATTTAATCATAATAATCATTAATAAATTTTGACGTGAATGAGTGATACCTTTAAAATTTTATTTGAAAATTTCATTAAAAACAAGGTAAAATATGATTTTATGTGGTATATATAACAGAAAAAGGTATATCATTTTCAGAAAATAATTTATCTTCAAATAATCATGATCCATTTTAAGGAAATATTCAAATCAAAAAAAGGGTTATGATAGCCTGAAAATCTATTTTTATAGAAAATAATTTAACTAATATCCCTTTCACACATTTCAATAAAATATCAAAAGAACCACATTAAAAAAATGAAAAGTTTATTATTTATAAAAAACTGAAAATAAATAAAATTTCTAGATAGGAAGTATATATATATAATTATCATATAAATTAATAATCATGAATTTTTTTAAATTAATATGGTTGTAGAAGAAAAGAGTTTGTTGACCAAAGTGGTAATAAAGGTGATTTATTATAACAATAATTTCTCAATAAATTTATCTTCCAAATAAAGGAGAATGAAAGGAAAATACGAAAACCAAAAAAACAGTTTATAATAAAATAATTATTTTAAAAAAAATAAATATCATATAATCTCTCTCAATGGAATTTTAACAAATAATATCTCAAAAATAATTTATATTGTATCAAAGTACCCTTACCTCAAGTCTAATCCTACATCGTATGTTATAAAACATTATATATAATAAAGATAGATTTATTATAAATATATACTAGAACAATATTAATATATATATATATTACTATATATTATTCAACGAAAATTTCAGGTTACACTTTTTATTAAGAATACGTTGTAAAATTCATTATTCTGGTGAAAACGTGCCTCTTTTCCTTGCATATATTAGTTTGAAGAAAATGATTATTGAAATTTAAAAGAAATAATCATATGTAGAATATCAAATAAGTCATAACTCCCTTTTTTCATATTATATAATTTTATAATCTTTCATAAACATTGTGTGTGAAAAATGAATTATATTACTTTATAGAGATTGTAATCTATACTAATTCAAGAGGGATGTTTCCACTTTTCAATAGATGGAATAAAAAAATAAAAATAGTAATTGAACTATAATTAATCATTATTGTTACATAAATATCATAAAAATTTATTAAATATATCCTTATTACAATCTATTTAAAATAGTAAATGAAAAATTAATCACATCACTACATAGAGGTGGTAGTATACATGTATACATGATCTCCATTATCAATATCCAATTGATGTGATGTAAAGAAGGTAGATAATATCATATAATTATAGAATAATATTTTTTTTAATAAATATCACGTATAAACATTAAATTATTCATAATTATAAACTATTAAATGTGGTGGAAGAAAATGAAGTACATTACTTCATGGAGATGGTAGTCTGAATGTATTCCTAAGAAATGATTTTATTTCCCATTGGATAAGATATGAGGTGAAAATGGTTTTATAATAATCATAATAAAATAATTTAATATTTATGAAACATTATTCATTTTTTTGTTATGTATATAGTTTATTTATAAATTTTGTGGAAGAAATAAACATTGAAATATTTGGGGAATATGATTAACTCTTCTCTGAGTGAGAACCTTCAACTTAAACCTTAATCCATAATATGATAATATTAGGTTATGAAAAGAAGCTCATAAATGAAGGTACGGAATATAGGATTGTTTCTAGGTTTTTATTGGACATTAGATACTTATAAAATAATTTTAATAAGGGAGGATTAGTTGATACATTTTATAAGTGATTTTAGGAACCTACATTGAATTACCCAAATGATTTAAATATTATCATATGACTTTCTTTTTAAATTTTAAAAAATGACATTAAAATAATGGGAAGAAACTATAAGGTAAAAATAAAATAAAAAATAATATTTATGGATTTTAGGTTCCATTTTTTATGTTATCTCTTAGTTTACCAACCCCCCCCCCCACAACAAACATGATTAATTATACCAATTTTAATAACTTTTTATTGTATTTACTAATCATGATGACCAAAAAATAAAATGAAAGATTTAAAATATATTGAGCTTGAAATTAGTATTATGGAATAAATTTTATCAAATTTTGTTTTTATATGTTATAAGAATTAATTTTAAATTAATCATACAAAATTCCATAAAAACCATTTTTTAAAACTCATTTTTATGAATAAAACAAAAAATTTTCTTATTACATGTATAGTAAAAACCATTATATTAATGTAAAACAATTATTTAAAATTTAATCTATACATTACATTAATATCAATCATATATAGTGATTAATTTAATTTATTAATTTATATAACATTTTTTTGTATAAATGATGTTTTTTAGAAAAACATCCCTTTTTACCATCAAATATTTTTATTAATATTTATAAAAATTAATGACCAATGAATTATTCTTCGACACATATAAACATGTTTTTTTAATACTTTTAATATTATAAATTATCTTTTAAATGAAATTAGATATCCTCTAAATAAATCATACATGATAAAATAATCTATATAAACAAAATATTTTAAACTATTTATTTAAGATCAGAAATACATCCTATATGAAATATAAATTACATTCAAAAATTTTGTTTCATTTAAATAACATATATTGGTCCTTAAATTGTATTATATGAAAACTATTCAAATATGGTTGGTTTCTATTTATATAAATCTATCAAACACATGAAATATTTTAAAATTTATATATATCATAAAATCTCAACGTGTTACACAAAGGGTAAGGGAAGAATTTGGTTAAACAAGTAGAAAAACATAGTAAAAATGAATCAATATGTCATAAATAAGATAATTACCTTAAATAAATTAATAATAAATTTGAAGAAAAAAACTATTGTAATTAGTTTTGATTTATCAATAATTATTTATAATCCTTGTACATTGAATCACATAAAATCAACACTAGTTATATATGAGAATATTATATATTCATAGTCTAATAGTGACGGACTCACAAGAAATTATAAGATTTCCTAGGTTTATATAATCCTTAATAGTATGTATACTCTAGTTAATGATGGGTCTAGTGATCAAAAGAACCAACGTTATTTAAAACTGTTATAAAATAATGTTGGTTTTTTCCCATACCAGTAAGATGGATTCCATGAAAAAGAACATTAGTTTTATAGATTATCTTACTTAAATGGTAATTTTGGATTTTTGGGACTATAGGGAAATAAACCCTTTTCCCTTTTATAATATATCAATCCATTGTAATCATGGAAGGTTAGAGTTTTGGCGGAGCTACTCAAATTACATAAGAAATATATCTGTAAAAAGAAAAACTGAAAATGAGAACTCACATGTGATGCCTATTAAAATCTTGTATGATGGTATTGAGTAAATTTCAATAATATATGACCTATAAGGTCACCTTGTTTTGGGTTGATTAACTATTATTATAGTTCAATGAAATCAACTTATTTAATGTAAGAGGATTAAAAATGGAAGCAAGGGATAAAATTCATTATTTATGGAGTTTTGTTTAATGGAATATAGAATTAAAGGACCTTAGATTATTGAAAGTGGCGAACCCTCACAAATGAAATTACATTCCAAGATGGTAAAAAATATTGAACAAAATCTTTGAGGTGTTTTTACCTATGTTAATGAGTTCTATTTGAAAATAACTAAACATGGTTTAATTGAAATTAAACCTTCTAGATTGAACACATATGTGGTTTTATTTGTTTATGGGATACAGGATAACCAATTGAGTGTTAGTCAATTACATGCTACAATAAATTAGGTATTCTTCAAGATGAATATTTTTATCATGAAGATTTTGTTGATCAAATTATTTTTATAACTGAAGAATGTACTAGTTTGAATATATTTCACATTCTAGATCCTAGTAATTCCATCTATCTCCATCCTATTGATTAAAATAATTTATTTTATTGAAGACATAACCAAGTTGGTTAAATGAATTTGGATAAAATATATAAAGAAACTATCATGAAGAAATTTATCAACTAGTGTTGAGATAGAAATAAGGTTTTTCAAACCAATCAAAAAATTAATTTCTCTAATGGAATCAATAGAGAGGGGAGAAAGAATTGATATATCCTCTATAATTAATTCAGTCATATTTGAGTATGCCTATGATACCTCAATCAAAAAAAGGGGACATGTATTTTATTATCTTCAGAGAATATTTCAAATTAATGAATAGATTTTTGTTTTAGTGTACAATACATAGAGTTTGAGTATGTTCAATATCAGTAAAATTTAATCAGAAAGTCAAATTGTCATTAACATTAAAAAATTGAAATTTAAAATTTAAAAGTTCGCTAGAAGATATTTTTAATGTTATCATGCATATTTTGGGATAATAAATCAATATATCTCCCCAAACACACAACAATTGAATCATGTTTTTAAAAAAATGAATATATTTTTTATAGAAATGTGGAGAAAAATGAATGTTGTTTGTGGAAGATCAAAATTATTTTGGAGAAAAGTAATGTGTACAACAAAACACCTCTAAAAAGAGTCTTTTTAGAAAAAATTGAAAATAAAACATCATATGAAATATATTATAAAATGACCATATAAATAATCGAATAGAAAATATCACAATGTGATTAACTATTATTATGTAAACCCCATTTAAGACTCGTATATCATTATCAAGATATATAATTTTTTGAATAAAATGTTGAAAAAAGTATGTATGTTTATGGATAAATTAGTGAATAATATCCTAAATTTGAACAATATAAAAGTTTAGATGATTATAATAAGGTATTTGATTAATAATAGGTTGTTACAAATGAAAAAAAAAGAATTTCATGTTGTTAAATAAACATAAGGAGAGAGATAAATTCATTAGATAATTGTATGTACCTATAAAACGAAAATAAATAGATGATATGATAAGCACGTAGAATATAAAACTTGAAGAATGTTGAGGTTTGAAAATATGACCTCACTTATATCTCATGATGTGCTTAAATCTATAATGGTGTCATATTTTTTGTCAAATTAGGGTACTCAAGAGGGGGTGAATTGAGATTATATAAAAATTTCTCTCTAAAAATGCTTGTTTAAAATTTCCCCCATTACAAAAAAATATATGATAGTTAACCAAAGTAAAAAATTTATAAAACTTTTGAGTGTTCTATAGACATTACAGTGATTGATTAATTCTTAGTTAAAATAATATATGTTATCATTATATATTTTGAAATCAGTATACTAAAAAAATTCTAAAATAACCACTATATAAGATTATCTATCAAAGTAATGTTAATCTTTCTAAAAAAAAAATAATAACAGTGAAAAAAACATTAAAATAAAACAGTATAAGTAAACAAGAGGTTCAATCTCAAGCTAGGACATAATCCTCTCCACTTGTTGATCACCTACCAGCAAGAATTTTATATTAAATAAAATTGATCCACACCATGGATCAGGGTTACCAATAGTATACAAACATTCCATATCACTAGACCTTTTTACATTTTTCATGGGATTGGAAAACAAATAGACGGGCCATGCATGGACCTATTACACTTTTAATGGTTGTAAATTAATGTGTATATAATACGATTTGGGGAAGATATCTTTAAATCTTCCAGTTTAGCATAGGATTAAATGTTTGATAAAAAATAGATACATGCACTGCTTGAAATGTAAAATAATTTATACATGTGGATAAAAATATAATAATAGTTTATAATTATCTATTTGATGTTCTATGAGGCTCTTTGACTCTTTTGGAATAGTATAATTAAACCTAGAGCCACCTTCTGGAAACAGACATAAAAACAGAGAATTGTGGTGGCCTCTGTGTTCTGTTCCTAATGAAGCAAAAGATATTTCAAAGTTTTCTTGTAATATAAGTTTTCACTGAAGAGATTTTTTGACTTTTTATTCTTAGTAGTGTCTTCATGTATGCACATTAGGTAGCTCTAATATTTTTCTCTATTGTTCACAAACAACTATGTGTATTTCTTCAAGGTTTCTTCTTTTTCACACCTTGTATCTTGTTGAATGAGATATTTCCTTTATACATAAAATTAGCATGTTCTCTGGTACCTATTACCTCATACTTGTCTTTATCATCATTATAAATTTCCTATAAAAGATAGACAGCATAATTAATATAATAACGAGTACTAAATTTCATAAATATAACCATTATAGGTATGTTCAAATTTAATAGACAGATGGTCGGTAACCCGGTTTATTGGTAGATCATACTATCATTGTCATGTGTTTTAGGTATATCATTCTATTGGTAGATGATGTGTAGGTATATCGGCTATCGGTACCTCATACGTAGCAAAATAATGAGTTTGGTTCAATCACTCTATTTTAAGTTTAGATGTTGGTAGGTCAGGTAGCTGGTATATCTAGTTGTAAGTTGGTTGGGCTATTGGTAGTTTAGGCTATCGGTAGGTCAGGCTTTGTAAAAATGTGGAGTCTCTCAATCAGTTACTAAGTTTATAAGTAGATTATGTCTTTAGAATCTCATGTATCAGTGACTTTTCTATTGGTAGTACAAGTATCATTAGCTAATATATAACCCAAATATATAATGTTGTTTTAAGATGTAAGCACTGTGACACCCCAAGAACTTGTGTTTCATGTAATGGTAATTTCTATGTTTTTATGTTGTCTATTACCCAAAAAAAATATATCCCTTATAGAAAAATAATAATATGATGTAATGGAAGAAGAGTACGAAATGGACGTAAAGAGTTTTATTCAAATAAGAACACCTTCGTGGTTATAATACACCAAAATCAAATAGAAAATCAAGCTAACCAAAGATACTTATTAAAAATCCTATCAATATTACAGGAAGACCACCCAAAATAATGAGAACCCCAAGAAGGAAATAAGGGTCCTTTATATCCATCATAATGAACATGAGAACGGCTAAATCCACTACGACTACACTAAGAACTAGTGAAACAATGAGAACCATTTACTTTTACATCTCTTGAGTTTTATGGCACTCTAAAGCTTGGTTTTATATGGTACCAATTTGACGGTTTCCCTAGATGACCATGGAATCATAACAGCTAAAAATATAACTGTTGGCCATGTCAGTTAAATAATTGAAAACATATGTGTATATATTAGTCCTCTAAATAATTATGTTATGGAATTGAAAAATTATGAAACTACTCCTAACCATGAGCTTTAAGAGTACATAATGAAATGTTTTTAATTATACATTGGTGTTTTTAAAATGTAATAAGGAATTCAAAAAAGGTTGTAACTAATTCAAGTGTTTTGTAAATATTTTCACTTAATGTCTTAAACGATGTATAAATTCTTGTTAATTGAATTATATTTTTAATTAAACTAAGTTTAGACCACTATAACATTAGTATAAGAATTATCATTTGGTTTATAACTTTTAATGTTAAAGGATTAGTATTTATAGACAACCTTAGAGAATACATTTAGGAAAAGGTTTGATTTGAAAACATTAAACTTATAATGTTTAATAAAATCCATTTATAAGAAGGATAATTTTAAAATGGTGTTATTTTCGTTTAAAACATCATATTTTTTTAAGTTAGGTTATATAAAAATTTAGGCCCGCTAGGGCCCTTTTATGGCCAGTCCAAGGGAGGATGCACATGCTGGGTGGCTGAGCCGAGCCCTCAGCCCATGCCTGGCCCAGCACGAGCTCAGGCATAGGTCTCCCGAGGGGCGCACGGGAGTGTGGGAGCTAAATCACGAGCATGCAGCGCGGGCGCAAGGTCGCGGTGAACGTGGGTAGGTCGGGGCATGTATGGGAGCGGGAGCCCGTGTGTAAGGCCCCCTATGTGTGTGTTGTGTGTTTTCTAATTATGGAATGGGAGGCTCAGGCTTATATAGAAGCTCAGTTCACCTCCCCGTTTCGATGTGGGAAGCAATTTTTTAGGAAAAATGCAATCGTGGCGGTTGGATCGCTTATCGCGCGATCTAGGCCGTCGGAATCGATCATGCATTCGACTTATAGAAACCACGGAATATCACCTCATTTAGGTGGACCGTTCGATCAACCCTAGATCTAATCTCGGACGTCCGAGAGTTTTAAAATGCTGCTTCGATCTCTGGGCCGTCTGATAAAATCTAGACTTAATCTGATCCATTAAATATCTTTAAATACCACGGACGCATCTCAGCCCTTAATTTCAAGCCAGATCCGATCTAGACCATCCATTTTTCTCCTGATCTTTTCCAACGATGTTGTCTTATTCCTTCTCTAGAGTTCCTTATACGAGTACCCTACTTACCCCTTTTCACCATTTTTTCTCCACTCTTGTAGCCACTGAACCCTCCATTCATGCAGTTTCCACAAGGATTGTCCATTGGTTTCTTTTTAAAGGCCACTTGGGCCTCAGATCTCATGAAAGTTGTATTAATATATATATATATATATATATATCTGTGTGTGTGTGTGTGGTATAGTTTTAGTTTATAAAAAAACATCTGAGGCATTTGAAGGACCTCCCGGTTCCTTGCACCCCATCATCCAGCAGACCTCATCGAGTCCTCCAAGTTTTCCCAGCATATCTCGAGCCTCTCTTCTACTCAAGCGATGTAAGGGTTTAGCCTTGTCTAGCTTTCGGTTCTAAGATGTATAAAAATATGTATATACATATATACTTTTAAAGGAAAGATTTTATATCTAATCATCTATGTTCTTATAAATATAGATATATATAGTATAAATAAGGTTTATAGAGGAGTAAATTTTTTCTTGCATGCTTTGGTTTTTAGTTGTGTGTTTATATATATATGTATGTGTATACAAGTATACATTACCTTATGGTTTGAAATTAATTACTTATTTAAGAGTTGCAAGATCTTGAGTTTACAGGGTATTAATGGACCCCAAGTACGGATGCCTATGAAAATTTATTTATGCCTTAAATATATAATCTGTTGTATATAAACATGTGTATATAAAAATATATAGGTCTAATATACACAACCCACAGTTTTTAATAAAATTCGTATTCCTAGGTTAAATAATTCTAAGTTTGAGTTTTAAATTAATAAGGAACTAAATGCATGGAGTCACCTTGTGCGGAAAAATATTATATCTAACCATGTATGTTCTTATATAAAAATAACATAACATAAATGCGGTCTTAGAAGAGAATTTAATAATTGTAC
Organism: Viscum album; assembly: GCA_963277665.1. Lineage (NCBI taxonomy): Eukaryota > Viridiplantae > Streptophyta > Magnoliopsida > Santalales > Viscaceae > Viscum > Viscum album. Next base: position 826,393,610 of record OY728131.1, read on the forward strand.
ACTAATAATTAAATCCATGTTTTTTATAATTTGCAAGCATCAAATTAACTTCGAATGAGTTACCTTGTAATTTCCTGGACCTCCCCAGTCCATTACTTTGTGAAAATGCCGTGTTAGAGGTGTTCCGGGAGGTCAAGGTAACGTATCCCTAATGCTTTGCCAAAATATTCCTTTTCGATGAACCGTTTCGACGGTAGGTAGTTGTGAACTGTAACATCACATTACGTCTTCAGGTACTTTTGATGTTTCTAAATACAATTGTTTTGGAGTAGTGACTTGGGGGTGTGTTTGGGTGAATCTCTAATAAAACTAAAGGGCAATAGATTTCACAGGGGAGGCGCACGGTTTGTTTAAACTGTGCGGCCAAATCGTGCGAAGTTGGTCTTGAAGGCAGTAAATTCCGCACTGGAGGTGCACAGTTTGTCTAACTGTGTAGCCAAACTGTGCGAGAGGGGTGGTCGAGGATGTAGCTAACACACGGTTAGTGCACGGTTTTTCAAACCGTGCGGACTAACTGTGCGGGCACTTAAACTAGATCCTAAAATTGTGGATCTTAACCGTTTCACCTATAAATTGATCTTTTAAGCTTCTAAGCGGCCATAACTCGGGATTACCATCCCTTGAAGGTAGAAGAACCTCTCCCAATCATTTTGGAGGCGATCTGAAGGCTTCTCTTGACAAATCGAAGCCTTTTTCTTGAGGTATGTGATCGTTCTTCTTTGTTCTTGTTCGGTCTTGTTCGGTTTCATAGATCCACTTAGATCTACTTCTCCTCTTCTCTCAGTTTCTTAGATCTACATCTGTTATGGGTAGATATAAGTGTTTCGATGCCAAATATGATGAGCTTTGGTCTTGATCTTTCTAGGAGAAGAGATCTAAGTTGGGTTTTTGGAGAATCAACCCGGTTTTTGTGATCGATCTTCGACCGTCGTGGTTTTCATCAAAACCCTTTGGGGTAGGGGATTCGTTGCTGCTCTTTATTTTACGTGAAACTGTAATGTTAGCATGTTTTATCCCACTGGATGACAATGGAATTAACATATTAAATATTTGAACTGGATAAATAAATTGATATTGATCGTATGTCGTTGCCTCTTGTTTTGATAGATAGTGTGATATCTATGCTTGTTCCTAATGAAAACCGGTAAAGAACTTAAACCAGGGTTAATTGATAGTTGTTTGGCTAAAGATAAAGAGGCATGAATACGAATCTGGTTCTTTTTGTAATCTAATGTTAATCAAATTGTCGAAGTAAGCATGTTTGATCATTTGTGATAGCTTACTGGTTAGGTTCCCAATTTTGGAACCAAGGAATTACAAATCTTTTAATTCAAGATGGAATAAATAATTGATTGTTTGTTAATTCCTTGAAGGGTTCTGAGTTACCCTCTTTATTGTTAAAGGGTTAATAGGCCAACTGATGTGATGTTTGTTTTTCCTGCTACTTGTGTTGTGACGTGATCCCGGATGGTTGTTGTGATATGTGGGGGCATATAGGCCTTTTGTTTGTGGAAGCGGATGACGCCTAGAGTGGCGAGATGAATCGATTTATGCATGTGGGTGTTGGGGAGGACACTAGGGTTGATGGAATGGGATAGATGTGATTGTTGTTTTCTTGTTGGTTCTTTGGTTGTTTATCTGCATTACTTTTCCCTACTGCTCGAGGCAGCTGGTCTTGCTTACCCTTCTCCCGAAAGAGGTGAAGACACGCGGGGTATGCCACGTGCTTTCCGTGTTTAGGTTCTCAAGGGGGAATGGGTCTACGCTCTTACTATAGGAATAAAATACTCAACGGGTAGTACATCTACTCACCGTGTTAATCCCCCTTGTGTTTAGTAGCATAGAATGTTTTTCCAGAATTCCTGGGAATATGGGAAAGTGTTTCTGTAATGAATAATTGATTAAGTGGTGTTAACCCATAGGGTTGGAGTTGCTGGAACATAATGATGAGGTTGTAATTTTGAAGGAAAAAATGACTTGGGTATGATGATAATGAAACATAATGTGGAATTGTTCATGGTTAATTAATGTTTAAAGAAATAATTAACATAAAGTGGAACTGAAAATAAAAAGGTAATGAAGTGGTCTAATATAGTTTTTTAAATGGTTGTGTGCTTATAGGATACCTAGTCTTAGAAGTAGCAGCCCAGAGTCTGAGAGACGTTAGCTGCAGTTGTTTCTAAGACTAGGTTATTCCCATAGTGTGGTTGTGAGTTATGATATATCCTGTACTTTTTGTGTTTCTATATGATACTCCACCCTGTTAGTAAGGGAAACTGACACCCCAGAGATTCTGATCCTTGGGAGGGTGTTTTCCCCAACATTCTGGTGGGAGGATGAATGCCTGACTACCCCCTTTGGCCCCACTCTCTTCTCCTGGTAGTTACTTGTGTCGGTAGGCACAATGGTTAGTTTTCCCCATATATGTGTGTAGAGGGATGTAATGGCTCGTGGTTATTCACACACATATATTCTGGATATAGTATCCTATGGACTACTATAGGTGTAAAGTGTATAGGTTGTGATGGCTTGAGGATCCTTACTCGGTGTATGGGATATAATGGATTGAGGTATAATACCTGACATATGATACACATTATAGAGCTATGGTGGATCTCGGAAGCTACCTAGTTACTTTTGGTTGTGAGGATGGTGTTGTGCTTCGCCCAGGTGTCTGCGGTCAAGCCTTCTAGAGAGAGATGCTCAGGACGTGTGATGTTGGGGCAAAGTGGAAAACCAGTGGGGAAGTAGTAGCGGGGTACCCTTGATATTCTTTACTACATTATATATTCTTATATGCATTACTTGGTGAGAGTAGCCATGGTGAGGTTGGGGACTTAGTATACCTGCTTAGGTAATAAGTTAGTTTCACTTATTTCTCACTGTGCTTTAGCATGCTCTCTTTACTTTTGCATGAGAGGCTTCAGGAAGGATCCTACTGAGTATACTATTATACTCACCCTATGTATATATAAACTGTTTTTCAGGTCACTTGGAGCAGGTTTGAGGTCAGGCCAGTGTTTACTAGCTTGGGGTCGTAGGAGCTGTTCGGGCTTATGGTTACTGGTGTTTTACTTTCTCTTGGGTACTTGCATTTTTTCCCTTCCAGTTGTAGTAATTTTTCATGAAATTTCATATATACACTTGGGTTTATTTTATATTTCAGTTCTAAGTTGGAGTTGATTGGTGTGTATATTATCTCTCTCTTCTGCATGTGTTCTCTTAGAGGGTAATGCATCCCATTTGTGTGTTTACTATACCCTCGGTGCTAGTCGCCAACCCGGGGCCTACTGGAGGTGGAACTCAGGGGGTCATTATTTTCCTTCTCACATTGATGGCCCAGGAGGGGTACACATTGTGGGTAGGGGGTTGTGACATAGTGGTATCAGAGGTATGGTTGAGGGATAGGATGGATTTTGGATTTACACACATGTGAGGTTGCATGGGTTGGTAGGAAAATGGTGTCATTCATGTTTATCAAGTGAGGTAAACACTGGAGACCAGTTAATACATAGGAGTTTAGGGCCTTCTATGATCTGATTTATGGACCTTTAAGTTGAAAATGGCTACTAAAAAGATGATACTAGTTTCAGGGTAGAGACCTAGGAAAGTATCATGCATCATTCTTCTTTGTGTCTGTGTTTGAATGGGTAGACCTTGGGATAGGTTAACCTAAAATGAATAAAAGAAAATAATTAATTAATTAATGTTGAGTCTTACATATTCCAGGTTTAGGATATCTAACGGTTTGTTACTTTACAGGTATAGCTCCATGTCGATGTCCTCATTAGGTTTCTGCAAAAAAATGTCCAGCAAGTTGTTCCAGCAGGTCGCCGCAGGGTAGAGGTTGACGACGACGACACTTGGAGGAAGACACTCCAAGAGTTTCAGCGATAGAGTCTGTAGAAGTACGGGGGCTCTATTTCAGATGCAGTCACGGAAGACTGGTTATAGGAGGTCCAGATAGTCTTCAGTTCGATCCATACTCGAAAGGAGCACTTGGTGGCCTTAGCTGTGATGATGCTTCGTGGAGCAGTAAGAGAGTGCTGGTTCTTGTACCTCGGGGATCGTGTAGAGTCAGCGATCTCATGGGTGGAATTCTGAGACAATATTGGAGTCGAGTTCCTTTCATCGACTCCGAAGGCGTCCAGTCGCCATGAGCTTCTTACCCATTGACATGGGAGCTCTACTGTTCAAGAGTTTGGAATCCATTTCAGGAACCTTTTATGATATGCTTCGGACTTGTTACCAGATGAGGAGGTCAGGGCGAGGAACTTCGAGGAGGCTTTATGTCTAGAGATCCAGGGCCAGGTCACCCCATTTATGCTGAAGACATATCTTGAGGTGCTGGTGAGGGAAGATATTTTCTAGAGGACATTGGCCACGATCGGATCATCATGAGAGGTGGATCTTCATGATCCCTCATGAAGCAAAGCTGTGGTCTGGGGTTCCCAGTTTTTAGGGAAGAAGAGTTTTCGTTCAGCCGGAGGTAGGTCTCAGCCCTTCACATCTCGTTTCTCCAGAGACAGAAACTCTATGGCTTATGCCAAGGGATCAGGCACTTGTTTTTCTTATGGTGGTTGTGTCCATCAGCAGTGGGTGTTCCCAACCTTTTAGAGCAGTCATCATGCACCAGGCACTACGCTCCAGGTTCCTCCATTGAGGCAGTTCTATCCAAGGAAGCAGCAGCCAGTTGCACCAACTTTAGATAAACAGAGGGTAGATGGGGCAGGTAGAGGAGAGCCCCATGATTCTCCCCGTCCTCAGAGAGCAGAGCGCGGTCTTGTTGGTGGTCATCTTCTGGCTTAGAGAGGTCGTGGAGGAGGTATTGGTCAGCTTCATGCTCTAGCGTTGCTAGCTCCAGGCGAGCCAGATATCGTTCAAGGTACCCTTTTATTGTTTTCTACCATGGTGTATGCCTTGTTTGATTCAGGAGCCACACGCTCCTTCATATCACTTACCCTTTTCCATGCTTTGGGACTTGAGGTAGATAGGATTCCAGTTCCCTTGGCGTTGACTACACCAGTTGGAGGTCAAGCTGACTTGTTTGAAGTATGTAGAGACAGTGAGCTAGTGTTGGGGAAACACTGCTCTTAGGGATATTTCCTATGTTTACGAATACAACCATATAATGTCATCCTCAGCATGGATTGGTTGTATTTGGTACAGGCTATCGTGGATTGCTTTAGGAAGAAATTAGTTTTCTTTGGTGCGGTTGGAGAGCAAGTGGTGTTTGTTGGTGAGAGTGATTTTTGGATGGTTCGTAGGCGTGTTCCATCCTTATCATCTATGATGGCTGAGAAGATTCTTAGTTCTTCAGAGGTTTGGTAGTTGGCATTTCCTAGGGTCTTAGAGGAGTACCCTGATGTCTTTACAGAAGAGGTTGTAGCATTACCTTCTTGATGAGAGATCGATTTTGGGATCGAGCTATAGCCAGGAGAATCTCCTATCTCTATGTATCCATATGGTATGGCCCCTTATGAATTATGAGAGTTACGTATACAACTTGATGGTCTATTACAGTGGCTTTTTTCGGCCGAGTGTGTCATCGTGGGGTGCACCAGTTTTGTTCGTGAAGAAGGCCGACGGCGGTTTGTGGTTGTGTGTTGATTATCGTCACTTAAAAAAAGTGACAATAAAGAATTTATATCCTCTTCCACGAATTTATGACTTATTCGATCAATTAAAGGGTGAAAGTTGGTTCTCAAAGATCGACTTGCGGTCAGGATATCATCAGATGAGTGTGAAGGATGAGGATATCCTGAAGACTACCTTCCTTTGTCATCATGGGAATTATGAGTTCGTTGTAATGACATTTGGTGTGACGAATTCTCCATCTTTATTCATGGGATTGATGAATTGTGTGTTCCGATAGTTCCTAGACAAGTTCATCGTAGTTTTCATCGATGACATCCTAGTGTACTCTACATCTGAAGAGGAGCATGTAGAGAATCTACAATCCATTTTGGGAGTCCTTCATCAACATCAACTGTTTGGGAAGTTGTCCAAGTGTGAGTTTTGGGATTGAGAAGTCTGTTTCTTTGGGCATGTTGTGTCCCAACAGGGATTAGATGTGGATCCATCGAAGATTGAATCAGTTGTGTCTTGGGAATCCCCCAAGACAGTGTCAGAGGTGCAAAGTTTCCTTGGTCTCGCAGGCTACTACACGAGGTTCATAGCCAATTTATCATGAGTTGTGACCCCTCTAATAGCTTTGACCAGGAAGGATCAGGCATTCATATGGACTGATCATTGATAGGCATCTTTCGAGTATCTAAAGGAGAGGTTAGTAAGTGCTCTAGTCCTTTGTCTTCCAGCTGAAGGAGTTCAGTTTGATGTTTTCTGTGATGCTTTACATCTGGGGTTAGGTTGTGTTCTCAATAAGTAGAGGTCAGTTGTTTCTTATGGGTCTCAGCAATTATGTTCCCATGAACGCAACTATTCCACCCATGATCTTGAGTTGGTAGTCGTGGTGTTTGCTCTGAAGTTGTGGAGACATTACCTCATTAGTGAGTTCTTTGTGGTTTTCACCAACCATAAGAGTTTGAGGACTGTTTTCTCCCAGCGTGACTTGAACTTATGACAGCATCGATGGATGGAGTTCTTGCAGGAATACGACTTCGAAATATCATATACACCTGGAAAGGGGAATGTTGTAGCTGATACGCTGAGCAGAAAGTCACATAGTGATGTTGTGCGTGAATCCAGTGATTGCTGGAGAGTAATGGAAGAACGGTCAGCATTACATCTTGATATGGGAGAAGTTGGGGGTAGAGGTTGTCTTTTTCAAATGATGGTACAGTCATCCCTGATGCAGAATGTGGAAGAGTCCCTGTTGGGAGATCTAGAGGTGGAGGTCTGGAGAGACCGAGTTTTTTGTGGTGAGGGCCCTGATGGTTGGACTGAAGATGAACAACACCGATTATTATATCATGGAAGGATTTTTGTTCATTTAAAGATGTGTGAGATGGTTCTCAAGGAGTTCCATAGTTCTACTTTAGTGGTACATCCTGGCGTGACAAAGATGTACTGAGCCTTGAGGAGTCAGTTTTGGTGGCCTGGACTGAAGCGTGCGGTTGCGGAGGTTGTGTCTCAATGTTTATTCTACCAGAAGGTGAAGGCTGAACACTGTGTTCCAGGAAGTCTTCTCCAACCATTAGTGATTCTTAAGTGTAAGTGGGAGGACATCTCAATAGACTTCGTTACTGGTTTACCTCGAGCTCCGGGAGGACATGATGCTATTTGGGTGGTAGTGGATCGGTTAACAAAATCGGCCCACTTCATAGCAATCAAGGAGTCAAGCTCAGTGGAATTTTTTCGAGGCAGTATCTAGAGGAGGTGGTGAGACTTCATGGGGTCCCAAGGACGATCATTTCTGATCAAGATACTCGTTTTACCTCCAGGGTGTGGAGAGGTCGCCAACATGCTTTCGGTTCTCAACTATGCCTTAGAACTGCTGTTCATCCTCAAACGGATGGTCAGACAGAGCAAACCGTCCAGACTCTTGAAGACATGTTACGCTCTTGTGTTCTTGATTTCGGAGGTTCATGGATGAGGCACTTACCCTTGGTGGAGTTCTCTTACAATAATATTTTTCACTCCACCATTGGTATGGAGTTCTTTGAAGCCTTGTATGGCTTTCTTTCCGTTCTCCGTTGTGAAAGATTGGGGTGGAGAGTCAGCAATTCTCGGATAGAAACTATTGCAGAATACAACAGAGATGGTTCAGGTGATTCATGAGAGGATGAAGACAGCACAAGATCGTCAGAAATCATATGTCAATCAAAGAAGGAGACCCTTAGAGTTTAATGTTGGGGATCATGTGTTTCTGAAGGTGACTCTCCTTCATGGGAAGCGAAGGTTTGGTCATTGATGTAAGCTTTCTACCCAGTTTGTTGGGCCTTTCAAGGTGTTAGCTCATGGTGGAGTTGTGGGGTATCGAGTAGCACTTCCCCTACAGATGAGTCGGATACATGATGTTTTCCATGTATCACATATTTTTCGTGATCTTCATGACAACTCTCACATCATCGATTGGGGAGAGAACGATGTTGATGATGATGCAACCTTTGAGGAGCGACCTATGGAGATCCAATACCACAAGGACAAGGTGTTGTGTGGGCGTTCTATTCCTTTAGTTCATGTCTTGTGGTGACATGGTGGCTTGGAGAAGAGTACCTAGGAACGTGAGTCACAAATACGTGCTCAGTACCTAGAGTTGTTCGATGTTTAACTCTTTTCATGTACCGATGTAGATTTTGTGGTTATGAAACTTTCATGTTTATGAGATGGCTCCCTTTTTTGTTTTGGTGGCTTTCTCTCTTTTGAGAGGTATCTCTGTGGGTGGTTGTTCAGACCCGGTTTCATTTTATCTTTATGTGGGTTTGGGATTCTCGAGGACGAGAATGTTTTGAGAGGTATCTGATGTAATTTCCTGGACCTCTCCAGTCCATTACTTTGTGAAAATGTGGTTTTAGAGGCGTTACGGGAGGTCAAGGTAACTTATCCCCAATGCTCTTCCAAAATCTTCCTTTTCGATTAACCGTTTCAACGATAGGCAGTTGTGAACTGTAACATCATGTTACGTCTTCAAGTAATTTTGATGTTTCTAACTACCCTTGTTTGGTATTAGTGACTTGGGGGTGTGTTTGGGTGAATCATTAAGAAAACTAAAGGGCAATAGATTTCACATGGGAGGTGCATGGTTTTTCTAAACCGTGCGGCCAAACCGTGTGTGGTTGGTCTTGGAGGCAGTAGATTACACACTGGAGGTGCATAGATTGTCTAACCGTGCATTTAAACCATGCAAGAGGGGTGGTCTAGGCAGTAGCTAATGCACAGTTAGCGCACGGTTTGTCAAACCGTGTGGACTAACCGTGCGGGCACTTAAACTAGATCCTAAAATTGTGGATCTCAACTGTTTCGCTTCTAACTTGCTCTTTTAAGATTCTAAGCGGTCATAACTCGGTATTACCCTCCCTTGAAGGTAGAAGAACCTCTCCCAATCATTTTGGAGGCGATCTGAAGGCTTATCTTGACTAATTGAAGCCGTTTTATTGAGGTATGTGATCGTTCTTCTTAGTTCTTCTTCGTTTATATTTGGTTTCTTAGATCCACTTGGATCTACTTCTCCTCTTCTCTCGGTTTCATAGATATACGTCCATTATTGGTAGATCTAAGTGTGTCGATGCAAAATATGATGAGCTTTGGTCTTGATATTACTAGGAGAAGAGATCTGAGGAAGGTTTTTGGAGAATCGACCCAGGATTCTAGAGTGATCTTTGTCCATCGTTGTTTTCGTCAAAAACCTTTGAGGTAGGGGATTTGTTGCTTCTCTTTCTTTTAAGTGCAATTGTATTGTTAGCATGTTTTATCCCACTGGATTACAATGGAATTGACATAATAAATATTTTAATCGAATAAATAAATTGATATTGATCGTATGTTGTCACCTCTTGGTTTAATAGATAGTGTGATATCTATGCTTGTTCCTAATGAAAATCAGTAAAGAACGTAAATCGGGGTTAATTGATAATTTTTTGGATAATGATAAAGAGGCATGAATACGAATCTGGTTCTTGTTGTAATTTTATGTTAATCAAATTGGCTAAGTAAGCATGTTTGATCATTTGTGATAGCTTACTGGTTAGGTTCTCGATTTGTGAACCAAAAAATTATAAATCAGTTAATTCAATATGGATTAAAGAATTGATTGTTTGATAATTCCTTGAAGGGTTCTGAGTTACCCTCTTGATTGTTAAAGGGATAATAGGCCAATTGATGTGATGTTTGTTTTTCCTGCTGCTTGTGTTGTGATGTGATCCTGGATGGTTGTTGTGATATGTGGGGGAATAGAGGCCTTTTGGTTGTGGCAATGGATGACGCCTAGAGTGGAGAGATGAATTGGTTTATGCATGTGGGTGTCGGGGAGGACACCAGGGTTGATGGAATGGGATGGATGTGATTGTTGGTTGCTTGCTAGTTCTTTGGTTGTTTATCTGCATTACTTTTCCCCACTGCTCGAGGCAGCTGGTCTTTCTTACACTTCTCCTGAAATTGTCGAAGACACATGGGGTATCCCACGTGCTTTCCATGTTTAGATTCTCAAGGGGGAATGGGTCTACGCTCTTACTATAGGTGGAAAATACTCAACGGGTAGTACATCTACTCACTGTGTTGAGCCCCCTTATGTTTAGTAGCATAGAATGCTTTTCTAGAATGGTTGGGAATATGGGAAAGTGTTTTTGTATTGAATAATTGATTAAATGGTGTTAACCCATGGGGTTGGAGTTGCTGGAACATAATGATGAGGTTGTAATTTTGAAGGAACAATTATCTTGGGTATGATGCTAATGAAACTTAATGTGGAATTGTTCATGGTTAATTAATGTTTAAAGAATTAATTAATGTAAAGTGGAACTGAAAAGAAAAAAGGAATGACGTGATCTAATATAGTTCTTTAAATGGATGTGTTTTTATAGGATACCTAGTCTTAGAAGTAGGATCCTAGAGTCTAAGAGACGTTACCTGCAGTTGTGTCTAAGACTAGTTTATTCCCATAGTGTGGTTGTGAGTTATGATATATCCTATACTTTTTGTGTTTCTATACGCTACTCCACCCTATCAGTAAGAACAACTGACACCCCGGGGATTCTGAGCCTTGGGGGGTGTTTTCCCTAACATTCTTGTGAGAGGATGAATGGTTGACTACCCCCTTTGGCCCCGCTCTCTTCTCTTGGTAGTTACTTGTGCCGGTAGACACAATGGTTAGTTTTCCCCATATATGTGTGTAGAGGGTTGTAATGTCTTGTGGTTATTCACACACATATATTCTAGATATAGTATCCTATGGACTACTATAGGTGTAACGTGTATAGGTTGTGATGGCTTGAGGATCCTTACTCGGTGTATGGGCTGTAATGGATTGAGGTATAATACTCGATTTATGATACATGTTATGCGAGCTGTGGTGGCTCTCAGAAACTACCTGGTTACTTTTTTTTGTGAGGATGGTTGTGTGATTTTCCCAGGTGTCTATGAGCAAGCCATGTGGTGCACGAGGTGCATATTGTAGTGCTTCTCCCAGGTGTCTGCGGGCAAGCCTTTTTGGAGAGAGATGCTCAGGACATGCGACATTGGGGAAAAGTGGAAAACCAGTGGGAAAGTAGTAGCAGGGTACCCCTGATATTCTTTACTACATGCTATATTATTGTATTCATTACATAGTGAGAGTAGTCGTGGTGAAGTTGGGAACTTAGTACACCTGCTTAGGTAACGAGATAGTTTCACTTATTACTCACTGTGCTTTAGCATGCTCTCTTTACTTTCGCACGAGAGGCTTCAGGAAGGATCCTATTGAGTATACTGTTATACTCACCCTGTGTATATATAAACTATATTTCAGGTCACTTGGATTAGGTTGGAGGTCAGGGAGGTGTTTACTATCTTGGGGTCGCAGGAGCTGTTCGGGCTTGTGGTTACTGCTGTTTTACTTTCTCTTGGGTACTTGCAGTTTTTTCCTTCTAGTTGTAGTAATTTTGCATGACATTTCATATATGCACTTGGGTTTCTTTTATATTACAGTTCTAAGTTGGATTTGATTGGTTTGTATCTTATCTCTCTCTTTCGCATGTGTTCTCTTAGAGGGTAATGCCTCCCATTTGTGTGTTTACTATACCCTCGTTGTTAGTCGCCAACCTGGGGCCTACTGGAGGCGGGACTCAGGGGTCAATATCTCCCTTCTCACATTGTCGGCCGAGGAGGGGTACACTTTGTGGGGAGGGGTCATGACATCTCTTATGTATACTCATATGTATAATCGGATGTGTGGGTACTTGTGCATATATTCCATCTTTGATCCCCTGTTATATAAATTAATTTCATGATTTGCATAAAAAGTGTTTTTTAAATGTTTTTGACTTGATTAAAACACCACCTTTTTATGAATGCTCTGTTAAATGAATGTTTTACATGACATGAATCCCTAATCAACATTTCCAAATGCTTTCTTTTAATGTGCTTGGATCATGAGTATGGATATTGGAAGAATGTGATTTTATGTTCAAATGTACCAATTACTCTTCAATCTTTGTAATTAATGATAATGTTTAAGGCTGAGTTTAATACTTTTAAGTTTAAACAATTAATGTAGTAAACAAAAGATTATTTTTACAAATGTTTGAGTTTAGCACTCCACATGGAATGTTAAGTTTATCTTATTATTTATTATGTTAAGTTCACTTATTTATTTAATCATGAATGTTATTGAATAATATGATTCTAGACTTTGTCATTTTATGTGGCCAAGTTGGTAATTATTTTGTGTTTTTCATCACAAGTACCCTTATCTTAAGTACCAATTAATGGCTTGACCACACAATCCATTTATTTTGTGCCAGACCCACTACATATGCTTAAAAGTGGATGATTGTAATATTAAACTTATATGTCGTATTCTGAGTTTATGGATTTAATTGTTCAAGGTGGTGTTGGACACCTTGAATAGAATGTAAGGTGAAATAAGAAACCAAGTAATTTATATACTTGGTTTGATATGTGATATGTAATTTAATAAATCAAAGTAGGATGTGCACTTTGATTTAGAGGTTTGAGGAATGTATTGGACTTATTATGTGACGGGTGGGGCCCGATATAGCCCCTAGATGCATCGGTAGGTCTCATGAGACAACTAGTAGCGGATTTGTCCTCGGCATTTCCTATTTATGAGTTATGGATTTTGGATGAGGCCTTAATTACCAGACTTCTTGGTCGAGGCCTTGACATAGTCCGGCATATGCATTTTCCTCATTATGAAAAAATTAATTAACTAGAGGAATATTTGACTAGTAGAATATTCCTCTTTAAAGAGTTTATGATTATAATAATTCAAGGAATATAAGTATGGAATATTATTTATGAAAAATTCATAGATTTTAATGGGCAGTGTATGTTTAACAAATGTGAAGGATGAAATTTCAAGTTACTTTTTAAAGCGCAGCTCTGATTATGCATTACACATAGTTATTAATCTTGTACTTGAATTTCAACATAAATGTCTTTTGTTTGTTATCATAAAAGATAATTTCCTTAATTGAATTATGTTAATGTTAGCATGTTTTAAATTGGGAACTTATATACCTTATATAATTGTCTTAGTATGTTTAACGTGTTATAGCTTTTTAAAGGAAATGTTTTATGGAAATTTTAAAGAATGTTTTCAAAAGTTATTTTGAGTATAGTATGTTATTTTTAAACCCCTTACTGGGAATTAATATGCTCACCCCATATTTTTGTTTTAAAATTTTCTAGGTAATTGATTTTAGGGGAAGGAACGTTTCATACAAAGCTGGTTTCTCGGAGCCTGAACTGAATTCGATCCTCTATATGGAACCGGATCCGAGTACTTGGTAGCTGGGGCATGATAGTTAGTATTAGAGGATTCAGTTCAGATGACTATGGAAAACCAGAACTTAACAATAAAAATTGACTTAAGCAATACGAATGAACAATACTAAGAATGTTTTTTTCTTAATTTTCAGATGGAAAATGAAGGTAATACCTTCTATCCCTTCCCAATGAAGCCCTGGAAACCATAATTTCAATAGCCAGCCATGAAAATTATATAAACTTTGCTCATATTCGTATGACATGAAAAAATATTTATGATATATCCAATTCTCCCCGAATACTTCGACTCCATCGGGGAGCAGGCATGGATTTCATCTTTATGATGGAAGCCCAATTTCAATCCTACATACGACGGGGAAAATACTATGAGAGACTCCTTAGATGCTTCACCACAGCGGAGGGCATTCAATCTCTCTCAGCCTTCCAAGAAGCTGTTGCAATGGGAGACCTCCGCATAGCATTTATGTGTTAAGTTCTGTCCTATGGAAATTACAGTCAAGTGATGGATTTCGGAGTTCTTGAATATGAAGCCACCCGATGGGTGAACAAAAATCAAGTGTATAATGATGTCTCTCAGTTATACACCCCTTTTGTCAGACTATGGAGATACCATAAGTTCCCCCATGATATCTAACATGATTGCTCAGGTTGCATATGGTTTTAGGAGATCGAGAATTTTGAAATTGAATTGGGGATTCGTGTATTAGGGACATAGGGAAACCATTAGACCTGCTTTATTTTATGTACCGGTGATTTTATAAGAATATAATTTTTTGTCTTTTCTTTTGTAACCCTTTCGTTGGCTATACCTACTGAATGAGTATTACTAAGTGAATTTTCATAATAAGTTTTCATATGGAAGGAAAAACCCATATATTGTCTCTCCCTGTAGAGGTACTAGAGATCATTACGATCAAAACCTGTGAAGAGGAATACCTACCTCTCTCAAACCTTCAAAAAACATGAAAACAACTATATGAAGTGACAAATAGTTCAGACATTCTCAGCAACTGTCATGGGAATTCTTCCATTTACTACCGCATAGCCATAGCACAACTGCCCGTGTATAGGCGAAGAGGAAAATACCACGTAGGGATTTTCCTATGCTTCACCCTAGGTCAGAACTACAAGTCCAGAGTAAGGTTTCAAGAGGTATCTTTGGAGGGAAATCTTTGTGTAGCTTACATGTACCAACCTCTCAGTTTTCACCTTTATGACAACGTCTATGACATAGATGTTCTCAAATGAGTCATTTTTCGGATGGTTCTTCGTGAGTTGGTTTATTCAGATATTTCTAAACTTTCCACCATTTGAGATTTCCTCTAGAATCCCACGTGTTCGATGCAAGAGTTCAACCCCTTTTGTCCAAGGTGTGTCTGGATCAGAGAACTTGAGGATTTGAGAATCCATTTGGGTTTACCGCTAAACGAACCTGAGGACCCTCTAATATGGGTATGGTGGTAAGAACATCAGAGAGTTTCTTTTGTGGTTATACGAAAGGAATTTCAAGGATGAAATTCTTCGTATGGGGGAATAATTTGACACCCCAAGAACTTTTGTTTCATGTAATGGTAATTTCTATGTTTTTATGTTGTCTATTACCCAAACAAAACATATCTCTTATAAAAAATAATAATATGATGTAATGGAATAAGCACACGAAATGGACGCAAGGAGTTTTACTCAAATAAGAACAATTTCATGGTTACAATACACTGAGATCAAATGGAAAATCAAGCTGACCAAAGATACTTATTAAAACTCCTATCAAGATTATAGGAAGACCACCCAAAACAATAAGAACCCCAAGAAGTAAATAAGGGTCCTTTTTATCCGTCATAACAAACATGGGAATGGATAAAGCCACCGCGACTACACTAAGCACTAGTGGAACAATGAGAACCATTTCCTTTTCCCTCTCTTGAGTTTTATG
The DNA here is from genome assembly GCA_963277665.1 of Viscum album. Classification (NCBI taxonomy): domain Eukaryota; kingdom Viridiplantae; phylum Streptophyta; class Magnoliopsida; order Santalales; family Viscaceae; genus Viscum; species Viscum album. The sequence continues at coordinate 826,408,950 of OY728131.1, forward strand.
GCACTCTAAAGCTTGGTTTTATATGGTACCAATTTGACCGTTTCCCTGGATGACCATGGAATCCTAATAGCTATAAATATAGTCATTGTCCATGTCGGTTAATTAATTGAAAACATATGTGTATATATTAGTCCTCCAATTAATTAGGTTATAGAATTGAAAAATTATGAAACTACTCCTAACCATGAACTTTAAGAGTACATAATGAAATGTTTTGAATTATACATTGGTGTTTTTAATAATGTGAAAAGGAATTCAAAATAGGTTGCAACTAATTCAAGTGTGTTGTAAATATTTTCATTTAATGTCTTAAACTATGTATAAATTCTTGTTAATTGAATTATATTTTTAATTAAACTAAGTTTATACCACTACAACATTATTATAAGAATTATCATTCAATTTATAATTTTAATGTTAAAGAATTAGTATTTATAGACAACCTTAGAGAATACCTTTAGGATAAGGTTTAATTTGCAAACATTAACCTTATAATATTTAATAAAATCCATGTATAAGAAGTAGAATTTCAAAATGGTGTTATTTTCCCTTAAAACTTCATATTTTTTTAAGTTAGGTTATATAAAAATTTGGTCCCACTAGGGCCAGCCCTTTTATGGCCTGGCCAAGGGAGGCAGCACACACTAGGTGGCTGAGCGTAGCCCTCAGACCATGCCTGGGACAACCCGAGCTCAGGCATAGGTCTCCCGAGGGGTGCACAGGAGCATGGGAGTGAACGCACGAGTACGGAGCACGAACGCATGGCTGTCGTGAGAATGGATATGCCGAGGCCTGTGGGGGAACGGGATCCCATGTGTAAGGCCCCCTATGTGTGTGTTGTGTGTTTTCTGATTATGGCATGGGAGGATCGGGCTTATAAGGAAGCTCGGTGCACCTCCCCGTTTTTATGGGGGAAGTAATTTTTCAGGAAAAATGCAATCGTGGTCGTTGGATCTCTTATCGCGTGATCTGGGCCATCGGAATCGATCCCATGTTCGACTTCCAGCAACCGTGGCATATCAACGTGTTTAGGTGGACCATTCGATCAACCCTGGATATAATCTCGGTCGTCTAAGAGTTTTAAAATGCTGCTTCGATCTCTAGGTCATCCGATTAGATCCAGAATTAATCTGAGCTGTTCAATATCTTTAAATACCACGGACGCGTCTCAGCCCTTAATTTCAAGACAGATCTGATCTGGACCGTCCATTTTTCTCCCTATCTTTTCCAGCTATGTTGTCTTCTTCCTTCTGTGGCGTGCCTTATACCAGTACCCTACTTACCCATCTTCACCATTTTTTCTCTACTCTTGAAGCCACCGGACCCTCCATTCATGCGGTTTCCACAAGGATTGTCCATTTGTTTCTTTTTAAAGGCCACTTCGGCCTCGGATCTCATGCAATTTGTATTAGAAAAAATTATATGGTATAGGTTTAGTTTATAAAAAATCATTTGAGGCATCTGAAGGACCTCCCAGTTCCTTTCACACAAGCATCCAGCGGACCTCATTGAGTCCTCCAAATTTCCCTAGCGTCTCCCAAGCCTCTATTCTCCTCAAGTTATGTAAGGGTTTAGCCATGTCTTGCTTTTGGTTCTAAGATGTATAAAAATATGTATATACATATATTCTTGTGAATAAAAAAATTTATATCTAGTCATCTATGTTATTATAAATATGGATATATATAGTATAAATAAGGTTTGTAGAGGAGTAAATTTTTCTTTACATGCTTTGGTTTTTAGTTGTATGTTTATATATATATGTATGTGTATACAAGTATACATCACCTTATGGTTTGAATTTAATTCCTTCTTTAATAGTTGCAAGATCTTGAATTTATAGGGTATTAATGGACCCCAAGTATGGATGTCCATGAAAATTTATTTATGCCCTAAATATATAATTGCTTGTATATAAATATGTGTATATAAAAATCTATTGGTCTAATATACACAACCCACGGTTTTGCATAAACTTCATATGCCCAGGTTAAAGAATTATAAGTTTGAGTTTTAAATTAATACAAAACAAATTGCATGGAGTAACCTTGTGTATGAAAAAATTATATCTAATCATGTATGTTCTTATATAAAAATAAAATAATATAAATGTGGTCTTAAAAGAGAATTTAATAATTGTACCCTAATAATTTAATCCATGTTTTTTATAATTTTCAAGCATCAAATTTACTTTGAATGAGTTCCCTTATGTATACTCATAATTTATAATCAGATGTGTGGGTATGTGTGAATATATATTATCTTTGATCCCCTATTATATAAATTAATTTCAAGATTTGTAGAACAAGTGTTTTTTTTAAATGCTTTCGACTTGATTAAAACACCACCTTTTTATGAATGCTCTGTTAAATGAATGTTTTACATGACATGAATCCCTAATCAACGTTTCTAAATTCTTTCTTTTAATGTGCTTGGCTCATGAGTATGGATATTGGAATCATGTGATTTTATGTTCAAATGTACCAATTACTCTTCATTCTTTGTAATTAATGATAATGTTTAAGGCTTAGTTTTATGCTTTTAAGTTTAAACAATTAATGTTGTAAACAAAATCTTATTTTTACAAATGTTTGAGTTTAGCACCCTGCATGGAATGTTAAGTTTATCTCTTTATTTATTATGTTAAGTTCACCTCTTTACTTAATCGTGAATGTTATTGAATAATATGATTCTAGATGTTTTCATTTTATGTGACCAAGTTGGTACTTCTTTTGTGTTTGTCATCACAAGTACCCTAAGCTTAAGTACCAATTAATGGTTTGACCACAAAATCCATTTTTTTTGTGCCAAACCCACTACATATTCTTAAAAGTGGATGATTGTAATATTAAACTTATATTTCGTATTATAATTTTATGGATTTAATTGTTCATGGTGGTGTGGGACACATTGAATATAATGTAAGGTGAAATAAGAAACCAAGTAATTTATATACTTGGTTTGATATGTGATATGTAATTTAATAAGTCAAAGTGGGATGTTCACTTTGATTTAGACTTATGAGGAATGCATTGGACTTATTATGTGATGGGTGGGGCCCGATATAGCCCCTTGATTCATCAGTAGGTCTCATGAGACAACTAGTAGTGGATTTGGACGTAGCCTTTCCTATTTATGAGTTATAGATTTTGTACGAGGCCTTAATCACTAATCATCTTTGCCGAGGCCTTGACACAGTCTGGCATATTCATTTTCCTCATTATAAAAAAATTAATTAAACAGAGGAATATTCAAATAGTAGAATATTCCTGGTTAAAGAGTTTATAATTATGAGAATTCCAGGAATATAAGTATGGAATATTATTTATGCAATATTCATAGATTCTAATGTCCAGTGTATGTTTCACAAATGTGAAGGATGAAATTTAAAGTTACTTTTTAAAGCGCAGCTCTGATTATGCATTACACAAGGTTATTAATCTTATACTTGAATTTCAACATAAATGGCTTTTTTTTTGTTATCCTAAAAGATCATTTCCTTAATTAAGTTATGTTAATGTTAGCATGTTTTAAATTGTGCACTTATATCCCTTAGACAATTGTCTTAGTATGTTTAACGTGTTATAGCTTTTTAAAGGAAATATTTTATGGAAATTTTAAAGAATGTTATAAAAAGTTATTTTGAGTATATTAAGTTATTTTTAAACCCCTTACTGGGAATTTGTATGCTCACCCCATGTTTTTGTTTTAAATTTTTATAGGTAAAAGCTTTTAGAAAAATGAACATTTCAAACGTAGCTGGTTTCTCAGAGCCTGAACCGAATTTGATCCTCTGTATGGCATCGGCTCCAGGTACTCGGGAGTTGGGGCATGACAAACACTTACACTAGGGGTTATGATTATAATTGAATTGATTTATGATGATCGTATAAAAACATCTTCTTAACTTACAATATATATTATTGAGGTGAAATATTTAGAGGAAACACAAGTACAAGTGACTGGTTAAATTATATGTTTCAATAACCTTTTCCCTGTTAATATTAATAACAATATTAAGATTCTCCTGTGAGAGATTTCATGTTATTTCTCCCCCTTGTGTTATTATCAAAAAAGAAACATAAAAAATAAATAATAGATAAGTAAATAACCATGAGTTTAAATCACCGAGAATATTTCATTAATCATGTAGTACAAGGGATAACACAAATAGTACAAAAAAGAGTACCTAAAATCCCTATCAAAAAGTGACCCAACTAATTCTTGGGAAAATTAGTACCAATGACATCCTTTCATTTATCAGAATCCAAGGGGGGGGGAGAAGACAGGTCAGTGGTAAGAGTGGGTAGAGGATTACTGTGGATAGAGAGGTATGGAATAGGAACTCCTATAAAATAGAAGGAGTGAGGATGGTTCTAGTTGATGAAGTAGGTCCATTGAGTTCTTGTAGGATGAAAACTCATATATAACTGAGAGAATGTGTATGATTCATGGTAAATGGTGCCAAGTATGCATAAGAATATGTAGAATTAGGTAAAACTAGTCTGATAGAAGGAGTAGGAGGAGAAACAATAGTAGTTCTATGATGGTGCTGGTATGGTTTGTGAAAATTTATGATAACCCTGATGACCTCACCACACTAAGTTTTTACCTTCCCAAAATCGTCAACACTTTCCATGGTATTATCAAGGGTGGTAGTATACTCTTTGAACTACCTAAAATAACCTTTGAAAGCCCGATTCACTGGAGGTAACCTCACATTCTCTACCAAATACATGAAGTGATTGGTAAACTAGTTTTAGGTGTAAATTATCTTTATATAGTAATTTACTTTCTTAGTTATTTATTATTGAGAAGTAGTAACACTAATGGAATAAAACATGACCATTTCATAAATATGATCACAATTCTTCCTAATTTTGGAAATAAAATCCATGTTAGTGCTACCCATCATAGTATTAAGTTCCTCTCTAATCATATTTATGACCATCTCAACATATAGAGGGTGAAAATAGGAGTAGATGATCAGGAGGTGCCTTGAACAATATCACAAATATCTGATATCAGGTGATTTAGATCAAGAGTGGGAGTCTCAGAAAGAGTATCTTACTTAGAATATCTAGAAGTTGTGTGTCTAATAGATTTTAGAACTCTATCCAAAGATTCTTTATATTCATTTTTCAACTTGTTAATGGTCGAGACCATTGCAACTAATTCATTTATCATTTTCTAACTGTATGTGACAAATACTTCTACAAGAGTGATAATCCATAGGTCAACCTGAGATATAAACCTCTAAATAATCAACTCCGAATCTCTTTTAATGATTCTAAAAACTAGATCAGGTTGATGTGAATGGTTAGATCAAACAATATCCCACATATCTTACTTGAAGGCATTAAAATCATCTTTTGTGATATACTCACTAGAATCTGAACCAAGAATACGAGTAAGGAAAAGAACCTTATCCTCTGTATCAAGGTAGTCCAAACCTAGAGTCACATAACCTAGTTCTTTCCTCTATACAGCTACCACAATATCATCCATTGGATAAATCACATCATTCTTTTATCTTTTAGCTTGTATCCCCCCCTCAACCGATGTCCTTTTTCTTGAATAAACTTACTCCCTCATTGGATTCACAGATTCATCTCTTATAACATTTACTTCCTCCTGAGAATATATAGTAAGAGTTTTCTATTCAACCATAACTAGATTAACCTGAGAATCAGGATCTCTATCCTTAATGAAATCTTGTTCAGTGGCCTCATGAGATTTCATAAATGGTTCTTGGTCATGTTCCAATATAGGAGCATCAACATGAGTCTCATGTTCACCATGATCTAGGGTTAGATCAATAATATCTCCACTAGGACCTTGGTCATTATTACAATGTTTTGATCCACTATCTAAATCACCACTTTCTACATCTTATCTTTGATTTTCATCTTGTCCATCATCATATCTCGATTCCCCATAATCTTACTCAACTTCACTTCTATTTTCTTTTTCTCCTTCTCCAATTTCATTTTCTTCTTCAATAGATTATTCTTCATAACTTCTAGATTTTCTCTCATACTTAGAATACATAGACTCTTCAATCTCATCACGACCATTCTCAGGTAGAAGTGGTTCCTTAAAAGGTAAAGGTCTTGGAGGACTTGCAGGACCACAAGACATCCTTGATAGACTATTAGCAATGTCAGGATCACTCATCTCATCTAAAGGAGACTCATTTCCTTGACCTTACTCTACCACATCATCATTAGAATACTCAATAGCTTCATCTGGTGCTAGACCAGGATCAACCATATTCCTCATCCTTGAGATATGCTCAACTAGATTGAAATATTTATACAACTTGTATTTTTCCTCAACCCACATATTTTTCTAGGGATTACAATTTATTTTCATCCTCTTATAGATAGATTTTTGAAGAAAAACCCATCGTAAGAAAATATTATCTTTTCATATTCATTTATAAAGACTTTATCCTTTAACATGGAAGAGATAATTCTTAGATAAAATATTTAATTTTTATTAAAATAAGGCTTAATCATTTCACTAATATAAACTATTAGATATTTCCAAAGATTTACCTTATTACAATTCTTCAAAAGTTAAATCAAGTATACATCATGAAACATAAGGGAAGCAATGTGCCCTTTTTTGGGACATCACTAATATTTTATGAATTTAAATAAAATCCTTTACTCACCTTGGAGATTAATAGGAATAGGCCTCCTATGATCTCTATTTATAGTCAACTCAGCTAAATCTACCTCATAACTAAATAGGTTACTTGTTAGAGGATCACTTCGCTGATAGTCATCCCAAACACCCTCATGAGGTACTTTCAAGCTTTTTTCACAATGCTTATAAGAAAAGGACACTCTAATTCCATCCACTATTAAATTTATCTAGATCACTTCAAGTATTTCAAGTAGAAACTCAACATTGAGGTAGAAATAATATACCAACCTCAAAAATTATGGCCTCTCATTATTTTTGAACCAGCCCAACCACCCTTGGGTTTGCAACACATTCAGAAAAAGAGACCTATGAGACAACAACCATTCCAAATGCACTTCATTAACATGGTTTATGATACAGTTTGAAGGTTGGGATAAATATGTTTATTTTTAGGGTTAGACTGACTATATTCCCAACACTAATTATTGGATGGATGCGACTCTTCCTCAGATATTTTAGAAACATGCTTGAGATGAGTCGTTGAGAGAGGATTGAAGGGATCGGTCTAAGAGACATAAAATTTCAAGGGTAAGAGTTTAATAGTAAGAGAGTGAGGGTAAAAAGTATTTGGATTGACCCATAATTGTGTCACATGGGGATCTAAAAACATAAAATACTAATAGAGGGTTAAAATTAAATAAAAATAATAATACAAAAACATTTCAAATTCCATATAGATAAAATAAAATAATTAAATATCAGTAAGTGAGATCCATCAATAAGTTATAATCGGTGAGTCCTGTTGGTGAGACATCATCAGTGATTCACGTCAGTCAGACATCAACAGTGAGTCCTCAAAAAATTGATCATTCTTAACTCATTTCTAATGTAACTTATACTTTCACAATGTAAAGTCTTGGTAAAAATATCAATAAGATGATATTTTGTGCCAATTAATTAAAGATTTATATAATATTATGACAATGATCTCTCAAAAAATGATGTCTTACATTAATATGTTTTGTTCTATAGTGAGAAACTAGATTAGTAGAAATGTTGATAGCACGTGTATTTTCACATTTTATAGGGACATGTCTAAACTGATATCCATAATCCAGTAATGTGTAATTCATCCAAAAAATCAGAGCACAAAAATTACCAATATCTATGTATTCAACTAATTTAGAAGATAATGAAACAAAATTTTTCTTTTTACTAGACCATGGTACTAGAGACTTACCCAAAAAGTGGCATGTTCTAGAGGTGAGTTTTTTATCTAACTTGTAACCACAAAAATTAGCATTAGAATTACTAACTAAACCAAAAGGTTATCCTATATTATAGAACAATACTAAGTTGGTTGTATACTAGAGGTATTTGATAATTCTTTTAATAGTAGTAAAATGTGATTCTTTAGGGTATGCTTGAAAATGTTCACACATACACAAACTGAACATAATATTAATCCAGTCAGATGTCATTTAGGGTAAACATCCAATCAGCCCTCTATAAATGGTTTGATCAATATATTTTCCATTTTTATCAAGATCCAATTTATAGGGGGTACTCATTGGAGTATATCTACTTTTTATACTATCAAATCCAGACTATTATCAAAGATCATTTGTGTAATTACATTTATTTAAAATAATACATTATTTATTTTAAAAAATTTGAAAACAAAGAAAGAATTTGAGTTCACCCATTAAACTCATTTCTAATTCATTTTGCATCATTTTTTAAAACCGTCATATAAAGAATTTTTAGAAGATCCAAAAAAAATTCATTAGCATATATTTGAACCAAAAAAACATTGTTAGAAATTATTTTTATAAAATGAGTAGGATCATCCATTCCTTTTTAAAACCTTTTGAAATAAGAATAGTGTTGAGCCTATCGTACCATGATCTTAGAGCCTATTTTAATCCATACAAAGATTTTTTTAATTTGAAAACATGATTTAAATAATGGGGGTTTGTAAAACTGGGGGATTGTTCAACAAAAACATCTTAAACTATATAACCAATAATTAATGAACTTTTAACATCCATTTTATATAGTTTGAAATTAATATGTGCTACATATGCTAGAAAATTTCTAATGGATTCTGGTCTGGAAATTAGTGAAAAAGTTTCTTCATAGTCAATACCGTCTTGTTGACTATATCATTGTGCTTCCTGTCTAGCCTTATTTCTCACTATGGTACTAGATTCATCCACCTTATTTATAAAAACCCACTTAGTGCCTATAGAAAAGCTGTATTTGGGTCTATCAATAGGTTTCTACTCATTATTTCTCTCAATATGATTTAATTCATATTTCGTAGACATTACCCAAAATTCATCATTGATAGCATCATTGATATTTTCTTGTTAAAGCTGTAACAAAAAGAATTGATGTTAAATATGGTTCCTAAGAGAATATATAGTATATGTTCCCTTATCTAAGTCTCCAACTATAGAATCTAAGGGATGGTTCTAAACAGTTCTACCAAATATAGAAAAATAAGGGCTAGTTATTTTAGGTTCTTATATTGGTTTGGGTTAACTATGTTCAATATATGGATATTTTACAAAACATGAGGGTTTTTCTACTTTCATAAGAGTAGAGTTAGAAGGCATAGAATTTAAGTTCATATTGGACAGATCAACCTCAATATTTTCTAGGGAGGTTTTAAGGTTAGGTGGATATCACTACTGGAAAACTAACATATACCAACGGTTTGGAACCGTTGGTATAGGCCTCCAAACCGTTGGTATAGCCTATACCAACGGTTTGGAGAACCGTTGCCAAGTAATTCGTTGGGATAGGTCTATACCAACGGTTTTGCGAAAACTGTTGGTATAGACCTATACCAACGGTTTTAGAAACCGTTGGTATAAGTAATATGAAAATCTATACTAATGGTTATGGAACCGTTGTTATATGTATTTCAAAAAAAACATTCGTTGGGATTTGATCCTAGGACCCCTAGTTTATCATTGAACGACTTAACCACTAACCTAACATGACTTTTGTGAACATAATTACATAAATATATATATGTATTGTCATAAATGTTTTAAATTTTGATTTATATAATGTTCTTGGTAAGAAGATATGATAAAAATTCTCATGACCTATACCAACGGTTGTCAAAACCGTTGGTATAGACCTATACCAACGGTTTTGACAACCGTTGGTATAGTTCTCGATTCTGGAATTTATTTTGGGTTGAAGGTTGATTTGTAGGGGACCTTTCCCAACGGTTTTGGCAAACCTTTGGGATAGGTATACCCTTTCCCAATGGTTTGGACAAACCATTGGGAAAGGTGTCCACAAAGTATACCTATCCCAACGGTTTGGCCAAACCATTGGGAAAGGTGGCCACAAAGTGGACTTTTCCCAACGGTTTTCCAAAACCGTTGGGAAAGGTGGCCACAAAGAGGGATTTCCCAATGTTTTGGCCAAACCGTTGGGAAAAAATACCTATACCAACGGTTTTTACAAACCGTTGGTATAGAATCATTGGGAAAAGTCAGATTTCCAGTAGTGTATGTTTCATCAAATTTGATATGTACATATTCTTCCACACACTTGGTTCTTTTATTGAAGACCCTATAAGGATTCTCTAGTGGTTGAATAACCTATGAAAATCCTTTCATCACCTTTGGAGGAAAACTTGTAAAGATTATCTTTTTTATTAAGGATAAAGGCTTTTCCCCCAATAACTTTAATGAAATTAACCTTAGGCTTCCTATTGTTCCACAACTCATGATGATTTTTCTTAAGTATATGTCTAATTAAAACTATATTAATAATATAAAAACATGTATTCATAACTTATTCATAAAAGTAAATAGGTAAGTCATACTCATTGAGCATTGTTTGGAAAAATTCATGTAAGATTATATTCCTTATTTATACAACTCCATTTTGTTGGGGTTTCCTAGGATAAATGAATTTATGACTATAGACATTATGTGATAAAAAAGATTCAAACTCTAGGTTTTAAAACTCATGGACATGGTTACTTCTTAAGAAATTAATTCTAAGACCAATTAGGATCTCTACAGTTCTAGCACACTTGTTGAAGTAAGAACAAGCTTCACTCTTTTGGGCTAAAAAGAAAGTCTAAGTATACCTAGAAATGTCATATTCTATAACATAGACATAATGATTACCATTTGAACTAGAAACTATATAAGGTAAAAAAATCCATGTGAATCAACTCAAGAGGATGGTAAGTTGATACTTATTTCTTTGGTTTGGACGATATATTATGATGATTTCCTTTTTTACAATGATTACAGACTTTGTCATTTGGAATATCATGTTTAGGTAGATCATTGACTAGTCCTTTCTATGTTATCTTTCAAATGGACAGAATATTGAAGTGTCCTAATCTCTTGTGATAGAGACAAGACTCTGTAAAAATCACTCAATCAACAAACATTTTGAGAAACTGAATAATCTAAATTCACACCATAAACATTTTCATTTCTAAAAGTAGTAAATACTAAATCATCATTAAAATTAAAAACATTACAAGAATCTTTTTCAAATTTAACATGAAATCTATCATCACATAATTACGAAATTATAAGGAGATTATACATAATAACATCAATAAAAAGAAATTCAAAAATAATGCTTGGGTTTGTGTTTCCAATTTGGAAAAGGCCAATTATTTTTCATTTTTCATTTTCAAAAATTTTTACATGACCACCATCAATTTTGATAAAATTCTTGAATCTTGAATAGAAACATGTCATATTTCTTGAACATACACTTTACAAGTAACATAAAATTTTACAAGAGCTCTTCAAACATATTTCCTATAAGAATAGATCAAACAATGAAGTATTTGGGTACCTAGACTTTATTGGGTCCAATAGCATTAGTAATTAAGGATTTGAGATCCCACATTTTCTTCATGGGATTTTTATAAGCAACTTGTAGAATGTTGGAAAAATAAACAATATTCAATCCAGAAAAACTAGATGTAGTAAAGTATTTCCAATGTTGGAACTTGTAGTAGATTTTTAAATCTTGTACACAAAACCAAATTTTCCAGATATTGATACAATTGTTTTTCTACAAAATTTATTTTTCCCAAGTTGATAATGAATACCAGTAGTATATTTATAAGAAAATTATTTTCTAAGAATTTGATCTAACGTATCATTACCATTTGTGAACTTCTATAACTCTATCTTTAATTTCTCATTAGAAATTTTTTTTTAATTGGTCTCATGAAGAAGTTGATCATTATTTTCCTTTTCTATTGAAAGTTTCGATTAAACATAAAACATGAGAGCATGTTGTTTATATAAAAAATTATACTTATATTTAAATTCATTTCATGTGTCCTCAATAATTTTACAATATTAAAACATTTATTTATTTTTTATATTTTCAATATTAGATTCATCTCCAGAATAATTATGACTCTTTATAGAAGATTCTAGGGTTACCTTATATTTTTTATCATGAATCACATGTTGTCTTTGTCATCCTTTTCATCATGTAAGGGTTCATATTCACTAGAGATATCCTCAAAAGCACTCTACGTGGCCTTCATTACCTTATTGTACTTTCTATCCTTGTCTTAATATTTTAATTTTAACATTAATTTGGGAAAATCAACCTTTACATGTCCTCTTAAATTACACTCACAACAGACTGTTTGATTAGTATTTTCATTTTTCTTCTATTACTTTTTTAAATTTTTCTTATTGTCATGTTTCCATTTTTAACTAGGGTTCCTAAATAACGACTTTATTTTTTATAAATTCTATATATCTAGGCCAATTGATCCATATCCTCATCACTATTACTTGGTGATTCTTCATTACTAGAGAATTCAACATGAGATTGCACTTTCTCTTTTTGTTTGGAGGTAGTGGTTTTCAAAGCCAGTGTCTTTTTCTTTGGTTCGTCATATTATACTCTATTGACCTTTATTTCTTCCTCATACATGATTATTTTCCCTATAAGTTCCTTTATAGGTAAATTATTGATATCATAGTATTCCCTTATTAATATTGAGGTCCATCTCCCCCTTTTTGGTAAACATCTGAGAATTCACATTACTTGTTCCATAGATGTGATTGTCTTTCCTATAGAGACCACCATATTTTAAATTTCATTGAACCTAAGAAACATGTAAAGAATAGGCTCACCATGTTTCATCATTAAGTTATAATATATAGTATTTTGTGTATTAATCCTCATTTATTATACATTAGTGGTTCCTTCATGTGAAAAAGTTAGTGTATCTCAAGTATCATGTGTTTTTTTACATTCATAAATCCTATTAAATTACTCATCCCCAAAAAAGAAGTATAGAGAATTAATATATTTATATTTATTATTGTAGGATTACTTAGTGACGTCATCCAATGTGTTCCTAGTAGTATAAGGATACTTATATTCATCTTCAATTGAACGCCAGATTTTAAAACTCATACTTTCCAAATGAATTTTAACATTAATTTTCTATTGAGCATTATTTGTGACATTAAAATAGGGAGGTATGATATTAGTTTCACCTTCCTTTATATTTCCCATTTTAAAATAGAAGAAATGGGTTTTAATGAAATAAAAATTTAGAACTGACAGAAATTTAGAGATCTTGAAAACCCAACTAAACACACAATTTAAAAAAATGATTTTTTTTAATAAGATTTTAAACAACCCATGATACAATATTTGGGTCTAGGTAGGATACTCAGGGGGTGAACTGAGTTCATAAAAAATTGATTAAAAATGTTTTTTTTTAATTTCCCAATCTCAAAACAAATACATGCTAGTAAATAAAAGTATCATATTTATAAAAGTTTCATTTATTCCAAATTTTTCTCAAAGATTGATTAATTATCAATTAAAAAAATATACGTTTTTATTCAAACTTTTGAAATTAGTCTACTAAAACAAATTATAATATAAACACTATATAATATTTACTATTAAAGTAAAGTTATGAATTCTAAAACAATAATACTAATAGAGAAAACAAAACATGAAATCACATAGTAGAAGTAAAAAAAAGATGTTTACTCTCAAGACGAGACCTAATGCAATCTATTTGGTGATCACCTACCACTAAAAATATTATATGAAATAAACTTGGCCCACACCCTGGATCGGGGTAATAGAAGTAAAAAACAGTCTATGTCACTTGACAACTTCAACAGTTTTCATGGGAGTGTAAACAAATGTACATGCTATTTAGATACATCTCCCACAATTAAACATGGGAATGTAACGTGTAAAAAGATGAGTTGGCCAAGATATATTTGTATCTTCTATTTTAGAACATGAGTCATTATGTGTTTAAAAATAGATATTCACACTTTTCAAAATGTAAAATAATATAAACGTGAAGAGAAAAAGATAAAGAAGAGTTTATAATTCTCTATGAGATATTCTATGAGGCTCTTTGAGTATTTTAGTATGATAGAAGTAAATCTGGATCCGCATTTTATAAAAAAAATTCAAAATAGACAGTCATGGTTACTTTTGGGTTCTCTTCCTAATGTGGTAAAAGATTCATCAAAGTTTTCTTATCCTCTAAGTTTTCATTGATGATTTTTGTGGACTTTTGGTTCTTAGAAGTGTCTTCATGGATGCATAGTAGGTCGCTCTTATATTTTTCTATAATGTGAAAAAATAACTCTGTATATTTCTTCTATGTCTCTTCTTTTTCACACCATGTATCTTATTGATTGAGATTTTTTCTTTATACAGATAATCAGCATGTTATCTCGTACCTCATACCTCAAACTGGTCTCTGTCATCATTAAAATTTTATTACAAAATATCGACCGGATCATTAATAGAATAAGAAGTACTAAATTTCATAAATGTGATCATTAGAGGAATGTTCTAATTTAATAGACAGATCATCGGTAACTCGGCCTATTAGTAATTCAGACAATCAGTGTCACATGTTGTTGGTAGATCATTTTATTAGTAGATCATTTTTGTCATTAGCTCATACTCATAGAAATTATGAGTATCGGTTAGTCACTCTATCAGTAGGTTGGATGTCATTAGGTCAGACTATTCGTAGGCTGGGATGTTGGTAGGTTAGGATATTGGTAGGTCAGGCTTAGAAAAAATTCGGATCCAATCTCTCAGTGACCCAGTTCATCAGTAGCTTATGTCATCAGCAGCTCATGTATCAGTGGCTTGCGTATCGGTAGTACAAGTATCATTTTTTCATACTTACCAAAATCTATAATACTATTTTAGGATGTAAACACTAACACCATAGGTTAAGAATATAATTGAACATGATTAAAAACATTTTTTCTTATTAAATCATAATTTTCATAGTTAAGCATGATTTGTGATCATTAAAACTAGAGGAAACCAACACATTTAAACATAATTATATGATTGAGTAAATGGATGAATAGATGATAATATTATAAAATAATTCTATATGGGATGTTATTAAGAGTCTTGATGATAAAAATGTCTTTGGAACCATGTGGGGTTTTCAAAAAAAATATAAATGACTAGGGAAATTTTATTAAGAATAATACTAATCTTTTGTACATGGGACGCATTCAAAATTATGGTGGTGATTTCAAAGTGAAATTTTCCCTAGTAAAATTTTTAATACTATTATAATTTTTCATACTATGGAAGCCTATAACTAGTATAAGATTTATAAAATATTTTTTAAATACACATGTTTTAATGGTGATATTCAAGAACTTGATATTGAGAAACCTAATTGGGATGTTGTTGATAATATTGTTATAATTTAATTAAAATATAATAAGGTTAATTATCAATTAATATATTCCCCAATGGTCTAGTAATAATGTTTAAAAACTTTCTTGATGGAATTTAAATTTATCAAAAGAAAACTGGAGAACAAATTGAATGTTAATGAATGTAGAAAAATATACTTTTTTCACTATGTATGTGGATTTCATAATATTCATAGTTGATCATGAGAATGATTGTCATGATTTTCCAACACAAATGAAGTGGTAGTTTGGGATGTATAGGCATATTGATATAAGTGGATTGTTCTTGATAATTACAAAATGAGTGTATGAAAATTTAAGAAGGCACTTTAAGTCTTAATAAAGACCACAAGGGAATGGTATTCAATGATAGAAAACTACTTCAATGAGTCAAAATTCATAAAAGTTAAAGTTGATATTGACATGTATATAAATAAAAATAGATAGGTACATTTATTATAATTGGGTATGTGAATAATATAATTTATTCATGTGATGATGAGAACTCTTATCATTATTTTTCACACATTATGAAGTAATTAATGTTGGTTAATGGATTTTTTAATGGGTGAATGAGGAGGCTAAATTGTGTTTTGGGGGTTCGGGACATGAATAAAGGGATAACATGTTAATCCAGTGCATGTTTCATGGTTGGCGCATGATTAGTATTAACTGTGATCCATAACTGCACATGCAAGGGGGAGGGGAAAACCATTTGGGATTGGATAGTTCCATCTCACACGAGCATCGCATGGTTTTTAAAACCATGTGGGATTCCAAGGTTATCGGGTATCTCGACCCCACTCTTGGATAGAGGGTATCACATGTGTTGGTCAACCATGCATCCAAACCATGTTCCCTTATAAAATTTCATTTTTACCATTTTACCTCTTAGTCTTTTAGAGTTATAACTCTGTAGTTTCCCCCATTATTCTTCCAATATCCCTAGTGATGAACAAATTCTCCCTAGAATTACCAAGGATCAATCTACTTTGTTGTTATGTCATTAAGAGAAATGTTGGATTTGAATTGATGATCTAGGTGAGTCTAACACTCCTCTTACTTCCATTATATTGATTTGGGATATTATAGTTTCTCTTTATCTTATGAATCCCTAAACCCCTGTTTTTATATTGGATCATAGGTTGGGTCTTTGAAGAGTTATTTAACTTGAATCAAAGGTTGAGGTTGAGCATGTGGTTGTCATCAAAATCAATGTAGGTGGTCTATAAGTTATATCTCATAGAATTCATGTTTCATTTTAAGTGAATTTTTTTTCTTTGATTTCATTATTTTTCTCATTTTTTTTTCCTTGGTAAAAATGAAAAATTTATTGGTAAATGTTTTATTGAACCCCTGACGATCCCCACGAGATATGATGAATTTTATTTGACCAGGTTATGGGAAACCCATGTGTTGTGCCACTCCTTGAAAATGGAAATTGAAATGATAAGTGTAAAATCAATTTTTATTAGCATATATCCCTTGATGAATGTGTTGACATGTTTACTTGGGTTATGGATTGAAACTAATGGTATTTGTGTCTAGTCATTAACCTGAATTAAGGGGTTTTTTGGTATAATGTTAATGGGTTAAATGAATTATAGATTATAAAAAATACTTTTGTTGATTGGATAAGTCATGTAAAAGATAAATGGGTTAAATAGGTTAAATAGGTTAAGGTATGAAAATTATAATGTGTAAATGGGATAAGTAATAATGATGGATTATGTGTTGAATGAACTTTTTTAAAATTTTGAATTTGTTAAATAGTTTTGATTTATGATTGGTTAATTCCTTATGGTTAAATAAGTATATTCCCATGGATTTTTAGTATATGGGGAATTTATTTGAGGTTCAACACATGTGGGTCTGGTTGGACTGAGGCTCTAAACCCTACCCATTGAATTCATGGGTTATGGAGTCTGAATGAGGCTCTATACCACAAATGGATACACTTGATGAGACTATCTAGACTATTGATCCAAGGTAGGTGTGATGCCATTTTTATTGAAATGTTATCCCTAGTGAGATATAGAACTTATCTTATCCTCTTATTCATAGAATTTATTCATCAAGGGTCATTATGTAGTAAATTAATTTCCAAACACATGGAATAAAAGATGAAAATGGTTTTAGTGAACTTTTCTAACAAATTGCACCCGGGTTACCTTTTGTGTCTTCTTATTGATTATTTTATTTCATTTATACCCTATCAGTTTAGATAGGATATTTTTTTCACACTATTTTTTGTGGCATACTAATTTGTACTCAGACCATGCTTAGGCCACCATTCAGTATCTGATTATATTTCATTGTTGCAGGCCAGGACAAGGGGAAAGGTTTTATGCTAGAGGGGTGATTTGGGTATAAGATTTTCATACATGGTTGATATAGACTAGGAGTCACAAACCATTTTGGGGATTCATTTTTGTCTCTATTTTCTGTTTTCCTTACACTTGTAACGATGTAAAAAGGCATATCATATATACAATTTTTTTGTGCGTGTGTACCTAGTTTTGGGAATTGGTTGACAATGCATGTTTATGGTTAATTTCCCATTTTTCCATTATTTCATACTTTATCTATTGTATATTACTCATATTAAGAGGTTATAGTCTCCCCATGTGTTCTATTACACCCTCACTATTAGTCAGAACCTCTCATGTATGAGGAGGTTCACGTGAGGTCATGTGAAGACCCATCTCAGGGTACCAGTTTTGTGACTTTCAGGTTGGGGATGTTACAAAGTGGTATTAGAGGTTTTTTATTTTCTATTGTCTTACTATATGGGGATGGTATATGGGAGGATGAGATGTGTCAATCCTTGTCCATATTCTTGTTCATGGGAGTATCTAACCCATGTATAAGGTAAAACCCAAGTACCTAGGGTGGGATTGTTGTTCATGACTTGTGTTGTTACATTTTAATGATATTTAACCATTGGGTGATTCACTTGTTATGTGATGTGGCTATTTTATAATATTTTCCTCATGGGTGAAATTTTATGAGGTTTTTCATTCATGAATCACATTAGGTACTTAGTGATATAGGTTGTATGCATCATGGTTGGCACACATTGGGAATATGTGTTGGACATGAGTGATAAAATACATTTCATTTTCATGAAACTTTAAAATAGATTGTGTATAATAAACATAATAAATATAGAAAATTGTAAAAAATATGAAATAATGGTTAAGTAATAGCTCATACTGAAAGGTTATAAAAGGGTCCAAATTTTGGTTTTAATAAGTTTTATTGATGGAAAGGTGACTAAAGGAGAACTATATGTGTTCTATAACTGAGAATAGTTTAAAGGGATGTTTAATTAAAATACTTTTGGTTGTGTGATTTGTTTTACCCCATGTTAATCATGATCTGTGGTAGGGATGGATAAAGGAAGAAATAGAGATTATAATATGTATTTTGGAATATTTAATGAAAAATGAGTTTTTTATGGATAGTATAGGGACTTCTTTGGTAAAAACTATGGAATTTTTATGTTAGGTGTTCTGAGAGATTTGTTTTGTATTGTAGAGAAATTCCACAATGGTGACATGTGCTGAATCAGAGACAAGAGGATATCCTCAACAATTCTCCCCTAAAATTGGAGTAATAAACCATAGTGATCTAGGTTAAATTTTGATAGGATCATTCCCATGATAACAATTCTCATTTTATATATATGTTATATTGGGACTCAGGGAAGGTTTTTTCAATCATGTTTGAGCTGACTAGATAGTTTCAGTTGCAACACCCTCTAAATTTTTATAGATAGAGTGTACCTAAGGTTTTCTTTTTTTTTAATAGAGTCAATTCAAAAATGTTTTGATCACCAAGAGACTACACCTGAGAATAGAGTCATGTTGGCAACTTACATGTTGCGAGGATATGAAAAGTGTTTGTGGGATATCATCATTTATACTAATTTAGAAAAATATATGTGCAAGGGTTACTAGGATTTTTCCAAGAACATTTATATACATAGACCTTGAGTTAGTGGAAGGATGTGATGTTTATGAGTTTGAATTAGGGGACTACGACAATGATGGATTATGTTGGACACTTCACTAACATAAAATATTGTATTCCCATAGTGGTTGTGGATAAGGAATCTATATTTATATGTTTCCATGATGCACTTAGACATGATATCATGCCCCATGTGAATATATTCTACATAAATAGGTTTTCTGATGTGAATTATCATGACCTAATTTTATAGTGGAACTTAAAAGAGTCTTCTTGTGGTAGAAATGTAGTTTCAGTTGGGTGATCCATAATCATGAATTTTGATGGTAGGAAGTGCATCTTTGAGAGTTTTCACTATGTAGGTGGTTGATAGAGTATTAAGATAATATAACTAACCTCTTAGGGTATTGATCATGTTTTCTTATATCAGTGTGGTATGTAGAGAGACATGTGAGGTTGGTGTTCTCAAAAAATTGTTAAGTGCTGATCATACAGTAAGATAGATAATGTGTAGAGATTATGTAGTAACCTGTAAAATTTGGATGATTATAGAGGACTAAGTCTAATGTATAGTGCAGGCAGGGGGTTGGTTACCCCATATTAGGTAGGTAGTTAGAGACCTTCCACTCTTAATGGTCAGGGTAGTGGATGTGGTTCTCTAGGAACAGAGCTCCCATATCAGTAGTGTAGTATAATGTTAGGGACACAAACAAGATCCCATGGTAGAGGATATGTTCATCTTCATGTTGTTTAGCATATATCTTGAGGTGGTCAGGATAGACCATTGATAGTGCATGGTAATATTCTTCTAGATTCCAAAAAATTAGTTTTTTATTTTACACAGGTGACTCCTATTATTTTAATGTTTCTCAATTCATTAGTTTTTTTGTCATAGAGGTGGAAACAAATGTGTGGGTTTATGTCGATTAACACACAACTAGGGGTGTGAGCATAAAATAACTGACAATGAAAGGAGTGTACCTTTAATATTAGTGGGTATTGTTTCCTATGGAGGTTATTTTGATGAATATGTTAGGATTTTATTTGATATTGGTGATGGATTGGCTGGTGTTATTTAAAAATCATATCGACATTTATTTTCATAGGGTAACGTTCACATCCCTATAGGGAAATAATTATGTTCAACATGGGAAAGGGATATCTGATTAGGTCATACATGGACATCATATCATCAGTTGGGTCAAAAAACAACCCAAGTGGATCTTCTTATGCATGATGATGGGCTATTAGAACATATTGTATTTCCTCCTATGGTTGATCATTTTTTGGATGTGTGTTTCATAAGGATTTCTTGGGGCTACCACCTGATAGAGATGTTGAGTTCATAATAGAGTTGCAGGTGAAACGAAAACTAGTTTCTATTCCACCGTATACAATGGAACTGGAAGAACTACAACAACATAAAACATATTTGGAGGGCCTATAGGAAAATATTTGAAATCATCCAAGAACTTCACCTTGGGGATTACTTTTCTTTTTATAAGTATTCTAACAAGACATTACAGTTCTGTCTTGATTACCATAGGATGAATCAGATGAATATTTAGAACTATACCTGCTTCTGTGAATCAATGATCCTTTTTACCCTTTTATGGGTGATTCTATGTTCTAAAAAATTGATTTTATATTTTGGTATCATCTTCTAATTATGATAACTTCTAATAAACCATGGACTTCCATTAGGATCTGGTATGGTTTGTATGAGTTTTTGTGGACATCGTTTGGGTTTACTAATGTGCCAACAATGTTTATAGCCCTAATGAATCAATTATTTCACCTGTATCTAGATTTTTTTTTTGTTCTGGATGACATGTTGGTAAACTCCAAGACTCGTGACAATAATCCTACACATATTGAAATCATCTGGAGCATAGTAAGAGAGATAGTCTATATTCCAAGTTATCTAAATGTGGCTTCAAGATTTTCTAGGTACATTTATTGGGTCACATAATCTATAGGGAAGGTGTGTTATTTGACACAAAGAATGTGAATGAAGTTTTATCTTGGTAGCATCCCAATAATGTTTTTGATATCTAAATATTTTTGGGTTTGGCGGGCTATTACTAATGATTCATCTAGGAATTTCCCTATTTAGAAGCACCACCTTCCGTCCTGGCCATGAAGGGAATCATGTTTGAATGGTTTAGGGCATGCAATAATGATTTCCATGAGTTTAATGATTTTTTGACTATGTTACAAATTTTTATCCTACCCAAGCTTGGTAAAGAGTTTACATTGTTTTGTGATGTGCCTGGTGTTGGGTTTGGGGCATTATTGATGCCAGAAAATCGATATGTGGCATCTTGGTCATGATAGTTGTTACCTCATGAACGAAATTACCCTACACATGACCTTGAGTTTTCCTAGGTAGTTTATGTTTTAAAGAGTTTTTGGAATTAATTTTTTTGACAAAGGTTTACTATTTAAAAAGATCATTAAATCCTTAAGTACATATTCTCCTATACCAACTTGAATATTCAATAGTGAATATGGGTTGAGGTCATGTAGTTCTTTGATTCCAAGATGACTTATATTATATTAAAACCAAATATTGTTGGAAATTCATAGATTTAAATGACTCATAAAAGGTAGTTTAGGAATCCATCTCAGTGTAGAGATTGGCAGAATTGTTTGCTGAGATGTATCTAGAGGTATAGGAAGATCATGGATAGATGTCACTTGCATCCTTGGAATTTGATTCCAAACATCTGAGATGGATCAAGGATATGAATTATAAGGATCCTGATTGTTTATCCATGAGTTATTTTCTTGATTATAGGGGTCACTTTAGATTTGACTGTTGGTGAGGACGATATTGTTTATGTTCATGGTCATGTGGTGGTGCTGAATTGTATGTGGGAAGAGTTTATGTGTGTGTTCCATGCCTAAAAGTGGGTGGTAGATCCTATTTAACAAAATTTTATCATGATCTTTATAAAAAGTATTAGTGTATAGGGATAAATATAGAGGTTGTAGGTTTTTTGATGCAATGTTATACCTATCAGTAGGTGGAGGTCAAGCATCAGTGACCTGGTGGTTTCATAGAGCCTTTTCCCATTTTGAAATGATAATAGGATGATGTGATGGTGGATTTTTTTTGTGGGGATTATGTAGATGACTTATAATAATTATGTGATCCCTGAAGATTTGGATCTATTGACCAATGTGTAACATTTATTACCAATTAGGTAGTTCTTCACCATTGACCACTTTGGGAGAGTTTTATGTTTAGAGATAGTGTGGTTTTATAAGGTTCCCCAGGCTATAGTTTTATATCATGATCCATGTTTTACTTTGTGCATTTGGAATGTATTATTGAAGGAAATTGGTAACTAGGTGATTTTTAGTTTGTATTTCCACCCATAGAAATATAGGAAATCATAGTGTTCTATTCAGGTGCAGGCGGACATGATGATGGCATGTGTCCAAGATTTTGGTGGATCTAAGGAAAATCACATGAATATTTTTTATTTCACCTAAAATTCCAATTACTAGGAGATGTTTCACATAAAACTATATAAGTAACTATTTAGTAGTCCTTGTAGATATCTTTTATGTTGGATAGCTGCTAGAGAATCAGAGTTTTTGGGTATGAGTCTCATGTGGGAGACATCAAATCAGTTTCTTTTGATTCAAAAATGTAAAGCTACATACTATATTGGGAATAAGTATTTTATTGATTACTGTATTTGCCCTATTGTGTTTATGGTTGATGAGCATTGGTTTATTTTTTTGTCTCCATGGTTGGGTCACCATTGGATTCAATAATAAGGCTTTTTGGGGCCTACATACGTGGGGATGTTTGATATTTTGTAGTTAATCAGACCGGTGGTGCACTGATTAGATCCTCTACGGTGGTATAGTGGCATTCATAATGTCTTTCATGTGTAGTAGCTTCAACTGTATCACCCTAAACCCTATCATGTTATTGATGGTGATTATTTTGAGATTCAAGATGATTCATCCTTTTAGGAGCATCTAATTCTTATTGTGGATCATAGGGAGAAAGTCTTGTTGTAAAAAACTATGATGTTGGTTAAATTGTTATAGTAGCTTGGTAATGTTTAGGAAGATAATTGGGATAGTGAGATGGATATGAGGGACCATTGGACATATATTTTCACCCCATAAAATCAATGATGTTTCGGAATTCACCACGAGGATGGTCCTTTATTAGGTTAGGAGGTTGTAATATCTCATGCATCAAAAAGGTACATTTCTATTTATGTTTTGGATTAAATAAATTAAAGTTAGTTAATGGAATGTTTAATTTGTGTATGTTGAGGATCTATGGTGTTCTTGGGGTTCTGGACTTGAAATAAGGGAGAAAAAGGATATCAAGTGCATATTTCATATTTGGCACAAGGTTAGTTTTAACCGTGTGATAGAACCATGAATTCCTGGAGGAGGGGTGCATAGTTTGAAGAAATCATTCAAGGGGTAAGGGAGAACTATATGGTATTTGACTAATCCATCCAACACAGTCATTCCATGATTTGTAAAACTATGATGGATTCTCGTGAAATTATCTACTATGTCCCCCTCTTGGGTATAGAGTAGCACATGATTGGTGCAATTTTTGGCCAAAAATGCATCCAAATCGTTCACCCCATTAAAAGTGGGTTTTCACCATTTTTCCCTCTCGGGCCTTAAGTGTTCTAACTCGATATTTTCCACCAGTCTTTCCCAAATTTCACCAGTGATGGACCAAATATCCCTCTACTTCCAAGGGATCAATCTCCTTCGTTTATAAGATGTTTGGAGTGTTGTTGGTTGTGAATCAAATATCTATGTGAGTATTAAACTACTCATACTTTATTTCCCTGGATTATTTATTCTATAGTTTTTATTCTTATTTTTAATCCCTAAAACCCTATTTGTTTAGTGAATCATAGGATGAGACTTCAAAGGGTTCTTGAATCTGAATCAAAAGCTAACGTTGAGAATGTTGTTGTCTTTGGAATTGAGTTTGATAGTCTAAAAGTTATATCCCATAGTATTTTGGTTTTTTTATGTGTATGTGGTTTTGATTCGGTGTTTTTTTGTTTCCTATTTGGTTTTCCTTCGTATAAATGATATATTTATTGGGTAAATGAGTAATTGAACACATCATGACACTTATGCGATGTGTGGAGGTGAATTTGACCGGGTTATAGGCGACCCATGTGGTGTTCCACTCCTTGAACATGGAAATTCAAATGTTTAGTGTAAAATAAAATTTTATTGACATAGATCCATTGATGAATGTGTTGACATGTTTTTTTATGAAATGAAACTAATGGTATTTTCCTATAGATATTAACATGGAATACATGGTTGTTTAGTATAATTTTAATTAGTTAAATGAGTTATGGATTGTAAAGGATTTTTTTTAATTAGGTAAGGTATGTAAATGTTAAATTGGTTAATTGGGTTAAGGTATATAAATGAGAATGTGTCAATAGGCAAAGGCATAATGATGGAATATGTGTTGAATAAACTTTTGTTGTAAATTTTTAATGGGTTAAACAGTTATGGTTTATGTTTTTTAAATTCCTTATGGTTAACAAAACATATGGACATGGATTAGTGGTATGTGGTTATTGAATTGATGTCATACACACATGGGTCAGGTTGGACTGAGGCTCTAAACCCCACCCTTAGAATTCATGGGTTAGGGAGTCATACTGAGGCTCCATGCCCCTAATAGATTGATTTGATGAGACTAAATGTACTAAGGCTCCAAGTAAAGTGTGATGTATATATTTTTTATATTATTTATAGAGAACTTGACTTATCCCCTTCTGCATAGTAGTTGTTTGGTATTGGACATTGTGTAGTGAATTAATTTCCCAACCCATGGAATAAAAGATGAAAATGGTTTTAGTGAACTTTACTAACCAATGGAACCTGATTTACCTTTTTTTTTCTTCTCATTGATTATTTTTAATTGGTACACTATATTTTTAATCTATATGTTTTTTTGACACTATTTGTGGTGGAAAAATGAGTTTTACTCACACACTACTCGGTCCACCATTTGGTAACTAGGAAGATTTAATGGTTGTAGGTCTGGGCAAGGGAAAAGGCCCTATGCTATAGGGGTGGTTTGGGAATGGGATGTTCCTGGATGAGATATCCTAACCTAGATTAAAGTCTAGTTTTTTGTATTCGTTTTTGTATTTATAGGGGGTTTCTTATAGTTGGAACTTTTTTACATGACATAGCGTATTTAACAGTTTTTTGTAGGCCTGTACACAATTTTGTAATTCATTGGTAATGAATGTTCATGGTATATTTCTCATTTTTTACATTATTTTTTACTTTATCTATTATAACATACTCTCATAGAGAGGTTTTAGTCTCCCCATGTGTTCTATTAGACCCTCGCTACTAATCTGAAGCCTCTAGCATACAGGGAGGCACGTCTAAGTTCATGTGGAAATCCATCATGGGGTACTAATTTAGTTACCTATGGGTTGGGAATGATACAATTGGAATAAAATTTATGAAAAGGGAAAGACTTTATTTTCTTATTCGGATAAAGCTATTCTATAGATTTGTTTATGGAATTTATAATTGGGGAATCCTGTCCAATTTCTAAAGAAATTCATGCGGGAAAGAATATGTATTAAAATGTTGTAGGTCATAGTGTAAACCAAATAAATTTCCAAAGAATGATTCTGATTCTATATTATCTCCTATCATTCAGAACATAAATTTAATATGATGTGGGACTTTACACTAGATATCATAGTGATCCAAAGGAGTTGAATTTTTTTTGTTAACAAGAAACTTCTTAAAATTATCTTAAAAAACATTGATTTATGGTGTTTTTTATAAAAAATGGAGGCTATTTGAATTCATCGTGTTTTATAGATACTGATTGGGATGTGATTTTAATGATATAAGGTTCACCACTAGTTCCACATAGTATAATGTGGTGTTACATGGCATGATAAGAAGTAGTACTCAATCACACTGAGTAATAAAGAGGAAGAGTATATTGTTGTTACAATTTATTCCTCTCAAATAGTGTAAATTAGTTATTAGATGACTGATTTTAGAGTGAGGTTTCACAGTGAAAACAAAATTATTTTCAATAATATTTGTTTTATAGACCTCTCTAAAATTCATGTTCAACAATCTGGGTCCTAGGATATTGATACAATATAGAAATTTATTAAAAAGAAGGTTGAAACTTGATACATCAAGATGGAATTTTTTACTCTCATGACTAGATCATAGATATTTTTTCCAAGGTTATCCCTTAGTATATATTTGAGTGTTAAAGTATAAACAAGGGTTTTATGCCCCTCCCATATAATTAGGTATGATTAATAGAAACCCCCACTAATCCATGTAATATAATGTAAAATGGGAAGAGAGAGAATAACTCATTGAATGAAAAGTACATTTCATTCCTTAAATAATAAAAAAATTTGTATTTATTTTAAAATGGGGTAGTTATTTCAATATGTTATTTAATGGGTTAAAGGGGAGGCAACATTATCAATTGGACATAATATTTTTTATCGCATAGAGATTGGTTTATCTTAAAAATACAACTCTGACTAGTTTTTCAATATAAGAATATATGTTATTTTAAAAAGGATATGATTTGGAGTCTGTCGGATGAGAATTTGAGTTTTTAAACAATATTTTGAAGGACTGAGATGGGTCAAAAACATATCAAAAGGGGAGATAGATGAATCCTTGAAATTAATTAAGAATATTTTTTTATCTTCTAAATAATATGAGATACTTCTTTGAGTTCTTTGAGAACTATTTTTTAAGAGTTTATAAGTGTCTTGAAGGGTTTCGGGTTGATTTTAGATCTTTTGATAATGCCTAAAATTAATGAGATATAGTTGAATGGCAGCATCCAGTAACATATATATTTTAAATGTATTAATTTCTCTAAACATAATAATACATCATATGTCTTTACTCAATGCTAATACTTTGATCATAATACTATGATCATACTAGAATTAAAAAATGGAGAAGTCAATAATCATTTGAATTTGGTCAAACATTAATCCTTTGAACTACGACATTTGGATATCATGTGACATTAATTGGTGGAAATAATATGGAACATGAATTGAGTGTATGAATTTTACAATGTAGTATCATACACCACAATATATCTTTATAGTAAATCATATGAATTTTATATTTAGGTTATGACTTTAGAATAACCATATGTCATCACAATATATTTTATCCACCATATCCTTCATTAGAATACATAAACATGTGAATTTGATAGAATATGTGTATGATTTAATTCTATGGTAATGGTATAGCATATGATTCTTTCAGAAAGGAATAATATTATTAACTTGGGTTATATAACTTCACATGTATTATAAAATAAAATTTGGTCCAAAAATTGGAAATAACATGAGAAATTTTTATTTTTTTTATATTTCTTTGATTTGGTCATATGAATTCATTGATCGTGTGACTTCTAATATAATAAAATCAAACAAAAATTTATGAGTTTCTAAATTTTTTAATTATGATTAAAGTTTAAATTAAATATGATAATTCGTTGCAGTTTTTATTTTTCCAAAATATCATGGGCATGGTCAATACCATCATTCATGCTGATATTCATGGGGATTTAAACAAAATTAAATGAGTTGGATCTTAGTAAATTTAGGGGGGATATCAAATTCAACGTCATAAATTATCTTTTTTGAATAAATATTATTTTATTCATAGATTATCCATGCAACTAAGAAACATAGTACTTTTTATAAATAATTACAAAAAAATATTGATTAATTAATGTGAATATAAAAAGTTAAAATAGAATATGGAAAAAGTTTTTTGTGATTTTTGAGACATGATGATATGATGTTTTGTAGAAGACATATATTGTGGGAAGTACTAGAATGAATACATCATAAATTTCAATAAAGTATGAAAAAAACTATTTTCTAATGATTTTTTTTCAAGTGCTTGATATAGAGAGACAAAAATATAATATACTATATGGATTCCATCATTTAAGATCTATTTATTCTGATCGGGTGAGAGGAAGGTTGATCTACTCTAACTTCACATCATTTTTTCTAAAAGTTAAAATCCTTCTAAAAGAATGTATTGTATTTGATATATAAGTATATTTTTTTAGTGATTTAATTAAAATTATATCAAATGAATAAAAATAAGTAATATGATGTTCTTGTGTAAGAAATTATAATAAATAACATTTTGGTAAATTGATGATACCTGGATACATAAGGAAGTGGAGGATACCTGATCACACTATGTGATCTTATTTCATGAACATTATGATATTCGAGAACCATTTTCTTAGATCTTTTTCTAAGACACTTAGTCTAGATAATTACTTGGATACCATCTTTGATTCCTCGTGGCCATGACCATCTAAATTTCAGTAGTTAAATAAAATATTATATTACAATACATTACCATTATCCTTTCGTATTAAAATTTTAGATAAATATGAAAAAACAGTATCTAACAAAACCCATTTCATTTTTAACTAATGTATATATATTAAAATTATATAAGAAACCTCTTAATCTATACTAATGTATAAACAACTCCATCTAATTTTATACATAAGATTCTCTTTTAAAAATTAAAAACTTTTAACATCGTCAAACCCAATGGAAATGAAAGAATATAAATAGGGATTGCTTAGATGCATTGAAATGGTAAATATTAGCAATAAAAATATGATACTTTAAGTTATTGGGAGATTATCATATGGGTATAATTAGGATATATAAGAAAATCATACCCAAAATTGCTAGATCATAAAACATGTGTCCTAGAATATTACATGGAATAACAGAGGAAATGAATTGATATGGTGTAGAAGAATGATTCAATAAACATGATCTATGGTACCATATCATAGTCATATCAATAATAACATTATTGTTTCATACCAAGGAAATAAATCATAGCATGAAATGAAAAAGAATAATAAAATTATGTCAAAACATGAAAAAATAGATATATAAAAAAATTATAATCTTAGGAAACCATTTTTATAAAACTCATTATTCCCAAAATAATATTAAAAATATAATTATTTATATGCTTAGTAAATAGGGTATACTCATTATTCACATGCATATGTTATTAAACTCATTATATAAACTTCTGATTATCTAGTGAGATATCAACTTAAACTAATTCATCGGATGGAAAAATAAAGATATTAAAAATCATATCATAAATAACTCATGAAATAAAAATTGGTTTAATATAAGTTTCAAATTCAATCACATAGGAAAAAAATTAATAATTAAATCAATTATAATAACATGATATACCCATGGAGAATAAATGGGCATACAAATAAATTTAGTAACACTCCATATAAATTCCACTGAATCTTTATAATAGAGATTATGCTATCTACACCATATACATAAGGGGTTTATGGTTAATTTAATAGTTTCTATAATAAAATAATGTATAAGTATCTTGGTGAACATCATTATATTAAAAGAATCATGAATAGTATATTCATATGGGAAATGCATTAGATAAAAAATTAATTCTATACACTGAAGATGATTAGAAAATAAAAATGTAGTTATTAAGCATTTCCATTATATAAGTTTAACATATCTAATTTTTTTAAATATATGTAAGGAATCAATTAGTATATGAATAAAACATTTAAATGAATAGAATAATATTATATTTAACTACACAATTAAAAGAACCCTTTTTCCTGAAAACTATTTTAAATAATTATTTTAAATAAATTTATAAGTAATTTACAATATAAAACCATGAAACATGGGTAAATTATTCGAATTAATTTTTAATCCACTCATCTAAAAAAATTAATATTTTGTTACTTTACACATTTTTATAAAAAAAGTATAAGTGACATTGTTAGTGGTTTCTATTGAAATTTATTTTTAAAAATGATGGAATGAAAAAATTAATATATGATAAAAATTTTCTTTTTAATAAATATCTAATAATGGGATCCTAAAAGTTATATAATGGTTTTATAAATAAAATATGGAGTGGAATATGAGAAATTAATCCCAAATTTGTAAAACATTTAAATATTTTTAAACACAGTTATTGAAATCCCACATCTATAATAACAGAATAAAATTTTCATTTGAAATGAATTTATGATAATTAAGAGGATAACCAAAATTTATCAGTATATAAGAACTAAAAAGTGGGGAAAAAATTTTTTAGATGGAAAATAAAGATATGGAGTAGAAATATCTATTGGAAAGAATCGTTGTTATTTTTACACATATCAATATTTTATTTGAGAAGGTACTTCGTAAATGAAGATGAAATTGATGAAAGGAAGTAACTTACCCTGATAAAATAATAAAATTAATTCTAAAAAAGATATGTAATGAAAATAAGGGGCTTTTAATATTGTAACCATGTAGATAATTTTTAAGTTAGGGATGAAGATTTGTAGTTGAGAAATATGTTATGATGAGATTTACATTTAAATTAATACCCCATGATAGATATATATTATCATAATTAACCTATAATACCATTAATAAAAGATATTTCATAGAATAATAAATTAAATATGAATAATATACACCATATAAAAAAAGTTGGTGCACAATGAAAATGCATATCAAAGAAAGGTGTTTGAGATGAAAAAAACATTCAACATGAGTATTAATTGAATTGATAGAGTGTAAAGTATATGTTCAAAAATTGATATTTTAAAACACACGACTGAGGTTGATTTTTTTTCAATATTATAATGTGTAGTGGTTTCACCTGGCCTAGTAATATTAGGTTCAAAATATGAAAGAATGTTTAAAATAAAGGGAATTGAGATAAGAAAGCCTTATAAGAATCATAATATTTCAGGCACAAATCACTTTGTAATGATTTTATAAGGAATAATATTACAAAAAATAAAATAAAAAGTAAATAAAATAAAAACCAATATTATATAAAATAAATCAAACTTCAAAAAATATATTTCAATAAGAATTATTGTAACTCATCATAAGAAAATGTAGCTTTCAAAACCCTTTACTTTTGTCCTGATTCACTCTATTCATGAACAACACATCATGAATAATTTGATTAGAATTATTATATATTTTTTGGAACCTTTTTTATATATATTTATTTTTCTAAATACTATTTACTATTATATGATATTTATTTATTATATTGTTTTCTCTAATTTTTTTTATTTTAGGTTATTTTGTTAATTTATATATAACCCTTTCTGTATGTTGAAAATGGTTAATGGTGTTTTATAACAAAATCATAATCTTCAAAATCATAATATTTTTTTCTATTAATATTCAATTAGATTAAAAAAAATTAGTTATAAAGGATTTTATAAAATGAACACCAATTACAAATTCTGTTCCGATCTATTAATTTTAGGTAATTAAGTGTAGTGTAACATTTTATTATTAATATAAATTAAATAATGTCAAATATTATAATTAAATAATATAATAAGTTTCCTAAAAAGTTATTTTTACAATAAATACATTTTTAATGGCATACATGATAGAGTTTTATAGGATTCTATATAGACGTGGTCAAAATCCCCCAATAAAAACATGGTATAAGTCAGTGAGTGAGTGTGGCTAAAGAAGATTATAATATAATGATAAAATAATAATAATTATATAATTTTTAATTTCATTATTTAATGAAAAATATTTATGTTATATGGATAAAAAATGATAAAAATTATGAAAAATAAAAAATAATACTTCGTGGAGTAGGTTGATCGCACAACACGCGGTTTAAATTTTTAATTCCCAACGAATGAGATAGTATGATGGTAGATTATGATATATATATTTATAATAAAAATTATATTATATATGTAAAATTTATTTTTTAATTTCATCCATATTACCAATGAATAGATTTTGTGGTATATAATATAAGATATTGATTCGTTGATGTTGTAGTTTACAAAAATGTATGATCAGTGTTATTTTTTTATAAGTAGATGGAATGGAATAAATATTGTTTGTTATATTAATATAATATAATATGTAATGCCCCAACCCTAGATACCCAGAGTCGGTGAATTATTAGATAACATTGGCATGATCACAAGAAAGATCAAGTCTTGAAAGACCGATTAGTTTAGTAGCCTTGGAAACACTAGATATATTCATAAAGTTTACATTACAGCAATAAGTGAAAAACTACAACAACATATTGTCTTCATATCCCCTCATACTATCCCTGCAGGTCATTCAAAAAATACTTCTTCACATCCTGGGAAAAATAAAACATTGAAAGGGGTGAGCTCAGATGCTCAGTAAGGATAACAATATAGTGGAAACTTTCATAAATAAACATAAAAATTTAAGGTAATGTATAACTAAAACAAAAGCCTTTTAAAATTGAACTTCAGCATAATATGGCAAGGATAAAATGAAATAATTCCATTTACTTATTCACATGGATATTCTACTAGTTTAATAATAACATGAAAATATTTATAACCACTTTCATAATGACGGAATGCATAATGTCAGACTGTCATAACCACGTAGCCAAGGCCTCGTGTCAAGACTACAAATAAGATTTTTTCAAGGCATCATGCCAAGACACTATTTTGTCTCATGAGACCTACCGATGCATCGAGGAGCTATAGCGGGCTCCACCCGTCACTTACTAAGTCCAATTCATTCCTCATATGAAAAGTTTTAAAAATAACATAAACATTCGTATTAAAACTAGCATACGAAATGTCAATACTTTATCCACAAACCATGAATGGTACAAAAATAGCACATTAAAAGTCAATCATAACTCATTCGATAAAATATGGAAGATTGTATTGTTTCATAATAACCTCAATCGAGAATGATGAAGGATAATGACATAGATGAAAATAATCATCAAAACAATTAGAGTGAAATATCCCCCTTTTTCATGAAATCATTTAAAAGTCACACTATTTGTCAAGAATCCATTTAAAATAGATTTTAGAATAAAAGTGTCCCATAGCACTTTGAAACTTTTAAAAGTAATTTTTATTTGAAAACTTTAATGTCCATATAAATAAATCCTTAAAACCATTTTTAAAACATGGAAATTAATAAGAAAGATTTAGAATAATCAATCTTTAAAACATTTTAAAATGTCATTTTAGTTAGAGTTCCTAACCAAAAGAGAGACACTTGAATAAAAATAATTGAGGAAATAAAAACTTTGTAATATCATGATAATAAAGGGATTCATGATATATTATGTCAAAGTACATTATATACACCATATAAAAGTGATTTGATCTATAACAATAAAGGAGTCTCAATGAAATGTAAATTGAGATGAAATCTCTCATAAAGGCCGTATCCTTAGGTTAAGGATAAATAAACGACATAATTAGGAGTGGAAAATATAAATACACTCAATATGATTGTATATTCAGTGTAAAACAATCAAAGGAAATTCACACATATTCTTCTAAAAACAACACCAATGAATTGGATGTTTAACTCAACAAATCGAGATTGAGTAAAAATTACTCTTATAAAGTTCATACCGATGACCTGATAATCTATCAATTGAGTGATTATGTGTATCAAAAGTATATCCACAGAAAGGGGAGTTGAATTTATGACATAATCAAATTAATAGTTATTCTACACATAATCTTGGAGTAAAATAATCAATGAAGTATGCGTAAAGCCGAATGAGTGGAATTGAAATTACAAATTCCCTTATTGATTTGGTAACATAAAAAAATACACCCATGAAATAAGGATCATAAAATGATGATGTAAATATACATTAATTAAAGTATATTACACAATTAATACAAACTTGGTCAGTACACACACCACATGTTATAAATAAGTGGTGAACAATGGAATTCTCACAGAATTAAAAGTGAGATAAGAAACCCCTTACTTTATACTTTTTCCTTGGTCGACGGTAGGTTAACCTCCTGTATAATGGTAAAATAATTGTTATTGAATTATACAACAATCATTTACATTAATATGATATCATATATTATCTTTTAACATTGATTTGTTAATAATATCTTAGTATTATCGTCATTTCGGGTGTTAACTTACTCGTTTTCCATTATAATATTTGTTACGTAAGCCGTGTTTGTTATGGATAGGTTGTATCATATTCATATCCAGAATTATATCAAGTCTTTAACCATTATTTTCAATCATCAAATGAGAATTATACTTGAATGGATACGATGGAGAATGAATCTCATCGCGTTCGTGGAGACGGTAGTCCGTACGTACGCACGAGCGACAATATCATTCTTTTGATGTTAAAATAATATATAATTGGATGTTATATCATATATACAGTATAATTATAATGTTATATTTATTATTTACATGAATTAAACATCATTATTATACCCATCAAAATAATAATTTATTGAATGACAATTACACCACGACGTGGAGACGGTAAGCCATACGTACGCACGTATAGTGACATGCCATTCAAAGGATGGATAGAATAATGAATATGGTTGTACCATATTTATAATAACATCAAAGTATATATAAGATAATTGAGTTATTATTTTATAATAGAAATAAATAATAAAGAACAAGTTGAAGAAGAAAGGAACTTGAAAGAGGGTGGTGAAAACATTACCTCTTCTTCAGGTTCTTCTTTTTGATTTGATCAAAAGGTCTCCTTAAGTTGGCTTTATGATCAAAATAAGGCCTCTAGGTTGTATTGAGGGAAGTTTAGAGAGTATTTGGGAAGTTTTTTTCCGAGAAAAAAGGGTTTTAATGTGTGAATTAGTGAGAAGGGGGAGTTCCCTTTTATAAGAGGGGTGAGGGGCACCTTTGGAAAAGCTAAAAATATTATTTTATAATAAATTCATATTAAGTTTATAATGGCTACAAAGTGGATTATTTAAAGGTTAATGTGGGAATGGGTCTAAAACCACTCAACCAATATAATTTAGATAGGTTTGGGTCATTATATTAACCTTATCTTTTAGTATTAACTCTTAGTTAATTAGTTTCACTTTTACAATGTCTCTTTGTATTTTTATATTATATGGTTAATAAACTTACTATATACATCCAATCGACCCCCAAGTGGTCCATTAATGATACACCTATCATGATATAAGTCTCTTGTCCAAACCTTAGATTTTTAGGAATTGAATATAAATTAATAATATAATATTTGTTTTAAAAAGCCCTTTATGTCAATTTTGACACTATTGGGTATTTTGTTTTTGATAAATTTATAACAGAATTATTACTTTGAAAAAAATTCTTATAATAAATCCTAATATGTCAAAGTAACCTATAAAATTAGTGGAATTCCTAAAAAGTCTCAAATTACATTTATTTTGATATTTATAATATCAATTATTTTAAAATTTCATTAATTAGGTAATTACTGCATCACCATTGTGTCATATATAAATTAAATTATTTAATGTTTAAAAATTATAAATAAAATACCATTATGTAGTAAATATTTTTATCTTTCTAATGAAAAATTACAATCTAATTTATCTTATGTATAACCCTATATTAAATTGTTTTAGTAAATAAACATTGATTTTAACTCTTTTAACTCTTCTTTGAATTAAATAATAATAAATGTCCCAATCTAATACAAGTGGAACTAAATGATAATATTTTACTCCTAAGGTTTTTTTTGGTCGAGATACACTTGTAAAATAGAATTAGGACATGTGTTAGGGTAATATTAATATCATTTTTACCCTTAATTACCCTATTTACTTTTAACCGTGGTAAATAAAAGTAAAACGTTACTATTCTCAAAAATTATTTTCATCTCATTGAACAACATTTTACTCCTTGATATTAACCGTGTCTCTCATATTTTCTAAATTCCACTCCCAGAAGTGGTAAAATTATGTTTTATGAAAAATTCAGTTTTTTAACTACCACTTAGTGGTTTCACTATTCATCAAAAAATGAAAGTTTCCAGAAAAATACCAAAAATTAGGCCTAAGATATATTTGATATTATGAATTCAAAAATTATGTCTTTTTTACCAAATCAAAAACATATCAGTTGCATTAATTAATTTAAAAATTAATTCTCGTCGTCAAAACAAATAGCGTGTTTTTAAGAGATAATAACTATCAAAAGATTGACACTTGTTTATGTTTGGTTTAAATGTGAAATTACATCCAATGACCAAAATTGTATTAAATGGTAAAAATATATTATAAATATACTTTAAAACGACTCAAATTAATAATTTATCACTATTAATTATTTCGATTAAAAAAGTTGTTTTTAATTAAAATTTAGTAATTTTCACTATTCATCAAAATATGAAAGTTATCCGAAAAGTACCAAAATTTCACCCTAAGATAATTTCGATATTACGAATCCAAAAATGAAGTCCATTTCAAAAAATAAAATTTATAAAATTTCAAAAAGTAGGTATTACTATTCATAACGGCTAATTTGATTGGTTGTGGTGTGTTAGAATCTCGAAGTTGCGTACAATGCACGTCATTGCATTATTCAAAGGGAAACGTACCGTGGAATCTTGGGGTGTTACATTCTCCCCTCCTTCAATAAATTGCGTCCTCACAATTTTTTTTAAAATTCGGATTGAGAATATAATGGAAAGTACCATATCGGAAAAAGTGTCAATAAAATTATCTCTTTAAAAGAAAGGAAGAGAGGTATAAAGGTCACCAAAGATAACTCATACTAGGATTCCATGTAAGAAAACATGGATATGGATGATAAACTAAGTGTTAAGTTCTGATGGAGAGGGATAGAAAACATGATCAGGAGAAAGTTAACAATAAGAAAATCACAAACTTGTGTTGGGACAAACGGTCATTAGTCTCCCAGTAGTAAAAGTAAACGGACACAATTTTTTGGTTTAAGTTACATAAGGACGAGGAATTCATTTATGATATTGACTAAGAACATAAAGAGATATAATTACTTTTTAAGTAGAGTTTCATTATTTAATAAATTTTTACCACTAATTCATTTTTTTTTGAACAATGGGTATTCAAGAAGACTTGGTCACAATGGAAGAGCTAGAATAATCTTCTATAGAAATACATGATCCACATAGGATAAACTATATATTTACCTTGTTTTTAGAGATTAATCAAAACCAGAATGGTTAGTATAATATCTGATGATCCCCCAAATGGATATTCCATTAGAAAAAAAAAACACTAATCTTAATTTCTAAAATTAAACCATCATACCCCAAAGATAAATAAATACCATTCAATAATCAATTGTCCTTAAAATCCTTCAATATAATCCAAACTAATATTGAAACCCAAAACTTATAAGAATGTAGTCTTCCACGTTAAATTGTATCTCAAAATGACATTAATTACTCTTCAAGTTGCATACTTAAAAGTAATTAACCTAATCATTTCCATAAATAACCCAAATCACTATAAATCCACAATAAAAACATAGATAAAAATCCACCATTACTCCTCAAATGAAATCCCATACTATTCTATTTTCCTTGGGCATATAGTGTTCGCAAAAAAGAGAACAACTTCCAAAATAACATTTATCACTTAATCACCAAATCATTTTCCTATACTAAGGGTATTCATTTGATAAGACATAAGATCCCAAATCAAATTATTATTTATCAATAAAATCATTTAACTAAAAATAATAGTCACACTAACCAGGGACTTCACGTTGTCCAGTGGTAGGAAATAAATCCCAATCTCACTTTGGTTGTGGGTTCGATTCCCACATCTTTGTCCAACGTGACGGGTTGTCACATGGTCTGTGTGTTGTCCATTTTCAAAAACTATATTTTATAACATTACCAAAATGAGATAAATTCCTCAAAATAACCATAACATAATTTAACCACAAATATTATCTCATACCTTTCATTTTCATCCCAAATTATAATAACTTATAATTGCCTCAAACCCAACGATCATATAAAACCAAATAGTTATTTATAACTATATCCACAAGAGAAAAGATAATTCTTCCTCAAATATCATTCTCACATAGAAAACTGCAGGGTTAAAAATATAAGAGAAAATTATTCCAAAGTAAACCCATCAACAAGGAGCAAAAATACTTTTTAAACATTTCTCCAACCATTTATTTCCACATAGATTCTTCTTTGACCAAGAAAATATTCTATAGAATAGGGCATTCTCTTGGGTAATGTCCAGGTCCCCTATATTTACGGAAAATGACTGTAAATGGATTCTTGGGACCATTTTTATCTTCTTCCATAGTACTCTTCATTTTTCTTCTGCAATTCATCACTTTAAGTCCTTCCTTCCCGCACGTAAAGCATTTCTTTGTCCCATTGAGACACTTTCCTGAGTGTCTCCTTCCACATTTCCTGCATGATGGAAATTGAATATTCCTTTCTCCATGGTCTCTACTACTGTATCACTTATCATTAATCACCTTTCTCTTCTTTTTTGAGTCTGGGAATTGGTTAATATATATATTGTTGATCATATTTTTGGAAAATTGATTTGGCATAAAGACGATATCTTTTACACCTATCAACATTCCATTTTGTTGCTCATTTCCACCACCGTTCCCACCTTGTACATCATTCTCAAAGTCACTATGACTTCCTTGGAATCCAGCCACTGACTAAAACAAGAAAGTATTGTGTGAGTAACAGTAGTCATAAAATCATTTAGAGATTAACATGTCACCATATTCTCAATTTAAAACACATTAGGATTAACCAAGGTCATTTACTCTCATCTTATATATATAATATTTCAAATCGGTTTGTAAATAAAATATAAATTATCCTAATCATATCCCCCGGGAGTGTTGTAACCAAGAGTGCAGCAAGGCCCGTTGTCGTGCACCAGTTCCCATTCGAGTCTAGCTCAAATCAGTGTTTTCAGGTTTTACCCCTAGGTACATATGTGCCAGAGCCGCCTCTACCTGCTCGTATCCAGAAGGGGATGTATTGTTCGAAAAACACACAAAATCTCTACAATACCAAAATTCTAGGAAGTTCTTCTATATTAATCCTCAAAGTTCATCTTAGGTCTACGTGCTCTAATCAGAGTTTATCTAAATCTAGCTTCCAAGGTTTGTACTAAACTTCTTCTGATACCAACTGTAACGCCCCGACCCAAGATACCCAAATTCGGTGCATTATTACATAACATTGGCATGATCACAAGAAAGATCAAGTCTCGAAAGACCGATTAGTTTAGTAGCCTTGTAAACACTAGATATATTCATAAAGTTTACATCACATCAATAAGTGAAAAACTACAACAACATATTTTCTTCATATCCCCTCATACTATCCCTATAGGTCATTCATAAAATACTTCTTCACATCCTGGGAAAAATAAAACATTGAAAGGGGTGAGCTCAGATGCTCAGTAATGATAACAATATAGTGGAAGCTTTCATAAATAAACATAAAATTTAAGGTAATGTATAACTAAAACAAAAGCCTTTTAAAATTGAACTTCAGCATAATATGGAAAGGATAAAATGAAATAATTCCATTTACTTATTCACATGGATATTCTACTAGTCGAATAATCACATGAAAATATTAATAACCACTTTCATAATGACGGAATGCATAATGCCAGACTATCATAACCATGTAGCCAAGGCCTCGTTCCAAGACTACAAATAAAATTTTGTCAAGGCCTTGTTCCAAGACACTAGTTTGTCTCATGAGACCTACCGATGAATCGAGGAGCTATAGCGGGCCCCACCCGTCACTTACTAAGTCCAATGCATTCCTCATATGAAAATTTTTAAACATAACATAAACATTTATATTAAAAATAGAATACAAAATCTCAATACTTTATCCACAAACCATGAATGGTATAAAAATAGCACATTCACAGTCAAACATAACTCATTCGATACAATATGGAAGATTTTCTTGTATCATAATAACCTCAATCGAGAATGATGAAGGATATTGACATAGATTAAAATAATCATCAAAACAATTAGAGTGAAACATCCCCCTTTTTCTTGAAATCATTTAAAAGTCACACTATTTGTCAAGAATCCATTTAAAATAGATTTTAGAATAAAAGTGTCCCATAACACTTTGAAACTTTTAAAAGTAATTTTTAAATTAAAACTTTAATGTCTATATAAATAAATCCTTAAAACCATTTTTAAAACATGGAAATTAATAAGAAAGATTTAGAATAATCAATCTTTAAAACATTTTAAAATGTCATTTTAGTTAGAGTTCCTAACCAAAAGAGAGACCCTTGAATAAAAATAATTGAGGAAATAAAAACTTTGTAATATCATGAGAATAAAGGGATTCATGATATATTATGTCAAAGTACATTATATACACTATATAAAATTGATTTGGTGTATAACAATAAAGGAGTCTCAATGAAATGTAAATTGAGATGAAATCTCTCATAAAGGTTGTATCCTTAGGTTAAGGATAAATCAACGACATAATTATGAGTGAAAAATATAAATACACTCAATATGATTGTATATTCAGGGTAAAACAATCAAAGGACATTCACACATATTCTTGTAAAAACAACATCAATGAATTGGATGTTTAACTCAACAAATCGAGATTGAGTAAAAATTACTCTTATCAAGTTCATACCGATGACCTGATAATTTATCAATGGAGTGATTATGTGTATAAAAAGTATATCCACAGAAAGGGGAGTGTAATTTATGACATAATCAAATGAATAGTTATTCTACACATAATCTTGGAGTAAAATAATCAATGAAGAATGCGTAAATCCGAATGAGTGGAAATTGAAATTTCAAATTCCTTTATTGATTTGGTAACATACAAAACATACACCAATTAAATAAGGATCATACAATTATGATGTAAATATACATGAATTAAAGTATATTACACAATTAATACAAACATGGGCAGTACACACACCACATGTAATAAATAAGTGGTGAACAATGGAATTCTCACAGAATTAAAAGTGAGATAAGAAACCCCTTACTTTGTGATTTTTCCTTGGTCGACGATAGGTTAACCTCCTTTATAATGGTGAAATAATTGTTATTGAATTATAAAAGAATCATTTACATTAATATGATATCATATATAATCTTTTAACATTCATTTGTTAATAATATCTTAGTATTATCGTCATTTCGGGTATTAACTTACTCGTTTTCCATTATATTCTTTGTTACGTAAGCCATGTTTGTTATGGATAGGTTGTATCTTATTCATATGCAGAATTATATCAATTCCTTAAACATTATTTTTAATCATCAAATGAGAATTATACTTGAATGGATACGATGGAGAATGAATTTCATCGCGTTCTTGGAGACGGTAGTCCGTACGTACGCACGAGCGACAATATCATTCTTTTGATGTTAAAATAATATATAATTGGATGTTATATCATATATACAGTATAATTATCATTTTATATTTATTATTTAAATTAATTACACATCATTATTATACCCATCCAAATAATAATTTATTGAATGACAATTACACCACGACGCGGAGACGGTAAGCCGTACGTACGCACGTATAGTGACATGTCATTCAAAGGATGGTTAGAATACTGAATATGGTTATACCATATTTATAATAACAT
Organism: Viscum album; assembly: GCA_963277665.1. Taxonomy (NCBI): domain Eukaryota; kingdom Viridiplantae; phylum Streptophyta; class Magnoliopsida; order Santalales; family Viscaceae; genus Viscum; species Viscum album. The sequence continues at coordinate 826,450,914 of OY728131.1, forward strand.
CAAAGTATATAGAAGATAATGGAGTTATTATTTTAGAATATAAATAAAAAATAAATAAGAATTTGAAGAAGAAAGGAACTTGAAAGAGGGTGGTGAAAACATTACCTCTTCTTCGGGTTCTTCATTTTGATTTGATCAAAAGGGCTCCTTAGGTTGACTTTATGATCAAAATAAGTCCTCTAGGTTGTAGTGAGAGAAGTTGAGAGAGTATGTGGGTAGGTTTTGGCCGATCCAAAAGGCTTTGAACATGTGAATTAGTGAGAAGGGGGAGTGCCCTTTTATAAGAAGGGTGAGGGGCAACTTTGGAAAAGCTAAAAATATTATTTTATAATAAATTCATATTTGGTTTCTAATGGCTCCAAAGTGGATTATTTAAAGTATAAGGTGGGGATGGGTCTAAAAACACTCAACCAATATAATTTATACAGGTTTGGGTCATTATATTAACCTTATCTTTAAGTATTAACTCTTAGTTAATTAGTTTCACTTTTACAATGTCTCTTTGTTTTTTTATATTATATGGTTAATAAACTTACTATATACATCCAAGTGACCCCCAAGTGGTCCATTAATAATACAAATATCATGATATAAGTCTCTTGGACAAACCTTAGATTTTTATGAATTGAATATAAATTAATAATATAATATTTGTTTTAAAAACCCCTTTATGTCAATTTTGACACTATTGGATATTTGTTTTTTGATAAATTTATAACAGCATTATTAATTCGAAAAAAATTTATATAATAAATCCTAATATGTCATATTAACCTATCAAGTTGGTGGAATTCATAAAAAGTCTAAAATTACATTTATTTTGATATTTATAATATCAATTAGTTTAATATTTCATTAATTAGGTAATTATTGCATCACCATTGTGTCATAAATAAATTAAATTATTTAATGTCTAAAGATTATAAATAAAATACCATTATGTAGGAAATATTTTTAGATTTCTAATTAATATTTAAAATCAAATTTATCTTATGTATAACCCTATATTAAAAAAAATTTAGTAAATAACCTTCGATTTTAACTCTTTTAACTCTTCTTTGAATTAAATAATAATAAATGTTCTAATCTAATAAAAGTTGACCTAAATGATAATATTTTACTCCTAAGGTTGTTTTTGGTCGATATACACTTGTCCAATAGAATTAGGACATGTCTTAGGGTAATATTAATATCATTTTTACCCTTAATTACCCTATTTACTTTTAACCGTGGTAAATAAAAGTAAAAAAGTTACTATTCACCAAAAATTATTTTCATCTCATTGAACCACATTTTACTCCTTGATATTAACCGTGTCTCTCGTATTTTAGAAATTCCGCTCACAAAAGCGGTAAAATTAAGTTTTATGAAAAATTCATTTTTTTAACTACCACTTAGTGGTTTCACTATTCATCAAAAATGAAAGTTTCCAGAAAAATACCAAAAATTAGGCCTAAGCTATATTTGATATTATGAATTCAAAAATGATGTCTATTTTACTAAATTCAAAACATATCAGTTTCATTAATTAATTTAAAAATTAATTCCCGTCATCAAAACAAATAGCGTGTTTTTAAGAGATAATAACTATCAAAAGATTGACACTTGTTTATGTTTGGTTTAAATGTGAAATTACATCCAATGACCAACATTGCATTAAATGGTAAAAATATATTCTAAATATACTTTAAAACCACTAAAATTAATAATTTATCACTATTAATTATTTCAATTAAAAAAGTTGTTTTTAATTAAAATTTAGTAATTTTCAATATTCATCAAAATATGAAAGTTATCCGAAAAGTACCAAAATTTCACCCTAAGGTAATTTCGATATTACGAATCCAAAAATGAAGTCCATTTCAAAAGATAAAATTTATAAAATTTCAAAAAGTAGGTATTACTATTCATAACGGTTAGTATGATTGGTTGTGGTGTGTTAGAATCTCGAAGTTGCGTACAATGCACGTCATTGCATTATTCAAAGGGAAACGTACCGTGGAAGCTTGGGGTGTTACATAATATAATTTTTATTTTTATTTTTATGTCATTATATAAATATGTTTATTAAAGTATTTGAAGGGAATTAATAAGATGAAACTGTTAAGGATCATGTAAAACTCACATTTAGACCACGAACGTTCTCTTCAATGTATCTATTTAAATAAAGGTATTATAGTAGCTCATAGTGAACATGGAATTTAACATGTAAAATTGAGTTATTAAATATGAAAATAGAGTGAGGTTTTCTGTAAATATCGATGGGTATGTGTATCTTTTGTGATCCTCAATTATAAGTTATAAAAATGGAACTTTTGTGAACACCCATTATTTTCCAATAATATAATCCCACTATTCACAGTTCAATGGTTAAAAAAGTGATAAATAATATTTTTTTGTTAATGGGTTTATAAATACACCAAAAATTACTTATACTATATTTTTAGAAATTTTTTAATTTTTTACATATATATTTTTACTTTTAACTTTTTTTTTACCAGGACAACTAGTTTTTACCCCACTATCATATATTTAACTAAATATATAAAAGAAAACCTATTATAGAATTTGGGTGTTATTAAAAAAAATTAATATCAATTTAGTAAAATTAAAATTCTAAATAACATAAAATAGTTTTTTATTTAAAATATTTTATACATAGAATAATTGTTGTCTATAGAAAATGATTGTATAAACTATTGTGTGTTCTTAATCTGATTTGGCATTGATTACCAGTTAAATATGTGTTAATATAATTATTTATGTTTTTTAAAACATATTTCTATCATTATGTAAAAATTATTAATTCAGTTAATTATATAAAAATAATAACATGTTTAAATACTATTCTTTCAAAATAATAGTTTTACTATTATTTGTGGTCATTAACATTAATCATAGTAGTAATAATGTTTCTATAAAAATAAAATTAAAATTATCAAATAATAGAAATATGATGATCAATAACATGAAATCCATTATTTTATATTAAATTACAAAGTTTTATTAAAACTGATTTTTAATATAATAATAAATAATATTTTTAGAGAAATATATTACTTATGTTTCAAAAAATGTTTATGATGGGTTTCATAAATTCATCATTTTATTTTTTTTATAATTTATATTAATTATTAAATATATATCATTAATGTTAAAAATGTATCATTATATTTTAGTTTATTATTTTGTTAATATAATTACATAAATATGATAGATTTTAAAAAAATAGTATTTGTACTATTCACCTCAAAAACAATTAAATTATAAAAAAATTCTCCTAATATAATTTTGAAAATATTAAATAAAAAATGAAGTTACATTTTCATATTAATATTATTCAGTTCATTTTTTTTAAAACAAAATATTATATATGTATTGGGAAAAAACATTTTCTCCAAAAGGCCCATTTAAAACATTAAGTGTTTTTAAATACTATCTTGTATGCATTTCAAATTTATTACTATATTTTTATTTACTATTTTTTAATGTTATGAAAATTTCCATATCTAATATATCTCTAATATCATTAATTTTTTTTTATCTCAAACAATATAATGATATAATGATTTTTTAAGGTTAAAATATATTCTGAAATCTCTAGGTGTTACATTATCTCATACTTAAATAAATTATGTCCTCAAAATTTTAATTATTACTTATATAAATACATAAAGGGGTATAATTATAATCATGACTCTTGATTTGACTTTTATAAGATGAAAACCATTAACATATATGGAATACTGAGTATCATATATTTTCTCTCATAATTAGAATATAACTACTATTGTGTTTTTCTTAAACCATTTACACTAAATACCCCCAAATATGGGAGTTAATTTTTATGGGGATTTTATATTCATCCATGTACTAATAGGTGATAATGAATTGATTTTTAAATGTGGTTCTCCCATATAGAAATTTTCATTGCCCCTCTATCATGAGAACCAATATATGTTTATTATCATAATAAATTTGACTAATGATAGAAAAATATTATTTTATTTTAAGAGGATAACTATAAAAAAAATTATTAAGTAGTAATATTATTGGGAAAAAATTGTACCACTAGTTGAATTTATTAATAATTCATCATCCAATAATCAAGCTGGTTATTTTATGTTTTTAGTAAACATTCTATGTATATGGGAGTACCATGAATAAGATACAAATAAAATACTTATAGTTCATGAATGTTTGATTAGTGCTCCTCATTATATATAATTGTTTTAACCAACATCCATAGTTTTTGTAACCAAATCTTTCCATTATCTTATATATTTCTGGTTCTAATAATCTATGTTAACCCTTGTATTATGGAATTGAATTAGAAAATTTCTATTTTCCCCATATTTAAGACATAGAACTTTTTTTTAACAAAATTGTGACATTAATTGGTCACCCAATTCATGTACCAAGGAATTTTATTAAAAGCAAGAAGACAGATCAAACACGAGGTGTAAATAATTTACACCAGTAGAGATTAAAGGGGGATACAAAACTATAGTCAAAAATACCAGCATCTGAGGGTGCATCAACCTCTATCAAGCATGTACAACACATGGACTTCAAAACAGCATCAATCTGCTTCGATACGAAACCCAAAAAGGCCCACAATGCTCACTATCAAGCAGAAATAGCATCTCCAAGCAACAAGAAGCAAAGAGGAAGAAACATGACCAGGCTGAAATCTTCAGCTTCCCACAGAAGGCAAAAAACCACAAAAAAACTGAGCAAAAAAGCATCACACATCCGCTCCCAAACAAGAAGCATCAACACAAATACAAGAAGGAATTATGAGAAAAATCACTCCCAAGGTATAGCCTTGAAGTCAAAATCAGGATTTCTTTTATTCTCATCCAGCATCCTAATGAACATTCACTTTCTAATTTCAAGGTATTTTTCACCAATAATGCTACCCTATAGATAGTTTGTGAATGTGATAGTGTCTTGTTCATCCATCCAAGCATCCGCTGCTTCACCCACCGGTTCCTCGTTGACATAGGCATCTCTGTAAACAGAATGTTGCTTCCTTATGTCATCTTCCTCATCTGAACTAGAAATGTCATCTTCCTCATTTGAACCAGAGGTTTCACTCAGTTGATCATCCATAGAAGGGAGTGATGTGGTCTCCTTCCTAGTGAATTCTAGAGATATAGTGACAATTTTTCTTTCAAGGTGAGAAAAGTCCCTTCGCTTCCTCATTTTTTTTGGGTTTGGGGTAATAAAACCATCAGCATCCACCATTGGATTTTTACCTTTTCTAGCACTCGATTTGAGGAAATTTTTCTCAAGCTGATTAGGTTGATCATCAACCTCAATCAAGGATTCACATGAATCAGAGAGAGCTCCTTGCTCATTGTCTCCTGGTTCATGTGAAGCAAGCTGATGCTCTTACTCTTTCCCCCAGTCAGAGGGAACATAGCTAACACTTGTGTCTTTAGAAAGAGCATCTATGAATCCTGACATATCCATAGAGTGGAATGCTGGATGAGAAGCCTAGGCATTGGAAGACATAGGAACCTTAAGCACATTTGAATTTTTCTCATTATTAGCCGAAGGGCCAACAGTATCTTCCTAACCTAAATTTCTCTCATCAATTCATGTATTCAAATTCCTTTTTTTGACCCAAGTGAACTTCTTGGCCTCAGTACGTGTGGTTTTGAGGACACATTCCTTCTGGTCATGCCCAAGCCTAAGGCATGAATGGCAGTAATCAGGTAAATTTTCGTAGACAATATCCTGGAAGAAACCAGAATCTCCATTCTGAATCCAAATATGGGATGGAAGATTCTTGGAGACATCTGTTTCAACACAGATTCGAGCAACTGATGGTCTTCTAAGATTTATTGTTGCCTAATCCATCTTCAAAGGAGTTCAAATAAGCATGGAGATTGAAAACAGTGCTTCTTGCTTAAACAGGTGAAGCGGAAGAAAGTGGAATCCGTTCCAAATCAGAATAATTGGGGGTTCAGAAAAGGGATCAAAATCTGGGGTCCACTTGAGAACTCTCATAGAACATCCCCCAAAGGGTCATGTTTTTCTCACCCAAAGACGATAATAATCGCTCTCATAGGAAAGACTAAAAAAGATATTCGAAGAGTTCAGAAGACTGATATGAAAACCCGTAAATCTAATATATTCAAGATCATTTCACAGGTATTTCAAAGATGGTCTACGGGACGGAAATCTACCAACAAGCACAAATCGAAAGTCTACAACAAGAATGTTTACCCCGTTTGTGGAGAAAGAAATCATCGACTGGCCGCGGTGATGAAAGCGTTTAGGATTAATGTGAAGATCGGGAATTGTGGTATCATTATCTCTAGGATTTGAAGCTCTTCCGGCAACCACATCTGCAAAGGATCTCGACGCTGGAGTAGGGTTTCTCTCTGGAGAAGGGTTTCGCGAAGGCGGAGCCATCTCTTAAGACATAGAACTATTGTTAGTGCATACAGATGAAATCTATTTACTTTCATCATGTTCACTAAGCTCATAAATTTTCCATGAAAATAATTCTTTATATTTCCTTGTTTCCCATACATAAATCATCTCCCAATTTCGTTAAGACATTTTAATTGGTGCCTCATTCAATTTTTTTGACATGTTGTAAATTGAGAATTATTCCCATCATTATTTTTGTTACATAATATTCTATGAGACTCCATCCTTCTCTTATTTTGATTTTTTAGGAATTCATATATGTTTATGTTTTTAATCAAGATTTTTTATGGGTAGATTGACATAATCACATGGTTTCTCGCATAATATCTTATCCTTTTAGGTTTCACATTGGGTAAATCTCTATATTGTTCATATAATTCAATCTTATCTAAGTTCATTCGAGCATCATCCATTATTAGACCCAAAAATATTTAATCATCAATTATGAACAATAAACACCATAATAGAATTATAGTAATATGAATACTTGAGAAATTTGAAAGCAAAATGCGTTAATCTTTAAAATTATTATATTATCATTAACATCAACTGAAATTACTCTTGGTTAAATGTAGGTTTCTTTAGTTGGGGTTATATAAACATACTTAAACTAATTACATAACAAAATAAATCCACTATAATTTCCTTAAATGATAATGTGATTAACCAAATAATATCCTTCATGAGATTCTAGACAGGTGATTTGTCCTAGGCCCACTCATTGTACACCAAAGTGATGATTGAGTCAATACTCAACAACACATTTGTAGTGATTATCCCTAGGATTTTCTATTCCATATTCACATACAGTTTATATTATCCAGACATCAATGTAAATTCTAGGAGAACCACATATTAGTTACCTTTCCCAAACATCATGATGATATCCTTTATTTAGATATATCTTTTATACATATCCCAAGGTTATTGATTGATGTTATCTTTTAATATTACATTAAATAATTAATATTACCTCATATAACATAAAGGTTTTTCTAGAAATTTGTAATTATGATCAAACATAACAACCAAACCATTAAATTGTCCTACACTAACATATAAATCTGAAAATATTTAGAAACCTTAATCTGATGCAAAAAAATATAGTCTAAACCTGCACTCCCAGATCTAATTTAAAGACGCTTTCATCATATAATTATTATGATACAATCTACAGCGCCCAAAATATGTCATCATCTCATCATCATTATCGTGTAAATGTTTATTCAAAAAGAGGAAGCAATGTAGGCTGGGAAAACCGGACTACAGGGGTCTAAGGTGATAATGAACGAGGGAAACCCTCTAATGATATTAACCCCAATTGTTTTTAGGCTTTTTAGGTTGTGAAAAAATAATCTCTCTGAACCGGGAGTGTCCAGTGATTCCAGATAGTCTGTTTCTTTATTCCCCTTTCTCCATGTGTGAGACACTTTAGTATTAGTGTCAAGGATGTAGTGACACTTATAAATGATATAAACAATTTATCAAGGGGTAGATCTGAGACCATGAAGCACATTGTGAACTAATAAAGAGTTAGTTTCAGCTTCCACTATGTCTAATCCTTTCTGCCTACATACTGTGAGGCCAACCAATATAGTCTTTTCCTTAGCCAACAGTGACGTGCCTTGGCCTAGCCATATAGAAAATTCTAGGATGACTGATCCAAAGCTATCACGGACAATCCCCCTGCCTCTCATGTTTCCTGAAACACACGAGCCCTATGTGTTGATCTTCAAGACCATATAGGGAGGTTTCCATCTAACCCAGGTACTGGTATATGGGTTAATGATGGACGAGGTGTCATTGGAAAGTGTTTTAAACCACTATAGAGTGGGAGCCTCCCTCCAAGAGATGAGAACCCTGACCATGTCAATAAGAAGGATTTTGATTCTTGTAATTATCATGTAACCAAAATAAGTAACCCCTTTAAGGGTCTACTTATTTCACACCTTCCATAATCACCAATAGCCCACATTCAAAACCAAGTCTTGCCCCCTTCTCCTCGAACCCTTTTTCCTTGAGCCATGAAACTAGAGAACTAAAAAGATTTTCTCTTCCATGACTTGAACAGAAAAGGAAGTGAATTCACCAAATTAAGACCATACCTCCTTAACCCACTCACTCTCAAAGAACATGTTCTTCGATCTGTCCTCTTTATGCCTCCTATAGTAGACACACCTGGATACCATGTTAACTATGCATCTCTTAATATTATCGTCATTGGGGATTTCATTGTATCGAATTCTCTAGATAATAAATTTATACATTTTGAGAATGTTTATGTATTATACCAACACGTTCCACTCATCCATAGAGGTTGGTGTGAAAAGGACCTGAAAATAATCTCTATATGTGAAGTAGAAATAGGAATATAGTGTAAACACAAATCTATTTAAGCCTGAGGTTCTCTCAATGCATTAAAATGTTTCCAACTGATCCCGGTCCAGAACAACATTGATAAAATAAGGATGAAGGCTGGCCTCTCTAAAGGATATGACAGTGGTATGGAATCCCAAAAAACTGATAGGCTCTCCATACCAATTTTCATGGGAGAAATAAACATCATTGGTCCCTATTATATATATAATATACTCTTTTGTACATTTCCAACATTTTATATTGTTATACACTTAATAAATGGAAATAAAATAAAAGGGTTAGTACATATACTCATTAATCCTGATCATAATCTTTAATAATGAAATATTATAAGTGATAATAATATATAAATATGTGTATAATAATGATTCATTTGAAAATCATACCAACTAAATCATAGATCATAATACTTGGGACATGGTATATAACATGGAATAACATAATAATTTAATCAATAGTGTGTAAATATGAGTCAATAAACTTGATTTGTGAGAGTATGTCATAATAATATGGATAAGTATAACATATATTCATAGCAAGGAAATTTTGAATCTCCTTAAATTAAAATAATCCTATAATTATGGAATAATATGAAAAAAACTTCTAAATATGGAAAAACAATGATCATAATAAAAAAATTTGATCAAACTCGTTATTACCATGCCTATTTGGTCAAAATCAATATGCATACTCTTGGAAATTTGAGAAAACACATTATGTATAATGATCCAATAAAAACATGCAATATATAATACATTAATATTATGATTTAAATAATGGTTATCAAAAAAATCCACATTACCCATAGATGGAATGGTAAAATATTTTTGATACTATTGAAATAAAAATTTAATTTTACTACAGTTGAAAAAAAAACTCCAAGACTTTGATCCCATAGACACAAATATAGATATATCAAATTATATAGTCATCTATATAACATATGTATTGGAAATAAAATAAAGGGTGATATGAAATGCATAATAATGGAAATCATATCAAAGAGTAATATATCTTAAATATGTTTTAGAACATAAGGAAGATTTAAATATCATAATTAATGATTAGTTGACCATATATAATAATCATAAAACAATTTTTAGTAATACAATATGAGAAAAACTTCATTATGGAAGATTAAAATATATTTAATGGCTCAAACACATATGAATAGTCATATAACATGTGTGTGTGATATAAAATCATGGAATATATTAAAAATATTGTGTAATCCGTATAAAATGGAATTTTAGGAAAATTAAATGAATCTTTAAAATATATCATAACATAATTAATAATATTTAAATTTGACACATCTATAAGTATATGATATTCTATGTAAGTAAACACTTTATGCCCACTCTTATGTACACAAACTCATTACGTCCATACCTAATAATGTGAGAAAACCCAACATGTTCTTTATTTTGGGAACACACTCCTTATTTTCACACATAACTGTCTTATAGAATAATTTTAACATCGAATTAGAAGCATCAAGGAATATTAAATTGGTGTGAACATTATTTAAATACAATATAAGGTTTAAAATTCCTCCTAAAATAAGTATGGGTTATAATATATCTATCCTAAAATATAATAGAAAAAAATACTTATTATGAACTAAGGTAGAATATTTACTCATGAAAACCCCTTACAGATTTAGTAATTTTTGAATAAAAAATATTTGGAATATGGAATATAATAATTTTCTATAAATACCTTTAATTAAGTCATATATTTGGTCAGAAATAATTATTGGGAAGTATATGAAGTATATAAATATTATTTTTTTGTGTAATATTAAAACATTTCTGAATGAAGAAAATATGAGACCAGAAACACTTACATTATTTCCTTGCATAGTTGATATCATACTAGATTATATTAAAATAAAAATATATAACATAATAATGTATTTCATAAATTTATTCATATTTATTACCATTTATATCCCCCATTTATAAAAATTTATTATGCATATATTTTTTTTGTTATAACTTATTTTTAAGAATTGGTTGCTAACAATGTTAATTGTTTGCTCATGTTCTAGAATTCAGATATAATAAAAAATTATTTAATTCCATGTTTATAACTAAAATATAATTAAATATAATTTAACAAGTAACATATATTTCTTTAATGTCTCCCATACTATTACATATGTTTTCTTGTTTTTCTTCATGAAAATGTAATTGGTGTTAGTTTATTTGGGTGATTTTAGGGAATGAAAAAATGTATTAATATTAAAATTAATAAATAATTTTATATATCAAGAACCATATAAGAATAATTATTTTCTCATTATGTTGTATTAATACAATTTTCCATGTTCCTATATTCATATATAATAAATTTTTATTTCATTTTTCTTTTTGGTGGTTAAACCGACCCAAACATGGATATGAATTAACTCGATTAGTGAGTATTGTCTTTGAGGTGTTTCAACATAAAAAATCATTATAATTGATCCATGTTTTTATGACGTGGTAACATATTTTTTATAGATAATGAAAATCTAAATAAAAATATAAAAATTGATTCTTTGTGGAGGTGTTAGTCCTCACACACTCAGGATTGTTGTTTCTTTGTTTTTTAAAGAGGATTAAAATGAATAAATAAATTTTGTAACATTAACATAATAACATTAAGTATAATAATGATAAAAATTTAATAATTTTATTATGGTGATAATATATTTTGGAGAGTTAATTTTAGAAGAAAAACTTATGAAGTGGTTAATAATTACATTTGAAACTTGATCATTCTTTGGAAGTCCCCATAAAATTGAAGGGCGTAAAAAAATTATGGTTGACTAGGGGACTATCTTCATTATTGAGGGTTTTAGGGGGAATAAAATGGATATTTTTAATGTTTTCATTCAAAGAGGATGTGTATTTTTTAAACGGTTAATGTGATTCCCTATTATAATAGAGAAAAAGTTATCTTTTGTAAACACCGTTTGTATTTTAATAATTCCATGATGTTATTTTAATCTCAATTACTCAAAACCACGAAATATTGGAATTTGGTGCATGGTTTGATTCATAAAATATCAAAAAATTATTTTTATCATATATTTTGAATATGTTGTACTCTTTTTACCATTATTTTCAGACATTCTACACTTTTACTTATAAAGTAGGTAACTATTTTTTAATGAAGTGGTTATATATTTCCCTAAAAATAAAAAAATATATATATAACAAAATTTTGGTGAAATAAAAAAAATATTTACCATCAATTTAATCTAATATAATTTTAAAATATTTTGAAATCATCTTTCAAATTAACGTAGATAATGTATATAAAAACTATTTTTATAGAAAAAAGACAATTTGAAAATTTTGGATTTATAATGATTTTTATTATTTATTACAAATATAATTCTAGTAAATAAATTTATTTATGTTTACAAAAATAATATTATATTAATTATTTAAATTATTTAATTTTATTTTATAAAATTTAATTTCCTCAATATTAATAAATTATTTAAAAATAGTGGTTTCAAAATTACTGTGGTAATTAGCATTATTGATAACAATTAAAATTTAAAAAAAAATGAAATTTTACTTATTAAATACTATGAAAATTATTATCTAAAATATAATAATAGTTTTATCTAATTAATTGTATTTTTCTATGGAATGTAATAATATGTTAGAGAATGTAATGTGTAAAAACCTTTTTTTAGAATAGTTTATTTATATTTATAATGTTTTATGAATAAAGAAAATATCCTTTATATTTATTATAATTATATTAAGAATATTAATATTTTTAATTAGAGGGTTATGTGACATTAAAATAAATCCTAAAACTAACTTCCCTATGCATAAATTTAATTGGTGAAAGAGATGAAAACATTTTCAAAGAATATTATGTGATTTTCAAAAATGATATTCATGGGATTTTTAAATTTACATAGATCATTTTAATGATTAATTAAATTTATATATATATATAATATAAAAATAAATATTTTAAAATCATAAAATTATTATAAAAGTGATTATACTATAAAATTCATTATTTTTCATTGTTCACCAAATACCAATTATTTTAGAAAAATATCAATAATACATCTTAATCTATATTTATTTAGATAAATTAAAAAATAAATTTTATATTATCTAATTTTTATTCTAAAATTTGTAAATTTATATTTTTAAGAGAAAACATATAATCTAATGAAAACACCATTTATTGGAAATGATCTTTTTGGTGTTAAATCATATTAATTATTTACCTTCTAAAGGAAATAATTGTTAATGGTTACCATATTGATGATTATTATAGCTTAATTAAGAATTTCATCTTAATATGATATTATTTTATTTCTTTGGGTATAGAATGTAACACAACATTTTGTATATTGTATGTATTTTAAAGGATTAAAATTCTTGGGTCTTCATACTATTTTCTTACCTATGTGAACAAATTCATTATGTCTTCAGCTAACTATCTAATGAGATATCAATATAAACCACTGTATTGGAGGGAGATATGGGACCCCACCCATCATCATCCTTATATATATATTTGCCACATAAAATTAATCTTCATCATAACATATGGAACATGTGGAGGAAAATTAGTTTTATATTTTTTTCAAATAGATTCGCATAAGGAAAAAAATCATAATTCAATTAATAAATGTAACATGATACACCTATAGAAAAAATGATTATCTTAAGATATTCAGTAAAATTCTAAGTAAATTCCATTAAAACATGAAAATAGATCATACATTTTTTACACCGTATTGATAAAGGGTATATGGTTAAATCAATATTTTCCACAATCAAACGATTTATAGGAATTTATATGAACACACTTCAATCAAAAGAATAAAAAATTGGTAATTACATAAAAAAATTAATTTTAAAAGTTTTGTGGTTATTTGAAGAAGATAATTATGTTTGAAAAATATAGTGATGGATCATTTTATTCATATACATTATTTTATTATTATTTCTAAACACAAAGGTGTAGAATCAATGGGTATATAGAGAATAATTTTAGAATAATTTTATAATTTTAAATTGAAAATATTAATTGAAATGACCAATTTATTTATATGATATTTTAAATAAAAAATATATAATAATTGAAAAATAATTTTCTTTTTAAAACCATTAAACATGAGAATTTAGTTTCAAATTGATTTAAAATTTGTTCTTGTGAAAACATTTTAGAAATATTTTTATTATCTTACATTTATAAATATTTTCAATGTGAATAAGTCACTTGTTTCTTTAGAAAATTAAATTTCAAAAGTAATGGAATTAAATAATTAGTAATACATTAAAAAATTAAATTTTATGAAATATCTAATAATAGTGTCTTGAAAAATTAAAAAGGGTTTTATATAGAAAACATATAGTGGAAGAAAAGAAATAATTATATGATACGTAAAAATTTTAGTATTTTCTAACACCTTTACCAAATATGAAAAACATAATTAGGTAAAATAATTTCCATTTGAAAATTTTTTATGATAATTAAGAGTATTTCATTAACTAATCAATATGTTAGTTATCAAAGATATATAAAAACATTTGTTGGAATGAAAATATGGAAATTTAAGAGAATAATCCATTAGATAGAATGGGTGTTATTATTACCAATGTTAAAATTTCATTTTAAAAGGTATTTTATAAAAATATATGATATTTATTAAAAGATAAAAATTAACCATATAAAAATATAAAGTAACATTGAGAAAATAAAATTTAGGTACAAAAATGTGGATAAAATATCATAACGATGTAGACAATTTATTACTCATAGGGGAAGAATTTGAGTCATAAAATATATTATAGCCCATGTAATATTTAAATCAAAAAACAATGAATGAAAAGTATGAAATTGATCTTATAATTCTATTAGTTAAATCAATTTCATGGAAAAATAAGTAAAATAGGTAGCATATTGACCATTTAAATAAAATTTGGTATATAATAAACAGGAATCTCAAATACGATATTTTGAGATGAAATCCACCTTATGACATGAGTAGTAGAATAGTTTAAATAATTTAATGGATTGGTTGAGAAATTATCCATTTAAAAACATTATTAATGTGTTTTTATTATGTATTTTAGTGGGAAGTGGTTGTACAATTTTAAATAAGATTGGAATTAAAACATGAAAGAATGCCTTAATGAAATGGAATTATGACTGCAATCCCTTATAAGTAACATAATCCTTGAGGTAATAATAATTTGAAAATTTGTTTATGAGGAAGAATTATATAACACAATAAAATAATGAGGAAACTAAATAAAAATTATTAATTAGGTATAAAAATCACATTTGAAATAATATAGTTTAATTAGAATGTTTTTTACTCAATGGTATAAATTTTCATTAGAAAAAAACCCTTATATTGGTCTTGATTCACTCTATAAATACACCTAACATGGAAAATATTCAAAATATTATTATTATATAACAATTAAACAATTTTTTTCATATATACTTATTTTACTATAGAAAAAATATAATTATATGTTATTTATTTATTTTATATATTTATGTAAAGACCCGTAAAATTCAAGGGAAATTTTTTCTTAATTTTCTTTAGAATTTTACAAGAGCGCGGTTTCAGACGGCACCTGATTCCGAGGCCCGGAGTGCCCGGAATCATTTTCCGAAGTTTGGCTCGGGTACGTTCAGTGAACGAACGAGCGGGAATTCCTAACTTTTGATCCGGTGCTCGGAATTGAAATCCGAGGGCACCGATGAACTCGCAGCGCCGATATTCGCTTAAAGAGACCTTTTCGGGAGTTGCGTTTGTTGCGGGTTGAAAGTTAGTTTTAGGGGTTTTTAGTTTGAGTTAAATAAAATTGTGTAGAACAATTTTATTTTTAACTTGTTAAAACCTATCAAAGGAGGTTGGGAGTGGGACCAACACCCACTTAACCTCCCTTGGGAGGATTAAGTGTGGTGGGGCCCACACGAGCCCCTAAACCTTTCAAATTCTCCCAACTCCCTTAACGCCTCATTTAATGGCTTAAGTTACTTAATTAATTATGGGAGTTAAACCTTTTTGAATTTCAAACTTTTGAAATTCTTGTGTGTTTTGTAATAATAAAATAAGATGTTATCTTATTTTATGATGGGTTGTTTGTTTGTCTCCTTGAGAGCTTTTGGAGAGCTTCTTCTTCATCTTCAAGCTCTGACGAAGAACGAAGAACGCTCAAACTCCGACGAAGAACGACGCCTCTCTTCTTCGTCCTCGGTGTCAACAAGAGGGAACGCCGCCTCCTCCTCGGACCTTCTTCGTCGGCATACGAAGATTCGCCAACGACGTATCTCTTCGGGCATATCTCTTCATCAACGGATTTGACGAACGACGACAGCGACGCCCGACCTCCGCGACGCCGTCTTCCGCGGAACGTAGACGAATCTTCGAATCTTAAACCCGAGGTAGGGGTTGTTGATTCATTATTTATTTATTCCTTTTCTTGAACGTGGATCTCGCATGTCTAACTTGAGACTTGAATCTTTAAGTTGAGTTATTTATTTAACGTGAGGGGGGTCGGACCGCATGAACACGGCCGAACCCCCCTCCATCGTTCATGTTGATTATTCTTGCGTGAGGAAGTAAGTGGCGTGGTGCCGTCGCACCACGCGGATGATCGTGCAAATATTTTACGCGGCGCCGTCGCGCTACGTCGAGGAAGAATCTTCAAGAACGCGACGCCGTCACGCCGCGTTGAAAAGAATCATGGCACGGCGAAAGGGGCGCGGTGTCGTCGCACCGCGCCGGACGACGAACACCGCGGCCGGTTCCGGGCCGCGGCGGAACGAGGAGACCGCGGCCGGATCCGGGCCGCGGCGGGATGTGAAGACCGGCGGCCGGGCCGCCGGCGTCGGAAGTCGAAGGCGGGACCGGAATTTCCGGTCCCGTTGGTAAAAACCGGTCGGCCGGATGACATAAAACCGGGGGAATAAATCCCCCGGCCGGTTCAACAAAACCCCCCTCTTAATGAGGGGGGCGGTTCCTTGAAGGAGGGGGGCAGCCGGCCCCCCCGGTTCCGCGCCAGCAGGCCCCCAACGTGGGGGGGGCGCTTTGAAAATAACGGCGCGGCTATGCCGCGCCGCCTGTTGAAAAACCGCGGGGCTTGCCCCCCGCGTGCCGACCGTGTGCGGCCCCTCGCGGCACCCCGAGCCGCCGCGCGGCCTCCATGCGGCGCCAGCCGCCAAGCCACCGCGGCCCGCCGCGCCGCCGCGCCGCCGCCCGCCGCCGCCGCCCGCCGCCGCCGGCCACCGCGCCGCCCAGGGGGGGGGGGGGGGTCGGGCCGGGTCGGCCCGGACCCGGACCCCCCCGTTTCGAACCAGAATTGGTTTTTGGCCCATAACTTGAGCCTCGGACCTCCGATCGACGAACCGTCAGCGGAAACGTGATCCTTGGATCGAGACGGTCGTTTCGGTATATCGCACTCAAGGTTTCGGGTTACTTTGAGTATGGCCGGGTTGGTTCGTTCACGAAACCAACCGGGCCTTCGGAGCGGAAACGCTCATATCTTGAGCTACGAACATCCGATTGACGCGCCGTCAGTCGCATTGTGTTCCTCTTAGTGAGACGGATCTTTTGGCATACTCCGCCCGAGGTTTGGACACAGGTGGAGTACAGCCGGGTTGGTTCGTTCACGAAACCAACCGGGCCCTCGGAGCGGAAACGCTCATATCTTGAGTTCCGGACGTCCGATTGACGTGCCGTCGACTTTGATGGAATCCTCTAAGTGAGACAGATCTTTTGGCATACTCCGCCCGAGGTTTGGACGCAGGTGGAGTACGGTCGGGTTGGTTTTTCCTTAAAAACCAATCGGGCCCCGGGAACGAAAATGCCAATAACTCTCAGACCGGACGTCCGATCGACGCGTCGTCTGTTGCGTTGAGTTCCTGTTGACGATACGGAACTTTTGGATACATCAACTCTGGTCTTTGTGACAGTTGATGTATCAGCCTCTCGGCTCGTGGAGCGGATCCTCCGAACGAGCTTACTGTGTGCGGGAACCCTAGTGCTGGCTGCGACTGTTACTGTGACGACTACTACTACTGCTACTGTGACTGCGACGACGACAGTACAGAGATCCTATGTGGATTCGACGACGACGACTACAGCACTCAGCGATCCTACGTGGAACAGTGCTACCGAACCTGTGTGAGCTGAATCTTCTGTTGATCTTGGGTGGTGGAGCGCTTGGGTGTAGCGGCGGACCCGTGGTACTTGACAGTGGTGGTGCGCTTGGATGAAGCAGCAGACCCTTGGCGGTGGAGCGCTTGGTTGTATCGGCGGACCCGCGATACTCTACGGAGTGTGTGCGCTTGGTTGTAGCGACAGACCCAGGACGGTGGAAACGTACGTGCGGAGTATGGAGACCGTGTAGATGACTGAGACCTGACGACTGCTTGACCGACTCGACTTGGTGTGAGTCGACTAGCCCAGTGGACGGAGCGCCCAGTAGTTGGCAGCAGACCCACGGCGGACGGAGCGCCTGGTAGTTGGCAGCAAACCCGCGGTACTCGTCAGAGGAGTACCTCAGTAGGCTATTTGGGTGAGCGCCCAGTAGTTGGCAGCAGACCCTCAGCGGACGGAGCGCCCAGTAGTTGGCAGCAGACCCGCAGTACTCGACAGGAGGAGTACCTCAGCAGTCATAGGTTTGTGAGCAGTACCTCGGAGTCGTGACAGGACTACTGCACACTTCAGAGACGGGGCTCTTTAGCAGCTACGGTTTCGATAATGAAAATCCTGGTTTGAGCTGAGTCTTTGATCTTTGTGTTTCCTCATGATTGAGATGGGTCGCTTGATAACTTAGGTATATGTATGGGCATATACCTGGGTAATAGTTATCCGTTGATTTCATAAACTTGTTATAAACCGTGTGGACTTGTACTGTTATCCTATGTGGATTTTACTGTTTACTCTTCTTTGTGGATTGGATTGTTCTTGGGCTCGTGTTGGAGCCGAACGGAAATTGGTGACATAGGTATATGTATGGGCATATACCTAATCAATACTGGATGTTACTTCGTGATTGTTACTTTTCTTCGTGGTTTATCCTTTGTGGATTTGAGAGACCTTCAGGGGTCTCGGGGTCCCTACTGAGTAGCTTATACTCACCCCTGCACGGGCTTTGCCCGCACTTCGTTGTGTTGGTTGCAGACGACGGACAGCGCTGACTGTGGATGAGGCTTTCGGAGTAGGTTGGTACCTGGAGGAGGACCACTGAGCGGGACGTGCTCGGAGCGGACAGTTGGACCCGAGGAGTTGTGAGCTATCTGTACCTACCCTTCAGGTAGGATCCGTGGTGGACGATCCAGGAGCTGTGCCATCTGTACCTACCCTTCAGGTAGGAATCGAGGAGGACGTCCCAGGAGCCGCTTGTACTTTCAGTTGTTGTTTTCCCTTTCGAGTTGTACTTTACTTTCAGTTGGGCTTGTATTTCGGCCCCCTTTACTTTTCTGCACTTGTAGTTACTTTTCGCTTGCTGACTCTGTGGTGGTTGTTACTTATAAAGGCAATGCCTTCCCTGTTTACCGGGATTTTACGCCTTGGTGCTAGTCGCCAGCCCCTGGCCTATGGAAGGCGGGCTTGGGGTAGTCACGGCACGGGCCCCGAGGTCGGGTCGTGACAATTTATATATATATTATGTTGGTTTTATGAGGTGGTTCAATAAATTACAATTTTACTCTTTTGGTTTGATAAACATTGTTAGAGATTTTGCATAATAAATTCATAATATCATTTATTTTTGGGTCTTATTCCCATTATTATCTATTATCATAAAAGTTATATTAAATAATTGTTTTTCATAAAATGGACTTAGATTATGAAAGGTTATTTCATATGTTCATTATAGGATGTTGAGTTTACTATGAACATTTATTGTTAATTTCAGTTTATTAAATGTTGAATAATATATTTATATAATCATAATTTTTTAAGAAAAAATTACCTTAAATATATTTTTAATGTCATTAATGTTAGAATTTTTTTGTTTAGTTCATACAAGGGGTTAAAATGACCCAAACAAGATTATGCTATAACTAAATGGGTGAGTATGGTTATGGGAGAGTAAAATATTATTATAACAGAATAATAATAATAATAATATAATTTTTTATGTTTGTTAAAAAGATTTTAATTTCATTATGTAATTAATGAAAGACAATATAAAAAATTAAAATGTTACCTCCTGGAGTCGATAGTCCACACAACACATGGTTAATAACTTCATTTCTTATAGAATGAGTGTAGATGTAGGTTTATTCTAATTTTAATCTTTATAAATATAATTATATTATATATATCACATTAATTCTTAAATTCCATTCTTATATCTATAAAATAAATATTGTGGTAAAAACTACAATTTGTATCTTTATGGAGGCCGTAGTCCGCACAAACGAACAATCAATGTTATTTTGTTTTTATAATTGGATAGAATGTAATAAATATGGGATAATCAGTTTATATACCAAATACTTTGTGTACTAATTATTCTAATGCTCTTATATAACTATTGTTATTATGGTTATGCATTTTATATAATACAAATAAAGGTTTAAGGATTATGTAATACTCACATTGGGAACATGAAATTTCTCATAAAGGACTCCTTGAAAATAAAGGGTGTAGGAAATCATCTAGTACATAAGGGTTTTATTAAGAACAATTTATTTCTATTGGAGAATAATTTTTTATGTTTCAATGATATTATAAGGGTATGTGTAACTTTAATATTGTTTAATTGATCACCTTTTATAAGTATAAAAAATGGAACCTTCACCCTTTGTTTTTCAATAGTTGACTGACACAGTTTAGTGGTTAATTGTTCCAAAAGTGAGAAATAATGTTTTTTTTCAATTAAAATTTCTATAAAAGAATACCTAAGAATTTCCATACATGTTTTCTTTAATTTTATGTCATTATATCGTATATTTTTTATTATTAACTTTATTTTATAAGGGTGAGAAATTTTTACAAAATTAAATTATGTTTTACTAAAAATATAATGTAACCCATCATAAAAAAATTAGGGTGTGATGAACCTAACATTAATACATATTTTTTATAATTCATATCATAATAAAATAAAATGATCTTTTAAATTAAAAACTTTTATATACAGAAAAAAATTGTGAAAAAATTTATATTTTAACCATTATGTGTTCTTTATACTATTTATAATTGATCAATGATTAAATTTTTGTTAATATACTTTTATGTTTATTTATCAAAAATATTAGAGTAATTATTTAAAATAGATTAATTTATTTGATTATATAAAAATTAGATAGTGTTAATAAAATAGTTCTTTGAAAATAATTAGTTTACCATTATCATACTCATTAACATTATTCATAGTTATCATAATTATATGCATAGAAATTAAATTAAGCATAATAAATAATAAGAATATTCTGATTTAAAATATAAAAACTAATTTTGGTGATTAAATTCCTATTATTTATGAAAATAAATTTTTAATATACAAAAAAAATATAGTATTTAGAGAAAAATCTTAATTATTTTTCAAAAAAAAATATAATTATGGTTTTTTAAAATTCAGTTAATTATTTGTAAATTATTTATATTACTTATATATATATATATTATTGAAAAAAATAACAAATATTTAATCCATTCTTGTGTTAACATATGTTATAATAGTTATAGTTTTTAAAAAAATTGGTATTTTCACTATTCAGTTAAAAATAAATTATCTTAGAAAAATAACTAAAGATCATCCTCAACTAATATACAAAAATGATGTTAAGTTTTTCAAATTTTAAATCAAAAATTTATAAATTTATATTTTCAATAAAAATATAATATATATAGGAAAACATATTTTATTGAAAATTTCCCTATTCAAATATTATGTTTTCTTAATCCTATTTTGTATAAATATCAAAAAAAAATATTATATTATCTATAGGTTTTATTATAATAATAATTTAATTATCTAATATTTCATAGATCAATTATTTCATAGTTTCATGTGAACCATTTTATTGATTATTTATTTTATAGTAAAATATTATAAAATCTCGGAGTGTTACACACTTGCAGTCCCTAAAATTTTATATTTCTAGAAGAATTGGGTAAATGAAAATTGGTTGAATGCATAAAGTTATAGGATATAACATTGATGATGAACATTGTAATAATATCAAGTGAATTATTTTTCTTTCATATTCATTCTTATGAGTGAGGTAGAGATTATAGAGTTTTAATTTAATCATAAGTTGGTCATAGGGGTTTGATTCAATTGAATGAATTTGTATAATGGAAAAAATTACTAATGATCCCACATCTAAATAGTAATCATACAAATCTTATCTCTATATTCTGAATGATGATATCCAAAAAAAACACTAATCCGGACCATACTGTTTGAAAACAACTATTCTAGGGTAAACAATATATTATCATTAACATGCTTTTATAGATGTAACACTACCATCACACGGTCTGGGTGGTTGAGGAACCACCAATCCATCTCACTAATTAGTATGATATACTATAAGTATCAATATTTATGTTGATGACATACAAACATCTTAAGTTCCAAAGTGTATGATGCACAACTATGAGGACATCTATATGTGGATTATGCACCCCAAGTACTATCTTTTGTAAATGATGTGACATTCACATAAAGTATCTAATGGATGAACGAAAACTGTTATAAATTATCTTATAGATGATATATAAAACCAATATATCATTTAGTGTGTGTTGTAACACTGATACAACTCATATGAGTTTATGATTCTCTAATAGTCTAAACTCCCTAGTGGCCAGTATATAACTATTTCTTACATTACACAGTGAATAATGCATCACCTCCTTCAGTGGCCTATTTGGGTGATATACTAGTAGCCTAAAATCATTTCATGATTTACTACCTAATTCAAACATGTTCTTTATAGATATATCTATAAAATATCCCTATTTAAATCCACTTCAAATAGTAATCTCATTCACAAGAAATGGTGCATTGCATTTTAAATGGTTTAAGTTATCAATAAATCACAACTAAAATAATTAAATTGAACAATACATCATATTTTTAGATAAATGATGCAAGTAATTGATTTATTTTAATATCAAAAAATATTATAAGTGAATGATATAACATAATTTAAATAATTTTTTTAAACAATATATCACAAAACCTAATCAATCGGTCATACAATTAAAACCATCATCCCTCTCGATGCTCTTTTGTGAGAGTTAATCATCTCTGTCATAGTTCACACACAAGATAGAAAACACCTAGGACAATACTAGGGTAAAAAATGAGGCACGTATGGTTTCCATTATGAATTAGTAACCCTTTACTAGTCCAAAGTCATGGTTTCAAAATATGTCTGATAATGGAATTAGTTATCATCAATTGATGGGGTCAACACACTCCTTACATGGGCCCCTCAGTGAATAATGTGTTCTAATTGTATAAAATGACTAAATGGAATCCAATATAAATTTATTTTAAAGAAGATAAAACATATTATATTTCTTCAATTTTAATAATGTGTAAGAATAAATAGAAAATATTATTCAGAACAAAAGGTACCACTGATAGTATACTAGTAGGGTATTTCACATTGGTGACCACCCACTAATTTATCCTTAAATATAATTAATCATTTAAAATATAAAAATACATATAAATAGTCATAATCATTGATGTGTTATGATATAGTGATGAAAATAATGAATAAAGGATAGAGTTGTTGTTAAATTAATAATACCTTCAACCCTTGAAAATTGCCTTTAAAGCCGATGAGGAACAGAGGAAAAAAACTAATTGAAAAATAAGGATGAGTGGTTAATGGGAGATACATTAAAACTACTATATAAAATTATATAAATCACTATTTGACAAATATGTATAACTATTTCATTTTATCATTTAATTTAAAATCATAAAAAACATATAGAAACCATATTTGTATTCTCTGGAGAGGCAATGGGTAACATGTGGGAACTGGGTACTCAACCCAAGGTCACCGGCCACCAGTTTTCCATCATAGAACAAGCCCCCATATTGAGGCTCCACAAGATTATCATTACAATACCATCAGGTACACCATGGTGTCTATTTTCAAATATACAATAACCAATGTTGGGTCACACTTACCATAACAAACCATCGAACTCTTAAAACACCTATATCATAAAAATAAACCCAAATACATGAGGATTGGGAAATTTTAAAATGAAATCATAGATAATATGGATTCATGGTGTTGAAATAACCCCACCATATAAAATCCAATACATGTGATGTGTCACTAAGAATCACTAAGCATCATCGATGAAATGATCTTTCCATTACACCCACATATCATACTACCACTCCTATTTCTGCTCTCTGATTGAACTATTATTCCACTAAATTTACACCAAAGGAACCATATTCAATCATAGAGTTCTCTCACATCAAACCACTATACAAACATTCTTGACATCATTGACACTGATCACATGTGAAGGGTTGAGATGTTATCTTGGAAGTTATGATACATTGAAGAAATTTGTGGACAACATTATGTTACAACCCGAGCTCACAAATTTAATTATTTTAATTATTTTGATTATTTTAATTATTTCTATCTTCATTTTAATTTCAGGCCATTCTAGGTTGAATTTTAAAAAAAATTCATGAAAAAATGGGTCTGGTGCTTGGGTTGTGCACAGTTAATAGTAATCGTGCGACAACCATGCATGAATTTCTGCCATTAGGATAGTGCCATTTAGCATGGTTGGAGAATGATTATTGAAACATATGTCTAATTATTGGTAACTATGCAAGGCTTCCAAGCCTAGGAAGTGGCCATTTCATGGCCTAAACAGTGTTTTTTCCAAGTTTTCAAAATAAATAAAATTAGATGGAAAAAATTAAATAATATAAAATTAAACAAAAATAAAATAAAAAGAAAATTGTTTTTGTAATAATAATAAAATTAATATTAATATAAAGAATAATAATATTATTATTGGAGTTTATTATAATTCATATTTGGATTATTATTATTTATTAATGTTTTATATTATTTTATGTTATTTTATTTCTATTTTATTTCTTTATTTCTTTTCCTCCTCATTTCTCTTTTCCTCCCCCTCTCGGCTCCACGCGTTGCCCCCTCCCTCTATCTCACTTCCTCTCTCATGACCCATTGGTGGTCCCCCAATCTATTTCACCTTCTCCCCTCACAAGCTTCCTTGGACAAACCACCCTTTTGGGGGCATCCCTCCTTGCGACCTCACCTTCACGCGACCCCCCCCCCCAAGGATAATCCCTTTCTTCAGGCGATTCCACCTCCCAGTCTCCCTCTCAGTCTCGTATTTCAATTGATTTCCACTAGATTTATGTCTTATCCTTCAATGTATGGGTTTGTACCCTCTTCTCCTTCCATTTCCTACTGATTTGGGTTCTCCCCTTCACCTTATCCATTCTACTTAATATCCTAGTGTTAGGATTTGTGTGTTTTTTTTATTTCATCCTTCGATAGGCCATACGGATGGTCCCTCGGGACCTTTGGGTTCATGTTTCGTCAACTTCCCCCGAAGGCAAAGCAACTCGCTTTGATTTTTGACACTGCCTCTATGTGAGGAAAGGGTTTTCATCTTTGGTGTGGTTTCTCTCAATTTCTTTGGCATCTTTTGGGTGTTTTAAGGTCCCTAGTTTTTATGGTGTAGTGTTTTGGACTTTTATTTGTGGTTTTGATTCACCGAAGTCTAAGGAGACTCGCCTACATGTTCATAGGTAAGTATATATATATATATATATATATATATGTATATATATATATATATATATTCCCCCATTACATGTATAATTATTCATCGTAGTGAATATAAATGTATGGGGCTAAGTTTTACCATCTGTATATATGAAAATGCCTACGTAGGTGAGTGGTGACTAGTATATGCATATAAGAATATATGTAAGGATCCCCTTGCACATGTTCATGGCCATGCAGATGTGTGTATAAGGGCTAGGTTTCCTTACATGTATGTGAAGGTTCCAATACTTATTAGGGGAGAAACAAATTCTAGTTATAAAGTTCCAAGATTATGAAAGTTCGGTTTGGTTCCACCCTGAGGTAGGTCCCCCTATGCATATGCCTTCAATTGGAATTCCATAATTATTTTATGTTTTATAAATCATTTTCAAAATTAACTAGTATATACATTCTATGAAAATTTTCAATGATTCTTAGTGTTGTACATTACTTTATATTTCATGGTTCAATTTTATGTTTTGAAATTTATAGCCTTATTTTATATGTCCTTCCAATATTGACATTTTAATTTCTTAAAAGTGTTTTTGAAAATGGTTTTGAATTAATTTTTCAAAATTTATAAGGATTCCAATGTGTTATTTTCTTCTTGATATATGACCTCGACCCTATTTGGACAAAAGGAAACACATTCATAATGCTCAATTGGTTTAAAATGATAAATCTTTAAAAATGGCTTCCTAAATGGTTTTGATAGTGTGAAGTATTTACAATGATATTTGGCATGTTTATAATAGTTATGCAAGGTGGGTTGAATGAAGAGGGGTTAGTGGGTGATTTTCAAAAGGGGAAGTTTCATGTTTTGGTTAATTGAGAAAACATTATTGGGTGTTTGTATGAATTTGAGGTTAATTGGTAATTTCCCTTTCTTAAAAGTTCAACTTTGTTTCAAGCATTGTTTCAAGCTAGTTTCTCAATGTGCAGTTCCTTGGTTGTTTAATTGGGCTTTTAAGTATTTTTTGGAAACTGATGGTTGTTTATGAATTTTTCTAAAACCAAAATATTTCTTTTAAAGTAATGAGGCCCATTTAACACTTTGTGAATGGTTTTAAAAAGTGGAAGACACCTCTTGAGTCATTCCCCCTAGTTTGAAAAATGTGATGCATGTTTTAATATATGATTTGTGATATGTTTCTATTATTTAGGCTTCTGCATTGTCATGTGATGTGAAAAATGGGGTGTGCTTACAGAGGGATAATGGTGGTGGGAGGTTAAATGGTATTTTATAAAGTTTAATTTTCATATGTCTTTGATATATATAACTTCACTGCCAATAAAATTGAGCACATGGGAATCCCTGAGTAACTAGGTGGGCGGACTAGGACTAGTGTGATAATAATGAAAGGTGGATTCAACCTGGTATCACTTAGATGTATTGATGACTAAAACACTAACTAAATATATGGATGATTATTGTAGAACACTAGGGTTACGGAGATGTCCCCTGCTAGTGGATCATGCACGAGAATACAAGTTTTTGTGGTTTCTATAGCATTTTTCACCAAGACATGAGGTTCTTGGGTCCCATTACTTTTTGTATCTATATGTACCCTCCCATGTTAAGTTGTATTTGGCTATTTGGTTCACTTTTGTGAAAACCATATTTTAATTTAAATTTTCTTCCTTTCATATTGAAGATGAAATGCATTCTTGGAATCTATTTTGAAAATGTAGTGGATGAGAACTGGTTTTTTTTAATGTAAACTTGTTACATGATTTGGAAAGAATGAAAAAATATTATTTTAATATGTATTATTTTCAAAGTATAATTATTTGTATTATTTTTTAAGGAAATGGCGTAGGGTGTTGTTGTTTGTTGGCATTCCTACTGAGCATCTCAGTGCTCACTCCTGCATTATTTTTTTACTTTCGGGTTCCTCTAGTTTTGGATCTCTCTAGGAGCAAGTGATTTTTATGTTCTATTATGACCCATGAGGTCACTTGAGGTATGTCTCATTACTTAGTTTATTTATTTTTTCCTCTGTAAGTTTTTTTCATTTATTTTCTTTTATTTATCTATTTTGTTCAGTTTATGATTATTTATTTGTCTTTCTTTATGGGACAAATCATTCCCAACTTGTTTATTTTAATGTCCAACACTATTTTCCAACCTGTGGGGATTAGGAATACCCCCAGGCCCTGTTGCAAGCCCACTCAGGTGTCCAGATCAGGGTTGACCTGGGCTAGTTTGTGACACATTGTATCTCTTAGGAAGAACCCATAGATACTACAAATTGATCATCCACCCTATTATAGAAATCCATTCCATGTACACAACATTGTTTATAATTTTTCACATACATTTCTAACATGTAAAACTGAAGGATCTAGATTTATAATTACTTTGGAATATAAGACATGTAAATACATATTCATAATAATAAAAAAAATTAATCATTATTTAAAACTCCAAATATTTACGCCAACTCTGATTGATATTCTGAAAATGTATAAAATACCCTAAGGAAATTTATTAAATAAATTGGTGATCTAGAAATCATATTTACAGAATAATAATAATAATAAGGCATAACATGGTAATTAAGAGTAATAAAATTATATCAAAAATGAAATGACTATAATAATGGAAACATGGAATAATGAAATGAAATCATAAGATAATGCAACCATGGGAGATGTGTGAGAAATAGAATATATTATATCAAAAACACAAGTCAACAGTCACTCTCATAACCATCATCATAAAGTGGATTATGTCTCATGGAAGATTACACTCACTATTTAATCCCTTTTATATAATTTCATGAGAGATAAATATTTTCCAAATGTAGTGGAGATATATATAATTTCATTTCAACCCATAAAATAATGAAAATAATACCTATACATGCCCCATTTGGAAAGTAAACCACACATCAATTATAATCATGATCAAACCCATGAATAGAATGTGGGTCACATAGGTCTCACTCATAGAATAATTGAATGATTATTTAAAATTATTCCCAAGAGAAAATGAATTAAATCATTTTAAACATTCATAATTTAAAAAAATACCTTGTAATTCAACATGAAGTTCTATCATAGAAAATTTATGGGAATTATCTATGAGAATAAAGAATAATAATAAACAACATGGGTGATTCACAATGAAATAAGTAACTAATATTTTTATTGAAGGAAATATAATATAGTTTTACATAAAACAAAAATTGACATAAGATGGTTTCTAAGAAAATAATGAGGTTCTGTTAGGATCTAATAATTGTTTAAAAACATTTTATGGGGTTGATTCTTGAAATGAGATAAGAAATATGAATGTATTTTTAAACCAGGTTTACTCTTATGATGGAATATCAAAGGGAACTAAAAATATGTATAACCCAAGAAATAGAAAGGTCTCTTATCAAGGTATATATAAAGGACATATATAAAATAATAGATTAATTTAATGAGATCAATATTGTGTAAAAGGGAGAAAAAATAGAATCTAAAATTCATATATAATAAGGGTGGTATAGAAGATCCACATCCTTATTTCATAATTCTCACTACAATTACTCTTTTCTTATTGAATAATTAATTTAAATTCATTAAATACATATCTAATTAAATTATTCATCTATATATAAATTGATAAATTCTATTTATTATCTCTTTTATTCATTTTTAATATAGTATTTTCATTTTTCTGTTATTCAAGTTTTTCAGTTAATTTTCAAATAAAACATCTTCTTTGTTGATTGTGGTCAAATATAATATAAAATAGCTTCATGATTCCTAGAATTTCGGAGGTTTATGTCCTTTATTATTCCTTTATAAAAATAATTGTACATTAATTATAAAGTTAGGTCCCATCAAATATGTTATTTTCATTATTTTATACATGGGTTTATAATTATAAGCCCTCTAATTCATTGGATAAATATTTACATATCATGAGATGCTATGTAACAGATTATGTAGTTAACATAATCCACTATGGGACATTATTCACATTATAAATATGGTCTTGGGAGTGACTGATGACTTTTTATGATGTCATGTTTTTTTGTTTTTCCAATATATTCCATCATTCCATGGTCATATGATTTCATTTCTATATGTCATGTTTCCAAACATATGATAACTCTTTTTATCCTATCATGTAATGCCTTTTGATTCTAATGATATATTTGGTATCCATGTTTATTCCCTTACTAAGATTTCTAGTTCACCCATTTCCTTGTAAATTTTTCTCTAGGGATCCAACATACTTTTAGAAGAAATATTAGAGTTAGGATCACTCTGTGGAGTTTAAAAAATAATGATGTTTTTATATTTTGGATGATGTATATATGTGTCTAATATTCCAAGGACTCAAAACCATTATATCCTTGGATTGTATTTATAGGAAACCAATTATAAATATTATGAGATAAATTTTTTTTATGACTTCTATTTCGGTATTGAATAAATTTTTTATTTTATCCATGTTAGGTGGTAATGGAATATAAAACATGTCATCCAAGGATGCGGTAGCCATTATGTAAACATGATAAAATTTATATTTTCACAATGATTTTGTATGATGTTATAAAAAAGATATTCCTACAATAGAATAACATCTAAAAATAATTATGATATTGTAGTTATCAAAACATAATTTATTTAGGGTACATGAAGCATGTTTAAAAATAAAATAACTATAAAATTTTTCATGAGGGTTTTATTTCCCCCTTAGATGTAATCCATTAGGTAACTCCTTAACAATCGTTAGCATGGTCTTTTTGTGAGACCAGTGAATCAAGGACGGAGGTAAGGTGTTGATGAGAGACTAGGGTAGAGTTTTTTATTATACAAATATTTTGAATAAGTATGGAAATTTGGTACCTCTAGATATCATGAAGTAATTTGACAACACTTTTGACCATGTTCAATAAACTGGAATTGTTATGGAAAAATTAAATGAACAACCTCGAGTAATAGATGTAAGTAGAGAAAATATTAAAAATTAAAAACAAAAGATAATTAATGGATGTCATAAAATTAAATATTTATTAATAATGTTATTGGGTATGTATTTAATGGACATATTTAAATTATTAAAAAATTTAAGCACAAGTGTAGAGAGAATTCAAACACAAGTTAAGGGATCTTATATACCATGATTTTTACTTTTTGGTTATAATCTCCTTTCATTTTCTCCATTTCACAAAACAAGCTTCACATAAACATATTTCAATATTTTATATATTCCTCTTACATATATACCAAGTTAAATATCATTTATATATTAGTATATATATGTTTTTATCAACCTTCCAAATTACCAAATTAAAGTTAACCAGATTTAATAGAGAATTGAAATTTCTTAAATCAGGTCAAACATCACCCAGATATAATGTTTTTAAACCATAAATATATTTCAAAAAATCCTAATTATTTTTTGGATAACCCTTTGGGTTCAAATATATTTTTTATGGAAAAATTTATGAATTTTATTTCTTTAAAAAATCATTTACTCATTTTATAAAGAATCACCTATATGGTATTTTTATTCTCTCTTGTCATGGATCCTGATAAAGAGTTTTCTATATAATAACTCCACATTTATGAACAATATTTTTTTTCAATTATGAAATTTCAAAATTATTTAATTCCTTATTCCATTAGGAATCCATATGATTTAGACTTTAGTTATACCATGAAAATGAATTATGAAATGTGCTTTCTTCTCATGGTTTTGATCATGATTAAGATTTATGTATGATTTCTTATCCACTCTTGGTATTCAAATGATTTATTTTTATTATTTTATGGTTAGAATATAATTATATATATCTAAAATGTATTGGGTTAATGTATCATATCTCATGAGATGCTAGTTAAGGGATTAGGGAGTGAGCCTAATCCACTATGGGACCATTCCCACGTCATGGAAATAGACTTATGAGTGACCCTTAAATTGTGCTTTTTTAATGAATTATGTTTTTCTAAATAATAAATTATTCCATGATCTTATTATATGATTTTCCAAATAAAATTGTCCATGTTCATGATCATTATATTTATAATATAATGATATCCTCATAACTCTCATATTATGATATATTGTTATGTTTTTTACTCTACTAGACATTATAAATTGCCTTTTTTATTTTTTATTTTCCCCATGGTATCTTATAATGTTTCATAAGATCTATGGGAGTTATGATCACTATGTGTATGTTAAAATAATTTTTATATTTTCAAATTTAATATTCTTTATTTATGTTTCTAATCTTACAAATACATTATACCTCTAGATCCATGATTTATATTTATTGGAAATGTTGGTGAAAAACTATGAAATTAAGTGTTTGTGGGTATAATTGTGGTTTATCTAAACTCACAAGATAGATTTTGGGTATAATTACAATTTAGTTATTCTCACAAGGTCATCCATTTGTATAGTTATGGTTTAGTTATACTCTCACGTATTTCTTTGGGTATAATTATAGATTATATATGCTCAACGATTTCTGTGTAGGTATATTAGTATTTAAGAAATTCTTATAACATTTTTCATGAAAATAATTATTATTAATCTTTTCTAAAAATGATATATTTTTATTTCAATGTTTATTCCACACATATATTCATATGTTATACACTTATAGATCATGTTTATTGACTAGTTTTTTAACACACTTTTGATTTGTGTATTTTTTATACCAATCCATAATCCATGAATCATTATTTATTATGTATCCTTTAGGGTGTGTGATTTTCTTATGCATCTTGAGTATACTCATATTCTCCTATAATGCTTAATTATGATCTTGGTGTGTTATCACTTTTGTTTACCCTTACTCAACATCTAAGATCAATATTTTCTTAAGTTTCCATACCATATGTTATAATTATGAGTGTAAATTATGAGAGTCTATAAGGGATCTATTGTGGTTCGATTATGGAAAAAATTTCACAAGTTGTGTAAAATATGGTTTATATGTAATTGGTCCTCAAAGACATTAAACATTTCATTCATGAGATTTTCTTGTTATTTTTGAGTTTTGATGTTTAGATCATGGAAAAATAAATATATAATAATATATATTTTATCTTGGGTATCTATATATATAAGCCCAAATGACCCTAAAAACATGTGTGGAAGACTCCCCTACATTTGAAACTACATGTGTCATAACCAAGAAAACACTTATCAAAAGACATGGTTTCACACATAAAACTCTAGGGGATATAATATCCATTTGTTATGAAATCTCTTCCTACTCTTAGTGGATTATGAACATTTATAGATAAGATTATTATGATCCGAAATCTCACAAACAACACTCGTTCTAATGACCACAGACTCCCAAGCCTTTAGCAAATGTAAAAGTTGATAGAATAGTCTACTATAAAAATTCTCATATGGAACCATTTTAATGGATTTCAGATAACTATTATTTTCATCTTACTCTATGAGTATTATATATTTCTCTCATGAATCTCTAAAATCCAGTAAAAATGGATTTTGAATTTCCTCCAACACTCTTATAGTATGATCAAAAGAGATATAGATATGAAAATGATAGTAATTTCTCAAAATCACAAGTTTATCATATTCCTTGTATATCCTTTTTTATAAGATTAATATAAAATGGGAATATTGATGAAAAATAAATTTTTATGGATCCACATGTAAATGAAAATTCTCCCATACATAGATCCATCTCAAATAATCATTGAATTGGTCTCCAAAATTGATTATAATTATTATACCATAGTTAACCAGTCCATGATAACCATTACTATATAATATCCATGAGAGGGCCTTAAAAATACATAAAAATCAATCATCATATCATCCCACAACCACTTGGAAATGGAAAATTACTGAGGAAGAACTATTTGTTGTTTACACTCAACCTTTATCCACTAACATGTAAAGTATCATGAAAGGAACCATTTTATATCTATATTCATACTATTCCACCTATATTTCATCTAAATGTAAGGACATATATTCAGAAGCCCCTGGTGGACAGCTCATCTCGAGGCATTTGAATACCCAATCATCTCTTCCCAAATGAATGTAGAAACAACCACTTGGGCCCAAATATATTTAATCTCATTAGCATCTTGGGACCAATCATGTGTAGATACCCCAATATCTATCTCTTCCTCTAAATACTTGAGCATGCACACCCATATAAGCCAAGAGTCTCATCATTTACTGCTCACTATAAGCTGTCTACACAACATGTTCCCAAGTCTTCACTTAGTACATCATCAACAATATTCTTATTTTCAGTGGTATATTATGTAACATCCAAGAATCCATAAAAAAATCAGTAGTTATTTTACATTTTTGTTATGACACATAGTAATTCACAAACTATATAATAATTTAGTAGTCTTGAAATACCAAATACATATATAGAATAAATCTTAAAACATAATATATAGAATGAACATATTGTGAGAACATGATTATCCCTTCTATAATTTCCCTGAGTATTATACATAGTCCTCTTTTGGGTTTAATGTGGAAAGAAAAAAAATATGGTTGAGCTTAGGTGCTCAGTAATTTGTAGTAAAAAATAGATGATTTCATAACATAAACACAAAATAAGTGACATAGAAGGAATAAATGAAAACAGGAAACTATAATAAATTGAAACTGAGGGCATGTTATATCCAATACAATAAATTAAAACATGAAAAACAATAATAATTGATCTCATACTAATGTTATTCATAATTTTAGACATAAAAACTCATGGTCAATGCCTTGATCTAAGACACTTACCTATCATTGGAAGAGGTATACACCAAAACTCAACTGGTTCTATCTCATGATACATAAAAATGAATCATGGGGATATATAATTATGGGCCCCACTTATCACCTGAGTATTTATATTTCATTCACTATAAGAGTCATTATTACTATTCATACAATTTCCTGAGGCATGTATAACTGAATAAAATATAGTTATCTATATAATGAAGAAATACATATTTCAAATACTTAAAAAATAAATAAAATAATGATGATTTCTAGGATAAAATCCCATAATCAAAATGGAATACATATAGTATTTTCATAGTATCATGAAGTACCCATATCAATGAAATATTATGGTAAGGGTACATATAATGTGGTGGGTTATCCATATAATATGGTAATTTGATTTAATATCTTGAGTTGGTATGAGGCCAAGTAAATGGTTGGAAAATTCCTCCATCAAGGAATGTAAAGTGAAAGTTGGCATTCAGAAGAATATCCTCAGGGAGTGACAATCTAGGTATGTAGTATTAATCCCATTATTCATTCATTAGATTCATGATTGAGTCTACGAACAACCAACTAGTTTCTGGATGATTACCACTATGTGAATCAATGTAATAATTGTATCTACATTTATTTATCTAGAAAATTATGTATTTTCATTGAAACTAGACATACTATTTATTTCCAAAAACATAAGATGGATTTCCACCATGTAAAATATTTTGTTTTATAAGTGTTTTGTTGAATCATGAATAATAATAATATAATTATCAGATAAAAATATAAATAATTAAATCATTTAAATTAATAGAATAGAATAGTAAAATGTTTTCATGTAAATTTACGTACTACATGTAAGAAAATCATTAGTGAATAAACATGAGTCCTAAAAATAAAAATTAAGACGAAAAAAATCAGTTATGTCTTATTTAAAAATTAAATCATAACCACTGGAAGGTAAGGGTTTATAGATGATCTTCTAAAGTGAAACTAGCTCTAAAAACATAAATATTACATCATTTAATATAAATATTTAATAGATTTGGCAATGATACATGCTTGAATACTATAACGGGTTAGTTTCCTTAGATAATAAATTCATAATATTTTTAATTTTGGTACGATATTTGAAATCTCCTATAAATATCTTCCCACATAGTACACTTATTACACATACCATAGTAGGAACCTTTCTTCATAACCTAAAAAAATGAAACATATTAATGGGTGAGATTAAATTCTCAGTAAGGTTAATCATGGGGATATCAATCATTCATGAATAAGTTTATCAAAATGGTATAATAAAATATCCAAGTGCATGATTTCAGCAAAAAATATTCATATCCATAAGAAACCATAGATCAAAAGCACCAAACCAGTTAATATCTATAATCTTGATCAATATTGGTGTAAATTTAGCATTCAAAATCCAAGGTTCAAAACATATCCATGTCAAATCAGAAGTATAAGAAGTAATATTATTGTGAAAATAGTTTAATGCAATATTTTCAATGGATAATATTGAAAACATAGATAGAAATTGATCATATTAATTAATCAAAATATGAAGAAATATTTTTTTAATCATGCTTATGTATATTCTTGTCAACATATATAGATTATATCATACTCATAAATTAATAAGTAAATATATAAATTTTCAAACATGCCAACTCTTATAATCATTCTCTAAACAAATATATGTATCACTTTACCCAATGCATTGGAGGGATGTATAAGTTTTAGAGTAACCATCACATAATGAAAATCACGCATATGTTATCCACAATATCATAAATCATTTATCATATAATAATAACATAACTAATGGAGAGGAAATGGGTTTCATTAACATTTCATCATTTCATCATAGCATAAAAAATAAAAAATATGGTTCATAAAAATATCGTCATCAAAATAATGAACCATAGAGATAATGAATTTGGATGTAATAATTGTATAATATCCCCATTATAGTAAAATTAACATCAAAGGATTTTATTATCAATTAAAATTATTTTAAAGTTTCAATGTAATATTTCTATAATAAAATATCTTATTAATTGTTAAATCTCTTCATTAAAATATAAAAAGTTATAAATTATTATTAAAAATATTTTATTTGAAGAAATGCATGGAAAATTATAATAGACGGTCCAAATCATTGATTGTTCATGAAAACAGGAAATTACATCTGAGCCCAATATATTCAAACAAATGATTATTTCACATTTTTAATAAAAAGTCAAAAATACTTCAAATAGAAAATGACATGAATATCCCATTGAAACATATAAATAAAAATTAAAATATGGTTAAAATAGATATTAAAAAATCATAATATAATAGTAAAAAATTACATAAAAAGTTCTTATAGAAGACTTATATGTGGAATAAAATGATTTAGGACCAAAATAAATAAAGACTATATTTCTAAAAAATCCCAATCATTTTAAGTACCACATAGAAGGAATTTAAATTACTACTGTAAAATTTCATGAACAACTACAATATATGAAAAAAATTTATTTATAGGATATATATCTTAAAATTAACTAAATGTAAATTCATGTTTAAACAATCGTCGTTAAATTGGGATTGAATTATAAATACCATATTGCTTTTATATTCATAAAATAGAAACTTCATGAAAGAGAGAACCATATTTGGATTTGAAAATAAACATTATTTTCATTTTAATAATCATATAATACATTAATGGGTATTATATATATGACAGAAAAAGAAGTAGTGGTGAATTTGGCATATGAATCACTGAAATAAAAGTGAGATGATAATTTCTTTAACCTCGTGTCTTATATTTCTATGTACACATTCAAATATACTATATAATAAATATATATTAACTATAAATATATTAAAGAACTAAATTAGTACATATAATACTATATATTATTTAAATATTACATCTTTCAATAATTTATTTAATAAAATATTAAAATCACTATTCAATGTGATAATTGCTTTGTTTTTAACCGATGTAATGGGTCGACAGTTCTAGTAATTGTATATTGATCATGTTTCCATTATATCCATACTATCCTTAATGATATTAAAATAATATATTTTTCTTTAATGTATATTTATAATCATCCATAAAAGTTATTGATAGAAATTTGGTTTATATCATTTATAGTGATGGTAGGCCATATGTATGCATGCACCTTGTTTTAATTTTTAATGAAAAAATAAGAGAAAGAAAAATATTTTTTAATAATTATAGAAACATAATTTTATCATTAATAATATATATATATATATATATATTAAATATATCTTTATTACCATCCATGTAAAATAGAAATGAAAAAAACAAATCGCATTGCATTTTGGATTTGGTAATCAACTTGTACGCACGACTAATGTTATAATTTTCCTATGGATTTGAAGGTAAGAAGGTAGATATGTTTCTATAATTAAATAATAATTATTATATCATAAATATCATGTATAAAAATAATTCCATAATAATAATAATCCATGGATGACGGTGATGTAAAATGGATTGAATTGGTACGTAGAGGTGATAGTTTAGACATACGCATGAGAGATACCATCACATCTCATTTGATGGAAAATATGGTGAATAATGGTGGTTAAATAGTAATAATAACATTTTTATTATATTTATGATACATAAGATAAAATTTTTGAGAAATACAATAGATTTATAGGAGGTAGAATAAGAAATAAAATTAAAAAGTACCCAATTTAGAGTTAAACATTTCAATGGGACTCCTTTGGATTACAACTTAGGTGTTGAAGTGATGGTATTTTTTTTTAAAACAAAATCTCTAGAACATGAATAAGGAATATTTTATTTATTATGGTAGGTATTTTATAGTTTTAATGTTTCATGGAGTCTGGAGAGGAGATGATAGGTGGTATCCTTTTATAAGGGACGAAAAGGACATAATTGAAATTACATAAAATATTACATAATATATATATCATAATAGTGTAAAGTGTAAGAAAAAGACATAAAATATTAATTTAATATGTTATAATGTCTAAATAAATTCAACTAATCACATTTGGTATTGTTTTGGAAACATTTTATTCTTTATCTTCTAGTTAAAACACATTAAACTCGTTTTAACTTTAGCATTGGTAACTCAAGTTTTTTTCATAATATCATAAATATAAAACCAAAAATAAATTTAGTTTTGTCAATAAATTTTGTAAATTTTGATTGATATTTTTAATCATTTTAATTATAAATAATTCATATATGTAGTATAAATTACTTATAATATAAGAACACAAAATTCATGGAAAACAATTTTAGGAAAATACCTTATTTAAGTGTAAAAATAATTTAACCTTGAGATAAATTTATTAATTGGATTCCATGATTTTTTTTTGGAAAAATAACATACATATGAATTTTTTTACATTTTTTAAATAAAAAACAAAATGGAATCTTCAAACCATTTCATTAAAGGAAAATACCTAAAAATTATTTATTAATTTGAATAAAATAAAACTTATCTGCCCAAAAATAAATCTTGGGATATAAATGTCAAAATAATTATTTAAAATATTTTATTTTATAATTTATCAATACATTTGGTCTAAAAAAACAGAAATAGGATAATTTATGGTTTTATATAGTTTTTGATTTCCTACAACACTTTTTATCCCAATTTTTTCACTTTTACGAAGGTAACAAATATATACTATAGTTACTGTTAATAATGACCAAAAATTAAGTAGTCCAGATTATAATTTATTAATTATACTGATTAAAAAATAAGGAATAAATTTTATTAAATTAAATTTATAAAAGATTAATATTTTATTTTAAAATTAAACCAGTAAAGTACGATTAAAAGTGATTTTCCAGAAAAAAATAATTTCTTACGTATAAAAAGTTTTTATTGAAAAATAACACATTAATATTTTTTATAATGAAAATAATAGTATTATTAATAATATAATTGAACTAAAAATACTTTAAAATAATTTTAAAATAAATGAAACTTTGTAAATTCTTGAAATGAAAATATAGTTTTCAAGAAAAATCAGTATTTATCACTACTCACCGTAAAATAAATCTTATCAAAAAATAAAAAAATTAAACCCTAAACTAATTTTTATATGCGGATAAAAAAATCGGTATCATTTTTATCAAATAAAATTCCATAAATTGGTATAAATTAATTATAATATTTTTCCCACAAAAAGTAATAAACCCTCATTATTGAAAGAAAAATTATTTTTGAAACATAAATTAACTTTATATAAACCTTTTTACTTATTTATCAATGAATATATATTATAAAATAAACCATTATGAATATTTTTTATAATTTATTTAATCTTGTTCATATCACCAATTTTAATTGATATTTTATAAAATTCATTTTAGAATAATATTAATTTTATTACAGTACATTTAAACTTGGTTTTGTATATATCACAATTTATTAGAAAATTAAATTTATTAGAATAAAAATATACCCAAAAATCATATGATGTCACATTAATACCCCTTATAATAATTTCACCCTAAAAATATTGTCACCCTAATATAAAAAACCAAGGATACCTCTATCCCATCAAATCCTTGGTTTTCAACATTGTTTACTCTAATTTATGATTTCTATAAAAAAAACTTTGATCGGGTGAGAGGTATTGTTTCATATAACATTCTCACTAAGATATAGAATTTTTACTAGTTTTTTATTATAATATAGTTCTTATAATAATTATTCAACCTCTAATTTCTAAATATGAAAAAGATGAAATTTTAGCTTCCTCATGTGAGATACATGGAACATATTAAGAACAAGACAAAGATTCAGTGAAAGTCATGAAATATTACAAAAATCCAAATAAAATGAATAATTTAAAAGGGAATAATATATATAGGGCTCATATTTACCTTATTTAAAAATATATTATCCTTCATTGAATAATATATTTGTACAAATACCTTATCACCAACTTCAGACAGTAGATCTCATTGATTATTATTGGCCCGTTTTTTCTATCAACTCTGAACGTCCTTTTTTGTGATAATTATTGGATCAATCCTTCTATGATATCTCAAAAAATAACTAAGGTCCTTACGACCATAATTCCCTAACTTCATCTGAGCACATTTTATTTATACACTTCTTTGCATATTGGGATTCATAAGGATCCATCTGAATTTATGAGTGAATGTTATTTTTGTATGAAAACATAGATAGAAAAATTTATTGTCCTTATCCAACATTTAATTATAGATAATATGATTTGAACATATCTTCTATAGTTTTAATGGTTACCTGAGACTAAAAATATATATGAGGATGATAAGGAGTACTATAACACAACTCTGAATCTAGAGATTGTTGAAACATTTTCTATAACATCGAGAAAAACATCAGATCTCGGTCAAATACAATAGAAGTAGGTACACTATGAATCCTTAATAATTAATTATTTTATATTATATCAACTTGATTTAGAGATATATTTCATATGATAATAATGATGTGTGTTGAAATCATAAGGAAATCAACTACTACCCAAATAGCATTATGGCCATTAGATTTTTAGGGGAGTCTAATGAAAAAATATGTGGTGATGTTTTCTTATTTTCATTCTTGTATAGATAATGGTTTTAACAACCCCTTTGAATTATATCACCCATCTATAAATTGATGACATATTGGGCCTCAATATACGTACTGTGAAATGTTTTTTTCATGAAATCCCATAATAAATTCTATTTCAAATCATTATGCATCACTA
Organism: Viscum album; assembly: GCA_963277665.1. NCBI lineage: Eukaryota > Viridiplantae > Streptophyta > Magnoliopsida > Santalales > Viscaceae > Viscum > Viscum album. Next base: position 826,492,066 of record OY728131.1, read on the forward strand.
TATTTTCAAGATGAATATAAAATAAAGAACTATGGTATATATTAAACAATTGTATCCTCAAATATGGAATTTATGTGACATATACATGGTTTACTAACATTATCATTAAAATATTATGTAGGTTTTACTCATGAACATTCTGTACCTTTTTTAGAGCCATATATTCTTTCTGTGCCTCTTTAATCCTCACATGATAGATGGTTGCAAATTCATTTCATAAAGATCATATCAATCATCATTCTTGGGTATTTTGAGTTAAATTTTAGATAAATCCATATATATATATAGTCACTTTTATTCCTCATATGGATAAAAATGAATAGTATGTCCCAATCATAATATTAGTCACTTTGTTTGCCTTCCAAGGGTGGTAATGTGTTGAGAATTTATAATAATTAATCAAATTCAACCATATTCTCTGTAACAAATTAAACTCATTAAAAGTGAATATATATAATAAAAAAATTCATTGATGTATATGTCACACTTTCCTCCATAAATATAATTCATCCATATATTTAATACAAAAATAACATATCTAAATCCGCATATTGAGTTTTATAATTTTTCTCATGAACCTTCAATTTATATAACGCATAAACTATCACCATATCATTATTTATGAGAATACATCCCAATACCTTCTTTGATGTGTCTCTAAAGATAAAAAACCATTATCCATTATAGGTTAGTGTGATCAAAGTTGAATTGACCAACCTTCCCTTCAAATCCTTAAAATTATTTTCACATTCATCTTTCCAGAAGAACATAACTCCCATTCAAGTCAAATATGTTACGGTATTAGATAAAAATGATAAATATCTCAAAAAACATTAGTATTATCCATCTAACACATAAAAACTACTATTTTGGAAAACATGGTTTGTCAAGTCCATTCCACAATAACATCTACTTTTGAAGGATCCACTGATATACCCTCACATGAGATTATATAACCCAAGATACAGATTTTTGAATCCAAAATTTACACTTGGATAATTTTTCATAAATATTATCTTTTCTTGAGGTCTTTTAATCAATTATCAAATGATATACATGATATTCTTTCCTATTTATATATAAAATAATATCATATATATAGACTAGAAAAAACTTATCATAGTAATATCCAAATGATATATTCATTAAATCCAAAAAGATATTAAGTTCATCAGTAAGTCCAAATAGAATACCTAAAAAATCATAATGCATAAACCTCATTTGGATTGAATTATTGGGTATATCCTCCTTCATAAAATTTGATGGGAGGTGTCTAGATTTATAGTTAAATAAATAAAGGTATTGATCTCTTTGTAAGTGATAAAACAAATCATCGATATAGGGTATAGGATACAAGTTCTTGATAGTGATCTTGTTATGTTCTAAATAATAATAAAATATACATTGAACCATATTTCTTCATAAAAAAATAGGTTCACCACATGGTGATTCCCTACATAATAGGAATCCATTATCAAGATTCTCCTACAGTTTCCTTGTTAATTCAAGAAACTCAATCAACTATATTATATTAGGAGTATTTAAAGTTGGTGCAGCATCAGGTATTAGTTCTATTAAAAACTCAACTTTTTAATTTGAGGTAGACTATAAAATTATTCCTAATATACCTCAAAAACATATGTAAAGTACTAATTTCTTAAATTTTTAGTTCCTCCCAAACCATTTGGGATAAATAACACTCATAAATTTGTATTAATACATATACAATATAAATAATTTTAATTTGAAGTTCATTTTCATCCTTCCACTAATCAAAAATAATAGGAAAATCATTCCTGATATGTCTTAAATTATGATATGATATTTTCAATCTATGATAGATTAGGTTTAACCTAGGTAATATGTAACGACCCGAATCGGAATCCCTTCCACTGGTGCCCCGTACCCGGTTCGCCACATGACCTCAAGCGCATTTCCCCAAATTCCAAAGGCTGCCGACTAGCAGAAAGGGCCTTGGTAAGTTATTGGGGAAACTATGCCCTCCTTTGGTAAGGTATCCAAGGCAAGAAAACAATATTCAATAGCGGAAGCAGTAATCAGCATACAAACACTCAAACTAAACAGTGGAAGAAATGAACATATAATGATAATGATAATGATGCAGCAGGTACAAGTATCTAAGGGAAAGCAGCAAACACAACAACGTGCTGAAATACAACTGAAAACAAAGTACGAAAGTAAATAGCAACTCCAGCAACATCGCAAGCCTAAGCTCGGTCCTATGATCTCCAGCTCCAACCAGCAATCATTCAGCTGAAGTATAAGGGACACAATCCATGTCCACGACTGCAACCATATAACCTGTTTGGGCCGAAAAGCAGGACACAAACAGGGTGTGAGACTAATCCCAGTAGGCAATCACCACAAGATCCGTGCCCTACTATAAGTGAGTAATATAGAAAAAGTAAAGGAAATAAATGTAGCATAGAAGAAGATGTACCCTAAAGTAAGAAATCCTACCAAACTCCATTCATAGTTAATTATTAGTTCAATACAATCATTTATCTATCAACCAAGGAACCTAGAAACAGCTCTATACTCCCAAGGCAAGAAAGTAATCACAACAGGTAACTCGGCAGTCTACCTAAATAGCAAGAAGTACAAACCCAGGATTATTCTTTGGCTTGGTGGACTCATCACAACCAACCAAAAAATAAAGCACTGACTCTCTGGGTGGCTCCTACTAGCAAACCCCTCTAGTCAAGTAAACGTACAAAGGCATAGACACTCTGGGAATCTCTCACCGTCAATTCCCTTGTGGTCTTGCAATGAAAGATATAGACTCTCTGAGGAAGAACTTACATATAATACCCCATATAGTCTCGCTGCGTAACTAAGTACACTCTGAGGAAGCACAAATTCCCATTCCCATAGGTCCTGCGATCGATACTAATTATCACAGACTCTCTAGGGAAGCCCTAATCGTCAATTCCCCCTTTAGTCTACCACACCAGGTTCACTCATCCCTGAGCAGTTTAGTCATGCGTAATCGACTATTAGCAGCCTAAGTATGTTCAGAAACTACTTGTCTAATAGCTACAAAAGCATCCACAAGCATATAAATAATAGGCAATACATGCAATCAAGTCAACAGGCATACTCGCAATTTGCAAAAGGATTTCCTCGTAGGAAAACTGTGCCAAACGGTAGTAAATAGCCAAAACAAGGGGAAACACCCGTGGGGTAATCCTCAAACATGCTAACAAGTAATTAATAATCATCTAATAACCTCGATCATACAAGCAATCTAAGGCAAATAACAAAACATGATCAAAACCCTCACCTGAGATACCCGATACATGGGTATCCGGAACTTTTGCACCAAAAACTCAAAGAAATTCAACGTAGGGAAACAAAACACCTACCTCGATCCCATTAGATCGATATATGTGAACCATGACGACAGATTCCCCTTAGAATGACATAGATCTGAGAAAACGAACAAAACTCTCAACCTATGATAACTTGAAAATGAGGAGGAATAGAGAAACAAGGCTAAAGCAGAACGGAGAACTCACCGCTGCGCTTCCAATGCAATCAACGGCTGTTAGAATGGAGGTCAGAAGGAGGCACGGTGGATTGGAGAATATTCAGTCGTACGGTCGCTCTTAGATGAACGAAACCTGGAGAAGAAGACGCTTCTGTGTGTCAGGCGCGACCCCGGTTCGTTTAATGAAAAAAAAAAAGTACACGGTGTGTACTTTTAGAGTACACGGCGCGTACTAGGTCCTTTCCGTACACTGCCAAAATCAACCTCTGCGTCACCCTTACACACCATGTGTGTGGCCTGGACACGACCAGCAGACGACTTTAGTGGGAAAAGAGTACATGGAATGTACTCAGAAAGTACACGGTGTGTACTTCAAAAATTTCCAGAAAGTTCATTTTTCTCAAAAACTCTAGAAAAATGAAAATCGTACCTGAAAAGAAGATCTGGGTTCTTACAAACTTCCCCCCTTAAAGAAATTTGTCCCCGAATTTCCCTAACGAGGTAGAGAAGAAGAAACCCCGAACAGATCCGGTCACTGCGATCGTACATCGGCCTCCCTTTCCCAAGTCTCGTCATGTACTCTCCTGTGCTGCCATAGCACCCGTACCATAGGAACAGACCTCCCGCGGAGAACCTTTGTACTGTGATCGACAATCCGGATAGGATGCTCCTCGAACGATGCATCCGCTTTAATCTCGACTTCCTTGGGCTTAAAGACATGAGATGGGGCAGAAAAGTAACGTCGGAGTTGAGAGACATGGAAGACGTCGTGCATGGCCCGATACCTCTGAGGTAGCTGCAACTGATAGGCAACCAACCCAACTCTCTCAAAGACCTCAAACGGCCCGACTTACCGTGGTGAAATCATACCCTATCTCTGAATCCTCTTGTGTCCTAACCTCAGTGTGACACGCAAGAAAACCTGATCACCGACCTCGAACTCCAGAGGTCATCTCCGCTGATCAGAATAAGACTTCTGTCAAGACTACACTGTAGTCATCCTCTTCTAAATCAGCTCTACTGCTCTGAAGTCTCCTGAACAAGACGAGGTCCCAGCAAAGCTGCATCTCCTGCCTCCAGCCAGCATAAAGGTGATCGACATGGCCTACCGTACAAAGCCTTATATGGCACCATCTGAATGGTCACTTGAAAACTGTTGTTGTAGGTGAACTCCACCAGAGGAATATTCTTCCCCCAAGAACCTCCAAAGTCTAGGATGCAAGCTCGGAGCATATCCTCAAGCACTTGGATCGTGCGCTCGGACTGGCCATCAGTCTGGGGATGGTTTGTTGTACTCAAAAGTACCTATTATAACGACTCATACATTACATACATTGTTAGTACTTCAAAATTGAAGTACACTTATTACAGCATATAACAAAAACAGGAAAGGACCGTATAGGTATAGAGTCTTTAGAAACTGGGAAACATAAACAATTGGTTCATAAATCATCTACAATGTCTCCCTTTTATTTTATCATATCTAGAGTCCCTTTTGGCATATCTTACTTAATATCCTTCTTCCTGACCTGGGGAAAGAAAACATACAAAAGGGTGAGCTCAAATGCCCAGTAAGTTTAAACAAAAGAAAAATCAATCACATCATATTCATAAGAACATAACATTTTGGAAATCTTAACCTGCAAAAGAGATCATAATTTCATAACATGGGATAAATCATAGTATTGAAATGTAATCCCAATAATCATAACTTAAAACAAGAAACTTTGTGGCATACACACATAATCATAGAGAATAATTTCTTAGTATTCAAGACTCATATCCAAGACTATCTTAGCGGACAACGTCCATTTCTTAACCGAGTTCACTCCTCGTTCCAGTCCTGTTTCACTGAACCGATTTAACCTGCCATTCCATCCATGTCTATATCATGAGATATAAATCTTTACCCAATGAATTGGAGGGAGATATAGGTACCACCCATCTCATAATGATACCATTCTTATGTGTGCCACAAAATCATAAATCATACATCATTGCATAACCCATGTAATAAAAATGGGATTCTTAAACATTGTGACATCATAAAAAAATTCATATAAGATAAAGTAATTCGTAAAAATAATTCCATCACAACATAATCAAATCAATGTAATAATAGGGATAGAAACAGAACCCTATATTCTCTTAGATGGAAAATAATTTTGATAAAACACTTGAACTCCATTCTTGAGGAAAATATCATTTCTACTTCAAAAACATTTTCCTTTCTTAACATGTCATACAATTTTAAACTAAAAGAAGTTGATTAAAAATAAACTTGAAAACTTGTAAAGGAAGATTCTTGGAAATAATTTTTTAAAAATCCATTCATGTCGTAAAAGTTAAAAAAAATTCTTCTCGTACTTTTGTCGGAAAAGTCAAAAAGTACCTCGTATGAAAAACGATAAAAGATTGCTTTCATATCTTTTACTAAAAACTCAAAGAAGGGTAAAATTGGATTTAAAAAATTGTAGGTGGATGGAAATAATATTACATATTGAGGAAACACTGATGTGGATGATAAAATACACCCTAGTAAATACCAAAGTATAAACAATCTCGGATAAAAATGAGATTGTGATATTTTCCCTTACCTAAGGTCTGATTTGCTTCGTAAGTGTCTGAACCTCTTGTATAATGATTTAAATAATGTTATTGACTTATTCCAGAATCATACTCATTGTTATGATATCATATATGGCCATATTCTTAGCTTCTTATTAGTAATATTTCATTGCTACTTGTTATTCGGGTGTTTATTACTTTTTGTTCTTATGCGTGTTTTGTCGAATAAATTATTATTCTTCTATTTAGGTTATATATACCTCATTCCCAGAATTGTATTACTGTACTATATATCATATTTATTCATTATAATCATTATGCAATGAAGATCATGTAGAACGGGTCGCATCACATCGTGGAGACGGTATTCCGTACGTACACACGAGCGATGATATCATTCCCATGATCGTGGAATTGTATTGGAGTGTATGTATACTATTTCAGAATCAATATAACTTTACAATAATAATATTTATTTATTATTTACACCATTATATCCATCCAAGTAAGATGGGGGTGGAAAATAGATTACACCACAGCGTGGAGACGGTATTTTGTACGTATGCACGCGTGGTGATTTCGTTTTTCGTAGGATGGATAGATGGTTAAATATGGTTGTTTCATACTTATAATAACATATCAGTAAATGATTGATACTGATGTTATTTCTTCATAATGAAACAACTAAAGAAGAAGAATTATAAGAAGAAATAGAGTTGAAAGAATCGGTAACGGACATTACCTCTTCTTTGAAGAACCTCTTTGAGACCTCTTTTTAGGGCACTAAAATTGGTCTTTCAAGAAGACCAGAACCTCTAGGATATTTCTAGGGAAGTGGAGAAGATATTTTGGCAGGGTTTGGCCGAGCTTTAAGGCTCAAAGTGGTGTGAGGAAGAGAGGGAAGAGGTGCCCTTTTATAAGGGAGGAGAGGGGCACCTTTGGAAAAACTAAAAATATTATTTTATTATAAAGTCATATTCGGTTTTTAATAGCTACAAATTGATTTATTTAGAAGCTAAGGTGGTGATGGGTTGAAATACTCTCATCCAATAGAATTTAGACAAGTTTAGGGTTCTATTTTAACCTTATCATTTAGATTTAACTTTAAGTTGAATAATTTTACTTTTATCGTGTCTTTTTGTTTTCTTACACTATAAGGTTAATAAACTTACTATAACAAGCCAAAAGAACCCCAATTTGTTTATTATTAATATATATAACCTTATATAAGTAATTTGGCCGAACCTTAGATTTTTAGGAATAAAATAACAATTAATAATATAATATTTGTTTTAAAAACTATTTTATGCCAATTTTGACACTATTTGGTAATTGATTTTTTTGAAAATCATAACAGAAAGATTATTTCGAAAAAAGTTAATTAAATCAATACTAACATGTCATATTAACATATAAAATTATTGTAATTCATAAAAAGTCTCAAATTACATTTATTTGGGTATTTATAACATCAATTATGTCAATATTTCATTAATAATATAATTACTGCATCATCATTGTGTCATAAATAAATTAAATTATTTAAAGTATAAAAATTACAAATAAAATAACATTATGTAGGAAATTTTGTTTAGATTTCTAATGAATATTTATAGTCGAATTTATCTTCTTTATAACTCTATATTAAAAATGATTTAGTTATTAAACTTTGATTTTAACTATTTTAACCCTTCTTTAAATAAATTAATAATAAATGTCCTAATCTAATCCAAGTGGGCATAAATGGTCATATTTTATTACTAAGGTTGTTTTTGGTCTAATTTCACTTATCCAATAGAATTAGGATATGTGTTAGGATTATAATAATATCATTTTTACCCTTAATTACCCTATTTACTTTTAACCGTGGTAAAAAAAAGTAAAAAGTTACTATTCACCAAAAAATTATTTTCATCTCATTGAACCAAATTTTAGTCCTTGATATTAATCATGTGTCTCGGATTTTCAAAATTCCACTCACAGAAGTGGTAAAATTACATTTTATGTGAATTTGGAAATTCTCCTAGGAGGTGGGTAAAAGACGGTGAAAAGTTCAATAAAATATTTTATATATCTAAAATTATTATAAAATGACTCCAATGAATTGCATTGAACTTATATAGGTATTATGTATCAATTTTTACCTAAAATAAATTTAAATAAAATAAATAATTATTTAAATAAAAAGTCGGTTTTTAAATAGTAACTCAGTGTTTTCACTATTCATCAAAAATTGAAAGTTTTCAGAAAAATAGAAAAATTTCACCCTAGGATAATTTCGATATTCCGAATCCAAAAATGAAGTCTATTTTGAAAAATAAAATTTACAAAATTACAAAAAGTTGGTATTACTATTCATAACGGCTAGTTTTAATAATATTTTAATAGCATATCAGTGTTTAGTAAAACTCGGTATTGCGTACAACGCAAGCTATCGAGGAAGGTCGTGGTTGCGTGTAAAGCAAGGAAAGCTAGTGTTGTGTTTAGTTAAAGATTCCTTTGATGATGTATATAACATAAAAAGAAAATATTTCCCATAAAAGTCTCGGGTGTTACATTCTACCCCACTTAAAATGAATTTCGCCCTCGAAATTCGTCACTTTGTAACAAACAGATGAGGATACCTCTCCCTCATCATATCCTCAAGCTCCCATGTAGCTTCTTCTAATTATTGGTCCCTCCATAAAACCTTCACCAAGCGAGTGGTCTTGTTCTGTAATACTTTTTCACTACGATCCATAATCTCTATCGGTTGTTCTTCATAAGAAAGATCTTGTTCCAGCAGTACAACTTCTGAGTTGAGTACATGTGAAGGATCAGGTATGTATTTTCTCAGAAGAGATACATGGAACATATCGTGAACTTGAGAGAGATTCTGTGGAAGCGCCAATCATTAAGCTACCTTCCCAACACGATCCAGTATTTCGAAAGGACCGATATATCTAGGGCAAGGCTTTCCCTTCTTTACAAATCTCATTACTCTCTACCAAGGAGATATTCGTAAGAACAATTTATCACCCACTTCAAACTCTAGGTCTTTTTTTCGGTTGTCGTCATAACTTTTTTGTCAACTCTGAGCTTTTCTTATGTGTTTTTGAATAGATCTGACATTTTTTGCCATCTCATCAACAAGATCAGGTCCTAATAGCTTTCTTTCCCCAACTTCATCCCAGTAAGTTGGAGTCCTAAATTTCTTTCCATAGAGAGCTTCATAAGGAGCCATCTGAATACTGGAGTGAAATCTATTATTATAAGAAAATTCCACCAAATGTAGGTGTTGATCCCAACCACCTTTGAAATCCATAGAGCAAGATCTTAACATATCTTCTAGATTTTGAATTGTCCTCTCAGACTGACCGTCTGTCTGAGGATGATAAGCAGTGTTGAAACTCAACTATGAATCCAGAGTATGCTGAAGACTTCACCAGAACTTTGAGGTAAACCTCGGATCCCGATCAGATATAATAGAAAGTGGTACTCCATGCAATCTTACCACTTCCTTCACATATATCCTGGCAAGCTGATCCAGAGAGAAGTCCTCTCTAATAACAATGAAGTGTGCCTACTTTGTAAGATGATCAACTATGACCCAGATAGCATTATTTCCTTTGGATGTTTTAGGAATTCCGGTGACAAAGTCCATAGTGATGTTTCCCCATTTCCATTCTGGTATGGGTAATGGTTCTAACATCCCCTTAGAATTCAGTCTCTCAGCTTTAACTTGCTGACAAACCAAGCATCAAGAGACACATTCAGCAACATCTCTTTTCATTCCACCCCACCATAAGTACTCTTTCAGGTCCCTATACATCTTTGTAATTCCAGGATGAATAGAAAATGAAGAACTATGAGCCTCATCCAAAAGCTCCTTCTTTAATTCTTGTATGGGAGGAATACAAACACGGTTCCTGAACCTTATTATCCCACCACCATTAAGGTTTAATTTAGGAACATTTATCACCTTCTTTTGTAACTCTACATCCTCTTTATGTGCCTCTTTAATCTTAACGTGTATAGATGGTTGAACATTAATTTGAGAAATATACGATTTTTCCCCTTCCATTATAATTCCAAGATCCATCCTTTGTAAATCCATAAATATTGGACCTATTGTGATCCTCATCATGGATAAGATAACATGGTCTTGTCAAATTAATGTGTCTGCCACCTTGTTTGCTTTCCCATGGTGGTAATGAATTGAGGAGTCGTAATCCATAATCAGCTCCAACCATCTTCTTTGGCGCATATTCAGCTCCTTTTGTGTGAAAATATACTTTAAACTTTTATGATCAGTATAAATATCACACCTTTCACCATAAAGGTAATGCCTCCAAATCTTTAATGCAGAGATTACTGCAGCTAACTCCAAATCATGAGTTGGGTAATTTTTCTCATGGATTTTCAACTGTGATGAGGCATAATCTATCACCATATCATTTTGCATAAGAACACACCCTAGCCCCTTCTTGAAAGCATCACTGTAGATCACAAACCTTTATCCACTATAAGGAAGTCTGAGTACAGGTTCACTGGATAACCTTCTTTTCAACTCCTTGAAATTCTCTTCACATTCCTATGTCCAAAAAAACTTAACTCTTTTCCGAGTCAACTTGGTTAGTGGATTAGATAATCGTGAAAAATCTTTCACAAAACGTCGATAATATCCATCCAAACAAAGAAAACTTCAGATCTCGGTTACTGTTTTTGGTCTCGACCATCTTTCTATAACCTTTGTTTTTGCTGGATCTACAGATATCCCCTCTTTTGAGATTATGTGACCCAAAAATGCAACTTTTTGAAGCCAAAATTCACACTTGGTAAATTTGGCATAAACCTTCTCTTTTCTCAGGGTCTTCAATATAATTCTCAAGTGATCTTCATGTTCTTCCTTGCTATTTGAATAGACAAGAATATTGTCTATAAAGACTACCACAAAGTGATCAAGATAGTCTTTAAAGACTCTACTCATCAGATCCATGAAGATAGTAGGGGCATTAGTAAGACCAAATGGAATCACTATAAATTCATAGTGTCCATACCTTGTATAGAAAGTCGTCTTTGGTATATCCTCCCTTTTGACCCTTAATTGATGATACCCAGAATGAAGATCAATCTTGGAAAAGTATTGAGCTTTGCGTAGTTGGTTAAATAATTCATCAATGCGCAGGAGATGATATTTGTTCTTGATAGTGATCTTGTTAAGTTCTCGATAATCAATGCAGAGTCTCATTGATCCATCTTTCTTATTAACAAACAGAATAGGTGCTCCCCAATGTGACACACTAGGGCGTATGAATCCTTTATCAAGACTCTCTTGGAGTTTCTTCTTCAATTCCTACAACTCAATTAGGGTCATTCTATAAGGTGTCTTTGAAATAGGAAAAGCACCCGGTACGAGTTCTATTGAAAACTCAACTTCACGATTTGGTGGAAGACCCGGTAATTCCTTCAGAAAGACATCATCAAGCTCCCATACAATGGTCATATTCTTAATCATGAGTTTCTCACCAACCATTTGAGATAAATAACCTTCATTTATTGGAATCAAGACCCATAAGATGGAAGAAATTTCCACTGGAAGGTTATGTTCATCCTTGCATCGATAGAGGATCATAGATTGATCTGGAATATTAAATGTGACTTCCCTTCTTTGGAAATTGATATGAGCTTCATATAGAGAAAGCCAATCCACGCCAAAAATCACATCAAATTCAACTATAGGATGGATCACAAGATTTGCAGGAAGCACTTTCCCACAAACTTTAATCGGAGAAGAATTATAAACTTTTAATGCAACTGTTGTGCCATTAGGGGTTGTCACAGCTAACTCAACATCTAATTTTTGAGGTGATACGGTGATACCCTTAGAAAATTCTTCAGAAATAAAAGAGTGGGTGGATCCATAATCAAATAAAAAATTTGCTACTTTAGAGTGGATGGTAAGTATACCTTTCACCACTTCGTTATCGTACTCCACATCGCTGATAGTAATTACATGTGACTTTCCTTTGTCTTTGGCCTTAACAGTTTTTTGACATTGATCATCATCAAAAACCCTTGGATTAGGGAATTGATTGGTATAATGCCCCATTTCCTTGCACTTGTAACATTGAAGTGTAGTAGGTTCATTCTGTGTATCCCTTCCTTTGTTCGCATCATTAGACATTTTCTTCCCATTATTTCGACATTCAATTTCTTGATGACCTTCTTTTCCACACTTATAACATTTTCTTGTCCCCATAAGACAATTTCCACAAAGTTTCTTTCCACACTTTGAGCATAAGGGAAAACTCATCTTCTTTTCAGTGTGGTCTTTAGATTTTCCTTTGAATTTCATTTTCCTCTTCTTATCAAACCCATGTGACTGATGGGTTACTCCAATCTCCATCTCAACCTTGAGAGCACATCGAACGATTTCCTCATAACTATTGAAGTCCATTATGGCTAACTCCCTTCGAAGACTTGGTTTTAAGCAACTAAAGAATCGATCAATCTTACTCTCAGGTAGGATAATAATACCAGAAGCATACCTTGAAAGTCTTGTAAAATTTTCTTCGTAGGTACCAACAGATTCATCATCCTTTTGCTTTAGTTCAAGAAACTCCTTCTCCATCTTTGTTCGGAGAATACGAGGGAAGTACTTATTGAAAAATAAGTTCTTGAACTCTTCCCATTCCATGGACTCAATTTCATCTCTTTGCCTCATATTCTTGATAAGATTCCACCATTGATCAGAATCTCCTTCCAAATGATATACTGCTAATATAACTTTATCGTGTTTAGAACATTGAAGAACTGAAAATATCTTTTCAGTAGTACTGATCCATTGTTCAGCAACTAATGGATCAGTAGACCTGCTGAATGAAGGTGAACGCTGCCCCATGAAGGATTCAATAGAATGTTGCTCCTTCCTTTGCTCGTTTGGAAGTCCTGCAAGATTTATAGCTTGAGAAAGTTGTGTGAACATGGCTACAAGATTTTTCATTCCAACTCCCATAACGGTTGGTTGCTCAGGGGGACAGTCATTGCATTTCCCTTCGCATTCCGCATTAACACGGTTCCTTAGAGTTCCAGCCATTGACTAAAACCAAGAATAATAGTGTGAGAAACACTAATTATAATAGGAAAACCACATAATCAAGAATAAAATTTTACACTTAAGGTCTTATCATAGGTTATTCATGGCCATTTCTAAAACACTAAGATTGTGTTCTATGCTTAGATATATCCTTAGGGTTCTTACTAAGGCTTTCACTTCCTAGTTTCCAAAGGTTGACTATACCTTTCGTCTGATACCAACTATAACGATCCATACTTTACATACATTGTTAGTACTTCAAAATTTAAGTACACTTGTTACAACATATAACAAAACCAGGAAAGGACCGTATAGGTATAGAGTCTTTAGAAACTAGGAAACATAAACAACCGGTTCATAAATCATCTACACTGTCTCCCTTTTATTTTATCATATCTAGAGTCCCTTTTGGAATATCTTACTTAATATCCTTATTCTTGACCTGGGGAAAGAAAACATATAAAATGGTGATCCCAAATTCCCAATAAGGGTAAACAAAAGAAAAATCAATCACATCATATTCATAAGAACATAACATTTTGGAAATCTTAACCTGCAAAAGAGATCATAATTTCATAACATGGGATAAATCATAGTAGTAAAATGTAATCCCAATAATCATAACTTAAAACATGAAACTTTGTGTCATACACACATAATCATAGATAATCATTTCTTAGTATTCAAGACTCATAGCCAAGACTATCTTAGTGGACAACATCCATTTCTGAACCGAGTTCACTCCTCATTCCAGTCCTGTTTCACTGAACCGGTTTAACCTTCCATTCCATCCATGTCTATCTCATGAGATATAAATCTTTGCCCAATGAATTGAAGGGAGATATAGGTCCCACCCATTTCATAATGATACCATTCTTATGTGTGCCACAAAATCATAAATCATACATCATTGCATAACCCATGTAATAAAAATGGGATTCTTAAACATCGTGACATCATAAAAAAATTCATATAAGATAAAGGAATTCATAAAAATAATTCCATCACAACATAATCAAATCAATGTAATAATAGGGATATAAACATAACCCTATATTTTCTTATATGGAAAATAATTTTGATAAAACACTTGAACTCCATTCTTGAGGAAAATATCCTTTCTACTTCAAAAAAAATTTCCTTTATTAACATGTCATACAATTTTAAACTAAAAGAAGTTGATTAAAAATCATCATAAAAACTTGTAAATTAAGCTTCTTGGAAATAATGTTTTAAAAATCCATTCATGCCGTATAAGTTAAAAAAACATTCTTCTCGTACTTTTTTCGGAAAAGTCAAAAAGTACCTCGTACGAAAAACGACAAAAGATTCCTTTCATATCTTTTACTAAAAACTCACCGAAGGGTAAAATTGGATTTAAAAAATTGTAGATGGATGGAAATAATATTACATATTGAGGAAACATGGATGTGGATGATAAAATACTGTAAATACCAAAGTATAAACAATCTCGGATAAAAATGAGATTGTGATATTTTCCCTTACCTTAGGTCTGATTTGCTTCGTAAGTGTTTGAACATATTATATAATGATTTAAATAATGTTATTGACTTATTCCAGAATCATAATCATTGTTATGATATCATATATGGTCATATTCTTAGCTTCTTATTAGTAATATTTCATTGCTACTTGTTATTCGGGTGTTTATTTCTTTTTGTTCTTATGCGTGTTTTGTCGAATAAATTCTTATTATTCTCTTTAGGTTATAGATAACTCATTCCCAGAATGGTATTAGTGTACTGTATATCATATTTATTCATTATAATCATTATGCAATGAAGATCATGTATAACGAGCCGCATCTCATCGTGGAGACGGTATTCCGTACGTAGGCACGAGCGATCATATCATTCCCATGATCGTGGAATTGTATTAGAGTGTATTTATACTATTTCAGAATAAATATCAATTTACAATAATCATATTTAGTTATTATTTACACCATTATACCCATCCAATTAAGATGGTGGTGGAAAATAGATTACACCACAGCGTGGAGACGGTATTCCGTACTTACGCACGCGCGGTGATTTCGTTTTCCGTAGGATGGATAGATGGTGAAATAGGGTTGTTTCATACTTATAATAACATATCAGTACATGAGTGATACTGATGTTATTACTTCATAATGAAACAACTAAGAAGATGTAGAAGAAGAAATAAAGTTGAAAGAATCGGTAACGGACATTACCTCTTCTTTGAAGCGCCTCTTTGAGACCTCCTTTTAGGGCACTAAAATTGGTCTTTGAAGAAGACCAGGACCTCTAGGATGTTTCTAGGGAAGTGGAGAAGAGAATTTGGCTGGGTTTTTCCGAGCTTGAAGGCTCAAAGTGGTGTGAGGAAGACTGGGAGGAGGTGCCCTTTTATAAGGGAGGAGAGGGGAACCTTTGGAAAAACTAAAAATATTATTTTATTATAAAGTCATATTCGGTTTTTAATAGCTTCAAATTGATTTATTTCGAAGATAAGGTGGGTATGGGTTGAAATAATCTCATACAATATAATTTATACAAGTTTAGGGTTCTATTTTAACCTTATCATTTAGATTTAACTTTAAGTTAAATAATTTTACTTTTACCGTGTCTTTTTGTTTTCTTACACTATAAGGTTAATAACCTTACTATAACAAGCCAAAAGAACCCCAAGTTGTTTATTATTAATATATATAACCTTATCTAAGTAATTTGGCCAAACCATAGATTTTTAGGAATAAAATAACAATTAATAATATAATATTTGTTTTAAAAACTATTTTATGTCAATTTTGACACTATTTGGTAATTGATTTTTGTCAAAATCATAACAGAAATATTAGTTCAGAAAAAGTAAATTAAATCAATAATAACATGTCATATTAACATATAAAATTATTGGAATTCATAAAAAGTCTCAAATTACATTTATTTGGGTATTTATAACATCAATTATGTCAATATTTTATTAATAATATAATTACTACATCATCATTGTGTCATAAATAAATTAAATTATTTAAAGTCTAAAAATTAAAAATAAAATACCATTATGTAGGAAATATTTTTATCTTTCTAATGAATATTTATAGTCGAATTTATCTTATGTATAACTCTATATTAAAAATGATTTAGTTATTAAACTTTGAGTTTAACTATTTTAACCCTTCTTTAAATAAATTAATAATAAATGTCCAAATCTAATCCAAGTGGGCCTAAATGGTTATATTTTATTCCTAAGGTTTTTTTTGGTCGAATTAAACTTATCCAATAGAATTAGGACATGTGTTAGGGTAATAATAATATAATTTGTACCTTTAATTACCCTATTTACTTTTAATCGTGGTAAAAAAAAGTAAAAAGTTACTATTCACCAAAAATTATTTTCATCTCATTGAACCACATTTTAGTCCTTAATATTAACTATGTCTCTTGGATTTTCTAAATTCCACTCACAGAAGTGGTAAAATTACGTTTTATGTGAATTTGGAAATTCTCCTAGGAGGTGGGTAAAAGACGGTGAACAGTTCAATAAAATTTTTATATATCTAAAATTATTATAAAATGACTCCAATGAATTGCATTGAACTTATATAGGTATTATGTATCAATTATTACCTAAAATAAATTTAAATAAAATAAATAAATATTTAAATAAAATGTCGGTTTTTAAATAGTAACCCGGTGTTTTCACTATTCATCAAAAATTGAAAGTTTTCAGAAAAATACCAAAATTTCACCCTAGGCTAATTTCGATATTCCGAATCCAAAAATGAAGTCCAATTTGAAAAATAAAATTTAAAAAATATCAAAAAGTGGGTATTACTATTCATAATGGCTAGTTTTAATAATATTTTAATAGCATATCATTGTTTAGTGAAACTCGGTATTGCGTACAACACAAGCTATCGAGGAAGGCCGCGGTTGCGTGTAAAGCAAGGCAAGATAGTGTTGTGTGTAGTGAAATATTTCTTTGATGATGTATATAACATAAAAACAAAATATTTCTCATAAAAGTCTTGGGTGTTACACATGTGTACCCAAGGCCGTCTGGAGTCCCTGCCAGAACCTAGAGGTAAAGCGCGCATCCCTATCTGAAACAATGGAGTGTGGAACTCCATGAAGACGAATGATCACCTGGATGTAAATTCATCCTAGATCATCAACACTAAAAGTCTCCTTGATTGGAAAGAAGTGAGCAACCTTTGTAAGCCTGTCAACGACAACCCACACCGCATTGTTTCCTCTTGACGATCTCAGAAAACCAGTCACGACGTCATTCCACTTCCATTCCGGAATGGGTAACTGCTGCAAAATCCCTGCTGGTCGCTGATGTTATGCTTTCACCTGCTGACAAGTAGAACATCTCATGATGAAACCAGCATCATCCTTCTTCATACCTAGCCACTAGTACTGGCGATGAAGATTATGATACATCTTGGTGACGCCAGGATGAACAACCCAAACAGAGGAATGAAAGTCTCGCATCATCTCCTCACGTATATCTGCTGGCACCCATACGCATCCCTAGAAACACAAGATCTCATCCTCTCCAATGGTCCACCTGGGAAGAGGGTCCTCTCCTGACACTCTTTCCTGTAGGACTAGGCCTTCTGAATCTACCAGCTGCCTCATTCAAACTCGGTCCAAAAGTGCAGAGGTAATGGCCATAGAAGATAGGAAAGTCTGCCCCTGCCTGTCGTACACCTCCAAATGCATCTCTGAGAACAGAGCAATCAGTTCCCACTCACTGTTGGCCTCCTGAACTGTCTGTATCTGAGTTCTCCTACTCAGTGCATCATCCACTATGTTGCCTTTCCCAGGCATATAGGCAAGCTCGAAATCGAAGGATTGAAGATACTCAACCCACCTCCGCTATCTCAGATTCAGGTCACGCTGTGTGAAGATGTACTTAAGACTTTTCTGGTCAGTGTATACCACAAAATTCCCTCCTAGAAGGTAATGTCTCCAGCAACGTAAAGCATGAACAACCGCAGCCAACTCCAGGTCATGCGTAATATAATTCCTTTCATGAGTCCTCAACTACCGAGATCCATATGCAACCACTCGATCTTCCTGCATAAGCACTGCTCCAATCCCGATTCTAGATGCATCACAGAAAACTGTATAGCTCTTGCCCGGCTTCGGAAAAACTAGGATCGGTGCTGAATTCAATCTCCCCTTCAACTCCTGGAAGGCTAAGTCACAGGCTTCTGACCAAACAAACTTCACCCCCTTCTTAGTCAAGCTTGTTAGCGGTGCTGCTAGGTGTGAGAAGTCCTGTATAAACCTCCTGTAGTAACCAGCCATCCCCAAGAAGCTCCGTACCTCAAAGACGTTCTTTGGATGCTCCCAGGTAACTACTGCTCTCACCTTCTCTAGGTCTACTGATACTCCTGTCTCTGAGATGACATGACCTACGAAGTGAATCTCATCCATCCAAAATTGGAACTTCGAGCGTTTAGCATAAAGCTGATGCTCCCTCATTGTACTCAAAACTATCTCAATATGGGTTTCATGGTCGTGTCAAGTGTGAGAGTACACCAAGATATCGCCCACGAAGACCAAGATGAATAAATCCAAGTAAGGATGAAACACTCATTTTATCAGCGCCATGAGAACTGCTGGCGTGTTCGTAAGACCAAACGGCATAACCGTATACTCGTAGAGACCATACCTGCTCCTGAAGGTTGTCAGAGGTATATCTGAAGGTCTAACGTGCAGCTAATGATAACCAGACCTCAAATTGATCTTCGAGAACACCCGAGCTCCTTGAAGATGATCAAAGAGATCATAAATCCGTGGCAAGGGATATCGATTCTTGACCATCAACTGGTTCAACTTTCGATAATCCACGCAAAGCCTGAGGGTACCGTCTGCTTTCTTCGCGAACAGAATAGGAGAACCCCATGGAGAAGTACTGGGTCTGATGAAACCCTTTGCCTAAAACTCCTCCAACTGCTTCTTGAGCTCCTGAAACTTATGGGTAGCCATCCTATAGGGAGGAATGGACACTGATGCTGCTCCTGGCACGAGCTCAATCGAGAAGTCTACCTCATGCTCCAGAGGAAAACCTAAAAAGTCTTCTGGAATACATCTAGAAAGCGATCAACCACTGAAGGAAAATCTGACTACGAAGTCCCCTGGTCATCCAGATAAAGACTAGAAATCTGGGATGTAACTCCTCCTAGCCCATGATGCTCAAGTCTTGCTCGACTTGCCTGAACATCCCATTCGCCCTTATGAAGGAAGGATTCACCCCCTGGTGATACGAAACTCACCCTGCGGTGATAGCAATCGACGACTGCCTGGAAGGAAACCAACCAGTCCATACCGAGAATGACATCATAGCCCGTCATCTCCAGGACATAGAGGTCCCATAAGAAATGATACCATGTAACCTCGAGAGGGAACTCCTTGCACTGACGTACTCTAGATGTACTCATTCCCAAAGGTGTGTCGAGAGTCAACATGTTAGAAGACGAAAAGACATAGAGCTCAAGGATTTCCACGAAAGCTACAGAGATAAAGCTATGTGAAGAACCAGTATCAAAAAGGGCTGAAGATAAAAATGAGGATACAAAGATCGTACCTCGAACTGTAGAGGTTCCAGGATCCTGATCCTGATGAATCTGCTCTACAGCAAAAGTCTGGCCGGCACTGTGGCCTTGTGTAGCCTGAAAACCCTGAGCTGCTCCTACCTGAGCTTGACCACTACGTCCAAGACCTCTACCCTGACCTGAACGACCTGCAAAACTCCAGCCCCCAGTCTTTTGTGGAGCTGGTAATCCTTCTCCTGGACATGGGGTCGAAACTGATCCTCCTTCACTAGCCGCTGGAAGGGGAACCTTGCAGAAACACTACAGATGAACCATCTTGTCACAGGATCGAAACTCTACTGGGTCCCTCAGGCACTGGGGAGTCTTGTTCCTGCTCATCCCACACTGATAACACACAAATTGGGTGTCAGAAGAGAGGTATCGTCTACCAGAAGGAATACCACGCTTCCTCGGGTCGCCTCAGGTAGACTCTCGGTGGCGCTTCCTATTATCTGTCTGGAGGGAATCAGCCTTGGATGTTGTACCGCCCTGGTCCACAGCTCCAGTATCCCTTAGGTTCCTCTCCATGATGAGTGTCTGGTTGACTATAAGATTAATAGAAGTCAACTGAAAGACATTCACCTGCGATCTGATCTCCGGTCTGAGGCCTTCCTCAAACTTCCTCGCTAGAAACATCTCGTCAATCCCCAGAACGGGAGTGAATTGTTGTAACTCAGTGAAGTGGGAGGAATAATCCATAACTAATAGAGTACTCTACTATAGTATCATGAACTCCCTAGCTCTGTCAGCCCTCAGCGTCGCTGGGTAGAAGTAGTCGTAAAATGTACGCTGAAACTCGTCCCAAGCCATAGCCTGCTGGCGCCCCGTCTGAGAGACTACGTCCTACCATCTCTTGGTGGAATCTCGCAGTATATACATCGCGAGCATCACCCTCCTCTCTGGAGGTGTCTCTAGATGCTCGAAGATGGAAATCATGGCATCCAGCCATGACTCAGCAGCCTGAGGTCCTCCATCCCCTGTGAAAGTGGGAGGATGCTACTGCTGGAAGACTCGCGTCAGCTCTGTCATAGTCGGGGTAGGATGTTGAACTCCCTAGAAGGTCTGCATGAATATCATGAAACCCTCTCTGAACTGAGCGTCGGCACCAGTGTCTGGAATCCCTGTAGGTTCCATGTCCGGAACAATGGGCAGAACTACTTGTTGTCCCTGATCGGTTGTATTAGGCGTACGATCGCTGCCTAGTTCCTGGCGTGCAACAGGAGGACGTCTAGGTTCCATAGTTATGAAAGACCAAAACACACCTTCATTAAAGATGAACACAGTTGCAACAAGGGAGAGAAAAATGGAACATGAGGGAAAAACCTTTAAAACTGGGGAAAACATGACTACACGGCGTTTAGTACCACTACACGGCATGTTTCTTAAAATTTTACTCAGGGCGTGTACATTGGCCATACTTGTATGTGTAAACTACCCGCCTACACGGCGTGTTCATAAACTACAAAGTGTGTACTTACCCCTTTTTCCCTGCCCGGTTACTCCTACACGACTAAGTCACACGAACTATCCCAGCCGAAATACTACACGGTGTGCTTTGAGGCAGACACGGCGTGTACTGGGCATGCCTTCTCTAGCCCGTGTTGTTAGCAACACGGCCTGACACACGGTCGACACTACACGGCGTGTTCCTACGAGACACAGCGTTCACTTGAAGGGAAACCTCGGCCCGTGTTGTTCGTGACACGGTCGGGTACTCGGCTGATCCTTACACGGTGTGTTCCGAACAAACACAGTGTGTATAGGAGAAGATAACACCGACCCGTGTTTTTTAAGACACGGTTGGGTACCTAGGAAAGGATACACGGTGTTTGCATACCGAACACGGTATGTACTAAAAAACATTAACTGGCCCATTTTATTAGTTACACGGCCGGGCTCCTAGTAGACCTCTACACGGCGTGTACCTAGAGTACACGGCGTGTTCCTGAAAACCATTTACAACGCCGTGTCTCTGTCCACACGGTCAGTGACACGACCAAAAACTATATGGCGTGTATATATAAAGCACACGCTGTGTATTCTGGGTTTTTCCGGATAGTAGCCTCATAACTGCACTGAAACCCAGAAAACACAGAAAAACAAGGGTTAAGGTGCCAAATTCCGATTCGTGGGGGGCCATACTCCCCGTGAATCAAATCTTGGCATCATAACGGTTCATAGAACAAGCCATAATATAAGAACTCAAGACCCACCAAATTCTGATCCTTAAGGGCCCATAACACCTTTAAGATCAAAGTTTGGCATCCTTGATAAGAAAGATCCAAACAACGATACCCTATCAACATAGTAGGCATTCTATCACAGCGGCTATCACAACAGTATGCATTGTCTATCACAAATCCTATCACAACAACATGAATCTCTAATGCAACCTAGATGGCATGGAAAAATGCATGGCATGTGATCTTCTAACGTGTGCCTATATGATGCATGAGATGGCATACCCTCATCTCATCGGGTTGCAACAAAATAAAACTGCAATCATATAAATAGTAACAACACAAAACAAGTGTATCACCCAATGGTGAAATCAATAAAACTGTAACATTCGCAAAACTCAAAATTTTCAATATTCGAGGGAATTTGGCTTTTTCCCTGTACACGAGTTCTAGAACACCTAGGCACAACTATTTTCCATTTATCTATTCCATCCTATCCTTGTCTAATGTCACTAAACAGTAAGTCAATAGAAAAAAGAAAGAACACCCTTTGATACCACTTTGTAACGACCCGAATCTGAATCCCTTCCACTGGTGCCCCGTACCCGGTTCTCCAGATGACCTCAAGCGCATTTCCCCAAATTCCAGAGGCTGCCGACTAGCAGTGAGGGACTTGGTAAGTTATTGGGTAAACTATGCCCTCATTTGGTAAGGTATACAAGGCAAGAAAACAACAGTCAATAGCGGAAGTAGTAAGCAGCATACAAACACTGAAACTAAACAGCGGAAGCAATGAACATATAATGATAATGATAATGATGCAGCAGGTACAAGTATCTAAGGGAAAGCAGCAAACATAACAACGTGCTGAAATACAATTGAAAACAAAGCACGAAAGTAAACAGCAACTCCAGTAGCATCGCAAGCCTAAGTTCAGTCTTATGCTCTCCAGCTCCAACCAGTAATCATGCACTTGAAGTAGAAGGGACACAATCCCTATCCACACCTGCAACCATATAACTTGTTTGGGCCGAAAAGTAGGACCCAAACAGGGTGTGAGACTAATCTCAGTAGGCAATCACCACGAGATCTGTACCCTACTGTCAGTGAGTAATATAGAAAAAGTAAAGGAAATAAATGCAGTAGAGAAGAAGATGTACACTAAAGTAAGCAATCCTACCAAAATCCATTCATGGTTAATTATTAGTTTAGTACAATCATTTAGCTATCAACCAAGGAACCTAGCAACAGCTCTATACTTCCAAGGCAAGCAAGTAATCACAGCAGGTAACTCAGCAGTCTACCTAAACAGCAAGCAGTACAAACCCAAGCTTGTTCTTTGGCTTGGTGGACTCCTTACAACCAACCAAAAAATAAAGCACTAACTCTATGGGTGGCTCTTACTAGAAAACCCCTCTAGTCAAGTAAACGTACAAAGGCACAGACACTATGGGAAACTCTCACCGTCAATTCCTCTTTGGTCTTGCAACGAAAGATATAGACTCTCTGAGGAAGCACTTATGTCTAATTCCCCCTATAGTCTCGATACGTAACTAAGGACACTCTGAGGAAGCACAAAGTCCCATTCCCATAGTTCCTGCGATCGATACTAATTATCACAGACTCTCTATGGAATCCATAATCGTCAATTCCCCCTTTAGTCTACCACACCAGGTTTACTCAGCCCTGAGCAGTTTAGTCGTGCGTAATCGACTGTTAGCAGCCTAAGTAAGTTCATAAACTACTTGGATAATAGCTATAAAAGCATCCACAAGCATATAAACAGCAGGCAATGCATGCAATCAAGTCAACAGGCATACTGGCAATTTGCAAAAGGATTGCCTCGTAGGAAAACTGTGCCAAACGGCAATCAACAGCCAAAAAAAGGGGAAACACCCATGGGATGATCCTCAAACATGCTAACAAGCAATTATTAATCATCTAATAACCTCAAGAATACAAGAAATCTAAGGAAAATAGCAAAACAGGATCAAAACCCTCACCCGAGATACCCGATACATGGGTATCCGGCCCTTTTAAACCAAAAACTCAAATACATTCAACATAGGGCAACAAACCACTAACCTCGATCCTAGTAGATCAATATATGTGAACCACGATGATATATTTCCCTTAGAATGATGTATATCTGAGAAAACGCACAAAATTCTCAACCTATGATAACTTGAAAATGAGAAGGAATCGAGAAACAAGGCTAAAGCATAATGGAGAACTCACCGCTGCACTTCCAACGCAATCGAAGGTCGCTGGAACGGAGGTCGGATGGAGGCACGGCAGCTCGGAGAAGATACGGTCATATGGTCGCTCTCGGATGAACAAAACCTGGAGAAGAAAACGCTTATGTGTGTTAAGCGCGACCCCGGTCCGTTTAATGAAAAAAATTATGTACACGGCGTATACTTTTAGAGTACACGGCGTGTACTAGGTCCTTTCTGTACTCCGCCAAAATCGGCCTCCACGTCACCCTTACACACCATGTGTGTGGCCCGGACACGGCCAGCACACGGCTTTGGTGGGAAAAGAGTACACGGCGTGTACTGAGAATGTACACGGCGTGTACTTCAAAAATTTCCAGAAAGTTTATTTTTCTCAAAAACTCTATAAAAAGGAAAAGTGTACCTGAAAAGAAGATATGTGTTCTTACATAATACATGGAGATTAACAATTAAAATCCCTTATAATGGATAATATGGAAAAAAATCACCCAAGAATATCACCCAGGAATGTCAAACCCAGTGTATAGTAAGGGAGCTTTCATCAGGCACCAGAATGATGGTTGGGATATAATTCAACCCAAACTTTTTGGTTTTATTACCCCTAAATGAATCTGCTCCAAAACTACATCCACTTATTGTATCCATATAGGTATGTATTCTTGGAAAAATTGTGTATTCTATATCTTACTAAAACATTCATATGTTATCAAATACTTATATATATACCTAGGGTTTTTTTCATAGTTTATTATTCTTAATCTCCAATGATTGATTAAATCCCATTTTAATACTAATTAAAGACACCCAATAACAAAATATATATATATATCATTATTTTAGATGAATATTAAATATATTTAATAGTTCTACATATTGGGACCAAGTTGACTAGAAGTATTGTTCAAAGCTGAAAGAAGTTTGTAGTAATTGTTTTTCATTGTGTTGTATTTCATTATCAAGAAAATGAAATCAAATCACATTGTAATTTTTGGTGAACAAACGGTAAGGACATAAGAATGGATCAAAATTAGAGAATCGGGCACATTTATTCAAAATAATGCTTATTTGTATTGATGTTGAATATATTTTGGAAGTAAAGTTTTTATCAGACTAAACATGGATCTGAAATGAATGTTTGAATCAGAATGTGGAAAAGTATTAGAGTCTGGATTCCTCCAATGTAAAACTGAAAATTCTTTTCTAATCGTAAAGTTCTCATAAATAATAATTTTTATATAAAACATGCGGTGTTATCCTAATGAATGAAAGTGGGAACATGTGTTTCTAATCAGTTTGAGGTTTGGTTGGATATAAGCAAGTTCTGAAAGGATGGAAAGTTATAATAGTTTCAAATGTAGGTTATATTTTCCTTTAACAATCAAAAGTATTGTCCAAGTCATGATTAAAATTCAGAGTTTGTGGAAGAAGAAGGTTTTGTATGAAATGTGTGAAGACAAAGATTTTGTTTTTCATTCAGACCAATAATCTATAAGATAAAAAACATCAAAAAATGAATTTGGTTAATAGTGTAATTCTATTAAAAACATAATCAGAAAAGGAAATAATTTTCTGATGTCAATGATTCTAATACCATTCCATCATATATGGTGGGTCACTAATCTATAGGAGGAATAATTGTTTTTAATTGATGTTTTTGGGAATAAAGAACCATATGAGATCAAAGACAAGGAAATCTGTGAATATAAAAAATTTATTCAACCATTTTCATAAAACAAATGTTTTATCATAATGGGTTAATGGAAAAAGAAATTTCAGTTATTTAAACATTTTTCAAAACAAGATAAGAACTCTGATATGGTTTTCAGTTGTGTCAATAGTTATCAGATATGAAGTGGTGATAACTTATCATACCAGAGCTAATGTCAATCCATCATAATTAAGTAGTGAAAAATCCATTAGACATGGGTGGATATCGATAACTTCATTGGACACAATATCATTGGACTGAAGAAAAAAATAATTTACTAAAGAGTTTCATGGGTGGTTTTTTCAATGTGTGACTTGAATATTTTGTTGAAGTACTGCCAAGAAGTTCTGATATATTTAGAATATGCAACTATATTTATAGTATAATGGTTTCAAATTTTATGTCTAAATTTTCTACAGTGCATCGGAATGAGTAGTTTTTTTCATTTGGTATAGAGTGTCATAATTTTATTTCATTTTCATTTCATTTTTTCGTTTGGTATGAAGAGACATATTATATATCCGTACATATGACTTCAACAAAATAATGAAATAGGATTGAAAATTGGAATCATACTAAATAATGGTTGTAATGTTTGAAGCTAGTTTAAATAGTGATAATATCCATGAAGCTTTGAGATGAATCGAGAAAATTAGAGAATCGCGGAAGAAGTAAAATATGTAGTCAGGATGAATGGAAAATTCATGCTTTAGGAAATTTGGTTAATTGGGAAAACCTTTTAGATTATACTCCGTTTCACTTTTAGTTCCCCCATTAAAGTAAGATAGCATGTTTTACTTTATAATTGATCATAACATTGTTCACATGTAGGAAAATAGAGAGTAGTTTTGGATGTTTTAGTGATATAAGTTTCCATAAAGAGTTGACCTAACAAAGTTTTCAAGATAGAATAAAATAAGTGTTCATAGTTTCTAAGATAGAACCCAAAAAATGAATATATATTTATATATGGAGACAAAATCATTTCATAATTTATTCCACCATATTCTGGTAGACTAATATTTATTTATAGAATAATCAAATAGAGTAATTGGACTGGGAAATCATACTGAGTATCATTTTGAACTTCATATAATATTTTACCTACTTCTGGGTAGTATAGCTAATGATTATTTTCATAGTTATAAAATGTGATAGTTGATAAGGTATAATAGTAAAATGTTAGGAATAAATTGTTGAATGTTTCTAAACATGTCACACAAACTGGTTTTACATCATTTTTGCTAAGTGAAGCACATGAACTATTGTGTTGATCATAGTTCTACACAAGTGTAAGGGTATGTATTAGTTGTTTGTATCCATAAAAAATATTGGTTTCATAGTGTGTTTTTCTTCAATTGGATTGTTTACATACTTTACCATGGATGTGGCTACTCTTTTTTAGTATTGAACTATATAAATACCTTTGTTTTGTGGATGTGTGAATGTTTTATTTTCGAGAAAAGTAATAAATCCTTTATAGGGGTAAAATATTTTTTTAAAATAAATTAAACTTAAATGAAAAATATTATCACTGATCCCCCCCCCCCCCTTAGTGATACAATAATCCTGGGTGGGCCTTTTCAATTACTAACAGTGCATTGGCCTCATTTTTTCTCTTTTTTGAAGTTTTAATAGAATTTTTTATGGAGAATCTGAATTATGTGAATAGTAAAGGGATTATAGTCATTTATTGTGAGAACTATCATATATGGAAGGATAAAATGTCACCTTATATTATTTCTCTTAGGAATGATGTTTTGGAAGTAGCTACATATGGATTTCCTCCTATTGATGAAAAATTCTCCCTCACATCTGTGGATAAGAAGAATCATGAGAATGATGGAAGAGCTAATAATTCATTACTCTGATCACTTCTTGAAAGTTAATTCCTAAGACTATAGTGTTTTTCCACAACCAAAGGTATCTTGTATAAGTTTAATAACATTTATGAAGGAAATACAAAACAAAATAAAGAAAATTTACAAATCTGTGGATTGACGTATGAAGATATCAATAAGGTTGAGTATGGAGTAGTTGTTGACTTCATTACCAGGAAAATTTAAATTATTATCACTATTAGATATTTGTGTTAAAATTTGGAAGATTCTACTATTTTTTAGAAGATATTGATAATATTTTCCAACAATTTTGGGGCCAAATATTCCTCATTAGAAGATAGAGATCCTAAAACAATATCTCATATTGATTTCCATTGTACTCTCATAGCTTATAAAACTATAAGGTATAATGTTATGAAAGAACAAAAAATATAGATATTTTTCTTTTATGGATTTCAAGAAAGATAATTCTATTAATATTATTATAAAAGAAAAATATATAGATTCTGATACAAAAAATTAGTTATATAAAAATATTAATGATTTTTTAAGCTTCTTTTCTAAAAACATGAAAAGTGGTACAGGTAAATATAAATATAAACATCCCATGGAATATTTTCAATGTACATTAATTGGGATATTTTAATCTAATTTTCTTCAAAAAAATAAATAATAGGATAGTGATGATGATGTAAGAAGTATGATAATATCATTAAAGAAGTAGGGCGATAAGGATGAATCTTATTCTTAAAAGGAATTATATAATGTTCTATAAATCCAAAAAAATAATTTTTTGTCTAAGATGATGAAGAAGAATACAATGATTCTGAATCTCAATATTATATTTCAAAATATAGGGATTATACTTTCATGGAAACCATTAACAATGAAGTTTTTGGAAGCATCTATTTTGAAGAAGAAGAATATATGTTTGAATTTCATCTAAAATAATAATTTAAAGAATTTCATTGAATGATTTTTATACTTAAAAAGGAAATAAATAAAATGATGAAGGAAAATATTTATAGAAAAAAATAAAGAATATTATTCTGAATAAAAATCTAAATTACTTTAAGAGATTGATTATTGGAAGATGCCTCTTGAGAAAGAAAATAACCCGATTGAACATATTTAAGACATATTGAACAGAATGTAAGAAGAGTTGGAACTTATCCAACAAAGATATTATAAACCTAAGAAGATAGTTACAAGTTTTAATAATTATTTCTCAAGTTTTTTTTAATGTTCTAGAAAGAGTAAACCTATGAAGGATCCAATGTTACCTTCAAAGGTTGAGAATAAAGTTGAAATTATTTCTTAGATGATAAAAGATGGTAAATCCATGTATCTGGTCAAAACCAACAAAGTGGAGAAGTCAGAAGATTCTAAATATTATGTGTCTAAAAAGTTCACTACCATTTCTAATTTTGAAAATGAAAAATATGAAATATGAGATGAAAAATAATATTTCTTGTGACAATAGAAAGGTTGGTGATCAAAAGAGTTCTAATAAGAAAGATAATAAGGTTTTTAGACATATGTTCTTGATTCTGGCTAGTATATTTGTTTTAGAGGAAATTATTTTTTCTATAGATACAACTAGTATATTTTTGGATTAGTTCATACAAAAAATATGTATTGGTTTAATAAAAATCATTTTTAATATTCTATGAATTATAGAAATAAAAATTTGAGGTCCAGTCAGTCCCCTAAAAGGACAAAACCTAATAAGGATGTCTTGATGAAAACTGAGAAAGATGTTATGAAAGATGAATATTTATTCCAACCTTTGAAGAATATTTCTGAAATACGTAAAAAACATATAAATATTGTGGAAGGGTGTCTTTTTTTATTTCTGGAACAACAAGAGTTTTATAACAAGTCTCAGAAGTAGTATATAAAGAATAACAAAGGGAAAAGAAAATATCTTGTTTCAGAAACTGCTCTCAAATCCCAAAAAGAAGAGTGACCATGTCTCATGTATATTTGGTGGTCTTTTCATAGGATTGGAGACTTTAAATTTATGACAAATGTGGAATAATTCAAAGAAGAAACCATGATTCTTGTAAATGAAGAATCCCTTGGACTCAAAGAAGTTTGATCCGCTATTATTTAGGAGAAGAAGTTGAAATCTAATAAAGTTTTGTATTTTGATGGGTTAAAACATAATTTTTTAAGTGTCTCACAAATTTTTGATTAAGATAATAAAGTTTTCTTTATAAATTATTGGTTTTTATGAAATGAATGGTATATATAAAAGTTTTTACAACATCAGACACAAAAAAGGAAACTTTTTTCGGGTTGGGGAAGTAAAAAACTAATGTTACTTAAGTATGATGAAATAAAATAAGTTTTTAAAACAAAATTGGGACATATGTGTTATAGAAACATAAAAAAGTTTTCATAGTGAGATAGTATTTTTTGGTATTCTTTATATTTCAAGAATAATATATTGGTGTTGAAAAAATTTCATAAAGGAATGATTATAAATTGTGTTCATAATAAAGTAAACATTTGTTTGAAATGACCTTTGGAACTTATTCATTATGATATATTTGGGCCAATGAGAAATAAATAAACTCACAAAGATAAGTACTTTATTTCATAAATTTATCACTTTACTCACATTACATGTGTTATGTCTGTTAAACATAAGTCATATTCTCAGAAAATGACTAATTTTTTTAGGAGAAAAATTGGAAAAAATTTGTGTATTCATTGAAGAAGATAGGAACAAAAAATCATGGTGAATAAAATAATTTATAATTTTAATGTTATCTTGAAATGCATGGAATTTGGTATGAATTTAGAACACCATACAATCCTTAAGAAAATGGTTTTACTGAATGAAAGATTATAATTCTGGTTGAAATGGGACAAACCATACTAATTGGAAATGGTCTCTCTCATTTAATTTAGAGAACACCCATGAGTAGTACTTTTTATATTCAAAACTAATGTTTCTATGGTCCATGTTCATATATGACTGTATATGAAATGTTTCATGAAAATACTTGTAACGACCTAGAGTTTTTTCAATAGAAATTTCCCTTCTTATATTTATGTCATAAAATAACATGAAAACACAACATAATTAACTACTAAGTGATAATTGACCTTTAAACATAATTTTGTCACTCCTATGTTTGGAATTTTGAAAATCTGACATACATGGTTGTGTTCTAGATGTTTTTTGGAGTCTAATGAAACAAAAATAATTTTTGGAGAATAGTGACCTACCCTTATGAATAGTAACATAGCCTTATGAATAGTAATATGACCCTTATGAATAGTAAATCATCCAACATAAGAGTAACATTACCTATGAATAATAAAATAAAATTTAGACATCATAGAAAGTGACAATTTGACCTTAGTAAACGTTTTTGGTGTTTTATAAGTCATAAATAATTAATTATAATTAATTAATTAATTTAAAATAATATTTATTTCCCTGAAATTTATTCATAAATTATTGAATCAATAGATTTTAGATAATTTTATAAGACCCTACGTAATTTTTGAAAGAACTATAAAATCAGTTTTAATCTTAAAAACTGTTTTTTTAAGTAAATTAATATTTTAATTAAATATTAAATTAATAATATTTAGAAAATTATTTTTGAAATATGGACTTCATTTTTGGATTCTACATGTCAAAAAATGGTTGGGGTAAATTTTTGGGATTTTTCTGAGATACTTGAATTTTTTATGAATAGTAGAATCCGATAATTCACAATAAATGCTAAATAATGTATTAATTGAGTCATCAATGATATTCTGCTGATGTAAGCCCACTTGTTTCGGGATTACATTATAAAATTACTATTATTGGTCATCCAAGAATCACTATTCCTTGTCTTGTGGGGAAATAATAAACTAATGAATTTTATATTAAGGAAACCTCTCTCCCCTCCACTATAAAAGCCACCCTTCACTCCCTCTTTTCCTAACACCTCTCAAGATCCAAGAATTCTCTAAACTCTACCCAAACACCTTCCCTATCCCCTCCCCCACGTCCAAGATCTGATGGTCTCATCAAAATACCAAGCTTAGGCCCTTAAAAAGGTTCTCAAGGGGAGGATTCTAGAGGTAATTTCTCTCCCTCTTCTCATTTATTTTCCTTTCAAGTTCAAGTTCAGTTATTGATCTCTCCCCACCTCTTTTCATATAAATTGTATTTTAACTCCAGTATTATACATCTACTATAATTTTATGATGCTAATGTGATATTATATCACCCCACCCCCTTTCCCTCTTCCTTTAATTTTATTAAAGAGAACGTTGTTCATGAGGTGTTAAATTTATCACCTTTAAAAACGACATGCTCTCTTCTTCCTTATATACCTTAAGATCTGGTCATGAAACCATTTTTATGATTGAACCAGAATATTTTAAATTTATTATGTCCTATTTAATGTTCTGGAACTGAATTATGAACATATTACTAAGGGATAAGTTAAAAAAAAGTTCGTTGTGATCCAAAAACCGCTCAAATTAACCCAAATAATCATCACTTAATTATTATCTAATGATTCATACACATGGATATAATGTGATTAATTATAATATCATTAAAACTCCTATAATCTCATTAATAACATGTAATATCAGTTCTGGATGTTTATTCATGTTCTACCCAAACTTCAATTTAAGAATACAAGTGAACCACCCAAGAAAAACCATAAAAACGAACATCCCCGAACAATGTTTTTAAACTCTATAAGTCATCCAAAGGAAAATAATATGACATAATGAAACCATAATTAACCCTATTTATTTACACATGGTTCTGGATTTCTAATTAATGAATATAATTTCATTATACAGGACATTAAAGAGAAAGAGGCATTCGGGTACAAGGTAAGGGGAAATCTCAAACCCAATTTTCTTCCTTCGGGTTCTCCCTCTTTCACTCCATTATTGATATGGTTACTCCTTAAAGATCATTTGTTCATCATTGCCTTTAATTTTCTGGGATATACATGTTTGTCACTGGTTTTTATTTCCAACAAAATTTTTTCCAAAAGAACTCTTCCTTTAAGAATGCCCCTTTTACTTCTCACTCAAAGTGGACGGTTCTTGTAACATGTTTGTCATTCCCATTTTCTTTTGGGAACCCAAATCTTATGAATGTGTTATTATGAGATGAAACCCATTCCTTTCCATGGTTTATTTACGTACATGTTTGATATGTGTTCTATGTGGCAATCATGATAATGATAATGTTATGATGTGACGGGTGGGCCCAGAATTATATAGCACAATTATGAATGTTTCAAAGTGACGGGTGCACCCGGAATTATACAGAACTCCAATGCATTGGGTAAAGTGATGAATCTCATGATTAAATGTCAAATTATGTGTGAAAAATAATCTAGCTTGGTTTACAAGTATGTTTGGTATTTAACCACTAAGACATGATATTTCATTTTTATGCATTTCCACATTTCAAGTCTGTTATTTATGCTCCTCTCATGTTCATGATCTTTTGAATATGTTATGATTATGCTCACCCCATGATATATTTTTCTTATCTATCCTCTTATTGGGATTTTAGCTCACCCCTTTTGATGTATATCCTCAGGTGGCTACATGTACTAAGTAGAGGACAAGTGCCAATAAGAAGCTATAGAAGAAGAAATTAAATGAATGTTTATGCTTGATGTTGTATTTGTTATGTATGGTCCTAGTTTTCCCAAGACATTAAACCATTTTACCCTATAAGTGTAATAATATTATGTTGTTTATCTTTTAAATGATGTAATAGTAACGTAAAAAAAGGTTGGTACGCTATAGTTGGTATCAGAGGCAAGGTTTAGTTAATTTAGGAATTAGGATTAGTAAACCCTAGAGAAAACCTCTAGTATGAGACTAAGTAAAAATATGCACACAAGAATATTTACCTAGGGATCCCATATGTTATGTTTTTGGTATAAATTTTTTTTAAATGAATAAGTTATTCATGACTTTTTTACTTATGTTTTGTTCTAACCTTTTCTATTTTAGAAAATGGTGGGAACCAGGAGAAATCAGGCCAACAACTCATGCGAGGGCCAATGCAACGATTTCCCGAACGACATCCCCAATGATTTGGGAGGTGGAGTTAAAAACTTCATGGTGATGCTTACCCAATTATCTCAGGTTATGAATAATAACCATAATAATGGGGAACTTCCTCCTTCACCAAAGAGGGAGCAACTAGATATCGATTGTTTTATGCGGCAACGACCACCGACATTTTGTGGATCTTCCGATCCACTAGTTGCGGAACAGTGTGTCAACTCTATGGAGAAGATCTTTTCTGTGCTTCACTATTTTGAGACGGAGAAGGTGACTCTATCCGTTTATCATCTAAATGGAGAAGTCGATCGGTGGTGGGATTTGATTAAGAACACCAAGCCAAGGGAGGAAATTGAAGAGATGGAATGGGAAGACATTAAGATAATGTTTCTTAATAAGTACTTCCCAAGAACTCTTCGCACGAAGATGGAGAGAGAATTAATAGAGCTCAAGAAAAAAGAAGTAGAATCTGTCACAACCTATGAAGCGAATTTCACAAGGATTTCAACGTACGCTCCGGGTTTTGTTATCAACAATGATAGAAAAAATTGATAGATTCTTTAGTAGATTAAAACCACACCTTCGAAAGGCTCTCGCAATTTGAGACTTTAGGAGTTATGAAGAAGTTGTTCGGTGTGCTCTCAAAGTGGATATGGAGTTTGGATAATGTTCCCATGGATATGGCGATAAGAAAAGAAATGTGGAGTTTCAAGCTGGTGGATCTAATGACAAAGGTGGGAAGAAAAATCAATGACCCACATGCCAAAAATGTGGGAAGTTGCACCATGGGAACTGACGCAATGGGACGGGGAAATGCTTCAAGTGTGGGAAAGAAGGACACCATGCTCAAGAGTGTTGAAAAGACATGAAAAGGAAGGAGAATGTAGCTGATGAAAGGAGAGAACCACTCGTGGTTCAATGCTACAACTATAGGGAGCTAGGGAACTATGCAAACCAGTGCACTAAACCTCGAGCCCTCGAGGGTAATCAGCGTCAACAGCCACAAAATCCAAAGGAACAAGGTAAGGCTTATTCCATCACTACTACGGAGGTGGATCATGATAATGAAGTCATACAAGGTACACTTACTATTCACTCAATAATGGAAAAAAGTCTTATTTGATTCTAGTTCTACGCATTCCTTTATATCTTGCAAGTTTGCTAGAACTATAGAATCGAAGCCCCGAAACCTTGAAGTAGAGATATCTATAAAAACACCAAGTGGTGCAATCATTGAAACCCAAGTGTTGGACTCTTCTCCTATTGGCGTATGTGGGAAGAATCTTCTGTCAAATCTCATAATACTTCCCTTGGTGGAATTCGATGCTATAATGGGAATGGATTGTCTCTCGTTATATAAATCACATATCAACTGTTGGGAAAAGGAAATATCTTTTCATATTCTGAACCATCCCATGATCCTCTAAAAATGCAAGGAAGATCATGAATCTCCTTTGAAAAATCCTTCAATGGTTTGGGTGTTGATTCCTTATGAAGAAGCATACCTCGCCCAAATGGTTGAGTCGAAGGAAAGTTCCAACCTTTAGGAAATGTCCATCGTGAGGGAATACGGGGATGTATTTCCCAAAGAGTTACCTGGAATTCCCCCGGATCATGTGGTAGAGTTCTCAATTGAACTCATACCCGGAGCTACTCCTATCTCAAAGTGCCCCTATAGGATGGCTCCTATCGAACTGGAGGAGTTAAAGAAGCATCTACAAGAGCATCTGGACAAAGGGTTCATACGACCTAGTGCATCGCCTTGGGGTTCACCAGTGCTCATTGTGAAGAAGAAGGATGGAACAATGCGGTTGTGTATCGATTATTGGGAACTCAACAAGATCACCATAAAGATAAAGTATTCTCTTCCAAGGATTGGTGACTTGTTTGACCAGTTAAGAGGAGCTCAATACTTCTCAAAGGTGGATCTTCGTTATGGATATCATCAAGTAAAGGTGAAGAAGGAATATATTCAGAAGACTTCCTTCCATACAATGTATGGGCACTATGAGTTTTTGGTGATGCCCTTTGGACTTACTAATGCCCCTATAATCTTCATGGATTTGATGAATAGAGTCTTTAGACATTACCTTGAAAAATTTGTGGTAGTGTTTATCGATGATATTATCATCTACTCCAAGTGCAAGGAGGAACATGAAGAACATCTAAGACTTGTGTTGGTGACATTGAGAAATGAGAAGTTGTATGCCAAGTTTAGAAAGTGTGACTTTTGGATGAATCAAGTCACATTCTTGGGACATGTGATCACAAGTGAAGGAATTTCTGTGGACCCTTCAAAGACAAAGGTGATTGAGGAATGGACCAGACCCTCTAGTGTCATAGAAATCCGTAGTTTTCTTGGATTAGCTGGGTACTATTGACTTTTTGTGAGAAACTTCTCACAATTGTCAAGCCCACTAACTAAGTTAACAAGGAAAGGGGTAATGTATGTCTGGATGGAAGAATGTGAGGGAAGATCCAGGGAGCTAAAAAGAAGGTTGATCACTGCAACTGTAGTCACACTACCTAAAAGTGTAGAAATTCTTGTGATATATAGTGATACTTCAAAGAAATTATTGGGTTGTGTACTCATGAAAAATGATAATGTGATAGCCTACGCCTCACGGCAGTTGAAGATCCATGATCAGAACTACCCGACACATGATCTAAAGCTGGCAGCCATGATTTTTTCCTTGAAAATATGGCAGCACTACCTTTATGGTGAGAAGTGTGACATATACACCGACCACAAGAGCCTAAAGTATATATTCACACAAAAGGAGCTCAACATGCGTCAAAGGAGATGGTTAGAGCTAATCAAGGATTACGATTGCTCTATTCACTATCATCCTGGAAAGGTGAACAAGGTAGCTAATGCTCTAAGCAGAAAAGAACCTGCTACTCTATCCATACTACGGATTGAGAAAGACCCTATCTTCTTGGATATACAAAGAATGGATTTGGAAATCATAAGGGCAGGGGATACATCCTACCTTGCCCAAATGATTGCACAATCATCTATCCAAGAGAAGATTAAGGAGGCACAAAGGGATGATGTGGAGATACAAAAGAGGGTGAATGCAGTAAAGGAAGGGAAGCTGCAAGAGTTCCATATTGACGATGATGGTGTGATTCGGTTTGGAACGCGGCTTTGTGTGCCTTCATCACCCAGGATAAAGGAAGAGTTATTGGACAATGCATATAGCTCAACATTCTCTATCCATCCTGTGAGTACCAAGATGTACCATGATCTCCAAGAAAACTTCTGGTGGGATAACATGAATAAGGAGATTGTGGAATATATATCAAGGTGCTTGGTATGTCAGCAAGTTAAAGCTGAGCGACAAAAGTCCAAAGGTATGATGCAGCCATTGCCTATACCCATGTGGAAATGTGAAAATGTTACTATGGACTTTGTCACAGGTCTCCCGAAGACGTCAAAGGGAAATAATGTGATATTGGTTGTGGTTGATCGACTCACCAAGACTTCCCATTTTATCGCTATTCGGGAAGATCTCTCGCTTGATCAACTTGCAAAGATATATGTGAAGGAAGTGGAGAGACTGCACGATGTTCCACTCTCAATTGTCTCTGACCGTGATCCAAGGTTCATATCTAAATTCTGGAGGAGCCTTCAACATGATTTGGGTACTGAATTAAATTTCAGCACAGCCTATCACCCCCAAACTGATGGCCAGTCTCAAAGGACTATTCATATGCTTGAAGATATTCTAAGAGCCTGCTCTCTTGAATTAAAAAGTGGTTGGTATCAGCATCTCCCATTGGTTGAGTTCTCATACAACAATAGCTTCCACTCTAGTATTCAGATGTCTCTGTATGAAGCTCTTTATGGGAAGCGATGTAGAACTCCAACCCGTTGGGATGAAGTTGGAGAAAGAAATCTACTTGGATCCGATCTTGTTCAGGAGATGACAGAGAAGGTTCAAGTCATCCAGAAACACATCAAAGCTACTCAATGTCGGCAAAAGAGCCATGCGGACAACCGTCGAAGGGACTTGGAGTTCTACGTTTGAGATAAAGTCTTCCTTCGAATATCTCCATGGAAGAGAGTCATGCGATTTGGGAAGAAAGGGAAGCTAAGCCCAAAGTATATTGGCCCCTTTGAAATCCTTGACCACATAGGAGTCGTGGCCTATCGTCTTGCACTTCCACCGAATATGGCTCAAGTTCATAATGTGTTTCATGTATCACTACTGAGGAAGTACATAACAGACCCCTCACATGTAATAACTCAGAGGTGGTGCAGCGGGAAGATGATCTCTCCTATGAGGAGCAGCCGGTAAAGATTCTGGACCGAAGTGATAAGGTTCTATGCAAAAAAGACAACCCATATTGTCAAAGTGTTTTGGAGAAACCATAAGTTTGAGGAAGCAACTTGGGAACCAGAAGAGGCAATAAAAGATAAGTACCCTCACCTGTTTGTGTAAAGTGAAATTTCGAGGGTGAAATTTCTTAAGGGGGGAAGAATGTAACGACCTAGATTTTTTTCAATAGAAATTTACCTTCTTATATTTATGTCATAAAATAACATGAAAACACAACATAATGAACTACTAAGTGATAAGTAACTTTTAAACATAAGTTTGTCACTCCTATGTTTGTAATTTTGAAAATCCAACATACACAGTTGTGTTCTAGATGTTTTTTGGAGTCTAATGAAACAAAAATAATTTTTGGTGAATAGTGACCTACCCTTATGAATAGTAATATGACCCTTATGAATAGTAAATCATCCAACATAAGAGTAACATTACCTATGAATAATAAAATAAAATTTAGACATCTTAGAAAGTGACAATTTGACCTTAGTAAACGTTTTTGGTGTTTTATAAGTCATAAATAATTAATTATAATTAATTAATTAATTTAAAAGAATATTTATTTCCCTGAAATGTATTCATAAATTATTGAATCAATAGTGTTTAGATAATTTTATAATACCCTACGTAATTTTTGAAAGAACTATAAAATCAGTTTTAATCTTAAAAACTATTTTTTTAAGTAAATTAAGATTTTAATTAAATATTAAATTAATAATATTTAGAAAATTATTTTTGAAAAATCGACTTCATTTTTGGATTCTACACGTTGAAAAATGGTTGGGGTAAATTTTTGGGATTTTTCTGAGATACTTGAATTTTTGATGAATAGTAGAATCTGATAATTCACAATAAATGATAAATAATGTATTAATTGAGTCATCGATGATGTTCTGCTGATGTAAGCCCACTTGGTTCAGGATTACAGTATAAAATTACTATTCTTGGTCATTAAAGACTCACTATTCCTTGTCTTTTGGGGAAATAATAAACTAATGAATTTTATATTAAGGAAACCCCTCACGCCTCCACTATAAAAGCCACCCTTCACTCCCTCTTTTCCTCACACCTATCAAGCTCCAAGCCTTCTCTAAACTCTGCCCAAACACCTTCCCTAGCCCCTCCCCCACGTCCAAGAGCTTCTTGTCTCATCAAGAGACCAATCTTAGGCCCTTAAGGAGGTTCTCAAGAGGAGGATTCTAGAAGTAATTTCTCTCCCTCTTCTCCTTTATTTTCCTTTCAAGTTCAAGTTCATTTCTTGATCTCTACCCACCTATTTTTATCTAAATTGTATTGTAACTCTAGTATTATACATCTAATGGAATTTTATTATTCTAATGGGATATTATATCACCCCACCCCCTTTCCCTCTTCCTTTTATTTTATTAAAGAGAACGTTGTTCATGAGGTGTTAAATTTACCACCTTCAAAAACGACATGCTCTCTTCTTCCATTTATACCTTCAGATCTGGTCATGAAACCATTTTTATGGTTGAAAAAGAATATTTTATATGTATTATGTCCTATTTAATGTTCTAGAACTTACTTATGAACATATTACTAAGGGATAAGTTAAAACAAGTTCATTGTGATCCAAAAACCGCTCAAATTAACCCAAATAATCATCACTTAATTCTTATCTAATGATTCACCCACATGGATATAATGTGATTAATTATAATATCATTAAAACTCCTGTAATCTCATTAATAACATGTAATATCAGTTTTTTATGTTTACTCATGTTCTACCCAAACTTCAATTTAAGAATACAAGTGAACCACCCAAGAAAAACCATAAAAACGAACATCCCCAAACAATGTTTTTAAACTCTATAAGTCATCCAAAGGAAAATAATATGACATAATGAAACCAGAATTAACCCTATTAATGTACACATGGTTCTGGATTTCTAATTAATGAATATAATGTCATTATACAGGACATTAAAGAGAAGGAGGCATTCGAGTACAAGGTAAGGTGAAATCTCGAACCCAATTTTCTTCCTTCGGGTTCTCCCTCTTTCACTCCATTCTTGATATGGTTACTCCTTAAATATCATTTTTTTAATAGTTTACTTTACTTTTCTGGGATATACATGTTTTTCACTTGTTTTTATTTCCAAAAAAATGTTTTCCAAAAGAACTCTTCCTTTAAGAATGCCCCTTTTACTTCTCACTCAAAGTGGACGGTTCTTGTAACATGTTTGCCATTCCCTCTTTCTTTTGGGAACCCAAAGCTTATGAATGTGTTATTATGAGATTAAACCCATTACATTCCAAGGGTTATTTATATACATGGTTGATATTTCTTCTATGTGGAAAGCATGATAATGATAATGTTATGATGTGACGGGTGCGCCTGGAATTATATAGCTCAATTACGAATGTTTCAAAGTGACGGGTGCGCCCGGAATTATACAGCGCTCCAATGCATTGGGTAAAGTGATGAATCTCATGAGTAAATGTGAAATGATGTGTGAAAAAAATTATATCTTGGTTCACAATTATGTGTGGTAGTTAACCACTAAGACATGATATTTCATTTTTTTGCATTGCCACATTTCAAGTCTATTATTTATACTCCTCTTATGTTCATGATCTTTTGACTATGTTAGGATTATTCTCACCCCATGATATATTTTTCTTATCTATACTCTTACTGGTATTTTAGATCACCCCTTTTTATGTATATCCTCAGGTGGCTACATGTACTAAGGAGAGTACAAGTGCCAATAAGAAGCTATAGAAGAAGAAATTAAATGAAAGTTTATGCTTGCTGTTGTATTTGTTATGTATGGTCATAGTTTTCCCAAGACACTAAACCTTTGTATCCTATAAGTGTAATACTATTATATTTTTTATCTTTGAAATGATTTAATAGTAATGTAAGAAAAGGTCGGGATGCTATAATACTCCATGTTGGAAACACTTTAGTGTTTTTGAGAGTGCATGAATCAGAAAAAGGAATCATAAAAGCCTTATAATGTTTGATCATAGTGGTGAAGATGGTATTTATGTTGGTTATTATCTAATATAAAGATGATAGGGATGTTTCAAAAAATATATAGTTAGATTTTTTGACTCTGCTGATGTGAATGTTATTGGAAACTACTAGGACGATTCTAAACAAAATCATGCATATAAGGAATATGAGCATGATGAAATAATTTTTGTTAAGAGTTATTATCATGATGAAAAAAATTATAAACATAATAATGAAAAAGAATCAAACATATAAATTTCTAGTGATGGGGAAGAATCTATAAAATATCATCATTAGATGGGGAATCTAATGGATGCTTAAAACATAAATGGTGATCAATATCAAAATGTTCAAACAAGTATAACATCAAAAGTTCTTACACATACTTCATTTCATTTATATGTGTATCCAAAATATGTGAAAGAATCATTTGAGAATCTAGAATGGGTTTAGACTATTAATGATGACTAATAGTAGATTGAGGATAATGAGAATTGGGAACTCATTACTAAATAGAAATATAGAAATGTTATAGGTACAAAATGGGTGTTTTGGAACAAGTTAAATGAAGATAGTGAAGTGATAAGAAAAAAATCAGGTTTAGTATGAAAATGTTACTCACAAATTAAAGGCATTGATTTTGATTGTGCATTTTCTCTAGGGGAAAGTATAGAAGAAATTAAAAAAATTTATATTGTTGAAAAATAAAGAGACAAAATATTACATATGGATGTCAAGTCAAAATTTCTAAATTGAGAACTCAATGAAAATGTTTATATTTAACAACCATATATATTAATGTTGGGAAGCATGAAAGTTATGAATTAAAGCTTAATAAATCCTAGTATGGTCCAATCAAAGATCTAATGGAATGGTATTCGAAAATCGATACCTGACTATGAAAGTTAAATTTTATGAAATGATGGGTTGATCATAATCTATATATCATAGAATGTCCTGAGACTTATCTCATGGTAATTGCATATGTTGATGAAATAGTATCTTATAGGAATAAAGAAAGACCTTGTGAAAGGTTTACTAAATAGTTAAAAAAGTTGTTTGAAATTTTCATGCTGGTAGAAAAGAAATACCTTATTGTGTTTCAAATATCTTAAAAGAAAAAAACATATTTCTTTCTCATGAAAATTATGCCACATAACTTCTTAAGAAGTTTTTTATGGAATATTTTAAACATGTTTCCCCAAAACATTTAGTGGGAATCAAGTTGACTAAATATATATATATGGAATGGAAGGTGAATCTAAAGTGATTTGAAGGTTGATTATATGTTTTTCATATTTTATGGCCTCAAGTCCATACAATTTTTATGATGTTACCTTATATGAAATATTAAAAAGTGCTCTAAAAGAATCACATGTAGTTGATGGAAAAATAATTCTTAAATATATCAAACAAACAATATATTTCTAAATCATGAATGATATCTTTGATTATATTGACTTGTTTGGGTATTCATATGATGATTGGATTGTTGATAGGAATTCCTAATCTAGTGTAGTCTTATTTATATGAAAAAAATTTATCAATTGGTATAAAAATAAATAAATTCAGTAACTCTTTTCATGACTGAATAGGAGTATGTTTTGGCCACTCAATCTGATACTCAACTTATGTAGATGAAGACTCGGTTGGAAGACTTAATTATAAAAGTAATCTTTTCCTTAAACTTGGGTTATGATACTAAAAAATAAATCAATATTACATGAAACCTTGGAAAACATTCTCATTAAAATAACATTATCATAGAATGTAATTTCCTCAAATAACATGTGGAGAATAAGTAATTGAAGTTAGATTATGTTCCTACATCGAAACAAGTTACTGACATATTCACAAAACTATTACCGAAGGAATAATTTTAAAAACTATTGTTGAAAATGGGAATCCAACATATATCTCATAAAGTATGAGGTATGAGTGTTTCTCCTCTCTCTCATATTTTCATTGTATAGTGTGTTCAAGTGAGATAATGTTTCATAAATATATCAATTGATATGTTTTAAAGCTTGTAAATAAGCATGTATGTAGGGGGGTTGTGTGTAAGATATAAATTCATCTTGTTAGTGTGTGAACAATTAAAAAAGTTTTTCTAAGTGGTCATAAGAAACGTTTTATAACTATGTGAAATATAGAGATGTTTTCAATGGTGGAATAAAATGAATTATTGAAATTCTAAGAAGTTGTGTAAGTCAACACTTTTGGATAGCAAGGTCTTGATGTCAATGATTATCATTTATAATAATGATTAAGCTTGTGTGGTCTTATAATTATTAATAAGTAATCTATATCTTGATGTTACAATGTTAAGTGATTTATGATAATGGTTTGAAAAAAAATACAAAGGGGGAGATTGTTGGGAACAAGTTTACTGGAAGTGTTTTTTGAAGTTGAAACATGTTTTTGCCGATTGTTTTTCATTATATCGTCTATTATTATCGAGAAAAATAAATCACCTAAATTTGTAATTTTTGGTGATTAGAAGATAGTGACATAGGGATGGATTATAATCAAAGATTTAGATACCTTTTTTCATAGTAAATTTTATTTTTTTATGTTGATGATGTTTTGAAGGTAAATTTTTTCATTAGACACACTTTGGGTCCAAAATGAATGTTTGAATATGAATAATAAAATATATCGGAGTACAAATGGATCTAATTTAAATATGGAGATACTTTTTAATCTTGTAATTATCAAAAATCATATGTTGTTTGGAAAACATGTGATGCTATCCTTATGAAGGAAAGTGGGAGAACAAGTGATGCCAATCAGTTTGAGGTTTGGATGGAAATAAAGAATTGTTGGAAGGTTCAGAAGTTATAGTACTTTATAATGCAAGTCATATGATTACTTTTTGGTCTTAATTGTTCTAAAGGTCATGAAGAATTCATGATTATAAGGAGTTTCTGTAAGAATTAATTTTTAATTGAAACATGATAAGACAAAGATGATGGTTTTTATTTATACCAATAATCCAAAAGATACAAATATTTGGAGAAATAACTTAGTGAATAATGTATGTTTTTTTACCATAATCATAAAAGGAAAGAAGTTTTTTGAGTTAATATTATTGATACTAGTCCATTGGACATGGTGTGTCACTGATCTATCGGAGGTAGAATTTTTTTAGTGGAAGTTATTATGACTGAACAACAAAATAAGATCGGAGACCAAGGAACCATATGAAGATCAATAATGTAGTCAACCATTTTCATAAAACATATTTTTAATATTTCTGATTTAACATAAAAATTAATGTTTATTATTTACAATTAGGTCAAAAATGAAATAAGAACTCTATTATGATTTTCAATTGGGTAAATGGTTGTCAGATATGAAGTGGCAGTGACTAATCATAATGAAGCTAACACTGATCAATTGTATTGAAATAGGGATTTATCTATCAAACACAA
Source organism: Viscum album (assembly GCA_963277665.1). NCBI lineage: Eukaryota > Viridiplantae > Streptophyta > Magnoliopsida > Santalales > Viscaceae > Viscum > Viscum album. The sequence goes on from OY728131.1 coordinate 826,536,606, forward strand.
GCTGATACAGATAATTTCATTAGACACAGGAACATATTTCTGAAGAAAAAATAATTTATTGAATACATTCATGGATGAATTTATCAAATTTTGTTTTCAAGATGTTGTTGAGGTGCTTCCAAGAAGTGTTGATATTATTATAAGTTTCAACTATGATTATGGAAGAATAGTTTCAATGTTTTATGTATAAAAGTTGGCACAGTGAATCAGAATGATTATTTTTTTTTCTTTTTTTATAGAGAATCATAATTACAAGTCATTTTATTTTCAAATGATCATTTGGTATGGAGACATGTAGTCTTTTTTTCATACATATTTCTTTACTATAATAATGAATTCATAATGAAAATTATAATCATGCTGAATGATATTTATAAATTTCGTAACTAGTGAATGTTGTGAGAATATTATATAATTTTTGAGAACAATCAAGAAACTTTGAGAAGTGTAGAAGAAGTAAAATATATAGCCAAAATTAAGGGGAAAATTATTTTTTGAGAAATTTTGTTAAGCAGGAAAACATTTTAGATTCTTTCATATTCCACTTTTGGAACACTTATAAAATTAAGAAAGTACATTTTACATTCTGATGGATTATTAAATTTTATACAAGTAAAAGAAAAGATATATGTTCTAATTTTTTGGTGAGAATAAGTTTCCAGAAAAATTACACATGATATTGTTTTTTGGATAGAAGATATTAAGTCCTCACAATTCTTTATATAATATGGGGAAATCGAACTAATATTTCCCAAACAAGACAAAGGAATTTCATAATTGTTTTAGCAGTATTCTGGAAGACTTATATTTCCAGACAGAGCAATCGAACTGAGTTATCAGACTAGGAAATCAAACTAAATATCATTATAAAGTCCATATTTATTATTACCTAATACTTTATAATAAAGTGAATAATTTTATTGATATTTATCAAAAGAAAAATTTGAGAAGGAAGAACTATAACATGTTTATAAGCAATTCATCGATATTTATTAACTTTTAACACAAACATTATTTACATCATAGATGCTAAGGGAAGTACATGCATGATAATATTTATCATAGTTCTATATAACTCTAATGGTATATCCTACTTGTTTATATCTAAAAATGGATTTTTTTTTCTAGTGGATCTTGTGGTATTTTATTGCTTCTATACCATACCATGGATGTATCTACTCTTCTTAAGTAGTGGGCCTTATAAATACCTATTTTCTGGTGGATGTGTGAAAGATTTCGTTTTTTTATCAAAGTGATAAATGTTTTATAGGAGGAGGAGGTTATTTCAAATAAATGAAACTTAAAATAAATTTAGTATCACTAATTCACCCCAAACCTCTAGTGATACAACAATATTTGGTATGCCTTTTCAATTGGTATCATAACCTTAGTTCCCTCTGTTTTTATCTTTGATGATGCCTAAAGAGAAGATTTTATGGAGAATCTTAATTATGTGAACAATAAAGGGATTCTGATCTTTGATGGTATAAACTATCCAATCTTGAAATATAGAATGTTGCATTATCTTATTTCACATGGGTATGATGTTCTGGAATTAGCTACATATATATTTACTCATATTGATGAATCCTTTCCACTCACAATTTTAGATAAGAAGAATCTTGATAAATATGGAAGAGCTAAAAATGGATTACTCTCATCACATTATAAAAGTGAATTCCTTGGAATAAAGGTTTTTTCCTCTCCCAATGGTTGTTGGAATAAGTTAAAGAGAATTTTTGAAGGAAATAAAAACTAAATAAGGTAAATTTAAAAATCTGGAGATTGAAGTGTGAAGATATCAATATGGGTGAGTATGAATCATTTAGTGTCTTCTTTACCACGGTGAATAACAATGTTAGCTCTATTATATTTCTTGGTAGAATAATGGAAGAGTATACTATTTTTTTAAGGATTTTGATAATTATTCCAGAAAATTTTTATGTCAAAGATTCCACATTAGAAGATAGATATCCTAAAACATTATATCAATATGATTTTCATAGTACTCTCACTAATTATGAAATGTTAATAGGGAATTTTATGAAAGGAAAACAAAAAATTATAGAGAAATTTCTTTCAAGGATTCCAAGAAAAAAAATTCAATGAATATTCTTAAAGAAGAAGAAGATGGATATTCTAATTTTGAAAATGAGGTTTGTAAAAATTGTGATAAATTTATAACCTTATTTTATAAAATTTTTAAAATCATTATAGGTGAATGTAAAGGTAATATTACCTATAAACAATTTCAATGTGATTCCATTGGCCACAAGTCAACTACTTTTCCTCAAACAATGAAAGTAGAGGATAGTGATAAAGGTCAAATAAGGTTGAGAATATCATAGAAGAAATAGGGGAATAATGATAAATATTATTCCAAAGAGAAAGATAAAACTTTATCTAAACCCAAATGGAATTATTTTTTCTAAAGATAATGAAGAATAATCCATTGAAGACAAATTATAATAGACTATTGAGAATGTTGGGAGAATACATTATTTTAAATATTTAAGAATGAAGATTTTGGAAATAAATATTCTGAAGAAGAAGAATAATAAACTCATTTAGAATTTTATATAAAGGAGTAATTGAAATAATGTTAGATAATTATTGTTATACATGAGAAATACAACATTAAATTGAATAAGGAAAGTTCTATAGAAAACAATCAAGATTATTCTCATAAATAGGAATCTAAATTACTTAAATATATTTATTGTTTGAAGAAATTTATGATGAAATAAAAGAACTAAAATGTAAATGTTGAAGCTAAGATAAATTAAAAGGAAGTAGAATTGAAAATTATCCCACAAAAAATTTCAAAAGGTGAGTAGAGCGTTACATGTTTTAAGAAAACTTTCACTAAATTTGATTTATTTTATTGAAAGGGTGAACCTAAGAATGATAAAAAGTTTCCTTAAATGGTTTAGAGTAAAGTTGAAATTGTTTCTCAAAAGAAGAAAGCTGGTAAATTCATGTATGTGTTCAAAACCAAATAAAAAATGGAGAAGTTAGAGTTTTCAATAAATTGTGATTCTGAAATAGACTCTACCATTTTTTATTCTTATAAAGATGGAAAATGATATGAGTTAAAAAATATTCCTAGTGATAACATAAAGTTTTTTAGACAATATATTTATGATAATAAAGATAATAAGGTTTTTGAGAAACGTGTTCCCAATTCTAGACATTATGGAAGTTACATAAGAATGTATTATTTCTAGGGCTATTTTAGGTATTATAGTGGATTCAGGCATATGAAAAATATTTGTTGGTTTAATAAACCCATTATAACTATTACATGAATTAAATAACACAAAATTGGAGTGGCATTAAATCCCCTCAATATAAAAAACCTGAGAAGGATGTCATGAAGAAATTTGAGAAATATGTTATGGAAGTTAAAATAGATTAAAAACTATGGAGACCATTTTTTAAAGATGTTAACAACATGGAAATCGTGTGAAAGGCTGTATTGTCTTATTACCATCACAATAAAAGTTTTATAACAAGTCTCATAAGATATATATGAAGAATGTTAAAAGGAAAGGAAAATATATTATTATTAAAACTGATCTAAAAGATACAAAAAGATAAATTCTATAGATCTTGTATATTCTGTGTTCTACTCATATGATAGAAAAAATTAAATTATTAAATAATGTGAAAGAATTCAAATAAGGAACTGTGAGGTTTCACAATGATGAATCCAACAGAATCGAAGGATTTGGATTCGTTATTATTGTGGAAGAGAAGATGAAATCTAATAACGATTATTTTATTGATGGGTCAAAAAAAATAATATGATAACTATTTTACTACAATTTTTTGAGGGTAATAAATTTATCTTTATATGTGGTGGTTTTTTTTTGAAAAGTTATTAATATAGAAAAACTTGTTACAAGGGTTCAATGAACTAAATGAAACTTTTTTCCGGTTTGATGAAGTTAAAAACTCCTGTTACTTAATTATGATAGAAGAAAATATGTTGTGGCCTAAAAGATTGGGAAATATGTGTTTGATAATCATGATAAATTTATCAAAGTGATACAATGTATATGTATTCATAATATGTAAATAAAAATATATTGGAGTTGCTTAATGTTTTAGGAAAGAAAGATTACAAACTTTGTGCATAAGAAAGATGAAATTTTTTCAAAATGTTCCATGGGACTTATTCGGTATAATATTTGTTTCCAAATTAGTAAACAGTAAAATCAGAGTGATAACTACTTTATTAATTTTATTGATGTCTTCACTCACATTAATTTTGTTGTGTATATGAAACATAAGTCAGATGCTCTAAAAATGATTAAATGTTTTGGGAGAAAAGATGAAAAGTAATGTGAGTATTTAGTGAAAAAGATGAGAATAGACAATAGTGGTAAATACAATAATGATTAATTTTAAATTTATCATGAAATTTATGGAATTTATCATGAATTCAATAAACCATACACTCCTAAAAAAATAGTTTTTTTAAAAGAAATAATAGTAGATTGGTTGAAATTGGATGAACTATGTTACATGAACATGGTATTCCTCATTGATTTTGGAGGAAATTCATGAGAACTGATTTTTATAATAAATACTGATGTCACTATAAAAAAGTTTATATGTTACTCCATATGAAATATTTAATGACAAAATGAATATTTTGAAAAACATGAGGGGGACCATACATTATGACAACCCAAACCTTAATAAATAAAATTCCACTTATAATTTAATTAAATGTATTATTAGTTATTATAGTTATAATAACACATGCACTTCCTTTGTTTTAGTATATAGAATTTGAAATACCATTAAGTTTAATTGATGTTGATAATATAATCATTGTATAGTGATCACGTGATTATTCCAAATATAGGTTTTCAACAAATCCAATCAACATATACAAAGGAAGTGATGACCTCAACCAGTAGGATTTTACCCTATGAAGGCCACTTATTAAATCTCTTAAGGGAGATATCATCTTTGGTATTCTCCCTTGTCCAATCAAAAACTGATATCCAACAACATAATCATGATAAAAATCATTTGCAAAAGAAGTTTATGATCAACAAGATCACAGCCAAAGTCGTGTTAGCGAAACCACCCCATAAAAGCCACACAGTCATGTACCATACCCATAGGGAATTTTCTGGTGTATTTAAAGAATATGTATCATGAAAATAATAAAATTAATATTTATATTGTATTTTCAATATAATAATTTTCATATTTTCTTTTTATCATTACTTTATCAATGATTTTTGCTTTTATAAAATATTATGAAAATTGTATTTTTTTTAATTATTATTTAAATTTCAATTCAGATGTTTATTTTTATGAATTAATGTAATTTCTAATTTTATAATATTTTAATAAAATATTATTATTGAAAAAATTATTAAATATAAATGATCATATAATTATTATGAAGTCAAAATTAATTTTTATAAGGGTTCGATATATATTATTGTCAAAAAAACATCATTTCTCAATAAATGTATACTCTTATTTTAGAGGGTTAATGAATATGTTTAGGAAAAATTTATATAAAGTGATTATTATTTTTGTAATCATAACAATGAAATTATCACATGGTGAATCCTTCGTAATTTTCTGAGATAGTCGAGTTTTTAGGTAAAAAATAAATATCGTATAAATATATAGTGTATATTATGACATCCAAATGACCCAAAAGTGATGTAATAAATTATATAAAGGGTATCCATGATGAAATTTATATTTCACCTTTAAATAATTAGATTATATTTTTATTTTATTTATTTTATAAATCGCTTATGAATCCTCTGGAACCATTAATATATTTTAGGGATTTAAAATCAGTTCTTGAATAGTATGACTCACTTCCACATCACCAAGGGTATTATTTTTTTAAGTTACTCTCATATCCTTAAAAAATAATCAAATCCACTCTAATTTGTATGAAATAAATAGAAATCCTCAATCAAAGGTTTTTTATTTTTTTATTTTTTTATATATAGTCCAAAACCAAAACTTGAAAAATATTAAAGTAATCCCTGTTTATTTCCTATATTAACCCACCCAATATTATATTAATAATAAATTAAAATCTTTAGATAATGTTCTTAATCATCTATCACATCTCTATAGTCCTACCAAGGTTCACTCAAGCTCTCAATAATCTCATCCCAAGCATATGGTGTGAGAGTCTAAAGGTAAGGGATCCTTTCCTTCTCTCCTTTATTCGTGTTTATTATCATATTCCTTTTATTTCAAATTAAAATTGTTTGGATATGTTTTTTCATGTCCCTTATACTATCCATTTTATTTCAAAATTATTAAAGACCCGTTTTTATCTCATCAACACTTTTTATTAATATTTAATTGACGTTGTTATGCTATTGAAATTCCATTGATATTTTTCCATGACAACCAATTGTGTAGTGTATACATGTAACCATTTCCTATAAAGGGTTTCCACCTTTACAAACTTATAATTATTGATTTGGTACATACATATATTTATTCTACACTCTATTATTTTGGAATAAAATTTTATCATAAATGATTCCAAGTTTTATGGTATGTGTTTCACACTTATGCATGAGAACGAAATGGAAGTGACTGGTGCACCCAGAATTATATACTACTCCAATTCCATTTTAATATTTAATATCTTGAAACTTTATGTTGGGATAGGGAGTAAACATTATTCTTTAATGAAAATTTTTCCACCATTATTTCTTGGTGGTTTATTTGTGGCATATGTTTATGATGCGGTGTTTTAAGTGGTTTCCACATTTTACATGTTACCTTTATGATTATAATGGTATATCATGCCTCATTGTTCGTGTTTATGATTATCACTCATTTCATTCCCCATTGATATTCTTCTTTCCAAACATGTATTACATTATTCATTTTATTCCTTGTTTATCCCCTTACTAGGCATCATTCCTCACCCATTTCTTATGTATTTCCTTAGGTTATCCCATTCAAGATTTAAGTACGCTCATGTTACGAATGTTTTTAATAATAATAATGTATTTTCTGTATCAAATTGTTGTGTAGTTTACCTAATTTTAAATACATTGGAGTCATAGATAATATGGGTTTTATTATGTGTACTTTTATTTAATAAATAGAAAATAATGTTTAATAAAGATATGGTTTTTCATTAATGGTATAAAATGAAAATTTTAGTTATTTTATGGTTTGGTATTAGAAAAATATAGATAAAACCTTAGTAATAAGACTAATTATAATAAAACATAACTAAATTATGGTAAGTATAGAGTGATTGTTTTATTAAGAAAATACATCCACCTATTGATAATACAAGCGTGTGTGGATTTAGCATAGATGTACATAGAGGTAAAACCCGAAAAAATAGTATTAGGCTAGACTCAAATCAGAAGTCCTGTATAATAATAGGCCAGGATACACACCTATTTTGACACTATTAGAGGATATTATTTAGTAAATTTATAATCTCATTATGAACCATTATTAAGAGAACAAAAAAATACCATAAAATTATTTTTTAGGAAATAGATCATGGATAACATAGATTGAATCCTATAAATTCATAAGTTAAGAAATAATTGAAATTTATAATTTATCCCTTTAACATAATTGGATTTCATATTTATGTGTTTAATAGTTTTAAAATAATCATTCCAAATTTTCCTTTTATTTTAGACAATGCTGGAAAATAATAGGAATCGAGAAAACAACCAATACGTTGGGTAATGTGATAACTAACCCATCATAATTCCCAACCTGATGGGAGAGGGAATAAAAAAAGATGATACTCTCTCAGATTACTTGGGTTATTAATAGAAACCTAGATCATGAAGATTATAAAAATATTCTTAATATAGAACAATCAGTGATTAATACCTTTTTGGGACAAATTCCTCTGAATTTCAACGGATTATTTGATCCCTTAATCACATAATAATGGATCAACTCCATTGATAAGTTCTTCTACATCCTTAAAAGTTCTGAGAAGTTTAATATTTTATTGGATGTTTATCTTATGGTACAAGAATATAATCAATGGTAGAAATTTATTAAAAATATGAATCATGAGGAATAGATTGAAGTGATGGGGTGAATGAATTACAAAAAATAAATTCCAATAAATATTTTCCTCACACTCTTCTACATAAAATATAAATGAATTTTCTTTCCCTCAGGAAAAATTATGATGAATATATTAGGTTATTTGAGGAAAACTTCACAGGACTTGCATGATACAGCTTTGGATTTGTTTGTACCCCTAAATTCAAGGTTGACCACTTCTTTGGTGAGCTAAAACCTAGTATATCAAAAGACCTGGTGATCTATGAATTTGAAAGCTATGAGAAAATTTTTCGATGTGCCACAAAAGTATAAATGTAGATCAAAGAATATAAATGGTATCATAGGGATAAAACGTGGAAAGTATAGTTTAATTCTGGTGATCATATGGAGAAATATAGTGGTTCCAATTAATTCCAACATCCCACTTTCCAATTGTGTGGAAAGAAGAACCCTAGAAATTGCCTAAGGGGGATGAGAAAATTTTTTATGTGTTGGAAGGAAGGGAACATAAATAGCAATTTCTGATAGGATAAAACCACTAATGTAAATGAGGAAGTTAATTCTCCATTCAACCCTAGTGAATTGTTCATTTCTTTGACTAAAAGAAACCATGGAACTTTTCAAACCAATGCACTAAGCCCAAGGTTTTCAGATAAAAAAAACAACCACTAAGGTTGCAAGAGAGATATCCTTCCATCACAACCACTGAGGTATCTCCCAACAATTATTTCGTGAAATGTATTCATGTTATTCATTCAAGAATAGAAAAAATTCATATTGATTTGGGTTATTTTAATTTATTCATAAAATGAATGTTTAGTTGAACTATTATAACACCTCCACCAATCTTATAAGTAGAGTTTTTGGTGAAAATGGAAAATGGGGAAATTATTTCATCTCAAATATATAACTCTACCCTTTTCAAAATTTGTGGGATTAACATCCCATTAAACCTTTTCATACTTTGGTGGAATTTTATTAAATTTTGGGCATGTATTGGATTTTCATATATAGAGCCAACATAAATTCCCATGAGAAGTAAATCACTATTTGTATCTCGAAACATCCTATGATTCTATACAAATTAAATAATATGGATAAGTATTCTTTATCACCAACATCTTAATAATGGATATTATTTCCCTATGAGAAAGAATATCTACCTCAGAAGATTGAGTCTAAGGAAATAATTTCCTCTGAAGACATACCCATTATGAGGGAATGCACTTATGTGTTTCCTAGATAATTTCATTATCTTCCTCCTAGCTAAGAGGTTGACTTTTTAATTAAGCCTATATCGGGGACGTTACCATTATCCAAAACTCTGTATATAATTTCTATTTTTGAACTTGATGAGATGAGTAAACAACTAAAGTATAATCTAGATAAAGGGTTCATATGCCCAGGGGCTTCACCATGGGGTACACATGTTCTCTTTTTCAAGAAAAATGATGGTTCAATGTGACTTTGCATTGATTATCGTAGGTTGAACAAGATCACAATAACAAAAAAGTATCATCTTCCACATATTGATGGATTTTTTTATCATCTATGTGAAGCATAATAATTCTCCAAGGTGGATATGCAATTGTGGTATTACCATGTTAGGGTGAAGAATGAGGATATTACCATGACTGATTTTCATACAAGGTATAAGCACTATTATTTCAAAGTAATTCCATTATGACTCACTAATGCTCTTGTAATATTCATGTAATTGATGTATATAGTATTTATAGATTTCCATGAAATATTTGTGGTCGTCATTATAGATGATATTATAATATGCTCCAAAGGAAAGGAGGAGCATGAGGAGAATCTGAGCATTATTCTAAAGACCCTATGCAAGGAGAAGGTTTATGATAAGTACAAAAAAATTGAGTTTTGGTCTAAGGAATTCCCATTAATGGGAAATATCATCACAATAAATGGGTTATCTATAGACTCTTAAAATATTGAATTAATTGAAGGATGGATGATGACAACATCTATGAAATATATTCACGGTTTATTTAGATTAGCTGGGTACTGTCATTGATTTATGATAATTTCATTGTGATTTTCAAACCCTCTATCCAAGCTAACTCAGAAGGGAGTTAAGTTTTCTTGGAACTATTAATGTGAAGAGTTCTTCAAGGAGTTGAAAAGAAGTCTTATCTCTATACATGTACTCACATTTCCCATAAGTAGATAACTTATTGTGTAATTCAGCGATGCATCGCAGAATGGATTGGGATGTGTGTTACTGAAAAATGAAAAGTGATACCATATGCTTCAAGGTAGTTGAAATTTCCTGAATAAAACGACCCAACAAAAAATCTAGTGTTTGATGTATTGATATTTGTGTTGAAAATCTAGCATCAATATCTCTTTGGGGAGAATAGTGAAATATATATAGATCACAAAATCCTCAAGTATATATTCACATAGAAAGAGATAAATATGCACTAATAAAAATGGTTAGATCAGATCGATGACTATTAATGATCAATCCCATACCATCTTGGGAAATAAAATTAACTGGATGATTCTCTAAGTTGAAAGGATCCAGCAATTTTATCATTGATGAGAATTTAAAAGAAGATGATCTTATCAGTATTAGAAATGATTTATATGTAAATCATGATGGAATGAACAACATAAATCCTTTCACAAATTATTTCTCAATAATATATTCAGGAAAAGATAAAGGAATCTCAAAGAGCTGATGTAGAAAATCAAATAAAATTAGAAACTACATGAAAAGTAAAATCCTCAGAGTTCAATGTTTTTGAAGAAGGAATTGTATGATTTGGTACACAACTCTATGTATCATCAAATCTTGAGTTAAATAAGTATTTTTTGTATGATGATCATACTTTTACTTTATTTATCCATCTAAGAATAAAAACTATGTACCAAGATCTTTGAGAGAACTATGTGTAGGAAAATATAAATAATGAGATCACAAAATATACATCAATATGTCTTGTATGTTAGCAAGTGAAAGTGGAAATACAAAAGTTCATGGGGATGATGTAACCATTACCCATTCCTACATGGAAATGGGAAAAATCACTAAGGATACTATTACTGGTCTTCTGATGACATCAACAGGAAATAATTCTATCTTGGTTATAGAGGTTCATCTTATAAATATTGCAAACTTCATTGAAATTTTAGAGGACTTATCACTTTTTCATCTTTCAAGGATATTTCTTCGAGAAGTGGTGAGGTTGCATGGAACACCACTATTGACTCTATATAATGGAGAGCCATGATTTATATCCATGTTCTAAAAGAGCCACCAACAAGCTATGAATACTGAGATAAACTTTAGCATGACTTATCACCCAAAAACAGATGTCTAATCTGAGTGGACTATCCAGACACAGGAGAACATTTTGGTCGCATGCTCGATTAATTTCAAAGTAGATAGCGACAAACATCTTCCTCTAGTTGATTTCTCATGTAATAATTGTTTCTAATCATGCATCAAAATGGATACTTATGAATCTACTTATGGGAAGAGGTGTATAACATCTGCATGCTCTATGAATTTGGGGAACAAAAATAGCTAGGTCCTGAAATGGTTAAGGAAATTCTGGAAGAGGTTAAGATCATTCAGAAGAACATCAAGTCTACTTAGAGTTAATAGAAGAGATGTGTATACAATCATAGATAAGACATAGAGTTTTATGTTGGAGATATGGCTTTCCTATGAATATCTTCATGTATGAAAGTGATGAGATTTAGGAAAAAGGTCAATCTTAGTCCAAGATACATCGTCCCCTTTGAGATCCTTGAATGCATCGGAGTAGTGGCCTTTCGACTAGTATCTGTCACCTAACCTATCTTAAGTACATGATGTATTCCATGTATCCATCTTGAGGAAGTACTTACTATACCCTCACATGTACTCAATCTATAGGTCGTACCATTGGAGAATTATCATTCCTGTAAAGTGCATCCAGGGAAAATATTATATCATACAGACAAAGTTATATGAAATAAGATAATGCAAATTCTCAAAGTGATGTGGAGAGACCATAGGTTTGAAGAAGAAATGTGTGATCTAGATGAAGTGATGAAACAAAATTACCCTCACCTTTTTTAGTCTGGGAAAATAAAATTTTGATGGTGAAATTTTTAAAGGGGGATGATTGTAATGACCCGGACATTTATAAATAAAATTCCCCTTAAATTTTATTTAAATGTATTATTAACTATTAGGGTTAAATTAAACACATTAATATAATTGGTTTTATTATATTAGTTTTAAAAATCTATTAAGAATCTTTATTCTTGATATTATATCCATTGAACAGTGATCACATGATTAGTACAAATATAGGGTTTTAACAAATCCAATCCACATAGAGAGAGGAAGTTATGGACTCAAGCAGTAGGATTTTACCCTATAAATCCCATTTAGCTGAGCTTATGAGGTATAAAACATCTCAATGATTTTTCCTTGACCAAGCCAATGTTGAGATATAACATCTTAATAATGATCAAAATGGTTTATTATAGATGTTCATGATCATCAAGATCACAGCCCAAACCATGTTCACTAAACCACCACATAAATGTCTCAAAGTTGTACACTATACCCATAGGATGTTTTTTGGTTTATTAAAGATATATATATCAATACCATAATAATATAAATATTTATATTGTATTTTTAATATAATAATGTTCACATTTTATTCATATCATTTCTTTGTAAAATATTTTAATTTTTATACAACAAAATATAAATTGAATTTTCTTATTAGTATTTCAATTTAAATTAAGATGTATATGTTAATAAATTAATATATTTTGGAAATAATTTATATTTTAATAAAATATTATATTTAAATAATTTTTATTAAATATAAACTATCATATAATTTTTATGATAGTCAAATGTAATTTTTATAAGGATTTAAATACTCTTATTGTCATAAATAATCCAATAATTTCTAAATAAATGTTTATTCTTATTTTAAAAGTTTAAAATGAACAATTTTGAAAAATAATTTACATAAAATAAATATTATTTTTCAAAATCATAATGTAAAAATTATACAATGGTTATTTTTTCATAATTTTTTTAGATAGTCGAGATTTCGAGTAAAAAAATAAATATCTTATAATTATAGGATGTGTATTATGATATCTTAATAATCCAAAAGTGATGTAATAAATAATATAAAGGCTATCCATGATAAAATATATTTTTTACTTTTAAAATAATGAGATTTTATGTATATTTTATTAATATTATAAATCCCTTAAGAATCTTGTAATGCCCCGACCCCAGTTACCTAGAGTTTATACATTATTTTAATACATTGGCATGATTGTAAGGAATCAAGTACCGAAGGATCGATCAGTTTAGCAGTCTGGGAAAATAGATTACATATATGAACATTACATTAGAATTTCTAAAATAAAACACAACGTAGATAATATTTTGAGAATTCAATTATTCCCATAGCTTAACCTTGCATATCAATTATAATACACATCTTCACATCCTGGGGAAAATAAAACATAAGAAAGAGGTGAGATAAAATGCTCAGTAAGGATAACAATATAGCAGAAGCTATCATAAATATGCATAAACATTTAAGGAAATGTTTAATACAAAAACACAATCCTTTTAAACATAAACATCAACATAATATGGAAAAGATAAATCAAATAATTCCATTTAATTATTCACATGGATATTCTACTAGTCGAATAATCAAATGTAAAATCAATAGCTAATTTAATAATGTATAATTCATAATGTCGAACATAATAACCACATAGTAAAGGCATCATGACAAGACTAAAAATAAATATTTTGTCAAGGCCTTATACCGAGACACTAGTTTTTTGCATGAGACCTACCGATGCATTGAGGAGATATAGTGGGCTCCACCCATCACATACTAAGTCCAATGCATTCCTCATATGAAAAGGTTGAAACATAACATAAAATTTTTTATTAAAACTAACATACGAAATTTTAATACTTTAACCATAAACTATGAATGGTATATAAACAACACATCCAAAGTCAAACATATCATAAATCATTCAATACAATATGGAAGATTGTATTATAGTAAATCAACCTCAATTAAGAATAATATTCAATAATGGTTGTTGACATAGTTGAAAATAATCAATAAAACTCTTTGATAGAAATACCCCTTTTTTAAGAAATCATTTAAAAATCGCACAATTTATAAATGAATTCATTTAAAAGATATTTTTGAATCAAATTTCCCCATATCACTTTGAAACTTTTAAAAGAAATTAATACTTTAAAACAATCACGTCTGCGTAATTAAATCCTTAAAATCATTTTTAAAACATGGATATTATTTAAAATATTTAGAAAATTAAATCTTTAAAAATATTTAAAATGATGATCTAGTTAAATATTTAATTCCATAAAAACATAAAATATTCCTTTTTAAAACATTTTAATGAAACGACATAGATGATAAATATTTCTCATAAGATACTTACAGATAAACAATCTTGGATAATAATGAGATTTAGGAAATAACCCTTACCTTATACTTTCCTTTGGTCGAGGGTACGTTTAACCTCCTATATAATGACTATATTATGTTATTAAATTATACTAAAACCATATTCATATTTATGATATAATACTTTTTTCATTTATGGATTTATACTGCCCATTTAATAATATTTTCTATGTTAAAATAATATTTCAGGTAATAATCGTTATCTCTATCATACATGTTTTAACTTGTTATTCTTGATCATATCACTTATATCATGATTTAATTGATTATAGAATATAAAACATTATTTATGTATCATATATATTTAGAATATAAATATGTACAATAGATAGATATATGAAATGGAAAAACCATTTATGGAGACAGTAGGTTGTACGTACGAATAAATGTTGTTTATGTTTTCATATCTTATTGAATGGAAGAAAATGTAAAGACCCATATTGTTTTCCATGTAATTGTTTTTAGTTATATAGAAATATTACGAGTCTACAAAAATTGATGGCATCTGATTCCAAGGCCCAGAGTGCCAGAAATGAATTTCTGAACATTTTTTTAGGTACGTTCAATAAACATGAGAGCCGCATTTTGTAACTTTTGAACCGAAAATCAAAATTGAAATCTAAGGACACCATTGAACTCACAGTGTTGATCTTCACTTAAAGAGACCTTCACCTTGACCGCAGTAGGTCGAGGGTGGAAATTAGTTTTTCATATTTTTGTGGGAGAATTGAAAAATAAAATAAATAACTTTTTATTTTTCTTTCTTGAAACCCCTCATTTGAATCTTAGAGGTGGGGACCACACAAGGGTGGTCAGGCATTTAATGATGAGAATTAAATGACTGGTTACACAAAAATGTGTAACCATAATTTCCTTCAATTAATGGGATTCATTAATTCTAAAAATTAATGAATCAACTTGTTAATTAAGAGTTTTATTAACTCTTCTTGAGGGTTGTTTTTACATTGGCAAAAGGGAGAGGAGTATTTTTCAATAGAATTCTCAAAGGAAGATCATACTTCAACAAAGATCATTCTCCAGATCAATAATGAGGATGATGCTCGAGCTTGGATTGGGAGCGTGTTGTAGGAGAAACAAACATCGACGTCTTCATCTTTTTTCCCATGCCATCTCCAAAAAACAAACGAGGTAGGGAAGTGTTTATATTATTATTCAGAGTTTTATGTTGATTCGAATCCTCTTGAACCACTTTTTATCGATCTAACATGGAGGGTACGGGCAAAAAAAACACGGCCTGATCCCTACGCTCCCTCTATGTTGATGTGTTCTTCATGACAGATTGACGGTTGAGCGAAACCTGACCACGACGCCGGCAATCGATGCCAGTAGGGTATGGGTGGCGGGCGGCCACGATGTTGGTGGAGACACAACCACACCATCGAAGAAATCCACGTCAAATCGATCACAACAGAGGAAGGTGGCGGTCGGCACCCCGGACGGTCGCATGGAACCGGGGCGGTGCGCGTCCACGCCGCCGGCTGAGGAGGAGGTCACGGTTATCGAGCTGTGGCGGCGCACCAGGGGCAGCCGACCATGGGAGGACAGTTGCACCGTCATGCCTCTATAAGGAGGGAGCCAACTGAAACCACCGGCTGGCTACATCACGCCGAGCAGAACCTGCTCTGGTGGGTCCCGCATTCCATCAGACTAAACGTTCTGTTGGATAGCTCGGAAAACCATGGGTTGCATCCCCCAGTGCGACTAGGGCGGGACCCACCATAGTGGACCGCACCCACCTGGGCAGACCACACCCAGCCAGGCAGACCGCACCCGGCCGAGTGGGCCGCACTATGTGGGCCACACCGAGCAGGTCGTGCCCGGCAGGCCGCTCCGACCGGGCCGTGCCCGGTGGGCCGCTCCGACCGGGCCGCGCCCGGTGGGCCGCTCCGATCGGGCCACTCCGACCGGGCCGGGCCACTCTGACCGGGCCACTCCGACCGGGCCGCTCCTGGAGGGCCGCTCCGACAGGGTCGCGCCCCGCAGGCCGCTCCGACCGGGCCGCTCCGACAGGGTCGCGCCTGGTGGGCCGCTCCGACCAGGCCGCACCCATCGGGCTAGGCCTCCCTCTTTGCAGGTCGGGCTGGAACCAGGTTGTTCTGGGTTGACTTAAACTGGGTCGGGTCGGCCTAGGCCGAGTCGGACTTGACCCGGGCCTATCTGGACCCAGATACACCTTTTTGGCCATATCTTGAAAATCGGTAATCTGATTGACAAACCGGTTGAAGATTTTGAATCCTTGGATTGAGATGGTCTTTTTGGCATACTACACTTGAGTTTTGGATAAAGTTGGAGTATGTCCGGGTTGGATCGAACCCGAATCCAAGTGGGCCTTCGGAATAGAAATGCTAATAACTTACAGACCAGGCGTCCAATTGATGTGCCATCTATCATGTTGGGTTCCTTATGATGCGACGGACCTTTGGGATACTTCTTCATGGGAATTCATGGTAGTTTATTTATTGACTGGTGGCTTGAGGAGAGGGACCTCCCAGAATCAAGCTTGTTTTGTGCGGGAACCTTGTGGCTGGCTGTACTTGAAAAATATTCAGATCCAGTGTGGGTCATCTTTTGATCCTGTGTGGGTCAATGCTCTATGATCCTATGTGAGTCAGCACATACCGATCCTGTGTGGATCATCTCCAGATTCTGTGTGGGTCATCATCAATCCTGTGTGGGTCAACAGCGAGCTTCTCGACAAAGTAAGATGATCAATCAATATAGTTAATCATATATACTTCTATACTTAAGTTATACCTGGTGTGAGATGAGTCTTTACCTTTGTGGTACACTTCTGTGTGGAGATACCTTGTGGTATTCTTCTGTGTGGAGTTACCTTTGTGGTACTTACCTTCGTGGTGATACCTTTGTGGTATTCTTTTGTGTGGTTTTACCTTTGTGGTACTTACCTTTGTGGTGTTACCTTCGTGGTATTCTTTCCTTCGTGGGATAGTTGATAGTTTGGCTAGAGATTTGGGTCTTGTGTTTCCTTCTGAATGAGATGGGTATACTTGATAACTTAGGTATATGTATGGGCATATACCTAAGTAGGGTTGACTGTTTTTTTTTTCATGCTTTGTGATTATGGTATTGCTTTGTGGTTTATTATTTGTGGATTTTGAGAGACATTCATGTGTCTCAGGGTCCCTACTGAGTATTTTTATACTCACCCATGCACGGGTTATGCTCACCCCTTGTTGTGTCTTGTGTAGACGACAGACAGTGCTGACTGAGGGCAAGGGTACCAGGACTAGAGGCTGCTCGGAGGTGGGCCTTAGACAAGGCGTACCTAAGAGACGATCGTTCGAGAGATGTACTTACCCTTCATGTAGGTTCCTTGGAGGGTGTTCATAGAAGTTGTTTCCAGTTTTACTTGTACTTTCCAATTGGGATTGTATTCCAACCCCTTTACTTTCTATATACACATTGTTTACTATATAGTTTACTTTGTGCCCGCATCTTGCTGTGTGCTTGGTTTTTGTGAGTTTACAGGTTTAAATTCAATGCCTTCCCGGTTTTAGGGATATGCCTTTCTGGTGCTAGTCGCCAGCCCCTGGCCTATGGAAGGCGGGCATGGGGTAGTCACAGCACGGGCCCCAGGGGATGGGTCATGAAAAATTGGTATCAAAGGAGTCGGTTCTACTAGATAACTAAGACTCTAATATTTTTTTATGGCAATATTGTTAAGTGTGATGAGTGTGGTTTTTAGTTTAGAGAATCCAGTGTTGGTGCAGCGGTCGACGTATCCATACACCAGGACCCTGATTTATGATTTCTGACTAAGTGCATGGAAACACTAATTGTATGCGTGTTTTTGAAAATTTGTCTTTGTGATCTCTTTGAGTCAGCTCACCGGGTATAAATTATAGACCATGGCACACCTGTTTCTTTTAAGGATGCCTCTACACAGACAACCATCCAGGGTTCCAGGTAGAGTGTGCGATGATAGCCCACTGGGTGATGAGGCTTTCATGCAGGGCCCCCTTTCGGCAGTTGTACCATCGGGTGGTGTACCAGCAGCACCACTACCCATTGGGCAGTCGATGCCCCCATCCCTAATATCAGAGGTTACATGCCTCTTGAGTGCATTGCACGAGTTTCAGCGCTAGAGGCCACAGAGGTTCTGGGGAGAGATGAATCCACAGGTTGCTGAGGACTGGATAGAGGTCGTGGTTTGAGTTTTTCGACTGGTAGGGACAACAGCTGATCTCATGGTAATCCTTTCCACAATTCCTCTTTAGACAGTAGTGGGCAGATGGTGGAGCCTGATTCTCCAGGTTCACAACGAGGTCACTCTCATCTAGGCGGACTTCAAGAGCCTTTTTAGGGTAGAGTTCGTCCCAGTGACCTTACGCTCTGTGAGTATATAGGAGCTTCTCTACCTGTAGTAGGGAATCATGATCGTTCCTCATTATTCAGCAAGGTTCACTAACCTCTCACGCTATTCCACTAACATGGTGTGGGGCCCTTTCTTTAGGTCCTGAACCTTCGAGCAGGGGCTTAAACGGGAGATTAGAGCTTTGATGATTTCTCTCAGCATTCCGACACAGGTGGGGGTGTTATAATGAGCACTCTTAGTGGAGAGTTTCCTTGCTGATCAGTCACCGGCAGTGAGACCCACCACTAGAAATCATGTAGAAGATTCATCTACAGCTGGTAGTAGATAGATGGCGCACAGGTAAAAGAGGTCTAGACCTACAGGTGGACGACCGCAGGATATAGGGTCATTCTTGTGGGGCTCTTGAGACAGAGCAGGATAGGCGAGGAGCCGACAGTGTTACTTGTGCAGTGGGCAGGGTCATACGGCTCATGACTTCCCAACCCTTCGTACATACGTCCAGTAGACGGTTGAAGGACCGCCTGGGTAGAGGTGAAAATTCGATCGTGGAGGTCCTCATGCAGGAGGCGGACGTGGCATAGGAGTATGTCATGCAGCAGGTGGTGGGTGGCGATTCGAGGTTCTACCGCCACCACCTCCAGGTGGTCCACCTCGACGATAGGGAGGTGGTGGACTCAGACGAGCTCTTCTCTAGTAAGCTGAATCCTATGACCACGGTGCTCCAGAGATGATTCGAGGTATGATTTATATCTACTCCACCTTATCTGTAGTACTTATAGACATAGGTACCAGTCGCTCTTTTATTACCACTGCCCTAATTCAGAGCTTGGAGATTCTTGTGGAGCCGTTGGCTCGATCCTTACTTCTATAGACTCCTACAGGAGAGGATTATACGATTACACACTGGTTCCAGTAGTGTGAGCTTACTCTAGGAGGTGAGATCTTTGGCTGGGATCTTCTAGTAGTGGCGTTGAGGCCTTACGATGTCATCTTGGGTATGTACTGGTTATCTAGAGTTCATGCTCAGATCGAATATATTAGACGCAAAGTGAGGTGTTTCTACAATGATGGGACAAGGTTTTCCTTCACTAGCAAGAAGGGAACCTTTACAGCACAGGATGGACTTACCTGGAGGAGGGTGCAGCTGATCACAAATCAGTTGGATAGCCTTACCCTCGAAGCAGTTGATGTTGAGAGTCTGAGCTATCTTGTAGTGGTGGACCAGTACGATGATGTTTTCCCTGATGATGTTTTGGGTCAACCTCCTCCCAAAGAGGTGGACTTTTATATTTAATTTTACCCCGAGACGACACCTAAATCTACACCAGCATATTGGATGGATCCCACAGAGCTTCGAGAGCTTTGAGTACAGCTAGAGTACTTATAGAGAAAGGGGTTCATTAGGCCAAGTGTTTCTCCTTGGGCAGCCCCGATTTTGTTCACCGAGAAGGCGGATGGGAGTTTGAGACTCTGTGTGGACTATCGGCACCTGAACTAGCTTACCGTGAAGAACAAGTACCCACTACCTAGGATTGATGATCTCTTTGATCAGTTGAAGGGAGCATGGTGGTTTTCGAAGATAGTCCTTAGATCAGGCTATCACCAGCTCAGGGTACGAGATGAGGATGTGGAGAATATGGCCTTCATATTTCGGTATAGCCATTATGAGTTCTTGGTTATGCCATTTGGAGTGACCAACGCCCCATTAGTGTTAATGGGACTCATGAATAGAATCTTCTATCCATACTTTGATCACTTTGTGGTAGTCTTCATCGACGACATCCTGATATACTCAGCTATAGAGGAAGACCATGCCTATCACTTGCAAATATTTCTGGATACACTCCGAGAGCACCAGCTTTATGGTAATCTCTCGAAGTGCCAGTTCTGGATCTGATAGGTTCACTTACTAGGACATGTCATCTCGGAGGTTGGAGTTGTGGTGGATCCAGTGAAGATTGAGGTTGTGCTTTCTTAGGAGCCACCCAAGAGTGTGACGGAAGTGCAGAATTTCCTGGGTTTGGCCTGTTACTACCAGAGGTTTGTGCATGACTTTTCTGGAGTTGCAGTACCCTTATCAGCGTTGACGAATAAGGGAAAACCCTTCGTGTGGTCGGAGAGATGCCAACGGAGTTTCCAGGAGATGAGGTAGAGACTAACGAGTGCCCCCATCTTGAGGCTACCGGAGGATGCCATTGGGTACGTCGTCTACTACGACACATCAGGGACCGAGATTGGATGTTTCTTGATGCAGGAGCAAGTAGTGATCACTTATGGTTCTTGACAACTGAGATAGTATGAGTAGAACTACGCTACCCATGAACTAAAGTTAGCAGTAGTGGTCTTCGCCTTGAAGATGTGGTGACATTACTTGATGGATGAATGTTTTACAGTATACTCTGATCACAAGAGTCTCAGGTATATCTTCTCTCAGAAGGACCTGAACCTAAGACAACAGCATTGGCTTGATTTCCTCCAGGACTATGACTTTGAGATATTCTATACTCCTGGGAAGGGGAACGTAGTATCATATTCTCTCAATAAGAGATCTAGTATACAGTTCCTAATTGAGGTGATGGATCAGCTAGATGCTTTGTGGATATACTACATGGATTGATATGGAGCAGCTTATCTTCAGTCTCTGACATTCACTCCCCCACTCCTTCAGTGATTCAGGGAGGCGCAGCTTGGGGACACTGACTTCAAGGCACGAAGTGCTCTGATATCCATAGGACAGACACCTGATAGATTTTCTGAAGGTGGGGAGCATGTCATCCTCTTTAGAGGGTGTACTATGGTACCAGTGGCACTAAGGGAGGAAGTGTTGAGGTAGTTCCATACGTCCTCTCTATAGGTACATCTAGGAGTGTCAAAGATATGCCAGGACCTTTGGTGTCAGCACTGGTGTCTAAGAATGAATAAAATTAGTGGAAGAGTTTTTCATATGGTGCCTCACTTGTCAGCAAGTGAAGGCAAAGCATTAGGTCCCAGAAGGATTAGTTTATCCACTAGAGGTTCTAGAGTGGAAGTGGGATGGAATTTCCTTGGACTTTGTGATAGGAATTCCACACACGTCCAAGGGACATGATTCTATCTGGGTGATCATTGACCGACTCACCAAGTCGGCCCACTTCCTACCTATCAGAGAGTAGGGTTCAGTGGAGGGCTTGGGACGCCTCTACATGCAGGAGATTGTACGGATTCATGGGGTGACATCTATGATTATCTTTGATCATGATGCATGTTTTACTTCCCGACTATGGAAGGGGTTGCAGGAGGCGTTCGGGACACAGCTTCCATTGAGCACCGCCTTCCATCCTCAGATGGATGGTCAAACAGATCAGACCATTCAGGCCCTTGAGGACATGTTGCATGCTTGTGTCCTTGATTTTGGCCGTAGCTAGGAGGATCACTTTCCCTTAGTGGAGTTCGCATACAAAAATAGTTATCACTCCATTATCAGTATGGCACCATTCGAGGCGTTGTACGGTCGACCTTAAAGATCACCACTATGCTAGATTGACCCAGGGGAGTCAGCACTTGTGGGACCAGAGATGGTACGGGCTACCACGGAGAAGGTGCAGATCATCAATGAGTGGATGAAGACTACACAGAGAAAACAGAAATCTTAGGCTGATAGAAGACGGAGACCTCTGGAGTTCGAGGATGGTGACCATGTATTTCTACGGGTCTCACCTCGATGAGGTTTGTGGAGATTTGGTCGGGGCAGTAAGATATCTCTGAGGTTCATCGTACCCTTTAAGGTCCTCAGCAGAGTTGGAAAGGTGGAATACCACTTAGCTCTTCCCCCTTAATTATACCAGGTGCATGATGTTTTCCACATATCCCAGCTGAGGAGATACATACATGATATTTTGCACATCATTGACTGGGGAGAACTGAACATCGATGATGGGGTGACATTTTCGACAGTTCTAGTAGAGATTGAGGATTGACAGGATATATTCCTATATGGGTGATCGATACCTCTGGTGTGTGTACGTTGGCAGCACGGGAACTTCCAGGATAGCACATGGGAGTGGGAGGCTTAGATTCATGATCAGTACCCCCCACTTGTTTCCCTAATCTGTGTTTTGGCTTTCGGGGATGCAAATCCCTGAGATGGGGAGAATGTAAAGACCCAGATTTTTTTTCCATGTAATTTTTTGTAATTATATGGAAATATTATGAGTCTGTGAAAATTGACGGCTTGTTATTCTGAGGCTCGGAGTTCCCAAAATGAATTTCTGAACTTTTTTTTAGGTAAGTTCAACAAACGTATGAGCACTATTTTGTAACTTTTGAACTGGAGCTCGGAATTGAAATCTGAGGACACTGTTGAACTCGTAGCGCCGATATTCGCTTAAGGAGACCTTCACCTCAACCATAGTAGGTCAAGGGTGGAAGTTAGTTTTTCGTATTTTCATGAGAGAATTGAAAAATAAAATAAATAACATTTTATTTTTCTTTCTTGAAACCCCTCAGTTGAATCTTAGATATGGGGACCACAAAAGTGTGGTTAGGCATTTAAAGTTAAGCATTAAATTCCCAGTTACACAAAAATGTGTAACCACAATTTCCTTCAATTAATGGTATTCATTAATTCTAAAATTAATGAATCAAATTGTTAATTAAGAGTTTTATTAACTCCTCTTGAGGGTTATTTTTCAGTTGGAAAAAGGGAGAAGAGGATTTTTCTGGAGAATTATTGTAGGAAGAACATCCTCCAATGAATAACATTCTCCTAATCAAGAATCAGGACAACGCTCGAGCTTGGATCGGGAGCATGCTGCGGGAGCAACGAACGTCGACGTCTTCATATTTTTTCCCAATAAATATCCAACAAACGAATGATGTAGGTAAGTGTTTATATTTCTCTTCGTGGTTTTACATTGATTCAAATCCTCTTGAACCACCTATTATTGATATAATGCGGAGGGTGTGGGCCAAAAAAACACGTCCTGATCCCACTACTCCCTCTATATTGATGTGTTCTACGCGGAAGGATAGACGGTTGAGCAGAACCCAACCATGACACCAACAATCGACGTCGGAAAGGTATGGGTGGCAGCACAACTATGCTGCTGAAGGAATCTACAGCCCGATGGCCGCGGTAGACGAAGGTGGCGGCTGTCACCCCGGTCGGCCGCATGGAACTGAGGCGGCGCGCATCCACGCTGCCGGCTGAGGAGGAGGCCACGGAAATCGAGCCGCATTGGCACACCAGGGTGGCCAACAATTGGCCGGTTGTGGGAGGACAGTGGCGCCATCACACTGCTGGAAGGAGGGAGCCGGCCGGAACCATCGGCCTTCCGTGTCATGCCAAGCAGGACCCACTCTGGTAGGTCCCTCATTCCAGCAGACCAAACGGTCCGTTGGACCATTAAAAAAACCGAGGGGTGCCTCCCCCTGGTGTGGCTAGGGTGGGCCCTGTCATGGTGGACCGCACCCAGCTGGGCAGACCACACTTAGTCGGGCAGACCGCACCCAGCCGAGCAGGCCGCACAAAGCGTATCGCGCCCAGCGGGCAGCTCTGAGCGGGCCACGCCCAGCAGGCCACTCTGATCGGGTCGCGCCCAGCAGGCCAGGCCACCCCCTTTGCAGGTCAGGCTGGAACTGAGTTGGGCCAGGTCGACCCGAACTGGGTCGGGTCGGCCCAAGCCGGGTCGGACCGGACCCGAGTCTATTTGGACCCAGATACGCCTTTTTGGACATATCTTGAGAACTGGGTGTTCGTTTGACGAACCAGTTGTAGCACCTGAATCCTTAGATCAAGATGGTCTTTCTAGAATACTCCACTTGAGTTTTGGATAAAGTTGGAGTATATCCGGTTTGGATCAAACCCGAATCCAACTAGGCCCTCGGAACGAAAATGCTAATAACTTACAGACTGGGCATCCAATTGACATGTCGTCTGTCGCATTGGGTTCCTTATGAAATGACAGACCTTTGAGATATTTTTTTGTGGGACTTCATGGCACTTGAAGTATCGATCGATGGCTTGAGGATCGGAACCTCCCATAATCAAGCTTTCTTAGGGCGAGAACCTTATGGCTGGCTATACTTCAAGAATCTTTAGATCCTGAGTGGGTCAACTTCGGATCCTATGTGGGTCAGCACTCAGCGATCTTATGTGGGTCAATGCATACCGATCCTGTGTGGGTCATCTCCAGATCCTGTGTGGGTCATCTTCAATCCTGTGTGGGTCATCTTTGATACTATGTGGGTCAACAGCATAGCTTCTCGATGAATTAAGATGATCTCGAAATATAGCTAATCATCTATACTTCCATACTTATGTTATACCTTGTGCAATCTGAGTCTTTACCTTTATGGTACACTTCTGTGTGGTGATACCTTGTCATATTATTCTGTATGGAATTACCTTTGTGGTACTTAACTTTGTGGTGATACCTTTATGGTATTCTTATATATGGAATTAACTTTGTGGTACTTACCTTTGTGGTGTTACCTTCATGGTATTCATTTCTTTGTGTAATATTTGATATTTTGGCTAAAGAGTTGGGCCTCGTGTTTCTTCATGAATGAGATGGGTATACTTGATAACTTAGGTATATTTATGGGCATATACCTAAGTAGGGTTGACTATTGTTTCCATGCTTTGTGATTAAGGTATTGCTTTTTGATTTATCCTTTTTGGATTTTGAGAGACCTTCGGGGGTCTTAGGGTCACTACTAAGTATTGTTATACTCACCCCTGCACGAGCTATGCATGCACCTTATTGTGTCTTGTGTAGAAAATGGACATCACTGACTGAGGACGAGGGTACCAGGACTGAAGGCTGATTGGAGGTGGACCTTAGATGAGGTGTACCACAGAGATGACCATTTTAGAGTTGTACCTACCCTTCAGGTAGATCCTTGGCGGGGGTTCACAGGAGTTGTTTCCAGTTTTACTTGTACTTTCCAGTTGGGCTTGTATTCCAGCCCCTTTACTTTCTGTATACACCCTATTTACAATATAGTTTACTTTTTTATTGTATCTTTCTATGTTCTTGGTTTGTGTAAGTTTATAGGTTTAAATGTAATGCCTTCTCGGTTTTAGGGACATGTCATTCCGGTGCTAGTCGCCACCCCTTGGCCTATAGATGGTGGGCTTGGGGTAGTCACGGCACGGGCCCCGGGGGATGGGTCATGACAGCAAGTGAATGAGATATATGTAAATATATATATATATATATATATATTTACAATATCATTTTTATTTCATATATTACATACTTATTAATAATATATATTTTTATAATCATCGTTGAATGGTGAACGTGGAAATGAATCTCATCGCGTCGTGGAGACGGTAAGACGTACTTACGCACGAGCGACGATATTATTATATTGGTGGTGGAATCGTATGTAATTGGATGGTATATTATATATAAAGAATCATTAACATTTTATATTTATTACTTACATCAGTTATACCCATTATTATACCCATCCAAATAATGAAGTGTTGAATAACAAACTACACCACAATGTGGAGACGGTAAGTCGTACGTACGCACGTATGGTGACTTTGTCATTCATTATATGGATAGAATAATGAATATAGTTGTAACATATTTATAATAATATCACAGTATGTATAAGGTATTGGAGTTATTATTTTATTATGTAAAAAAATAAAAGAAAGAGGAAGTGGAAGAAGAAAAAAACTTTGAAATAGGTGATGAGGTAATTACCTCTACTTCAGGTTCTTCCTTTTGATTTGATTAAAAGGGGTCCTTAGGTTGAATTATGATCAAATTAAGGAATATAGGTTGATGTAAGGATAGTTGGGAGTATATTTGAGTAGGGTTTGGCTGATCCAAATTGCTTTGGAGGTGTGATTTTGAGAGAAGGGGAAGTACCCTTTGATAAGAGAGGTGAGGGTCACTTTAGGAAAATCTTGAAATGTTATTTTATTATAAAATCATTTTTGGTATATAATAGCTCTAAATGGATTTATTTTGAGACTAAGGTGGGTATGGGTTAAAATAATCTCAACCAATAGGTTTTAGACAAGTTTAGATCACCATATTAACCTTATCGTTTAGATTTAACTCTTAGTTAAATAGTTTAACATTTACAATGTCTTCTTGTATTTTTAAATTACATGGTTAATAAACTTACTATATAATTCCAAGAGTATCTAAAGTGGTTAATTAATGATATATATACCATTATATAATTCCTTTGTCCAAACATTATATTTTAGGAATATTATGTCATTTAATAATATAGTATTTGTTTTAAAAATTCATTTATGTCAATTTCGAAACTATTTAGTATTTGGTTTTTCTAAAAGTCAACAGAACTTTATTAATTCAAAAAAAATACATTAAATTAACCATAAAATGTCATATTAACCTATAAAAAAATTTTAATGCATCAAAATTCTCAATTTACATTTATTTTGATATTTATAATATCAATTATTTTAATCTTTCATTAATAAGGTAATTATTGCATCATCATTGTGTCATAAATAAATTTGATTATTTACTGTCTAAAATTTATTAATAAAAAACAATGATGTATGAAATTTTTTTAACTTTATAATAAATATTTTTAGTTGAATTTATCTTATGTATAACCCTATATTAAAAATGGTTTAGTTATTAAACTTTGAATTTAACACTTTTAACTCTTCTTTAAATAAAATAATAATAAATGTCCAAATCTAATACATGTGGATAAAAGGGGTAATATTTTATTCCTAAGGTTGATTTTGGTCGAAATACACATATCCAATATAATTTGGACATGTGTTAGGGTAATTATAATATCATTTTTACCTTTAATTACCCTATTTACTTTTAAACGTGGTAAATAAAATTTAAAAGTTACTATTCACCAAAATTATTTTCCTCCTATTGAACCACATTTTACTTAATGATGTCAACTTTGTCTCTTGAATTTTTTAAATTCAATTCAAAAAAGCAGAAAAATTACGTTTTATGCAAATTTTAAAATGTGCTTAAAAGGTGGGTTAATGTGCCTAGAAGGTGGGTAAAAAAGACGTTAAATGGTTCAATAAAATTTTATAAATATAATATTATAATAAAATGACTCCAATGACTTAAATTGTACTAATATAAGTATTATATATATATTTTAAGATAAATTTTTAATTAAAAAAATAATTATTTAAATGAAAAAGTTGTTTTTTATGTACTATGCATTATTTTTCACTTTTCATCAAAAAATTGAAAGTTTTCAGAAAAATACCAAAAAATTTACCCTAAGATAATTTTAATATTATGAATTCAGAAATTATGTCTATTTTACCAAATTAAAAATATATAAGTTGCATTAATTAATTTAAAATTAATTCTCATTGTCAAAACCAAAAAGCGGGTTTTTAAGAAGTAAAAACTGTCAAAGATTAACATGTGTTTATGTACAATTTAAATGTGAAATTAAATCCAATGACCTATATTATATTAAATTATATAAATATAATATAATTATACTTTAAAACCACTAAAATTAATAATTTAAAACTATAAATTATTTTGATTAAAAAATTTGTTTTTGATTGAAATTTAGTATTTTTCACTATTCATCAAAATATGAAAGTTGTCAGAAAAGTACCAAAAATTTATCCAAACAAAATTTTTATGTAATTATTCTAAATAATAATTTAATATCATTAAATTTAATATTTAAAAGTTTCAAATATTAGATTTAAAAAGGGTTCTCCATTAAAAGGCGGTAAAGTAGAATTTTTTGAAAAATACTTCTTTTATCTGAAAAAATAAATTTATTCTTATATTATGTCAAAGAAAAATATAATATTGATTCTAAAATTATATGGAGTATATATAATTCAAAATTCAGTTAATACAATTCATAACCACTTTTTTAACAGCTAGTTTGGTAAGTCATGGTGCGCTCGAACTCGGTGTTGCGTGCAACATACGTTATTGAATTACTTTAAAGAGATAAAATACTCTGAAATCTTGCGATGTTACATTCTCCCCTCCTTCAATAAATTTCATCCTCACAATTTGAAATTGTTCTTCAAAAATAAAAGGTTTAAAATTGAAAATACCTTTGTGGAAAACAAACATCATAAATAGGGTTAATAAAAATTAGTCTTAATAAGAGGGAAAGGGATATGAAAAAAGTCACCACCAAATTAGGGTTTTTGAATAGGAGAAAATTGGTGGAAATTATAAAAACATAATTGGATTGAAAACATAAATATTTATATGGAGTTATTGAGGTCATCAATCACAAACAAGTGAAAAATAAATGGAAAATTGAGGGCCTCAATGCCATAAATTTATGATGAGTTAAAATATAATCGGTTCAACAAAATATAAGGTATTAGGATAACACATTTTTGGTATTGTGATCCTTTACCTGACGTTTAAGAATTAATTTCTTCATTGAATAATAAAAAAATACTTGACAAGTAGAGTTCCATCCTTTAACTAATTTCTACCACAAACTCATCTTTCACTCCAAATGATAAGAACTCAAAAATATTCTATTTATCCTAATCGTATAGGTTTCCAAAAAAAATAAATTTATAATTCATCTATCATAACTTTTAAAAAAACTAAATTATACAATCCAGGACATCACGTAGGCCAGTGGTAGGTGATGCACCCTTGTCACTCTTCGCTTGCGGGTTCAAGTCTCGCAGCCTTATCAGACGCGACGGGTTATCGTCCGACATCTGGGTTGTCCTTTTTATAACAATCCAAAAATAATCTTAAGAAATTATTTAACCTTAAAATAGTATATAATGTTAATATTAATCCATTCTAACCTTTATAATTATTCACAATACTTCTGTCTGAACTCCCAGTCCAAAATTTATAAGGAAGGTCACATAATATACATGTGAATACCTTCATTGTGTATTATCTTAAAATGTGGTAATAAAATGAATTACCAAAAAATATATTTGAATAGGTATGTACTTTATTATTCCTTATGTAAAATAAAGAATACTGGATATACTCCTTAAATCCAAAAATGTTGTAATCTACAACAATTATGGTATAAGCAAACCATTAATTAGTTCTAAGGTAGTAAACAATATCCAATACAATTTATCCAAATCAATCGTCTCTTATTCCAAAATCAATACCTCAGTATCAGGATCATATTAAGGTTTATATTTCCTTTAACCATATATTTTCCAAAAAGTTTAACTTTCTATTGAGTCTCTTTTCTTGGTACCACACAATCTCAAATCCTTAATGAAATAGTACTACAGTACAATCCTTATTTATTTTTATAATTTGTATAAACAGTACATTGTTGATACAATACTCAAATGACATAATTCTTTAATAACATCATAATAATACTATTAATTCCTCTTCATCTCTGGTTGTATCGTAACTTGATTATTATCCAATAGTATCATTTGGGGCATACTCTGATGATTTGTTCATTGATTCACGTAGTGTCCCAACTCCTTGCAGATGAATCATTGTACATTTGAAACCTTTTTTTACTCTTTCAATCATGTACTTGGTGTCCTTTTTATCCACACTTATAACAAACTCTCATTACCTTCAAGAATTTACCAAGGTGATTCTTTCCAAAATTATCACATATGGGAAAATCCTTCTTTCCCTTCTTCCCTTTATCCATATTTCTCTATACCAGCCTTTTCTTCTATGGATTCCCTTCAAAGCCATAGGACTCATAGAATTATTTACTTATCTTATTAACACATGACACTATTTCTAAATATGATGAGAATATGTGGGAGAATATTTCTATTCTAAATGTTGGCTTAAGACCTTGAAAGATATGATCCATCTTACTCTTTGAATCATGCATATTGTTGGAGTTCTCATTCCTTCTATTGGGCACCATTTCTAAACAATGGAATACACTAGGTTAGTTTATGAATCACAATGCATAATTCAAAACTTGAATAATACCTAAAAAAAATTGAACAGTTTATTCATGTAATCCATAATCATAAAAAAATGTTTTCTTTGAGGAGATATTTACTCATAAATCCTTTATAATGGTTTGTAAAGAAAATGTGAATTATCCTATGCATATCCCACAATAGTGTCGTAACCAAGAGTGTGGCAATGCCCATTGTCATGTACCCGGGTACCCTAGGTCAAGCCCAAAACTCCTTATCGGACTTTTCACTCCTATGTAGATATGTTCCGGAGCTGCCTCTACCTGCTCATATCCAGACAGGGATGTATTGCTTGGAAAATTCACAAAATCTCTACATTACCAAAATTTTAGGAAGTTCGTCTATACTAATCCTCAAAGTCTATCTTAGGGTAATGTTTCAAAATCAGAGTTTATCTAAATCTATTTCTAAGGTTGTTGCTAAACTTCCTATGATACCAAATATAATGCCCTGACCCCATTTACCCAGAGTCGGTGCATTATTTTAATACATTGGCATGATTACAAAGAATCAAGTCCCGAAGGACCGATCAATTTAGCAGTCTTGGAAAATAGATTGCATATATAAATGTTGCATTACAATTTCTAAAATAAAACAAAACATAAATAATCCTTTGAGAACTCCATTATTCCCCTATATTAACCCTTCATATCAATCATAATACACCTCTTCACATACTGGGAAAAATAAAACATAAGAAAGGGGTGAGCTCAGAAGCTCAGTAAGGATAAAAATATAGCGGAAGCTATCATAAATAAGCATAAACATTTAAGACAATGTATAATACTAAGAAAAAAGAATTTTAAACTTAAACTACATCATAATATGGAAAAGATAAATCAAATAATTCAATTTAATTATTCACATGGATATTCTACTAGTCAAATAATCACATGTAAAATCAATAGCTAATTTCATAATGATGGAATGCATAATGTCGAACATCATAACCACATAGTCAAGGCCTCCTGCCAAGACTAAAAATAAAGATTTTGTCAAGGAATTATGCCAAGACACTAGTTTGTCTCACGAGACATATTGATGCATCACGGATCTATAGTGGGCTCCACCCATCACTTACTAAGTCCAATTCATTTCTCATATGAAATGGTTTAAACATAACATAAACATTCGTATTAAAAATAGCATACGAAATGTTAATACTTTAACCATAAACCACGAATGGTAAAAAAACATCACATACACAGTCAAACATATCATAACTAATTAAATACAATATGGAATATTTCATTATAGTAAATAAACCTCAATCAAGAATAATATCTAATAAATAATGTTGACAAAGTTGAAAATAATCAATAAAACTATTTGAGAGAAATACCCCTTTTCAAGAAATCATTTAAAAGTAGAACAATTTATAAAGGAATTCATTTAAAATATATTTTTGAATCAAAGTTTCCCATACCACTTTTAAACTTTTGAAAGAAATTAACACTTTAAAATAATCATGTCTATGTAATTAAATCCTTAAAATCATTTTGAAAACATGGACATTAATTAAAAGATTTAGAAAAATGAATCTTTAAAAACATTTAAAATGATGATATAGTTATAGAGTCCATTCCATAAAAATATAAAATATTTCTTTTTAAAATATTTTAATGAAACATAGACATAGATGATAAATATATCCCAGTAGATACTTATAGATAAACAATCTTGGATAATAATGAGATTGAGGAAATAACTCTTACCTTGTACTTTCCTTTTGTAAAGGGTGCGTTTAACCTCCTGTATAATGACCATAGTATGTTATTAAATTATAACATAACCATATTCATATTTATGATATCATACTATATTCATTTATGGATTTATACTACCCATTTAATAATAATTTCTATGTTAAAATAATATTTCGGGTAATAATTACTTTCTCTATCGTATATCTTTTAGCTTATTATTCTTGATCATATCACTTATATCATGATTTAATTTATTCCAAAATAAAAAACATTATTTTTGTATCATATATATTCAGAATATAAATATGTATAATAGATATAAATATGATATGGAAAACACCGTTTATAGAGACGGTATGTCGTACGTACGCATAAACGTTGTTTCTGTTTTCATATCATATTGAACAGAAGCAAGTGAATGAGATGTATATAAATACATATATAGATAAATATTTCCAATAGAATTATTATTTCATATATTACATACTTATTAATAATATATATTTATAATCATCTTTGAATGGTGAATGTGGAAATGAATCTCATCGTGTTGTGGAGACGATAATTCGTACGTACGCACGAGCGATGATATCTTTCTATTGATGGTGAAATTGTATGTAATTGGATGGTATATTATATATAAATAATCCTTAACATGTTCTATTTATTATTTATATCAATTATACTCATTATTATACCCATCCAAATAATGATGTGTTGAATAAGAAACCACACAACTACGTAGAGATGGTATGTCGTACGTACGCACATATGGTGACTTTTTCATTAATAAGATGGATAGAATAATGAATATTGTAGTAACATATTTATAATAACATCTAAGTATGTGTGAGGTACTATAGTTATTATTTTATTATGGAAAAAATCAAAGAAATAGGATGTAGAAGAAGAAAAGAACTTTGAAAGAGGGGATGAAGTAATACCTATTCTTCGGGTCATTCCTTTTGATTTGATCAAAAGGGATCCTTAGGTTGGCCTATGATCAAAGAAAGGAATCTAGGTTGAATTTAGGGTATTTGGAAAGATATTTTATCAGTTTTTGGCTGATCCAAATGGCTTTAGAGGTGTGATTTTGAGAGAATGGGAAGTTCCCTTTTATAAGAGAGGTGAGGATCACTTTTGGAAAAGCTTGAAATATTATTTTATTATAAAATCATTTTCAGTTTATAATGGCTCCAAATGGATTTATTTCAAGGATAATGTGGTTAATTAATGACATATCTGTAATTATATAATCCCTTTGTAAAAACATTATATTTTTAGGAATATTATATCATTTAATAATATAGTATTTGTTTTAAAAACTAATTTATGCCAATTTTGACACTATTTAGTATTTGGATTTTGTGAAAGTATGCAAAACTTTGTTAATTTGAAAAAAATAAATTAATGTAACCCTAACATGTCATATTAACCTAGAAAATTATTTTAATGCATCAAAATTCTCAATTTACATTTATTTTGGTATTTATAATATCAATTATTTTAATCTTTCATTAATAAGGTAATTACTGCATCATCATTGTGTCATAAATAAATTTAATTATTTAATGTATTAAAATTATAAATAACATAAGATGATGTATAAAAAAATTATATTTATAATTAATATTTATAGTCTAATTTATCTTATGTATAACCCTATATTAAAAATTGTTTAGTTATTAAAATTTCAATTTAACACTTTTAACTCTTCTTTAAATAAAATAATAATAAATGTCATAATCTAATCCAAGTTGACCAAAAGGATAATATTTTATTACTAATATTTTTTTTGGTCAAAATACATATATCCAGTAGAATTAGGGCAGGTGTTAGGGTAATTATAATATCATTTTTACCTTTAATTACCCTATTTACTCTTAACCGTGGTAAATAAAATTTAAAAGATACGATTCACCAAAAATTATTTTCATCCTATTGAACCACATCTTACTTACTGATGTAAACTGTGTGACTAGTATTTTTGAAATTCAATTCACAGAAGTGGTAAAATTACATTTTATGCAAATTTTCAAATTTGCCTAGAAGATGGGTAAATGTGCCTAGAAGGTGGGTAAAAAAGACATTAAAATGGTTCAATAAAATTTTATATATCTAATATTATTATAAAATGACTCCAATGACTTAAATTGTACTAATATATATATTATGTATCTGTTTTAAGATAAATTTTTAATTAAAAAATAAATATTTAACTGAGAAAGTCAGTTTTTTTGTACTACACGGTATTTTTCACTATTCATCAAAAATTGAAAGTTTTCATAAAAATACCAAAAAATCACCCTGATATAATTTTGATATTCCAAATTAAAAAACAATGAATATTTTATAAAATTAAAAACATAAAAGTTTCATTAATTAATTTAAAATTAATTCTCGTTGTCAAAACCAGAAAGCAGGTTTTTAAGAAGTAAAAACTGTCAAAAGATTGACATGTGTTTATGTACAATTTAAATGTGAAATTACATCCAATGAACTACATTATATTAAATGATAAAAATATAATATAATTATACTTTAAAAACACTCAAATTCATAATTTAACACTATTAATTATTTCGATTAAAATAATTGTTTTCAATTAAAATTTAGTATTTTTCACTATTCATCAAAATATGAAAGTTATCAAAAAAGTACCAAAAAATTATCCAAACTAAATATTTATGTAATTATTCTAAATAAGAATTTAATTTCATTAAATTGAATATATAAAATTGTCAAATATTATATTTAAAAGGGGTTCTCCATTAAAAGGTGGTAAAATTGCATTTTTTGAAAAATACTTATTTTATCTAAAAAAATGAATTTGTTCTTATATTATGTCTAAGAAACACATAATATAGATTATAAAATTATATGGAGTATATATAATTCAAAATTCAGTTAATACTATTCATAACCGCTTTTTGAACGGCTAGTTTGGTAAGTCGTGGTGCGCTCAAACTCGGTGTTGCGTGTAGCGTAAGTTATTGAATTGCTTTAAAGAGATAACGTACTATGAAATTTTGGGGTGTTACAAATCCTCCAAAATCATTAATATATTTTAAGGTTTTAAAATAATTTCTTTAAGAGTATGACTCACATCCACATAAATAAAGGTATTATTTTATTTTGTTTGACCATTTTCCTTATAAAATAATTAAAACCACTACCATTTAGAATAAACTATATGGAAAACATTGGTTGGTTTGTTAATTTTGTTATTTTATTATATATATTTCAAAACCTACATTTGAAAAATATTAAATAAATCCTCACTCTTTATCTATATAAATCCACCAATGATCCCATTTCTCTTCACTCAAAATCCTTGGAGTGCGTCCTTAATATTTCATACCCTCTATAGAGTCCTCCCAAGGTTCCCATAAGATCTTAAGAATCTCCTACCAAGAATTTCATGTCACAATCTCAAGGTTAGTTATCCTTTACTTCTCCCCTTGAATCAAGTTTCTTTATTATGTAATACCTTCTATTTCAAATTATTATTGTTGGGATATAATTTTCTATGTACAATTTAGTATCAATTTTAGTATCAATTGTTGAGATACCACTTTTTCTCTTATTAACCCTTTTAATGAAATTTATGTGATGTTGTTATGCTGTCGGAATTCCACCGTGATTTCTAGGCCAAACAATTTTGTAGTGAATACTCGTATCTATTTCTTTTCAAGGGTGTTAACCTTTGTGAACTTATACTTATTTATTGGGGAATCGCATGAATTTATTAAACACCTTATGATAGTTAAATAAAATTTTATGATAAATGGTTCCATTTTTTTATCAATATAGCACACATAAGCATGAAAATTAAATGAAAGTCACAGTTTCGTCCAGAATTATATTGTCCTCCGATGAATTGGGTGATGTTTTTTAATATTATATGTTCTGTTAAGACAAGGAGTAAACATGATTCCATTATGGGTATTTTTCCACTATGATGCATTTATGCGTTATCCTTGACCTATTTTTATGATGTATTGTTTTAAGTGGTTTCCATATTTTCCATGTTACCTATGTGATTATCATGTTATATCATGGCTCATTGTTCATGTCTATGACTCTCACTCATTTTAATCCCCATTGATATGCCTATTTTATAACATGAATTACTTTTTTCTTATCATTATATTTTTTCCCCTTACTAGGCTTTATATCTCACCTATATCCTATGTATGTCCTCAGGCTATCCCACGTAGTTTTTAGTATGGTTTTGTTAAGGAATTATTCGATAAAGATGATGTTTCCCTATTTTAAATTGTTATGTAATGTAACTAATTCCAAAAGACAGTAGACATATCAATCTTCCATGATATATTATGAATACTTGTATGTAAAAAATAATGAATTAATATGTAACAAAGAAATGGTTTTTCATATTCATCATAAAATAGAAATGTGGAAACCTTTGAAAGTTTGAGCAGAGAGGTGAAAATGGATTTTTCTTGGCTATTCTCAAGAAGGAAGATGATATATGTGTTTTAACAAATATTCATGTAGATTAGTTGAATTTGTTGATGTTAAAGTTATTAAAATAGTTGAAGATGATGAAAATAAAACCTGTACATATAAATATGATGAACATGATGAAATAATTTTGGTTAAGAGTTCTGATCCAGATACAAACAATTGTACTCCTACTCAAGAAGAGGAATCAAACACAGTTGTTTCTTATTATGGATATGAATCTTGAAAATCTCATCCTTTGATGAGGAATCAAGATAAATCTCAAAAAATAATTGGTGGTCAATATAAAAATGTAAAACAAGAATAAAATCAAAATTTATTAAACATAATTCATTATATTCAGATGTGGAGCCCAAATATGTGAAGGATGCATTTCAAAATCCAGAATGGGTTCATGCGATGAATAAAAAGTTAGATCACATTGAGAAGAATAAAAATTGGGAACTCATAACTAACCCAATAGAAATAAATTTTATGGGTACAAAATTAGTTTTTTGGAACAAGATAAAATGATGATGGTGAAGTGATAAGAAACAACAAAGGGTTAGTATGAAAAGTTTACTAGTAGATTGAAGGAATTGATTTTGATTACACTTTTTCTTCTATAGGAAGGTTAGAAGAAATTATAATTTTTCTTGTTATTTCTATATAATAAAGTTACAAAATATTTCAGATGAATGTAAATTCATAATTTATGAATAGAGAACTTGATGAAGAAGTTTATATTGAATAAAAATGTGGATTTTTTGTCAGGGAGGATGAAATTTATGTGTACAATCTTAATAAAGACTTGTATGGGATAAATCGATCTCTGAGGGAATCATATTCCAAACTGGATACATGTTAACGAAAGTATAATTTTAAGAAAGTAAGGGATGATAGTAATATTCATATCAATTAAATTCATGATATTTACCTGATTAGAACTTTATATATTGATGATATAATCATTATTTGGAAAGATGAAAGAACTTTTGAATGGTTTTATAAAGATATAATAATTTTTTTTGAAATGTCCATGATGGGTTAAATGAAATACCATCTTGGGTTAAAATTATCACAAAATAAGAAGCATATATTTCTTCTCTAACAAAATTATTCAAAGGAACTTATAATGAAGGTTGGCATGAAAATTTATAAACCTATTTCCACACCCATTTTAGTGGGAACCAAGTTTACTAAATATGGATATGGAAATAAAGTTTAATCTAAAGAGTTTCAAAAGATAATTGGATGTTTTTTATATTTTAATTCCTCAATACTATAAATTTTTTATGTTGTTAACTTATAATCAATATTCCAAAGTTCTTTAAAAGAATCAAACCTATTGGATAGAAAAATAATTCTTAGATACATCAAAGGAACAATATATTTTAGAATTAGTAATGATAAATAAAATTCTATTGACTTGTTTGTGTATTTTTATACTGATTGGGTAGAATATATTTTTGATAGAACATCTAAATTTGGTGGAGTTTTCATTCTATGAACTACTTGTTTCATTTCACATACAAAGAAAAAAAACATAGTAACTCTTAGCATGGTTGAAGCTAATTGTGTTGTTATCACTCAATCTACTACTTAATTTATGTGGATGAAGACTTAGTTTGAAGTCTTACTTATTTAAGAAAATTTCCCCTTGCTCTTGGGTTGTGATAATAAAAGTTCCATCAACCATTCAAGAACCATAGTAAAGATTTCTCATTCAAATTATAGTGACATCAACTATCATTTCATCAAATATTATGTGGAGAATAATGAATTGAAGTTAGAGTATGTACCTACATTGAAACAAGTTGCTGACATATTCATAAAAACATTATCATATAAATCATTATTCAAACTGAGGTTAAACATGGTAATCAATCCTCTTTGTCATCATGGTTGACGTATGTGTGCTTTTTTTTCTATCTCATATTATCTTTGGATAGTATTTTTAAGGGGGATAATGTTTCATAAATCTGTAAATTGATATTTTCTAAACATTTTAAGGATGGATGTATATAGGGGGTCAATGTGTAATCTTTTAATTTATCTTGTTAGTGTGTGAACTATTTTAAAAAAAAATTGGTGTAGTTGTAGGAATTTTTTTTCAAGTATGTGAAAGATGGATAATTTATTAAAGGTGAAAAAAAGATTCTTTGAAAGATAAATATGTTTTGAACGTCACTAATTTTGGATAGCATGGTTTTGCATTCATTGGTTATTGTTTCCTATAATTAGTTTTCTAATATAGGCTTAGAATTTTTGATAAGTAATATATTTATTGAGGAAAAAAAGGTTAGTGAATTATCTTAATTAGTTGAAAAAAATTCTAAATGGGAGATTGTTGGGACCATGTTGAATGGAAGTGTCTTTCAAATATGAAAGAAGTTTGTACAGATTATTTCTCACTGTATTTTATTTTGTTTTCAAGAAAAATGAATCGGCTCTATTTGTAATTTTTGGTGATCGAACAATAGGGACATATGGATGGATTTTAATCAGCG
Organism: Viscum album; assembly: GCA_963277665.1. Classification (NCBI taxonomy): domain Eukaryota; kingdom Viridiplantae; phylum Streptophyta; class Magnoliopsida; order Santalales; family Viscaceae; genus Viscum; species Viscum album. The sequence goes on from OY728131.1 coordinate 826,576,142, forward strand.
AATAATATGAATTTTTTCATAAGAAGTTTAATTTTTTTTTTGTTATTGAATTTATTTTTCAAGTGAAGTTATTCATCATACTCACATTGGGTCTGAAATTAAAGTTTGAATCAGGATGAGAAAAAATATCAGAGTCTGGGTGGATCCAATGTAAATATAAAAAAGATTTTCTAAACATGGAGTTCTCATAAATCATATGTTTTTTGGAAAATGGGTTATGATTGAATTTTAAAGGAAACAGGGAGAACAATTTCATCCAATCAGTTTGAGGTTTGTTTAGAAAGAAGGAATTTCAGAATGTATGGGATGTTATAATACTTTCAAATTTATGTCAATAGATGCTTTTCTGGTATTATTTTTTCTCAAATTTATGATGAAGTCGTGATTACAAACAAGTTATTTTGGAAGAAGGAAGTTTTGTTTCAAATTTTTGAAGGTTAATATGTTTTTTTAGTCTTATAAATAAGTCACATGATAAAAATAGTTTGATAAAGAACATTGTTAATAGAGGAAGTTTTTTTGTACTGTAATAAGAATAGGAAAGAAGTTGTGGATATAGAATTTTTTGATACCGGTACATCAGATGTAGTGTGTCATATATCTATTAGAGGAAGAATTGTTTATAGTGGAAGTTTTTGGGGATGAAGAACCAAATGAGATGAAAGACCATGAAACCATATGAAGATCAATAATGTAATCAACTATTTTCATAAAAAAATTATATCTTACTTGGTAAGGGGAAAAATAAATTTTGGTTATCTACAATTGTGTCAAAAAAATAAAAATGAAATATGATTAGGTTTTAAATTGGATCAAGAGTCATTAGATATCAAGTGGTGTCGAACCATTATACTATAGCTAATACCAATACATCAAAGTGAAACTCAGACTGATCCATCAAATGTAGGATGATACTAATAACTTCATCATACACATGAACATTAGTTTGAAGAATATAAGTGTTGATTAAATATTTTCATGTATGTATTTATCAAAGGGTGTTTTAATGATATTGTTGAATTTTTTCTAAGTGTTGATATCATTAAAATTTGCATATTTTTTATAGAAGAATAAATTCAATGTTTTATAGATAATAGTTGGTATGGAGCATCATAATGAGTAGTTTGTTTTCTGTTAGTACTGATCATCGTAATGAGAAATAATTTTCTTTTCATATGATCATTTGGTATGCAGAGACTTCACATTTTGTCCTATATATTTCTTCTTCATAATAGTGAAATTGGAATGACAATTGGAATCAGATAGAGGAATAGTTAGAATGTTTGAATCCAAATGATGTTATGAGAGGATTAGAGATGTTTTGAGAAGAATATAGAGAAGTTTATAAGAGCTTAAGAAGTCAAAAATAGAGACCAAATGAAGGGTAAATTCATGTTTTGGGAAGTTTGGTTAAGTGGTAAATATTTTCAAATTCTCATCTATTCCACATTTGGAACACCAAAAAATAGACGTGAGTACATTGTACATTCAAACAGATTGGAACAATATTCACATGTGGATTAATATAGATAAGTTATTATGTTATAGTGAGAATATGTTTCCATAAATATTTTACCTAATGATGTTTTATTGATATAAAAAATTATGTTGTTATTATTTCTTAGATCGGACCATGAAATCGAGCTGTGATTTCCAGACTGAGACAGAAGCTATTCAGAATTATTTCAATAGTATTATAGCACACTTATATTTTTGGATAGAGTAGTCGGACATTGTAATTAGACTGGGACATCAGACTAAGTGTTATTACGATGTCTAGATAAGTTATTACCTGCTTTTGTGTAGGAATGTGAAGAATGTTTTGGATAGTTATTAAAAGTGAAATTTGAAAGGGCATCCTAGTAGCATGTTTGGAAGTAATTGGTGAATTTTTCATCACCTATTACACAAACATTTATTGACTCATTTTTTCAAAGTGAAGAATATGCACTGTTGTATTAATCATAGTGATACAAAAATTAATGGGTATATCCTACTTTTTTGTATCCACCCAAAAATTATTGTTTTCTTCTGTACTGTGTGTTATTAGATTTATTACATACCATAACAAGGAAAAAACTACTCTTATTTGGTAGTGATCCTTTTAAATACCTATTTTCTTATGGATGTTTGAATGTTTAGTTTTTCATAAAAGTGATAAATCATTTACCGGAGGAAGATGTCATTTCAAAATAAAGGAAACATAAAATAAAAATAGTATCACTGATTCACCCCCCCCCCCCCCCGATGATATAATAATCTCGGGTGGAACTTTTCAATACATACCCACGAACATTAAATGATTATTTTTTATTCTTAGATACATAATATTTTTATTTCATGAAATATAATTAAAATGTCCCATAAAGATAATCCCACATATTATTATTCATAGAAAAGCCCTACATATAACCAATCTTCATAACCCTGGGAAAGGAAACATAGTAAAGGGTGACCTCATTTTCACAATAATGTTAAACCTAGTATATATCAATTATAAAATTATAGTATGATGATAAATGCATGATAACATTTTCTTATACATTTCATCAGTGTAAAAATATTTATACCTAGAAAAGACTTAGATCAAAATCTCTAAAATCAATTCATATCTATAATCATGATCAATAATAATTTCAAGGCACTAATCAATATCCAAGAGTCTTAATATAGGCATGTGTCATAATATGTATAAGAAATAATAATCTTGTTAACATAGCTAAATTCCATCATTTTCACATATAATATTATGATCATAACCAAACAAAGATCATAATATTAGAACAAAATGTGAATAAATTTCTTCTCAATTATGTCAATGCATATTCCTATAATAAAAGATATAGGAAATCATAGTCATGAATTAGTATGTGATAAAATATAATTTAATTCACTCCCATTCTTATCATAGTAGTCTCATTAGATATCAATATCACATTACCCAATGCATTATAGGAATATATAATTATGTGCACACAAATCACATAACGAAAACCATACATATGTGTTCTATAAGATCATAAAACATTCATAATATCATTATAACATATCTCATGGAAAATAAAGTTGTTTATTAAAATTTCATTATATCGTAACTCATGGAATTTAAAAAAGTTTAAAAAATATCATCTTTATAATCATAAATCCTATAGAGAATGAATAAGGATGGTTCAATTGGATAATATCCCTAATAAACTATAATTAACATCGAATTATTTTATCATAGAGGAAAATTCCTTAAAAGGATCGCTGGAATATTTCATGGGAAAAAATTATTTTTATTTTTGAAATAACATCATTAAATTTTAAAAATATTCAAACTTTTATAGGAAACATCTTAATTAAAAGAAGCTATGTAAATATTTAAAGGATGATTAAAATATTTGAGAGTTCATGGAAGCACGACATTCTATTTATGTCAGGTTTTTTTAAACTAAGGTTCTTTTTCACATTTTTGGTAAAAATTCAAAAGTACCTAATTCAAAAAATGACAAAAATACTCATTTGAAATATTTCCATTAAAATTAAAACATGGTAAAAATTACAATAAATATTCAAATGACAATATAAAAAATTCATAAAAATATATTTAAATAAAACTAGTACATGGGAAAAAAAGCTTCCCACCCAAAAATAAAATAATGCTATTTTTCTGGAAAAAAATCCCAATAATTTTAAGTGCCACATAGAGTAAAAAGATAATAATTCTTGAGAAATTCAAGAATAAATATAGGATAAATAAATTTATGAAATTTATCAGATATTGATTATAAAATTTACCTAAATTAAATTCATGAAAAATAATCTTCATTAAAAAAGATTGAAAAATAAATTCCTTACAATTTTTGTAATATTCAAATAGAAACATCATAAAAGAGATTAACACATATGGATTTAAGAATAGTCATAATTTTAATGATAATAATCATAAAATACATTCACTTAAATTATGTACACCTCACAAAATAAAAAAGTGGTGAATTTGGCATATGTCTCATAGAAAAAATTGAGTCAAGAAATCATCTTACCCTAAGTCTCATCTTGCTTCATAAATGTTAAAATATCCATTATAATAAGTATATATTTTATTATAAATATAATATAGTACCATATTCATACCTATAAAAACATTTATGATTTACTTATAATATTTTATCACATGTTTATTAATAATTCATTATTAAAATCACTCTTTTAAAAGATATCTGTTTCATTTTCCACGAAAGATTCGGCTCGACGGTCACAATACATGTACATTAATATTGTTAAATTAATATCTAAAATATTATACATGTTATAAATATCATATATATTAATTATATACACATCTATAATCATCCATAAAAGTTAGATATAGAAAAATTATTTACAACATTCATGGAGATGGTAGGTCATACATACACATGAATGCTATTTTCATTTTCTAACGAAAATATTATAAAAAAATTAATATTATTTTACCACTAAAGATTAATATTTATATAATATACAAAAATTATAAACATTAAATATATCCTTTTTACCATCCATTTAATATGGAAATGAAAAACAAATTATATCTCATCATGGAGGTGGAAATTCACATGTATGCATGAGTGATGTTATAGTTTTCCAAGGGATTGGAAGGTAAGATAGGCGATATGATATTACAATTATAGAAATATTATTATGCCTCAAATATAATATATAAAAATTAAAATAATCATATTAACCATCCATTAATTATGGTGATGGAAAATGGAATGTATCGCTATGTGGAGGCGATTTTCCACCTATACGCACGAGCGATAGATTCACTTCCAATTTGATGGAAAAAGGGTTCCTAATGGGTGTTCAATAACCGGAATAACATTTTATTATATTTAGGATGTTGAATTTATTATTCTATAGAGAATACAATAAATTAATAGGATGGGGTGAAAGAAAATTTGAATGTACTTGGTTAATAGTTGTGCCATTTCTTTGAGAAACCTTTATTAGCTTACACCTTACTCCATGAAAGGATTGGTTTTTGAAAGAAAAAAATTACAAGATAGGAGTAATGAATATATAAATGTAAAATGGTAGGTCTTGGCCAATCTATAAGTCTCATTAATTATAGAGAATATTGGATAGGTGGTATCCATTTATAAGGGAGTGAAATGATACACATGGAATTACTTAAAAGATTTAATTATATATATATATATATATATATATTTCATAACCATGTAAGGTGGAACCAATTCACCACATATTTTAATAAAATATTTGATGGGGTCAAATAAACTGAACTAATCACATTTGGAAAGTCTTTAATACATTTTATTCACATCTTCTAGTCAAACCACATTAAACTCATTTTAACCATAACCAAAATAACTCATATTTTTTCCATGATAACATATTTATATGGAATAAATTAAAGGGGAAATATTGATAAATTTTTAATTATTTTTTATATTCAATTTATATAGGGGTATAATTTACTTTTAATATTAAAACACAAAAAACATGAAAGATGGTATTTAAGAAAATACCAAATATAGGTGTAAAAATAATTTGACCTTGAAATAAAGAAATAAATTTTTTACCATTAATTATTATTTTTTAAATAATAAAAACATGAATGTATTTATTCTTTTGTGGAATCCAAAAAAAATTGAATAATCATCCATGCCATTAAATTAAAATACCCAAAAAATAGTTTTAGACTTGAATAAAATATAGCTTATCTCTTCAAAAGTCATGGTGGGGATCCTGATTTCAAAATAATGATTCAAAATACATTATTTAATTCATTAAAAAAACATTTGGTCAGAAAACACTCAACCAATAGAATAAATAAAAGTGTTTGAGAAATTTTTTTGTTTACCCCATTATTTTAACCCAATTTTACCTCTTTTACCAGGTGAAAAATATTTAAAATGGTTACTTATCATAATGACCAAAAAATAAGTTATACATATTAAATTATATTAATAATGATTATTAAAAAATAATAATAAACTTAATTAATTTTATTTCAAAAGAGTGGCATAATGTAATTTTAAATTAAACTATAAAATAGTGATGAAAAGAGTTTTTCCAAAAACAAATATTCTCTTATATATAAGAAGTTTTTATACAAAAACAAAACATAATATTTATTAATATGGCCATAATTGGATTATTCATAATATATTTTTAATAATTTTACTATTAAATCGTTTTTAAAAAAATTAAACATTTAAAATTCCAAAAAAATTGCATTTTACAATAAAAAATTTGTATTTTCACTATTCACTAAAAAATCATGTTGTTCCTAAAAATCCAAATACTCTTCCCTAATATAATTTTAATATGATTATTTCAAAAATTATATAGTTTTATAAAATGAGATTTTTAAAATTGGTATAAATTAATTATAATATTTTCTCATAAAAATAATTAAATACCATTTTAGAAGAAAAGTTAGTATATAAGCATTAAATGATTTTACTGAAAATTTAGTACTTGTTTATCGATGTATTTTAATTTTATAAAACCATTATAAATATTTTTCCTAATTTTTTTTCAGATTCATACCACCACTTTTAATACCATGGATATATTCGTCATGTTAAAATAATAGTTTTTTTCATGGTTTGTTTAAACTCAGTTTTTTCTACATCTCAAGTTATACAAAATTTAATTTAATTTTAATATAAATATTTCATAAAATCTAAGCATGCTACATATTAAAATACAATGAATTAATTATTTTTGATATATTACCTCTCAAATATTCATTATATGTACCACAAAAAGGAAACTATGTGGATAGTACAAAACATGTCTCAGTGAGAGGGATTTGTGACGAAAACCCACTAATTCATGTCATGATATCCATGAACGTACATTAAAATCATTTATCACAAACATAGTTATCCTAATAACTTAATTTATAACCTTAATAATATATTTTTCCATTCATACACTTCATAAATAGTAAATATATACATTAATTATTCCTTATTTTCTGCATCGAGTGTTTATAGTTTTAATTATTTGTTATAGTTTTACAATATTGGTTATCATATTCCTTATTATTCCAAATTTCATCATTAATGTATAAATAATTTTACTATTAGGGATTATTTATAATAATATATTTTTCTCCATATTCCTTTAATGTAACGTCCCCAGTCCAGAAGCTACTAAACAAGTGCCACGAGCTGGGTCACCACGTGACATCATGCATGCCTCCCCATTGGCCAGAGGCTACCAACTAGTAGATAAGTTCTTCTAGTTCATGTGGGGGGACTGTACCCTCTCTTATATGTAATAAACAATATATAAAATAAAAAATAAATTAAATTATAGTCCATAGATAATAAATAATAAACAAGAATCACTAACTATTTCCCAAAACTGGATACAATCCCAGAACCAAATAATAAATATTCTATGTCATGTCATACATTAACAAATGAAGGAAAAAAATAAAGGTAATTAGAATTATATAAAAAATATCCATGACTCTATATATGGATCCCTCATCCAAGCACATCCCATGCCAAAATCAACCCTCTAGCACAGATCTATTTACCTCATCTTGGACAACAATAATGAAATCTTCTTGTTTACCCAATGATAGCCTAAGCAAGGTGTAACTATTAATTAGTATGCCACCACAACTGGTGTCAACAAAATATCTAGTTGAAACAGATAGTATGTTAATGTACTTAATAAACAATATGATAAAAAAAAGGGTAAACTAGGTTCCATTAGTTAACAAAGTTCACTTAAACCATTTTCATCATTTATATAATGGGTTAGGAATTTTTATCAATTTACCTTTGTCCTATGTCATTCAAAACTATGAATAATGGGAATAATCGAGTTCTCTATCTCTCTAGGGGAAACCATTTATCAAATAATTACATCACACTTACCATGGTGCATCTGTCTATATAGTATCATCAAATGCAACAGTTGGGGTCATAGAGCCTCAGTCCAACCACCCTAACCCTTGAAATAAAGGGGGTTGGGGTTTCGAGCCTCAGTATAACCTGAACCATGGATCTAGATCACCAATTCCAATACCCCAAACATACCACTTATCCATGTTCACATGCTTATTTAATAATTTACCACACATATCAATTCACTAATCATAATCATTGAACATACTTACCATTTATCAATTCATAGTTCGATCAACACATAAATCATATTCATGTAATAACCTATTATCACATTTAACATTTACGTTTCATGAATCAATAACATTTTAACATTACATAATTCCCCATTAATTTATATTATCAATTAAAAAAATTAAAACATTTTCATTTCACAATTCATGTTGACAAATAAAACACAAATATAATAGATTTTTCTTCATAAACCTGTGTAAACATGCTAGAAGAACCTATCATATGATTTATCTCTTAGACCATTGAAATTTAAATTCACTCACCAAAACCCATGTTCTCAAATAATGAACACCCCATGGGTGGCCTCTTTTCTGGTATAGTCAACCTTGATGCATCTCATAAGTATCATGAGTGGTTCAATTCATCTTTTAACCAAAAAAATTATCATTTCATTTTATGGGAATCAAAATCACCATTAGTTAAAAAATAGTACATCCACATATGAATAAACCAACATCAACACTATGGGTGATAAATTATTGACCAACTATCATGATTCTAAAGATGCACTCTTTCTTAACCCTGGGGTTTTCGTCAGATTATAATACCATTCAAATACCCAACCAAAGATATTATATAAAAAGTGGTTTTTACAAATTAAGAATAATAATAACTATACAATCAATAATCCAAAAAATATAAGGAATAAGAGCGTTTGAATCACCTGTAGCTTAGATTCACAGCCATCAATTCTTCAAACGGCTTAGAAATGAGGGAGATCGGCCATTGGGAAGTTTGGGGTGATTTGGATCATTAGTAGGGATGTTGGATAAATAATAGAGGAGAATATGATGTTATACCACATTAGTATCGAGAGGGTAAATTTTTAAAATAAAACATTTTAATGGGCATGTGGTTTTGCCACACGGTTGGCCAAACTATGTGGTAATTGTGCACCCCCTCTATCCAAGAGGGGGCCATGCCACACGGTTAGCTGAAAATCCCACACAATTTGACAAACCATGAATTGACTATTCAAGATTGCTCTATTCAAGATCACATGGTTTTTCATTCCCTTTTCCCAGTTTATTTAAACTATAAACCCTACCTCTAGGAAGGCATAATTAGGGTGTACAGTTGCTACAAACTATGCTTCAACAATGAAATATGCACTGAATAACCCCGTTCTCCCTCCCTTCGTGCACCAAACCCTCAAAACACCCCTAAACCTCTACAAAGACTCGGAACACCTTTCATTACCCATCCAAAAGGTATTTAAACCATAATTTTAAAAAAGAACATAACTTAAAGAATCTTGGGATCTTATAACCTCCCAAACTTATAATGGCTCATCCTCAAGCTAATTTTTCCAAGAATCACTAAGCTTTGAAAGTAAAAAAATGTCAGGCCACTAGGGCCGCATATCAATATTCATCTCCCAAGTTTCTTCCTAAACATTCAAATTATACCCCAAATCTCTAACTCAAGGCACAACCTTTCCCTACATGTGTTTATCATGATGATCCACAATATGAACTAGATTCTTCACAAAGGATTCATGATCCTCAGGCTCAACATCAATCACATAAATCACATGAGATGGGATAGGGTGATACTGCTAAAGTCGTGACAAATGAAAAACATCATGAATTACACTATACCAATATGTAATATCCAATCAGTATGACAATGATATTGTCCTATCAACAATCCCAAAAAAACCATATCCATTGGTTACAGAATACCCTGTTTTTGAAACCAACGGTGACCCAAACATCGTGACACCTGCAGAAACACACGGTCATGACCCCCTCCCCACAAATTATACCCCTCCTAGGACAAGAATTTGAGAAGGGAGATAATTCCCCCTGAGTCCCACTTCCAGTAGGCCTCGGGTTGGAGACTTGCACTGAGGGTATAGTAATCACACAAATGGGAGGCATTACCCTCTAAGAGAACACATGAAAAAGAGAGAGATAAGATAGACACCAAAAAACTCCAACTCAGACTGAAATATAAATGAAAAATCAAGTGAACATATGTAATGTCATGCAAAACTACTAAAACTAGAAGGGGAAAACTGCAAGTATCCAAAAGAAAGTAAAAACAGCAGCAACCACAAGCTTGAACAGCTCCTGTAACCCCAAGCTAGTAGAAACTAACTTGATCTCCAACCTGCTCTAAGTGACCCAAAAAACAGTTTATATATACATAGGGTGAGTATAACAATATACTCAATAGGATCCTCCCTAAATCCTCTCATGAAAATGTAAAGAAATCATGCTAAATCATAGTGAACAAAAAGTGAAACTAAATCGTCACCAAAATAGGTATACTATTTTCACAGCCTCACCATGGATACTCTCACCAAGTAATTCATATAAGAGTATATAATATAATAAAGAATATCAAGGGTACTCTGCTACTACATCCCCAGTGATTTTCCGCTTTTCCCCAACGTTGCACGTCCTAAGCATATCTTTCCAAAAAGGCTTGCCCACGGACACCTGGGCGAAGCACCACAATATGCACCTCATGCAACAAAACCACCACGTCCATACAAGAAAGTAACCAGGTAGTTTCTAGGAGCCACCAAAGCTCTCATAACATGTATCATACGTTAGGCATTATACCTCAAGCCATTACAACCCACACACCGAGTAAGAATCCTCAATCCATCACAGACTATACATTTTACGCCTATAGTAGTCCATAAGATACTATATCCAGAATATATGTGTGTGAATAACCACAAGCCATTATAGCCCTTTACACACATATATAGGGAAAACTAATCACTATGACAATCAGCACAAGTAATTACTGAGAGAAGAGAGAAGGGACAAAGGGGGTAATCAACCATCCATCCTCCCACCAGAATGTTGGGGAAAACACCCCTAGGGCTCAGAATCCTCAGGGTGTTAGTTTCCCTTACTTACAGGGTGGAGTAGCGTATAGAAACATAAAAAGTATAGAATATTTTATATCTCACAACCACACTATGGGCATAAACTAGTCTTAGACTCAACTGCAGCTAATGCCTCTCGGACTCATGGCTGTCACTTCTAAGACTAGGTATCCTATAAGCTTACAACCATTTAAATATCTTTAAAACATTAATTCACTGCCTTTTTATCAGTTTCACTTTATGTTAATTAATTATTTAAACATTAATTAACCATTAATAATTCCACATTATATTTTATTAGCATCATACCCAAAGTCCACTGTCCCCTTGAAAATTGTAACCTCAATATTTCATTCCAGCAAGCTCTAACCCCATAGGTTAACATCATTTATTCAATCATTTATTTACAGCATTACTTCCCCATATTTCTATCCATTCTAGAAAAAAAATTATATGATACTAAACACAAGGGAGATCAACATAGTGAGTAGATAACTACCCGTCGAGTCTTTGCCGCCTATAGTAAGAGCGTAGACCCATCCTCCCTTGAGAAGTTAGACACAGAAAACACATGGCATACCCTGCACATCTTCACACCTTTCGGAAGATGGGTAAGAAAGAACAGATGCCTTGAGTAGTGGGAAATTTAAAGTAGATAAACAACTAATAAGAATCATCCAACATCAAATCATTCACATCCAACTTGTTCCATCATCCACGATGTCCTCCCCGACACCCACATGCATAAACTGATGCATCTCACCACTCTAGGCATCAACTACTACCACAACCAATAGGCCTCCCTACCCCCACATATCACAACAGCCATCTAGGCTCACATCACAACATGAGTAGAAGGAAAAAACAAAAATCTTATCAATTGGGCTCTTGATCCTCTAACAAGAAGGAGGGTAATTCAGAACCCTACAAGTATTATCTTTTATCAAACAACCAATTATTTAATCCATCTTGGATTAACTGATTTATTATTCATAGGTTCCAACTTTGGAAAACCTAAACAGTAAGCTATCACAAAAAATTAAACATGTTGGCTACACCAATTTGATTATCATCAAATTACAACAAAAGGAACCAGATTCATTTTCATGACTCTTTATCTTTAGCCAAACAATTATCAATTAATTCTAGATTTATGTTCTTTACCAATCACAATTGAGAACGAAAAGGCTAAGAAAGAAAGCATAGATATCACACTATCTAGAAAAACAAGAGGCAATAACATACGATCGATATCAATTTTTTTATCTGTTTTAAATATTTATTTTTCCAATTCCATTGTGATCCAGTGGGATAAAACATGCTAACTCTTCAGTTGCACATAAAAGAAAAGAGAAGAAACAGACCCCTTACCTCAAATAGTTCTTAACATTCTTTATATGAGAATGATCCACACAGTAGGTTACAATCTCCTCCCCTGTGACAACTGTATCCACCCGAGGATGCAGAGACACCACCACATCGACCGGCACCCAAGAAAAGCCCGTTAGGAACATGGGGGTAAAATTCAATAAAAGGGCAAGGAGAAAGAATGAGATGAACCCGAAATAATAAAGATATTTCATACCTTATTTCGAAGACTGGTCGATATTTCTTGGTTGCATCAAAACCAAGAAGAACAAATCCTAGGAGGAAAGTTTGATTGAAAAACTCCTATGGGAAGGAATGGGATGTTCGAGCATCTCACACCCGAGAATAAGGAGGAAGAACTAGGGTGGAAGATATCTCGTCCCTTTAGAAGATTTAACGGAGCAGTGTTTTATGATACGTTGGGTTTTCCATTAAAAGAGGATTGCATTAAACCATGTGGTTTGACTAAGTAAAAACATGTCGAGATTTAGGAGAAATTAATTTAGGAGTTACAACCTTTGAATCAGCCTTAGAGTCCTTAAAATAAGGGTTTAAATGCATTTTACGTTAAAGGAAATGTTAAAGGGGTGCAACTGTAAGAAGATGGAAACACTGTTTACGAACTTGAAATTTGGAAAAGGAAAAAAACTATTCATGAACCTCACCATTGGAATCTCACCACTCTGGAAACACTATTCATGAACCTCATCGTTAAAACCACACTGTTAGAACCTTACTATTTTGGAAACACTGTTCATGAACACCACCGTTGGAATCTCACTATTCTGGAAACACTATTCATTAACCTCACCGTTGGAACCTCCCCATTTTGGAAACACTGTTCATGAACTCAAAACTTGGCAAAGGAAAAAGGTCACTGTTGGAACCTCACCGTTCTGGAAACACTGTTCATGAACTCAAAATTTGGCAAAGGAAAAAGGTCACCGTTGGAACGTCACCATTCTGGAAACACTGTTCATGAACTCAAAATTTTGCAAAGGAAAGAGGTCAATATTGGAACCTCACCATTGCACTGTTCACATAAGGTTACCAATGGAACTGTTCATAGAAGGCCACCAATGACACTGTTCACATAAGGTCACCGATGTCACTGTTCACAAAAGGTCATCGTTGCACTGTTCAAAGAAGGTCACCGATGACACTGTTCATATAAGGTCATTGATGTCACTATTCACATAAGGTCACCACTGCACTGTTTACAGAAGGTCACTGATGACACTATTCACATAAGGTCATCGATGTCACTGTTCATAGAAGGTTACCGATGCACTGTTCACAACGGTCTACCGTTGGAACTATTCACCGATGGAAGTGTTCACATAAATAGAAATTTGGAAAAGTGTTGGGGATAAGTCACATTAACCTCCCAAAACACCTCATACACCTAATTTTTGCAAAAGAATATACCAAAGTGGTCTGGGCTATTACATCAGATACAACTCAAAACATTCTTGTCCTTGAGAATTTAAAACCCACCTAAAGGGAAAATGAAATGAGGTATGAAAAACCACCCATAGAGATACCTCTCAAAAGAGAGAAAGCCACAAGAAGCAAGAAAAGAAATCCATATTATAAACATGAAAGTTATATTACCACAAAGGCTACATCAATACATGAAAAGAGTTAAACATCAAACAACTCTGGGTACTGAGCATGTATCTGTGACTCATGTTCCCAGGTACTCTCCTCCATGCCACCATGTCTCCACAAGACACGAACCAAGGGGATAGAATGCACGTGCAACACCTTCTCTTTGTGGTCTTGGATCTCCACAGGTCACTTCTCAAAGGTCACATCATCATCAACATCGATCTCATGTGAGAGTTATCATGAAGATAACGATGGAGCTGTGATACATGGAAAACATCATGTTTCCGACTCATCTGTGGGGGAATTGCTACTTGATACGCCACAGGTCCAACATGATCTAACACCTCAAAAGGCCCAAAAAACCGGGGAGAAAGCTTACTCCCATGACCAAACCTTCGTTTCCCATGATAGGGATTCACCTTCAGAAACATGTGATCCCCAAAATCAAAATCTAAGGGTCTCATCCTTTGATTGGAATATGATTTCTGATGATCTTGCATTTTCTTCATCCTCTCATGAATCACCTGAACCATCTCTATTATATTATATACTAGTTCCAGTCTGAGAATTGTTGACTCTCCGATCCCATACCAGCACAATGGAGAATGGCAAGGTCGGTCATACAAGGCTTTAAATGGCACCATACCGATGGTGGAGTGAAAACTATTGTTGTAATCAAACTCCACCAAGGGTAAGTTCCTCATCCATAAACCTCCAAAATCCAATACACAAGAGCATGGCATGTCTTCAAGAGTTTGGATGGTTTGCTCTGTCTAACCATCTATTTGAGGATGAAAAACAGTGTTAAGGAATATCTGAGAACCAAAAAGGGGAATAATCAAGTCCCATAAGGGGAATAATCAAGTCCCATACCTCACCATGGGAAAAAGTTTTAAAAAAATAATATCACACTAAACTTGGAGCCTTAGTCCAGGAAATATCATCAAATGCAACCATTAGGGGCCTCAATACTTATTCCAACCTCTCTAACCTATGTGTTAAAGAGTTACGAGCACTACTAGAAATCCTATATATACCAACACATCTATACCAATGATTTATACAAACCATTGGTATAGGTCCCCTTTCCTAACAGTTTTTCCAAAACCATTAAGAAAAGGTACTTTGACACCACTTTTCCCAATGGTTTTCCCAAACCGTTGCGAAAGTGTCCACTTTTCCCAATAGTTTTCCCAAACCGTTGGTAAAGGGTCCACTTTTCCCACCGGTTTTTCCAAAACTATTGGGAAATGGTACTTTGAGGCCACTTTTCCCAACAGTTTTCCAAAACCATTGGGAAAGGGTCTACTTTTCCCAATGATTTGGAAAAACCATTGGGAAAGTATACATTGAATCCACTTTTCCCAATAGTTTTCCCAAACTATTGGGAAATGGTCCACTTTTCCCAATAGTTTTTCCAAAACTGTTGGGAAAGGGTACTTTGAGGCCACTTTTCCCAACGGTTTTCTCAAACCATTGGGAATGGGTCCACTTTTCACAATGGTTTTGGAAAACCATTGGAAAAGGTTGGGAAAGGATGGGTATTTATCCAAATGGTTCTCAAAACTGTAGGGAAAGGCATATCCCAATGGTTTTGAGAACCGTTTGGATAGGTACCATTATTTTTTATGAGTAAATTTATCGAATATCATCAAATAAAACAATATATAAATTACATATATATATATATATATATATTCATAAAGGAAACTATAGGATAGTGGTAATGTAATTGATATATAACATAGAGTTTTTGGGTTCAATCCTCCACTGGAACTTTTATATATATATATATATATATACCTATCCCAATGGTTTGGGAAAACCGTTGGGAAAGTCCTATCCCAACGGTTTTATCAAGACCTTTGGGATAGGTCTTTCCCCATGCTAAATCACCCAACGGCTTCCCAAACCATTGTTATAGGCTATACCAATGGTTTAGGGACCTATACCAATGGTTCCAAGCTGTTGGAATAGGAAATTTCTTTATTAGTGGGGGTTAAAAGTCTCAGTATAACCCAACATGTGGGCATAGATCCTCAATTGCAATACCCCACACATACCACTAATCCATGTGAAATTGATTATTTAATTATTTACCACACATATCAATTAACTAATCATACTCTTTAAACAAATTTTCCATTTAACAATCCATAGTTCGATCAACAAATATATCATATTCTTATTATAACCCATTAAAACATTTACCATTTACAATTCATGACTCACTAACATGTTTACATTACAAAATTAACCCTTATTCCTTGTTATCAATTAAATATAATCACGTCAATTTCAGTTCACAAATCATGTTAAAAAATGAAACACAATTCTCATTTATTTTCCTTCAAAAAACTATGTTACCAATCTAAAAATAAATATCATATGTTTTGTCTCTTATAATACTAAAATTTAAATTCATTCACCCAAACCCATGTTCACAAATAAGGAAAACACCATGGCTGGCCTATTTTCTATTCTAGTCAACCTCAATGCATCCCACAGGTATCATGAGGGGTTTGATTCATAATTTAACCACCCAATTTATCCTTTATCTCAATGGGAATCAAAATCCCAACAAGAAGAAAATAATAACACAATGAAATATGCATAATCCAATTTTTAGAGTATGTGATATTACTTTTAGACAACCAACCTTGATTCCAAACATGAACTATCACTAGACCCTAGCCTTTCCTTCGTATTCAAACACCCTTCAAATCCCCAACCTAACATCAACTATAAAATGAGGGTTTGGGGGCTTTAGAAGAAAAAGACCAACTATAAAATCCCTGAAATGTAAATAATAATAAAGATGAGTCTTAGACTCACCTGGGGGTTTGATGCGTAACCAAAGGTGATCCAAATGGATTAAAAATTAGGGCTATCAACCCTTGGGATATTTGGGGTGATATGGATCATCACTAGGTCTACTAGAAGAGAATCCTGAGTTATAAAACATAAGTCTTGAGATTGAAAATGGTAATGTCCATATTTTTATGAGGCACATGATTTGGCCACTCGGTTGGTCAAACCAGGCACCAACCCTGAGCCACCCTCTATTAAAGAGGGGACCAGACCACACAGTTACCTTGAAATACCATACGGTTTGAAAAACCATGCAATGACCATGCAGGATGGCTCTATCCAAGCCCATATGGATTTTCTATTACCTTTTCATGTTTTATTTAAACCATTCATTCTAACTTTAGGAAATAATGGTTAGGAAACATGGTTAATACTACTTGTGTGCCAATAGTGAAACATGCACTTGATGGCCTCGTTCTCCCTCCCTTTATGTCATGAACCCCTAGAAAACCCATGATCTTCCACATAGACTCAGAAAACATTTCATTAAACATATTAATGGTATTTAAAACAGATATTTAAACAATAACATACCTCAAATACATTTGTTATCTTATATTTAATGAGTTTTTTATTATTTACCCTTGAATATAAAATCAATAATGTTAATGAATCTATGATGCTTGATAATTGAAGGGTGTTTTCATACTTGATGAATTAAATGTTGATATAATACTCCATAATCAAAAAATAATTATTATTTTGATATTTATACTATATTATACTAGTAATTATATTCCCATATTCTCTAATGATACATATCCATATTATAGGTCTAGTGTGTGGATAAACACACCCAAACATGGACATTTCATGATTTAAGGAATGATTATGTGGTCTTCTTATCGAAATATCATTATAAAAAAATCATATTGTTATTATTTAATATTTATTAGTGTGATATATCAGAATTATAAAGGAGTTATAATATGATGGAATGGATATGAAAATATTACATAATTTTAATATAATATTATCCTCTTAGCATGCTTGCTTTAAATGGTTAAATTAACGATGATCATTTGTTGATCATACCAATACTAGTTTCTCCAATTTGAAATAGAAACATAATTATAAATCATATTTTTTCTATAATCCAATCATTAGATTCTATCTTGTTAGGTAGTGTAAGAAAACTATACACATTGCATCATGGAGGAAGTAGTTTGGACAATGCACAAATGGGAATTTTGTTTTTCTTAATGGATGTGGTATATGAATAAAGAATGTTTAATACCTTAAAATATTGACATTAAATTATATAAATGATTATAATATCATCCTATTAGTGTGACTATAATAAATATTTATTAAGATAATTATTAGGAAAAGGTAATTATTTCATTATACTAGTGTCGGGAACATCAATTTTCCTTTGAAGTCTCCATAAAAATGAATTATTAATGCTAAATAATGGTGACCAAAAGATTTTCATCTTGTAAGAGGGTTATTAATGGAGAAAAAGGGAATATTTTCAATGAGGAATTCGAAGTAATAACTATACTTAAAGTGGTGAATATTTTTCCCTTTTATGTCAAGGGAATGTTAGTTTTGAGAGTAACCCTTACATTTTAAACAATGTAAGGTTACTATTGAAGTGAAAATAGTAAAAAACTGAATAAATAGTAGATGAAAATGATTTTGTTAAAAAATAAATTTATCTAATCAATTTTTAGAAATAGTTTATTCTTTTAGGGTTTTTTATTTTTACATTTTGACATTTACCCTAATTTACTTTTACTTTGGTCATTAATTTCTAACCACATTAATTATTTTGATTTAAAATCATTTATATCGAATGTATAACATAATTTGATACTTACAATTTTTAATTTGAGAATCATTATATCAAATAATGTTTCTGTTTAAGTGAAAATATAATTTTAATGTTAATACACATAATTTCATAAAACTAGTTTTTAGAGAAATAATGTTTTTATGAATTATATTATTATATAAGATAAATTTTTTGTGGATATTGATTTTAATGAAAAAGATGATTTATTTTTAAAAATGATATGAAGATATTAAGGTACAGAAAAACTGAATCTCCCTTGAAAATACATGATTCAACGAAATGGACAAAAGTTGATTTTTAATTAAAGTATCATTTTAATAAGTTCTTGAAACATTAAATATATGATTTATAAGTTCAAATATTATTTTAAAATTAATATTTTTAGTCTTAATATTTATATTAGATTACATAATAGTATTTAGAATATATTTTTTCACCCTTATATAATGATATAGTACAAAAATTACAAGAATCTTGATAACTGTATTTTTCGTAAAAAACATATCCTTTTCAGAAAAAATATAAAAAATTAATACTAGGATATTTTTGATATGATAAATTAATAAATAATTTTTATTGCTAAATATCAAATTTTTAAATTTAAATTTTATATAAATTCCTATTGTAAGAACCCAGATCTTCTTTTAAGGTATGTTTCTCTTTTCTGGTCATTTTTGAGAAAAAGAGGAATTTATGGGAAAAACCTTTAAAGTTGTGGAGGTTGTGCAGGGGTGCACGGTTGGCACATAGTTGGTGCACGGTCTGAACAAACCGTGCGACCAGCCTAGAAAACCATCCACCATTGACAGTGGGCTCTGCACGGGTGGTGCACGGTTTGTCAAATCGTACGGGCAAGTCGTGCAAAGTCCCTGGGTGAGACAGTGGGCTCCACATAGGCGGCGCACAGTTTGTCTAGACCATGCAGGAGAGCCGTGCAAAGTCCCTGGGTGAGACAGTGGCAACTGCATGGTTGGCGCATGGTTTGTCAAACTGTGTGGGGTAACCGTGCGACCACTTAAAGTTAGGGTTTTTAAGTCCCGAGCCACTCAGGATTTCCCATTCCTCCACCATTCTTCCTTCCACTCATGGCTCACATGTGAGTTGTGATTTTCAGAGGTTGGGGGAGCTTCTTGGGTCGTTTTGGAGGCAAATTGAAGGGGTTTCTTGGCGGATCGAACGTGATTCTCCTCGTGTAAGTCCCTCTTTTGGTTCTTTGAGGTTTTGGTTAGGGTTATCCTCTTCCTCTCTTAGTTTCCTAGATATATAAGGGTTTCATGTAGATCTAGGGTTGTGTTTCCTTTGTGTGTTAAACTTCGACTTTTTTTATGTTAGGGAAGGTTTTTTGAGGTGTTTTCGAGGAGGCGTTCACCCGGTTTGGAGCGCGTTTGGGTGAAGAGGCCGATTTCTCTAAACCCTAAGAGGTAGGTGGTTTGTGCCTTTCGGTTTAATGTCTTTGAATTGTATGTGAAAAATAGCCAATACCCATGAAAGGAGTGGTGTGCATTTACCATTTTTAACCCTGTTAATTGCCTACTTTACCGGTGTGTGCGAGTAGAGGTTATTTGTATGTGAATGGGGTTGATTACTATGCTTTGGAGGTGTTTCCCATACATGTTCTTCTTATGACCATTTTGTTCTGATTATCCTGTTAGACTGCTTTGTTTGTTTCCCATTCCTAGTAATGTAGGATGGTGTGATTGTTGTTCGGTTATGTTGTTGTGATGTAGAATTCTAGCCAAGTAGTTCATGAGTTTTACCTTGGTCGTTAAGCGTTGCTACACTTTCTTGACTTACACAGGTCCATGAGAACCTGGTGTATAGACCATAAGTAGAATTGACGTTGAGGGCTTGTCGATAGTTTCTTTATAATTATACGATGCGAGACCATAGGGGGAATTGACATTAAGTGCTTCCCCAGAGTGTTTATAGTTCCTCGATGTAGGCCACAGGGGTAATTGACGTTGAGTGCTTCCCCAGAGCGCCTTTAGTACGATACGAGACTATAGGGGGAATTGACGGTGAGTGTTTCCCTAGAGAGTCTATGCTTAAGATGAACCAGAGGGGTTAGACTGAGTGTACTGCCCAGAGGTTTGCTTGTACTTGATAGGTAGAACCAGAGGGGATAGGCTATGGGAACTTCCTAGAGGGTTACCTGTTTGTTAGCTTCTTGCTTGTACTTGATAGGTAGGACCAGAGGGGATATGCTGTGAGTACTTCCCAGAGGGTTACCTGTTGTGATTATCTGCTTTTCTTAGTTGTTTCTTGATATCTGAAAATGTGGATTGTTATTGTTGATTACTTCATTGTTTACTACTTTCTGCACTTTTTCTTTCCATATATTCACTGACTGTTAGGCACAGATCTTGTGGGGGTTTCCTACTGGGATTCATCTCATAACCTATTTGGGCCATGATTTTGGGCCCAAATAGATTATATTGTTGCAGGTGTAGACAAGGGAAAGTTCCCTTCTACTTCAGGTACTTGACTTGCTTTGGGATGGAGAGCATGGGACCTAGCTTAGGCTTGCGATGATGAGGAGCTATTTATATATTTATTTTGTACTTGGGTTTCGTACTGGTTGTATTCAACATTGTGAATTTTTTGGCTATTTTCCCAAGAATATGTACCCTGCATCATTTTATATATATGGGTGCTCTAGTTGTTTATTATCTCAGTCTTCTATTGTTTACTATTGTTGGATATTTACTTCTTCCGCTATTGTATGTATTTGTTTACTTCTGCTGTGTACTCGGGCAATGAGGGCATAGTTTCTCTACTGTCACACCCAAGGCCCTCGCAGCTAGTCGGCAGCCTCTGGCGTTCAGGGAAATGCACTTGAGGCCATGTGACCAACCGGGTACGGGGTGCCTCTGGGTGGTTTCTGGAACTAGGATGTTACAAATTGGTATCATAGAACTTCTTTTATTCTTGAATTATTGTTTGGAGTGTTTAGCTAGGGATAGTAAGGAATAGGCACTTGGTAATAATCTGTACCTGGGAGTAGCTAACCCGTGTACAGGGAAAAGCCAATCTACCTCGTTTATTGCAATTTTTTTGTTTTTCAATTTTACAGTTGATTTGATTTCACTATTGGGTGATTCACATGTTTTGTGATGTTATCATTGATGCTATTGAGATTATATTTCTATCGCAACCCGATGAGATGAGGGTCTTCCATCTCATGAATCATATATGAACTTGTTAAAAATCACATGTCATGCATTCTTGCCATGCCATTTAGGGTGTATTAGAAATTGTAAGTTTTTGTGATAAATGTTTTGTAGAATATGCATGCTGTTGTGATAGGTGCTTTGATAAAAATACATTTTGTTTGATAGGGTATTGTTTGAGTATGGTTTTGTTTAGGATGAACGCCAAATTTTGGTTCCTAAGGTGTTATGGGCCCTCATGGACCAGAACTTGGTGGATCATCACCTTGTATTTTCTTTTTTATAACATGTGTAATATCCCAAGCTTTGATTAGTGGGGAGTATAGGCCCTCACAGATTGAAATTTGGAACTTTCAATGTTCGTTTCTATGTTTCTATGGGTTCCAGAGTAGTTTTTAAGGCTTTCTGTCCGGAAAAACCCAGAATGCACGCCGTGTAGTTTTGACTACATGACATGTGTTCTTCTGTTCGGGAAGAAACAGTCTTTCTTAAGTACCCGTTGTGTACTCTCTGTACATGTCGTGTACTCCTTTGTTTCAGTCCCTTTTAATTATGATCTAAGGTGTGTGCTTGACCTTGCAGAGTCATGCCACTGAGACGTCCTCTGGTTGTATGCCAGCCATAAGGCGGTGATCAGACACCGGATATGGCTGATCAGGGACTTCCTACAGGTCCTCCTGTTGTGCTAGTTTTGGCACCAACAGTTGTACCTGACCCAGGTGCTGATGCACAGTTCAGGGAAGGCTTTATGAGGATGATGCAAACCTTTTAGGGAGCAATACCTCCTACCCATTGAAGGTAGATTTGACATGGGTCTTTTAACAGCAGCATCCTCCCACTTTCTCAGGGGATGTAGGACCCCAGACTACATAGTCATAGCTAGAAGCCATGATGACGATCTTTGAGCATCTGGAGACGCCTCCAGAGAGGAGGGTCAATCTTGCTACCTATATGATTCGGGACTCCGCCAAGAGGTGGTGGGATGTGATCTCACAGGAGGGACGTCGGCAGGTTATGGTGTGGGATGAGTTCCAATGCATCTTATTTGACTAATTCTATTTGGAGAGCTTGAGGGCTGATCGAGCCCGAGAGTTTATGAGTCTGGAGCAGGGTACTCTTTCTGTTATGGAGTATTCCTCTAATTTCACAGAGATTAAGCGTTTCACACCCTTCCTGGGAGGATATGGGTTATTTATGGAAAGGAAGTTCGAGGATGGCCTTAGACAGGACATCCACTCTTAGTTGAATAACTTCAGGTTGACTTCCATCGCTTCCATCGTAAACTTGGCATTAATCATGGAGCGGAATCTGAGGGAATCTGAAGTTGTGAGCTAGGGCGGCTTGACATCCAGAGTTACTGCTTCACCAGCTGATAGCCGGAAGTGCCACAGGGATACTACATGGGGAGATCTGAGTAGGCGGGATGCATCTTCTGGTAGCCAGGTGGTGTGCTACCAGTGTAGGAGAAGCGGGTATATAAGGTCGCAGTGCTAGAGAGACCCAGTGGAGTGCCGATATTGTGGAAAGTTGAGACACCTTCAGCATTTCTGTCAGGTCTTCTCACCAGCAGCCGGTGACCGGGGTTCATCTATGAATCCTCGTACAAGAGAAGCTCCACCAGTTTCTCACCAGTATGGGAACTGGAGTTCTTCTGGCCATTCAGTCCGAGGTGGAGGTCGCGGCCATGGTGTTCATTCACCAGGCTACCAGTGATAGTAGGGTGGATCAACTCAGAGTAATAAAGTAGGGTCACAGGTCCATGGAGCTGGCCAGACATTTACAGTGGAGCAGACCCATTAAGAGAAGGATTTCAGCCCCTCTATAGTTCGAGGTACGATCCTAGTTGCCTCGGTTTTATCTTCATCTCTTTTCGATACTGGTGCTACACATAGTTTTATATCTGTCGCGGTTGTGGAGAGCCTTGGGA
Organism: Viscum album; assembly: GCA_963277665.1. Classification (NCBI taxonomy): domain Eukaryota; kingdom Viridiplantae; phylum Streptophyta; class Magnoliopsida; order Santalales; family Viscaceae; genus Viscum; species Viscum album. The sequence continues at coordinate 826,599,894 of OY728131.1, forward strand.
TTTGTATCTTTTCTTCTACTGATTTTTTGACACTAGACACTCCGTTGGGGACAAGAACATCTGGTGTATGTTAGTGCAAGGATTTCCCTCTTGAGGTTGGTGGGTGTCACTTTCTTTGGGATCTTTATGTTCTAGAGATGACGTGCTATGATGTCATTCTCAGAATGGATTGGCTAGTTCTCTTCCAGGAAGTCATTGACTGTTATCGTCGCAGGGTGAGTTTCATATCACCAGAGGGTGGATCTTTTATTTATAAGGGCGAGTGGGATGTCCAAGCGAGCAGAGCGAGTCTAGAGCATCATGGGTTGGGAGCAGTTGTAGCCCATATTTTTAGTATTTATCTGGATGACCAAGGAACTTCATTGTTAGAATTTGCTCCAGTGGTGGATCATTTCAGATATTTCTTTCCAGAGGACTTCTCAAGTTTGTCTCTGGAGCGTGAGGTGGACTTATCGATTGAGCTTGTTCTCGGAGCGGCACCGGTGTCCATTCCTCCTTATAGTATGGCTACACCTGAGTTGTAGGAGCTCAAGAAGAAGCTAGAGGAGTTGCAAGCAAAGGGTTTCATCTGACCCAGTACTTCTCATTGGGGTTCTCCTGTCCTATTTGCGAAGAAGGCAGATGGAACCCTCTGGCTTTGCGTGGACTATCAGAAGTTGAACCAGTTAACAGTCAAGAACCGATATCCCTTTCTTAGGATTGATGATCTCTTTGATCAGCTTCGAGGAGCCCGGGTGTTCTCAAAGATTGACTTGAGGTTCCTTTATCATCATTTGTACGTTAGACCATCTAATATACCTCTTATAGCCTTTCGGAGTAGGTATGGTCTATACGAGTATATGGTTATGCCATTCGGTCTCACAAACGTGCCTATAGTTTTCATGGAACTGATTAACCGAGTGTTCCATCCATACTTGGATTCCTTCATGGCTGTTTTCATGGATTACATCTTGGTTTACTCTCACACTCAAAACGACCATGCTACCCATCTTGAGATTGTTCTGAGTACACTTAGAGAGCATCTGTTATATGCTAAGCTCTCAAAATGTCACTTTTGGATGGATCAGATTCACTTCTTGGGTCATGTTATCTCAGAGGCAGGAGGATCAGTAGACCCAAAGAAAGTGAGGGTTGTAGTTTCCTAGGAGCATCCAAAGAAAGTATTTGAGGTGCGTAGTTTTCTAGGGCTGGCTAGATACTACAAGCGTTTCATACAAGACTTCTCACGCTTAGCAGTACCGCTGACGGGTCTGACTAAGAAGGGTGCGAAGTTCTTATGGTCAAATTCTTGTGATTTATCCTTTTAAGATATGAAAGGGAGTTTGACTTCAGCACCGATACTAGTCCTTACAAAGCTGGACAAGAGCTATACCGTTTATTGTGATACTTCAGGTATTAGGCTAGGAGATATGCTTATGCAGGGAGATGGAGTCATTGTGTATGGGTCTCAGCAGTTGAGGCCACATGAGAGGAATTACCCAACACACGATCTGGATTTGGCAACTGTTGTACATGCCTTACATTATTGGAGACATTATCTTCTAGTAGAGCATTATGTGGTTTTCACCGACCATAAGAGCCTCAAGTACATATTCACTCAATGTGATCTGAATATGAGACAACGAAGGTGGGTTGAGTACCTTCAGTCTTTTGACTTTGAGATTTCCTATACGCCTGGGAAAGGTAATGCAGTGGTTGATGTGTTGAGCAGGAGGACTCAGATACAAGCAGTTTAGGAGGCTAGCAGTAAGTGGCAGCTTATGGATCTGTTCTCTGAGACGCATTTGGAGTTTCACGATAGTAATGGGAAGAAATTTCTTTATTATGTAGTTGTTACCTCTACTCTTTTTGATCAAGTGTGAATGAGGAAGATATCAGACTCTGAAGGCCTAGTCCTAAGAGAAAGCATGTTAGGAGATGACCCTATTCCTAGATTTACCATAGGAGAGGATGAGATCTTGCGTTTCCAGGGGCGCGTATGGGTGCCAGTAGATATACATGAGGATCTGATACGGGATTCTCATTCCTCAGTTTGGGAAGTTTATCCTGGTGTCACCAAGATGTATCGTGATCTACACTATCAGTATTGGTGGCCAGGTATGAATAGGGATGTTGCTGGTTTCTTCATGAGGTCTTCCACTTATCAGCAGGTGAAGGTGGAGCATCAGAGACCAGAAGAACTTTTACAGAAGTTACCCATTCCCGAGTGTAAGTGGAATGACATCGCAATGGACTTCATGACAGGTTTTCCGAGGTCTCCTCGAGGGAATGATGCAGTTTGGGTTGTCATTGACAGACTCACAAAGGTTGCTCATTTCTTGCCAATCAAGGAGACCTTCAGTGTTGATGAGCTATAATGGTTGTACATCCGAGAGATTGTACGTCTTCATGGAGTTCCACACTCCATCGTTTCAGACAGGGATACACGTTTTACTTCTTGGGTCTGGAAGGGGCTTCACAAGGCGTTGGGTACACATGTACTTTTGAGTACAGCTTACCATCCCCAGAAAGATGGCCAATCTGAGCATACGATTCAGGTGCTTGAGGACATGCTCCAATCATGCATCCTAGATTTTGGAGGTTCTTGGGAGAAGCATATACCTCTTGTGGAATTTTCCAACAATAATAGTTTTTAAGAAACTATACAGATGGAACCTTATAAGGTTTTGTACGGTAGGCCATGTCGATCACCCTTATGTTGGCTAGAGGTAGGAGAGGCAGCTTTACTGGGACCTCGTCTTGTTCAGGAGACCATAGAGCAGATAGAGTTGATTCGGAAGAGGATGGCTACTGCACAGTCTCGACAGAAGTCTTATGATGATCAGTAGAGATGACCTCAAGAGTTTGAGGTTGTGGATCAGGTTTTCCTGCATGTCACACCGAGGTTGGGACACAAGAGGATTAGGAGACAGGGTAATCTTTTTCCAAGGTACGTCAGACCGTTTGAGGTGTAGGATTTACCTTAGAGGTACCAGGATATTCACGACGTCTTCCATGTTTCACAGCTTCAACGTTACTTTTCAAACCCATCTCATGTATTTCAACCCGAGGAGGTTGAGCTCGAAGTGGATGTGTCGTTTGAGGAGCATCCTATCCGGATTGTGGATCGCAGTACGAAGGTTCTCCGTGGCTGGTATGTTCCCTTAGTATGAGTGCTTTGGCTGCACGGGTGGGTGTAGGATGAGACTTGGGAGAGGGAGGCTGATGTACAATCATAATGGACGGAACTGTTCAGGGTTTCTTCTTCTATGCCTCCTTGCTAGGTAAATTCGGGGATGAATTTATTTAAGGAGGGAAGTTTGTAAGAACATGGATATTCTTTTAAGGTATGTTTCTCTTTTCTGGTCGTTTTTGAGAAAAAGAGGAATTTCTGGGGAAAACCATTAAAGTTTTGGAGGTTGTGCAGGGGCGCACGGTTGCGCACGGTCTGAAAAAACCGTGCGGCCAGCCCAGGAAACCATGCACCCTTGACAGTGGGCTCCGCACAAGCTGCACACAGTTTGTCAAACCCTGCGGGCAAGTCGTGCGAAGTCCCTGGGTGAGACAATGGGCTCCACATGGGCGGTGCACGGTTTGTCTAGACAGTGCGGGCAAGCCGTGCGAAGTCCCTGGGTGAGACAGTGGCAACCACACAGTTGGTGCACGGTTTGTCAAACCATGTGAGGTAACCATGTGGCCACTTAAAGTTAGGGTTTTAAAGTCTTGGGCCACTTTAGATTTCACATTCCTCCACTATTCTTCCTCCCACTCATGGCTCACGCAGGAGTTGCAATTTTTAGAGGTTGGTGGAGCTCCTTGTCACATTTTGGAGGCAAATTGAAGGAGTTTCTTGGCAGATTGAAGGCGGTTCTCCTCAGGTAAGTCCCTATTTTTGTTCATTGAGGTTTTGGTTAGGGTTAGCCTCTTCCTCTCTTAGTTTACTAGATCTAAAAGGGTTGTATGTAGATCTAGGGTTGTGTTGCCTTTGTGTGTTAAAGGTTGACCTTGTTGATATTAGGGAAGGGTTTTTTAGGTGGTTTCGAGGAGGCGTTCACCTAGTTTGGAGTGCGTTTGGGCAAAGAGGTCGATTTTGCCAAACCCTAAGAGGTAGGTGGTTTGTGCCTTTCAGTTTAATGTCTTGGAATTGTATGTGAAAAATCGCCAATACCCATAAACGGGGTGTTGTGTGTTTACCATTTTTAACCTTGTTAATTGTCTGCTTTGCTGGTGTGTGCGAGTAGAGGTTATTTGTATGTGAATAGGGTTGATTTATATGCTTTGGAGGTGTTTACCATGCATGTTCTTCTTATGACTATTTGGTTCTACTTAGTCTATTAGGCTGCTTTGTTTGTTTCACATGCCTAGTATTGTAGGATGGTGTGATTTTTGTTCTGTTATGTTGTTGTGGTGTAGAATGCTAGCCAAGTAGTTCATGAGGTTTACCTTGGTCGTTACGCACTGCTACACTTGATTGACTTGCACAGGGCCGTGAGAACTTGGTGTATATACCATAGGGAGAATTGACATTGAGGGATTCTCTAGAGTGTCTTTATAATTATACGATGCGAGACCATAGGGGGAATTGAAGTTGAGTGCTTCCCTAGAGTGTCTGTAGTTCCTCGACATGGGCTACAGGGGGAATTGACATTGAGTGCTTCCCTAGAGCGCCTTTAGTACGATACGAGAATATATGGGGAGTTGACGGTGAGTGCTTCCCCAGAGAGTCTATGCTTAAGATGAACCAGAGGGGTTAGAATGATTGTACTTCCCAGACGGTTGCTTGTACTTGATAGTTAGAACCAAAGGGGATAGGCTGTGGGAACTTCCCAGAGGGTTACCTATTTGTTAGTTGCATTCTTGTACATGATAGGTAGGACCATAGGGGATAGGTTGTGAGTACTTCCTAGAGGGTTACCTGTTGTGATTATCTTCTTTGCTTAGTTGTTGCTTGATATCTGAAACTGTGGATTGTTACTGTTGAGTACTTCCATTTTTACTACTTTCTGCACTTTTTATTGCCATGTATTCACTGACTGTTAGGCACAAATCTTGTGGTGGTTTCCTACTGGGATTCGTCTCCCACCCTGTTTGGGCCATGCTTTTAGGCCCAAACAGATTATATTGTTGCAGGTATAGACAAGGGCAAGTTCCCTTCTACTTCAGGTACTTGACTTGCTGTGGGCTGGAGAGCATGGGACCAAGTTTAGGCTTGCGATGCTGAGGAGTTGTTTATCTATTTCTTTTGTACTTGGGTTTAGTACTGGTTGTATTTAGCATTGTCACTCGTTTGGTTGTTTTCTTAGGCATATGTACCATGCATCATTTTATATATATGTGTGCTCCAATTGTTTATTATATCAGTCTTCTGTTGTTTACTATTGTTGGATATTTACTACTTATGATATTGTATGTATTTGTTTACTTTCGCTGTGTACTCTACCAATGAGGGCATAGTTTCCTCACTATCACACTCAAGGCCCCCACTTCTAGTTGGCAGCCTCTGGTGTTCGAGGAAATGCGCTTGAGGCCATGTGACCAATCGGGTATGGGGCGCCTCTGGGTGGCTTCTGGAACCGAGATGTTACACATATATACAGTTTCATTATACTGTGATAGTCTAGGATATGGGGTTACCTGCTATGGTAGTGTCTTGGGTATTGCAATCCCCCCCCCACCAGAAAATAATTTAATCATAGATATTAGATTGTAAATAATCTATTGAAACAAATTGATATTCCTTTTGAATAATTTATTATAGATCCCAAATTTTCTCTTCTAGTGTATCATTTTACAAGAGTACTTTCACCTATGGAATTGTACGATGTTGTAAAACATTCTCTCTCATGTTCAAAACTCAGATAGCCTCCTCATTATAAGAAATGTCAATATCCAGTTATATTCCATCATATATAACCACATGATTTGGATTTGGAATATATTTACTCCTAAAGTAAACATATCAGACTTCATGTACTTTAGAAAGGTTGGGAGGTATATCAAATTTGTATGTTATAGTTCCAATTCCTTTAAGTATTTCTAAAGTCCCTATATACCTAGGGTTTAACTTTACCTTTTTAGAAAATCAAAAAACTTACTTACAGGGAGAACCCATCAATATATATTATCTATAACATGAAATTTCATTCATTTCATTTGATTATCCATACAAATCTTTTTTCTATTCTAGGATTTTGTTAATATGATTCTGGATAGTTTTTACCATAATATTCCTCTCATCCATAAGATATTTTCTAAATAACATTTTTTCTCTATGCTATTCCCAAAATGTTTGAGTATAAAACCTCTTCCCATAAATTTCTTCATAAGCTGAAATATGGATAATCGAATGGAAGCTATTAATGTATGAAAATTCCTATAAAGGTAAATACTAATCCCAAAAAACATGGAATTCAATAGAACATGATCTCAGTATTTCATCCAAAGTCTAGATAGTCCCATTAGACTGCCAATCTATCTAAGGATGATATGTAGTTCTAAAATGTGTCTCATTATTTAGATCCATTTTATGAATCTCCAAAACTTTAGTCTTAACAGATTATCATGATTAAATAAAATTGATAGAGGTGACCCATGATGACTTTTGATTTAATTAATATAGATATTTTATGTTTTCATGGTAGTTTATCTTAACTAATTTCTTTGATATTATCAAACACTGTATGATGATATATGTTGACTAAAATAGAATCATTTATTCTTGGAGTTTTTTGGAGTGTAGGGATTAAGTCAATTATAACAGTGTCCCACATCCATATACATATACGTAGAGGTTGAAGTAATCCATTAGGATGTATTCTTTTATCCTTCACCAATAATAACACTATGTATCTAGACAAATAATCTACAATTTATCACTTAATACCATCCCAAAAGAAACATTATCTTAAATACATATCCATATTTTTATACTAGGGTGTGTGGAGAAGTATGAGCTATGTTCTTCATCATGAAATTCCATTTTCAACTTTGGTATGGATAGAACTCAGAACCTCTTCCCAGTCATAATCACTCTATATTTATAGATGATGTACTTTAATTTCCCAACATTTATATCTTTAATATTCCATTATAACATCAAAACATCATGTAGAGAATTATCAATCCATTCAAGTAAGTATCGTTTAAGAATTACTCGTAAAAGGAATGATGTCTCCCATTTTACTAAAATCACCATATCCATCTTTTCTAAATCTCTATATATAGGATCCTTATTATACTTCATAATGCTTAGAAATCTACATTCCCTCTTACTCAAGGAATCGGTCAGGATTTTTCCATCATAGTGTGGTAGAGTATCAAGAAATCATAGTCATTCTATAGTTCCAACCATCTTCCTGGAACCATGTTTAGCTCATTCAAAGAGTAGATATACGTGAGACACTTTTTGTATGTATATATATCGTATCTTTTTAATAGAGGTATTGTATCCATATTTTTTAATGAAAATATTATGTCATCTAACTCAAGTTCCTGATTTTGATAGTTTTTCATGGATTTTAAAATTCCTTGATGCATAGTCAAATACACTATCATTCTTTATAAGTTAAAAAATTCAATTTCATTAATGCATCACTGTATATTAAAAACCCATAAGTACATAATGTAAGAGTCATAATTGGTGCATTAATCCATCTTCTATTCAACTTTTTCGGAAAAAAAAATCCTTACATTCCCTTGACCATGTGAATTTAACCACACTACATGTTAACTTGTTTAATTGGTTGGTTAATAGGGTAACAACTATAAAAAAAATCACCACCAATAACCTGCTAAGCCCAGGAAATATCATATTCTAATTATATTCATTGGTGTAGGAAATTCATTGACTGCCTTATTCTTTAAGGGGTTAAAAAATATTACATCCTTGAATAATATATATATATATTAATATTTGAAATGAATTATCATTTAGAAAAAAAATTATACTTAATATCCTTCATATATAATCACTTTTCCTGAGAGTCTCCAAAATTATTTTTATTTAAAACTCATGATCTCCATGTCCCTTAGAGTCTATTATGGAATCATTAATCAATACCACCAAAAAGTTATAATGATAATCCTTGAATACACTATTAATCATAACTGTATGTACATAAGGTGAATTAGTCAATCCAAAATGCATTATCACAAACTCATAATGTCCATACTTTGTTTGAGATTTCATATTTGTTATAACATCATTATACACCAAAAACTAATGATGACCAAGAAAAAGTTTGATCTTTGAAAATTATTTGGATGATTTATGTTGTCCAAATATGTCTTCAATGTGTGGAAAAGGTATTAATTAATGATATTATTGGAATTTATCTCCATATAATCAATGCACGGTCCCAAAGTAACAAATATATTTCTTCACAAATAAAATTGGGGAACCCTTGGTGAATCACTAGGGCGTATAAATTCCTTATCACTAAACTATCATAACTATTTTATCAACTCCACCAACTCCCCTGGTGCACTATTTTATGATTTTTATATATAATCCTTTCATTAGGAAGGATTTCAATGGATCACTCAACATTGTTCTTTGGTGGATGATATGTTAATTCTTGTGGAAAACATTAATTATATTTTATACAATGGGTGCATCCTATATTCTTCAGATATATTCCTCATCAACAGATCACACTTGATATTCCCCTTTATGGAGAGTTGTATGAAGGATATCCGTTGAAGGTCAGTTCTACAAAATACTTAGGAGGTGAAGTCTTTCCCTTGGGAATAAGGTATTCTATGCCCCCTTCGTAATTATTAATATCATTGTCTTGATTAAGTGAAACACCCCTACATTTATTACATGAGTCAATATGGTTCCCTTTCCTCCCATTATTGGCCTTATTTCTACAATGGAAAACACCAAATCATATGATGATATTAAATTTCAAATGAAATTATTTCTATGTTTTCTAAAGTGACCCATAGATATATTTAGGCCTTTTCATAGTGTTTGTTCAATTTAAGTCGGTTACTCTAAATCAGGTCTCAATGGATGCTATAAAACATCAAATTAATACCAATTCTAATATCTATGGCTCCAAAAACCAATAGCTTGTTATCATATTACTTTTTTGGTACATAATTCATGAAATATAAAAGGATCCAATACTTTAGTAGTCTTGGAAGACCAGATATATACATAAAAATTATTTCAAATAATAATATACTGCATGAACCAATTGTGAGAACATGATTATCCATTCAATAATATCAATAAAAATTTATAAGATCCTAACCTTTTCTGAATATTTCTTGATCTTGTTTACAAGTATTGTTTTATATTTTTTTGAGAAAATTTTGTTTGCGTTTTGACCTGGGTTCGTTTAGGTGAAAATTTTAGAAAATTGGAAGGGAGATGGGTAGTTCAGGGCTAACACATGGTTTTCCCAAACCGTGTTCCCTAGACCAACAAATCGTGAAACACATCACATAGAGGGATTCCGGGGTTGGTACATGGTTTATCAAACCATTCACACCCTAGAAGAGGCACACGGTTAAGGAATGTGGTTTTGAAAATCATGTGTCCCCACCTAGGAAACAGTGTGTGAGTTTTAAATTAACCTGAAAATTTGTTCTAAAATTCATGACCCCCCCCCCATATTAACACCTAATCAACCCAATCTCAACCCTAAACATTCTCTCTCATTTTTTTAGACTTTTGGATGCATTCCAAGGACTCCCAACCTCCATTATTCATGATTCAAATGCTATATTTTTAGATCTACACCTATCTGGGTATGTATTTTCTTCCTCTTTAGATCTCTCTCTCTCTCTCTCTCTCTCTCTCCGCTCCTCTTCCTAAAAAAATATGGATGTTTACCTATTGTTGGTTCCAGATATAGATCTAGGTTTGATTGATCTTGATTTGTATGATCTTGGAACTAGTATTCGTATCTAAATCTTCATCTTCACTATGTTCTTGATTGATACGCTTCAAATTGGGGATTTTCGTTCATCACTGGTTTTTAGGTTTGTGGTCTATTATTCAATTCCCAAAGTCATGATTTCAAATACATGTACGTAATTTTATAAGTTCTATTGGATGATTAGAAATTAAGTTTTTTAATTTGAATTATTTATTTTGGTAAATTAATTAATTGAGGGATTAGGAAATTACTGATATTGAGTTTTTGAATTGAATAAATAATTGTTGAATTAATTATGGAATTTTGGGATTGTGAATTGATTAATTAATTTTTGAATTAATTAAGAAATATTATTGTGTGTATAAAATTTATTTTATGGGATTAATTAATTATAGAATTAATTAATGGATTATTGCGATTGTTTATTTTGGAATAATTAATTGTTGAATTAATTTTTTAAATATGAGGATTGTGGATTTGGAATAATTAATTATTAAATTATTTATTAGGATGTTAAGATTGTTGAATTTGATTAATGAATTATTGAATTAATTAATGAGAATTGTTTTGATTATGGAATTGATTGATAAAGGGATGGCGCTCTCGCTCGAATTCGAGAACGCGCTGCTTGCACCCCCGAACTCTCAAGCACTACCGTATGCTGCTCCCTTCTCCGATGACCCTCCGCTACTTCCTTCGATTCCGGCGACCTACGATCTGGGATCCTCCTCGCCTGTGCCTGCTCCTGATCCCGGGATGGTCGTTTCTCCTCCGGTTTGTGTTACCCCTATCCTCTCTTTTAGGGATGCCCTATGCGGTGAATCCGCCTCATCTTTTCAACCGTGTTTTCTGGAGATATCCATAGATCGGTCACATGTGAGTTGCGAAGGTTTTTTTATATGATTGGATATTTCTGCGATGGAATTTGAAGAAGCTTTGGAATGTCTGAAATGGATGTTGATTGCTCGATTTGGAGGCTCAGAAGCACCCTTGTCTGTCTTCAAGCGATTTGCGGAGTCGTGGGATCTTAAACATCCAGCGCAGATTTCTTCGATCCACAAAATGTCTTTCTGCCTTGTCTTAGAATCTAAGGAAGACTTCATCCAGGCGTGGTGTAATTCTCTGCTATTCTTTGGTAGATGGAACTTCTGCCTTTCAAGGTGGTCCTTGGATGTTCACAAAGGAAAAGAAATCCCGGCTACGGCGGTATGGGTTAATATCCCCGGACTTCCGCTTCCTTTCAATAATGGAGGTTTCTTGAAGGTGATTAGAGATTATCTTATAGGGTTTTTATGCTTGGATGTTAGGACCAGGAGCTGCGTGGACACCTCGGTGGCCCAATTATGTGTGGAATTGGATCTTTTCCACCCGGTTCCAGAAAAGATCGTTTTACTTGTGAATGATTATTTTTTTCTGGAATCAAGAAATTTCTTATCCTGTCGTTCCAAAATTCTACTCCCATTGTCTTCTTCAGGGACATTCCTTGCAGGTGTGTTTACGTCGCCAAGGAGTCCCCCGAAATCGTGTCCAGTCTGAATGGAACAGGAAAAACCGGATTTCTCCTTTACATGAGATTACATCTGAAGGAGTTCAGAAGGATGATATTGAAAGGCCCGCAACATCTAATCCTTTTCTGGTGAAGCCTGTTCAATGAAAGGATGATCGAGTGCTCTGTAGGGAGATAATACCTTACATACCCAGATAGATGCCCCAATTCCTCGTTCGACAAGTTGTTTCCCTATTCAATATCGACATGATGTTTTCTGGGTTTCGTAGTATGTGTTATTTGAAAAGGATTCCTCAACCCCTTGGAATTTTGTTATTATAGTATACTGAATATACAGATTCTCCTAGTGGAAAAAAGGACAGGATGGGTGTGCTTATTTCTTCCATGGGATCTCTGAAAGCCAAGGCCCCTTTTACCTTACCCTTGTCACACCCAATTTGTTCAGATGGTGCAGGAAGTGGATTCACCCACATCCCGGGAAAAAAAGGGAAGGAAAGATAACCACCACCAGGACTCCTCCACATCCCCAGTTGAGTTTTTACCAAAGGCTACCAGAGCCTGTACTAAGACACAGTCAAGGAAACTAAAGGTGAGATATCACTTCCATTTTGACAAGGCTATATGTTCTGGGGCCAATCCCAGAACATTGTTTGTTCAATGATTCCTATTCTAATATGGAATTACGGGGGCATTGGAGTCTGGGTTAAATCAGATTTTGTGGCTTCTGAAGTTAGAAAAAGGAAGACGGCACTGGTTGGTATTCTAGAGAATAAACAAAATCCAAGTATGATTGATGATTTTTCTAAGAAACTCAAAATGCAAGGATGTATGCATGTAGATTCTAGTAATAGAAATATCTCGATCTTCTGTCATTAGAGCTTTCAAGGTGGAAAAAATTCTGGTAGGTGATCAGTTCATTATTGTTAAGGTGACTTGTGATTTTCTTTCCTTCCCGATGGCCGTCATTTATGGAATTTGCGATCCCCATCAGAGGTAGATCTTGTGGAATTCTATCAAACTGATTGATCTTGATAATATCCCGTGGTTTGTGGTAGGAGACATTAATGTTGTGGCTGATCCGAATGAGAGGAAAGGGTGAGGTCCTTTTACTAGGAAATCTAGTTTGGAGTTCAATCAATGCATGGCAGGTAAAGGGCTAATGGACCTAGGTTATTCAAGCGATACGTTTATGTGGTGTAACAATCAAAAAGTTGATGTCGTTCTTGGAGCTGATTGGATAGATGCTTTGCTAATATGAAATCCATTTCCATGTTTATTGAATCTAGGGTGGTTCCCCTAACTCGTGGCATTTCTGATCAGTCCTCACTCCTAATAACTGTTTCTTCTAGTAATGGTAATAGGGAGAGATTCAGATATCATCATCATAGGGTTGATAATGTTGGTTTACATGATATTGTTCGATTGAGTTGGAACGTTCCCACCCAAGGCCATACATGGATGAAGTTTCATTACAAACTGAGACATCTTAAGAATAGACTTCAGATATAGTTGAGGAATCTACCTTCCCTAGACTGTCAGTTAGATGGTCTTATGAAGGATGTTGATCGCCTTGAAAGGATCCTACAGGATGATTGGAAGGATTGAGTTTTTGAGGATCTTGTCTGTAAAAAAGATAATATGGCTGATTTGCTTCTAAAATATAAGAGTATTTCCAAGAAGAATGTGAGAATCATGTGGTTGATAGAAGGGGACAAAAATACATCGTACTTTCATGCTTGCGTCAAGGAGAGGAAAATGCTTGTTAAACCAAACATTAGATTGGAAAATGGTTCGTTCACAGATAACAGGGATACAATAGGTTTTCTAGAAAACACATTCTTTATGGACCTTCTTGCAGGCCCCAACCTGCACCTTCCCAATGCATACTCGGTGGATCCTACAACCCTCTTTGATGTGATCCCAAATTGTGTTTCTGATAGTGATAATTAAGGAATGAGTGCCTTGCCGGAGGAGACTGAGGTTTTTGATGCTACGATGAAACTTAATCCTGATAGTACTACTGGTCCGTACAGGTTTCTTGCCTCCTATTATTGAGCCTCATGGGATATTATCAAAGATGATCTAATAATGGCCATTCAAGACTTCTTTATTGGGGATACCTTCCAAGAGTTCCATGTGCTACAACAGTCATGCTCATCCTTGAGTCTAAGAATCCTCCTTCTATCCTCCACTTTTGGCCTGTTAGCATGTGCAATGTTCCATATAAGATCCTCGCCAGTATCATCAATTCGAGGCTATCGGTTCATCTCCCTAAGTGGATTTCCATGGAACAACATGGATTTGTGAAGGGGAGATCAATACAGGGTGCAATAGCCTAGGTCCAAGAAATGTGCAAAGATATCAACCTCAAAACTCGCGGATCTAACATGCTCATGAAGCTTGACATGAATAAAGCCTATGACCGTATGGAATGGAGTTTCATCAACAAAGTCATGAAAGGTATGGGTTCTCTCATTGGAATATTGACATTGTTTTTAGATGTTTTATTTCTACTTGGATGGTTGTTTCGTTTATGGGAAGATCATATGGCTTCTTTAAGGCGATCTGAGGTCTTAGGCAGGGAGACCCTATATCCCTATGTATTTTCATAATAACCCAGGATTTTCTCAGTCGTCTTATTCATAAGAGCTTGTGTAATAGGGACATTCTCCCATAGCATCGAAGAATGGAATCCCCTTTAGTGTCCCATCTTATGTTTGCAGATGATACAACGATATTCATGAATATTGCGAGCTAGTCATTAAGAAGTCTGAATATGATGTTGGACAGTTACTGCCATTGGAGTGGCCAGATTGTGAACAAAAACAAAAGCAGTTTCTATATTTCTAGTAGTTTCCTTTCAAGTAGGATTGATAATGTGAGTATTATTCTGGATATGAAGAGAGGATAATTTCCCACTATGTATTTTGGGGCCCACTATCCTCAAGAAGACTTTGTATTTGTGATTTTGATCCTCTTATCAATAGAATCCTTGATCGAGTCCTAAACTGGAAAAACATTTACCTATACTTTGGTGGTAAAATAGTGTTGGTTAATAGTGTGTTATTGGCCACCTCAGTTATTGACCTATCTTCGGTCAAAGTCCCAAAATGTTTTATCAAAAACATTGATAGAATTCGTGCTAATTTCATATGGGATCCCAAGGGGAACAGTAACATACATTGGGTTTCGTGGAATAGGATGGCTCAGCCTGTTGCGGAGGGTGGAATTAATATTCACAGCCTTGAGGACACTCTTAATTTCATGCACGCTAAGTTAACATGCGAAGTGATGGAGCAAATATCTTTATGGGGGCGCTCTATGCAAGTTAATTCTTTGGGGGATCAGGTTTCTCTTGACCATCATGTCTCTCCACTATGGTATGAGATTAGGACCATTATTGACGATCTAAGGTATTACTCTCGTGGGATCATTTGGAAAAGTGATGTTTTGTTATGGAATGGTAATTGGAGTGAGGAAATAATTGGTTATCCTTTTTTCCTGCGACAAACTTCTCTTTCAAAAATGCCTTCCAGTACCCGCTGTCTATCAACGCAGTTTTGAACAGAGAGACCAGCAAGAATTGTTTAACCTCATAGAACTATCCCATGAACCGAATAGGTATGTTTTTACTCCTTCCCCATCTGGCCTATTCACAATGCGGGACTATCGTCGAACCTTCAATGTGTAGGATCATGGGGAGGAATGGAATGAAGTTCTTTTGGCCAAGAAAATTCCCACCAAACATAACTTCCTTACCCAGAGGATTAGGAATAGAGCTGTTCCTACAAATGATAATATAAAGCCATGTGGTATTCGTATTGTCTCTAGATGTGTCTATTACACGGAGCATAAATAGGAAAGCTTAGACTGTCCCTTTTTTAAGAGTGAATGATCGCAAGAGGTATGGTGCTATTTTGGCGAGTTTACTAATATTTATACTTTGAATACGACTGAGCAGGATTTCCTCGACCGATGGTTCAATGGCTCGGGTAGGGGAATGGAAAGATCTGCTCACACCATGATTCCGCATGTTGGGTGCTGGTATTTATGGGACATGAGAAATCAATGAATATATGAGTGGGTGATCTCGAACAGTCACCAAATTATTATAAAGGTTAAATATATGTTTTTTGACTTCATCAGGACCTTGGGAAAATGGAGAGAAGCTCCTTCCCAATAGATGTTATTCACTGATTCTCATTCATCCTTTAGGGGAAGTGGTCAGAATCTGGGAAACTCGGTTTGTTGGCGTCCTCCTTCAGTGGGATTGAAAATCAACTGTAATGGATCCTGTATTTCAAGTTATATTAGCAGTGGAGGGATTGTGCGTGACAAGGGTGGATTGGTTTTTCTGGCCTTCTCTACCATGTTTGGACATGTGACCGCTCTCCAGGCAGAAGCAAAGACATTACTTGAGGGCCACAAAATTTGTAGGCAGAGGGGTCTGAATATTATGGAAGTTGAAACAGACTTGAAGCTCCTATAAAACGCTATTCATGGTACAGATGTTGTTCCATAGTCTTATCACTTGTGGCATCAAAAAATGTCGCAACATCCTAGGGGACAACATAATGGTATCCCATACCTAGCCGGACGACAACAATGTGGAAGACTACTTAGTTTGGTTATCATCCCTGATACTGAGTGTTTAGTTTTCATGATTTTAATTGTTTGAAGCCTGAAGGGTTCAATATTATTAGAGGGGATGCCCTCAGACTGCATCATTTTAGACCCCTTAGCTTTGGTTTTTCTTTTGGTCTGTCCTTGCAGGCCTTGTTTTCTTTGTTCCTCTTTTTTCCCTATGAATAAAAATTTACATGTTGAATGAATGGAATTGATTGATTTGAATCAACCAATTGATGAATTAATTAATGGACATTGTTGTGATGATGGAATTTATGATAATTGTATTAAATAATTTATGAATTAATTAATGGAATATTGTTTTGTGAAATGTGATAAGAGGGTTAATGTTGATTAACCTTGATTGATGTGATATATGGTAAATTGAGATACATGTGATATTGTGACATAGGTGTTTGATTGAGAAATGTAGTGTGGGACACCAATTAACCCTCAAAATACCCACGGGGTCCTACCCATGATGTTCTAGGACCAAAGGCATGCATGAAATATTATTTTATAGGACTGATGTTGCAAATACTAATGGGGTGGGATAGAGACTGATTCTCCAAATACCAACGGGGTTCTAGACATGAAATTCTACTCCGATGAGATTGGAATTAGACTATTGTTCCAATTGGAAGTTGTAATAAATTGAGATGAAATGGATAATGAAAGACATGGGTTATAATGATTTGTGAATTGAAAATGTGCTATGGTTTAGACTCCAACATAGGTTGAAGCATGTATTGTGGTTCAGGTGTCCTCAGGAACTCGGGGGGGTTTATCAAGTTAATTTAAAGAATAATAAATTCGATAATTGTTAAATTATGCACTGTAAATTATTCATTATACCAATACATACACAATTTCAATAAGATATTGTTTTAGACACCATTCATGGTGGCTTACTGAGTTTCACTCACACCTTAATCGAGCTTCCTAATCGGTATCAAAATAGATTTCACGGTTGCGGGAGAGGGTAAGGGAAAGGGCACAATATTAGATGGAAGATATGGTATGGAGTATGGATGAGGGAACTAGATGTGGTTCAGAACCGTCTTGGATGTTATTAGTGTCATTATTTATTTTTGGGTTTTTCATATTGACACTTGACATGTATTTTCATGACATATCTACCGTCTAGCATTCGATATTGTATTTTTTGTTTTGGACATCATGTGATATTGATATTATCCTAGTTATTCTTATATCTGTTGGTTATTGTTTATTTAATTTTTGATATTGTGATACTTTGATAAAGAGAATATAGTCTCCCCATGATTGTTATTAGACCCTTTATGCTAGTTAATAACCTAGCATACAAGGAGGCGCTCCTGAGGACATTTAATTGATCTGCTCTGGGCATCAGTGTGTAGAACCCTATTCAGGATGTTAAAAAGTGGTATCATAGGGCTTGTTTCTTTTCTTTTCTTCTCTCTTACTATTCGGGAAAGTTGGAAATGATAATAGGATGACCAAGTCCTTGGTTAAGACCTTTTTCATGGTAGTAGCTAACCCATGTATGAGGGTAAAATCCATGTTCTCATGGTGGGATTGCTATTATTGATGCATGTTGTTACATTTGTTGTTATTTCACATCAAGTGATTCATTTGTGGTGTGATGTGATTGTCATTTCTGAGATTTTATAATATTTGAATCATAGCTTTGTATGACATGATAGTTGAGGTGCATGCATAATTCTAGGTACATAGGATTATTTTGTGACATGAATCATTTTTGGCACATACATGAAATTGGGTTTTGGGTAAGCTACTAAAAATTGAAATGTCATTCCTTTATTCTATAATTGAACAGAATTTTTTTTTCTAATGTGAGATTTAGTATTCTAAATGATGAAAGATGTATTAAATTGAAATGGATATTGGGTGCACTACTACAAATAAAGCCTTTAATAGAGCTAAAATTTGTATTTATTAGTGCTAGAGAATAGCTGACTACTAGAGCAATATTAAAAGCCCTAAGATTTTATCAGTGTGAAAAAACACTGATAAAGGGGTCCCTTATTAGAATTAAAAAAATAAATGATAAAGGGGTAATTAATTAGCACTTTTAAAATCACAAGTAAAGTGGACCTTTAACAGTTCTTTTAAAAACAGTGATAATGGGCACCCTTATCAACACTTTTAAAATAACTTATTAATAGATCCTTTATCATCATTTGTAAAATCACAGATAAAGAAACCCTTTACCAATTCTAAATAAAAGTGCTGATAAAGGTTCCTATTATTAGTGTTTTTCAAATCACTGATAAAGGTTCCCTATGTCAACGCTATATAAAATTATTGATAATGTTGTATATTTTAGTGTGTAGTAACAACACATTGGAGCACTAATGCATTGTGCTCTAACAGCACACCATAAGCACCATAAAAACCACCAGATATCAGCAAAATCATGTACCAATAGAGAATTTAAATAAAATGAAATTTACAGCAAAAATACAAGAAAAAAGAATATATTATAGACATTTCAAGAATTAGTTTATACAATTACATAATTAAAAATTATTACATACATTCAAAACATCAATGTTCATTTTTATTTTGATCCTAATCTTAACTTAAACTATGACCGAACAAACCACCCCTTTTTGAGAAAAAGAACACACTTTGACTCATACAGACCACATTGTGTTGACTCATACTAATCACATCGCGTATCACATTGATGTGAGACCTATTCCTAAACAACACAAATGATTTATGAACCGTTATCCTATATTATCAAGATAATATGATCATGTTTTCTTTGTTTTTAGTGACGCTTTTTGAACTAAAATGTAGATTTTAAACTAATAGAGGACACTTTGAGTCATAACGGGCACATTGTGTATCGTATTATGGTGTAGTTGATTCATACTCATAAAAAATAACTTATTGATCATTTTCATAAAGTATCAAAATAATATTATTATGTATTCTCGATTTTGAGTTGGTTAGTTTTCATTTTTACTAAAATTGATGTCCATTTTAAATAAAAAGAAGCACTTGGAGTCATATCGGTCACACCGTGCATCAGATTGAGGTGTGGATGATTCCTACACATCTAAAATGTCGTATGTATACTTTTTATAAAGTATCAAAAATTCGAATGCGTTTTATTAGTTTTAAGTACGTCACTTTTCTTCTTTAATAAAATATCATTTTAAACTGGAAACATTCACTTTGACTAATATCATTCGCATCGTGTATCAGTTTTTTGTGAGACTGATTCCTACACATAAAAAATTAATTATCAATATGTTCCTAAATTATCAGGAAAATCCAAGTGTGTTTTTTTGGTTTTTAGGGAGTGACACTTTTTGACCTAAATGTTGATTTTAAACTAATAACGAACACTTTGAGTCATGTCAAGCACATCGTGTATCAGATTGAGGTGAGACTTATTCATAAACATAAAAAATGACATATTGATCATTTTCATAAATTATTAAAACTATTTGAATGAGTTTACTTGGTTTTGAGTAGTTCAGTTGCCTTTCTTACTAAAATTGATGGAAATTTTAAATAAAAAGATGCACTTAGAGTCATACCGGTCACACCGTGTGTTTGATTGAGGTGAGAATGATTCCAACATGTCTATAATGACTTATGGATCATTTTCCAAAATTATCAAAATAATCCTATGTGTTTTCTCTGTTTTGAGCACGACACTTTTCTTTTTTACGAAAATTTAATTTTAAACTTGAAACACACACTATGAATCATACTGGCCATATCATGTATCAGATTGACATGAGACCATTTCCTACATGTCACAAATTATTTATGAATCTTTTTCCTAAATTATCAAGAGAATCAGATTTTTTTCTTAGTTTTAAGTGAGTGTCACTTTTTGAACTAAAATGTCGATTTTAAACTCATAACAGATACATTGAGTCATACTGTGAACATAGTGTACCGTATTGATGTGAGGCTGATTCCTACATGTAAAAATTGATTTATGGATCTCTTTACTAAATTATTAAAACAATATGATTGTGTTCGCTCGGTTTTGAGTAGTTCAGTTGTCTTTTTTAAAAAAAAAATTAATGTCAATTTTAAATAAAAAAATGTAGTTTGAGTTATACCGGTCACATCATGCGTTGGATTGAGGTCTGAATGATTCATACTCATCTAAAATGGATTATGGATCATTTTCCTAGTGTATACAAACAATACGAATGTGTTTTCTATGTTTTCATTACACCACTTTTCTTTTTTACTAAAATGTCATTTTAAACATGAAACTCACACTTTGACTCATACTGGTCACATAGGGTATCTGTTTGATGTGAGACTGATTCCTACTAATAATAAATGATTTAAAAATCATTTTCCAAAATATTCAAGTCAATACATGTTTTGTTTATTGGTTTTCAGTGAGTGATACTTTTTGAACTAAAATTTTTATTTTAATATGACAACGGATACTTTGAGTCATACCAAGAACATTGTGTATCAGATTGGAGTGTGGTCGATTCTTACATATCAAAAAATGACTTACGGATTATTTTCCTAAATTATCAGAACTATTCGAATGAATTTTTTCTATTTTGAGTAGGCCATTTCTCTTTTTAAATAAAATTGATGTCAAATTTAAATAAAAAGAAGCACCTGGTGCCATACCGGTAACAACATGTGTCAGATTGAGGTGATGTTGATTCCTACATGTCTATAATGAATTATGCATTGTTTTCCTAAAGTATCAATACAATTATAATGTGTTTTCTTGGTTTTGAGTACATCACTTGTCTTTTTTATTAAAACATCTTTTTAAATTGGAAACATGCACTTTGACTCATACCAGTCACATGATGTATCAGTATAATGTGAGACAAATTTCTACATGTAGAAAATTATTTCGGAGTCATTTTCCTAAATTATCAAGACAATCTATGTGATATTTTTTTGTTTTTAGTGAGTGAAACTTTTTGAATTAAAATATCAATTTTAAACTAATAACGAACACATTGAGTCATACTGGGCACATCGTGTATCGTATTGAGGTATAACTGATTCATACATGTCAAAAATGACTTATGGTTTGTTTCCCTAAATTATCAAAATTATTTGATTGTGATTTCTCAGTTTTGAGTAGGTTAATTGTATTTTTTACTAAAATTGGTGTCAATTTTAAATAAAAAGATGCACTTTGATTCATATTGGTCACACCATGTGTTAGATTGAGGTTTTGTTAATTCCTACATATCTCAAATTACTTATGGATCATTTTCCTAAAGTATCAAAACAATCCTAATGTGTTTTCTTTGTTTTGAGTACGTCACTTTTCTTTTTTACTAAAATGTTGTTTTTAACTGGAAACACGCACTTTGACTCATACTAGTCAGATCGTGCATCGGTTTGACATGGGAATGATTCTTACACATCAAAATCGATTTATGAATCGTTTTCTAAAATTGTCAAGACAATCAGAGAACATTTTCTTTGATTTTAGTGAGTTAGAATTTTTGAACTAAAATATTGATTTTAAACTGACAACGTACAGTTGAAGTGATATCAGGGACATCATGTATTGAATTGAGGTTTATATGATTCTTTCACATCACAAATAACTTATGGATTGTTTTCTTAATATATCAAAACAATCTGATTGTGTTTTATCGGTTTTGAGTATGTTAGTTTTCTTTTTTATTATATTTGATGTAAATTTTAAATAAAAAGATATACTTGGAGTCACACTGGTCACACCGTGTGTTCGATTGAGGTGTGGATAATTCATACACATATGAAAGTCTCAAAACATTCGAAACTAACAATTCTCCTTATTTCAATTGAATTATGTTTTTTAGTTTTTGGGATTTCTTCATAGCGTGGTTTCTTTTCAGCTGATGTCATGTTTCCTTCAACACCAACCCTCCTTGATGACCATGATCTCTAAATGTTGGTTGTCCTACAATAGTCCTCTTATACACCTTCTATATTTAGTGTTTGATTACACACATATTTATTCAAACATTTAGGTTTGATTATATAGATATTTTATGATTGGACTGGTGTTGTATGACTCTCAAGTTACTATTGAATCCCTTACAAAACCCTTTGTTTGTAGTGTAGAGAAGTCGTATCCAAGCAACTACATTTAGTTTTTTATTATTGTTCATTTTGTTCTTTGTGAGAGGATTCTTTAACTCTTTAGTAATATTTGATAGTACATGGAATGCGATAAAATAAATTTTAGTCTATGATAGTTAGTTTGAAGAAAATGGTGTTTGTTTTATTTCAGAAACAGATTCCTCTACTTAGATTCTAGTATAAAATCACTTAAACAAGTGGTGAAAAACATTTTTTCAATAAGCCACCTGAAACACTTTCACAATGGATTATTTTCTTAAGTGAATTTTTTTTCACGCATTTCATAAATTTCTCTGAAAAAAAAATATTGGCAAAATCTTCATTCAACTCTAATGCCCAACAATTTTATTGTTTGCAAGCTAGTGCTTTTTATCTTCATATGCCTCAGTCATCGCCTCAGTCCCCCCTCAGTATCTACCTCTGTCTGCTCCTCCACCACAGTCTCTGACTCCAACTCCACCTCTTCCTCTACCTCCGCCTCTCCCTCTGTCTCTACCTCCACCTCTCTCTCCACCTCTCCCTCAGCCTCCACCTCCGCCATTGTCAACAATTTTATTGTTTTCATATATTATTTTTAAAAAAAATTGACTTCCTCCACAATACTTATTCTTTGTAAACTAATAAAAAAATTATATAATCATTATGACACTAATTTTTCACACCCCAAATGTATTTCTAAAGTCATAACTCTTACTAGATCACAATCATAAAATGTAATCACCAAAATTTGTTTCTGTCATAAATTCTTGATAAGTACACTACCCACTCATATCTATACAATTTTATTTTCTCTTTTGACTATGAATGTTATCTCTAGTCTTGATAATACAATGAAAATATAAACAAACAAATTATTATGAAATATATTTAATAAAATTGAAATTGCCTTCATAAATTTCATGATTGGGGATGTTGGAATTTTCATGCTTTATGATCTCTCTCAAAAATATTCACACACAATATCCATAATCAATGTCATTATCACGCTTCAGACACCATAGAAATAGTGACCAAAATATTTAATTTTTTTAATTTTTTTGATATTTAAATATTTCTGTATATGCCTTAATTTGATTCCATTGGTAGTAATCCATAGGCTTTATCTCTTCAGACACATTCTTAATGCCATGATTTAGCCTATTTTTAGCGACCACCCTACCATAAGATGATTCTTGTTAAAACACAGAATGAAACATATAATTTGATGTTAATATATGAAATGTTGATTTTAGTGTATTACATATTCACAATACAAATCATGGGTGGTCAGTTGGTTGGATATCCATGAATTGGATCCAAAAAATAAATATTTGGGGCATCTATATTGATTGTGATCATCATCCAGTTCTTCCTAAAAAATATAAACAAATAATCAATGAAAAAATTAAAAATATATTTTATGTTATTAGAGTGTAGAATATTACTTTTGTATTGTAGGCATCCCAAAGAGCCTATCATCTGATGTTTTTTCATCAAACACATCGAGTGACTCATTTTTTTCTTCTGAATTTTTGTATTATCGAATGTCAGATTTGACGTACAAATGATATAAGGATTAATGAATCCAAATCCTACTTCCCACAATTTTCCCTTTATATATTAGTAATATAAATTCATGTAGAAAATATGAATAGCTATTAAATGTAATAAATGGATTATCTCTCTATTTGGGAAGAGGTATTATGAAAATTTACCTTAAATTTGTATTCACAAATGAGGTGCCCAACCATTCATTATTGAAAATATCATTTATAGTCTTGATACCAATTACATCTTTTATGGAAGATCCATAAATTTATTTTTCATATAGAATGTATGAAATATTTTCATCTTTAAATGTTGTCTCTGCATGAATATTTAATGATAATGAATGTTGCTCTTGAACTGGTGGGGAGAAGGTACTCTCAGAATGTCCTTTTTGATTTCTTGGTTGATTCACTAGATTTTCTTAATCTGGCCTTCTATTTACCTACATCTCTATTCGTCTATAATATCATACCTAACTTTAGAACATTTATCATCAGACTTTATCAGTTTTTCATATGAAAAATTTTGTTAAATACAAAACTCATATCAATATAAGATCCGACGACCATGCTTTGAAAGCACCAATAGGATCATTGGCCATTGTAACATCCATATCATCTAGTGGAATAGGGAACTTTGTAGTTGGATCATGAGATACCTCAATCCCCAGTCACATATGATCTTTTGGGAGTACATTATTTTGTAGCTTTTAACCCAGAATATTATACATTGTACCCATCACAACAAGGCAATGTGTGGTTGTTCACAGATACAAATCACATATAACTAAACCCTACAGAATTTTAGTAAAATAAAGTTATCAGATGTTTTTTTATTCACATTTCGGATATAGAGTAATGAAGAAATTAATTACCTCATATATGATATGTGGTTCGGGGTAACTAGCCTCAAAGCTAATTGGATAATTTTGTTCATGTTTGAATCATTGCTCAACCACCATTTCGCATTAATATTTCTCATACATTAGTCTACCAAACTAGACAGAATAATAATATCATATAGTGAGTCTATTTATGTTTACAATAATCTTACCATATTATATGTATCATCATGTGGTTTTATCTTTTCTAAATATTTTCTAGGAGATAATTCAAAACATAATAATCTAACACGACCATATTATTCTGGTCACTTCAAAACTACTGAATATAGATTTTATTCCATTATGATCATTTTCGATTCATGAGTATAAACCCTAAAAATTATGAGCATAAATAGATATTTTTATCTAATACTGTTATAAATCATAATTAATTATAATTATGTCATACTTACACATGTTTCCTATATTGTTCTTGTGTTTTCATCAACTAGTTTACCCTCTATATTTACCTGAGCCTCATTCTATAGCACATGATGTCAAATGGAAGTGTCTTTAGATTTTGATTCATCAATAATCATATAAACAATGGAACATATGTTGCTTCATATCACATAATTAAACATTTATATTTTATATAATTACATATCAATTTCTTCTCTAATGAAGTGTGCCCCATCCATTATTTGTGATAGGGGTACATTGGTTTTGTTGCACATTATTTATTTTTAATACTCTTATTTTAATAAATTAATAGTATTGAATCACGTTGGATAAAATAAACAATGTAATATATTATATTATCAACTAAAATACACCTAAAATGATTTCTGATTGTGAATATTGATGAAATAAGTGCACATTTCAACACTATAATGTTGAATCATTGTTGTTTTCTTTCATCAACATGTTGTTCATCGCCTAATAATTATACAATTTTGTCACCAATTGTCTGTTATTCCTCATGGTTGGTAACATCATCATGTGAATAAGATATTAACTCCAGGTATATTCAAACATTTATTTTTTTAACAACAACAACATAAATACTGAGAAATGATTTGAGAAGGGTCACATGCATGATCTGTTGCAGTCATGCTAAATTCATTAACTCCATATTCAAACTATTTTGTAAAATGATTAGCGTGAATCCATTTTGGAGGAAATGCATAGTTGAATTTAGGAAAATAATTACCCCACTATGGTATATGTCCTCTAAATTCATCCAAAGTTGAATCTTATAGATAAATGTGATCCTCATCATCTTCATCTATCAAATAGTTATTATTGCATTTTGTTTCTCAATACTCATCCCTCATCTCTTATGTACATCAACCTATGTTCCTATAACTATGCTAACCAAAATCCATCCCATATCGAGTACTGGTATTCACTTTGGATAAATACTTCTCAAATTGGTTCAAGCATCATAGAAGATCTGGGGTATGAGTCTCAAGCAAAAAAATGCAATAATAACTATTCAGAAGATAATTCTAGTGAGGTTGAAAGTTGTCTAAAAAAAAATTAAATATTCACATCATAAATTAAAATTTCAAATCTCATCTCAAAATTATAAAAGGTCCCTAAAACTACCATGAGGACATCAACTCATCCCCACTGAGTGTCACTAACTCTAATCTATGTAACCAGTCCTTTTATTTCACCTCTATCTCAAATATATGAGCTCTATATCCTTCAAGGCTAAACTGTAGGGTGTGAGTACAAAAATAAACAAGTAAATACTAACAGGGCCCCTAAAATATTCAAGGGATATATTTGAGTATATATTAAAACTTGTAACACTAAAAATACACATGTAATTCAATTAATTGTATACTAACCAGGGCACCATGATAATAAAATGTACCTACTTAATTTCATACAAGTGAATTATACTAATCATACATTAATTTTTTACCATGGTTATTCCATGAAATTAAAATCATTTCACTTATAAGTTGTTAACATTTGAATTATAGGAGAAGAAAAAATAATTTATCTCCCTCTAGAAATAAACACCTCACAGGTACTATGATATTTGACCTCAAACCCCTAGCATTCAATAATATACCTCATGGATAACCATCACATGTACTTATTGCATCCAAATCATAAAATTGGTATAACATATCCATTTTTCATAGAAAGTTCATTTCAATTAGGGGGAATCCCTAACATAATTAGTTACCTTAGGAAAGAACCACACAATGGGCAGCACAATACATTAGTTAAACCTAACATCTGAAAACCCATAAATAAGAATACACAACAACAAAAATATCACATCACTATCACCCTTAACCTAGATAAATCACAACATGTCAATAGTAACTCACATTCTAACATACGATACATAGCCCTCTAAAAAAAACCTAGAAAATATCATTTTTTTAAATATGTTTATCCCATGTATACTATAAACCCACTCACATTCAAAAATAACCTAAATGAAATTTGAATTATTGATTATAACATATTACATTTCAAATATTAAGGAATGAACATTCAAATCCAAATTGAAATAAATTATGATTACTTTAATCTATAACATTGGATATTCCCTAATCCATTCATTTTTCTATATCACTATTTTTTCTCCCCAAATATAGCCTAAATTATAGAAACTATTATCCTTTTTGAATGTCACGACCCGTCCCTCGAGGCCTGTGCCGTGACTACCCCAAGCCCGCCTTCCATAGGCCAGGGGCTGGCGACTAGCACCAAAAGAGTAAATCCCTAAACTAGGAAGGCATTACCTTTATTACTATAACCAAACACAACAGAGTACAACTAGAAGCAAATACTATGTAAAAACTGTATACAAAAAGTGAGTGCTGGAAAGTAAAAAGAGGCCGAAAATACAAGCCCAACTGTAAAGTACGAGTACAACTGAAAAAGGGACAAAACAGATGAATGATAAAAGCAGATCCAAGATCGTCCACCACGTATCCTACCTGAAGGGTAGGTACATATAGCCTCCTCAGCACTCCACGTCCGTCAGAATCCTCCGTGTACCGTCTCGTCGTAAGGTCTACCTCCGGGTACCATCTAGTCCTGGCGCTCTCAGCCTCCATCAGCGTTGTCCGTCGTCTACATCCAATACAATGAGGTGTGGGCATAGCCCATGCAGGAGTGAGTATAAAAATACTCAGTAGGGACCCCGAGACTCTCCAGGTCTCACAAAATCCAACAAGGATAAACCACAAAGTATGAAATCGACAGATAAACCCACTTAGGTATATGCCCATACATATACCTACGTTATCAAGTAATCCATCTCGTTCACAAGGAAACACAAGAGTTGCTGAATCAAATCACACAAGTATACATCTTTTATAGAGTGATAGAGATGATCAGATGTAGTCGCTGATTCATCTAAGCTGTCGGACCCACACATGATCTAGGACCAGCTAAGCTATCATACCCACATAGGATCTAGGACCAGCTATTCTGTCGGACCCACACAGGATCTAGGAATAGATGTCAGAACTATCAGACCCACACAGGATCCAAGAACAGTCGTCAGAACTGTCGGACCCACACAGGATCCAGGAATAGTCACCAGAGCGCAGCCAGCCGCAGGGTTTCTACAAAGTACGCTTGATTCTGGGAGGGTCCACTCCTTAAGACAAGTGTTGATACATCAACTTCCATGTCATCCCAAGTTGGTGTATCTTGAAGTTCCGTCTCATCAAAAGAAACACAACGCGACAGACGGTGCGTCAATCAGACGCTCGGTCTGAGAGTTATTGGTATTTCCGTTCCGAGGGTCCAATTGGATTTAGGTTCAATCCAACCCTACCATACCACAACTTCATTCAAACCTCAAGTGGGGTATGCCAAAAGAACCATATCGCTCCAAGATTTCTGTCACCACAGAAGGTTTTCCAAACGGATACCCGTAGCCTATGTTACGGGAGAAAAGGTGAATTTGGGCCAAATGGGTTCGGACTGGGGTCTGACCTGGTCCGTGGGTCCGACTCGGCCCGAGGGGGCGGCCCGGCCCGACCCATACTGGCCGCCCGACCTGCGCTAGGTCCGGCCTGACGGCCCGAACTGGGTCCAGCCCAGTGGCCCGTGGGGGGTCCGCCTAAGCCGCGTCCAGGGGGAAAGCCGCGCGCCCCCTAGAATTCCCGAACGACAAAGCCGTTTGGGTGGGAGCCAAACCGGCGCCAGGTGGCATCGGTCCATGCCACACGGGTCCCAGCGGGGTTCCACTCCTCCGGGATGGCCGAGTGGCCAGCCGCTCCTGCTCCATCAACGACCGACCCATCCGACCACCTTTGCTCCACCACCGCGGCCCGCCCTGGCTATGACTTCTTCATCTGCGCGGCACGATGACATCGTGCCCCACCATCGGCCTGGAGGCTGCCCGTGTGCACCGCCGCGGCCAGGGGCTGTGGCTCTTTCCTCCATGCGGTGCGACGGCGCCACGCCCTTCCGGTGACCCGACGGCCTTGCGCTGTCGATTTCCTTCGCGGCCGGCCTAACGCCGGCTGCCGTTGCTCTGCCGTGGTGCGTCGGCTGTGGCCCACTCCTCCGACGACGCCATTGCACCGCCACCGTCATCAAAAAGTGAGGAAGAATGGAGGGGGGGGGGGGGGTCGGGCCGTGTTCGTGTGGCCCACACCCTCTGCGTTATGGTGATAATAATCGGCTAAATATAACCCAATATTGAACGTTGTAGAACGGAACTAAATTCAAACTCATAACTATAACATCCCGTCTTTTTATCACATAAACTTTCATTACATTTTAGAAAACCGAGGATCTTTAAGGTTTACTGTCTTGGAAACCAGGAACTTAATAAATGAAAAAAAAACATTCTTCTTAAACACTTGAAAGGCTTCTCCTCAAGTTCATCCTAGGTTCATTACTGCATCTCATAACCTGGGAACACACATCAAAAGAAGGGGTGAGCAGAAGGCCCAGTAAGGGAAACAAGAGGAACATTTTACATGTGAAATTGATATACTTCAATAAGGACATGAAAAGAACTTTATGGCATGAGAAAGAAATCATGAGATACATCATAATAAAAATAAAATTTTTCATAACTTGAAGATGTGGCTGCAACATTTAATATTGACATTCGTTTCGTTTCACCAAGGTCCATCCCCAAGGTGTCGTTAAAAATTACCAAGGTTATTCACCAAGGCATCGTTAAAATGGTCATCTCTAGAGATTAAGTCTTTACCCAATGCATTGGAGCACTATCAGGGCGCACCCTTAAATTTTCCTTTATTATAATGTGAGCCACATATATCATCATCAAACATTTCATAAATAACCCATATAGCATAATAAAAATGGGTTTCATTTCATAATCATAACGTTTTGAAAACTGCTTTAAAGACATGATCTTTACGTCACTTTAAACCCACGGAAAGGGAAAGCGGGTCTCATGTATGTAAATCCCAGAATTTAAAATAGAAAATTTTGATATATATGTGAATACACTTTTAGAAATAAGATCTTTGAGTATTCACTTTATAACATAAAATAATTTTGAGAAAAGGGAGAGGCATTTTGAGACGAAAATTCTGCAGCATAACGGCTATGTTTCAGGGTTTTAGAAATCATTGAAAAGAGAGGGGACATGGGTCACCCACTCATAAATGATCCATAAAATAGTAGGGGGACAGAATAAGAAGGATATATGGACATGGTAATGAAATTTGAAGGACATAACATTTGAAATGAAAAACATGGAAGGAAGACAAAAATTAGATTTCTCTTATGAAAATTCGGCAGCCTAACGGCGTCACTTAAACTTCAATAAAAAATGAATTTACAAGATCAAATAGGATCTCTCATCATATGATAATAAGAGATAAGTATGATAGATATAGAGATCATACTCCAACATAATAAAAGGAACTTGAAAGACTTGACATGAAAATCGAACTTGAAAAATGAGAAGGGTGAAAGAATCCCTTAAAATTCGGCAGCCTAACGACGTCACTTAAACTTTAATAAAATGAAATGATGAGAGTAAGAGGGGATATCTCATCATATAAACATGAAAAGGGCAGTAAGAGGAATATAAAATAACATCCTCTCACATAATAACATGGAGCATAAAAGGAATGACATAAAAGAGATTACATGAAAAGAAAGAGAGGGGTCGGATCCCTTACCTTAAAATGTAACTCTTAAACCTCAAAGTTTGGGACCTTGAGGGCTTGGGGGCACCTTGGGAGGACTCCTTGGGAGGTAATGAGACCAGAACTTCGTTGGGGAAGAGTGGGGAGTCGAATTTATGAGAGGAGGGCTTGGTATTTATAGGGAAAGTGAGGGGACAAGGCATTAATGGCCAAAGGACACCTCACATGTGCTTTTCTCAAACCCATGTGCTCTCCCTTGGCATTTATCATGGAGTTAGGCCACATGGGGCCCCCAAAACAATAATTCATCACCCTTGGCCGGCCAACCCTTAAAATATCTCATGAAATCATCATGACACAGTTATGATGTCATTAAACATACCGAAACCCTAAAACTGCATTTTTACTATTCACTGAAAAATTCATCTTTCTCAGAAAAATCCCAAAATTTCACCTTAACTAAATATAGATGCTCTAATTACATTTATGAAATCCATTTTATAAAAATAATTTTCTAGATATTTTTAATTTAATTTTTAAATAAAAACACTATTCATCGAGAATTCATTTTTTTCAGAAAAATCCCCAAAAATTTCCATAACATAATATCGATGCTCTGAGTTCAAAAATAAAGTCCTTTTTATAAAAATAATTTTCTAATTATTTTTAATCAAATTTTTAATTAAAAAAACACTATTCACCCGAAAAAACTAATACTTGAATAATAATTTATGAAACCGTTATTTAACCATTTTATTGAATCACATTACTTAATCAAGGTGCCTAGATTATTTTAAAACTTTCTTTAAGTGAGATTACTAATCCATTTGGTCATATTACTAATCCTAATCATAAAATCACTATTCATAATTTACTATTCCTCAAAAATCATGTTGATCTTATTAGACTCTAAATTTTGTACTGAACATATTTGTAGAAGACCATTTTTTGAGAATCATTACACATTTTAAATTATTTAAGGTTTACATAAACATTTTTTTAAAATATCCTTTTGAAAATTCATCAAAAATATGCATACTATTTTTATCCGGTTATTTGAAAATTCATAAACTTCATCATAAGAAGAAATCCCAATTTTTATTTAAAACAAGGATTACACAAGGCAATTACGGTCTCATTACATAGCCCCTTATAATACCAGCATAGGACCTAAGAGTAAGGTGTGCTAGGGTGATAGAATCTTGGGGCGGCTCAGTCAACATTGCCCGAGTAGTAATTTCTATCAGTTTGAACTTCTCGCGAAGACGATTCCGTTCTAGCTTCACATGATGAAGTTCGGCTTGGATTTGGTCCAGAGCAAAGCCCAATGGTGCTACCTCCTTCCCAAGCTCTGTTAGATGGGATTCGATCGGTCCAAGACTACTAGGTGAGGCCATCAAATCTTCTTTCTATAATAATTAACCAAGATTACTTATATTTAGAGACAATAATACAAACATTTTGTTCATGGCGGTCATATTGACCGATGGTCATATAACACTCAAAAACCAATGGTCTCATTTTAATTATAATCATGTTTATCAAATAAAACATTTTTGTTGAGTATAAAAATAAAATAAAATAACACATGAAATCAGGAAACAAGATTTATTCAAAATTTCGGGCCATTACATAACCCCTACCTCATATCAATGATCGTTGACGAAGTCGCGAAAAGAAAATGTCGATTCAATGTTGTCGGGAAAGCAGAAGCTAAGGATGACATCGTCGACATTCTTCAAGGATGGTGCTCCCTCCATTAATCCGGTTGAAGAAGGAAGAATGTGTCCGTCGTTGGCGGATGAAGCGTTCTTCATTGGAGAGTTCTTTCCTCCTTGGCATTCTATCTCCAAGAGCTCCTCCTCTCCACCAAGACCCAAATTGAATATTCCAACCAAAATAATAGTTTGTAATCCTATTAATTTGTTGGAAAAATATTCAAAAATGGAGGAATCAATAAATTGGGGGATCCACTTAATTAATTCTTATGTGTAGGCATAAAATTAATTAAGGGATTTCAAAAGGTTCCAAGGGTGGTGGTGGCACCATAAATGGGGAGTTCAAGGGGTTTCACCCTCAGGTGGTCCCCACCACTTTAATTGTTAAGAGGTGTTTAGACCTCGGGTGGGCCCCACCACCATAAACTCTCATGGGAGGTTATGGTGTGGTGTCCCCCACCTCTAACCTCCTCTTGGAGGTTTTAACCACCAAGAATAAAAATAAAGTCACTATTTTATTTTTATTTAATTTAAAACATAAAAACCCCAAAACTAACTTTTATTTCCGACCATCTGCCATCGAGGTGAAAGTCTTATCAAGCGAATACCGGTGCTGCGAGTTCAACAGTGCCCTCAGATTTCAATTCCGAGAACCGGTTCAAAAGTTACAAAAACCCGCTCATACATTTACTGAACGTTCTTGGACAAAACTTCAGAAATTGATTCCGGGCACACCGGGCCTCGGAATCACACGCCGTCAGTTTTTGCAGACTCTTAAAATTACCATGTATTTAAGAAAAAAATTTCCATAGAAATTCTGGGTCTTTACATTCTCCCCACCTCAGGGCTTTACATCCCCGTAAGCTACAACTCAAACTAAGGAAACAAATGGGGGGTATTGTGCACGCATCTGAGCCTCCCGTTCCCATGTGATCTCCTGGAGGTTCCCGTGCTGCCAGTGAACGTGCACCAGAGGTATCGATTGTCCACGTAGGACCTGTTCCTGTCGATACTCAATCCCCACTCGAACCTCCGTGAAAGTCGCCCTATCATCGATGTCCAACTCTCCATGGTCGATGATGTGAGTAGGGTCGTTCACGTATCTCCTCAGCTGAGATACGTGGAAGACGACGTGCACCCGGTGCAACTGAGGTTGAAGAGCTAAGCGGTAAGCCACTCACCAACTCTAATGAGGACCTGAATAGTTCTGATGAACCTCGGAGATAACTTTCTGCCTCGGCCAAATCTCGGAAAACCTCGTCAGGGTGAGACCCGTATAAAGACGTGGTTGCCATCCTCAAACTCCAGAGGTATCCATCTCCTATCAGCATATGACTTCTGCCTGCTCTGTGCAATCTTCATCCGCTCCTGGATGATCTGCACCTTCTCCGTGGTAGCTCATACCATCTCTGGTCCCACTAGTGCTGACTCCCCAGGGTCTGTCTAGCATAGTGGCAATCTTCAAGGTCGACCATAAAGGGCATCAAAAGGTTCCATCCTAATGGTGGAGTGATAGCTATTGTTGTAGGAAAACTCCACCAATGGTAAGTGATCCTCCCAGCTGCGACCCAAGTTGAGGACACAAGCACGCAACATGTCCTCAAGGGTCTGAATGGTCCTCTCAGTTTGGCCATCAGTCTGTGGATGGAAGGCGGTGCTCAGATGAAGCTGCATCCCGAAAGCTTCCTACAACCCCTTCCATAGACGGGAAGTAAAGCGTGATTCACAATAAGAGACAATAAAAGAAGGTAATCCATGAAGCCACACAATCTCCTGCATATAGAGGCGTCCCAAGCTCTCTACAGAACCCTGCTCTCTGATCAGTAGGAAGTGGTCCGACTTGGTGAGTCTGTCAAAGATCACCCAAATCGAGTCGTGACCCCTGGATGTATATGGAAGACCCATCAAGAAGTCCATGGATATTCTATCCCACTTCCACTATGGGACCTCTAAAGGCTGAACCAAGCCTACTGGTACCTGATGCTCCACCTTTACTTGCTGGCATGTGAGGCATAGAGAGACAAACTCTTCTACCGCCTTCTTTATACCTGGCCACCAGTGCTGTCGTCAAAGGTCCTGGTACATCTTCGCCACTCCTGGATGTACCGCTAGATGGGACGTGTGGAACTCCCTCAACACTTCCTCCTGAAGTGACACTGGCACCATAGTACATCCTTTGAAGAGAGTGACGTGCTACCCACCTTTAGAAAATCCATCAGGTGCCTACCCTGGGGATATCTGAGCACGTCATGTCTCGAAGTCAGTGTCCCCATGCTGTGCTTCTCTGACTCATTGAAGGAGTGGGGGAGTGACCGTAAGAGACTATAGAAAATCTGCTCCATCTCTATCCACAAAGGATATCTTCAAAGCGGCCAACTGCTCTGTCACCTCACCTAGAAGTTGTATACCAGATCTCTTACTAAGTGCATCTGCTACAAAATTCCCCTTATTAGGAGTATAAACTATCTCAAATTCATAGTCCTGGAAACTCAAGCCATCATTGATATCTCAGGTTCAGGTCCTTCTGAGAGAAGATATACCTATGAATCTTGTGATCAAAGTACACGGTAAAACGTTCTCCCATCAGATAGTGTCGCCACATCTTCAAGGAAAAGACCACTACTGCTAACTCTAGGTCATGGGTAGTGTAGTTCTGCTTGTGCTATCTCAGCTGCCGAGAACCATACACGATCACTACTCGATCCTTCATTAGGACACACCCGAGTCCGGTCCCTGATGCATCATAGTAAACTACGTACCCTACACCTTCCTCTGGAAGCCTCAAGATGGGGGCACTAGTCAGCCACTGCCTCAGCTCTTGAAAGCTTTGCTGGCATCTCTCCGACCACACGAAGGGTTTCTCCTTCTTCATCAAGGCTGATAGTGGTGCTGCAACTGTGGAGAAGTCTGGAACAAACCTCCGATAGTATCCTGCCAAACCCTGGAAACTCCGTACCTCTGTCACACTCCTGGGTGGCTCCCAAGAAAGTACTGCCTCAATCTTTGCTGGATCCACTGCAACTCCAGCCTCCAAGATGAAATTACCCAAGAAATGAACCTCTTGGATCCAGAACTGGCACTTCAAGAGCTTACTATAAAGCTGGTGCTCTCAGAGTGTGTCTAGTACTACCCGCAAATGGTAGGCATGCTCCTCCTCAGTAGTCGAGTAGATCGGAATGTCGTCAATGAAGACTACAAAAAAGAGATTGAGGTATGGCTGGAAGATCCTTTTCATGAGTCCCATAAACACTGCTGGAGCGCTGGTTATGCCGAAGGGAATAACCAAGAACTCGTAGTGGCCTTATCGACACCTAAAGGTCATCTTCTGTACATCCTCGTCTTGAACTCTGAGTTGGTGATAGCCTTATCTAAGGTCTATCTTCGAGAACCACCGTGCTCCTTTCAGCTAATCAAAGAGGTCGTCAATCCTCGGGAGTGGGTACTTGTTCTTCACGGTAACCTGATTCAGGTGACGATAGTCAACACAGAGCCTCAATACCCCGTCCGCCTTCTTGGCAAACATAATCAGGGCTGCCCAGGGAGAAACACTGGGCCTGATGAATCCCTTCTCCTGCAAGTCCTCTAGCTGTACCCACTGATCACGAAGCTCTGTGGGAGCCATCTGATATGCTGGAGTAGATATCGGTGCCGTCCTAGGGTACATGTCAATATAGAAATCTACCTCTCTGCGAGGAGGTAGTCCTGGAACATCGTCAGGGAAAACATCCACATACTAGTCCACCACTACAGGATAACTCGGACTCTCCACATCAACTGTTCCGAGGGTAAGGCCGGCCAACTGATAAGTGATCAGATGCACCCTCCTATGAGTAAGTCTGTACTGTGCTGCAAAGACTCACTTCTCACCGGTGAAGGTGAACCTGGTCCCATCCATGCAGACACACCGCACTTTGCTCCTAATACAGTCAATCTGAGCATAGACTATAGATAACCAGTTCATACCCAAGATGACGTCGTAAGGCCTTGACGCCGCTATGAGGAGATCCCAGCCGAAGATCTTGCCTCCTAGAGTAAGCTCACACTATCGGAACCAGTTCGTAATCGTCGAGTCTGCTTCCGTAAGAGTATCTAGCCTTAAGGATCGAGCCAACGGCTCCGTCAGAATCTCCGAGCTATGAACGAGGGCAGTGGCAATGAAAAAGTGACTGACACCTGTGTCTATAAGAACTATAGCTATGGTGGAGTAGACATAGATCGTAACTTGAATCATCTCCGGAGCACAATAGTCGTATGCCTTAGCTTCCTGGAGCTGATCTCTCCCCTATCCACCTGCTCCCTACTGTCGGGGTGGACCTCCTAGTGGTGGTGGTGGTAACACCTCGAAACGTCGCCCACTGCCAGTTGCTCGACCAGCTCCTATTCCACGTCCGCCTGCTCCCTGTGGACCCCCTCGATCGAATCTCTATCTCTGCATTGGTGGTCCTTCTACCATTTTCTGATCATCAGTACGGCTGGTTGGACAGTCACAAGCCATGTGACCATCTCCGCCACATGTAAAACACTGCATGTTCCTCACATGACTGGCTCTGTCTCGTGTGCCTCGCACAACTGATCCCGTGTCCTGAGGTCGTCCACTGGATGTTCTAGTATGCTTGGACCTCTGCGACATCTGTCTGCTGCCTGCTGTTGAATACTCTGCTACGTGATTCCTGGTGGTGGGTCTCGCTGCTGGTGACTGCTCAGCAAGGAAACTCTCCACCAAGAGGGCTCGCTCCAACACCCCTGCCTGCATTAGGATGCTGAGGGAGATCATCGAAGCTATGATCTCTCACCTGAGCCCCTGATCGAAGGTCCGGGCCCTGAAGAATGGGTCCCACACCATATCCGTGGAGTAACGCGAGAGGTCGGTGAACTTCACTGAGTACTGTTCCACTGTCATGCTACCATTTTCTAGATGTAGTAACCCCTGGATCTGCACCGAACATAGGGTGGCTGGGACAAACTACGCCCGAAATAGGCTCTCGAAGTCTACCTAGAGAAGTGTCACCTCATCATGCACCTGAAGCATTAGGCTCAACCATCTTCCTGCTACTTCCTGAAGGAGACTCACATTAAGGATCACCATATGGTCTGCTGGTGTCCCTACCAGTCTGAAAACTCTCACAGTAGCCTCTAGCCAATCCTCATCTGCCTGTGGGTCTATCTCTCCCCTTAACCTAGGCAGCCTCTGGTGCTGGAACTCGTGCAACGCACTCAAGCGGCGTGCACTCTCTACTGCTGGGGCTGGTGGTATCAGTGGCCCAATGGATAGTGGTACCATTGGTGCCTCCGTTGTAATAGGGTCCTACACCGAGGCCTCATCGCTCTGTGGGATACCATCTCGTATAACTCTCAGAACCCTGGCTGGCGATCTACATGGAGGCATTATAAAAAGAAACAGGTGCACCACGGTCAATAAGTTATACCTGGTGAGCTGACTCAAAGGGATCACAAAGAAAACTCTTGAAACAAACACGCAATCAGTGTTTTTGTGTACTGAGTCGGAAATCAGAAGTCAGGGTCCTGGTGTATGGATACGTTGGCCGCCACACCAACACTGGACTCCCTAAACTGAAAACATTACTCAGTACCCTTAACACTATTGCTTCACAGAAAATAAAGATCAGAGTCCTGAGTTCTACGATAGAACTGACTCCTCTGATACCAATTTTTCACGACCCGTCCCTCGGGGCTCGTGCCGTGACTACCCCAAGCCCGCCATCAATAGGCCAGGGGTTGTCGACTAGAACCAAAGGTGTAAATCCCTAAACTGGGAAGGAATTACCTTTATTACTGTAACCAAACACGACAGAGTACAACTAGAAGCAAACACTAAGTAAAAAATGTATACAAAAAGTGAGTGCTGGAATGTAAAAAGGGGCCGGAAATACAAGACCAACTGTAAAGTACGAGTACAACTGAAAAAGGGAAAAAATAGCTGAATGGTGAAAGAAGATCTTGGATCATCCACCACAGATCCTACCTGAAGGGTAGGTATAGATAGCCTCCTCAGCACTCTACGTTCGTCAGAATCCTCCGTGTACCATCTTGCCGTAAGGTCTACCTCTGGGTACCATCCAGTCCTCACGCTCTCAGCCTCCATCAGTGTTGTCCGTCGTCTGCATCCAACACAACGAGGTGCGGGCATAGCCCGTGC
This sequence comes from Viscum album, assembly GCA_963277665.1. Lineage (NCBI taxonomy): Eukaryota > Viridiplantae > Streptophyta > Magnoliopsida > Santalales > Viscaceae > Viscum > Viscum album. Next base: position 826,638,345 of record OY728131.1, read on the forward strand.
AGGGGTGATTATAATGATACTCAGTAGGTACCTCGAGACACTTAAGGTCTCACAAAATCCAACAAGGATAAACCACAAATTATGAAATTGTTAGATAACCCCACTTAGGTATATGCCCATACATATACCTAAGTTATCAAGTAATCCATCTCGTTTATGAGGAAACACAAGAGTTGCTGACTCAGATCACACAAGTATACAAATTTTGTAGAGTGATAAAGATGATCAGATGTAGTCACTGAGTCATCTAAGCTATCAGACCCACACAGGATCCAGGACCAGTAGTTGGAACTGTCAGACCCACACAGGATCTAGGAACAATAGTCGGAGCTATCAGACCCACACAGGATCCAGGACCAGCTAAGCTGTCGAACCCACACAGGATCCAGGACCAGCTATTCTGTCGGACCCACACAGGATCCAGAAACAGAAGTCAAAACTGTCGGACCCACACAAGATCTAGGAACAGTCGTCAGAACTATCGGACCCACACAGGATCCAAGACCAGTCATCAGACCACAGCCAGCCGCAAGGTTTCCACAAAGTACGCTTGATTCCAGGAGGGTCCGCTCCTCAAGCCACGTGTCAATACATCAAATACCATGTCATCCCAAGTTAATTTATCCCAAAGTTCATTCTCATCAAAATAAACACAACACAACAGACAGTGCGTTAATCAGATGCCCGGTCTAAGAGTTATTGACATGTCCGTTCCGAGGGCCCAGTTGGATTTAGGTTCAATCCAACCTAACTGTACCCCAACTGCTTCCAAACCTAAAGTGGGGTGTTCCAAAAAAATTGTGTCGCTCCAAGATTTCCGTCGCTGTAGATGGTTCACCAAACAGACACTCATAGCCCAAGTTTTGAGCCAAAATGTGAATTCGGGTCAAACGGGTCCGGACCGGGGTCCGACCCGGTCTGAGGGTCCGACCCGGTCTGCTGGTCTGACCCAGCCCGAGAGGTCAACCCGACCCGTGGGGGCGGCCCGACCCACGCAGGTGGCCCGAACCGGTGGCCCGGCTGCCTGGCGGCCCGCGGGGAGTCCACCTAAGCCACATCCAGGGGGAAAGCCGCGCACCCCCTTGAATTCTCGAACGGCAAAGCCATTTGGGTGGGAGCCAAACTGGCACCAGGTGGCACCGATCCATGCCAAGTAGGACCTAGCGGTGTCCCGCTCCTCCTGGCTGGCCGAGCAGCCAGCCGCTCCCGCTCCACCGGCGGCCGGCCCAGCCTACCGTCGCGGCCCACCCTGGCCGCGGCTTCTTCGTCTGCGCGGCGCGATGGCACCGTGCCCCTGCGGTGGCCTGGCGGCTGCCCATGTGCACCACCTCGGCCAGGTGATACAGCTCCTTCCTCCACGCGGTGAGACGGCGCCGCGCCCATTCGGTGACCCGACGGCCCTGCGCCGCCGGTTTCCTTCGCGGCCGGCCCAACGCCGGCCGCCATTGCTTCGCCACAGCCCGTCAGCTGTGACCCACTCCTCTAGCGGTTCCATTGCGCCGTCGTCATCATCAACAAGCGAGGAAGAACATAGGGGGGGTCGGGCCATGTTCGTGTGGCCCGCACCCTCTGCGTTATGGTGATAACAATCATCCAAACATAACCCAAGATTGAACGTTTTAGAATGGAACAAAATTCAAACTCATAACCCCTACCTCGTATTGATGATCATTGACGAAGTTGCGGAAAGAGAATGTCGATTCGATGTTGTCAGGAAAGAAGAATCCGAGGATGGTGTCATCACCGTTCTTCAAGGACAACGCTCCCTCCTTTGTTCCGGTTGAAGAAGGAAGAAGGTGTCTGTCGTTGGTAGATGAAGCGTTCTTCATTGGAGAGTTCTTTCCTCCTTGGCGTTCTATCTCCAAGAGATCCTCCTCTCCTCCAAGACCCAAAGTGAATATGCCAACCAAAATAATAGTTTTTAATCCTATTAATTTGTTGGAAAAATATTCAAAAAGGGAGGAATCAATAAATTGGGGGCTCCACTTAATTAATTCTTGTGTGTAGGCACAAAATTAATTAAGGGAGTTCAAAAGGTTCCAATGGTGGTGGTGGCACCATAAATGGGGAGTTCAAGGGGTTTCACCCTCGGGTGGTCCCCACCACATTAATTGTTAAGAGGTGTTTAGACCTCGGGTGAGCCCCACCACCATAACCTCTCATGGGAGGTTATGATGTGGTGGCCCCCACATCTAACCTCCTCTTGGAGGTTTTAACCACCATGAATAAAAATAAAGTCACTAATTTATTTTTATTTAATTTAAAACATAAAAACCACATAACTAACTTTTATTTCCGACCATCTGCCATCGTGGTGAAAGTCTTCTTAAGCGAATACCAGTGCTACGAGTTCAACGATGCCCTCAGATTTCAATTTCGAGCACCATTTCAAAAGTTATAAAAACTCACTCATACATTTACTGAACATACCTGAATAAAACTTCATAAACTGATTCTGGGCACTCCGGTCCTCGGAATCACGCACCATCAGTTTTCACGAACTTGTAAAATTCCCATGTATTTAAGAAAAAATTTTCCATGGAAATTATGGGTATTTACACCGATTATCCTATTCACTTGTATTGGTGTATTTGGAGAAAGAAAAAACTGATGAAAATGTATTTATATTTTTTTTCTCTAAAGAAGTCAATGGTAATGAAAAATTTCTTGAAACATTTTGTAATATAACCGAGTGAGTCACATAAGAAAATGAATAGAGTGAAACAAAAAAAATCAATTCATTATGTTTTTATAAATTTTTAGGTTTCATTTTTGTGGTCCCAGGAAGTAGTAAATGAGGATCATGAATGGTTGAAAGAGTTTCAGAATGGGTTGGGAGTTGCGGTATTCATTGTCATGGTAGTGGCTTTGACAGAGATTAATGAATAGGATCAGAGTGGGAGATATGTCATCAAGGAACTTTGGAACCACAATGATGGGATGAAGGCTATTTTGAAAGGGGGAGTCTAAACCATCATCAACATATGGAAGACAATCAAGCGTTTGAGGATGGATTAAATAAATGTAGTGAAGGATAGTTGTACTGAAGTATTTAAGTATTATATATGTTCAATAGAATAAAAATTTTCATGCATGATACATGAAAAAGTAGACTTTTATTCATGAAGTGTATTGTATTGTATATCTTTGTTACCAAGATTAATCCTTATTTACACAACCATATTTTTGAAACCTATGGTCCTTTGTAGCATTAACAATGATTATGAATTCTTAAACCATAATCATTATCAAAGAAAAATATCAAACAAAACAGCATTGTTACTCACATCAAAAAGTTTTTATAACCTCCATCAAAAATATAATTCACCTATGTGACACTAATCATCCAATATTAATTATCGAAAATCTATAACTATCATTCTATGAAATTTTATGAAGATGATTTTCTTAATAAATACACATATATTCATGATAATTATTATTGTCTTAAACTTTGTTTTCATCTTCGTGTTCATGTCATACTATGGAAACTAGATTCAAACAATGGAAATCCACACTATGTAAAAGGTAACAACAAATAATATAATGGAAACATCATGAAAATCACCATTAGTTACAACATCGGATGGAGACTTAGTTTTCAGTGGTCTCATATGAAGCTGGAATGAGTTTATAGAGTATGGATGTCATTGTTTAGGTATAGGTAAGTGAGAGAGAGATAGAGATAGATGAGATGTAAGGTTTGTCATGTTTATGAACATCGCATATATACAAACCGTGGAACCCAAAAAATCAAATAACGAGAGAGGAAAAGGTGAAAATCACATACCTTGGATTCTAGCCTTTATTCACCCAAGGGAATGTAGAGGAGCAACACTGATAGTAGGGTGGTTCTATGAGACCATGAGAATCACGACTGAATGAGTCGCGGTTAGGATCTTTTAAGTGGATCAAAGAACTTTTATGAGTACACTCAAAAAAGTGATCATAAAAATTTCTTTTATCATCACTAAATTGATAATTGGTGATTAAAGTCATCTTTATCAATGTTTTTAGTGTGGATTAAGATGCCTTTTATCAGTATTTTTTTAACACTGATAAATATCGATCTTTATGATCACTAAAAAAGCACTGATAAAAGATTTAAAATTATAATGATAAATATGAAAAATGTAAACATATTTATATAATTATATATTTTTATTATAATTTTATAATTATTTAAATACAAAATTATTTATTTATAATTAAATTAATACTTCTAAAAAAATTATATTTTTTTATTTATAATTATAATCATATAATTATATAAATATAGTAAATATATATTTATAAATATACTTATTTTTTATTAATAACTATTTATTTATAATAATTTATTTCTAATTAATTATTTTTAGTTATTTATTTATAATTATTTATTTCTAATTATTTATGTATAAATATTTATTTATAATTATTTATCTATTTTTAATTATAAATATATTTATATTATTATATATACTTCTATGATTACACATATATATATATATATTTAATAAGTATAGTAAATATATTAATTATTTAAATATATTTATTATAAATTTATAATTATAAATATATTTATATCATTTTATATATCTAATTTTACACACACACATATATTTAATATATATATATATATATTCATTATTTAAATATATTTATTATAATTTTATAAATATTTAAATTTGTGATTATTTATTTATAAATATATGAATAATACTTTTAATATAATATTTATATACTTATATATACATATATTTAAAATACAAATATAGTATATTCATTATTTAAATATATTTATTACAATTTTTTAATTATAAATATATTTATATTATTGTATTTTTTAATTATATTTATATTTAATAAATATATGTAATTCTAAATATATTCATTATTTAAATATATTTATTATAATTTTATAATTATCTAAATATATAATTTTTTATTTATAAATATATGAATAATACTGTAAAATATATATATAGTGAATATATAATTTAAATACATTTATTATAATTTTATAATTATTGAAATATATAAATTTATTTATTTATATTTATATAAATACTTTTTAAAAATAATATTTTTTTATTTATAATAATTGTAAATTTATAAATTTATAAATATTGTAAATATACATTAATAAATATATTTATTTATAAATATATATTTAGAAATGTATTTTTAATATTATTAATGAACATATAATCTCAAATACATGAATTTTAAAAATGTGTGAAATTGAAAAATTAAAAATGACTACACTATAAAAATATTGAAAAAATCGATAAGTTATACTCAATAAATATACATTATTAATAAATATGAATACATATTAAAAATACCAAAACATAGTAAATAAATAAATAATAATAAATAATAATAAATATAAATAAATATAAATAAATATAAATAAATATAAATAAATATAAATAAATATAAATAAATATAAATAAATATAAATAAATATAAATAAATATAAATAAATATAAATAAATATAAATAAATATAAATAAATATAAATAAATATAAATAAATATAAATAAATAATAGAGAATGATTAAATTCAAAAATAAATTTAAAAATAAAAAATAAAGAATAAAAAATATTAAAATTGAATAAATAATACCTAATGGTAATGATATTAAGATTAAATAAATAAAATTGACTGCTTAAAAACAAAATATATTAAATGTATCATGTTATAATGAAATTGTAAAATATACTAAAATTTGAATAAACAACATATATATTAGTTGCATGTGTTTCTATATAAAATTTCACTAATTGCATAAATATTTGTGTATTTTTGTTGTATATAAAAATGTATTACTTTAGTATATGTATGTGAAATTAGTGTAACACATGTTTGATATATGTAAAATTGAAAAATTAATCAACATTAAAAATGAATAAGACTTTAATATGTTTTTAATAATTTCATTTTATTCATTTTATCTATATTTATATTTAATATATATTATTTATAACTACTCATAATTTATATGTATATATATATATATATATGTTATACTTATTAATTTTTATTAATAATTATTTCATTAATAATATTTAAATAATTTTTAAATTTATTCTTTTTAATTTTTTGTTTAATTATTACAATTCATTCAATTTGTATATATATATTTAATATATAATATTTATTAATATTTTTAATATATATATATATATATATTTATAATAAATATATTCATTTTTATCAATAACTATTTTAATTAATAATTTTTTTAATAATTTTCTAAATTTACTCTTCTTTATTTTTTATTTTTTTTTTCATTTTTTTCATTTTACATATGTACATTTTTAATATGCATTATTTATTGATTTTTTTTAATTTCTATATGTATTTATTCATTTTATTTATTTTTATAAATAATTATTTAATTAAGAAAATTGTTAATATTTTTTTAATGATTATTTGATTAATTATTTCATTTTGTTTTGAAGCTTTATTAGCGCTAAAGATAAAGCACTGATAAAGGCTAAAATTCATCAATTCTATATAAAAGCACTGATATATGACACCATTTATTAGGGCTAGAAAAGGCACTGAAAAGGGTATCTTTTATCACTGCTTTTTTAGCACTGATAAAATGTAACATTTGTCAGTGCTATTTTTATCACTCATAAAGGTGGCCATTATATGTGATTTTTTTCTAGCATTGAAAATAACCACTAATGTTAAAGGATTATTTTTTAGTAGTGTTTTCTAATGAGAATTTGAATAATGAGAATGAGTTTTCCCTTTGTTAACCATGACTTAGATGTAGGATGGTTTATAGTAGTGATAGTGCCTCAGTGTTGACCATGTGGAAGAAAAAGGGGGAATGACTTCTTATGGACTTGTGTAAATATTTATAACTTAAATTTTTAATGTTGTGTTATGGTCCTTTAGACATGTGTTTAGAATTATAGAGATATCCCTCCATGATGACGGTTGTTAAGAGGATGACAGAAGGACATGGATAGAGATGCTCCACTAGTAGTGGAACCCGAGGCACCGGTAGTGTTGTGTGAAGAATTTGAAGAACAGTTACAAGAGAATATTACACGATTTATGTAATTTATAAAGAGAGACCCAGGGAAAATTTTGAAAAGTATGTATGGTCTAAAATGGGAGTTTGAGTTGTGGCACCCTCTGACCTTTACTAGAGAGGGTGGACCTGAGGTATCAGGGTTCTGAATAGAGTCCATCCATGCTATACTTGACCATTTGGAGACTCCAGTTGAGAATGGATTCAAATTGGTTGTATACAATTTGTGTGGTCAATAAAATAATTGGTGGGACATCCATGCTCGAGATGGAAATTTGGAGGATATTCTATGGAAGGACTTTCAGGAGAATTTCTTGGAGCACTTTTACCCTGATATGTTTAGGAAGGAAAGAGAAGCTGAGTTCATGAGACTAACTCAAGGAAGCATGATAGTGATTGACTATTCCAAAAAATTTATAGATTTGAAATGCTTTGTTCCATCATTGAAAATAGAAGACTCTATTGCGGAAAAGCAGTTTCAAGATGGGCATAAATTTGAAATTATTCCCCAGGTAAATATATTCATGCAGAAGATGTTTTTAGAATTGGTGAATTAGGATCTCATATTAGAGGGAACTTGAATGAAGAATCTAGGGGAGGACATGTAGTTTTCTTCTAGATCATCTAAAGGTACGACTTCTGATAGAAGGAAACATCATTACGAGTATGTTAGCCAGATTATTGGAAATAATGGTGTCTAGACAAAGCAGTCAGTTACACAGGATCTTACCTGAGTGAATTTCCATGAGTGAAGTAGGTTGAGATTCTTCTTTAAAAATTATCCTCAACCACTATTAGAGTTTTGATCCTACCGAAGGATGGGTCATCTACTAAGGTTCTACAGGAACCCATGATAGATGAGGAATGATAGAGTAGCTAGGCAAAACCAGAGTACAGGAAGGGGATCTTCTGTTCTATATCAGTCTAGCATTTGTAGTTCTACTTTACATGGAGGTAAAGGATGTGAGTGTGTATATTCAGGGTAAGAGAACCCATATCAGCAAATTGGTGCACCTTAGGGGACTCCAACAATATCATAGTGAAGAGTGGAAGGGCTGTTACATTCCATTCATCATACTCTTGGGGTCATTGATGCTGGACCGGTTAAAATTAAGAGGTACTACTCTTATGGATTCTATGTTTTCTAGTCATTATTTGATAATTTTGTCTCTCATTACATTATTTATTATCATCTTTTTAATTGTTTGAGCCTAGTGGTGGAGTTCGTGAGTGCGGTGTTGATGATAGATACACCTTTGAGATTACGGTCGAGAGACATCTATTTGTGAAAAAGGAGTTCTCTTGAGGTTGGGAAATATCATTTTATTTGGGATCTATAAATTTATGAAGTTTTAGGATTTGAACTAATTTTGGGTATGGACTGGTTAGTAGCATACTAAGCCCACAAATATTTTTACCACAAGAGAGTAAATTTTAAGTCTCCTAACTATGATAACTATATACACTGAGGATAAGGGGATATCTGAGAGGGACATGTAGGTCTAGTTCATTAGTAACTTGGGAATATCACCACCCATGTTTCTAATTTGTTGTTGGATGATCGAGGTGTGGAATATGGTGTATTCCCACCCATAGTGGAAAAAATTTAGGATGTTTTTTGAGGAGTTCTCAGGGATGCCACATGAGAGAGATGTTGAATTTATAATTGAGCTTATACTGGGGGTTGATCCAGTTTCTATTCCATTGTAAATAATGGAATTGATAGAGCTTTAAGAGGTCAAGACTCAACTGTAAGAGTATATGGATTAGGTTTTTATCCATCCAAGTATGTTTCCTTGGGGTTCTCTAATTTTCATTACAAAGAAGTATGATTGGACTCTATGATTGTGTGTTGATTACTTGAAGTTGAACCATATGACTACAAAGAACCATAATCCTATTCCACGTATCGATGATCTGTTCGACTAGTTTAGGGGAGATTGCATCTTCTAAAAGAATTATTTAGGATCAAGGTATCATCAGTTGAGAGTTCAAATTTTTAATATACTGAGGACATATTTTAGGAGTAGGTATGTCATGTATGATTTTTGTAATGATGTCATTTTTTTTCATGAACACAAAAGTAGTGTTTATGGCCATGATGAATATGATCATCCACCAGTACCTGGATCAGTTTGTGATAGTGATTTTGGATGATATCTTTGTGTACTCCATTACTCATAGTGATCATCCCCTATATCTTGACATCGTCCTAAGTACACTGATAGGGAATCACCTATATTCTAAACTATCTAAGATTCAATTTTGGATTGATCAGGTACACTTATTGGGTCACATTAACTCAGAGGAAGGTGCTTCAGTAGACCTAGAGAAAGTTCTAGATGTGGTATCTTTGGAGCATCCCAAGAAAGTTTTTATATCTATAGATTTATGGGGTTAGAATGATATTATTAGAGATTCTTCCATGACCTTTTCATATTTGAAATCACTGATTTCTTCTTAACCAAGAAGGGTATAAATATTGAATGGATAAAAACATGTGAGAATGCATTCCAGGAGTTGAAGAAGCACTTGACATCGACACTGATCTTAATCCTACCCGTGTTAGGTGAGGAGTATAATGTGTTTTTTGATGCTCACGAGATCAGTCTTGGAGAAGTGTTGATGTAGGAAAATCAATTTTTGGTGTATGGGTCTCAAAATTTGGGGCCACATGAACAGAACTACCCTACACATGACCTCGAGTTAGCTGTAGTTGTTTATGCTTTGAAGTGTTGGGGAAATTATCTATTGGGAAATAATTTAATTATGTATATGGATCACAAGATCTTGATGTATATCTTTTCATAGTGATACATGAATCTCTAGTAGTGGATATTGGTTGAGTTTATGCATTCATTTTCCTTTGATCTAGCATATACACCTAGAAAGATAAATAATGTTGTTGATGGTTTAAATATGAGAACTCAAACTCAAGAATTCTAGGAGTATAGTGCTTAGTGGAAGATGATGGATTTACTGGCTGAGATGAATTTTGTGGCTAAAAGGAGTTAGTATTATATGACTCTATTATTAGTTTTAGTGGAGTCTACAATTTTCATTCAGATCAAGGATATACAGTAGAAGGATATGGAATATTTGTTCTTAGGGGAAGCATTGAAGGTGGAGAGACAAATTCAGATTAGAGGATAAATGTGTATGATATCATCTATGTTCGATATAGGGTTCTTATGCCAATAAATGTTTTGTAAGAGTTCATGTGGGAATTTCATGCCTTGAAGTAGGTGGTGCATTCAGGTGTGACCAAAATGTACTGTAACCTACAATGAAAATTTTGGTGGTGGGGTAGGAAAAATGAGATATTAGGGTTCGTGACATGATGCTGCACCTATCAACAGGCGAAGCCCAAGAATAAATGATCTGGAGGTTTAATAAAACCATTTCCCATTCTGAAATTGATGTGGGAAGACGTTACCATGGATTTTGTGGTAGGTCTCTGAAGGATGCCTTATAATAATGACTCTATTTGGGTGAATGTGGACCATTTGACAAAGGCAGTGTATTTCTATCCAATAAAGGAGTCTTTCATAGTGGAGAAACTAAGAGAATTATATGTTTAGGAAATTGTCCATATTCATGGGGTTACTAAGACTATTGATTCAAACTGTGACTTGTGTTTTACAACCCGCTTCTAGAGGTCTTGCGAAAGGTTCTTGGTATACATGTATTGATTATGGAGATTCACGCACATAGATATTGGAATTCAGAGCATACAATATAGGTTCTTGAGGATATTCTTTGGTCGTGTGTGTTAGAAATCGATGGCTCTTGGGAGTAGCACCTAACATTGGTGGAGTTATCATATAACAATAATAATCAATAAAATATTCAGATGGAACCATATGAGGCTGTTTATGGAAGGCCATACAGATCACCTATATTCTGGATGGAGGTAGCTTAGTCAGAGTGGTTGAGACCGAGTCTCGTGAAGGAGATGTTGGAGTAGGTTCAGTTGATTCAGAAATATATGTCTACCACTTAGAGTTGACTAAAGTCATATGATGATAGAAATCGATGAACCCTAATGTTTATAAGGGTGATCAGAATTCCTTCAAGTGTCTCCCAGATTAGGTCATCATAGTACACATAGATAGGGATTGTTTGTGCCTAGGTTTTTTGGTTCTTTTTTAGGTTATGGAAAGAATCAGGTCAGTGGAATTCTGATTGGTTCTTCAACAAAGTTACATTGTAATGCACGGTGTTTTCCATGTCTCATCACTTCAACTATATCACCCCGACCCTTCTAAAGTAATCTACGTGGATGATTTTGAGCTTGATACTAGTGCGTCCTTGAGGAGCATCTAAAACATGTGTTGGATCACAATGAGGAAGTGTTTCGATGAAAGATAGTGCCCATAGTCCATGTATTGGAGAAACATGGGAGTGTACATGAGGAAACATGGGGGAGAGAAGTAGATATGAATGCTTAGTGACCTAACCATTTTGACTTAGAAACATAGAGTTTCTTGGGAGTATAGCTCAAGGATGAGTTTCTATAAGGTGGGTAGATAGTACGATCCTCAACATTTTTAGAGATTTCTCTTGTTTTTTATGGTATTCTTTTTTATTTGTTTTGAAAAAATATTTTTTGGATTTTACCCTGTGTTCATTTGGGTGAAAATAAGAGAAAATTGGATGTAATAAAGGTAGTACACAGTTAGTATGTGGTTTTACCAAACCATGAACCCTAGCCTAGGAGATAGAAAAACCCCTCACAGAGAGGAATTTCACATCTGGAACACATTTTTTCAAACTGCACACCCTCTTAGGGTAAATAGTTTAAGGGTTGGTGTCCTGAGAACCAAATGTTTTGTACTTTGACTACGTGAATGTACACTTATTATATATTGTTCATTTTTCTACATGACTATAATATAATATTGTCCTGGAATATTTGTTGCATCGATAAGGTCTTGACAGATCCCCACTATGATGAGAACCTTGAAATTCTATAACAATATTCTTAAATAAAGTTATATGGTTGGATGACATACTATGATAGGATACATAGTATACAGGCCTTCATGTGCGAGTACTCGTAAGAAGACGAGACTCTCTCTCATGGAGTTCACACTTGGTAATCTCCAAGATGAGAGATTATGAGAACAGACCTGCCAGTTGAAATTCCGCATGTCTTGGTGTCATCGGACACTGCTATCTACGAGCATGTGTAATGGTCCATAGACTGGAAGATTATCATTAACTCATGTCATGACTCACACACTTAGATTTGCTGACGAAAACCGTCATGAAGAGAGTTGGTGGGAAGTAGGGTATGATGGATGCATCACGAATGACATGTTGTTAATGGATAATTTGAGGAAGGATTTGTCCCTTTCATATTTATGGAAGTAGATATCTTGGTCCCTTTGATTGAAATAGAACTGTCGAAAAAATTCCATGGCCATGGTGACATGATGAGTTTATTTCTGGAAGTCAAAGAATGACAGATCAATCATATAGGTTTATGACACTTCCATGAAACCTGCTTGATGAGATATTAAGAAAATTGGATTAAATTATAGAGTAAGCGTTCGAATGAGGTGACACGTTAATACAACGTCAACTTCTTTATCTTGGGTGGCTTGACCCTTTGCTAGACAATAATCTTGGACTTTAGGCAAGTCCGCCTAATGCCAATGAGAAAGAGGCCTAGAGGGTCACACACTAAGTGTATCCAAGTATCTCAAGTAGAATAAAGATTATTCCCATATGTGGTTTAATAATTATTCAAGGAATCCTAAATTGTTTTAATGTTGGAGGAAGAATAAAATGAAAACAATCACACTCCGTGTATTAATGATTACACGCCGTGTAGGTTTTATTTTAAAAACAAGTACACGCCGTACATTATTGAATGTACACGCCGTGTAGTTTTCAATGAAAAACAAGTACATGCCATGTATTTATAATTGCACACCATGTAGTTTTTCCAGTCAGGATTTTGAGGAAATAATATTATTTTATTAAATTATATTTTTATAATCAGTGTGGGCGCATGTCAAGGAATTAATGACTTGACATGGGGTTTTCAAAAGAGTTAATGAAATAAATAAAACGCATAACACATTTATTTATTATCATAACTCTAAAACCTCAAACCTGATTATAAATATCCTCACAACCCCAAATCTTTTCCTAAGAGAATCGTTGTGAACAATAATTCTAGAGAATTCTCTCAAGACCAAAAGAACTTTGTCCTCCAAAAACGCTCTCAAGATCGAGAGAGATCCACCTCCATCGGATCAAGGAGATCTAAGGAGGAAAAAACAAGCAAAGATTTCTCCATTCTAGCACTTGAAGAATCCTTTGGTGACATCTAGATATATGTGGTGCATGTGTGGATCACCGCTAGAGGAAGTCTACCCTGGCTTCTGCGACACAATGACGAATCACATCGGAACGTGATCAAGAATATCAATAAAGAAAGAACATCCAAAAAGGTACTTATTTTAAATTAATTAAATTAATTATAATAAACCTGTGACGATCCTCATTTTTGGTTCCTAGAACATCCTTCTTCTTTGTCTATTTCTATGATTTGATCCGTGGAGACTGACATTTATCATCGTATTGATACCGAATTAATCATTGCTAATGACAAAAAGACATGTGGGAACATCCACCCACATACTTCCACTACGCCCAAAACCTTAAATTAGTATCAAAGGTAGGTTCCAACGTTGATTATAGTTATTTAATTTTTGTTGATAATTTAAGAATTTATATTTTATTCAATTCAAGATAAATTTTTCTATGAAACTGAATGAACGAGATCTCTTCCTCCTCCTTCGTTTATCGATTCACATCACAGAAAAAAACTTTTAATTTTAATTTCGATTAAATTAAAAACAAGTAACTCATCCGGAGGAGCTTCTCTTTCTGTCTTTACAACACAAGAATACACAGCGTGTAGTGAAAACTACACACCCTGTACTTAGGTTCAACGAACCGGTATTGGTCTTCCAAACCACACCATGTGAATTGAGTATACATAAGTGTTTATTACACCGTGTTGACCAGAAATGAACGGTGCATGGGAACCAGAATACACAACATGTTTGTTGAATCAACACGCCGTGTAGTCCGATCCGGCCTAGGTGAAACCGTGTACAAGGAGAAGCTGTGTTCCACATACATGGGATTGCCAGGTCTGTAACTACATAACAAGGAATTATACGCCATGTTTGATTAATCTACATGCTGTGTACTCCAAAATTTCCAAAGTACAGAAAACACGTCAAAGCCCCTGGCATGTACTTTGGATAAAGGGTGAAAAATACATGGCGTGTAGGCTATATTACACGCCGTGTACTTTTCAGAAATGGAATTTCACCAGGTTTCCTCCAAAAGTACAAAGACCTACACAAGGAATATGGATGATAAGAATCTCAAAGAAATTAAGAAAGGAATTTAAGATAAAGAATTGATTAATTATAAGATCATAATTAATTGAATTCAAGCATGACTTATCTTGAATAAATAGAACGATTAAAAGAATTTGAATGCTAAATATGCATAAATGTCATTGCATGCTATGAATTATCATGAGCTAGACCAAAGACCCTTTGTATGTGTGTATGGTTTCATTTAAATTTGTTTAATTTAAATTTGTTGGCCTGTGAGCCTTCTTCCAATAAAATTTAGGGCATGCATGCCCATGGTTTCTTTAATGTAAAACCCATGTAATGAAGGATCTACCAAGCCATTGGAGATGGTTTAAACATCCGAATCTGAGGTGAAACCACCCCAAGAAGATGAAAATGTGGAAATATGGGAGCTACAAAACACAAACCATCGGGTTCAAAGTGTTTTCCCTTGGTCAGGGCTAACTTATCAAAACTGGTAGATAAGCTAAACAATAGATGATAATGATCATTCCATCTTATTTTATTTCTATCTGATTGCATGGTTTATTTATTATGTATATGATGTCACATTCACATAATTAATGAAATAAACAAGCTTGCAAAGATGGAATAAAATAAAAACCAGACTTTGTGTAAACATTATTAGAACATGGTTAATCACTTAAGCAAGCATCAATTAATATTAACAAACATGTGATAATGAAAAACTATGCATAAAGAATAAAATCCCTCAAATACCATATTAAGTCAGAACAAGCCTTCCATTACTTGATTAAGGGAAAGACTCAATAAAACTATATGTTTGACCAACCCTTGTTGGGACACTTAATTTTATAAAGGAAGCTCTTATGAAAGTTTCGGGTTGACTTAAACATTTTACATCAAGATGAGTAGCCCTTGCTAGACTTGTTGTAAAATGGAGGTAAGTGTTGAGGAAATCCAAGTTAGGATTTCAGGATTGGGGAGTCCACTCAACAGATCAAGGAACAATAAGCTCATAGTTGGAAAAGACCTGGCTACCTAAATACCTTCAAATAGCTTGAACAACCCTTGTTGGGGTTATGAGAAGGGGAATATGGATCCTTGCCATTAGAATGTCAAAGAAACTAGACATTGCGGGTTCAATGGTGAGGGCCATTGGTACTTGATAAAACAGTGGGATAATTAATAAATTCATTTATTATTTTTCACAAAATGTAATCAAAAGGTACTGATAAATATGCTCTTTTAATTTATAGAATCAATATGACAGACTCTTCAACCACATTTTCTATGTGATCAATTATGGATAAAGACAATATCCTCACTGGTAGTAACTTTTAGGAATGGTTTAGGTGCCTTCAGGTTATCCTATTCCATGAATGAATGTTTTACGTGCTGGAGTACTCACTTACTGATTTGCCCGCCCAAAGGGTGAGTGATGAATATTTCCTGGTCTATGATCAAAATTTGAACGATGCACTCGACGTTCAATGTTTGATGCTATCATAAATGTCTAGTGATCTCATGAAGTATCATGAAGACATGGATTCCTATAGAATGCTCAAGAACCTCCGTGGTCTATACCAGGAGAGAGTAAGACATGAAAGGTTTGAGATCTCCAAGGCTCTATTTCAGAGCAATCTTGGAGAGGGTTCCCCAGCCGGGCCTCATGTAGTTAATATCATTGGCTACATTGAGCACTTGGAGGTTCTAGGGTTTAAACTCCTCGAGGAACTGGGTACCGATCTCATTCTCTCATCACTCTCCCATAGTTTCTCTAAATTTTTTGTAAATTTCAACATGAAGAACATTGAGAAGCCTCTATCTAATCTTTTTATCCTTATTCTCCAAGTGGACAATGATATGAATCATGAAAAGCCTTTTTTCCTTATGGTGAATAAAAATAAAGGGAAGGCGAAGAGATTTAAGCCCAAAGATTCTTCAAGGCCTTCCATGAAATGGAAGATAAAAGGGGAGGAAAGAGAACAAGATTCTATTTGTTTCTCATGTGGTAAGAAGGTCCACTGGAAGAAAAACTGAACCCTTCCAAGGAAGCAAGAGGAAGCTTCAGCTGCATTTGTCATCGAATGCAATCTATCTGTTTCTACAAATTGGGTATTAGATATAGCTTATGGTGCTCAGATATGTATCCAAATATAGGAACCAAGTAGATTCAGGAAGATTGATCGAGGGGAGGTAGATCTAAGATCATCCAATAGATCCAAACTTGCTACTGTAGCTATCGGGACTACCACCTCACATTGCCAACTTGAATGATCTTGGTGTTAAAGGGTTGTTATTATGTGCCTTCTGTTACTAAAAACATTATTTCAGTATCCATATTAGATAATGATGGATTTATCTTCAAGTTTAGAAATGAATGTTGCTACTTTTATAAATATAGAATTTGTTTTAGTAGGGAACATTTATATAATGGCCTTTATGTGTTAGACTACACCAACCAAGTAATGGAAATTGATGAAAAAGTTAATTCACAAGACTCATACCACACCCAACTTTGGAATCACCAGCTAGGTCATGTCAATGAGAAACATTTGAAAAAATTACATCAAGATGGGTATTTAGATTCTTTCTAACTAAAACAACTTGGTATATGTCATGCATGTCTACAAGGCAAAATGACCAAATCCCCATTTAGTGGGAAAGGTGAAAGTTCTAAAGAGCTTCTAGAACTAGTTCACACAGATGTGTGTGGACCATTTCTAGTTGAAGCAAGGGGTGGGTTCTTGTACTTCATAACTTTTACTGATGATTTTAGTAGATATGAATATATTTACTTAATGAGGTATAAGTCAGATTCTTTTGATCATTTCAAAGAATAAAAGAATGAATTTGAGAACCAGCTTGGTAAGAAGATTAAGAAACTCCACTCAGACAGAGGAAGAGAATATCTTAATCAGGACTTCATTGATTTCTTATGGGAGTTTGTGATTCTATATCAACTTACTCCTCCTTACACGCCTCAGTGGAATGGAGTAAGTGAAAGGAGGAACCACACCCTGTTGGATATGGTGAGATCTATGATGAGTCATGCGTGTCTTCCATTATCCTTTTGGGGATATGCATTACAAACAGTAGCACACATACTAAACCAAGTACTAACTAAATCGATAAATGGTATTCCATACGAATTATGGAGTGGACGCAAATCCATGTTATCAAATTTACATGTGTGGGGTAGAGAAGAATTTGTTAAGGCCTCTTCAGGTAACAAGGTTGCACCCCAAGGCACAAAGTGTATCTTTATAGGATATCGCAAGGAAACAAGGAGATATTACCTATACAACCCCTCAGATAAAAAGGTAACAACGGCAAGACATGAAATATTCCTTGAGAGGGAGCACATCTCTAAAAGAGATAGTGGGAGTGAGATAGACTTTGATGAATTCGAGGCTCAAGATACACAGGAGTTGGTACAAGAACATATTCCACAAAGCCCCGTGGAAGAACAATCTGTTCTAGAGACACAAGAACTGCGTAGGAGCACGAGAGAGGTGAGAGAACCAGAACGATATGGTTTTCTTGTCACCAAGGATGGTGACTCATTATTGGTTGACAATGATGATCCTATTACCTACAAGGAAGCAGTTGAAGGCACATACGCTGCCAAGTGGTAATAAGCCATGAATTATGAAAAGGATTCCATGTACCAAAACCAAGTTTGGATTTTGGTAGATCCTCTAGTTGATGTAAAGCCTGTTGGTAATAAATGGGTATTCAAGAAGAAACTAGACATGGAGGGGAAAGTCAGAACCTATAAGGCACGACTGGTTGCAAAAAGTTTTAGACATCGTCAAGGAATTGAATATGATGAAACCTTTTCACCGGTTGCAATGATGGAATACATTAGAATACTATTATACATTTCCACTTACCAGGACTATGAAATTTGGAAAATGGATGTCAAAACAGAAATCCTTAATGGGAACCTCCAGGAAGATGTTTACATGACACAACCTGAAGGGTTTGTGACTCCAAAGGATGCCAACAAGGTATGCCAGTTGCAGAAATCCATTTATGGATTAAAGTAAGCATCAAGATCATGGAACATTCATTTTTATGAAGCCATAATGGAATTTGGATCTGTTAAGAACGAATGTGAGACTTGTGTCTACAAAAGGTTTAGTGGAAGTGCAGTTGTTTTTCTAATAGTATATGTTGATGAAATATTACTAATTGGAAACTAAGTACGTGTCTTACAGTCAGTTAAGGCATGGTTGGATAAATGATTCTCTATGAAAGACTTGGGAGAGGCAATATATATTCTTGGGATCAAGATCCATCATGATAGATCCAAGAGAATGCTGGGCCAGATTCAAAGTACATACATTGACAAGATACTGAAGAGATTCAGTATGGAACAATCCAAGAGGGGATTGTTGCCAGTGTCACATGGCATTCATCTTTCCAATAAAATGTGTCCTCAGACACTTGAGGAAATAAAGAAAATGGAAATGATACCTTACGCATATGTGATTGGGTCAGTCATGTATGCTATGCTATGTACAAGGATAGATATTGCTTATGCATTAAGTGTGGTAGGCAGATATCAAGCTAATCTAGGAGACCGCTATTGGATTTCAGTCAAGACTATCTTTAAGTATCTGATGCGTACTAAGGATATGTTCCTAGTTTATGGAGGAGATGAGGAACTATCCATCAGAGGACATATAGATTCTAGTTTCTAGACTGATCAAGATGACATGAAGTCGTAGACTAGATACATATTCAGTTTGAATGGAGGTGCAGTGAGCTGGAAGAGCTCAAAGCAAGGTGTGGTCACAGATTCTACAGTAGAGTCTGATTGTATCGTAGCTTCTGAGGCAGCTAAACAAGTAGTATAGATGCGAAGCTTCATCCAGGATATGGATGTAGTACCAACCAGTAAAGATCCTATCACACTCTATTGTGATAATACTGCAGCGGTGACACTTGTAAAAGAGCCAAGGTCACATCAGCGGACAAAGAACATAATTCATAAGTATCATCTCTTTAGGGATTTTTCTCAGAGAGGTGAAGTTGCAGTGAGAATTATTTCCACGGAATACAACGTGCCGGACCCCTTGACTAAAACCTTGACTCAGTAGAAACATGATCATCATGTGAGGTCTAGTGGATTAAAATTCGTAATCAGTTGGATCTAGTCCAAGTGGGAGTTTGTAAGGGTTGGTGTCCTGAGAACCAACTGTTTTGTACTTTGATTACATGAATGTACAATTATTATATATTGTTCATTGTTATGCATGACTATAATATGATAATGTCCTGGAATATTTGTTGCATTGATAAGGTCATGGTAGATCCCTACTATGATGAGAACCTTGAAATTATATAACAATATTCTTAAATAAATTTCTATGGTTGGATGAAATACTATTATATGACACATAGTAAACAAACCTTCATGTGCGAGTACTCATAAGAAGACGAGACTCTCTCTCATGGAGTTCGCACTTGGTAATCTCCAAGATGGGAGATTATGAGAACATACCCGCCAGTAGCAATTCCACATGTCTTGGTGTCATCAGACAATCCTATCTATGAGCATGTGTAATGGTCCTTAGACTAGAAGATTATCATTAAATCATGTCATGACTCACACACTAATATTTTCTGACGAAAACCATCACGAAGAGAGTTGGCGGGAAGTAGGGTACGTTGGGTGCGTCACGAATGACATGTTGTTAATGGATAAGTCGAGGAAGGATTTGTCCCTTCCATATTTATGGAAGTAGATATCTTGGGCCCTTTGATTGAAATAGAACTGTCGAACAAATTCCACGACCATGGTGACACGGCGAGTTTATTTATCGAAGTCAAAGAATGACAGATCAAGCATGTAGGTTTATGACACTGCCAAGAAACCTTCTTTATGAGATATTGATACAAAGGGATTAAATTACACAGTAAGCGTTCATATGATATGACATGTCAATGCGGTGTCAAATTCTTTCTCTTGGGTGCCTTGACCCATTGCTAGACAGTAATCTTGGACTTTAGGCAAGCCCGCCTAATGCCAACGAGAAAGAGGCCTAGAGGGTCACACACCAAGTGTATCAAAGTATCTCAAGTAGAATAAAGATTATTCCCATACGTGGTTTAATAATTATTCAAGGAAGCCTAAATCATTTTAATTTTGGAGGAAGAATAAAATGAAAACAAGTACACGCCGTGTATTAATGATTACACGCCGTGTTAGTTTTATTTTGAAAACAAGTACACGTCGTACATTATTGAATGTACACGCCATGTAGTTTTCAATGAAAAACAAGTACACGTCGTGTATTTATAATTACATGCCATGTAGTTTTTCCAGTCGGGATTTTGAGGAAATAATATCATTTTACTAAATGATATTTATTATAATAAGTGTGGGCGCATGTCAAGGAATTAATGAATTTACCTGGGGTTTTCAAAAGATTTAATGAAATAAATAAAACACGTAACACATTTATTTATTGTCATAACTCTACAAAATAAAACCCAATTATAAATATCCTCACAACCCAACTCTTTTTCTAAGAGAATAATTGTGCACAACAATTTTGGAGAATTATCTCAAGAATGAAAGAACTTCGTCCTCCAAGAACGCTCTCAAGACCGAGAGAGATCCACCTCCATCGGATCAAGGCAATCTAAGGTGGACAATGAAAGCAAAGGTTTCTCTATAGTAGAACCTGGATAGTCCTTTTGTGACGTCCAGAGATACGTGGTGCACGTGTGGATCACCGCTAGAGGAAGTCTACCCTTGTCTTCTGTGACGTAATGACGAATCACATCAGAACGTGATCAAGAATATCAACGAAGAAAGAACATCAAAAAGGTACTTCTTGTAAATTAATTAAATTAATTATAATCAACCTATGACGATCCTCGTTTGTGGTTCTGAGACCATCCTTCTTATTTGTATATTTCTGTGATTCGATATGTGGAGACTGATGTTTATTGTTGTATTGATCCCGAATTAATCATTGTTAATGACAAAAAGCCAAGTGGGAACATCCACCAACGTGCTTCTGCTATGCCCGGAACCTTCAAATAGTGTACCCCCAATAGATTTTGAAAGTTTTATCAAACCATGCACCCTTTCATAGGAAACCATGCATGAGTTTTTAATTAACCTAAAAAAAATTGTTTTAAAATTCAATAAGCCCTATATTAACCCTGAATTTAACCTATCTCAATCGTAAATATTCTCCCTCATTTTTGGAGGCTCTTAGACACATTACAAGGCCTTATAACCTCCGTTCTTCATGATTCAATGGCCATATGTTCATATCTATACCAGTCCGGGTATGTATTTTCTTCCAGTTTTGATCTCTCTCTCTCTCTCTCTCCCACTCCTCCTTCAGGATAAAAGAGGGATGTTTACAAACCGTTGGTTCTAGATCAACATATAGGTTTGATAAATCTTTAATTTTTTGATCTTGGATCTATGATTCAGATATAGATCTCATTATTTGTCATGTTCTTGATTGCTCCACTTCAAATTGGGGATTTTCATTGGAGAGCGTTCATCACTGATTTTGAGGTAGGTGGTCTATTATTCAAATCCAAATGTATTGATTTGAATTATGTGTATTTAATTGAATAATTTTTATTGGATGGTTAAAAATTGAGTTTCGTCATTTTATTTAGTTAACTTGGTAAATTAATTAATCAATGTATTGAGAAATTGGGGATATTAATATTGTGAATAGAATAATTAATTGTTGAATTAATTAATGGATATTTGCAACGACCAAAACTTTTATCAATGGAATTTATACCTTATTATAGTAATTTCATATATTATAAATCACTTAAAATCCCTTATAGACCATAATAAAAACATTAAAATTAAAAATTAATCAAATAAGAAGATTTTCTAGAAGTTAATCAACAAATACTTATGAAATAGTAA
This sequence comes from Viscum album, assembly GCA_963277665.1. Lineage (NCBI taxonomy): Eukaryota > Viridiplantae > Streptophyta > Magnoliopsida > Santalales > Viscaceae > Viscum > Viscum album. Next base: position 826,660,682 of record OY728131.1, read on the forward strand.
CTTTACCTTAGGAATATTAATATGAACCTTATGAATAGTAAACTGGCCAAATGAATAGTAGTATCATCCGTGATTGAATAAATAATATTTTGGCATCTTATATATGAAATTATTATATAATTATATCACATTTTAAGTAAATAAATGTTTTAAAAATTATTTACTAAGTGTTAGTAATTTTAAAGTCATTAATATTTAATTAAATATTATGACTAATTCAATAATTTAAATGAAAATTTATTTTCTTAAAATTTATTCATAAATTAATATTTTTTTATCTTATGATTTTAGGATAATTTAATGAGACCTTATGTAATTTTTCAATGTGTTATTAAATTTGTTAAAATTTTAAAATTTGTATTTTCCAAGTAAATGATGATTTTAGTTAAATATAAAATTACTCATATTTAGAATATTATTTTCTAAAATGGATTTTATTTTTAAATTATACACATTTAAAAATTGTTAGGGTGAATTTTTAGTATTTTTATGAAATACATAAAGTTTTGGTGAATAGTAAAACATGGTAATTTATGGTGTATATATACAATATAAGTTAAATACACTATTAATTGAGTCATCACTAATTTAAACACCATAATATCAAACTTCACATCATTAGTTTTACATATTTATAGATAATTATCAAAATATTCAGTCTTCATCCAAAATAATAAACTAATGAATTTAATAATGAGAAAACACCCCTCTCCTCCACTATAAATAAAACCACTCACTCCCACTTCTCCTCATACCACTCAGGCATTGATAATTTATGTAATTATTCCCAATATGATTTTCTATCCACTTCCCGACATCCATGATATCTTGGTCTGATCAAAATACCAAAACCATTTCCCTAAATTGGTTCTCGAGAAAAATATATCCAAATGGTAAAATCCCCTTCCTTTTACTTGCAATTTCTTTTCAATTTCAATTCATTCTTATTTTCTCCTCACCTCACCTCATCCAAATGGAATGATAAATACACTACCTTAAATATACTATAATTATATCATGTTATTATAATATCCATCATTAAAAACATCTCTCTCTCTTTTATTATGAAAATGAAATCATTATATGTGATGTGTTAATTTACCGACATCAGGGGAAATGCACTTTCATTTTCTATTAAAGACTTAAAAGATTTAATAAAACCATTATAATGGTTGAAAAATATTGTAAAATTTATTTTATAACCATATTTATGTTTTGGAACTAACATATATACATAATACTAAATGATAAAACAAAACGAGTTTGTTGTGATCGAAAAAACACCAAAATTAACCTAAAACGACCATTATTAACTATCATCAAATCATTATCCTCATACCATATAAAAATATAAGTTCATTTAAACTTTTTTAAGATAATTAATTACTTAAAATAACAATTTTGGATATTTATATGCATTTTATACAAACTTCCCTTTATGTATACAAGTGAAATGGTCATGAAAACTAAGAAAACGAACTCTCCCGAATGAAGAAATTAAACTCTATAACTCATATAAAATACAATAAAAAACATAATGAAAACATAATAAATAAAATTCATGT